>BSBN01000098.1:3750000-5000000 GCA_027924645.1 Cunninghamia lanceolata | reverse complement strand
TACAAGTATATGCTTGATCTGCATTACTTGATGAGCAAGGATTCAGCCGACAGAATAGAGTTTGTGAGAAAATAGATTGTTCCGGATGCCGACTAGAAAGGTGATGAAATTACTTGTGCGGATATATATGCACGATGGATTTAGTTGTGAGAAGTGTTGTCATGTGTTGTTGTTATGCGAACAAGTGCAGGGTAGAGTAGAAACAGCCAGAGAGATCCAGTATGTGAAAGAAAAGCAGAATAAAGAGAAGAAGAAAGATGAAGTGCAGCAGATCAGTGTACTGAGCCTAACCGGAACTGAACTCCAGCATATGTGGATGCTTCCAATCAGTTCAAGTATTGTATAACATTCTTTTGTAGACAGTGTGTCTCCTTGTAGGCAGTGTGCCTCTTTGTGAGCAGTGTGCTCGGGCAGTGAGCCCTAATTGGCAAGTGTCATTTTGTAATTCCTTATTCTTCTAACAGAGAATAATCTTTGGGTTAATCACCTTGTGGTTTTCTCCCTTAACAGGGTTTCCACGTCAAAAATACTGTGTTATGTGTTTCTCATTTCATGGTAATGTTTGTTTTTTTGCTTCAATGCTGCATTCATTAATAAGAAAGTTCAAAAGAAGAAATAATTAGGATAACTAATTCACCCCCCCTCTCAGTTATCAACAGCCTTTTCCTTGGAAATTTTTTTATCGTTTATTTTGAGTATTGAAGAGGTTAAAAGAATAAAAGTTGCTAGTAAACATGGATAAATGTAGTTTTATGCAGAGGGAACTAGTATAACTAGGTTTTGTAGTGTTTGAAGAAGGGTTGAAGATGGACCCTGAGAAGGTTAAGGCAATAGTGGATTGGTCTTCACCCAAAAACATGTTTGAGGCTAGAAGCTTTCATGGCTTGTCAAGATTCGAAAGGAAGTTCATCAAAAATTTTAGTGGAATACATGCACCAATGACTGAGACAATGGAGGGTGTTAGGAAAGAAATCTAATGGATAGCTGCAATAGAAAAGAGCTTCTAGTTGTCGAAGAGAAAGTGACAGAACAACTAGTGTTGCCATACTTTGGCAAAGTGTTTCAAGTAGAATGTGGTGCTAGTGGTAGTGCAATTGGGGGAGTGTTAAGTCAAGAAGGTAGACCCATTGCCTACTTCAGTGCGAAACTAAATGAAGCAAAGAGGAAATACTCAGTTTATGACCAAGAATTCTATGCTATAATGCAAGCCTTAAAGAAATGGAGGCATTACTTGTTGTCAAATGAATTTGTATTGTACACATACCATCATGCCTTGCAGTACATCAACAATCAAGGTAAGTTAAACCAGAGACATGAAATGGGTGTAGTTCTTGCAAATTTATTCTTTTGTCTTGAAACATAAGTGTGGTAAGTCAAACACGGTAGCAGATGCACTTAGCAAAAGGTGTTTATTAATGAATGAGTTAAGGTTCAGTATTGTTGGCTTTGATGCAATGAAGGATTTGTATCCTAATGATCCTGATTTTAAGGAAGCATGGACAATTAGTAGAAGTCCAGTGGAGGGAGATAGGACCCCATGGTTGGAGTATTTCATCCAAGATGGCTTGTTGTTCAAGGGACAAAAATTATGTATACCTAGGGGTTCAATGAGGGAAAATCTAATAAGAGAAAAGCATAGTGGAGACCTGAGTGGACATTTTGGAATAGATATGACATTGGCACAACTAAGTGAATGTTATTTTTGGCTTGGAATGAGTGAGGATGTGAGGAGACTGGTACAAGGCTGTAGAATTGTCCAGCATACTAAAGGAGCACGACAAAACATAGGACTATATCATCCATTACCTATACCAAAGAGACCATGGGAGTACCTAAGTATGGATTTTGTTTTGGGACTACCTCGAACACAGAGAGGTAATGATTCCATTTTTGTTGTAGTAAGATTTTCAAAGATGGTTCATTTTATACCATGTCAGAAAATTAGTGATGCATCCCACACAGCTACATTATTTTCAAAGAGGTTGTTAGGCTACATGGATTGCCTAAGAGCATATTTTTTGATAGGGACACAAAATTTGTTGGCCAATTTTGGCGTACATTATGGAAGAAGATGGGCACTGAATTAGGATTTAGTTCAGCCTATCATCCCTAGACTGATGGACAGACTGAGGTTGTGAACATAAGTTTTGGGAAACTTATGAATATGTTTGGTGGGAGACAAACCACATCAATGGGATCTTATCTTGGCACAAGAAAAATTTGCTTATAGTAATTCAGTGAACAGAAGTGTAGGAAATAGCCCATTCCAAATAGCTTATGGGTACAACCCAAGAGGTGTTGATGAGCTAAGAGATAGTGTAGATTTGAATAGGAAGAGTGTTGTAGAAGAAGATCTTGTAGAATACATTCATGAAGTTCACAAGGAAGTGAAGGAAAAGTTGGAGAAAAGTGCCAGCAAATGCAAGGAATATGTTGATGTGCATAGGAGGGAAAAAGAGTTCCAGGTAGGAGACTTAGTTTTGGCACATTTAAGGAAAGAAATCTTTCCATAGGGAACATACAATAAGTTGAAATTCAAGAAGATAGGCCCATGCAAGGTGTTGAGGAAGTTCTCATACAATGCCTATGAGATTGAGCTACTAGTAGGGATAGACATATCTCCTATTTTCAATGTTGTCGATCTATACAAGTTCCATGAAGGAAAGAAAAGTTTACAAGGGGGTACACACTCATGTTTTCCTAATGCACAAGGATGGTTAGATCAGTTACCTAAAAAGAAGATGGAAGAAGTAGATAAAGTTATTAACTCCCAAGTGTCTAAGAAAACCAGAGGAAAGGACTACATGGAATACCTGGTTCGATGGAAGAATAGAGCTACAGATAAAGCTTCCTAGCTGAGTGCTACAGAGCTAGTCAAGTATGGAATTTCAGTTCCAGACTTGCCAAAATGTTCATGAGTTTCTAACTCATGGAACATTTCAGTTACCCAATGTGCCTGATGCAAGAGCATCTAGGTCCATGAGCAATCCTCATCAACTGGAAAAAGATTTCTTCCTTTCCTTCTTGTTTGTTTTCCTTCTTGTTTTGCTATAGGAGTTGATGATCAAATTTATGGAGAATTTCATAAGTATTCTTGGCCAAGTGTTGACTTGATCTTGAAGAAGATCCAAGAGGGTACTCACATTTCAATTTTGGTGAAGATCTAAGCTAAATTGGACAAGTTATGCTAAAGTGGAACTTTCAGTGTCTACATGATATAGATATATGTACATGACCCTTGAAATCCTACAAAAATCCAAGTGATGATGTAATATTGTCAAAAATCTAAATGGGTGTCCAAAATTCCAAGTTATGCAAGATTTTGAGCAAAATTGAACAAGTTGTGCTTAGGCAGAACTTTGGTCTGCAACAGGATATTCAACACTTTTGTATGTCACAGGATATGTCTAGCAAACCCCAAAATTCCCACAATATCTAGTGAAGGCACTTTTTCCTGCAATATCCAGTGAAGGCACCTTTTCCTACAATATCTAGTGAAGGAACTTTTTCCCACAATATTCGGTGAAGGCACTTTTTCCCACAATATTTAGTGAGGGCACTTTTTCTCACAATATCCAGTGAGGGCACTTTTTCATGCAATATCCAGTGCACTTTTTCCTGCAATGTCCAGCAGGGTCACTTTTTCCTATTTTTTCACTTGGAAGTGCCCAAAAAGTGACAAAACCAAGTTTTGACCACCTGTACAGCTGATCCAAGAGCCATTTGATGATTGAAAAGTTTCCTATTCATGTGATGAGTATGGTGGCCACCTCAAATGCCTATAAATAGGGGAATTTCACACTAAAAGAGAGAGACCTCCCATAGTGAGTTTTTGGCTTCCACTAGAAGATTTTTCTAGGTTTTCACCAGAAAGTTGAGCTTGTTCTGAGTTTTCATAGGAAAGCTAAGATTGTTTTGGGTTTTCACCAAAAAGCTAGGATTGTTCTGGGTTTTCACTAGAAAGCTAAGATTGTTCTGGGTTTTCACAGGAAAGCTAGGGTTAGCTTGATCTGACTATTGGAATGATTGTAAGGCTTAGGCAAAGGCATTTATGAAGATCATTGTACTCCTACTGTGATATTTTCTATTGCATATGAATAAAGAGTTTGTTAGTTCATTGTTGTGTGTTGTTCATTTTGCTACCTAATTCAGTAGCTTGCCAAAGCCCCTGGACCTTGATCTGCGTCATGTTTATTTGGTGGTCTCAATCACACCAAGTTTGAATAAGTATCTTCTATTATTATCCCATGGCATTGGGAGTGGGGGATCCAAGCCTTCCCCTAAGTTTATGTCCTTGACATATTGAGACTTTGTTATTTCAAATATCTATATTCCACAATCCACTAAACTCTTTATCTTTTAAGATATCATCAAATTTTGAAATAGTTTTTAGATCACGTAGATCCTTTCTAATAGACCAAAAGGTAGATATTTTTTATTGTGACCAATGAGCATTACACAAGCTTGTTCTAAATCATATGGGATGTTTTTGCCTATGGATGCAATCACATAATTTATATTGAAAACACTTGACAAGTAATCCCTTTCTCAATAGCAATTTGTTTGATTACTTTTTGACGTCATCCTAAGATTCTTTATTTTTCAATCTTTCTAGCAAGGTTTTACTTTGATGTTAAATTTTACTTGAAGATTTCTTATTGACCACAACCTTTTCTTTAATCACCTCACATGGGTCACACTGCTAGTGAGAGTCAACATTAAAATAAAAATTTGTAAAATTGCATGTGTCACAGTAAATGTTTTTTTCTCAAAGGTGAACCCTCCACATGTGAAAAAGGTAAGGAAATATGCTTCTTTTCTTCTAACTAACAAAGTATAGTTGATATGAATTGTACATCTATCATATATATATTTCAATGAAAAAGCCCTCTCTATCACATGTATTGGAAGTTTGTGGGGTTCTACTCATGATCCATAAAATCTTAGCACAATATATTCCACCATGAAGTACCAATTAGATTTTTTCTTCTAATTCCAATTGAATGGAATTTTGTAATGTCCCCTTTCTAGTGGAAACACTTAAACCTAAATCTGCATTCAAAGTGATTCTCAAGGAGACATTATAAACATTATAGATTAATAATTTTCGATGATAAGATCAAATAAGATCAATGATAATATAATTATATCATTCCTTGTTGATGGATTATTTATTTCCTAATTGTTACTTGCTATTGATAACTATTTTATAATACATTCCATAATTCAACATTCATATTTTCCTTATTTTTCTTCCTCATGGAACTAGGCTTTATGTGTCAAGGGCGCCTAGAGACCATCCCAGACCCAGCCTATGAGAAACTCTGTCCTAGCCTACGGGCCTTATCGCGGGTGGAATTACACTACCCCTCCCTTACAATACCTAACATTCCTTTTAGGATGAAGTAATAGAGGACAATAAATAACAATCTAAATTCATCTTTCCATATCATCTCCCTTCTAATCCTTAACTATGGATGGGGAATTATATGTCTAGAGTGCGTCGAACCCTCTCCAGTGCAGTATGAATGGAATTATTTTGCCTTTCCCTAGTATTCTTGTCTAGGGCGCGTTAAACCCTCTCTAATGCATTGCGATGGAATTACCTCGCCGTTCCCTAACAAGACCGCCTCTCCTATAGTTATAGGAAATGGAAGTGATGGATGGTTATGTTTTTCTCCTCAAGTTTCATAATGTATATATATGTTCATATATGTCTCAATCATGTTTCTTTATTTAAGAATGTACTTTCAATCAACTATTTGTTCACATAGTATAGTTCTATTTTGATATAGGGATCGCATACATATATATTTATTCTTTTATATATAATAATCTTACCATTTATTTTTACCAATTATAGATTGAACAAATTAAATATAAATACTTATTGTTTTGTTGTTGCCGTTTATATATTTTATAATATATATTTCACTCCCTTTTACTAGTGATGTACATATCTCTATATATTAATTTATGACATCTTTCCTACTTATGACTCATCTATATATATATATATATATATATATATATATATATATATATATATATATATATATATATATATATATAATGTAGATCTAAATATATGTATTTATCCATACTCTTTTTATATTTTCTTTCGATGATGTTTTCCTTCTATCTCACAACCTTTATTTATTTCCCTTTCAAGGGATATGTTCGAAGAGGCACATCTCTTATTATGCTTGGTGGTAAAAGACATACTTACCCTCTTATAATTTTTATTACTTTATATTAATTCCCTTTTGTGGGTAAAACTAGTTTTAACCATACGTAACTCCCTTATGATAAGAGGATAGGTTAAAAGATGTTTATTTATATTATTATTTATTTATATTATTTGTATTTATATTATAATATTATATCATTAATATCATAATAAATGATATATGGTTTATATTGTATTATTTATATTTATATTACAATATAAGATAATAATTATAATATTTGTATTTAAATTATTAGATAAATTTATAATATATTATTTATTTATGTGATCGCTGGTGTCAACCAACTTAATTGTTGTACTTATAAATATCCTCCTTCAACCTCCCCTTAATCTTTTTAAAGTACATTATTTATATAATATATATAGTATAAAATTTAAATAAATACATTTGTTATTAAGTATGGGGGCTCTTTTATCTTATTTCACAAGCATATAATATGGTGGGATAATGTTTTTATCTTATTATATGATTTTATTTTAAATTTGACCTTTTGTTTAACAGTATTACTTTGCCTTATTCCAAATTACTTTACTTTCTAAATTACTTTACTTTCTAGCTTTAATGGGTAAGACTCTTCGTAATATTTATTTATATATATAATAATATATCTTATTAATTATTCACATAAATATTATATTAAAATATTTATATTTATAATATATCTAGTTAACTAAATATATATATTTCATATATTTTATAATATTTATATTATATTAAATTAATAATATATTTTAAATAAATATATTATATATTTAGTTTATACAAGGCTAATTTATTATTTAAATAAATAATTCAATTATAAATCATTATAGGGACATGACAAGTGGTATAAATAAGGATTTTCTTAAATGGGACATTACAAGTGGTATCAAAGCAGTCTTCCTGCCATCCTGTGAATAATAGTTGACTTCCAATTCTCAATAAAAATAAAAAATAAAAAAATAAACAACAAGAATTAATGAAAATAGTAGGTATGAATTTCATGAATTGCTAGAATAATGGTGTTTAATACATTGCTAAAATATTTAAAAATATATATATCTATGATGCAACATTAAAAAAATTAAAATTTACTTACAAATATGCAATAAATAATGAGTAAATAAGGTAAAAAATAAATAAAAATAAAATAACTCTTAATAACAATAAAATTACATTAAATAAATATACTAAATGAAATAGTAAAATAAAGTAATTAAAATATAATTTATAAATAAATATATATTAAATAACTCTCTTAAATTTTTATAAAGTAATATATTTGACAAAGTTATTTTCTTCTCAACTTAATGTTATTTTATACTTATAAGATTATATCATATTATATATAACCATATATAATAAATTCAATTAATATAATATGTTGTATAAATACATCATGGTTTATATATGGATGTATTTTCAAGAAATGAATATATAAATTAATTAGCAATCTATATAAATATAAAATTTGTGATCATAATAACCATGTGAACCCACAATCCTATTAAACATAACTATAAAAAAAAAATTTAAAGTAAAAAAAAAAAAGTATTATATACTTTAATATTAAATTTATTATTACCATTTTAACATTTTATAAATTTACTATTGTCATTGCCTATACTTTTGTCTAATCATTTAAGTATTCTTTCGTCACAAATTTGATTAAAGATATTAAGGCATTGTTTAAATTAAAGATTTAAAATGTCATGTTAAACATCCGGGCCATAGTCCATTAATAAATATATATAATATTATATGATATTATCTATAAATATTTTTAATATTAATTGATATATTATATTTATAAATAACCAATACAAATATATATATATATATATATATATATATATATATATATATATTTATGATAATAAATATAAATGTTAATATTAATATTAATGTTATTTATTATTATGATTATAATATAATAAACATATTTATATAAATGAATATAAATCATACATTATATAATATATTAGATTGCCTTTAAGACAATCCATCAAGGTAGCAGCGACTAATATATTTATTAAAAAAAGGGCTAAAAAGTAGCCATCACATTATATTATGCAAACTAATAGCCTTGCAAACTATTGTAAATATAATTGGCAGCTAATTACAATGAACAACAATTATATTATAAAAAGACATGACCTTTGTGAAAAGGTATAGTAATTGACCATTTAGGAAAATATAAAGGTAGAGAGTGGAGGAAGCAATGAAACACAAAAAAATACAATGAAGCAAGTAGGTATAAAAATAATAATTTATGAGTTTGAATTAAGAAATGATTGAATATTAATTGCTTGGGAAAATAAGATAAGTATGCTACACCTATATTCCCAAAGAAATAAATAAATTAATATCTATAAATTATTTCATTATTTTTTTAATACCGAATGATATTAATTAAAGGGATTATAATATGAATGATATTAAAATATAGACTTAGGTAATAAATTGAGTAATATAAGAAAGCAATATTATAAATAATATATTATTAACAAATATCAATATTAGTGATTAAATATTATTATAATTATAAATATAAATATATATAGATGATATGATAGCATGTTATAGTCAAGGTGGAGTGGATAACTAACATGATATAGATAGCTTAAACATTAATGAATAACATGATTATAAATGCTTAGAGAATCCATCATCATTAGGACTAAGCCCCAATAAAGAGTAATCATACTTGTTTTATGTAATGAAGGCAAGGTCCTTAGAAACAAACCCATGATATAAGATCATAGAACACATTGAGAGATTAGAGGTAGACTTGTTAGGAAGAAGTAGCATTAATACATCGAAAGGTAGATAAGACCGGCGGTGGAATGGACCATGTTACATCATACTTAAGCAATGGATAAGACATGTGGTGGAATGGACCATGCTACATCATACAAGGGCAATAAGTAAGACCTGTGGTGGAATGGGCATATGTTACATCATACAAAGGCACTTAGTAAGACCTAAGGTGGAATGGGCATGTGTTACATCATACAAAGGCACTATTGCAGAGGATGATTCATGCAACCTAACAAGGGATAGTACCCCATCTCCACTAGTGTTTGAAAATGAATAAAATTAACATGTAATAGACAAACCTAAGTAAGAATCAACTTAAGGACTGAATAATTGGATTATTGATTTATGTCGATACTGTTTATGTGGTTACTAACCCTGATTTGATTATTTTAAATTATTAATGTTTCCTTTAAGAAGTAATTCTCGTGTGCAAGGTGGAAAATAAGGATCTTCTTATAAGGGACATTACAAGTGGTATAAATAAGGATTTTCTTATAAGGGACATTACAAATTTCTACAAGTCATAGGCAGTCTAGGCATTAGGTTATTTAAAATTAAATTATAAATTGGAACAAAAAAGTAGTCCACAAAATGATTGTAGTTCCTTTAAGATTATGCATCCTTATCTTATAGGTCCACTCAAATATTGGAAGAAACCTTTTTATCTAGTCCTAATCATCAAAATAGGGATAAATCTAAGGCTTGTTGGACACAAACCATCCACTAAATTACCATAGAAATAAGTAGCACAAGTAGGTTGTGAACCTAAACATCTTAGTGTTAGAACCTCTTTTAATCATTAATAATTCTTTATACATAGATTTTGCAATGTGCTCAACAAATCTATATTGAATAGGTGGTTGACCATAATGGATATTATATACCATTATAAGGAGAGTTTTATCCACTTTCTTATCACTATCCAATCTAAGGAAAAATGCTAGCATAGAAATGGTCTCCTTAACCCAATGTTTAAAAATTTTAATTTCATAAGGGAGCTTACCTTTGGGTAGCTTACCATCAAATATTAGTTTTTTAAGAAAATCTTCTCTAGAACTTAGTTTGGCTACTTCATAATCATTAGCAATTGTTTCTAGATTAATGGGGACAATTCCTAATTCTTCACTTTTTGAAACCCCAACCTAACGGCAATATTTTTATCAGAAATGGACAAGATTTCTTCTTGGGTGTCTTTGTTAACAATTGCTTTCCTACTTTCATCATAATTCTCATCACAAACCATGATAATTTTTGGGCAAGGGAAAACCTTATGGAACATCATGTATCCCACCCCAACCACCCATGGTACAGTGACCTGATAATCGACCTTTATAAGACCTCTTCAAGACGTACCCATTACACACTAAAGTGTAATTTCTAGTTTAATTTTTGTAATATAGACTATGAAATATTAAAGTTATTTTTCTTATTTTAAATAAATTTTACTTATTTAAGTAAATATAGTTTTTAATTTGTTAAATTTAATTTAATGTTTTATTTAAATAAAAAACTTATTATATATAAGTCAATAAATAAATTTTTTTTAATATTTTTTTATTATATTAAAGTTAATATTGTAAAAAAACCTTTATGCAACCTAAATGATCTAAATACCTTTTAGTAACCATAAACCTTGTAATATCTAACTTTTATATCCAAGATGAATGACCCACTAGTTGAACACACAATGCTATTTATTGTTATAATGAAAATACAATGTACATTATCTATAACAATAAAAATATGAAGATATAATGTACATTATCTATAGAAATAACAATAATAAAATACAATGTACATTGTATATTTACATCACATAAATTCATAGACAGGATGGTGATGTACTCCTTGGTAATTTTAGAGCTTATGTGTTTGCTTTAACAACTATGAATTGTCATATATATCAAAATTTTTAACATACAAAATTTCTCACTTTGAAGTTGAAATTATAGAAGTCTTTACCCATGACTTGTCCTCTAAAATCTTTTTGGTTTCTTTATTTCAAGATGTTGAATGAATATTTCACTATAATCCATAATAAACCTATTAACAGGCAATGTGTGTGTGACAAAATAAACTATGTATTCATTCACAATGTCAATAAATAGTTTTCCATAGAATTTTGAATTATATCTACAAGAAACCACCAAGGGTGGTTAACAATTAGGCTAGTAATGTAGAATTAAATTGATTTTCTACTTGTCACTGTCAATCATGTTATAGTACAAATTCCATGTGTTGATTCTAATTTTAAGTTTCTCATACATATAATTATCTTTATCAGATTCAATCCACCATCCATAGTAGTATGCTGCATTTTCAAAAGTCAGAAGTGTCAATTCTTAGCATAGTACATTTGATTTGACAAAGTTGTAATTTTTCATTCCAAGAAGTTGAAACACATAATATCTTGGATAGCCATACAAAAAGAAATTTAAAAAGATAGTTTAACTTGCTTTTTATATAAAAATTTAAATTTCGCTTGCCTTCTATGCATAGTTGCCATGATGAATGTCATCATTTTTAATACTTTCTCTTCTATTGTTTGGATGTTCAATAATACAATACTAAAGAAAATATGAGTGTACAATACAAATATTGGATACATAAAGTGCCACCAAGACATATAAAATTTTGATATTGAAGACTTATACTAATAGAATGTTCAAAGGAATATAGGATTTAAGAGTTTCACTTACTTGGAAAGATGATTATAATGACTGACTTTTCCATGACCCACAGTTGAATCTTGATATTTGAATTTTGAGCCTCAAGTGTAGTCTCACTTCTAACTACATACTAGTCTAAGTCAAATTGCAATTCCATTACTACAACCTAAGTATATGTAATACAACCTAAACAATAATAAAGTTTTATGTTTTTGTACAATAAAAATTGAATGATGGCTTGAAACTTCATTAAATTCACTCTATTGGTGCCACTAATAAAATATTAAAATATTGAATGGGAATTGACAATTAATAATTATTAAAAAAAATCTCAAGTTCTAAACCATTGATCTAAACTAATATAATGGCTATTGCTGATTTTGGAGGTTTGTGTTCCCAATACCTAGGTTTAGAGATTTTTCTTCTAGAATTGGACTATAGTCATCAATCATTAATCATTAAATACTAGGAGAAAATTATGGAGCATGTTTGAAAAATTAGGATTAGAATAAATTAATTGCCCAAGTTAGTGATAGTTTCTATTTTATTGATGGTTAAGTTGTTAACTCTGTTGCAAGTATGTGCTAATCAGTGTTGTCATTGATGTCAATATGCTTGTGTTGTCATTGGTGTCAACTGTGTCTTCTAATATTGTTGATTATTGCTTGATTCAGTTGTCATGTTAAAGTGATTTGAATGGATTATAGAAGTGCTAATGATGTTAGTATATTGTTCCTGGTGCTGAGCTTCTAAGTGCTTTTGATAAAATTTGCTCTCCAGAGGAAATAGTGTGTTGTAGAGTATTTTGGCTTGAAGGATACTATCTGAGTTTTTGCTCCACATTTCTTCTATGTTGAAGACCAGAGTGTGAGATTTAGATATGTTTTAGAGAAGTGTTTGAAGATACTAAATCTAGAATTTGATGGTCTGGATTGCTGTGCAGTGGAAGTTATGTTCACTAATTTGAAGACTATATTTAATCGAGTTTCTAGGTTGTGCAGAGGTGTCTAGGATAAAGTATTTTGCTTCGCATTTCTCAACAAAATGGTTTTAGGTGTTGCAATTTTGGACATATGTTTATAAGGTCCTTAGCTATCTTCATTCCAAATTATTTGTGATTTGATGCTCTAGAAAGCAAGTTCTTGTGTAGTAGAGTTTGAAACTATTTGTTGTGAGTAGTCTGTGATTTGTCTTAAAGTGAGATTTGTTGTACCTGGATTTGATGGCTCCCAGGTGATTTCATGTTGTTCATGGATGTCTCCAAACCATTTTGAAGGCTTTTTCTTGGTCCACAAGCTATAATTGAGTTCTTGGAAGCGTGTGCCTAAGTATTCTTGGTGTTTGCACAAGTTTGGCCGACTTGGGTGCTAACACTCTTTGCAGATGTGTTTCATGGATTGTGGAAGCATGTTGAAGCATGTGAAGATGTATTTAGGTCTGAGATAAGCCATGAAGTGGTCTACCTTCATTCATTTTATTCACAACATTGTTTAGGTCCAGACCTAATTTGAATTGTGTATGTTTGTCAACCTTAAAGACTATTCCAAAGGCTATAGAATGTGTTTCTGACCTTGATGTATGTTCCAAGGTTGATGATTGATATAAATAAGTGTAAATGATTAATGTGAATGTGTAAAAATGTAAAGATGAGGATATTTGTGTTGTGAGACTGCGAAGGTGATATGAATTGTGCTTCATTGGAACTAAACTTAGGCATGTGGTAGATGTTATTATATGAGTTCATGGTAGTGAGCCCTTTTGGTAGTGAGCCCTCATGGTAGTGAGCCCTTTCTGTAGTGAGCATTTCTTTGTATAGTGAGTCCTTGGGTAGTGAGCCCTTTGGTAGTGAGCCTCCTTGTAATTTGGTATTGATACTACTATATATTGTGAGGTAATCCTCATCGTGGTTTTTCCCTTTAGGATTTTCCACGTAAAATATGGTGTTCTCTTGTGCATGGTGTTGATGTGATTAATTTTATGTTATCTATTTTTTATGTTTAATCTTCATAATAGAATTAGGGTTTAAGTGAATTGATGTGGATGTGGTTATGTTTATGAAAGTTTAAAGTTTTTGATACAACTGATTCACCCCCCTCTCAGTTGTCTTGTGCATTCAACAATTGGTATTAGAGAGAGGGTTCCTTGGAAGAAAGCCTAGCAACTTAAAGGTAGATCTGGGATAGCACACAAGAAAGACATTCCTCAGTTTGATGGAATTGACTATGCCTTCTAGAAGGTACAAATACAAAGCTATCTTGTTTCTCTTGGTTATAATGTGTGGAGAATGGTTGAAAAGGAATACAGAGTACCTAATATAGTCTGGAGACTGCAATGGAGATTAGGGCTTATGAGACTAATGGAAAATCTAGAAATGCCCTATTGAATGCTCTATCTAATACTAAAATGGCAAAAGTTTTGGATCTGGAATTTGCTCATGAGATCTAGGAAAAATTGAAGAATATCTATGAAGGAGATGAATCTCTCAAAAAGGCCAAGATGCAGAACTTGAAGTCCAGATATGAAACTATGCAAATGTTTGAAAATGAGAACATAACAAGCTATATGCAAAAGGTTGATGAAATTGTAAACGACATGAAAGGTCTTGGTGGAAATCTAACTGATGAAGAAGTTATGAATAAAATACTTAGAACACTTCTCAAATATTATAGTCATAAAGTGTCTTCCATTGAAGAAT
Organism: Cunninghamia lanceolata; assembly: GCA_027924645.1. NCBI lineage: Eukaryota > Viridiplantae > Streptophyta > Pinopsida > Cupressales > Cupressaceae > Cunninghamia > Cunninghamia lanceolata. The sequence goes on along the minus strand of BSBN01000098.1, from coordinate 4,985,586 downwards.
TACTAGATACGAGCAAGCTTTTAAAAGATCAATTGCTTGGAAAACTAACTACTTTTTGAGATGAGAGAATTTGGCACTACTAAGGGTCCTGTGAAATTTGAAATTGCTTTTAAAGCCGAATCATAAAAGACTGTTAAATCAGATAAGTATATTGTGGAATCAGATGAGGAAGACTTTGATGAGATTGAGGCAAACTTTGTAAACATAATGAAAAAGGGAACCAAAAAGTTCAAAGGCAAGTTACCTTTCATATGTTTCAGTTGTGGTAAGATTGGCCATTATGCTTCAAAATGTTTCGATAGAACTTTGAAGATCAAGAACAAAGAAGGTAGAGGTAAGATGGTAAAGAAAAGTTACTATGTTAAAGATGATGAAGGTGTAACTAATGATGAATTTGATTTTGAAGATTGTAATTTTCTAGTGAATGCTTGTTTATTTCTATAAAAGAAGAACTTGTTTTTGCTAACCTTGCAAGCTGTGTGAAGGAAGTCTCAAAGAAGAGAAAGAGATGTTTGCATTTCATGCTTGAAAGGAAAAGGATGAATGGGTCATTAACAACGGATGTTCAAATCACATGACAGGAGATAAGAGTAAGTTTGTCAAATTGGAAATGTATTATGGAGGACTAGTTAGATTTGGTGATGATGCAGCTGGTAAGGTTTGTGGAAAAGGGTTAGTTACTTTTGATGGAAAGCATAATATAGATGATGTTCTTTATGTCAAAGGCTTAAAGCATAATCTTCTAAGTGTTGGATAGATGTGTAACAAAGGATACAATCTGATGTTTAAGGACAATGGATGTGAGATAAGGAAAAGCTCCAGAACAATAATTGTTGCTGGTAAGAAGAGTCATGGTAATGTTTGTCATTTGAAAGGTACTAACAATTGTTGTTTGTTGGCTTAGACAAATGAAAGTTGGTTATGGCATAGGAGAATGTGTCATATTAACTTTGATAATCTGGTGAGAATAAGCCTAGTTCAAGCTATAAGAGGCCTGCATAAGATTGTGAAGCCTGCTAATGCTATTTGCAAAGAATGTCAATTTGGGAAGCAAACAAAGTTGAGTTTCAAAAGAAAAGAATAAACCTCTACTGGCCTGTTGGAGTTGGTGCATACAGACTTATGTGGTCCTACAAGAATAAGAAGTATACAAGGTAATAGGTACTTCATGCTACTTATTGATGATTATTCAAGAATGACTTGGGTTACTTTTCTTACAAAAAAATCAAAAGCCCTAGACAAGTTCAAACCATTTAAAGCAATGGTTGAAAATGAAATGGATTTGAGAATCAAGTTTCTAAGGAATGAAAGAGGTGGTGAGTTTACTTCAAATGAATTCAATGCTTTTTTTGAAGAACATGGGTTAAAGAGATAATCGTTTTCCCCCAGAACTCCTCAACAAAATGGAGTAGTTGAAAGGAAGAATAGAACATCTCAGGAAGCTGCTAGAACAATGATCAAAGGAGTTGACCTTCTAGAAGTACATTGGAAAGAAGCTATTCATACTACTGTCTACATTTAGAACAGAGTGCAAGTCAAAGCAAATGGAACAAAGACACCTTATGAACTGTGGTATGGAAGAACTCCTGTCAAGTATTTAAAAGTTTTTAGAAGTAAATGTTATATCAGAAGAGATGAAGAGTTGGCAAAGTTTGATGCTAGATGTGATGAAGGCATATTCCTTGGGTACTCTACTAAGAGAAAAGTTTACTAGTGCTACAACAAAAGGTTGAGGAAGATTATTGAAAGTGCAAATGTAAAGGTAGATGAAGATATTTAGAAAATCTTAGAGCTTGATAGATATGAGTTAGATGAGTCTACTGATACAGAAGTAGTTGAAGAAGTCCAAGACAAGGAAGTTCAGATTGATGAAGAAGAAGCTCTAGAAAGAGTTCCTAAAAGCCCCAAGTATGTACAAAAGAATCATTTAGAGGATCAAATCATTGGTGACAAAAATAAAGGAGTTCTGACAAGAAGAAGAGTTGTAGAAGAATAGCTAAATCTTTGTTTAATTTCAAAGGTTGAACCTAAGTCTGTCTTTGAAGCATGTAAATATGAACATTGGGTCAAGGAAATTGAAGAAGAATTGATGCAAATTGAAAAGAACAAGACTTGGGAACTTGTCCTTAGGCCTACAAATAGGAAAGTGATTGGAACAAAGTGGATTTTTAGGAATAAGTTTAGACAAGGATTTGTTGCAGCAGGGATTCAGTAAAGGGTTTGCAGATAGTAATATGTACATCAAGGTAAGTAAAGATCAAATTTTGATTATTGAGGTCTTTGTGGATCGCATAATATTTGATGGAAATGAAGGTATGTGTAAGAACTTTGCAGATGAGATGAAAAAAGAATTTAAGATGTCAATGTGTGGTGAGATGAACTTCTTCCTTAGGCAGCAAATTAATCAGACAAATAAGGGCATTTTCATTTCAAAATCAAAGTATGTCAAGGAGTTATTGAAGAAGTTTGGAAAGGAAGAATCTAAACCAATTTGTACTCCCGTAACAACTAGTTGCAAGCTAAGCAAAGATGATGAATCCCCTAAGGCTGATCAGAGCAAATATAGATCAATGATTGGAGGATTGCTATACCTAGCTGCTACCAGATCGGATATCATGCCTATAGTCTCTCATCTGGAAAGATTTCAAGTAGATCCTAGAGAGTCACATGTCATGGTAGTAAAGAGAATATTCAAGTATTTGAAGGGCACTCCAGATCATGGTTTGTGGTATCCTAAGAACAATGATTTCAACCTAAGTTCCTACACAGATGCAAATTGGGCCGGATGTGTAGATGACAGGAAAAGTACAAGTGATGGTGTGTTTTGTCTTGGAAACAGAGTTGTTTCATGGAAAAGCAAGAAGTAGGATTCAGTATCCTTATCTACTGTAGAGGCAGAGTACATTGCAGCAGCATTATGTTGCACACAAGTGCTATGGATGAGACAAACTCTGAAGGATATCAAAGTTGAGTATGATGATCCAATTCCTATTTTCTGTGATAATACCAGTGCCATTAACATTTCAAAGAACCCAATAATGCATTCAAGGACAAAGCATATTTCTATCAACTATCACTTTCTAAGAGAGAAGGTTGCAGAGAAACAAGTGAAGCTTGAGTATGTGCCTACAAAAGATTAGATTTGTGACATATTCACCAAGGCTCTTCCTAAGGATACATTTGAGTGTCTTTGGGAAACACTAGGGGTTATTACTCCTCATTTGTTGAACTAGATGCATAAGGAAGTGCATTAGTCTAGTTTGATTCAGGAGTCATTTCTTTTCTAGACTGATTGTGCAAGCTACCTCTCAGGGGGAGCAAGTAGTGGTATTGAAGAGTGTTACAGTCGGGGGGAGTAAGAGTTGGTATAGGATAATTCAAAGAAATTGAGATTAGTACAAGTATGTGCAATATCATATTCAAGGGGAGAAATCTTGAAGAAGGTGTGTCACCCTTTGCCATTGATGTCAAAGGGGGAGAGAGTTCATGTGAAAAACAAAGGGAGAGTAATATGTATAAAAGAAAGGGGGAGAATGAGATCAGTGCAAAATTATGTCACGATGGTTTTTCACATCATATGTTGCCATCAATGACAAAGGGGGTGATTGTTGCAAATATGTGCCAATCAGTGTTATCATTGATGTCAACATGCTTGTGTTGTCATTGGTGTCAACTATGTCTTCTAATATTGTTGATTATTGCTTGATTGAGTTATCATGTTAAAGTGATTTGAATGGCTTGTAGAAGTGCTAATGATGTTAGTAAATTGTTCTTTTTGCTGAGTTTCCAAGTGCTTCTGAGAAAATTTGCTCTCTAGAGGAAACAGTGTGTTGCAGAGTATTCTGGGTTACAAGATACTGTCTGAGTTTTTACTCTGCATTTCTTCTATGTTGAAGACCAGAGTGTGAGATTTTGATATGTTTTAGATAAGTGTTGAAGATGCTAAATCTAGAATTTGATGGTCTGGATCACTGTGCAGTGGAAGTTATGTTCACCAATTTGAAGACTGTATTTGACAGAGTTTTTGGGTTGTGCAGAGGTGTCTAGGAGAAAATATTTTTCTCCGCATTTCTCTGCAGAATGGTTTTACATGTTGCAGTTCTGGACATATGTTTATAAGGTCCAAGTAGCTATCTTCACTCCAAAGGATGTATGATTTGATTCTTTGGAAAGAAAGTTCTTGTGTAGCAGAGTTCGACAGTGTTTGTTGTGAGTAATATGTGATCTATCTTCAAGTGAGAATTATTGTAGCTAGATTTGTTTCCCCCTAGGTGATTTCATGTTGTTTGTGGACGTCTCTAGATCATGTTGAAGGTTTGTGCTTGATCCACAAGCTATGATTGAGTTCTTGGAAGCATGTGCCCTAGTATTCTTGGTGTTTGCACAAGTTTGGCCGACTTGGGTGCTAACACTCTTTATGGATGTGTTTTAGGGATTGTGGAAGTGTGGTGAAGCATGTGAAGATGTATTTAGGTCTAAGTTAAGCCATGAATTTTTCTACCTTCATTCATTTGCTTCACAATATTGTTTAGGTCCAGACCTAATTTGTTTGTCAACCTTGAAGATTATTCCAAAGTGGTGCAGGAGCACCCCTTCAAAATAAAGAATAGGTCTAATTATAGTATGTTTCACATTATGATGTAATAAGGTCCATGTGACCAATTCTTATGTTTTAAGTTAATCTAGGTTTACGTGCCAGTTAGTGAGAAGTTTGTTTTCTTAGCTGTCCTCTCCCAGCCACTGGGAATCGATCTGTACTACTCTTGACTAGCTATATATGTCCTAGATCAGTTTGTTGAGAGAGAGTTGATAGTTCAGAGTTCATAGGGATATTGTGTTTAGAGATTTGACAGAGCAGTGTTGTGTAGTGGAACTATGAATCAGATAATTGTAATCATTTTCTACAAGCTTAATAAAAGACCCTGTTTGGTGTTATTTTCCCTGTTTTACATTTTGTGTGGAATTGCCAGGAGATCGAATAGGTTTTCAACCATTCCACCGGTAGATTGCTTCACAATCAGTGGAATGGGTGCAGATAGTAGATTAGGGTTTGTTTTTGTTTGCATAGTTTGTTGTAGGGTTGCATGCAGTTTGCTGTGAAGAACCCTAGCATTTTCGATGTGCTAGGTTGACAGATACTGAGTTGGTAGATTCTCATGAAATTTGTTGGTTTAGAGCGAAAACAGTTCACTTTGGTCGACTGGATGAAGGAGACACAGGTGAAAGACCTATCGCTGATCAGATCGGGTGCCAAAACCATGTCAAGCATTTGTGTTTTCATCTTTTAGGCACATGAGGTCTGTGAAGTGTGCAAGGAAGCCATCGGTGTGAGAATAATGATTAGCTGAAGGGGAAATTGTTATGTCGAAGGGAGAAGTCTTGGTGACAAGGAGTTAACATCGGCGAGACAGTGTGTATCAGAGAGACATATCTCTCGATGGCTGATGGTGTAAGTGTTGCCGATAGGCAACCAAAGGCGACAATACCAATATCAGTGAGAGAAGGCTTTCAAGGAGACATTTTACGAAGGGGCCAATGAGTTAAGTGTTGCCGATAAGAAACTTAACTATTCGATAGGTATCGGCGAGAGAAGAACCATCGGTTTGAGAAACTTGTGGTGAGCCAACAAGGGGCACTTTCACCGATCAGGCTGACAGTTGCAAAGTGTCGCCGATGAAGAGTATCAGCTTGAGTTGTGGCATTGGTTTGACTTTACAAATGGTTGCTGATGGAGAGGGTCTTGCCAATAGGCAATATAAGTGAATCACACATCGGGGTGAGATGGGTATTGGAGTGAACGGTGTTTGAGATACCAATGGTTTTAGTCTGGCTAATAGGATATGTCAGTGTGACATTTAACAACTCTGGCTGATGGGATAAGAAAGTTTAATGTCCACCATTGTTGAGCATTTCTGGCTGTGGCTCTGCATCATAGTGGTATCAGAGCGAAGGAAAAATCTTTTGAGGAAGGTAAGAAGATAGTAAGATGTCGGAGGAAGAAGGAACATAAGAGTTTCTGGCAAGGATGACCAACGCTAAGTTGGCAGTTCTGGTAAAGAAACAGATTGCAGAAAGCAAAGTTGTGAAGGCTCATAATCAGGAATTGAAAGATGAGTTGGAGAAGTTGAGGGACAGAGTAAGTTCAGGTAAAGAAGAAGATAGGGACGAAGAGGAGATCCCTAGGTGGAACGAGGTAGACATTCCTGCAGACCAGAGACCCTTGATTAACGCCCTCAAATCCATGGAGAGGAGAACCATGGATGCAAAATTGGATTTGCCAGTGTTTACAGGAAAGATGGATCCTGATTCGGTGATGGAGTGGATAGACTTCCTAAATAATTTCTTTGAGACAGAGGAGATACCAGAACACTAGAGGGTAAAGATAGCCCAATCAAAAATGAAAGAGGCTACATTAACTTGGTGGAATTTTGTCCAAGATGACAGAGTACAAGAGGGAAAGCGTAGAGTTGCTACATGGAAGAAGATGATGGCTTTAGTGAAAGAGGCCTATGTTCCATTGGACTACAGCATCCAACTACATAAGAGGAAGCAAAACCTGAAGCAGAAGGATCTAGATGTCAGCTCATATATAGAAAAATTTATGAAACTTTGTGTCAAGACAAAGGTAAAAGAGAGTGAGGAAGAAAAGGTAGCTAGATACCTTAATGGAATGAGGTTCAACATTCAGGAAGATTTCAATCTACATAATCTAGATACAGTTCAGAAATGTTTCCAATTGGCACTGAAAGTGGAAGAGAAGTTAAAGAGAAGACAAGAACAGAACAATAGAGGAAGAGGAAAATAGCAAAGAGGTGGAAGAAGTCCTTTTAGAGGCAGAGAACATGGATTTGGATATCACAATGAGCCCAATCAGGAAAATAGTAAAGGGGATAACCATCAAAACCAGAGAGAAAGTTACCATCAACAAGGAAACTTCAGAGGCAGAAGACCATCATTCAGAGGAAGGTCTCAAGGAAGAGGACCTATCAGATGTTATAACTACAATCAAGAAGGCCATATAGCCAGCAGATGTCCAGAAAAGGCAACAAGTTCAATGGGTGAAAGAAGAACAAATTTGATTCAAGAATCTGACTATCAAGGTGAAACAAGTTCAAATACTTACCAGAGTGTGAATGCTCCTGACAATTATGGATATCCAGAGAGTGGAGAATCTCTAATGATGACAAGAATGATGACTACCATGAAGGTACCTGACAGAGAACCCCTACAGAGAAAGTCTCTTTTCAGAACTACTTGCAAGACAGGAGGAAAGGTATGTAAAGTTCTAATTGATTCTGGTTCTACTAAAAATTTTGTATCTGATGAAATGGTAACAAAGCTTAAGCTTAGAAGATTACCTCACCCATCTCTGTATAAGGTTTCATGGTTAACCCAAGGTCAACAAACAGTTGTAGAAGAGTAGGCTTGGGTAGAATTTCAAATTGGATCATATAAAGACAAGTTGCTATTTGCAATCACCAAGATGGATGCTTGCCATCTTTTATTTGAAAGACCATGGCAGTATGATTTAAAAGCATGCCATGACGGTGTTAGGAACACCTATACAATCACCAAGAATAGTACGGTGACAAAATTGGTACCATTGACAGAGAATGAGTAGAAGTCAAGAGAGAAAGAGGTCAAGGTGATGCTGGTGGAAGGAAAATAGTTTATGAAAGAAGTAGCAGCAGGAGGTACAGTAGCATATGCCCTAATTCCATGTCTCACAGTGAACAAAGAATAGCAGCAAGAAGCCAAGAAAGAGAAGAAGTAGAGGTTTATAGACCCCGCTATCCCAGAGCTATTGGATAAGTATAAAGGCATCATCTCTGATGGAATGCCAAGATCCCTACCACCTATAAGGGATATCAGCCATTGCATAGATCTAATCCCAGGATCTACACTTCCAAACAAAGTAGCATACAAGCTAACTCCAGAACAAAATGTAGAAGTAGCAAGACAAATTGAGGAATTGTTAGACACAGGTCTGATTGGGAAAAGTTTAAGCCCCTGTACAGTACCAGCTATACTAGCACCAAAGAAAGAAGGCACTTGGAGGCTTTGCACAGATTCCAAGGCTATTAATAAGATCACAATCAGGTATAGGTTTCCAATACCTAGGATAGAGGATTTACTTGACTGCTTGGGAGGTGCTAAGTATTTTACTAAAATAGATATGAAGAGTGGCTATCATCAGATCAGAATTAGGCTAGGAGATGAATGAAAAACAGCATTCAAAACCAATGAAGGATTGTATGAGTGGAAAGTTATGCCTTTTGGTTTATCTAATGCACCTAGTACTTTTATGAGATTGATGAATGAGGTTTTGAGAGAATTCAAGGAAAAATTTGTCATAGTATATCTAGATGACATTCTGATTTTCAGCAATACAAAGGAAGAACATCTCAGACATATAGATTTGGTTCTCAAGAGGTTACATAAAGAGCAGCTGATGATAAATTTGGACAAGTGTTTGTTCATGCAGGAGGAGATTACTTATTTAGGTTTTGTCATCTCACAGGGAAAGCTGCAAATGGATAAGGAGAAGGTAAGTGCCATATTGTCTTGGCCAACTCCAAGGACTATGAATAATGTCAGAAGTTTCCATGGGTTATCAACTTTCTACAAAATGTTTATAAGAGGGTTTAGTCATATTTGTGCACCCATGCTTGATACTATAAAAGGAGGACAGAAGTGTAGATTTGCTCAGACTCAGGAAGCAGATGATTCCTTTGAAACATTGAAGAAGAGGGTAGCACAGCAGCCAGTTCTTGCACTTCTAGATTTTAACAGAATTTTTCAGGTTGAATGTGATGCAAGTCGCATGGCAATTGGAGCAGTACTCAGCCAAGAAGGTAGGCCAATTGTATTTTTCAGTGAGAAGCTCAATGATGCTAAAAAGAGGTATTCATCATATGATTTGGAAATGTATGCTCTAGTCCAGTCACTCAAGAAATGGAGGCATTACTTGATGCTGAAAGAATTCATAGTATTCATAGATAACCAAGCCTTAAGTTTTATAAATAGCCAAGAAAAGCTAAACCACAAGCATATGAAATGGGTAGAAACTTTACAAGCTTTCACTTTCACATTAAAGCATAAGAAAGGATTCAAGAATAAGGTAGCTAATGCCTTGAGTAGGAGAGCTCTAACAGTCAACCAGATTCAGTTGGAAAGTGTTGGCATTGATTCATTGAAGACCATGTATGATGATGTGAAGATTTTGGGGAGATATATCAAGTATGTACTTCTTTTGGAGATAAATATCATGTTGAGTTCTCTAAATTTCTGATCTAGGATGGATTTCTATTCAAAGGTGGATAGTTGTGTATTCCAAGGTGTTCTATGAGGTTGAACATCATTAAAGAGAAACATTGTGGAGCTATGGTAGGACATTTTGGTTTGGATAAGACTCTTGATCTTGTCAGACAACATTATCATTGGCCTAAGTTACAATCAGATGTCAGAAAATTTGTAGAGACATGTGTGATATGTCAGAAAGCAAAAGGTAGATCAACTAATGCAGGTTTATATCAGCCATTACCCATTCCTTCCAAACCATGGGAAAGCATAAGTATGGATTTTGTGTTGGGTTTACCCAGAACGAGAAAGGGGTATGATAGTGTTTTTGTTATAGTGGACAGATTCAGCAAAATGGCACATTTCTTACCATGTAAAACCACTGCTGATGCTTCATATATTGCAAATTTGTTTTTCAAGGAAATAGTAAGAATACATGGATTACCATTGAGCATAGTGTCAGATAGAGATGTGAAATTCATTGGTCATTTTTGGAGGACACTTTGGAAGAAGCTTGGCACAAATTTGTCTTTTTCATCTGCCTATCATCCTCAAACGGATGGATAGACTGAAGTGGTAAATTGTTCCTTAGGGAATTTGCTTAGATGTTTGACAAGACAGCATGGAGAAAAGTGGGATAATATCCTACCACAGGCAGAATTTTCCTATAATGATACTGTCAATCGAAGCACAGGGAAATCACCTTTTCAGATAGTATATGGTATACATCCACAAGGTATTTTAGAGCTGAGAGATCTATCTACAGGAGAAGCTATTAGTGCAGATGGAGAAGCTTTTGCAGCAGCAATTAAAGAGGTACATGATTAGGTCAAGAACCAACTTTAGCATACCACCTTGAAGTATAAAGAATATGCTGATAAAAAGAAGAAAGATGTCTAGTTTAATGTTGGAGAGTTGGTATGGGTTCATTTGAAAAAGGAAAGACTTCCAAAAGGGAAATATACTAAACTCATGCAGAGGAAGATTGGACCATGTCAGATTTTGAAAAAATGTGGATAGAATGCTTATCAAATTCAACTTCCTTCAGATCTTGGATTATCACCTATATTCAATGTATGTGATTTAACTCCATACAAGCATAATCCAGATGAAGAACAGGACACATTCTAGGATACAGTCACGGATGACATTCCTAAACATGATCCCCCTTAGCTGAACAAGATTTTGGACACAAGAGTGATTAAGAACACAAGGAACAAAGAATATTTAGAATATTTGGTGTCATGACTGAAGACTAGATCAGTAAACATGGAATAGATTTGCAAACTCTCATCTCAAGTGGGCTTGAGATTTCTTCTCTCGGGGAGTATGGTGCAGGTGCACCCCTTCAAAATAAAGAATAGGTCTAATTATAGTATGTTTCACATTATGATGTAATAAGGTCCATGTGACCAATTCTTATGTTTTAAGTTAATCTAGGTTTACGTGCCAGTTAGTTAGAAGTTTGTTTTCTTAGCTATCCTCTCCCAGCCGCTTGGAAGTCTCCCAGCCGCTGGGAATCAATATGTACTACTCTTGAGGAGTAGCTATATATGTCCTAGATCAGTTTGTTGAGAGAGAGTAGATAGTTCAAAGTTCATAGGGATATTGTGTTTAGAGATTTGATAGAGCAGTGTTGTGCAGTGGAACTGTGAATCAGATAATTGTAATCATTTTCTACAAGCTTAATAAAAGACCCTATTTTGTGTTATTTTCTCTATTTTACATTCTGTGTGGAATTACCAGGAGATCGAATGGATTTTCAACCATTCCACTGGTAGATTGCTTCGCAATCGGTGGAATGGGTGTAGATAGTAGATTAGGGTTTGTTTTTGTTTGCATAGTTTGTTGCAGGGTTGCATGCAGTTTGCTGTGAAGAACCCTAGCTTTTTCGATGTGCTAGGTTGACAGATACTGTGTTGGTAGATTCTCGTGGAATTTGTTGGTTCAGAGCGAAAATAGTTCACTTTGGTCGATTGGATGAAGGAGACACAGGTGAAAGACCTATCACTGATCAGATCGGGCACCAAAACCATGTCAAGCATTTGTGTTTTCATCTGTTAGGCACATGAGGTCTGCGAAGTGTGCAAGGAAGCCATCGGTGTGAGAATAATGATCGGCCGAAGGGGAAATTGTTATGCCGTAGGGGGAAGTCTTGGTGACAAGGAGTTAACATCGGCGAGATGGCGTGTATCGAAGAGACATATCTCTCAATGGGTGACGGTGTAAGTGTTATTGATAGGCAACCAAAGGCGACAATACCGATATCGGTGAGAGAAGGCTTTCGGGGAGACATTTTACAAAGGGGCCGATGAGTTAAGTGTTGCCGATAAGCAACTTAACTATTTGATAGGTATCGGTGAGAGAAGAACCATAGGTTTGAGAAAGTTGTGGTGAGCCGACAGGGGGCACTTTCACCGATCGGGCTGACAGTTGTAAAGTGTCACCGACGAAGAGTATCGACGTGAGTCTTGGCGTCAGTTTGACTTTACAAACGGTTGCCGATGGAGAGGGTCTTGCCGATAGGCAATATAAGTGAATCACAGATCGAGGTGAGATCGGTATTGGTACCGATGGTTTCAGTTTGGCCAATAGGATATGTCGTGTGACATTTAACAACTTTGGCCGATGGGATAAGAAACTTCAACATCCACCATTGTTGAACATTTCTAGTTGTGGCTCTGCATCACAAAGGTTGTAGAATGTGTTACCAACCTTGATGTATGTTCCAAGTTTGATGATTGATATAAATAAGTGTAAAGGATTCATGTGAATGTGTGAAAATGCAAAGATGAGGATGTTTGTGTTGTGAGGCTATGAAGGTGATATGAATTATGCTTCATTGGAACTGAACTTAGGCATGTGGTAGATGCTATTATATCATTTCATAGTAGTGAGCCCTTTTGGCAATGATCCCTCATGGAAGTGAGCCCTTTTTGCAATAAGCATTTCTTTGGACAGTGAGTCCTTGGGCAATGAGCCCTTTGGCAGTGAGCCTCTTTGTAATGCAGTATTGATACTATTATATATTGTGAGCTAATCCTCACTGTGGTTTTTCCCTTTTAAGGTTTTCCACATAAAATATGGTGTTCTCTTGTGCATGGTGTTGATGTGATTAAGTTTCTATTATTTGTTTTTCATGTTTAACCTTCATAACAAAATTAAGGTTTAAGTGAATTAATGTGGATGTGGTTATGTTTATGAAAGTTTAAAGTTTTTGATACAACTAATTCACCCCCCTCTCAGTTGTCTTGTGCATTCAACAAACTCAACTAGTTTTTTGAATTAAATTCTTGCACATGAACTAACAAAGTGGCACAGGTTAGTGAAGATTACGAGATCACAACATGTCACATTATTATAATAATTATCCTTAGTCCTTAGGTCTCTACACACTCCAAATTTCAATGGCATCAATCAATGCTCTAGAGGACCCTAAGGTCTCTTCAAGAATTAAGATGGGCATTATTAATATCTTCCATTTTGTTGCAATAAATCTTTCACATGCATGATTTGACAACCAGAAGATCAACATTATTAATATCCTTCATTTTTTACAATAAATACTTTAAAAATGTGATTTTGGCATTTTTATTGGCATCTTCCCTTTACTTTTCTTGTTATTTCTTTTTATTGATAACTTAAAATGAGTCAATCGATTAATCATCGTGTTTCTCTCATGTCCTACAAGTAGGAAATACCTGATGTAAATAGATATGGGACAAACAAATTACAAAATATGTTTTTTATTGACTCCCCTCTAATTGGTGATGCTATTTGTAATATTATTACCTTTGATATTCTCTTAGAATATCCTCAAAAAAATTGTTCAATGATATTGTGTCTATATTTTGTGGAATTTAAGGATGGACCTGGTCAATGACCCAAGCTTGGTTAAGATGGTCAACAGGGCTATGATTCAGGAATCTCTTATACATAGGGTTACACATGTTTGAGATTTAAAGGATTATGATTGTGATGTAAGATCATGGGATAAAGCTAGGATTTTTTTTATTGGTGTTACAAAATTTGAAGGCTACTAATCGTATTTCGAAGGTGGCAAAGAGTGGACTTGCTAAATGTTTGCTAGAAATCCTTGATAGGGCCCTAATTAAACATGACAAGGATTTATGTGACTATTTATTACAAATACCTAGGTCTATTGTTCATGTTGCTTATTTTCTCCTTTATATTATATTTGTTAGGGGGAGCATGCATGGGGCCCATTTACCCCTTCAAGCTATGGAAGATGAGAGCTCTAGTGATAGTAGCTAAAGATGGTGCTTTTTGTTCTATCTCTAAGCTTGCTTTTAAAATTTTAGCATAATTTCCTTTTTTCTAGTTGTCTCTATGTATGCCTTTGTTACAAGGTTTTTTGTTTGGTTTTTACTTTATCCAAGGTTCATGTTATGGAACCTTGGCTATCTATGTAATGAGAAAGCCTATATTTTTGTTTAATATAATACAATTGTTTTTTACTATTAAATATGGTACATATGGGATCATGCCTTATATTTATATGAATATTAAATGGGTTACAAAAATTGAGTTTCCCTATCATGAAACTCAAGAAGAAACAAACACTAAAATTATAGGAAAAGATACAAAAAATAAACTCTTCAATCCATGTAGCTAGCCAAACCATATAGAGATAACAAATGCTGGCTAGAAAAACCTATTTAAAACATATATTATTAAGAACCCCTAGTACTTTAGAGCAACCAGACGTAGTCGAAACAAATATCGCCAGTAGATTAAATGTGAGCAGATATCTAGGGAGCAAATTGGAGCTAATTGCTATTACTTGAGTTTTTTTAATATCCTAACCACTAGACTCTATGGAAACCTCTAAGACTAGCTCTAATGAAAGTAAGATTGATAAGGAAAAAGATTTCATGCACTACTTTCCATTCTTTTTCTATTAATCCACAAATTTCTTTTCCATGAAATATGTTACATCCGCAACTTATAAATTATCTTAATCTTGCTTTTGTGTGGTAATCATGATGATTGATCATAGTTTAATGATTAGATGTTTGTGGAAAATATCAAATTTAATCATTGATTATGTGAATATTGACTAATGTTAGTTAGACTTGAGATTATATGTTGAAATGATTATTTAGTTGTTATGATTTGTGAATCAGATGATGATACACTAATCATGATTTTATGATGGTGAGTGTGATTAGGAAAAGAATCTTCCTTCGAAGATGGAAGGAGAGTATCATCTAAGAGGAAGAAATAGATGTTGGGAAAGGGTCAAATTGCCATCTGAGTATCAAATTTTCTTCCTTAAGAATCCTTGTAAGTTAGAGTGAGTTGTGTCTCTCCTTGTTAGTCATTTTCATTTCTGTGTTAGTATGACAATTTGATTTTTCTCAATGCCTTCTACCTAGATTCAACTAAATGATGATATTCGCAAAATGTCTATTTGAGTCGTTTGACAATCTTGACAAGTTGTTGAGAACTCCCTTGATCCCTTATCCATTTCCATATTAAGATTTGTGATTATTATTTATTTATATATATTCTACTTGTGATGATCATGGCTATAAGGGGGAGTGGTACTCAACCCCGAAGTCATATTTTAAGAATGTGTCATCTTTCTAATGGTATTAACATTAATAACACCTTGATTTATTTGTTAATCCTTAATTCCATGTAAGGGAATTATATATATTATAATTGGTTTAACCTCCTTAGAGGTCGAGCATTTTTGGTATCAACATTATATTAATATTAAATATTATTCATGTTTATCTATGGCACTCAGCCAACCACCACCTCTGAGGAGTGGGGAGAGAGAGTGGTGGCTGAATGATACCCATACTCGAGCCCATTTTGCAGACCCCTATCCATGATGGGCTGAGTGGATCCATGGGATCCTGCGAGGTGGTGGACTCTATGGATATGCATAAATGGTTTTGCGAATGCATGCAAGGTATCAATGGATACTAGTTTGGAGAGAGGCTTTCTTTGATATGTTTTTCTTGGTGGTATCAAAAGAGAAGAGATATAGTTTTGAGAGCTGATAGTGAGAACCCTGTTATAACAGTAGTAGAGAAGCAAATGAGCTCTGCTACTATGTATGCATAGGAGCTATTCAACAACAGCCAATACATAATTGTGTCTACCTTTAAGGTATGAAAACTGTGGCATATCGAATTGAATTCGATAGTGTATATATATATATATGTATTCTATCAAAATACGTCGATGGTGTCGACTCATAGCTATCATAAGTTAGTGATTAATGGCCTTTGAGGCTGTTTATGTTTATAATGTTTAATACGGTGTCAATAACATGGGTTTAAATTGTTATTATTATTTTCTGAGGCCACAAGTGCCTTCTTGTGTTATCATATGCAACCATTGTTGTATGGTGCTACTTGGCTAGTTTGGAGGCCGTAGCCCATGTGTGTTGTGCCTGCAAAACCTGTCGTGTACTATTTGGCAAGAATATAAACTAATTTTATACCTTTGAATCCACACTATTACTATTTTATGATGATTGTGTTAGAACCTGAGAGGGTGTCATAATATGATGACTGGGTTAGAGCCTGAGAAGGGGTATCGACACATATTGTTGGTGTTATTACACCATGAAATTGTGAATAGATATTGTCGAAGGCCATATGTGAGCAATGACAACTCTATTAATAGTTGTAAACCCTTATATGTGCCGAGTGCACTTAATAAATATATTAAACATGAGGTCAACAAACGACAGCCCTCAACTGGTTTTAATGATTGTTATGATAATCTTGATGCATGCTATGCATATAAATGGTATAAAGACTCCTCGTTGATGAAGGAGGGTTTGTTATAAGTTAAAATTGCATTGCTTTTTTGGTAGTATTAATGCATGCCATGTTCTTTTTCAAGAAGTTATTCTTCCTTGACATTTATCATTTTATATGTGCAAACACTATGCCTATATGAACTTTTGTGTTTAAATACAAATGAATGCCATCTTTTTGTGAATGGAAAGGCATCATAAACCAAGTATATGGTATCTTGAGATAGAATCTTTTTTAATAGAATCAACCTATTGGACCATTGAAAGTACCCTTCTAGATGACATGAATTGAGAGTAAACTTTGGGATAAGGCAAACAATGTATTCATCAACCAGGTAAGGTCAGTAGTTGAAAACATGATTTAACTTATGTCATTATGAAAGTATGGGAATAGAGTGATGTGGAGTCACAGGTTCCTTGTTGTAAAAATAATGAAACATTATTGAATGTGTTCCCAGATAGGAGTCGAATGTTCAAGGGATGGACTAAGTATTGAAATTATTTATCTGAGACTATGAAAGGTCAAATTATATCTACTGTAGGATGAGATAGCTTCTAAATCGAGTCGAGCTGGTGGGCATATGACAACATTCATGGTGAAACATTTATGTATGTAAATCTTTGGCCAAAGTAATGCATCCAACTCTGCATGCATTGTCAGTCCACTGTTCTTTAGATGTCATAATGTCTCCAGTAGGGTCATACATATTTCAAGTGGATCTATAGTTGTGTGACTATGAGACATTATGAAGGACACAACACCCTATACTCAGCTGGCAAACCTAATGGTTCCTTATATCTATACCTTCCATGAAGGGTAGGGTTGCTTCCAGGTAGGAAGTTGTGTGGGGGCTGTCGGTCTATGATTTGATGAAAAGCACTCAGATGATGCTCTCCTTCCCAAGTAGAAGACAAGAGAAGGCTTATGAAGATAGATGTCAAAGTTCCAGATACAATGCTTTTCTTTATATGACTTGATAGTCAATTATTATGTATATTTTTATATTTGATGCCTTGAGCATAGCTTTGTACATGTATAGTGAAGATCATTCACTAATGAGGTATCATTGGATATTGTAATTATGAGTTTTGTTATGATCTAGAAAGGAATAACATGCTTAATTATTATGCTGTAATTAATGCATTCTTGTTTAACTATGATTATGTTAATCATGATGCATTCTTACTCTTAATTAAGATGATTTTAATTATGGTTATTTATGGGTAATGTGAGATGACATGTTACAACATACTAGGGCCCTATTGAAGTCATTTAATGAACCCCTCAATAAACTATCCCTTGTCATTTGGAGAATGCAACATACAACAATTGAATCTAAAACCAAATTGATGGGAAAAATTCCAACATTATCCCATAGCCCATCCTGATTGTTGTAATCATATAGATATTTATCTAGTTTCTCCTCTGGAATGAAATATTCATATACAAAGGTGTTCACTAGCATTATAATCAGCCCCTTGTCATGTAGAATATCCATGAGATTGAATAAAAAACCTAAACCAATGTTAGTATGGAAGTTCTTATGTGGAAAAGACCCAAGAATTTCATGCCCAATTACCTCTTGAATGAAATTTTCAATTAGTGAACCAATGAAGAATACCTTATTGATCTTTTCCAAATCATATCTTTAAATATCTAAGGTTTCTCATTTGCAAGGATACAAATGAACTATTTCATTTCGACACTAGACCATGACAATAGAAGATAAAATTTAGAGAAAACTAAAGAATCTAGATGGAGAATAACTTGAACTTCATCAAAGATGAGACCAAATATATAATCTTTTAGCATTACTTGAGTGAGGTGGGAGGCATGTACGAAATACTTCATATAAAAGCTTGATCAATATTGTGAAACATTTGGACTATCTTCTCAATTTTTTACTATATTTAATATGAAGCGTTTCATAATGATTCACCTTGCCAAATGTATCTTGAATAAATACTTTAAATTCTATTATATAATTCTATTTTTTTATTAAAACATTGTAATATTGAAATCATTATTATCATTTTAACATATTAGCTATACTTGTTTAAGACTATTTAAGAATTATTTTATTTTATTTTGTTTTAACAAAATAGCTATATTTACTTTCTAGATAGATGTATTTAAGATATATATATTATTAAGTTAAAAAAAATAGTAAGGAAATAAAATACTATTAAGTAATTAAAATAAAATAGCTCTTAAAAGTAGAAATAACTATTAAGTAAATAAAAATAAGAGACTCCATAAATAATGTAAATAAAATAAAATAATTCTTAAATAGTTGTAAACTAAAATAAAATAATTCTTAAGTAAATAAAATAACTCAAGAATATGGTCATTTTTTAGAAAGATGTATTTATGTTGTATTTTCTTAACTATATGTTGGCCATGTAATTAAAAAAAATGCATGCTTATAGGCTCCATGATGTAGTGTGGAATGCTTCTTCACATAATTAGTTAATATTATATTAATGTTGTGGCTTTACAAGTCAAAGTGTCATTCAATCATTGACACATTTCTCTTAAATAGGCAAAAACTGTTGCAAATATGTGCCTAATTGGTGTTGTCATTGATGTCAACATATCCTTGTTGCCATTGGTGTCAACTGTATCCTATTTTGTTGCCTGTTTAGAAGACTGTAATGTTGAGGATATTGAGAAAATTAATGAAAATCAATGTATGCAGACCATATGGTTGTGTAGAGGATTGTCTGAAGTAGCTCCAGTTAAGATTTGAGAGGTCCGCATGAAGATTTGAAGAAGCTATAGCCATCTGCGTAGAACTAGGTTTTGTTGTGTTCAGAAGAGATAGAGTGACAGTAAATTGGTCCGGATTTCTTTGTATTGAAATATTATGATCTACGGATCTAAAGGCATGTTTGGGAAGTCAGTGTGTATTATCAACTCAAGTGGTTCATGGCTTGGAGGTCCACAAGCAATCTTTCTAGTGTGACAGCCATGGCAGATAGTTTTCTTGAGGTTCTGAATGAAGATGCAAGTGATTCAGATGATTTGGAGGAGTGAGGATGTTTTTGTTGAATTCAATGTGCTTGTGGAGGTCTCTAGATTCTGTGACTACTATGTTGGAGGTCTACATTGAAGATTGAGCTCGCTGATGAAGATTTCTTTCTTGGTGTTGTTGTTCTTCCTAGTCTTGGTCGATCAGATGATTCAAGCATGTTGAGGATGATCTAAGAGCAATTCTCTGGAGGGTGGCGTGTTGTTGGAAGAAGATTCAAGTCTTAGCTATGTTTAGCCGACAGTATAGTGATCCGCATTAAGTCAAGCCAACCTTGATGTCCATTCCAAGGTTGATGAAGCATATAAATAATTTTTGATCATGAGTTGTGGAAAGTTGACCTTGTGTGAAAATGATAAAATCCTAAGAAAGGTACAGAGGCAGGGCAGAGAATAGGAGGAGCAGAAGAACAAGAGTAGTAAAGGATGAAGATATAGTGAAGAAGTGTTTGAGGGATAGAGTAGAAGTTTGTGAGCCTTCAATGGAACTAAACCAAGCATGAAGAAGATGTCATTTCCTAGTTCATTATCTTTGTGTTAAACTTAAATTCTTGTAGGCAGTGAGCCTCTTTTGAGAAGTGAGCTCTGGGTAGTGCACCTGAAGGCATGTTCCTTCACTTTTTCTAAGTACTTTTAACAAGGTAGAAATCTTGTGGGTTAACCCCCACCGTGGTTTTCCCTTAACCAGGTTTTCACGTAAAAATTTTGGTGTTATGTGTGTTCATTTATTTTCTCTCATGTGTTAATGATTCATTCCTTAATGTTTACATCATTAATCTGTTTGTAAGTTGTGAAAGAAGATTAAAAATATAAAAGTTTAATTTTTGGGACAACTGATTCACCCCCCCTCTCAGTTGTCCAGCCTAATTCCAACAATTGGTATTAGAGCCAAGTTCCTCTAAAAGAAGTTTGATCGCTTGAGGAGATCTAAGATATCAACTTACGAGAAGGAAAGTCTGAGATTTGATGGAACAATTTACTCCCTTAGGAAGGTACGCATGCAGTGTCATTTGGAATGTATGGGTGATGCCTTTTGGTTGATAACTAAGAATGAGTATAAGATTCAAAAAATAGCCCTATGTACTCTAGACAAACTTAGGGAAGATGAATGCAATATTCAAGGTAAAGAAGCATTATTGAGTGCCCTGACTGATACAGAATTGGCAAATGTCCTAGAATTGAAAACTGCCCATGAAATCTAGAAAATTTTGGAAAATCTATATGAAGGTGACAAATATGTCAAATGTGCAAAGCTACAAAGCCTAAAGGGTAAATACGAAAGGTTGATGATGAGTGGAGATGAAAACATTACTTCCTACATGTAGAAAGTGAATGAACTTGTGACCGGTATTAGGAATGCTGGTGGAGTATTGGAAGAATCAGGGATTGTTGCCAAAGTGCTCAGATCCTTACCTCCGACATACAAGCATAAAGTTGCTGCCATTGAAGAGATCAGGACTATGACAACTGTTATAAGGGATTAGTTGGTTGGTAAGCTTTCAGCATTTGAAATGAGTGAGTTTGGTGATTCTCTTCCTAAGTCTGAATTTGCATTTAAAGCCAATATTCATGGAAAGAAAAGATATGATCTGAGTGAAAGCTCTTCAAGAAGATCAAAAAGATTTGATAAGACAAGGAAGGATCTTGAAGATGATGAAATTGAGTTCAATGAAATTAAAGCCCTTTTTGCCAAAAGATTGCCAAGAGGATCTGGTAAGTATGAAGGAAAGTTTCCATTCAAATGTTTTTCTTGTAATAAGATTAGTCATTTTACCTCAAGGTGTCTAGAGAGAGGTTCAAAGCCAAACCCTAACAGACCTAGAGTTCAGAAGAAATGCTACTATGTCCAAGAAGTTGATGAAGAAGGAGTCATATATGATGAATCTAATCATGGAGGTTCCACAGAAAGTGATTGGGTGCTCATTGCTATCAAAGAAGAAGATCCGATGCCTACTGAATCTGCTAGCTGTGTAAATGTGGCAAGTGCCTTGGCTGCTCAAGTTATAGAAAAAGATGAATGGGTAATTGACAGTGGGTGTTCTCATCATATGACTAGTGATAAAAGTAAGTTTGTAAGCTTTGAAAAATATGAAGGTGGAATTGTGAAATTTGGAGACAACTCAGCTGGTAGAATCCATGGCAGAGGATCCATCTCTTTTTATGGTCAGAATAACACTAATGATGTTCTATATGTGGAAGGATTGAAGCATAATCTTCTCAGTGTTGGATAGTTGGTTGACAAGCGTTATGATCTCTGATTCAAGGATGGAAAATGTAGAATCTTAGAAAGCTCCAGAACTGAAATTGCATCTGGTACTTAGACTAGAGGTAACATCTTTCATTTAAGTAGTTCTGGTAAAAGTTGCTTGATTACTCAGGTTGATCAGAGTTGGCTCTGGCATAGGAGAATGTGTCATGTGAATTTTGATAACATTGTCAAGATAAGTTCCACTCAGGCTATAAGAGATCTCCCAAGATTTGTGAAACCTACTGATAGCATGTGTAGAGAATGCCAATTAGGTAAATAGAACAGAATTTCATTCAAGAGTAAAGAACAGTCTTTAAGTGGATTGTTAGAACTTGTGCATACTAATCTTTGTGGTCCTACTAGAATTAGGAGTGTGTAAGGAGACAGATATTTTATGTTGTTGATTGATGATTACTCCTAGATGATGTGGGTAACCTTGCTGAAAGAAAAATTAGAAGCTCTTGATAAATTCAAAGTATTCAAAGTCATGGTGGAGAATGAGATTGGTGTGAAGATAAAGTGTCTGAGATCTGACAGAGGTGGAGAGTTTATCTCTGGTGAGTTTGATTCATTATGTGAAAAGTAAGGAATAAAAAGATAGTTATTTGCTTCTAGGACTCCTCAGCAGAATGGAGTTGTGGAAAGAAAGAACTGGACCATTCAAGAAGCTGCTAGGACCATAATGATGGAAGCAAGTGTTCCACAAGTCTATTAGAGAGATGCTGTGAGTATTGCTATCTACACTCTTAACTGAGTGCAGATCAAAGGCAATTCTGGTAAGACACCTTATGAACTATGGTTTGGTCATCCTCCTCCTATGAGATATTTTAAAGTTTTTGGTAGTAAATGCTATATCAAAAGAGATGAGGATCTAAGCAAGTTTGATACAAGAAGTGATGAAAGAATATTTTTGGGTTACTCTACTCAAAGAAAGGCATACTGGTGCTTTAACAAGAGATTGAAAAAGATTATTGAAAGTGCTAATGTCAGAGTTGATGAGAGCAAAGGACATTCCAAGTCTTGCGGATATGACTCTAATGAACAAGATGAAAGTCAAAGTCAAGGAAAGCAAGTTCAAACCTAGACTTAGATCCAGATTGATCCAAAAAATCCAGTGACTCAAGAGGATAGTGCAGAAGTTGAGGAACAAGCTCAAGAAACAAAAGTTCAAGCATATCCCAAAACTCCCAGGTATGTAAGGATGAATCATCCTGAAGATCAGATCATAGGAGATAGAAATAAAGGTGTTCAAACTAGGAGAAGAATTACTGAAGATCAAGAAGAGATTTGTTAGATTTCAAAGATTGAACCAAAATTAGTAAGTGAAGCCTACAGTGATGAAAAGTGGGTAAAAGCAATGGAAGAAGAATTAATGCAACTTGAAAAGAATCACACTTGGGATCTTGTTTCTAGACCCGAGGATAAAAATGTGATTAGAACTAAATGGGTCTTCCAGAATAAATTAATTGAAGATGGTGAAGTTGTAACAAACAAAGCAAGGTTGGAATGCAAAGGATATTCTCAAGTGGAAGGAATTGATTTTGAAGAAACTTTTGTTCTGGTGGCAAGAATAGAAGCAGTCAGATTATTTCTTGCATTTGTTTCTTTTAAATATTTCAAGGTTTATCAAATGGATGTCAAGTCAACATTCCTAAATGGAGAATTGGATGAAGAAGTCTACATTGAGAAACCAAAAGGATTTCAGTTGTCAAATCAAGGAGATATGGTTTGCAGATTGAGAAAAGCATTATATGGACTCAAACAAGCCCCAAGAGCCTGGTATGCAAGACTAGATAAGTATCTACTAAAATTGGGTTTTAGCAAAGGTACAACAAACAGTAATCTTTATATCAAAATTGATCATGAACACATCTTGATTGTTGAAGTATTTGTTGATGATATCATTTTTGGTGGAAATGAAAGTATGTGCAAAACATTTACTAATCGGATGCAAAGTGAACTTGAGATGTCAATGTTTGGAGAAATGATTTTCTTCTTAGGTCTACAAATCACCGAGTCAGATAAAGGTATCTTCATATCTCAATCTAAGTATGTGAGAGAATTGTTGGAAAATTTTGGAATGGAAGATTCAAAGCCAATGGGTACACCCATGGTAACCAGATGCAAGTTGAGTAAAGATGATGACTCCTCTAAGGCAAATCAGAAAAGCTATAGATCAATGATTAGAGGACTATTCTATCTAACTCAGACTAGACCTGATATCATGAATGTAGTTGGACTTGTTGCTAGATTTCAAGCTTATCCCAAAGAATCCCATGTTGTAGCAGTCAAGAGAATTTTTAGATATCTCAAAGGGACACTTGATTATGGCTTACGGTATCCAAAGGATAATAACTTCACTCTTCATGCATACATAGATACTGATTGGGTAGGAGATGTGGATGACAAGGAAAGTACAAGTGGTGGTGCATTCTTCTTCAGAAGAAGGTTGGTCTCTTGGATGAGCAAAAAGAAATAGGAAATATCTCTGTCTATTGCAGAGGCAAAGTATATAATAGCAACAAGCAATTATACTCAAGTCTTGTGGATGAAGCAAATGTTGAAGGATATCAAAATTGTGTTTGAAGAACCTGTTACAATTTTCTATGATAATTCAAGTGCAATAAACATCTCAAAGAATCCGGTGTTGCATTCAAAGACTAAGCACATATCCATCAAGTTTCATTTCTTGAGAGAGAAAGTAAGTGAGAATGAAGTCAAAATAGATTTTATTTCTTCAAAGGATCAGATTGCAGATATATTCACCAAGCCTCTATCGAAGGATACTTTTGAGTATCTCGATGGGAAGCTAGGGGTTATTACCCCTCCTATTCAGAACTAAGATGCACTAGTGTGCATCAGTCTGGTGGAACTCACAGTCATATCTTGTGATCCGGATTGATGTTAAGGAGATACTATTGAGGGGGAGTAGTCAGTATGCAAATTTTGGAGATCAGTCTGAAACAAAAAGGGGGAGAAAAGACTACAAATATGTGTCCTTTTCCATTAATGTCAAAGGGGGAGAAAAGTCATGTGAAAAACAAAGTTGCTGATGAAAGGGGGAGCAGTGAAGAAAGTAGTTGTATAAGTGATAAGAGAAAGAGGGAGAAGTTCTTGTCTTGATGGTTGAATCAGTTTTTCACATCATATGTTGCCATCAATGACAAAGGGGAGATTGTTGCAAATATGTGCCTAATTAGTGTTGTCATTGATGTCAACATATCCTTGTTGCCATTGGTGTCAACTGTATCCTATTTTGTTGCCTGTTTAGAGGATTGGAATGTTGAGGATATTGAGAAAATTAATGAAAATCAATGTATGCGGACCATATGGTTGTGTAGAGGATTGTTTGAAGTAGCTCCAATTAAGATTTGAGAGGTCTGCATGAAGATTTGAAGAAGCTATAGCCATCTAAGTAGAACCAAGTTTTGCTATGTTTAGAAGAGACATAGTGATAATAAATTGGTCTGGATTGCTCTGTGTTGAAATATTATGATCTGTGGATCTAGAGAAATGTTTGGGAAGTCAGTGTGTATCATCAACTCAAGTGGTTCATGGTTTGGAGGTTCGCAAGCAGTCCTAGTGTGATAGTCATGGCAGACAGTGTTCTTGAGGTTCTAGATGAAGATGCAAGTGATTCTGATGATTTAGAGGAGTGTGGATGTTTTTGTTGAATTCAATGTGCTTGTGGAGGTCTCTAGATTGTGTGACTACTATGTTGGAGGTCTGCATTGAAGATTAAGCTCATTGATGAAGATTTCTTTCTTGGTGTTGTTGTTCTTCCTAGTCTTGGCCAACCAGATGATTCAAGCGTGTTGAGGATGATCTAAGAGCAATTCTCTAGAGGGTGGCATGTTGTTGGAGGAAGATTCAAGTCTCAGCTATGTTTGGCTGACAGTATAGTGATCCATGTTAAGTCAAGTTGACCTTAATGTCCATTCCAAGGTTGATGAAGCATATAAATAATTGTTGATGAGTTGTGGAAAGTTGACCTTGTGCGAAAATGATAAAATCCTAAGAAAGGTATAGAGGCCAGGAAGAGAAGAGGAGCATAAGAATAAAAATAGTAAAGGATGAAGATATAGTGAAGAAGTGCTTAAGGGATAGAGCAGAAGTTTGTGAGCCTTCAATGGGACTAAACCAGGCATGAAGAAGATGTTATTTCCTAGTTCATTATCTCTGTGTTAAACTTAAATTCTTGTAGGTAGTGAGCCTCTTTTGAGTAATGAGCTCTGGGCAGTGTGCTTGAAGGCATGTGCCTTCTCTTTTTCTAAGTACTTTTAACAGGGTACAAATCTTGTGGGTTAACCCCGACCATGGTTTTCCCTTAACCGGGTTTCCATGTAAAAATTTTGGTGTTATGTGTGTTCATTTGTTTCTACTCATCTGTTAATGATTCATGCCTTAATGTTTACATCATTACTATGTTTGCAAGTTGTGAAAGAAGATTAAAAATAGAAAAGGTTAATTTTTGGGACAACTGATTCACCCCCTTCTCAGTTGTCCAGCCTAATTCCAATGTTCAAAAACTTTAAGTCAAAATTGGGTATATTAAAATTATAGAATAGAACTAAAGTCGTTGATCATCATATATTGGACAATGTAAATATTTATAAAAAATGTATATTTCTACTAAGAATTATTATTTAATTCTCACTCCAATTATTTTTTTTGCATGCATGACATAAGGTATCCATATAATTATTTCAATGGTAATGACTAATACTTATTCCATAACTTTTATTCCAAATTTGTGTGTGTGTTGTCAAATGATTTAATCTTTATTATTTATCCTATAATATTTTGGCTAGCCACATTATGAATAATTTTTAAATTGTTGGAAAATTGGACAAGTAACTTATTTCATTTTTGGAATATATTGATAATTTGTCAAATAACTTATTTTAATTTTTTGAATATATCTTTAATTCACCAATAAAAAACAACAATGTTGACAAATATGAAAAAATTGCCACAAATGTTTTTCCCCAAAATTAGCATACATTTGGCACAAAAATTAATGCCTTGGGCTAGGATTTGTATTTGGGGGGGGGGGGGGGGGGGGGTTGTTGCTTAAGTTTATCATCGGTGAAAGTCCACTCCACTCCAACCCTAATTCTCATTCTTAAAATCCCAAAAAGGACCAATTTAGACAAAATAGTCTTAGCATAAACAATGAGGCAAAATTGGCATACATTTTCCACAAAAATTAATGCCTTGGGCTAGGATTTGTATTTTTTTTGGGGGGGGGGGGTGTTTCTTATGTTTATCATCAGTGAAAGTCCAGTCCAGTACTACCCTAATTCTCATTCTTAAAATCCCAAAAAGGACCAATTTAGACAAAATAGTCTTAGCATAAACAACGAGGCATAAACAACAACACATGTTGCCAAGCCATAGGCAATCTCATTTCCATGGGAGGATATTTTGTTTACAAATAACAATGCATGTACAAGGTCTAAATATTAAAAATCACATTTTCAAGAAATTTTAAGAACCATGCAAATTCCCATTTCCTCCATTGGTAAACCCCCAAATTTCTTTAAAAACTAAAACTACACTTTTAAAATTTTGTGGACACCCTTTAGAGAATATCAATGAGGAAAACATACTTCGTACTTCACATAACATTTTTGGGAAAATTTCACCAAAGTTTTGACGTAAAAATAATTTTCCAAACACCCTTTAGAGAATGTCAATGAGGAAAACATATTTCTTACTTCACATAACTTTTTTGGGAAAATTTCATGAATGTTTTGACGTAAAAATAATTTTCCAAACACCCTTTAAAGAATATCAATGAGGAAAACATACTTCTTACTTCACATAACATTTTAAGGAAATTTTCACCATAGTTTTGATGTAAAAATAATTTTCCAGAAATGAAAACCTACAACAATTAAATTACCCAACAAGCAATTTTATAGATTCTATTTCAATTCTATCCTACACAAAGGAAATCCATATGCAATCCACATATTGTGGAGAATGGAAAAATAGCGAATTCCTTTAAAGAAAAACATATCAAATAAAAAGAAAAATACCTTCAACAATATTACAACTCCAAAATAGAGATTTGTTTTATGGTTGAACCCTCTTCCAAATAATCAGAAGCAAAGCAATATCCTTCCAAGTAATTCCAAACAAGTTCTTTCCAATCCCTTTGTAGGACCCAAGCTTTTCTTCCTAAAACACAAGGAAGAGTTTGAAGAGGAAAATTATTTTCCTCCTCAAATACAATAGCTCACACACCAAAAGGAGAAAAATGATCAAGTAACCCAGATAAATTAAAATCTAGTCTAGTCCACTCTATTCTTAAAATCCCCAAAAGGACCAATTTAGACAAAATAGTCCTAGTATAAACAATGAGGCATAAACAACAACACATGTTGCCAACCCATAGGCAATCTCATTTCCATGGGAGGATATTTTGTTTACAAATAACAATGCATGTACAAGGTCTAAATCTTAAAAATCACATTTTCAAGAAATTTTAAGAACCATGCAAATTCCCATTTCCTCCATTGGTAAACCCCCAAATTTCTTTAAAAACTAAAACTACACTTTTAAAATTTTGTGGACACCCTTTAGAGAATATCAATGAGGAAAACATACTTCATACTTCACATAACATTTTTGGCAAAATTTCACAAAAGTTTTGATGTAAAAATAATTTTCCAAACACCCTTTAGAGAATGCCAATGAGGAAAACATATTTCTTACTTCACATAACATTTTTGGGAAAATTTCACGAAAGTTTTGATGTAAAAATAATTTTCCAAACACCCTTTAAAGAATACCAATGAGGAAAACACACTTCTTACTTCACATAACATTTTTAGGAAATTTTCACGATAGTTTTGATGTAAAAATGATTTTCCAAAAATGAAAACCTACAACAATTAAATTACCCAACAAGCAATTTTATAGATTCTATTTCAATTCTATCCTACACAAAGGAAATCCATATGCAATCCACATATTGTGGACAATGGAAAAATAAGGAATTCTGTAGTGCCCCTCCAATTTCACCTTGGATGTATAGGTGGTCGGACTAAGGAGCATGAAGATGAATGTAAATAATCAGAATAGTTAGGTTAGTATATTTTATCAATGAACCTTGTTGCAATACTGATAATTCACATGCTTTGACATTGCCTTGCATTCAGGTGATTATGATGTTGATTTTACTATGACTGTCATATGTTAGAATTGAGTTTTATGTGACTGATTCTGTATCATAGGAGGTTATGATGTTTTGTGTGGATCAATCATATTATGAGTATCATGTGACTATCTGATGATGGTTCTTACTTAGTTGTTTAGTAACTGATTGATATGTGTGTTGTGATTACATGTTTGATGTGTGGGTGAAAGGAATAGTGTCACATTACTCATGCATGACTACCCTGCTACACTACGACTTCCTTTCACTATGTGTATGCCTACATGATTGCATATATAAACATGTTCGACTATGTTGTTTGTTGTAGGCTACAGATACTAGGCATCGACTTCACTTGAATTAACAGGTCTGAGTAGGCCTTAACCAATGGAACTGTTGAATGGAGATAACATATGGTCCCCTAGCTTAGCCATCATCCTTGAAGAGGATGAGTATCCGGTTGTGCACCCTGACAGTGTTGTCAGTTTGGTCATGATAGTCAGTCATTATTGTGGTGGTCTTGCCTTCCACTCATGTATTGTGTTAGGTATTGTTCGGCATTGGGATTATTTTGTTGGCATTGTTTGATAGCTGCTTTGGTTAATTGTTGCATTAAAATAATATTATTAGTTATGAGAGCATTTTGGGGTTAAATAAATATAAATGCCCTTATGAGAAATTGAGTTTATGAAAATAAATAATAATAAAAAAATAATAAATGTAAATGCCAGCTAAAGATGAATAAATATATTATTATAATTTAATGTTGTGGTAATGGCAATAAAATAAATAATTTTTGTAAGTTGTCATATATATAAATATAGAAAATACTAAAGTAGATAAAATCATAAATGAATCTTGTCTAGTTGTAAATGAAATAAATAGACAATTCTAAAATAAATAGAATCAGAGAGAAATTATTGTTGGGTTAAAATAGCAAATTGTAAGAAAGTAATAAAGGAGAATCTATTACCTTTTATGGGAGGAATCTTTTGGAAGATTTTAGGGGATTTCTTTCGCTAAAAATAAGGATTTTTTGGGTTGTATTTAGGGGGGAAGATTTCTCTCTCATAAGAATCTTCAGGAGATGGAACTTTTGGGAGGAGATTGGTTTGTGGCTGCAGCAGTTGAACCCGACATCAAATTTTCAGCCTAGTGAAGCAAGCGAAATCAAGTTCCTTTGGTTCTAATTTCTATCTCATTTTTCTGTTGAAACAAATATTTGATTTATAATTCTTCCTGTTGATGGTAATTTTCTTGGCAGGTTAGAATCCTTGTTATCAGATCTAATTGTACATATCTGCATCATTGCATTTCTGGGAATCACCGACTGATGTTACTTTTTATCTCTCGCCCATTTCATCTCTATTTTTACAGTCTATTGCGTTAGTCATAACTTTAGTTTTATGAATTGGGTTCCTCTAAGTTTTTGATATATGGTGTACGACCTAGTTACCTAAATCATACACAAAAATTGTCCATACTTAGTTTGTCATTTTGGACATATGAATGTTTTGTGAGTGTCTACCTCTCAGCCATTTTGTCTTAGTTTTAGCAGTCTGTTGTGTTAGCCATAAATTTTGTTTTACACACTGGGTTCCTCTAAATTTTTGATATATAATGCATGACCTAGTTGCCTAAAACATATCCAAAACTTGTCCATACTCAGTTTGTCGTTTTGGAGATACAAATGTTTTGTCACTATCTACCTCTCAGCCATTTCGTCTCAGTTTTAGCAGTCTGTTACGTTAGCCATAACCTTAGTTTTATGTACTAGGTTTGTCTAAAGTTTTAGTATATGGTGCACAAACTAGTGGCCTAAAACATATCCAAAAGTTGTCCATACCTAGTTTGTCACTTTGGAGATATGAATGTTTTGTGACTGTCTACCTCTCACCCATTTTGTATCTATTAAAACAGTTAGTTGTGTCACCAATAACTCTATATTTTTGAACTGGGTTTCTCTGAGATTTTTTCAACAAATTCATTTTGTGCATATCCTACAATCATTTATTTCCATCTTATGACTCTCTTTGAGGCATTGTAACAATCAGTTTGCATGCCTTGTCTATGCTTTCACATTTTGCATTGTTGGTAGCTTCTAAAGCCCTCTCAACAAATTCATTTTTTGTGTTGATCCTATCATTTGCATGTAGTTAAAATGGGGTAGATTTGATGAAGATGTCAAATCTATAGGAATTTTTTGTTGTTATGTGTTCCTTTCCTCTCAAGCTAACCTTATAATAAGGTTCTTTTATTGTAGCTACAGGTTTTTGTATCTTGTGATTGTAACTAGTGTAAGAGATTTATAGCATTCTAATATTATAGGCATTTAGTCTTTCTTATATAGTGATATGTAATAGTATTTACAAAATTGTCTAGCTTATTAATGAAATATACATTTGTGTAAATAGTGGTTTAGTGAATTTTGTAGCTATTGGTATAGCATTCATGTGTTATGTCCATTGTCTAATTTTAATAGTGGTAATAGTCTCTCACTGTGATAAGAGTTGCATTTAAGTAATTGTTGTGTTTTAATATGTATGCCTTAAGGTTAATTGCATGTTGATCACAATCATTTTTAGTTAAACAAAACTAAAATAAGTCTTGGGATCTATTGGTTAAAATGTTGTTACTTGTGAGCACTTATATATCATATGATCATAGTAGTTAGAATATTATTGTCCTGCATTATAGAGAAAGATTCACTTTGTGTTTGGTAGATGATTGATCATGGTTGGATTAATGTTACATTCTTTAAGAACCATAATTTAGTGCATCATATTATATGTTGCAGTTGTGGTATTCTAATTCAATTATTGTTGAAGGATCTTGGTTTGGTCTATTAGAGGATGTTACACATTTGAGAGTGAATGTCAATGTGGGACTTTTGTGTTACAGTGGTGTCTAGTGTCTGTGTCATTGGGAAAGTTGATTCTAGAGGTCAAGAGGGATATTCGTGTGTATGACTCTAGTGATTTAGTAACCTTGCTAATGGTTGAATATGTATTAATTTTATGTGATGTTGACTTCTCTCTATTTATGGTTCATGTGATTATGACGACTGTGCAAGAGGGATAATGCCTTGCTCAATATATCTATTCTTGTAGATATGTCTTGAATCAATGTTGTAGAGTTCTTCTTGAAGGTTGTGGTTCATTATTGTGTTGATCCTATTTTAAAATACTATGCTAGTTTACGTAAAAGATTAAATTTTTAGAGCAAGAGGACCCATACCTTTCTCTGGATACTTTTGTTGAGATTTGTATGCAAGAAGATAAATGCCTTGCATGGTTTATGGATACTTGTTGTTATGTTTGATGTTTAGGTTCTTCTAGATGCAAGTGGGAAGTGGCTTCCAATGTGGGGCCGGTACCCAAAGTGGCTGCCAAGATAACCCATTGGAAGTTTTTAATCAAGTGATAACTTAATAATCAAATTTGGAGGGTTGTAGAACTTTCACACTAAACAAGATAAGTGGATGCCTCACTCATGGCTCAAGTGCTCATTTAGACTTGAGATGGGATGAGAAGGCTATGGTTGGCAAGATCAAATTCCTTGTCCTTATGAAAGGAATGTTGGTTCTGCATATGTCATCCTATGGGGCCGGTGCCTAGAGTGAGGTTGCCAGGAAAACCATAGATGGGGGCTGGTTTCTAGTGAGAGATAGCATGGAAAACCCATGCTAGGACCATGCGATGACACTCTCCCTACTGCAGTTTAGCATTCCCTCTTTGTTGTTCTTTTCTTCTTGTTGTGTGAAAGCCTCTGGAAGATCTGTTAAGTGTGAAAGTAATGTTATATTTCTTGTATTGTCTTGTGATCCATGTTGTACTTGAGTCCTGTGGAGTTCTTGTTCCTGTCAGTCCTTTGTCTCATTGTCTGGTTGTTGCTACGAAACCTTATGTTATCTCCTAGCTCGAGGGGTGGACCTCAGGGTTCCACATGGTCAGGTGGAAGAGCTTACTCCATTGGTTTTCCACCTTGCTATTGTTTGTATGCAAGAAGAATGGATCTTGTGATGCAGATTCCAGATTACGTGCCAGTTGATGAGACAGCTATTCTCATGTGCTAAGTTTTGTGTATAAGATTTATCATATTGTATGTATTCCAATGTAATCCAGAAAGTGATAGTGTGAATGATGTAATGATGTACCCTTATGTATGGGAAATTGTAGATGTACTTGAAGTTCTAATTATATGATCATGTTGATTTCTTATTTAATGTTATATCATGGAAATGTATGTGCTCTCATGTGAAGCAATAGATTAGAATTGAATTATTGATGTTAGTTAATTCTTGATCCTGTAAATAGTTTAGTAAGTAATACAATTGTGGAACCTTGGAGGACAAGTTAGTTTAGTGATATGTGTTGATGTGGTTGACACTATTTTGTTATTCTATTTTTAAAAAAATTTATACTATTTATTTTAGCATGGTTGTGTTGTCCTCTGGGGTTCCCTAGTGGGGCGTTACATTTGGTATCAGAGCCATGTTGCAACACTGAGACCTCTGGATTGTTGTTTTTCTAAGTTCAGTGATTTCCTCTTTGTGGTGAGTTGGCAACAGTACCTTCCACCTGTGTGCATTAGTATGACATTAGAAGGTTGATAAGTTTATAGACTTGTTTTTTATTATGTCTTGTTTTACTTATGTGTCTATGTGTTCTCTTTTCCTCTTCTCAGATAATGTAATGATATATACTTGACAATATGTCTTCCCTGAATGTTAGTTTTTGTTGATTGTTGAGGCTTTGAGTTTCTCTTGTGGTCATTAGTGTATTATAAGAAAGAAGCATGGTTACTGTTAGTGCATGTAGTTAAATATTCGAATGATGTAATTATTTGGTGAGTCATGTTTTTATGTGATGTTGTAATGTGTGAGGTACTTAACATGGTTGTTGATAACCTAACATCTAATTCCTAGTTGGTCATGACCTCATGTGGAAGAATTGTTGTGATTTATGAAAGTTATCATTGTGTATGCTTGTGTGAGAACTGTGTGCAGGAGATCAAATTGGAGCTTGTGTTGGATCCATGAAATCATGTATTTGATACTGTAAGTCAATTATAGTTTTCAATTATTCTTGTGTGTGACATCATACGTGTTCTATGTAAATATCATCAGACATAAGGAAGTAATTGCATATTTTCATAGCTTAGTAAAAGGAAAGTGTATTGTATTAAAGATACAATTTGTTTGTATGTAAGTAGCAACTGTGTTACCTTAAATTTTTGTATAAAAGTTGTTTAGATATGAAAATGTAGAAAACTTAGTTGTCCATGTGTTTGGTGTACATTCTCTAACACATTCTAGACTTTAAGTCCTGGGGTGTTGTGTAGCGGATACTTCCTTTTGTGGCTAAAATTAGTCACATCGTGAAGTGAATTTGTTTGTAATATTGATTATTTTAGAATTTTTGATAGTTGATTCATGTATTGTTGGTGGGCTAACGTTGAATTTGTTTTCTTGTTTTCTTTGAACTCTCTTATGATAGGAGTGGTCACCAAAACTCTTTTCTTTATACTTTATTTATTGTTGAAAATTGCCGGCATTTTGTGACTTAAGATTGAACTTGATTATTTCCCCACTTGGGTTTACTTTTTTAAAATTCCTATGGTGGCTATTCTGAATGTTTGTATCTGTTGGCTCCATTTTGTGTTAAGTGTTGTTTCTATCATGTTCATTTCGAACCTCTGATAGTGTGTTTAAGGAAGGACTTCGCGGAGGATTGTACTTTGCATGTTTGGTAATTAGTGGGAACCGTGGTGGAAATAAGAGATGAGATGTAATTTTATTTGTTAATATGTGAATGCAATTCCCTAAATCATTTGAAATTCTCAAAATATGTGTGATTGGATTATAAGTAGATCACATGATACGTCTTAATGGTGAGGAATTGATGCTCTTCCTATCTTTATTGAATGACTGTGCCTGTCTTATGAACAATTGCTTAAAATGGATGTTTATGTTGGCAATAGAAAATTGCAATACTAATATGTTATGTTTTCACCCTAGTCTGTGACTTCCAAGAGTAAGTCAATTTTTAGGGGGGGAGGATGTAGTACCCCTCCAGTTTCACCTTGGATGTACAGGTGGTCAGACTAAGGAGCGTGAAGATGAATGTAAATAATCAGAATACTTAGGTTAGTATATTTTATCAATGAACCTTGTTGCAATACTAATAATTCACATGCTCTAACATTGCCTTGCATTTAGGTGATTATGAGGTTGATTTTACTATGACTATCATATGTTAGAATTGAGTTATATGCGACTGATTATGTATCATAGGAGGTTATGATGTTTTGTGTGGATCAATCATATTATGCGACTATCTGATTATGGTTCTTACTTAGTTGTTCAGTAACTGATTGATATGTGTGTTGTGATTACATGTTTGATGTGTGGGTGAAAGGAATAGTGTCACATTACTCATGCATGAGTACCCTGCTACACTGCAACTTCCTTTCACTGTGTGTATGACTACATGATTGCATATATATACATGTTCAACCATGTTATTTGTTGTAGGCTGCAGGTACCAGGCATCAACTCCACTTGAATTAACAGGTTTGAGCATGCCTTAACCAATGGAACTATTGAATGGAGATAACATATGGTCCCCTAGCTTAGCTATCATCCTTGAAGAGGATGAGTATCTGGTTGTGCACCCTGTCAGTGTTGTCAGTTTGGTCATGATAGTTAGTCATTGTTGTGGTGGTCTTGCTTTCCGATCATGCATTGTATCAGGTATTGTTTGACATTGAGATTATTTTGTTGGCATTGTTTGATTGCTGCTTTGGTTAATTGTTGCATTAAAATAATATTATTAGTTATGAGAGCATTTTTGGTTAAATAAATATAAATGCCCTTATGAGAAATTGAGTTTATTAAAATAAATAATAATAATAATAAAATAATAAATGTAAATGCTAGCTAATAGCTAAAAATGAATAAATATATTATTATAATTTAATGTTGTGTTAATGGCAATAAAATAAATAATTTTTGCAAGTTGTCATATATATAAATACAAAAAATACTAAAGTAGATAAGATCATAAATGAATCTTGTCTAGTTGTAAATGAACTAAATAACAAATTCTAAATTAAATAGAATCAGAGAGAAATTATTGTTGGGTTAAAATAGCAAATTGTAAGAAAGTAATAAAGGAGAATCTATTGCCTTTTATGGGAGGAATCTTCTAGAAGATTTTAGGGGATTTTTTTTTCTAAAAATAAGAAGTTTTTGGGTTGTATTTAGGGGGGAGATTTCTCTCTCATAAGAATCTTTAGGAGATGGAACTTTTGGGGGGAGATTGGTTTGTGGCTGCAGTAATTGAACCCGGCATCGAATCTTCAGCCCAATGAAGCAACTGAAATCAAGTTCCTTTGGTTCTAATTCTGTCTCATTTTTCTGTTGAAACAAATATTTGATTTATAATTTTTCCTGTTGATGGTAATTTTCTTGGGAGGTTAGAATCCTTGTTATCAGATCCAATTGTGCATGTCTGCATCATTGCATTTCTGGGAATCACTAATTGATGTGACTGTTTATCTCTCCTCCATTTCATCTCTATTTTTACAGTCTATTGCGTTAGTCATAACTTTAGTTTCATGAACTGGGTTCCTCCAAGTTTTTGATATATGGTGCAAGACCTAATTACCTAAATCATAACCAAAAACTATCTAGACTCAGTTTGTTGTTTTGGAGATATGAATGTTTTGTGAGTGTCTACCTCTCAGCCATTTCATCTCAGTTTTAACAGTTTGTTACGTTAGCCATAACTTTTATTTTATGCCCTGGGTTCCTCTAATTTTCTGATATATGGTGTATGACCTAGTTGCCTAAAAGATATCCAAAACTCGTCCATACCTAGTTTGTCGTTTTGGAGATATGAATGTTTTGTGACTATCTACCTCTCAGCCATTTCGTCTCAGTTTTACCAGTCTATTATGTTAGCCATAACTTTAGTTTTATAAACTGGGTTTGTCTAATTGTTTAGTATATAGTGTATGACCTAGTTACCTAAATCATATCCAAAAATGGTCCATACCCAGTTTGTTGTTTTGGAGATATGAATGTTTTTTGGACTGTCTACCTCTCACCCATTTTGTATCTGTTAATATAGTTAGTTGTGTCACCAATAACTCTATATTTTCAAACTAGGTTTCTCTGAGATTTTTTCAACAAATTTGTTTTGTGCATATTCTACAATCATTTATTTCCATCTTATGACTCTCTTTGAGGCATTGTACCAATCAGTTTGCATTCCCTGTCTATGCTTTCACATTTTGCATTGTTGGTAGCTTCTAAAGCCCTCTCAACAAATTCATTTTTTGTGTTGATCCTATCATTTGCATATAGTTAAAATGGGGTAGATTTGATGAAGATGTCAGATCTATAGGAATGTTTTGCTATTAGGTGTTCCTTTCCTCTCAAGCTAACCTTAGAACAAGTTTCTTTTATTGTAGCTACAGGTTTTTGTATCTTGTGATTGTAACTAGTGTAAGAGATTTATAGCATTCTCATATTATAGACATTTAGTCTTGCTTATATAGTGATATGTAATAGTATTTACAAAATTGTCTAGCTTATTAATGAAATCTACATTTGTGTAAATAGTGGTTTAGTGAATTTTGTAGCTATTGGTATAGCATTCATGTGTTATGTCCATTGTATGATTTTAATAGTGGTAATAGTCTCTCACTGTGATAAGAGTTACATTTAAGTAATTGTTGTGTTTTAATATGTATGCCTTAGGGTTAATTGCATGTTGATCACAATCATTTTTAGTTAAACAAGACTAAAATAAGTCTTGGGATCTATTGGTTAAAATGTTGTTACTTGTGAGCACTTATATAGCATATGATCATAGTAGTTAGAATATTATTGTCCTGCATTATAGAGATAGATTCACTTTGTGTTTGGTAGATGATTGATCATGGTTGGATTAATGTTACATTCTTTAAGAACCATAATTTAGTGCATCATATTATATGTTGCAGTTGTGGTATTGTAATTGAATTATTATTGAAGGATCTTGGTTTGGTCTATTAGATGATGTTGTGCATTTGAGAGTGAATATCAATGTGGGACTTTTGTGTTACAGTGGTGTCTAGTGTCTATGTCATTGGGAAAGTTGATTGCAGAGGTCAAGAGGGATATTTGTGTGTATGACTCTAGTGATTTAGTAACCTTGCTAATGGTTGAATATGTATTGGTTTTATGTGATGTTAACTTCTCTTTGTTTATGGTTCATATGATTATGACGACTGTGCAAGAGGGATAATGCCTTGCTCAGTATATATATTCTTGTAGATATGTCTTGAATCCATGTTGTAGAGTTCTTCTTGAATGTTGTGGTTCATTATTGTGTTGACCCTATTTTAAAATACTATGTTGGTTTACGTAAAAGATTGAATTTTTAGAGCAAGAGGACCCATACCTTGCTCTCGATACTTTTGTTGAGATTTGTATGCAATAGGATAAATGCCTTGCATGGTTTATGGATACGTGTTGTTATGTTTGATGGTTAGGGTCTTCTAGATGCAGGTG
Organism: Cunninghamia lanceolata; assembly: GCA_027924645.1. NCBI lineage: Eukaryota > Viridiplantae > Streptophyta > Pinopsida > Cupressales > Cupressaceae > Cunninghamia > Cunninghamia lanceolata. Next base: position 4,947,478 of record BSBN01000098.1, on the reverse strand, counting down.
GGAAGTGGCTTCCAATGTGGGGCCAGTGCCCAAAGTGGCTGCCAAGATAACCCATTGGAAGTTGTTAATCAAGTGATAACTTAATAATCAAATTTGGAGGGTTGGGGAACTTTCACACTAAACAAGATAAGTGGATGCCTCACTCATGGCTTAAGTGCTTGTTTAGACTTGAGATGGGATGAGAAGGCCATGGTTGGCAAGATCAACTTCCTTGTCCTCACGAAAGGAATGTTGGTTTCGCATGTGTCACCCTATGGGGCCAGTGCCTAGAGTGAGGCTACTAGGAAAACCATACATGTGGGCCAATTTCTATTGAGAGATAGCTTGGAAAACCCATGCTAGGACCATGCGATGACACTCTCCCTACTGTAGTCTAGCATTCCCTCTTTATTGTTCTTTTCTTGTTGTTGTGTGAAAGCCTCTGGAAGATCTATTAAGTGTGAAAGTGATGTTATATTGCTTGTGTTGTCTTGTGATTTGTGTTGTACTTGAGTCCTATGGAGTTCTTGTTCCTGTTAGCCCTTTGGCTCCTTGTCTGGTTGTTGCTACGGAACCTTATGTTATCTCCTAGATCAGGGGGTGGACCTCAGGGTTCCACATGGTTGGGTGGAAGAGCTTACTCTATTGGTTTTCTGCCTTGCTATTGTTCATATGCGAGAAGAATAGATCTTGTGATGTAGATTCTAAATTACGTGCTAGTTCATGAGATAGCTATTCTCATGTGCTAAGTTTTGTGTATCAGATATATCATATTGTATGTATTCCAATGTAATCTGGAAAGTGATAGTGTGAATGATGTAATGATGTACCCTTATGTATGGGAAATTGTAGATGTACTTGAAGTTCTAATTATATGATCTTGTTGATTTCTTATTTAATGTTATATCATGGAAATGTATGTGCTCTCATGTGAAGCAATAGATTAGAATTGAATTATTGATGTTAGTTAATTCTTGATCATGTAAATAGTTTAGTAAGTAATGCAACTATGTAACCTCGGAGGACAAGTTAGTTTAGTGATATGTATTGATGTGGTTGACATTATTTTGTTATTCTATTTTTTAAAAAATATATCTTGTTTATTTTAGCATGGTTGTGTTGTCCTCTGGGGTTTCCTAGTGGGGCGTTACAAATTCCTTTAAAGAAAAGCATATCAAATAAAAAGAAAAATACCTTCAACAATATTACAACTCCAAAATAGAGATTTGTTTTATGGTTGAACCCTCTTCCAAATATTCAGAAGCAAAGTAGTATTCTTTCAAGTAATTCCAAACAAGTTCTTTCCAATCCCTTTGTAGGACCCAAGCTTTTCTTCCTAAAACACAAGGAAGGGTTTGAAGAGGAAAATTATTTTCCTCCTCAAATACAATAGCTCACACACCAAAAGGAGAAAAATGATTAAGTAGCCTAGATAAATTAAAATCTATAAAACTTTATTCAACTCCATCATATTAATTATGTTGCAAACAACAAGAATTTGGAAGATAAATTAAATGCAAGCACAAGAGGAGCTAAGAATCCTATGTAAAAAACTCAAACACATTTTATAGGTTCTCACAAGAATCAAGAATCTAGAATTGACATGTATTTGGATCAAGCCTCACATGGTTGCATAGGACACATCTTGTAACTGAATTGAGTGAGAAGATGAAATCAAACATAACATATTTACATAGGTTGATCATCTCAAATGATTTAATCTTTATTATTTATCCTATAATATTTTGGCTAGTTTTTAAATTGTTGGAAAATTGGACAAGTAACTTATTTCATTTTTGGAATATACTGATAATTTGTCAAATAACTTATTTTATTTTTTTGAATATATCTTTAATTCACCAATAAAAAACAACAATGTTGAAAAATATGAAAAAATTGCCACAAACTTTTTCCCCCAAAATTGGCATACGTTTGCCACAAAAATTAATGCCTTGGGCTAGGATTTGTATTTGGGGGGGGGGGGGGGGGTGGGGGTTGTTTCTTAAGTTTATCATCGGTGAAAGTCCACTCCACTCCAACCCTAATTCTCATTCTTAAAATCCCAAAAAGGACCAATTTAGACAAAATAGTCTTAGCATAAACAATGAGGTAAATTTGGCATACATTTTCCACAAAAATTAATGCCTTGGGCTAGGATTTGTTTTTTTTTGGGGGGTGGGGTGTGCTTCTTAGGTGTATCATCAGTGAAAGTCCAGTCCAGTACTACCCTAATTCTCATTCTTAAAATCCCAAAAAAGACCAATTTAGACAAAATAGTCTTAGCATAAACGACGAGGCATAAACAACAACACATGTTGCCAACCCATAGGTAATCTCATTTCCATGGGAGGATATTTTATTTACAAATAACAATGCATGTACAAGGTCTAAATCTTAAAAATCACATTTCCAAGAAATTTTAAGAACCATGCAAATTCCCATTTTCTCCATTGGTAAACCCCCAAATTTCTTTAAAAACTAAAACTACACTTTTAAAATTTTGTGGACACCCTTTAGAGAATATCAATGAGGAAAACATACTTCGTACTTCACATAACATTTTTGGGAAAATTTCACCAAAGTTTTACGTACAAATAATTTTCCAAACACCCTTTAGAGAATGTCAATGAGGAAAACATATTTCTTACTTCACATAACATTTTTGGGAAAATTTCATGAAAGTTTTGATGTAAAAATGATTTTCCAAACACCCTTTAAAGAATATCAATGAGGAAAACATACTTCTTACTCACATAACATTTTTAGGAAATTTTCACCATAGTTTTGATGTAAAAATAATTTTCCAAAAATGAAAACCTACAACAATTAAATTACCCAACAAGCAATTTTATAGATTCTATTTCAATTCTATCCTACACAAAGGAAATCCGTATGCAATCCACATATTGTGGAGAATGGAAAAATAGGGAATTCCTTTAAAGAAAAGCATATCAAATAAAAAGAAAAATACCTTCAACAATATTACAACTCCAAAATAGAGATTTGTTTTATGGTTGAACCCTCTTCCAAATAATCAGAAGCAAAGCAATATTCTTCAAAGTAATTCCAAACAAGTTCTTTCCAATCCCTTTGTAGGACCCAAGCTTTTCTTCCTAAAACACAAGGGTTTGAAGAGGAAAATTATTTTCCTCAAATACAATAGCTCACACACCAAAAGGAGAAAAATGATCAAGTAACCTAGATAAATTAAAATCTATAAAACTTTATTGAACTCCATCATATTAATTATTTTGCAAACAACAAGAATTTGGAAGATAAATTAAATGCAAGCACAAGAGGAGTTAAGAATCCTATGTAAAAAACTCAAACACATTTTATAGGTTCTCACAAGAATCAAGAATCTAGAATTGACATGTATTCGGATCAAGGATCACATGGTTGCATAGGACACATCTCGTAACTGAATTGAGTGAGAAGATGAAATCAAACATAACATATTTACACAGGTCGATCATCTCAAATTAATCACCATGGGGAAAGCTTGTGCTTGCACACTCAATTAAAACATTAGGCATATCTATGTAATACAAGAATAGCCAAAGCACATTATATAAGGAACCAGTGTGACATAATCCATTAAACAATTTCAAACATCAATTGAAAATCATCTACAACTAACGTGATCTAAATGTTATTTAAATGTGAAATCAATAAACCACAATGTTGAACTAGATGATATAGTTATAATCATATATAAAGTGAAAATAGTGAAGCTGAAACTTTGTTAGAGTTCAACCTATAAATCCACAACATATAAAACCAACATACACCATCAAATATCTCTATGGAAAATACAAAACATCATTCGTGTCAAAATCAAAATCAAACAACAACATAAGACACATAACAGCGAGCCCGTTTGAAAAGGCCTGCAATGGAAAATCTGTTGGGAGGGGGTCACGCGGTAAAGAAGATGCAACATTTAGTCAATAACCAGCCAATGGGTATCTATCTCCATGGTCAATAATTAGTCAGTTTTATAGTTTAGGCGATTTTCTTTTTAACCCTTCTTTTTAAAGCATATTCTGATTCTTAGAATTTTTGGCTTAATATTCATTGATCAATTTTTTATCTTAATGTTGGAATGTTTCAGTATGTTTGAAAACTTTTTAGTGATTGAAAATTTTTGTAAGTTTATTGATGCAGTTGAATGTTTTCAAAATATAAAATTTTTATTAAAGATAAATTTTACTGAAAAAAAAAGTATTTTGAAATTATTCTACTATTAAAAAGGTAAGACAATTTAATTGGGTAGAGTTTTAACTCCACCTCAGAGTTCTTTGGTGAGGTTAGGTTTTCTATCTCCATGATAGTGGTTAGACTGTTGTGGCCTTGCTGTTTTAAGACCTGTTTCTTTGTTGGTTCTAGTCTTTTGTTGCTACTAGTTCTTCTCTCTTTGTTCTTGTCTCTTGAGGTTGTTGGTTGTTCATGTTGTATAAGGTTTCTGGGGCCTTTCAAAACCCTTTCCAGTTCATAGATCGGGTTAAAAAGGCTTATCTAATAAAAAGGAAATCATTTTCAATACAGGATGTAAGGGTTTTTTTAGACCTGCAGTTTCTCCAATGGGTTGCCTCCTCGTAATTAGTTATCTATATGATTGACTTTGTTCTGCACAACCTTCAGCTTCCACCAGTGGGGCAAAACAGATCCAATTTGTTCGCTGCAGTATTCTAGTCCATTTTAATATATTATTATGTCTCCTGGATATTAAACATAATATTTTTTCCTTAAACCAGGGGAATCAGGTGGGGCAACACAGATCCAATTTGTTGGCTGCAGTATTTTAGTCCATTTTAATATATTATTATGTCTCTTGGATATTGACCATAATATTTTTCCCTTTAACCAGGGAATCAGGTGGGGCAACACAGATCCAATTTGTTGGCTGCAGTATTTTAGTCCATTTTAATATTTTATTAAGTCTCTAGATATTAAACATAATATTTTTTCCTTAAACCAGGGAAATCAGGTGGGGCAATATAGATCCAATTTGTTGGCTGCAGTATTTTAATCCTTTTTAATATATTATTATGCCCCCTGGATGTTGAACATAATATTTTTTCTTTAAACCAGGGGAATCAGGTGGGGCAACACAGATCCAATTTATTGGCTGCAATATTTTAATCTATTTTAATATATTATTATCTCTTGCATATTGAACATAATATCTTTTCCATAGAGCAGGGGAATCAGGTTTTAACGAGCATTTCCTTATAAGCCCCGTCATTCGGACTGACGGCGAAAGTGGGTATTGAAAATAGTAAACAAATACAGTAGATCTTTTTGTTACTTTTTAAAAAAAATTAGTTTTATAAATCATAGATCTTCAATATAGTTTTTTTTTTTTTGGTATTTATCATATTTTCTGATTAACCATTTTTTTCCTTATTTAAGTTTCACCATAGAATGTGCTCTATGAAAAGGTCGCTACCTTGGTTTTTTATTTCCGGACTAATAGTTTGAGCTTCTACCTTTCAACACTGTATTTGCACTTTTTGAAATGAGGGAAAAGTTTTCAAAAAACATAGTTGGCGTCAGTATTCTGTTTTGCTGATGTTTTTTCAAATTTTTCATTTACCATGGATTGTTGTTTTGCCATCCCTGTGGCCTCGATGGCTTAGGTGGTTTTTCGGATTATCCAGTGTTTGTTTCTTCGCCACCATTGAGGGTGTGACTTTGGAGGTCGTCGCATTTTCTCTCTTTGTGGGGTTTACCAGCTGAAAGCTCTCCCCAACGGCCTTCTTCCTTTATTAACATTCTATTTCTCATCAAACTTCTTGGGGAACGTATAACTGTTTACATACACCTCTGGTTTGTTAACAAAGAACAAGTCAAGGTTGATCCCCATTTCTCTCAGGGGATATTGAGCCCTTACCAGCAGTCATTAGCGCAGCAGATTTCCTTCCCAAACAGGCCTGGAATTTGATGGTCTATTTGGCCCTTTTTGCCATTTTAGACCATATTTTACAACTCTAAAATTTATTGGACCGTATACCTTGACTTGCTAAATTTATATTTAACCATATATATATATGACTCTTTAAACTATTAGTAAACCGTAAAATTTTATTATAAGCAAATATAATATAGTATTCTTAGTTATAATATATATATTTCCTGTTATAAATATATAAATAATGTTTTCTTTTACAATGTTATCAACTTTATCTTGAATATATATTAAATTAGAATGTTTGTTTCAATAAATTTTGAAAATTACAAACAAATCTTTATATTGTTTTCTATTTTTAAAAATCAATTTAGAAAATAATCTTTGCTTTCTCTATTGAATAATTTATTTCTAATTTCTAATTTAGAAAAAAACTACAAAGCAAAAGTTTTTTTACATTATAAAAATATAAATAATGTTTTTCTTTTACAATGTTTATAACATTATCTTCAATAAATTTTAAAAATTACAAACAAAAATATTGTTTTTTATTTTTCAAAATCAATATAATAAAAAATGAATTGATTGTTGCTCCTTTTTTTTAACTTGCATTTTTTAATATAAAAAAAATTCACTCAAACATTTTTTTGACAATTTATTTTTTGTTTAAAACGTCAGTTAAAAGGTAGTTAAATGATAAAACCGTCATAAAATTTTTATATGACAGGCAGAGGTGACCGTCAAATTCCAGGCCTGTTTCCAAATATATTCGGGGGAAGACTTGCCCAATCCACTGCATTCTTCAGTACACCTGCTCGGTAAACAATAAAACAGAGACTTCAAAAAATCATTCATATGTAACGAAAATATTCTTTAGTGAGTCCTTTTTGGTTTAGATTTATCGCAAGATTTTCAATAAGGATTGCATGATGGGTTATCAGATAAGATCATCGAAGATTTTAAGAAGTAATAACCAGGCACTGAATAGACATATTCTGGAATTGCAAACAGCATAGAGTCTGCTTCCTCGACTTTATTCCACACGCTGCATTGAGATCTGTGTTGAGAAGAGGCAGCTTACTTATATCCACCAATTCAATCTCCATGCCTGGAATTGACTCCTTGGCAATTTCAATCGCTGCCAAAACCAATAAATTTCATTAAGTATAGCAATCTAAAACATAAAAAAGTGAGGTAGAACCATTATGAAACGAATATACTTTAGTCAAAATCATAAGACTTACCAGCATTAATAAGTCCGAGATTGTTCGATGTGGAAAGGCTTAAACAGCCGGTGCGTTGTTAGTACCGGCTGACATTGCATGTGTAGCCCACGCTACAGGGAAACTCTTTTCCGTTTTCGTTTCTGTTTCCGTTTCCCTCCATTGGCATTCTTTATTCTCATGCCACTATGTTACCATGTCAGGCATGCCATATCAAAATCAGACATGAGTCGCGTGATGGAATGGAGAAAAAGTACAGCTATGTTTAATGGATGCTATGTGCACTCTACAACGGAGTTTAAATGATTTTAAATTTATTCCGCTACGTGCAACCTACCACAATTCACTAAGTTCAAATGATTTTATATTTAATCCTAGGGGCGTCAATTCTTTTAAAAATTTTGAATTTATTAGGCCTGGTCCAATTTTTTTTGAAGTAGGAGTTTTGCTCCAGCATTGTTTTGAATCTAAAACAATAGTTTTGGTGTATTAATAATTCAAAACAGTTTTATTGTACTAATAAAATATTTTATAGGGAAATTATTGTTTTTAATATGGATTTTTTTAAAAATGGTACAAATATTAAAAGTTTAATGTTTTACAATTTTTTTCAATTTTTTTATAATAGAAATTAGAAAGTTTTTTAAAACTATTGACTAAACACTTTTTATTGGAAGAATTTTAGAGTTTTCAATTTGTAAAAATTAAGAAATTATTTTATCCAATCAAATATCAATATAATAAAAATTTTGAGCCATTTCTAATGTTAGAATGTTGTGTAGTTTTAGCATGATTTTGAAATGAAAATGGTCTTTAATAGTTTGTTTTGGATATTTGTGTGGTGTAATAATATGCCATGCAAGAAAGATTTATTTGACCAAACAATGTTGCTCCATTATTATTTTGAAGATAAGACTTTGTTAGGTAACCTAATTTAATTTTAACTATAGTTTATCTTGCTATGTGATTATTTATTTATACAACCTTCTATAATATGTGCTTATGTTTTATATAAATTACAAACTATAAATTACAATGACTCACTTTATTATTGCATATGCATAAATAAAATAATCTAAATATAAAGTAGTGTAGATATGAAACACATCAAGATATGTATAATAATTTATCTACAGTTTCAACAAATTATTTACTTCATATTTTAAATACATCACTATACCAATAATGTCAAATTTTTATAATTGAACAATTTTAATAAATTACTTACTTCATATATTAAGTGCATCACTATATCAATAGTGCCAAAGTTTTATAGTCTACAATTTTAATAAATTACTTAATCCATATTTTAACTAAATAACTATTTGATATTTGTTGTGGAAATAGATTATTTCAATAGTTATATATCTTATGTTTATTTCCTATAATGCATAACTTTTCTAATTACTTATTTTACTTATTAAGTATATAGTTATTTTTAAAATAAGAGATTTATCTAAACAATTATAAAGGAAACTAAAATGACAAGAATACAAAATAATAATATGTAGTTATTTTTCTATATAAATATTTAATATTAAAATCTATTTTAACTAGTAAAAATACATAAATAGATAAATAAATAGATGAAAAAAGATACAAAGATATTTTTATTTACATAAGAGTTATTTTATTTTACTTTAAAATTATTTTATTCAGTGGACACATACTATTTTTATAATATGGTAACTTTAAATCTTACTTTTAAAAAGCTCTTTTAATATTTTGGTAATTGTTTAATTTTGTTTTTATTGAAAAGTGTAGTAAATCTTATATGGTATTAATATATATTTTAAAATTTTGATGACTATAATATATAAAAGTTTAATATTAAATTATGTATTATATAAATTATTATGATAATAGTATATTCATTTTATTATATATTTAAATAAATAAATGCTTTTATATTTAACTCAAAGAAAATATTTAATAAATTAGTGTAAATTTTAGATTTTTTAATATAAACAAAATATTTAAAATGTGTTTGCAAGATGATTATTTTAGCATTCTTATGATAAATATAAATAAAAAGTAACATATACGTTGGATGTGTTACTAATTTGGAATTTAAAGTGTGACTAACAATTGTTTATAGAAGGGAATGCAATTTAAACTATCATAGACACTTGTAAGAAATGGGTGCATATGTAGGTTGAAATGCACAAATCTTAACTTTGAGATAGTGAAAAAGTATTTTTTTATCAATAATTTCTAAATTAATTTGCATATTAAATTTTTTGAATGATTAAAAATGAGTTATTTATAACAAGATATGTAATTAATTTGCAATTTAAAGTGTCATTCACATTTGTAAGAAATGGGTGCATGTAGAAGTTGAAATCAATATATATTTCAGCCTACAATTTTCTTCAACAACATTCTATTACAGAATATTCATTTTTCCAATATACAAATTCTATTACAAGTGTTAGTATAGTTCGATTTATATTTCCATTGTTTATATTATCAATACACTAAAATATATTTATCTTCCAATATTGTGTAATAGATTGTTGAAGAAAATTGTAGCTTGAAAAATATGTATTTCAACCTATACATATTTAGTTCATGATTTATAAAATATTTTTCAAATTTATGAATTTATTTGCTTCAGAATTTGTTTTATTTGAAATTTTGAGATTCATATATTAAAAAAATGCATATTATGTAAATGAATATTGGTGAATAAAATTACAAGTTAAAAATGCAATGTGTATTTCAATGTACAAATGTTTAGTTTATGATTTGTAAGATGTCTTTAAAATTTATGACCTTCTTATATGATTAATAATTTATTGTATTTGCTCAACTTATATGGAAATGCTTTTGGTCAATTTGTCAGAAATTTTCTTCTTTTTTGTGAATGTCTTCAACTTCAATAGAGGTCTCCCTTGCAAATATCTTGTATGCCTTTGGCTTGAGATAGAAATCAAACAAGTTGTGGGATCCCCTTGGTCTAAAGATAGACAACAAGCTAGCCTCCTAGAAGGAGCAATGGCTTTCTAGAGCGAGAAGAGTAGTCATGCTCAAAGTTGTGGTGGTTGCCATCCCAATTTATTTAATGTCTTGTCTTTCTTTAATAATGGGTGCTAGTCAAAAGATCAACAAGAGTATGAAGAACTTTTACTGGCAAGGTAACTCGAACAAAAGAAAATACCTCTCATACCATGGGAAAAGATGTACAAATCTAAGCAAGCAAGGGGAGTGGGACTGAAGAACTTGCTAAAGAAAAATATTCCTCTCGAAGCAAAATTGATTTGGGGGATGTATTCCAATCCAAATTTGAACTGGGTCAAAATATTGCAAAGCAAATATTTGGATGAGGATAGGCTGAGTATCCTAACTTCATATCACATTCCACAAGGCTTGAGGATTTGGAACTTCATAAGTAATGGTAGATCACTCATAACAAATTATTTGACTTGGGATGTTAAGGATGGAAGATCTACACTTTTTTGGGATGACTCATGGGGTGAATACCCATGCTTAAATAAAAGACAAGAATTAGAGGAGGTCAAAAGAGTCATGACCCAAAGATGGGGAGTCAGAGTTAGGGATTTCATGCAAGAAAGGAGGTGCAATGGTGGAAAGGAGTGGAGGTGGAAGGATGTAAATTCTTTGGGACTCCCGGGACTCCCGGGACCCCTAATTTCTTAGTTTAAGGCAAACCTTAGTTGTAGATTCATATGCCTAATGGCAGGAGAAGACAAACTAGTTTGGAATGGAGCCAAATTTGGCCAATACAATGTAAAAGATAGATATAGTCTCCTAATGGTAGAAGAGGAAAGTAGATCGTTGTTGCCTGGGCATCTCTATTGGGACAAACAATGCCTTCCCAAGGTTCAAACCTTCACTTGGGCATCTTTACAAGGCCAAATTATAACAACAGATAAGTTTCATAAGCTAGGCTATTAGGGTCCATGAAGATGTGTTTTGTGCAAGAATGCAGAAGAAATAGTAGACCACTTGCTACTTGGTTGTCCGTTCACTTAGGAGTGTTGGCAGTGGCTTTGTGCCAAGCTGGGATGGAAGGGAGCCCTACCCAACAATATTCTTAGTCTCTTCCAATCTTGGCCCCTTCTTTTCAAATCAGCCATGTTCACAAACATTTGGAAAATCAATCCTTCTTTGCTAATATAGGAGGTGTGGAAGGAAAGAAATAGGAGAGTATTTCAAGGAGAAGAGTTGTATTTTCCCCACTTTCTTAACAAACTTGAAGTGACCATAGTCAAAGTCTCCAATAGCAGAGTGGCGAGTTAAAACCCCAAAAATTTCAACTTCCTTGGATGGGATCCAAAGATGAGAGTATCTTGGTTTGGGCTACAAATTCTCCCCTTATGGGGGGAAGGTGGCAAAAAAGATTAATTGCAGAGAATGCAGGTAGTTTGGCATCTAGCAAAATTTGGTTGGCACAAACTAAACTTTGATGACACCTCTAGGGGCAATCCAGGTGCCTTTGGAGTGGGATGCATAGTGTAATATTGGAAGGGGAGGGTGGTGGGTAGCCTTTCAAATCCACTCCCAATAGGGACAAATAATATGGCTAAATTTCAGGCATTAATATTGGGCTTAAGGCTTTGTTAGGAACTCCAGACTGATTGTATTAAGATTGAAGGTGATTCAGTGTTGGTAATAAATGTTCTCAGATCTAGAAAAGTGCTTAGTTGGAAGTTGAATTCATAGTTGGAGATTGTGATGAAGGAATTGCAATCTTTCAAAATTTTCACTATAAATCATGTCTACAGAGAAATTAATAAGGAAGTGGACGAGATTACAAATGAGAAATCAAGGATCAATAAATACATAATTCACTTGGTTAGAAGTCTTAAAACTAAAAAATAATTCTGAAATCAAATTTTTACTTTCCCTGCCATGTCAAAACCCTACCTAGGGTTTAGGGAAGAATTTCAAGTTTTAGTGGTTAAACACCTCCCCAACTGATGAAATTGGGTTTGTAGGTCTATTTCAACCTACTCCACTTGTTCAAGTAAGTTTTTTACCATTTTTGTATGTGTGAGGATGTTATCTTGAAAAAAACTCAATTTTGGAGACCTAGAGGGCTAATTAGGATGGGTAATTATCCATTTTGAAGGGTTTGCATTTCCTATTTGAGGCTACCACTATAAGAGGAGTTGTATCTCCATAAAGAGTATCTAAAAGTGTGTTTATATTCCTAAGAACATCCATAAAAACTATTGTCCCTTCAGATTTGTCCTAAAACAAGGTTTTTGTTGCAAATTCCTTTTCCTTTGCATCAATTTGATATCTATAGTAGATAATATTTAGATCTTTAATCTTCTATTTTATTTATGCATATGCAATAATAAAGTGAGTCATTTGTAATTTATAAAAAACATAAGCACATATTATAGAAGGTTGTATAGATAACAAATCACATGGCAAGATAAAGTTTAATGTAAAATTAAATTAGGAGACAAAGTCTTATCTTCAAGAATAAAAATTGAGAAACACTATTACATCTAATAAAATTGATGTAGGAGCATCCCTATTTCACAAGCATTCTTGCATCAACCAAAAACATTTGCATTTCAATTTGTTTCTTTTCATTTTTTAGTTTAGTTTAGCAGTTCAGTCAGTAGCAATTTCTATATTATGGTAAGCAATTCTAATGCAGTTGCATTTTAGATCATATGTAGATGGATTTAACATCTAGATCCATTCATCTAAAATATATCAAAAATTTGGAGCATTTTGATTAGGTACCGAAAGGTTATCCCTAACAGAAGATCGACTATTTTCTTAGAATAGAGCATCTTGGCAGTCTCAAACAATCAGCTAAAGGAGATGACCTCTAGAGCATTCCACAACCTTTGAAGCTTAATGACACATCTTTCAATGTTGTTTGGTTCGTGGCTGACCTTCCCTGAGATCCTCACATCATTCCATTCATTTGCAGAGGAGTTCTATTCATTTAGGTTTGACCTATCCATGTACACACGTTACAACTCTTCATCAAAGTTTGTGATTTTCCTTGGCTGACGCAGAGGACTCTTATATTTTAGATATGATATCTAATGATGTAATATATCACTAGGAAAGTAGTGATTTGCCTAGTGATAGTTTTATAGTTGAATTTGCATAAAGGAGCTTCAAAGTTATATCTTGTCCACATTCTGATATTCTGTAATCCATTCACTGTGTGCATTACTTCATGTTTATATATATATATATATGTTCAACCTTGTGGTTTGCTACAGGCTGCAGGTACCAGGCATCGACTCCACCTGAATTAGCAGGTCTGAGCACACCTTAGCCAATAGATATTGTTGATCCGGAGTTAGCATAAGGTCCCCTACTCAATCAACATCTTTGAAGAGGATGAGTATCTGGTATCACATCTAGTCATTATCGTCTATTGAACTATTTGTTCCTGCATCGTGGTCATAGCTTGTGGTCCTATATGAAGGTCAGGTATCATCTTGTAGGTTGTGTTTATCCAATTAGTAATGTTGATTTAAGTCTGGTTAGTGTTTTATTAAAATAAAGATTAATTTGAAGTTAAAGTTAAATAATTGTTTATTAAAGGAAAATTATGATTTGTTTATTAAACATAAACAATTCCATTATGGTGTGATTTTAAAATATTAAAATGCAAATAAATTGATAAATAATAATATATGGTTAATTTTGAGTTGTCATATAATAACCATATACAATGAATATTAAAATAAATAAAGTAAGTTGTAAATTAAATTGTAATTTGTAAACTTACAATTTAATAAATAAAATAAATTATATTAAAGTTGTAAAATTAAATTATAATTTGTAATGTTACAATTTAATTAATAAAATAATAAAGAGGCTTGGTTTTAAATTGATTAAATTATATTGGAATCAAAATATATAAATTAATATACTTGGACAATCATAAATTTTGATAAATTAACTCATTTGAAACATTAAAATAATAAAAATAATAATTTTAATGAGTTGGAGGGCTTTGGATCATGTGTGGAGCCCTACGAAGGTGGAGGAAGGCTTTGGAAGAAATAGGGGAAATTTGCAGTATTGGAGGGGAGGAATTTCCAGGTCTTGAGGCAGAGAAGAGGTGGCAGGTTGGGTTGGAGGAGTAATTTCGATCTTCAGTTGGACAAGCGTGGGAATCCAGGTTCCACTATTTTCTCTAGACTCTTTCTCTGATCCTTGAATCTGTTTGTGATGATAATGGAGGATTTGTTCCTTCCGTTGAATGGTTTGTAGAGCCTTTGAAGTATGATTAAATTCATGTCATATTTATCCTGCAATCATTGTATTCCAAAAGATCTCATCTCTGAAGTGAATTAACAAAATAGTCCATAGATTTTATTTTCATTTTCCCAATTTTCCTTCATGTTTACCAGTGCAGTTGCAATGACCACACCTGACAGATTCCTTTATTCCTTATGCCATGATGGAGGTCAATATCCATTCCCAACTGACATTCGCTCTGCCTGGAAGTTTTCTAAATTCTTTTCAACAAATCCATTTTGTGCGATTCCTGCACTATATGGTATCCATGAGATTGCGTATCCAAAATCTTTATTCAAGAAAACGCAACCATACAACCAAACACAGATTTAATAGGCAACTCAATGATAAGGTTTAGGGCAATTTTCAGTGGGCAACGCGCTGGACTACCCTGCCAATAGCCTTTTTTTGAAGTGGTTTCTTTTAAAAAAAAAACTTATTTGCCTTCCTTATAATTCGCTTATTTGATGAAATAAAGACATAAACATCTTAAAGGATTGCATAAGCGATGGCAAGCACCAAGAAAACGCGTCCATACAGCCAGCCAGATTTAACAATGGCGCAGCCAAGAAGGTCAAGCATGTACTCATACTGAGCAGTTGTAGTTATAAGGCAATAAGGGTTATAGATGTTATTGAAGAATATACAACGTTTGTCCTTTAAATAGCTCTCTTTTCTCGTGATGATTTCAATTAAAACTCTGCTACAAGATGTCTGAATCGCTCTCATCTTTATCTGGTAATCGCTCAATCTGCTCTTGCATGCTAGGCGCCAATGTGGATAGCTGTACTAGGAAATGATTACTAAGTATACCTATGTGGGCTATTTTTCTCCTCCAAACCTATTAATCCAAGTCTCGTAAGAATCAATATCTCAGTTAATGGTATTAAGCGTCTATCATAAGCTATATTCTCAACAAATTGCATGGCTGTAATGAGTGTTGCATTCTATTTATGCGTTTAATCTCAGGATAGTTTAAAGCACATTAATACCTTAAGAAATTATATTGCCTGCACTTAGTAGACATTGAAATCTAAAATTTAGTCAATTAAAATTAAATCGCTTTAGCTCAGTAGGAAAAGGATGTAAAATATATCTTACAAGGTAATTTTCATTTGATTAGTCTCATATAAATGTTCAAAAAATTAGAATTGTTAGGTAATTAAATTTAGCTTATTTAATCTGGTAAAAACAGCATTATAGTTGTAATTAAACATTTAGCTGTAAAATACAACTGAAAATTTTTAAGAGTACTGTATCATATGAAAGATGAGATTTTAAACAAACTGTTAAAATTTATATAGGATTATGATAGATATGTATATTAGGTTTTATATAAATTATGAAGTAGATCTTAGTATTATAAAGGCACTATTGAATAGATAATTGTCATATAAATAAAATAAAATAAAATAACAAACTAGGTTTATTTACAATGATCATTTATTTCTCTTTCGATAAAAAAAAAATTTACTATCTAATGATCCATGGTCTTTGTATTTAATATTTTTATTATTAATATCCTTATATAGTTGATTTATTGAATCCCTATATTAATATCGTTATAGTAGTTGATTTATTGAATCCCTAAATCATTTGAAACATATAATAATGTAGTAATAGCAAAATTTTAAGTGGGTGGAAAATATTTATTAACCAAAGATTTAAGGTATTATTATTATTATTTTAACCATAGTAGTTGATTAGTGAGATGCCTAAAATATTTAGAAATCCATAATATTGTTATCGGTAAAATCATTAGGTTAAGTTGGAAAATTAGGGTTATTTTTTTTAAAAGCACACATTAGCACTTTTATTAGTACCTGCCTTCGGCTAGTACTATTGCAATGAGTTCACACTTATCTAGTTATTAATCTATTGATTGCAAACCAATCAAAAGATAGGATTATTTTTCTTGTTGGGCAAATTTGATTTAAATTTGTACTTTTCTTATGTCAACATGATAATTTTTTAACAAAAAATAATTCAAAAATGATTTATTTGTATTGTCATTGGCTGAAAAAAAATGACCTCTTCTTTCGGATTGTCGGAGATGCAACAAAAAACTATAAATGCGGAGAGAATTTTGGTTTGAGGGGAGGATGTGGGAAGTAAACAAATTTTGTCTCCCACTAGTTAAGTCATGCCTAAATGGATGGCGATAATTATGAGAAGAAGAATCATTAGTTTTTATGAATTTAATTTTTTGATTCATTACCTAAACGTAAAAATTACTTTTTGTCAAAGGGACAAAGTTATAATATTAATAATATTATTAAAAATATAGGGTTCTACACATTTTATTTTATGAAATTAGATTTTTTGGGGATTTAGAGTTAAAAATTGAGTATTTCAATTTTATTTACTAAAAAGTTAAAAATCTACAATATCATGAAAAATATTTCGCCATATTATTACATTTTATATTTTATTCTTCAAACATTATTTTAATGCATTTTAAATTATCATAGTATTAATATTATTACATTATAATATCGTAAGCAGACATTTCAAATCTCCACATAATACAAATATGCAGGGTTTGTAAAGTTTAGTTTTATAGTTAAGGAAATATTTGTGTAGTTTAGTTTTATAGCTCAGTAAATATTTTAGTGTTATTTTATTTTTACCATATTAAATTATTTTTGATATTTCAATTTTATTTACCCAAGACATTTCAAAATGAGTTCACATAAAAATTTCCTTATAAATTTACTTCTGGAAATATAATAGTTAAAAATTTGAAATGATAAACAATTCTTTATTTTAGAAAAAAATATTACTAAACCACAAGATTAATTAAAATAATTAAAATCATATTCTCTAAAATACTTACTATTATTACTTAAGCAAACACCCAACTAGGGTTAGGGTTCTACACATTTTATTTTATGAAATTAGATTATTTTTTAGGATTTCAATTTTATTTAGTCAAAAGTTCTCTAAAAGTACTTACTATTATTACTTAAACACAAAATTAAGTGACTAAATGTAGTGATCTAAATATGAATATGTTATTGTTATTATATTTGTGTAATTATTCTTCAAACTTACAATATTTTAATAGATTTTAAATTGTAATAGTATTCAATATTATTACATTTTAATATGTTAGGCAAACATTTCAAATCTCTCCACACCCAACTAGAGTTAGGGTTCTACAAATTTTATTTTATGAAATTAGATTATTTTAGGGATTTCAATTTTATTTATTCAAGAGTTAAAAATCTAGGATTTGAATTTTATTTACTCAAAAGTTAAAAATCTAGTATGTTATTACATTTTTTATTTTATTCTTCAAACTTACAATATTTTAATTGATTTAATACATTTTAAATTATAAAAGTATTAGTATTATTACATTTTAAAGAAATATTTGTGTTATTTAATAGGCTTTGTAAAGTTTAGTTTTATAGTTAAGGAAATATTTTAGTCCTAGATTATTTTTGAGATTTCAGTTTTATTTACCTAAGACATTTCAACACTCTTCAAAAATTAATTTTTTAATTATTAGAATGCAATTTGTCTATACAAAATTACAACTAAACAAATATTATAATGCAAGTATTGGCCACTACGTGGCTTGTTATAAATTGTTACTAGTTGTTTGACCATAAAGAAATGATGTTGATGTAGAGTAATTAGAGTTGTTTCTTTTTACTTTTAAATATGTTAATGCTTACAGGATCCGTAAAATTTATAGTCTAGAGTTAGGGTTAGGATTTAAATTTACAAGATATTTACCAAATTTACATTATTTTCTAGTGTTTGTTGTTTAATAGGTATTATAGTTTTATAATTATACATTTTAATATGTAATTATATCTATATATATCCTCATATTTTATTGAAATCTAAGACATTAGTAAGGAGGACTCAAACTGGATAACCAAAGTCTATGCCTTGGAAATTAATTATTCTTTTATAATAACAAGTATATTTATATTGTGTGTTTTTTATATAACTAAATATAGATTTAGCCAATAATCTTATTTAGTTATTTAAATGTAATTTGTTGATTTATTCTAAATAAAAAAATGAATTGCAAGTTATGTTTGAATTTGATAATGTTAATTTATTTAAATGACATTGTTAATTGTAATTGATATAGTCAATTAGTGTTTAAAATAAACATAAATTATTTATAAGATGGGTTGTTGTTGATAAATACAATTTGCTTACATAATAAGGTTACGAAACTTGAATTGTGGAAAGTGAATTAGATATGTCGTCATGATCCCTATGTTATTACATCTACTTGAGTGGTTAGTTCTAGAGGCATAGGATGGTTATGTCTTGACTCCATGCATTAGGTTGATAAGTGTTTCAAGATAATGAAGTTATAAAAGTATGTTGCCTCTTGTTATGTAGGAGAGTTTGGTAATGATAATGTGAAATAATGAATATTCAGAGTTGTGAGTACATTATGAGGAGGTAATAATCCACTTTGTGGATGTATTGATTATTCGTTTAATTGTATTTATCTTGTATTGAGTTTTGTGTTAGATTTTGAAATGGGGGAGACATCAAGTACTGTAACGGAGTAATGTTTATGTATTGCTATAAACAATGTTTTGTGAGTTGTCCCTATGATTAAATTGATATGCAAGATGGTTAATGACTTGCATTATTTTATATAGATGTTGATATGATGATAATTGTTATGCAAGATGGTTAATGCCTTGCATGGTTCATGTATCCTCTTTGTCATGATGATGTTTTCTATGCTTGTTGAGTAGGGTCTTCTAGTTGTAAGCAGGGGAGTGCCTTCCAATGTGGGGCCGGTACCTAAAGTGGCTAACCAGGGTAACCCATTGGGAGTTTGTAATCAAGTGATAACCTAATAATAAATCTAGGGGTTTGGTAGGTTTCACACTAATCAAGATAATTGGATGCTTCACCCAGGCTTGTAGTGCTCGTTCAGGCTAAGGATGGGATGAGAAAGCTGTGGTTGGCAAGATCAACTTCCTTGTCCTCATGAAAGGAATGTTGGTTCCGCATGTGTCACCCAATGGGGCCGGTGTCTAGAGAGAGACTACCAGGGTAACCCATGTTAGGACCATGCAATGACACTCTCCCTACTATAGCCTAGCATTCCCTAGTTGGTCTTTCCCCATTCAATGTGTTTCACCTCTAGAATTGTTCTTGAGTTTTTTGTGATATTGACTTGTGTTGTTGAAGTCAAGTGTTGTCCTTGTTCCTTATAGTCTATTGTCTACCTAGCTGTCTGTTGTAGTGGTGCCTTATGTTAACTCCTAGCTCAAGGGTGGACCTTAGGGTTCCACATGGTCGGGTGGAAGAATTTTCATTCCATTGGTTTTCCCCTTGCCATTGTTCATGTGTGAGGAAGATATATCTTATGTATCAGACATCAGATCTTGTACCAGTTTGAGGAGATAATTATGTATACTCTTGTACTAGTCTTGTGTATCAGTTCATTCATAATCTATGTAATCTGATGTAGTCAAGAGATGACAATGTAACAATGTAATGATGTACCCATGTGTAAGGAAAAATTATAGTTGAGTACTTGATCATGTTGATTATTTATCTGATGTCATGGAATGGAAATGTAAATGTTTATTCATTTAATGCATTAGAATTTGAATGATCTACTGATGATTAGTTAATGATGTATGTTATATTATGTTAAATGAATGTCAAGAAATGCAACCATGGAACCTTAGACTAACAAATTGATAGTTTAATGATGTGTAATGATTTGATAAACATTACTTTGTTATTATTATCACTTTTTAAAAAATATCCTATTTCATATATCATAGATGTGTTGTTCTCTAAGGTGTTCATGGCGGGGTGTTATACAAACGAGGAACTTGAAGAAATTTGTGGTGGAATGCTAGATTTTTTAGGAGGCATGTTCTAGGACTAACACTCATCTCCACATGGCATCCTTACAAATAGGGAAGTCTCTTTATCCCCACTTATGCTTTATCCTAGGTCTTATTTTAATTATGGTAATTCAAAGGTTAAAACATACCAAAGGGATATAGCTCAATTCATTGAGATCAATTGGTGAGGGTGATGCATGTTCCTTGATTACATCATTGACCAATGTTGTTCTATATATCTTGCATTCACTTTAAGTTTATCCATAAATATGTTGTTCTATACAATTTAAGAGAACCAAGCCTTGAGCTTATCCTTTGGACAATCTTTAATGTATATAAGCTTACAAGATTAGCTATTTGATCCAACAATAAGTTTATTGAATTATGAAAATATATTCACTTCACTGGAACGTAGTTGTCTTAGCTTAGCTAAGAGCGAACAAAGGTAGTGAGAACAAAAGAGAATGCAACATGGTGTCATAACCTGTCTTCATTAAATTCATTAAATTATGTGATGATAGATTCACCATGGGCTGCAAGCAATCTTAATGCACTTCTTGCAACATTAATGGAGCAATCCATGAGCATACTTGAAACACCCCAAACCACCAATAACTGCATCCAGCATGCCTTCCATGGAGACATTGGCATTGCCATTCTTCTATCGCAACACTCCTACACTTGCTACTTCACTAGTTTTACCTCTTCATCAACGGTGCGTGCTAGTGCAGGTGTTTTCAAATTTTTATTTGGGCACTTTTCATTGAGTTGACTGCACTATCAAATCCAAAAATTTGAATTTGACGGTGGCAACATGACAGAAAATGCCAAGTGGAAAGGTCAAAACTAATGATTGTTTAGATCCCATCACCCATGCTTTTTGTGGATTGATACCTTTTTGTATGGTGATTTGTATGTTATAATGTCATTTTGTATGATGATTTGAATATTATGATGTCTTAGGCATGTCGTTTTGTTAGGAGAATAGCCACTTCCTATCAATAGTCATGTACTTAAAATATGAACTAAATAATTTATTAAAATTCTAGATTATAAAATTTTTGGCACTATTGATATAGTGATGTACTTAAATATGGAGTAAATAATTTATTAAAATTGTAGATTATAAATTTTGATGTACTTAAAATATGTATAGTAAATAATTTATTAAATTTTAGATAAATTAGAATAAATATCTCTCCCCTTTTTTTAAGATAAATGTATTTAAGATATCTATATTAATTTATATTTAGAACTTTAATCTTCTATTTTATTTAGGCATATGCAATAATAAGATGAGGCATATGTAATTTATAAAAAAATATAAGTACATATTATAGAAGGTTGTATAAATAACAAATCAGTGTAAAACTAAATTACAAGACAAAACCTTGTCTTTAGAAATTAGAAAAAAACAAATATTATTGCATCACACAAATACCCAAAACAAACTATTAAGAACTATTTTCATTTCATAATCTTTATTTTTCTTTTTTATCCTCCAAACCAAAAAAATAGTTGAGATTGAAAATAATTTACAAAGTTTTAAAATAAATCTTATAGAGCTTGATGTCTACAAGCTATAAAAAAATGGAGATATATGTGTTTCCAACATATGAAGATCTAAAATTATTTAGCTAATTTTTTATAAATTTCAAAAAGTCAATTATTGGTATACTCAATATCTATAAACTAAAAAAATTTAAGATCTTAAACAGGGCTTAAATTTGACGGTCCACCTTGCCTGTCAAGAATTTTTTTTCTATGGTTTCCTCTTTATTATTGCCTTTCACATGAGAATTAATTTTTTTAGTTGCAAGTCAAATTTTCTAAGAGCACTTTATACCCAATATCCTTGTTATTAACACAAAACCCATAGATGTGGTTTTATGTACTAAAGTGACGTGAAGGATAATTATACCAATGAAACTAGATTTCAAGCTATCATATCCTATCACAATGTTTCTTGACATTGCGGTGTCGAACTTCTTTTCAATGCATTGCATTCTGTAATAAAACTTTAATGGGCAATTTCATCTTGAAAATTAAGAAATTTGACAGCAATATGTTTCCCACTATTCAGAGTTCTTCTATAAATTGATCCTAGGTTGCCACTTCCTATCAAATTTGTCTCACTAAAGCCACTAGTTGCACTCACAAGTTCTTCATATGAAATTCTAGTGGGTTCTACATGGAGATCAAGGGCACTCTGGCCTAGTTTGTCAGTAAGGGTGCTCTAGTCTACATTGTCAATAGAAGTACTCTGTCTGTTATGTCTACATTTATAGAAAAATGCAAACAATAGAAAACACAAGATCTATATTATAATGCTACTCATAACAATAATTACAATCTTTTGGGAGACTAAGAGCCTTTTGTGTTTGGACATGAAATAAAAGCATGATGGTAAATTTATCCATTCACCATAGAGGCCAAGATTCCTGCAACTGCCAAGATGCCAAGTGCTGAGAAAACCCTCCCTTTGGAACCTAATGTTGAGGTAGGATACTAATATTTTCACCTATTTAGTATTTATCGGTCTCATTGATTGTGCTACATGCATATGGAAAAATTTGTCAATACTGTAAAGTTTTAATTTTTAGCTGAATTTCAAAACTTTATAGTATTTTTAATTTTTGGCACAAACAGGCAGAATGGTGGCAAAAGTTATGAAATTTAGCTTTACTCCTACCAATTACATTTGCTTGAAAGTTAATATAGTGTTTCTAAAAATCCATTTTGTGCATATCCTACAACCATGACATTCCATAGGACCACATTTCTTTTAGGCTTTCTACCAAATAGTTTACTACCTTGTATGTGCTTCCACATTGTGCATACATGTCTACAAAAAAAAATCTGCAATAATTTATAGAAATTTGCAATAACTTTCAATTAAAAAATATCTCAAGTTATTTATATAATAAATTAATCTAGAGTAAAAAAGTAGAACTTGTAACATATTGAGATTAAAATGAAACTAATGAATCATAATGTATTGGTGTGTTTTTCCTCATTTGGGATACATCACCATTACAAATGTGAACAAAAAAATGACTTTTAAAACATTTTAAATTCTCCTTTTTTTGGCATCTTTCCAAATTTCATACACTCTGCTCCATTCCACTGTTGATACATCAAGTGTTGTTAGAGACACTCTCATCAAAGAATCCAATATATCTAATGTTAGAGCTATTTGTCGGATATCTTTTATTATGTTTTGCCTTGAAAATGCTCTTTCACATGCCACTATACTTGCTGGAATATTAAGGACTGTTTGCCATAGCTTTGTCATGTTTGGAAAACTTGTATGTGAGTCTGTGACACATAAAACCCTCCAAGCTTCCTTCATTGATAATCGCTCACAAGTAAGACAAAGAGTATCAACAAATATATGCAACTCTTGTTTACAAGCTTCAACATTAGATAATGCTTCATTTCTTCTCCTTCACATAAAGTATGTTGCATGTGTTGAAAAAGATTATCAAGCCAACGCTTTGAATTATCTTCTCTAGCATGAGCATCCTTTAAATAATGACAAGGACGAAACAACTTTACAGAGTTGAAAAACACAAGATAAGGAAATCTTCCATTCAAACAATCTATAAGTCGTTGAACATATTCTTTTGCAAGTTGTTTACAACTCTTTAATGAACCATCAATGTAAGGTTTTAGTGATTGTTTTTGTGAATCAACATAATCACCATGTGCATGTGAAATTTCCACAAACCACAATTCATGCCTATGAACAATGCCCTCTTTATCAGTAATCTCTAAATAATCATATTTAGAGGCATCCAAGAATTTAGATAAGTAACATGTGCCATCAGCAAATGTATCACTTCTCATAAACCACCTAATTAAAGTGTTTATAGTGATATCAATAGATGCCCCTAAAGATTTAACATCAATGTACTCTTCTTGGAATTTTCTATTTAGCTTGTTCAACATTAGTATTATATCTGCAAGCGTGTGTAAACAAAATTGCACTGAAAATATTCTTGCCTTATCATACCATGACTCTCTCTTTTCATTTTTCCATAAAGTCAATATAGGAGGCATCAAAACAACAAGCCTTTCAATAACTTGTCCTCTTGAAAGCCATCTAACTCCATGAATTTGAAGAGCTTGAAGAGTTTCAAGTTGCATGACTTCCTGTATAGATATAAGTTCCTTGTTCCTTTTGGTCAAATTTTGTACCCAAGAATACACCTTATTTGCTAATTTCTCAACAACTAACAATTCAGAAATTTTTTTAGAAGCATCTGATGTAGCTAGAGCTTCATGATGAGCAATGCAATGAACACCTACAAGATTAGGAACATCTTTTTTCATAAAAGAAACAAACCCATTTTCACTACCAACTATGGATGAAGCACCATATGTGGAAACAACTATTAAGTGCTTATTTGAAAGGCCCCTTTCTTCCTTTAGAACATTGATTGCATCATAAATTGTTTTCCCTTTTCCATCACAAACATTTACGAGCTTTAAAAACTGTGAAGTTGGCTGCCCCAACCCTTTGGAGTCTAAAAAAGTTGCATAGACCATAAGATGCTTCTCTAAATTGTGATCTATACTTTCATCCAACATTAAAGAGAAAAAATGACTATCCAACATTGTAGCAGTTTGTACCTCTTCAAGATACTTAGATATAGCAAAAAGAAATTGATTTGCAGCCATTTGATTTGTGTATGAATTGTAGTCATTATACCTTGGCATGTTTGGTAACTGTAATGTCATTTCAAGTGAGCAAAGTGATTCATATTTTGAGAGGGGTAAATCCTCTTGCACCATCCAAAAAACTAATTGCATAGTTGTGATGGCTCTTTCCTTGTTGATGTCATCAACATTTGCTATATGTTTTGTAATAGGTTTTGCTTTCTTTTCATTCCCACGTGTCCATTTAGCTAGTGAAATTTTATGGATATTTGAATTGGCATGAGTAACTAATGAGTCATGTTGCAAATTAGCACAACCATTAACTACTCCCCATGGTCCAGCTGCATTATGTGTTTCACAATATATGCATTTCATAACTTTTTTTCTTCATATATTGTACATCTCAACCACTTAAACTTCACTTTCCATTCTTCACAAAATTCGCGTTTTGCTTCAAGTTTTCTTTTCTTTTGAGTATTCTTTTCTCTTGTTTGATCTTCATCAACGCACTCTTCAGTATGCCCCAAAATATCTAAGTCTTCATTTAAATCAAAATTATGATCCTCATTCGGTGTTGCAACTTGGGATGTACTTGACCATGGAAAAAAATGTTTGATAGAAGGATGATTTTTTTTCTTCTGAAACATTTTCAATTGTACTACCTACATATTTTAAAAATATGAAATATTTAGATATTTTGTTCAAATTCATCTAATTTATAAAAATTAATCATAAATAAAATAATTTATTATCTAAATTTATACATTCTCCTAACAATTTAAAATTTACACTAGTTCAGTGTTTATGATGACCAAATCATTACCCATTTCCTCAATATAATTTGTTCAATATGGTATGAGTTTTTGAAAGTATTTATGTGAAAAAAATACACAGTTGAATCAAAAATACTTTCAACCAAATAAGAAAACACCTCTACATTGTATAATGTAGATCCCAATTTTTCAACACTACTTTATTAAAAAATACAAGAAAAAAATACAAAAAGATTAAAAATAATCAATTTCAAGAGAGTTACCAAGATCCAATCCAAATTTCCAATCATTTAGCTCAAGGAGGTTCAGAAAAAAAAAAAATTGAGAGTGTGTTGTGGTTCAGGAAAAAAAAAAGTGTGTTGCGGTTTAAGAAAAAAAAATTTGAGAGTGCGGCTGCTTGAAGCCTTAAAGAGAATTTTCACTCTACAAAAAAAATTTATAATATAAATATTATTTGCATAATAATATTAAAAAGCTCAAAGAATATTTAGAATAAAAAATGTAAGAAAAACATTAAAATAATAGAAACTGTTCAAATTTCTATTAAAAAATTTATAAAAAAAAGTAAAAAACATGTATTTGTAATTATATATATATATATATATATATATATATATATATATATATATATATATATATATAAAAGAAGTTTGTAATATAAAAAAATTCAAAGAAAAACTCAAAAAATATTTAGAATATCTTCGAAAAATCTAAGAAAAATATTACAATAATAGAAACTGTTCAAATTTTCTATTAAAAATTTTAAAAATCAAAGTAAAAAAACATGTATGACAAAAACACACACATATATATAAGTGTAAGTATATACAGGACTTAAATTTGAAAATTGTATAGCCATATGTATAGCTGTATTTAAAGATTTTAACTGTAAAATACAATAAAAATAAATATTTGACTGATATACAAGTAATTTATTTTAAAA
Organism: Cunninghamia lanceolata; assembly: GCA_027924645.1. Lineage (NCBI taxonomy): Eukaryota > Viridiplantae > Streptophyta > Pinopsida > Cupressales > Cupressaceae > Cunninghamia > Cunninghamia lanceolata. The sequence goes on along the minus strand of BSBN01000098.1, from coordinate 4,920,884 downwards.
ACTGTAAAAAAACAATTAATATGAAAATATGATCTCTCTCTACATATATATTAGATTTGTTTTTAATAGAATATATCCCAACCTTTTAGATTTATTTTTTATAAATATAATTATATATTCATTTTAAGTATAGAATGCATCGCAAATGTTTACATTTGTTTTTTATGAATATAATTATATATTCATTCTAAATTATATAATATATATATATTTTTTCTATTTATTTTTAAATTTTTAATAGGAACTTTATTATTTAAGAAAAAATTTCCCAAATAGATTTATTTTTTATAGAATATATTCATTTTAAATTTCTAGTTTTTTGCTTTTATTTTTAATTTTTTTAATAGGAACTTCTATTATTTAATAAATAGATTTGTTTTTTATAGAATATATTCATTCTAAATTTGTAGTTTTTTGTTTTATTTTTAATTTTTTAAATAGAAACTTCTATTATTAAAAAAAAATTCCCTTAGATTTGTTTTTTTAATAAAATATTTAATTTATCCTAGGCTTTTCAACAAAGCTTTCTAAGCTTTTGTTGCACTTTATATTCACTTGGTAAGTCACAGATTTGGGTTTTGAATTGAGAAAGCTCCAGCTTTATATATAAAATTGTTAAGTGATAGGCAATACTGAAGACTAAACTGTAGGAAAAAAATTCCTTGACAGGCAAGGTGGACTGTCAAATTTAAGCCCTGAGTATATATATATATATACGGCCAAATTTCAATATTAATTGCTTTTTTATAGTTTCTAAAAAAATTTACATGTATTAACATACGATCAAATATTTATTTATGGCCATCAAATTTAAGCCCTCATCTTAAACTAAATAATTCTCTTTAATATTTGTTCTTCTATACATATTCCTTTTGTCATCGTTTAATAGATTATGTAGACTTTTCAAATATGATTTGAATTAGTGTCATGTTTGAAGTCTAAATACTTTATCTTATATTTTACTTTATTCGATGTAATTTACATGATTAATATTTCTGAACTTTTTCTCCTCAATGTTTTCATGTGCAAAACCTGAGCTTATTGGATGTTAGCCAATGTATATTCATATGACACATAAACATGTGCAAAACCTGAGCTTATTGGATGTTAGCCAATGTATATTCATATGACACATAAACGTGCTATATGTTGATGCAGGTTTATTGAGATGTGGGATGAGTTGCAGGACCAACTATTTGCAACCTAACATAAAGGGGAATTTTTTCCCCTGAAGAAGACGAAATAATACTGTGATACCATGACAAGCTTGGAAACAAGTAATTTTTAGAAAACAAAATTAATTTCATTTGTCCGCACTGTTGATAATACATTAAGCTGGGCTCTTTTTCTAATGACCATATAGATTTATTTCAAATTTCACAGTTGCATAATAAGTCATACAAATACAATAAATACTTCATTTAGAAGATGAAACATAAGAAAAAAAAAGAAAATCATGATTGTGGCCCCAAATCCCTGTCCAGAAGTGATAGCATGTGGCAGGTGCTCTGTTTCATCCAAAATCACACTGCTATTTAGAAAGAAATGGCAAGGTGTTTTGCTACTTTCTCTAGCTCATTCAGGTTGTCAAACCAATGTCATTCCCTGTTGGACCATAGTTTAAGTTCCTGCAATACTCAACCTCATCAGTGTGAAATAGGAAGCAACAAAGGAAAGTAAGGGAAATACTCTATGCTAGTGACATTTTAAGGTCTTTGAAAATTAATTGCAGTCTATGCCATAACTGAAATACATAGTTTCTACTTCCATGCTGCCGTAATTTGAGTTTAATCATCGTTTGACAGTTGTCATTATTGTGGAGTGCAAGTAGAATGAGGGGCTCCCCTGCCTTGCTCAGCAGCTGCCTCATCTCCTCATCCTCACTAGTATTAATCCTCTCCATGAAAAATACAGAGAGAAGATTACCCAAAACTCTGCTGGTGCTTCCGATGCTTTCTCTGCCTTCCTCTTCAAAAGCAAGGCTAGTAAGCGTGGCCAGGATTTGGAGTTGCAAATGGTAGGTCTTTCCACCACAGGAGCTCGTCAACGAAAAAACAAAATGGGAGGGAAGCCAATTTAATAATTGATTAGGTTGATTGAGCGGTAAATTTTAAAAAATTGAATTTTGGCGGCAAAATGTCCCACCTTTTTTCTCCCTCATCATGTTATGGGCTCGGCATGTGTGACATGTACCTAACACGGTGGGTTGTGGCCCAACGGCAATGCGAGGAAAATGGAAACAAAAACGGAAACGGAAAAGATAGACAAAAGTTAAAAGTCAAAGTGCCACGGAGGCCCATTTCACAACTCACCGGTTGTTTACGCTCAGCGGTTCGATGTGGTGGAGAGAGAGCCACAAATGGCTGCCACCTTGAAAATACTGCTCTTGCTAAGATCTTTTGCAGGTTTGTAGTAGTGTGGATAATTCCAAGCCTACTCCACACATTTCTGTGCTATAACCCTTCCTGAATGTTTATTATTTCTCCATGCAAATAGCTTGCTTAGCCAGCCCCACTTAGAAGTCTTGCCTTTTCTAGCCATTGTTCTTGGTAAAGCTGCTCAAGGGCTTGATGAATAGCTTCCACTCCAAATTCCCTATTTATAGGAAAGTAGTAAACATATGTGTTGAATTAGAAGCTATAAACATGCTTTCATTAGGTGATTGAGCACCTTATCTCTTTCTTCGTATGTGGCTTTTCACCCTTTTCACTTGAGTTTGTATGTGCAGTTATATTCTAATTCTTATTCAGTTTCCCCATTCATACCCAATCCCATGTCAATACCCTAGTTTATAAAAAATTGCATTTGAATTTACCGAAATTGTGTTTTTAGATTTTCAAATATAAACCAAAACTCTAATTAAATCCCAATTTATAAAATATTCGCATATAAATTCACCTTTGAGTTACAAAGTTTCAATAAAGGGACTTACCCTTGATCCCAAAAAGCTTTAGTATATTACCTAGGTATTAAATGGGGTTCACGAGGAATTGGAGTTTTACTCTTCCTCCCTGTCACCTTCACACTCTTTTCATACCGTAGGAGCATTTATGAAGTTTCTAGGTGCAAGGTATTATTATTGCTGGCATCTACAAATCTTTGGACGGTCATTTTTATGACAAATTCATGTCCTTTCTGACCCCACAAGGGGCAGATACTTGGCGGGCTCGTCGAAAGCATTTATCATTTTCTTTGACAAAATGATTGTATCTTTTCCTGCCGATCTTGCCGATCACTTCTGCTGTGTCCGTTGAGAGACAATTCCTGGGTGATTTCTCTGATAGCAGCGATGTTTAGCGGGTCTGACTTGTTTGGACTTTTGGGGTTGAGGCTGTTGCTTCCCTTCTGGCTCATTGTACTTAGTGTTTTCTTTAATATGATTTTCGTATGGGTGGTCCTCCACTTTTTCTTAAAAAAAAAAAAAAAAATTCCAAAATACATCTAGCAGCAAGAAATGTTGGTTTTTAGAAAAGGAATAACAGCTGATAAAAACTTAACAGAAAGATTCAACAAAACAAATAACAAGAGATTATGCTGCAGCAAACAAAACTTCGGGTGCATGAACTGATCAGTCCAGGGGCGGGCCCCAAACCAACGGCATCTACTGAAGCAACAACTACCGAGGAACATTAGCCCCCCACCCTATATCTCCCCCTCACCCCTCAGAAGCAGGCCCTTCTCTGACAAACCGAATGTTAGGTACGCCAATCCAACTTCTCTACCTTCTTTTCTTCTGCACCCCCTACGAACTAGTTTAGGCCTTCCGGTTGCCGATTAGAAATTAGTTCTACTATCTATGGTTGGGGAATTCCATCCGGAGCTACTCTTGCTTGGATTGTATATCAAATCAATTCAGTACAATGCTTATTAGCCGATAGGCTTTTATATGTGAGCGTTATAGTGCTCGGAAAATTGTCTCACGCCGTAAGAAACTTCACGCCTGAAAATTTTCTAAACTCGTCGGTTTTTCTCCCGCCGGTGGAAAAATCTGCAGACGCTTTACTTCTATTGTTTTCATCCTCCCGCTCTGAACCTCCGTTAAATTGAGCCACCTATGCCATTAATGTTTTTTTTTCCCTTGAAACACAAAATCTCGTCTTCCTCCCTCTCCCGCTCGTATATGTGGGTGGCTACAGACTGTACTATTATCAATGTGGAAAAATTCTCACCGTCATTCGATATCCGCAATGATTGCATGAGCTGTCCCAAATTCCGGCCAATACCAACATTATCTCTGCATCAGCTTATTTAAAACGTGAAAAAGTAGGGGTTGAAAACTGGAAAGCTCATGTGAGTCTACTCTTAAAACGGTTGAAAACCAGGCGAGTATAACAAATTGCAAGATTTGAGGTGAGGTGAAGGGGAGCGCGAACAGAAAACAAAAGAATCGCCTTCCAAGAATCGATCCAAGGCCGTGGAGGAAATATATTTTTTTAAAGGTATTTGCATCAGTTCTTTGTTTTTTATCACAAAAAACTAAAATCTGTTTCCTCCAATTTCACTAAGTACAGAAAAACTGAAACCCATTACTGCCTTCTTAAGGTCCAACATATTAAGCTTCACCATAATCTCTCTATTGGGATCAACCAATACTGGGTATGTAATCTTACTTTGAGGGAGCATGCTTCAACATTATACTGGGTATGTAATCTTACTTTGAGGGGAACATGCTTCAACATTAGGCAGCAATGCTCTATGTGAATCCACCTCATTAGAGAATAAGTCCAAAAGCTTCATTCCATGCTTCTGAAATTCACCAATGTAGTTCGCAATCCTTACAGACCGGTGTAAAATCAGCTGACCCAAAAAATGAATGAAGACATAAGTAATACAAAAACGTAGAAACAAAATAAAATATTGAAGAGTTTTGAGAATTGACCAGGGGGGTGTTAATGTGTTTTTTAGAATAAAATACCAAGGTATTCTATCCTCTCTTGAACAAAGTCTCTCAAAGGCTGAACTATGTGATCCAGTGAGACAACTCCAAGGTTCCAAATGTCAGGGCTTGACTTGTACTGGATAGATTCAGTAGTTTGATGTGATATGATGTTAATACAAAGGGATGTAGGAGTACAATCAACACTGAGAGGGGGGGTGAATCAGTGTTGTGTGAATTTTCAAATCTTTTTACAAACTTTAACACAAGGAGAGAAAGATAGCATTAATTTGTCATATGCACATGACTGTGAATACAGAAAGAGAATAAAACTTCATAAGTAAATCATACACACATAGAGAAGATTATGACACAAGATTTGCACGAGTGGAAAACCCTCCAGGGGTAGAAAAACAACTCTAAAACTGCCTCACTGGCTACAAAGAAGCCTCACTGGCTACAATATGTGTCTCACTGACAAATGTTAAGGTCTCACTGACCTATAAGCCTCACTGGCATACTGTGTCTCACTGGCATAGATAATTTTCCATCATAAAATTCTGTGTGCAAGAATTGATTGCTATTCAATCTGATTTGCACCATTATGCAACCTGTGTCTCATCATACATCCTTATACCTCCTATTTGATTTTCAAATTAAGACCATACAAAACAATTCCTTTTACACATCTTTACAACACTTTTATCTCTGCAAATTTGATTCACCTGATGCATATTCACCTGCATTTTATCTTTATGGTTCAATCTTTATCTTCATGGTTCAATCTGTAAGTTTATTGCTAGATGTCCTCATACTGTGTTTGATCCATTCCTGCACAAACATAATCTCACATACAATAAACTAAAAATATCTTCAATACTCCATATTGATCCACATCACCACACTTACACACCAATCCACATTCAAAGCCATTATATACAAGATAATCATTTACATCCTCTCTACAAACAAAAACATTTCACCTTCTCTCTGTACAAAATCAATCTCTTGTAAAAAAAATTATTTCTCTGTCCACTTTAGAGCCCTTTCATTTTCTTTTTCATTTCAAATTATCCCTTGCAAAAATATGTAAATCTTCTTCAAAAATTTCAAAACTTTTCACTTTCTCTGCACAGACAATTCGTCTAAAACAATAATTAAAGTCATATAGAAATCTTTAATTGAAATAAGATATTTCAATTTGCTCTTGAAAGAGAAAATAAAATCTCTTTCTAATCTGATCTCCATGTGCAAGAAGACAAACCCTTTTTTTTTTTAAACCATTGAATCCTGCATAAAAATATATTCTCTGTATAAACAAAATATTTCTATCTCTTCATTCATCTTCTCTCTGCATGATGTTTCATATTCCCCAAAACACAAAAAAAAATTTCAATCTAATTATCTTTGCATTATCCTCTTTTTCAAAACCTCTTGATCTTCTCTGCAAAAACACATTTCCTTTTCTTCATCTCCCCTGCAAATAAAATCTTCAATTTGATTTTCTCACAAGACAAATTATCTCCATTAAACATCATTCAATCCTGTTGATCTTCCTCAAAAATATCTTCATGAAAACTTTTCATAGTCTATATCTGTGAAGAAATTAATTTTCTCTTCATGCCTATGACTATTCATTTTCTTCCTCTCTTCCTCTTTGCAAATTCCTGCAATCTTATTTAATCTTCAATAAAATGAAAAAATCAATTCATCTTTGAAAACCAATCTGCCTCAAAAAAAATCTTCAATCTGTAAAAAATCTTTCTCATTGCATCATTGTTATCTCTGCAATTTTTCATAAAAATCTTTACTAAATTCTTCAATAGTTTTCTAAAAAAAATTGCTTTTAAAAAGCAATAACCATCTCCTATAAAGGCTCCTTGAAAAACTTAATATACATTCTATAATGAATCTTAAGCCTTTTAAATAAAATGGAAATTTAAAAGGTTTCCAAAAATCTTTTATAAAAACATGCCCACTTATATCGGGCTCCCTCCTTATACCATGCACCTTTTATAAAAAATTTACATTCTTAAATGTCATAAAATATGACATACCAAAGTTTCTAAGTTTAAGCAAAAAAAACAAACCTCCCCTTTTTGAATGTATCGTGGGCCCTTCACAAAGCATTTTCAATTGTTTTTAAACTCATAAAAATCTTTAAGGAAATAGCGCTCCAAAAACTTTTGAAGAGAGCCATTCGATATGATTTCCTGCCCGAGCACTTCTGGGAGAGACCGATGGAATCGGTAAGGAATATGAAGTGGGCCGGTCACCGCCATGACTAGGGACCCCTCCAAATGGTGGTACTTAAGTTGCAAACCTTCAATTATAAGTCACCTTTCAAGCATAAGAAAAGTGAAATAGGCACTAGACGGGCAGAGAAGGTAAACAAAGAGTATGCTTTAGATACATGATAAATATCTTCTAAACCTCCAACTTCAACCATACCTCCTTGCATAGTGTATAAAATTCCACTTCATAAGAATGATATCCAAAAGATTAACAATGCTTTACCAACTGAATATTATGAACCAACCTTACTTTGACCATTGGTGACAATACCTATGAACTAGTATATAACTCCTGTAATCACTTCTATCAATCCTTGATATAGAGTATGCCACACAAAATGAAACCAATCCTTATTGTAGAGAAAGTCAGACAACATGATGAAGGCTACTGAGATCAAATGACTAAGTCATTACCACTATAAGTCATCTGTAAAGATCATGGCAAAAACAACACACAAGATGATGTAATCAACAACATATAAGATGATATAAACTCTACACAGGATGATGTAAACTCTTGCTCCTCCTGATCCTTTAACAAGTATGTACCTCTACACTGCATAAAACATGATATGCACTTGCCAACTATAATGAAGATCAATACTATGTCTTGTCATGACCAACAAACCTTGCAAACACATTCCTCAACTTTTTGATATGAGAACAAGAAACACATCCTTGAGTATGAGAACACATCCTGAACAAATGTTAAACACATCCTGCCAAATCTGCATCATCAACAACTGAACAAACTTTTGACATCGATGACAACCTATCACCATCAAGGGACTTACGCTGAATTTACTTCTCAATTCACTTGATTTATTACTCCTTTTCATGGAAAGAAACCTCATAATTCTACAATTACAAAGAAAATGCAAAAGGATCAAGGGTTTAGAGAGAATCTACTCTACTCCTAAGGACCATGAGACAATGAACGATGCCAAGATAGACAAATTCCTTATAACAAGCTCCACTTGGCCATGATGAATTCAACAACTACATAGAACAAGTGCAATCTCCCAAGGATGACTAAGGATTTCATATTGCAAACACACATTCAAGTACCCACAATTGGCACAACTTAAACAAGCATCAACAATTGAACTATTGCAATAAGTTGAGGTTCAGGCTAACTTTGCACAATGACTTGCCAGTGACAAACCATCAAAAGTATGAACTTAGGAATTCATCAAATATCTTCACAATACATTCACTATATCAATGAACTTTCTAATCTACTCTACTTGGAAACACATTTCGATCATCTTCAAGAAATAAGAAACCATGCAATGTTCCAAAACAACACAATTGTCACCAAGCTTCAATGAGAAATGTATTAAGCTTGGAAGTGATTACAACAACTTCAAGTTCTCTCCAACAACTTAGAAGAGCTTCCTCTACTCTACTCCTACAACAACTCTAATCTATGTATGATGTTTACAAATGAGGTGAATGAGCCTTTTTATAGTCCTCAAAATACAATGAAGGGCAAAGATTGAGTTTGGAATCAATGGCCAAGATTTTGCCCCATTAGGAGTTGGTTATAACAACTTGCTATTTTTAGTAAAAACCCAAGGGCAATGAAGGCATGTTTCCCAAGGTGATAAGCATGACATGTTAGAATCTTTGGGAATCTTCTAGATAGGGTGCCCTCTTTCTCTTGGACTTTGTTGTAAATACATTGATCATGGACAAGTGACATGGCGAGCTTTGATTGATCGATGATGTATAGACACCAACTCAGCATTTCTTGAACAAATTTGCTTGATTTTCAATAATTTTTGAACTTCTTGAAGATATTCTCAAATTGTATCTTCTTTTCTTGGCAAAGTCTCGAAATTGAATTTTCACTTCTCTGGAGCTTTCAATATGGAACTTGGAAATTTTGTCCTTGTTATTCACTCCTTGTTGTTGTCTTTGCACTCCTTACATTTTGGGATGTAATTTGTGGATTTTCTTGATAATCTTGCTCATTTGACTAGATTTTCTTGTGATGCTTGTATAGGATTCTTGCTCTGGATGGTGAAGTGAATTCCTAGAGTAGACTTCTTGATCTTTTTCTAGTGCATGAAATGGAAAGCTCTTGAACTTGAACATGGAAATGATCTTCTAGATCTTCGGATGATGGAGCTTGCAAGATGATGATAAAATTCTTCTCTTCCTCTAGCAATGAAGTTCTCCTCTGGAAACAAGATGATGGTGTACTCGATGATGTCTTGATCCTCTAGATGCTCCTCTTCAGATTCCAACATACCTGCAAGATAGAATACCACAAGTCATAGACTTGAAAAAATTAAGTCAAGTTCATTAATGCATGTGAAGAAATTGAAAGACAAATTCATTGTATTTCACAAAATTCCAAGCAATCTTGAGCAATCTTGAAGCATGGAAAAGCATGATGAAATAAAACTTTAATTCCTCTTTCTCTCACTAAATTCAGCTTCCTTTTCCAAAGAATAATGGTCCTAATTCACTCACCTGCTCTGCAAAAATCTGCTTTTTGTTTTTGAATGGGATGTGAGAAATGAAGATTTAACCTCCTCTTTATAGCTTTCATACTTTACTTTCCTGGCAAGTCAGTCTAGTGCAGGTCATCCTGCTTATATTAGTGACTTTTCCTTGTTCAAAATTAAATTTTTCTCTAGGGCCGACCTACCTCTTATGCTTGGCAGGTTTTGACTGATTGCATGGAATGAGAGAATGGTGCATCTTCCTTGTCTAGCTGGAATTGGAGCCCATTTTTGGGTGGATTTTCCATGTGCATGTGGAATTTCCACTTTTCTTAAGCGTATATTCCTTATAAGCATGGAATTTCCCTCATTTTTCTCTTGAATTTTTCCTTTTTCACCTTCAAATTTTACTTTCTTTGGTGAATTTTCCAAGTGTGTTTTAAATGATTTTGTATTAGATCTTCATGAAATTGAAGTTGTTTTCAAAAAAATTGTTGATGATGCACCCTTGATTTGAGCACATTTTCCATATGCAAGTGGAATTTCCACTTTTAGGTGCATTCTCCCTATGCAAGAGGAATTTGCGCTCCTTGCCTTGAGCTTCTTTTTCAACATTTCTCATTCCTTAGCAAGAATTTTCTAAGTTATTTTCAATGGATTTTCAAATGATTTTCAATGAATTTCATAAATTTGCAACAAAAGATTGAAGTTTTCATTTTGACCAAGATTGCAAATTCTTCATGATGAGCACAATTTCCCCTTGTAGGTGGAATTGTCTCGAGGGCACATATTCTATGTGTAGGAGGAATTTGTGATTTTTACTTAGCTTGGATTTTTCGTTCAAACCTTTTCTTGCTCCTTGGTGAGGGTTTTTCCTTAGGTGGGAGGAATTTTCCTTCTTGCATTGGCGTATTTTCCATGGACTCATGGAATTTGCACTTTTCCACACTTAGCCATTTTCCTTTCAAACTTAGTGGTTTCAATGGATTTTCCAAGGGGTTTTCATGAATTTCAAAGGATTTTCAAATGATACTTGTGAATGGGAAATATGGATTGATTAATGAAGAATAATAAAACCCAAACAACAATGAAATATGAAGGAAGAAGGATAAATAACCATGAAGATATACTTACAACCTTTACCTTTCGACTTCCATTGCTCGCCTATTCTTTGTTGATCTTGAATGATGAAGATGGGCCCTCAGGGAGCTTGCTTCCTTGCTTTGATTCCTCAAGATGACAAGGAGAAATGGCTATGATACTTGTTGTGTTGAAGATGAGCTTCAAACACAATGATAATGGATGGATGATATGAGAATGGCTAGTATGTGGAGATTTGAGAAGAATTTGGGCATGATAAGGATGCCAGAATGAAGTTTCTAGAAGAAATTAGACATGGTAAGGATACCTTAAAGAAGTCCCTCCTAAAGTGCTTAGAGAAGGGTCTTATTTATAGATTTTTTGAAAAAGGAATGGAGGGTGAGGATCACCAGATGAGATCAATGGCTAGGAATAAAAGTGAATCTTTTATTCATAGTGGATGAATTAAAAATTTATTTTTTGGAAGAGTGGAGGATAGTGGATGAGTTAAAAATTTATTTTTGGGAAGAGTGGAGGATAGTGGGGAACAATTGAAAATTCAATTGGTGGAGGATAGTGGGGAACAATTGAATTAAGAATTCAATTGGTGGAGGATAGTGGGGAACATTGAATTAATAATTCAATTGGTGAAGGCTAGTGGGGAACATTGAATTAAATATTCAATTGGTGAAGGCTAGTGGGGAACATTGAATTAAATATTCAATTTGGTGGAGGATAATTGATTTAAATATTTATTTTAAAAAATGGAGGATATTAGCTAATTAAATATTAAGAATATTTAATAATATGTGCAACATAGTGAGGTGGAAGAGATGAGGTGGATTGATGAGGTGGATTTGATGAAGTGGATTTTGTGAGGTGGATTTAGGATTTGAGACATTAGAAGAATTTAGGGAATTTAATTAAATAAAATAATTTTATTTAATTGTAGGATAATGCACCAATCAAATAAACTTATAATATTTATTTAATTGACAGAAGAAAATATGAATTGAGATAAATATTAGAATATTTACTTAATTCAACCTGAGCCAATTTTAGGTGTCTACATTTTGCCCCTCTTTGAAGCAATGTGTTTTATCACGTTGTTTCAACGAATAAGAATATTCTAATAATGATACATGCCTCAGTTTGCCCCTGCGCTCACCCCAATCCAGATCCTGCCGCCCAGATCCTGCCGTCGCCACACTGCCCGTGCCACCCTCTGTGTCGCCCGCCACCAGCCATCACTACCGCTCCTCCACCCTACCCCCACCTCCACCCAACCTCCACCTACCCTCCACCATCACATAAAAATTTATTAAAAATAAATAAATACATCAATCAATAAAAGTAAAATCAAACAATAAAAAAAAAGGGGGGGGGGCATTCTTTCTTTTTTTCTTTTTTAATTGCCACTTAGCCAAATAGGCTATTTTTTTCAAACTCACACAACTTTTGCATACGGAGTAAAAAATTCACAAACAAATACTCATCGGAAAAAGGACTCTGCGAACTTTGCAATGGTGAAGACCTTATCAAGTGACGGTATATTTTTCTAACATTTCTTTCGCAGTCAAAGTCAAACCTACTTGCAACCTTCAAATGCACATAACTTGAGCAAAACTCAGCCTTTTTCTGTAATTTTTTTTTCTCAAATGGCATAAAATTTTGCGTAGAATCTGATTATGCACTTCATTGTCCTAGATCCATTCAATTTTCATCTAATTTTTATCAAATTCTTGATTTTTTACATAACGATCATCTTGGCTAGTCTTTTTGCTCTATTTTCATTCTAGTGATTTGCAGGTGATCATTTGGGGGTGGAACAACATTAGGATTAGCAAAAATGTCAATTTGGATAGTGAAAAAAATAATAATAATCTGAGTGCATCCATTTTCATCCTTTATCTCTCAATCTTGTTCACAAACACATTTTGATTTGGGCTTCTAAAAGGAACTTTGTTTGATTACACATCATTGAAATTGGGCTTAAAATCAACCAGTGTCTTCAATCACATCTTCAAATTGGACTAAAAAGAACCATTGATTGGCGTATCCTTCACACATTTCAATTTCTAAGGGCAATTAACCAAGTGTGAGTGTGAATCAAGTGTGCGTGTGTATGCTCTCTCCTCGCACCACAAGGTGACCTTGGAGATCAAAAACACCTCACTTGATTTTCTTTTGTCAACCCCTTTCCTAGGAGGCCTGCTAGGGGATTTCATCACCTCTAGGGATGACCTCAATTGAGGCTGAATCGAAAGACACCCTCATTGGGAGTTGTAAATATTTTCACTCTTAGCTAAGCCCCAAAGAACTTTATACCTTTGGGAAGTGAAGGTGAAGGGTGGGTTACCCCCTTCTCCCATCTGTGTGACAAGATTTCACTTTCAAATTCCTAGTCAACCTCGTGCAATCTAGTCTAAGACCTAATTGGCCATACTAACTTGACTAGACATTAGGCTTGTGATGTGTTTTCAAGTGCTTGCTTAATAATCATCACATTTCATTTTCAAAGTCAAAAAAATTTGTTTATGTGTCTTGTGTGAGTAATTCATGTGTGTATATGCATAATCATTTGTTTGAACATTGCCAAATCAAGCTATAAACACCAAACACAAACAAATCAATATAAACTTTCATCCTAGTCACCTTCATCCTAATCAACTTCATCCAAACAATCCACATCATCATCGAATCATAACCAAGCACTTGCCAAAAAGGACTTAAGACTTAATCACTTGTGTGACATCATGTTAACCTTAGAGGACCTCCAAAAGCTCCTTCATATGCTTCACCACATGCATGCAAGTCCAAGTGGCCCTTTGTATATAAACCATGCTAGCTTAATACAAAAAGACTTAATTACCTTTGACAAGGGAGATACCAATCTAGCCAATGCATCTTATGAGTGGCCTTCACCATCCAATCCCATGCCAACACATAAGCCAACAAGTCCTATCATAAGACCACCATGTGATCCTACCCCTAGTCCATCTTCTAACCCATCAAGCCCTTCATCAACTCCATACCCATGTTCTACCAATCCTCCAGCACAGGATCCCTTGGACATAATCATACAACAATTAGTTCAAACAAAATTGATTAAGCTGCCACCGATAGACACTTTTGAACCAATCCTTAAACCCCCTCAATATAATGAAAACCATTATTGTGCATACCATAGATATAAGGGCCATACAACAACCCATAGTGTCAGACTTAAGAGATTGATCAAAAACATCATAAGTTGTGGTAAGATTATCCCTTCATCCAATCCAAATCGTAATCCATCCAATCCAATTAGCCCCCAACCTAATCCTAGTCCTAAGCCTACAACATCATCCGCTATTATTGCTCATCCATTATATCATCCATCTACCCATACACCTACGATGGATGTGATCCAAGGACTACTAGCAGAAAGTCAACCATGTCCCCAAAGTCTGGTCCTTGACCTTACCAAAGATTCTTCCAATACCATGTCAAATCCTACAACCCCTTCATGTCATCCGCAACCCCTTGAGCTTCTCAAAGAGCCTCCTATTATGAATCCAAGTCAAGAGTCATCATGTTCTCATGTTGTTGACCAAGAGCCTATCCAAGAGCCTTCCACTTCCATTCAAGCAAACCAAGAGGTATGTCAAGAGTTTAATCCTAAGCATGTGGAAACATCCACCCTTTGTCCAAATCAAGATCAAAGCACCCCTGTCCAATTTCTAACCATTCATAACCTACATCTTTTCCATGATCAAGATACTATCGATGATGAAGAACATATACAAGAGAACATTAATCCCATCATGTTAAATCCTATCTATGATCAAGATCCCATCTATGTTAACGCGCCTATCTACGATCAAGTAGACTATGATGATCCTCTAAGCCCACTTTATGTGTCCCATGGTCCTAAGCCTATCACTCCATCTAGTCTTACACAAGATCCAACAACTTCCACTTCCCCTGATGAGACACTTGCCTCCCAAGCAAGCGTAGAAGATTGAACCAGTAATGATCCTTCACCATCTGTTATTGACCAAGCTACAAATCTTCCACCATATATCCTTGGTCTTACTACCTTCATGCATGAATGTTCTCTCTTAGAACACCAGCAACCATTATCTGCTATCGCATCTTCCTCATCCAATAAAGAACTCGCTGCTAGTGCACCTATACATAATCCTGCTGTCCACCGTATACTCCAAAATATGAACTATCAAGGTAAAGGCTTAGGCCTTCACGAACAAGGTATTTTGGAGACCATCCATGTCAATGTCCCTGCACCTTCATACGGCCTTGGATACATACCCCAAGGTGAACAAACTCAAGATGTTGGTACTTCCTCCACTCCTCTTAAGTCGACCACTTTCCATTGCAAACCCTATCATATCCCCAAAACATATGTCGCCATTCCACCTCCATCATCCTATAATTGCCAAAAGCATGTGACCATACACCTTCCACCATCCAAACTCCCTCCGCTACTTCCAACTCCTAATATCCCACCATCCAATCTACCTCTGCTACTTCCAACTCCTAACACCCCTCCATGCTTTTTACCACCACTTCTTCCAACACCTTATCCATCCATCTATAAATCCTCTACATATCCCAATCATGGCTGACAAACGCACATATTGTCTCAACAAGGAGCTTTCACCAACCTCACTTCTACCATCCCTCGGGGATTCAATAAAAAAATGTGGATGTCTCTACCTATAAAGTCAAAAATCCTAAGAGTCCTCATGACCTAGGATATAAATGCCAAGAATCAAAGAAACATCCTTCTATAGAGAAGCTTGCACCCAAAAATCTATATGCCAAATTGAAAAAGGTGTGGGTCCCCAAGCAACAAATGATTACTCCAAAAGCTGCACAAAAGTTGCATACACCCAAACCCATACCTTCACAAGTACTATCTAAAAACAAAATGGTTTGGGTACCCAAGCAAAAAGCCCTAAAGTTACATGAGGCATCCACCTCTCAAGAATTCCAACCATTCACTTTCTCCCATTCCATCCAAAAGTCTCAAATTCTTCCATCCCATATGGCAAGCAAAAATTAGAAAAATACTAAGTCTATGTGGGTCCATAAATTCTTAAATCATTCATCCACCAAGGAAAAATCTCCATTGCTTCCTACACCACCCTCCTATCATCAGCTTCAATATTTATCACGATACGTGCAATCATTGATCATGGTTCCCTTCCATTCCACAACACTTCCGTATAACTCCATCTCCCCTCCCTTCCACTACTATCCTACATATCTTCCTCATCCTATGGTCCATGCTTTTGCATAAGCCTTCCCTCCATATTCTAGATCACAATCCACTATCTACCTAGGCCATATCACTTTCATACGATCCCCTACCAACATCTGTGAGAACACTTGACATGGTCCATGCAACAGTATCTATCTAGCAGGACTATCACCTTTCAAGGAACTATATACTTGAGTCTTTCCATATCCACCTTCTCCTATCTAAATATTCAAAAGAAAAAAGAAAAAAGTAAAGACAAATCCCTTCATCCAATGGTGAAAACCAGGCAAACATGTGCCTTAGATAAGTACTATGATGAAAACCTGATAAACAAGCATCATGTGTAAAGTTGATCTTCTATGTCACCTACACTTGGGGGCACGTTGTCTCATCGGCATATCACTTTTCTCCTACCAGTTTCCTATCCATTGCATTTCCTATCCTATCCTCTATCCATTGCATACCTATCCTGTCTCATCCATCCATCCAAACTTCCTTTCCTCTATTCTTGGGTCTTGATAAAGATTGGGGGCACAATGTTGACAAATGTTTTGAATGGCTCTTGACATACCTTATCCCTCCATACCATGCAGATCATTCATTATCCTCTCATCCTTCCTTCATCTTACGCACTGTCATGAACAATCCTACGTACTCTACCTACAATGGGGCATGTTACGCTTATGCGACATAGTCCTTCGAGATCACATCCTTGTTTCCTTCTGTCGACTATTGCCCATCCTCATAACCATCCGTATCTACTATCTTCCATCCATATCCGTGGTGATTCCTTGTCATCAGTATTGTTTTGTCCATATCTATTCCATATCGTGTCTTATCTGATCCATATATGCTCCATATCTGATCCATATCGTGTCTTATCTAATCCATATCTATTCCATGTCATGTCTTATTTATTCCATATTTTTTCCATATCTATTCCATATCATGTCTCATCCAATCCATATCTTGGGTCCATTAGGGTTTACCCCGAACTACGTTGCCTCTACGTTGTCACGTAGGCAAGGCCATTATCAATGCACCCCTGAGGCTCCACTTCCCTGTCCATCTCATATCTTGTCGTCTATCCTCTAGTCCATCCATGGTCCAAGTCCCGAGCTACGTCGCGTCTGAGCTATCACGTAGGCAAGGCCATTATCCATGCACCCCCAAGGCTCCGCTGCCCCGTCAGTTCCCTATCTGGTCTTTCTTTCTATCCAAGTCCATACCACTTCTACATATCCACCATCACCTAGGTCTTAGCTCCATCAAGGTTCACCCCAAACTACGCTGCCTTTGCATTGTCACGTAGGCAAGGCCATTATCAATGCACCCCCGAGGCTCCACTTTCCCTATTCGTCCCATGTCTAGTCCTTCTATCTGTCTGAGTTTGCTGCACTTTCCCATCCATCCCATGTCTTGTCGTCCATCCCACTACCCATCTGTGTCTGTACCTTTCTCTAGACAAGTGTATGCAGCAAAGCATGCTTCCCAACATAGAAAAAATCATGACACAAAACATCAACCTATCCAAGGCAAAATAGAGCACCATACCGAAACACTCAAGCTAAATCTCATATCAATTATGGAAAAAGACACATCTAAATGCAAGAATGTTTTGTGTTGGTTAGATTAAGAGTCTTGATTTATGCTATCATGCCTTTCTATGCTACTCGAGGATGCCAAAAGCTAGAGATGCTATGATGGGGGTATGATTATTTTTTTTGTCTACTACTTGTGGATCAAACTTTAGTAATGTGACGACTTTTGTCTAACGACATGAACGGCAAAAGATCATCGAGGACTCTGAGGTCTAAACATAAAAAGGGGCAATCCTTGTCTGTTGAAAAATCCATGTAAGCAATACTCAGGTCATCTCGGTTCAATTATACCTAGATGCTTGTATTTTCTTACAACATAATAAAGCCCAATGATGAAAGCACTTCAAAATACTTGCTATATCAAGGTGACAAATTTCCATATCCATACCATATCCAATTGCAGTTCATATCCATTTCCATATCCATACCATATCCAATTGCAAGTCTATCCTTAATCCATGCTAATCAAGTCAAGTTAGTCTTGTCAAATGATCCGATCACAATCAGTGGTCTTGATCCTTGTCCGGTCGTAAACCATATCAATCAATCAATCAATTATCTTAGACAGGATGTTGCATTGTTGAAACCAGACCAACACACGCATCTTACACGACATGCTTCATTTCCTGAATCCAGACACTATCCTTCGTGTTGCTCTAGGGATCCATCATTCCCTGCCATGATAACATGCCTACCGTGTTGGTCTAGGGATATTTTGTTCCCCGCCATGACAACACTATCGTATCAAATGTCTTAGACAAGATGTTATATTGTCGAAACCAGACCCAGAGTCTTATATGACATATTTCATTCCTGAAACCAGTCATCATCGATCCATATCATTGGTTTACCGCTCGACAGGGGCAATACCTTGTTTGTGCTTGTGTCATTTGTGCATACTTGCTTACTTGCTTGTGTGTGTTATCATTTTTATCTTGCATTCCATATCATTCATCCCTTTCTTCTGTATCCAACCATTTCATCTCCCATCAACATATCTTATCGTGAGATTGTTCATCTCACGCCTTCCGCCTTCTCCCCATCCAATCTTTCGAGGGGGCATCCTATCATCATAACCTGTACCAGGGCCAAACTAGGGCATGTATCATTATCAGACTATTCTTATTCTTGGAAACAACATGACAAAACACATTGCTTCAAAAAGGGGCAAAATGTAGACACCTAAAATTGGCTCAGGTTGAATTAAGTAAATATTCTAATATTTATCTTTATTCATATTTTCTTCTATCAATTAAATAAATATTATAAGTTTATTTGATTGGTTCATTATCCCATAATTAAATAAAATTATTTTATTTAATTAAAATCCCTAAAATCTTCTAATGTCTCAAATCCTAAATCCACCTCACAAAATCCACCTCATCAATCCACCTCATCTTTCCACCTCACCTCTTCCACCTCACCATGTTGAACATATAATTAAATATTTTTAATATTTAATTATCTAATATCCTCTATTATCCAAAATAAATCTTTAATTCAATTATTCTCCACCAAATTGAATATTTAATTCAATTGTTCCCCACTAGCCTTCACCAATTGAATATTTAATTCAATGTTCCCTACTATCCTTCACCAATTGAATATTTAATTCAATTGTTCCCCACTAGCCTTCACCAATTGAATATTTAATTCAATTGTTCCCCACTATCCTCCACCAATTGAATTCTTAATTCAATTGTTCCCCACTATCCTCCACTATTGAATTTTTAATTCAATTGTCATAACCCACTATCCTCCACTATTGAATTCTTAATTCAATTGTCATAAACCACTATTCTCAAATAAAAATTTTTTAATTCATCCATTATGAATTAAAGATTCACAAAAAATGAGAGCCATTGATCTCATCTTTTGATCCTCACCATCCATTGCCTTTTTTAGAAAATCTATAAATAAGACCCTTCTCTAAGCAATTAGGGGGGACTTCTTTTAGGTATCCTTACGATGTCTAATTTCTTTTAGAAACTTCATTCTAGCATCCTTATCATGCCCGCATTCTTCCTCTCAAATCTCCTCACTCTAGCCATTCTCATATCATCCTCCATCATTAGTGTGTTGAAGCTCATCTTCAATCACACAAAGTATCATAGCCATTTCTCCTTGTGATCTTGAGGAATTGAAGCAAGGAAGCAAGCTCCCTGAGGGCCTATCTTCATCATTCAAGATCAAGAAAGAATAGGCAAGCAATGGAAGTCGAAAGGTAAAGGTTGTAAGTATCTCTTCGTGGTTATTTATCCTTCTTCCTTCATATTTCATTGTTGTTTAGGTTTTATTATTCTTCATTGATCAATCTCATTTTACCCCTGCGCTCACCCCTGTTAATGGGAAAATAGGTTAGTCAACTTAATGAAAACAAAAACCCAAACATCAATGGAAGTTGAAAGCAAAGAAGATTTAAAACCAACACAAGTAAATATACTTACAAACTCCTTTATCTATCATTTTCCATTGTTTGCCTATCTTTCTTTGATCCTGATTGTGAAGCCCTCAGAAGCTTTCCTTGCTTGCTTGCTTGTTGAAGATGACAAAGGACGAATAGCTTTGATACCTGTTTGTGTTGAATGTGAATTTCAAACACATGATAATGGAGGACACTTGAAATATGGAATGAAGAAGAGAATGAGAGAAATTTAGGTATAGTGATTGTGCAAGATGAAGTTCCTCCCTAATGGCTTAGAAGAGGGTTTTATTTATAGATTTTCTAAAAAGGCAATGGAGGGTGAGGATCAAAAGATGAGATCAATGACTCAGGTTGAATTAAGTAAATATTCTAATATTTATCTTAATTCATATTTTCTTCTATCAATTAAATAAATATTATAAGTTTATTTGATTGGTTCATTATCCTACAATTAAATAAAATTATTTTATTTAATTAAATTCCCTAAATTCTTCTAATGTCTCAAATCCTAAATCCACCTCAGAAAATCCACTTCATCAAATCCACCTCATCAATCCACTTCATCTCTTTCACCTCACCATGTTGCACATATAATTAAATATTCTTAATATTTAATTAGCTAATATCCTCTATTTTTAAAAATAAATCTTTAAATCAATTATCCTCCACCAAACTGAATATTTAATTCAATGTTCCCCACTAGCCTTCACCAATTGAATATGTAATTTAATGTTCCCTACTATCCTCCACCAATTAAATTCTTAATTCAATTGTTCCTCACTATCCTCCACCAATTAAATTCTTAATTCAATTGTTCCTCACTATCCTCCACCAATTGAATTTCAATTCAATTGTTCCCCACTATCCTCCACTCTTCCCAAAAATAAATTTTTAACTCATCCACTATCCTCCACTCTTCCCAAAAAATAAGTTTTTAATTAATCCACTATGAATAAAAGATTCACTTTTATTCCTAGCCATTGATCTCATTTGGTGATCCTCACCCTCCATTCCTTTTTCAGAAAATCTATAAATAAGACCTTTCTCTAAGCAATTTAGGAGGGACTTCTTTAAGGTATCCTTACCATGTCCAATTTCTTCTAGAAACTTCATTCTGGCATCCTTATCATGCCCACATTCTTCTCAAATCTCCACATACTAGCCATTCTCATATCATCCATCCACTATCATTGTGTTTGAAGCTCATCTTCAACACAACAAGTATCATAGCCATTTCTCTTTGTCATCTTGAGGAATCAAAGCAAGGAAGCAAGCTCCCTGAGGGCCCATCTTCATCATTCAAGATCAAGAAAGAATAGGTGAGCAATGGAAGTCGAAAGGTAAAGGTTGTAAGTATCTCTTCGTGGTTATTTATCCTTCTTCCTTCATATTTCATTGTTGTTTGGGTTTTATTATTCTTCTTTGATCAATCCATATTTCCCATTCACATTTTGGTGCCCATCGTAATCTAATCCACAAGCTTGTGAGTGTTTGTCTTTGAAAGTCTCATTGCAGGATTTAGGTGTTTCAGAGCACATTCGGGCATCAATTTTCACAAACGGCATCCTACGCACAAACCGAGCTCACCTTCAAGTCCGGAAGCCCTCGGAGATAAGAAATCACATATCATTCCCTAGTTTTGTTACTTAACATTTTTTGAAATTTTTTTTACTTTTTAAAGTATTTTTGGCAAAAAAAATAAAAATAAAAACAATCTAAAAAAAAATTGAGAAAAAAAAAAACACAAAAAAAAATTGCATTAGGTTTTATTTTATTTTTATTTTAACATTTGTATTTAAAAAAAAAAAAAAAAACTCCAAAAATTTTTTTTTTGGGCACATAGGCCCCGCGGCCTCCCCCAAACCTCACCACCCCCCCGACCCCCTCCTATCCCCTCCCCTCCCCTACTCCCTTTGGCCCTCCCCATCCCCGACCCCCCCTTACCCACTGTAGCACCCTGCAAACCACCCGCCACCCCCTGCGCTCCCCCCTGCGCCACCTCCTGCACTCCCTGCCAAGCTCTGCGCACCACCCCCGCAGTTCCTCCATGCCCTTCCCCCCGCGCCGCTTGCCCCGAACCCCTCTGCCTAGCTCCATCGCCGCTGCCCATCCTCCCCCGCACCCAAACCCTATCATCGCCCCTCTGGCCCGCCTCTTCTGCCGTGCCACTTGCTGCCCAGCTCTCCACAACCGCCCGCGCCACTCCCTCTCTGCCTCCCATCTGCCGACCACCCCTCTCGCGCCCTTCCCTGCATGCCCAACCACCGCCTCTACCCATCCTCCCTGCACGCCCAACCACCGTTGTCGCCCGATCCCCGCCCAGCTCCGCCTCTCACCCCCTTCGGCGCCACCCGATCCCCACCTGCCTGCCACCACCAACCACCACTGCCTCCACAAATCCGCCCAACCATAGCTCTGCCCCCCTGCAGCACCCAAAAACCTACACACACCAAATACAAAAAAACAAAATCATTTTTTTTAAATTAACTTAAAAACAACAATTTTTTTTTTTAGCACTCAGCCCCTGGTCACATGGAGGACCAGGGGTCTGTTTAAAACCCCAACTTTAATAGCTAGCCGTCAGGGGCTTAACTATCACATGTGACCAAGATTTCCGAAACAGTTAGCCTCTAACATTAATTGCCAGGACCTCTTATGCTTTCTACATGCCGAAATAGGCCGATTTTTTCAAACTTCCACAACTTTCACATACGGAGTCAAAAATTTGCAAACAGGGACTTGTCGGAAAGCTGACGAGGCAGACAACATAGTTGTGAAGAAATTTTTAGGTGACTATACCATTTTGACCTTTTTTTCGCAGTCAAAGTAAAAGATGCTTCAAAACTTCAAATGCTCATATATATTGCAAATTTGAGCCTTTTTCAGTGAATTTTTTTTTCAAAGTGTATGAAATTTTGTCTAGAATCTGATTATGCACTTCATTTTCCTGTATCAATTCACTTTTCATCAGATTATCAATTTTCACATAACAATCTCCTATGCTAGTCTACTGGTTTCTTTTCGATTTTGGTGACTTGTAGGGACATCATTCGGGGCTGGAACAACATCAAGATCAGCAAATATAGATATTTGGATAGCAAAAACAATCTGCGTGCACTCATTCTAATGTTTCTTCTTCAATCTTGTTTTCATCACACACTTCGATTTGGGCTCTAAAATGAACATTAATTGATCACACATATCAAATTGGGCATAAAATCAACAAGTGTTTTCATCACACATTTAGACTTGGGCTTTAAAAAGAACATGTGCTTGAAATACCTTCCTCACATTTTAATTCTTAAGGGTTAATTTACAAGTGTGAGTGTGAATCAAATGTGCATGTGTATGCTCTCTCCTCGCACCGCAAGGTGATCTTGGAGATCAAAAACACTTCACTTGATTTGCTTTTGTTTACCCTTTCCTAGGAGGCCTGCTAGGGGATTTCATCACCTCTAGGGATGACCTCATCTGAGGCTGAATCAAAAGACACCCTCATTGAAATCAGAA
Organism: Cunninghamia lanceolata; assembly: GCA_027924645.1. Lineage (NCBI taxonomy): Eukaryota > Viridiplantae > Streptophyta > Pinopsida > Cupressales > Cupressaceae > Cunninghamia > Cunninghamia lanceolata. The sequence continues at coordinate 4,897,379 of BSBN01000098.1, read as the reverse complement.
TCTTATCACTCTTGGCTAAGCCCCAAAGAACTTTCTACCTTTGGGAAGTGAAGGTGAAGGGTGGGTTACCCCCTTGTCCCGGCTGTGTGATAGGATTTCACTCTCAATTCCTAGTCAACCTCGTATAAACATTGCCCAAACCTAATTGGCCATACCCTACATCAAACTAGACATTAGGGCAGGTTGATATCTCTTCCACGTATGCTTATCTAATCACCATCATTATTCTTCAAAGTTTAAAATTTAAAATTGCTTCTGGTGTCTTGCGTGAGTGACTCATGATTGTACATGTGTGATCATTGCCAAATCAAGTTAAACACCAAATACATAGGATAAGTCATTCAACTCATTCTTCTAGGTGCATTTGATCTGACTTGTAGCACATTTGCACTCTGTTCTGACGCATTTGTTTTTACACCTCCAAACTAGTAAGCTTTTCTAGTCTTGTGTCAATGGCAAACAAATTAGAATATCTTAATCAAAAATTTCAATCTCTGAAAATGCAAATAAACTTAGGTCCCTCTCCCCAAGATTGTATAGCAATTATTCAACAAATTGACATCTTAGGACAAGAATTGACAAGCTTGCAAGTTGAACGTGCTAGCACAAGCCATGCCTCGCCACAAACTCCTATGTCTTTTTCACATACTCATGACAAGGCAACTGCCACCTCAAGAGGGAAATCGTATACCACTTTGGCTCCTAGTCCTCCTCTGCTATCTTCTAAGACACCTATCCCAAAGCATACCAGTTCTACAACACCACCATCTAGTTCCTCAAACTTTAAACGGCACACCAAAAAAGAGTTAGATGAGTGGTGGAAAAAATATTTTCCAGATTTATACAACACAAGAAAAGATAGGGAGAAAGCCAAATCCACTCATCCATCCCTTCATCCATCTACCCATACACCTGCGACGGATGTGATTCAAGGACTACTAGCAGGAAATCAACCATGTCCCCAAAGTCTGGTCCTTGACCTTACCAAAGATTCTTCCAATACCATGTCAAATCTTACAACCCCTTCATGTCATCCACAACCCCTTGAGCTTATCGAAGAACCTCCTATCATGAACCAAAGTCAAGGTCCATCTACCATCCATATTACCAACCAAGAGCTTATCCAAGAGTCTTCTACCTCAACTTCAATTCAAACAACACACGAGTTATGTCAAGAGCACACCTTAGAGCATGTGGAAACATCCACCCTTTGTCCAAATCAAGATCAAAGCACCCCTGTCCAATTTCTACCCATCCATAACCTTTACCTATTCTATGATCAAGATATGCCCTATGAAGAGGATGTCCTTGAACAACTTGATCCCATACCCATCCATGAGCAAGAAACCTCCATTACTCCTATCCATATTCCACCTAGTCCCATTCATGATCCAACAACTTCCACTTCCTATGATGAGACACTTGCCTCCCAAGTGCACATGGATGATCAACCCCATAACCGGGACCATAAAGAGCATAATGATGATCAAGATCCAAATGATCCTTCACCATCCATTATTGACCAAGCTACAAATCCTCCACCATATATCTTTGGTCTTACTACCTTCATGCATGAATGTTCTTTCTTAGAACACCGGCAACCATTATCTGCTATAGCATCTTCCTCATCCAATAAGGAACTTGTTTCTAGTACACCTATACATAATCCTGCTGTCCACTGTATACTCTAGAAGATGAACTATCAAGGTAAAGACTTAGGCCTTCATGAACAAGGTATTTTGGAGCCCATCCATGTCAATGTCCCTGCACCTTCATACGGCCTTGGATACATACCCCAAAGTGAGCAAACTCGAGATGTTGGTACTTCCTCCACTCCTCCTAAGTCTACCACTTTCCATCGCAAACCCTATCATATCCCCAATACATATGTCGCCATCCCACCTCCATCATCCTACAATTGTCAAAGGCATGTGACCATACACCTCCCACCATCCAATCTCCCTCCACTACTTCCAACTCCTAATATCTCACCATCCAATCTACCTCTGCTACTTCCAACTCCTAACACCCCTCCATACTTTTTACCACCACTTCTTCCAACACCTTATCCATCCATCTATCAATCCTCTAAATATCCTAATCATGGCTGACAAATGCACATATTGTCTAAACAAGGAGCTTTCACCAACCTCACTTCTACCATCCCACAGAGATTCAATGACAAATATGTGGATGCCTCTACCTATAAAGTCAAAAATCCTAAGAGTCCTCATGACCTAGGATATAAAAGACAAGAATCAAAGCATTATCCATATCAAAAGTGGCATACACCCATACACCTCAATGCCAAATTGAAAAAGGTATGGGTCCCCAAGCAACAAATGATTATTCCAACAGCTGCATAAAAGTTGCATACACCCAAACCCCTACCTTCACAGGTACTATCTAAAAACAAAGTGGTTTGGGTACCCAAGCAAAAAGCCCTAAAGTTACATGAGGCATCCACCTCTCAAGAATCTCCACCATCTACTTTCTCCCATTCCATCCATAAGTCTCAAATTCTTCCATCTCACATGATGAACAAAAATTAGGACAATACTCAGTCTATGTGGATCCCTGCATGCCTACGTCATTTATCCACAAGCAAAAGTCTCCGTTGCTTCCTACACTACTTTCCCATCACTAGCTTCAATGTCTACCATGGTATGTACGACTGTTGGTCATGATTCCCTTCCATTCCACAACATTTTCATATACCTCCATTTCCCTTTCCTTCTACTGCTATCCTACATATCTTCCTCATCCTATGGTCCATGCTTTCGCATAAAACCTTCCTTCCATCTTTGGATAAGTCCTTCTGTATACCGCATCATCATCCACTATCGCACCTTCCATAATCTGCTATCTACCTAGGCCATATCACTTTCATACGATCCCCTACCAACATCTATGAGAACACTTGACATGGTCCAAGCAACAGTATCTATCTAGCAGGACTATCATCTTTCAAGGAACTATATACTTGAGTCTTTCCATATCCACCTTCTCCTATCTAAATATTCAAAAGAAAAAAGAAAAAAGTAAAGAAAAATCCCTTCATCCAATGGTGAAAACCAGGCAAATAGGTGCCTTGGATAAGTACCATGATGAAAACCTGGTAAACAGGCGTCATGTGTAAAGTGATCTTCTATGTCACCTACACTTGGGGGCACCTTGTTTCATCGGCATATCACTTTTCTCCTACCAATTTCCTATCCATTGCATTTCCTATCCTATCCTCTATCCATTACATACCTATCCTGTCTCATCCATCCATCCAAACTTTCTTTCCTCTATTCTTGGGTCTTGATAAAGATTGGGGGCACAATGTTGACAAATGTTTTGAATGGCTCTTGACATACCTTATCCCTCCATACCATGCAAATCATTCATTATCCTCTCATCCTTCCTTCGTCTTATGCACTGTCATGAACAATCCTACGTACTCTACCTACAATGGGGCATGTTACACTTATGCGACATAGTCCTTGGAGATCACATCCTTGTTTCCTTCTGTCCACTATTGCCCATCCTCATAACCATCCATATCTACTATCTTCCATCCATCTATATATCCATGGTGGTTCCTTGTCATCAGTATTGTTTGTTCCATATCTATTCCATATCATGTCTCTTTTTGTTCCATATCTGATCCATATCGTGTCTTATCTGATCCATATCGTGTCTTATTTGATCTATATCTGATCCATGTATGTTCCATATCATGTCTCATCCGATCCATATCTTGGGTCCATTAGGGTTCTTGTTGAACTACGTCACCTCTGAGTTGTCACGTAGGCAAGGCCATTATCAATGCACCCTCGAGGCTCTACTTCCCTGTCCATCTCATATCTTGTCGTCTATCCTCTAGTCCATCCATGGTCCAAGCCCCGAACTATGCTGCCTCTACGTTGTCATGTAGGCAAGGCCATTATCAATGCGCCCTCGAGGCTCCACTTTCCCTATTTGTCCCATGTCTAGTCCTTCTATCTGTCTGAGTCCACTCCACTTTCCCATCCATCCCATGTCTTGTCGTCTGTCCCTCTGTCTGTCTGTGTCTGCACCTTTCTCTAGACAAGAGCACGCAGCAAAGCCTGCTTCCAAACAAAAATCTTGACGCAAAACATCAACTTGTCCAAGGAAAAATAGAGCACCATACCAAAACACTCAAGCTAAATCTCATATCAATTATGGTAAAAAGACACATCTGAATGCAAGAATGTTTTGTGTTGGTTAGATTAAGAGTCTTGATTTATGCTATCATGCCTTTCTATGCTACTCGAGGATGCCAAAAGCTAGAGATGCTATGATGGGGGCATGATTATTGTCTTTGTTTGCTGCTTGTGGATCAAACTTTAGTAATGTGATGACTTTTGTCTAACGACATGATCGGTAAAAGATCATCGAGGACTCTGAGGTCTATACATGAAAAGGGGCAATCCTTGTCTGTTGAAAAATCCATGTAAGCAATACTCAGGTCATCTCGGTTCAATTATACTTAGATACTTGTATTTTATTACAACATAATAAAGCCCAATGATGAAAGCGCTTCAAAATACTTGCTATATCAAGGTGACAAATTTCCATATCCATACCGTATCCAATCACATCTCATATCCATACCGTATCAAATTACATCTCAAAATCATATCCATATCCATATCTATATCATATCTAATTGCACCTCATATCCAATCACATCTCATATCCATACCGTATCCAATTGCAAGTCTATCCTTAATCCATGCCAATCAAGTCAAGTCAATCTTGTCAAATAATCCAATCACAATCAGTGGTCTTGATCCTTGTCCGGTCGTAAACCAACTCGATCATTTAATCAATCAATTGTCTTAGACAGGATGTTGCATTGTCGAAACTAGACCAACACACACGTCTTACACGACATGCTTCATTTCCTGAAACTAGACACTAACCTTCGTGTTGCTCTAGGGATCCGTCATTCCCCGCCATGACAACACGCCTGTCGTGTTGGTCTAGGGATATATTGTTCCCCGCCATGACAACACTATCGTATCAAATGTCTTAGACAGGATGTTATAAACCAAACCCAGAGTCTTATATGACATATTTCATTCCTGAAACCAGACATCATCGATCCATATCATTGGTTTACCACTCGACAGGGGCAATACCTTGTTGGTGCTTGTGTCATTTGTGCATACTTGCTTACTTTCTTGTGTGTGCTATCATTTTTATCTTGCATTCCATATCATTCATCCCTTTCTTCTGCATTCAACCATTTCATCTCCTGTCAACATATCTTATCGTGAGATTGTCCGTCTCACGCCGGCCACCTTCTCCCCGTCCAATCTCCCGAGGGGGCATCCTATCATCATAACCTGTACCAGGGGCAAACTGGGGCATGTATCATTATCAAAATATTCTTATTCTTTGAAACAACGTGATAAAACACATTGCTTCAAAGAGGGGCAAAATGTAGACACCTAAAATTGGCTCAGGTTGAATTAAGTAAATATTCTAATATTTATGTTAATTCATATTTTCTTCTGTCAATTAAATAGATATTATAAGTTTATTTGATTGGTTCATTATCCTACAATTAAATAAAATCATTTTATTTAATTAAATTCCCTAAATTCTTCTAATGTCTCAAATCCTAAATCCACCTCATCTCTTCCACCTCACCATGTTGTACATATAATTAAATATTCTTAATATTTAATTAGCTAATATCCTCCATTTTTCAAAATAAATCTTTAAATCAATTATCCTCCACCAAATTGAATATTTAATTCAATGTTCCCCACTAGCCTTCACCAATTGAATATGTAATTCAATGTTCCCCACTATCCTCCACCAATTGAATTCTTAATTCAATTGTTCCCCACTATCCTCCACCAATTGAATTTTCAATTTAATTGTTCCCCACTATCCTCCACTCTTCCCAAAAATAAATTTTTAACTCATCCACTATACTCCACTCTTCCCAAAAAATAAATTTTTAATTCATCCACTATGAATAAAAGATTCACTTTTATTCCTAGCCATTGATCTCATCTGGTGATCCTCACCCTCCATTCCTTTTTCAGAAAATCTATAAATAAGACCCTTCTCTAAGCAATTTAGGAGGGACTTCTTTAAGGTATCCTTACCATGTCCAATTTCTTCTAGAAACTTCATTCTGGTATCCTTATCATGCCCACATTCTTCTCAAATCTCCACATACTAGCCATTCTCATATCATCCATCTATTATCATTGTGTTTGAAGCTCATCTTCAACACAAGTATCATAGCCATTTCTCCTTGTCATCTTGAGGAATCGAAGCAAGGAAGCAAGCTCCCTGAGGGCCCATCTTCATCATTCAAGATCAAGAAATAATAGGCAAGCAATGGAAGTGGAAAGGTAAAGGTTGTAAGTATCTCTTCATGGTTATTTATCCTTCTTCCTTCATATTTCATTGTTGTTTGGGTTTTATTATTCTTTATTGATCAGTCCATATTTCCCATTCACAATACTTAAATTTTTTTTTGCTTTTCCCTGAATCTCCATGAAGTCTAAAAATGGCGCATTTTCCTTGTGAGGGTGGAATTTCCACCTTTTTCATTAAATGTTTTTGAATAATTTCTCAAGACTTTTTTGAAAGATTTTCAGGATTTTGCACATTTTGCTAGGGTTTTTTGGAGAATTTTAAAATTTGTAAAGATTGAATGCCAAATCTCCCTGGGCACAAATTCCACAGAGCCAAGGAATTTGTGCTTTTCTAGGGCGCATTTTCCTCATGAGCTTGGAATTTTTGATTTTTCCTTACTTAGCCATATTTTCAATACCTAGAATCACATATATTTCAAAATATATTTAAGTATATGTTTAGATATTGAATTGCCTGTACTTTAAATATTTTGAAAAATACATTTAGGATGTTTGAGATAGGTCTTGGATCCATGAGATTTAACATGCAAATTCTAGATTTCTTAGGATCCACCAGATTTCAGACTTAGTCAAATTTTTAGGATTTCAGGATATGCATCAAGATGAGGGCATATGGACTCCTTAGCAAGAAATTGGTGAGACTTGGACAAAACAACACTTCCAGACATACAAACTCAAAGAAAACCTAAACCTTAAAGTGAACCTACAATAGAAAGCAAGAAAAAGAGTGGGTCCCATTTGCAATGGGGCGATGTGTGAAAATGTCACAACAAGGCCATGAGTGAGTCCACCTCCACATTAGGAATTTTGTCTCCCAAGGCAACTCTTGGCATTTTTTGTTTCATGAAAAAATTTACAGTCTACTACTTCAAGCACAAAGATTTATTCCCAAACCTTACTCCATATGGTGTAAGAAAATGGATGGGTATATATAATAGTTAAGGGGTTGATAATTTGCACTTGGAATTGTGTGTCATATTCATGGTTGCAACTTGACACAGAGCACTAAACATGTGGCAGATTATGTATTTCACACGTTTGCCCCCATACTCCATCTTCCCAGCCGTGGATTCTAGACATTAACTTAATCCATATCTGACTATCTGAGCTCCATTAGTTTATGCCCCCCCAAAAGAGAAAAGAACATATATTTTGAGCTTCTTAATGAAGGTCAATATAATTAAAAAATAAATTTATAATTAAAAAAATTAAAAATAATAAAAAATATATATATTTATTTACTTTAATAACACAAACTGCCTTTCTTGATAACTATTAGAGAAATTTCCTCATCTGGAGATAAACTCGCTACAAAAGTCTTTAACAAACAAGCATTTTAGGCATTCATCACATTGATTCCTCCTATTCCTTCAATTCCTCCCAATCTTCTTAACGTTCCCTTGAACTTCCTATCGGCGAATCCCTTGCATCCCTGAAGTTGCAAGTGCTAGTTTATATCCCATTGTTGGCAGTGCAAAATGAAGCGGAAGAAGAAATTCGATGGCATGTTCATTGGTTTGTAACTTTTCATTCTAAACTTGTCAAGTAAATCAACTGCATACTTTTCTTGTGAGATAAAAATCCATCATTTAACTGTCTTATTTCTATTCCAAGAAAGTAATGCATCAAACCCAAATCTATCATTTTGAATTCACTTTTCATTGCATTCTTGAATTCTTCTATTAATACTTTGCTATTGCCAATATAAATCAAATCATCAACATATAAACAAACTATAAGTAAGTCTTATGTACCTCTAGATTTGACATAAAGTGTAGGTTCACTTTCACTCCTGTTAAAGCCATCTTTCTGAAAATATTCATCTATTTTGTTATACCAAGCTCTTAGTGCTTGCTTAAGTCCACAAAGAGCCTTTTTTACCTTGTAAACATTTTTCTCTTGCCTTGCAACTTCATATCCTAGTGGTTGCTCTACAAACACTTCTTCACTCAAGAATCCATTCAAAAAAGTTGATTTAACATCAAATTGATATGCTAACCACTTCGATTGTGTTGCCAATACGAAAATAGTTCTTATGGTATCCAATCTTATTATAGGAGCATAAGTTTCATTATAATCTATACCTGGTTGTTGTGAGAAGCCTTTAGCTACCAATATTGCTTTGTGTCTTTCAATGGATCCATCAGCCTTATATTTTGTTAGAACCATTTTAGTCCAATAACATCCTTCTCTAGTGGAGGATCTACTAACTTGGGCATGTTCTATTTCTTTCAATAGAAGCAATCTCCTCATCCATGGCTTTAACCAAACTTCATGGTTTACTGCATCTTCAAATTGTCTTAGTTATACTTGAATATGAGATAGTAAAGAAAAAATTGTAATGGAGCCAAGACTAGTAGTGTGTTCATAGTTTTCTTTGAGAGTTTTTACCTTCCTTGGAGGAGAACTTGAACTCTAAGGAGGACTAGATAATGAAGGTACTTGAGTAGAGCTTGAGTTGCTGCTTTGGCTAGTAGAATAAGATGGAGCATCCTATTCTATTTCTATAATTACTAGCCTTTCTTGATATAAATTTTCATTCTATTTCCATACATCTTTTTTAGCAAGAATTACATCACGACTAACCATCAAGCTTTCTATTACTGGATTATATAACTGATAACCCTTTGCCTCTTCACTGTAGCCAATAAAAATACATATTTGACTTTTATCATCAAATTTTTGTCTCTTCTATTCAGCTATATGAGCATAAGCAGTGCAACCAAATACCTTAAGATGAGCCACACTAGGATTTCTTCCACTGCATGCCTCATAAGGTGTCATATTCTTTACACTTTTTTTTGGACATCTATTTAGCAAGTAAACAGATGTAGTTGCCGCTTCAACCCAAAAAGTATTTGGAAGATTATTGGCCTTGAGCATGCTTCTAGCCATCTCTACAATTGTATGATTCTTATGTTTAGCTACTCCATTTTGCTGAGGAGTATAACTTGCAGTCAATTATCTTTGAGTACCATTCTTTTTGCAAAACTATTGAAACTTATTTGAAGTAAATTCTCCCCCTCTATCTGTACATAGAGTCTTCAAGGAACAACCACTTTGTTTTTCTACATAATCTTTAAATCACTGAAATATAGAAAATGCTTCTGACTTTTCTTTAATAAAATATACCCAAGTTCTTCTACTGTAGTCATCAACAAAACTAAGAAAATACTTATTTCTATTAAGTGACAAGGTCTGCATTGGACCACAAATATCTGCATGCACTAATTCAAGTGGTACTTTTTCTCTCCAAGATTTTCTCATTGGAAAAGAATCTCAATGTTGTTTCCCAATAATACATCCTTCACATACTTGATCATCCTATTTGATAAATGGTAATCCTTTCACCATTTGCTTCTGAAAAAGAAGTTTTAACCCTCAAAAGTGTAGATGTCCATATCTCATGTGCCATAACCATGATTCATCATCTAAGATAGTTTTTAAGGCTTGAGTTTCTCCATATATAAGTCTTAGAGGAAAAATTCGATTTTGTAGCATACCAACTTTTGTTGTAGAATTTGATCGCTACTAGTTTTATCTTAGATAACACATTCTTTATTCAAAAAATAGTAAAATATCCTTTTTCAACAAGCTGACCTACAGTTAATAAATTATGAGCTTTTCCTAGCACATATAAAACATCACATGAATACATTTTTATTAGTGTACACATTTCATTTGGCTTCATTTGGCTTTCATTTGGCCTCATTTGGACACCTCATTTTATGCACATGACATAAGACACCTCAGCTGAGTGTGTGGTAGTTATAAAGAGTCCTTCGAACTCTTTCACTCCACTTAGCTTGCCACATCTACTTGAGATCTCCTTAAGTTATGGGATTGACTCCCAATAACTCAAGGTTGCTCAAGGCTATATGTACTTGTCATATTGACTTCCAATTTACTCCAATTGGTAATTAGCAAAGCATTAGTACATCTTGAATTCTAACATGGTATCAGAGCTACACTAATTGCTTGCTGGTTCGTTTGGAGGCAAAAATCTCCTATATGACGGAATTTTTGTAAAAAATGCAAATTTTTTTTAAAAATTTGACATTTTGCAAGTATTCCTTCATAGATTTTTTTTGAAATGCAAATTTTTTTTGCAAAATCAATATTATGCAGATTTCTGGTGAAATTTTGAAGCAGGAGCTCGTTATTTGGTCTCTCGGCCTGCCTAGATCATCTAATTTTTTGGTCAAATCTGCAATTTGTGGGTGAAATTTCTATTTTTGTGGTCCACTGGACCCGTTTTGGAGGTTGTTTGGTGTTTCTTGTTTCCTTGGTTTGTGGATTGGCAATAAGGGTTTCCGTGTGTTTTTTTTGGGGCCTCTCTGCACCTGGTCTCTTTTTTTAGTCGAGTGGTGGCCCGTTCGACCTTGTGTTTGGCACTGTTTATTCAGTGCATTTACATCCTATCTGCCTTTTACACTAGAGGTTGCCGACATTATTTGCAGGTCGATGGTTTCATCTTTGGTCAATTGATGGTTTCATTGTGTTGCAGGGAAGTCCTCCACACCACGTAGCTAGGGATCTCACCATCAAGCTTTGGTCGTGCAAGGATAACCATTGAAGGATGTCTCTGCCCACAGAGGTCGCTCTATGCTACCTAGATCACAATTTTTGGTCTTCCCACACCGAAGGGTCATGTTTTTTATGAAGCAGTCATGACCGACATTTCTTTTCTTTTGCAGATCCCATTGAATTGTTGTAGATCCCCTTTCAGAGGCTAAGCCTTTGGTCAGTGTTTTCTCTGGAAATGAACATTATTGGCATTCAAAGGTGAAGAAGGGCATTTCAGATTCGATTCACTCTCCCATAGGGCATACTCTACATCTGATTTGCATAGCCTGCACCTCCCAGTTTCTGATGATCTATGGTGTCGCAAATGTGTGCAGGTTTGAAATAGTGGTCTGGGAATATCAAGGCATAGTTGATGTTCAAATCTCCATTGCAGGTTTATCAGGCCGCCGCCACCCACAAAACATCCAAAGGGATTCTCATAGCTGCCATTCCTCTGTATTTTGGGAATATTTACCCTATCTTTGCACTTCTTGCCCTAATCCGTGGGCTTTGTAAATGTCTTCTTTTTTGTTGTTTTTTTTTTATTTTGCAAGTTCAAAGCACTATATAGTTAACAACAAACATAGGAAAGGGACATTCATATTTGGGGCAAAAATAAATCCAATAGGGGACGAATTTTAAAAATTGGGGCAAAATTAATTTGAAGGAATTATTGGTTATGTAAACCTTGTATCTTCATTTCTTGAAGACGAAGGGTGAGGCCCAGGTTGGCAGGAGGCCAATTCCCCCTCACAAAATTAAACCATTGTATTCTTCATTCTTTGCCAAATCCAATGAGTCATTGGAAGGCTAGTTTCCCTCTCGCCATGGGCATTTCTTTTTGCTAATTAGTGCCAGTTTATTAAAATAGGTCTATTTTGCGGGATCTTGTTTTTGTTATAAGTTTTGCTCGGTATCTCGAAATTGAGCACCACTTTTTGCAAAAGTGAATATTTTCACATTTCCCATGCATCCAACCTATTTATATTGTAATAACACACTAAGTTATAAAGTGCCACAAATCTGGGGAGTCACCTAATCCTGAATCTGGGGGGGTGTATAGAATGTGCCTTGAACATTTTAGAGTTGTGCCAAAGAGCACTTCCATAGAATCATGTCAAGAGCACTTCATTGAGTCATGTCTAGAACACTTCCACACTTTCTTTCTATTTTTTCAGTTATGGGGGTTATTCATGCACTAATTTATAAAGTGCCACAAATAATATTGGGATAAAAATATTGAATTATGGGGGGGTTCATAGAGATGTGTCGAGTGCATTTCCAAGTTGTGCCAAGAGCACTTCCACAGAGATATGTCAAGATCACTTCCACTACTCCATCATTCTTCAACATTTTTCCCGCATTGTATTGAGATGTGTCACGAACACTTCCACTACAAGATCATCATCACCTCTTGCTACATCAGAGACTAGAGTTGCTTCATAGAAGGCTTCTAGAGATTCTTCATAGCAGGATTATCACCTTCGGGTATTTTGTAAAGTGTCTAGTACACTTTCTTGTTTTTTCTCTTTTGGGGGGTAGTTTTTTCCCATTGGGTTTTCTACCTTTCTCCACTTATGAGAGTTTTTTTGTACATGGGTACCCCATTAAGCCTTGTTGCCGGGACCCATCTTTTACACCCACCTAAGTTGTGCTTAAGGAGGGGTATTAGTGTACACATTTCATTTGGCTTCATTTGGCTTTCATTCGGCCTTATTTGGACGCCTCATTTTATGCACATGGCATAAGACACCTCAGCTGAGTGTGTGGTAGTTATGAAGAGTCCTTCGAACTCTTTCACTCCACTTAGCTTGCCACATCTACTTGAGATCTCCTTAAGTTATGGGATTGACTCCCAATAACTCAAGGTTGCTCAAGGCTATATGTACTTGTCATATTGACTTCCAATTTACTCCAATTGGTAATTAGCAAAGCATTAGTAGATCTTGAATTCTAACAATTTTATTGCATCTTGTTTTGTCTTGACTACAATGATCGCTTTTCCCATAACCTCAACTTCTTTATCATCTCTAAGAAGCACTTGTGTTTTGAGAGATTCATCCATCTTTACAAAGATGTTTTTATTACCTTGTCATATGACTATTGCAACCGCTATCCAAAAGCCATACAATTTTAGATATTCTTTTGTAACATCACATGCAAAAAATAGGTTATTTTGTTCTTTTTCTTCATAAAAATTATCATGTTGCTTATGCTTTTTCCAACAATCACATTCATAATGACCAATTTTTTTGCAATAATTACATTGTACTTGTGATTTGTAAGGGTTTTGATGACCTCTTTCAGTATTTTTACAAAATCTTCCTCTGTTGTTGTAACCTCTACCTTGTCCACTATAACTTTCTCTGCTTGCATGTTCTTTTTCTCTTAATTTTCTTCTTCACTTGAAAGCTAATTCATCAAATCCTTTTCCATTATTCTTTGAAATATTAAGCTTTGATTGAAAAGCTTGTTTGATAGACTTTTCGGTGGATCGATTCATCCTTTGCTCATGGGTTTGAAGAGATCCCATAAGCTCAGTTATTGATAATGAAGTTAGATCCTCAGATTCTTCAATAACTACCACAATAGGATCAAAACGTGAAGGCAAGCATCTCAACAATTTTCTCAACAATTTTCTGATCTATTAAACTCTCTTCATAAGATCTAATTTGATTTACCAATCCCATCACTCGAGTAAAAAAATCTTGCATAGATTTAAAATCTTTCATGAATAGATTTTCAAAATCTCTTCTAATCATTTGTAGTATGATAGTTTTTACCTTTTTTGTTCTTTGAAATGCATTTTGCAGAAGATCCCAAGGTTGTTTTGATTTTGTTATTGGAGCAATTCTCAGAAACATTGAATCATGTACTGCTTGTTGAATGATAAAGAGGGATTTTGAATCCTTCTTTTTATTCTCCTTTAGTTGATCTCATTGTGCTTGAGTCCAAGTGGCAAGATCTTGTGCATCTATAGGTTCTGAGTAACAACGTTCAACTAAATCCCACAAATCTTGAGAAATAAACATTTTCATTTTAATACTCCAAAAGTCATAGGTTTCCCCTTTAAACAAAGGTATCTGGGGCTGTGACAAATTTAAACCATTGCTAGTAGCCATATCTTGAAATTAAAAAAGTGAAGAAAATAATTTACTCATCTTTACCTCACAAATTTTGAATATGTTGACCTTCAGAAAATAGTACTTTAAAATAGAGTATTCCACTCCCTTCAGAAATTTCACTCTTCACCTAAGGACCTTTGCTCTTAGGACTGCTATGCATTTTTTTATTTGGTGTCTAACAAATCACTCTCCTACTAAACACACCAAGCAACTTGCTCTTAGCACTACTACCTTTTTCTCTCGTTCTAGACAAACCAAGTTTGCCACACCTTACTCTATTGCAACAACTTCTTGAGAGAAAAAACCAAGCAACTTGCTCTTAGCACTACTATTTTTTTTCTCGTTCTAGACAAACCAAGTTTGCTACACCTTACTCTATTGAAACAATTTCTTGAGAGAAAAAAAATAAATCAGTAGCTCTCACTTCAAACAACAACAGACTTTCACAGTAGCATAGCTAGGATCTTATAATGGTGGCTTTAACACCAATCATTGAGTTACAACTCATACGAACCAGTTAGGACTCAAACCTAGGACCTTCCATTTGTTGCTGGAGTACTCTACCAACTGAGCTATTGGCCCCTTTGTGACCAGTCCATCATCGGTCCGAGTGTGGCTTATTTCTGGTACATCTAATGTGGAATTCTATTTTGTGACTCTTGGTCTTCCACATTTGACTTCTAATGTAAATGTGACTACTAAATAATGTGGATTTGTAAGTAGTGACTCCTGGTCTTTCATAGGTGGTTTCTAATATGTGTGCTTGCAAAGAGCTTGTATTAAGTGCTTGTAAGATTAAAAGAATCTACATTTAAATTTTGGTTTTTGGCAGATGTTTTTAATTATGCCCCACCTATGATAATATGAGAAACCTTTGATGGGTTTTGATATCTTCAAATTTGATCCCTGTATAGATGCATGGGACAAGTGCTGGGAGGAAGGAGTGACACCCTGGGATATCGGACATGTTACTCCAATTCTCTCCAACTTGATACAAAAAGATCTTCTTCCTCAGGGTAGAGCCTTGGTTCCTGGGTGTGGCTCTGTATGTATTCTTTCTCCTTTTCATAACAATTTATTTATTTGGTTATTTTGTACCCATATTGGGCAATACTCCAAAGAACATGACTTGTAAGTACTAATATATGTTACTAACCCAATACTCTATCTTAGCCCTTCCAATTTTTAAAGGCTCTATGCATTGGCCAGATCTGGCTTTGATCAAACATGAACTGAATAGGTTAAATGATGTAGGGTTAATAACTTGATTCAATATTTTTGGCATGGTCAATGGGCAGACATGAATCACACAAGTTTAACATGGTTTTAACTTGCCGTGGCTGCAGGGCTATGATGTGGTGGCCCTTGCTAACCACAATCGCCATGTTATAGGTGTTGATATCTCTGAAAATGCAAATAAACGAGCACAGGAGGTAAGATTTTAAAGTTGTGCTACATTTATAAGTGAACTAGTTTTGAATAAATTTATACATTTTAGCAGATTTTATCTTAGCAGAGTTGCTCAACAAAATCTTTTAAAATGAAAACAATCGGAATCCAAGCTTATCCTAATTTTAAGGACTTGTGCAAAGTGGTGGTGTTGCTGGTTATTAATCTCCTTTCCGAAAGAACTTTAATCAACTAGAATTGTCAAATTGATTTGGAGATGTTGTAAATTATGCCCTAATTGAATCTGCATTTTGGCAAAAGCTGGCTGCATCTGCCCCAAATGTCGAGCATTTCCAGTTTTTGAAGGTGAATTTTTTTACATGGACTCCAGCAGAGCTCTTTGATTTGATATTTGATTACACGTAAGCATCCACATTATGGTATTCTCTCTTCTGTTCTCTAGCTCTAGAGTCTTATTATAGTCATTTTCTTTACCTTCTTTTCTTTCTACTGGCAGGTTTTTTTGTGCTATGGAGCCTCGGCAGAGACCTGCTTGGGCAAAGCGTGTATCAGAACTATTAAAACCCAATGGAGAGCTTTTAACACTCATGTTCCCAGTAATGTTCCTAAGTGCCCATATTCTGCTTCATTGTTTGGGAATCACATGCATTTTTTCGACTTGTAGTTTGCACCCATAAAAAAAGTTGCTCCTTAAAATTGTAGATGTAGAGGCAATCCCAGGGTTTCAGACAACTTTATAAAATTTGCATGCTGTGATGAACAGATAAGCAACCATGAGGGAGGTCCACCATACGCAGTTTCTGTCCAGGAGTGAGCTCTATTTTCTATTGGAAAATCTTTTGAACACATCTTTTTTCTTTTTCCTGTAGGCTCTTGTACAGCTATTAGTATCAAATTTTGTATTAGGGATCAATCAACCTGTTTTTGCTTGTTATTGAAGGTATGAGAGGGTTCTACATCCATTTGGTTTTGAGGCAATCTCACTTGAGAACAATGAGATGGCCATTGACACGCGCAAGGTACATGGTCATGGATTCCATACTATTTATACCCATACATTTTATTCATTTGACTTTGGCCTAAGTAGAGAGTTAAATTTCTCACCGAACAACATACTGTCTTCTGATTCCATAAAAGTGTTGCAGAGTATGAACGTGATGACTAACTTCCCAGATTGTGCATATGCATTACCTGTCTGTTTAGCTTATGGGGATTGCGTGCAGTTGCTAGTTTTCTCATCTGATGTCTAGTTTTTATTTCGAAAAGTGGCTCTCTTGCTCTTTCCAGTGGGATTCCCGTGATTATCTGCAAGCATTGTTATCAATTTAAATAATTATATTTAGTGTAACAAAATGTTTGTTTTGGAATGGTTACAGGGCACAGAAATTATTGCAAGATGGAAGAGGAAGGACAGTCATATGCCTCTGCTATAAAACTGTCACATCCTCGTATGAACATACTTTAAGACCTTGTAGTCCCGATGTGAAAAGTGGCTCTCTTGCTCTTTCCAGTGGGATTCTTGTGATTCTCTGCAAGCATTGTTATCAATTTAAATAATTATATTTAGTATAACAAAATGTTTGTTTTGGAATGGTTACAGGGCACATAAATTATTGAAAGATGGAAGAGGAAGGACAGTCATATGCCTCTGCTATAAAACTGTCACATTCTCGTATGAACATACTTTAAGACCTTGTAGTCCCGATGTAATTTGGACTAGGGGTGGGGACTTGGAAACTTAATGTTTAACAATATGTATGTGCACTTGTGTGTGTGTTTGTGTTTGTGTGTGTGTGTGTGTGTTGGTGTATGCTTATGAATTCTTATGGTTGCCAATGACAAACATGGAATGGAAATCTAGTTGTGCTTTTCATTAATTCATAAATACATATATTGGATTCGTTTGACTAACCTAGACTGCCTCAATTGTGAATGGTGTGAGAAATGATGTTCTTGTGCAAGTGACAAGGTGCATGGTGGAGTGGGCTCTGCGGATTCATACATTGAGAATGACTTTAATGCCAAATCCTTGCTGAAACACTAGCTTAACATGAGATTCGTACAAAATAGAATTTGGTATGTTCATCCCAACCACTAGTCAGTCTAGTCCACTGATTGTCGAGTCGGTAGGTCCCGTTTCAGTCCACCTGATAGGTAATAGATGTATTGTCCTATATTTCTTTCTGAGGACATTTCATTTGAATGTGACTTTTCCATAACATCAATTAGCGTTCAAATTGATGGCTTCTAGTTACCTAGAGTAATAGTTAATATTAGTGGTATAAATATGTATTATGGAGTAAAATATATCTATAATAACAAGGGAATTATTATTATTATTATTATTGTTATTATGATCATCATCATCTTTATTATTATTGTTATTGATGCAGGAGCATCCAGTGGTGTAAGGGCAATCTTGCATCACCCAAAAAGAAGATAATTCAAGATCATTGTAGTTGTTTTCATTTTTTTCCATAATTAGTGTTTTTGGTTCCATAATATCCAGAATAATGATGTAGGACTTTTAGTTTTTCCAAAACTGCTAAAAATAGCAATCTACCTATTTTGGAAAGTGTACCTGCTATTTTTGGAAAGTTTGCATTTGGGCACGAATTGAAGCAAAAACTTATAGAAAGTTACATAATGGAAATATAAGACCTTTGGTGAAGGAATCAGGCAAAGATAATTTGTGAGTTGAAAGATATTAAAATTTTTGTTTTCTGAAAAGCCCCTAAAAATTTTTGAAATGAGATATGAGGCACTAAAACATCCCATAACGTCCCAAAAATTTGACAAAAATCTATTTACAAATTTTTAGCATGAAAGTTCACATTGTGAGCTTTCTAGCGCTTAAAATGGTTCGTCAATTGGACACCCGAATCAAAAGTTATGCTTCCCGGAAGTTGACCTACTTTTCGAGGGAGTTGCAAATTTTGAAATTTAGTTGTAGGCTTCCAAAATGTGCTATTTATGACTATTTTGGGAACCTTGGGCTGTAGTAGAGTTAGGGGGCAAGTGTGGAGTTAAGAATAGGTGGGAAAACAAAAACCCTAGCTGATTTGGGGGTTACAGAAGGTAGGAGATTCCAGAGCTTGGTGATGTGTAGTTGTAGTGTGTTGCAGCCTATGGAGGATTGACTCTTCTGATTGTAATTAAGCTTCTGTAATGTAATGAGTTGCCTAGATCAATAAAAGAAAGTTCTATTTTCTATGTTTAATTTATGTCGTTGTGTGTTTTGTGATTTACCCTATTTCATCAAGTGGTATCAAAGTAAGGGTTCTTGAGTGTGTAGACAAATCGCTGACTGTGAGGTAGTTTACACCAGGACCTGAGGTTGTGGGTTTTCTATGGAGATCAAGATGCCTCCACGAAGAAATCATATTGGAAGGAATGCTTTGACAGAAGAGGGTTTTAGAGCCCTACAAAGGCAAATCGATGTATTGCAAGAGGAGCTATGAAGAGGGTTTGATCTGAGAACAAGAGAAGAAAGCGAGGATGAAGCAGAAGAAGAGCTATCCGAGGAAGAACAAGAATCTGC
The DNA here is from genome assembly GCA_027924645.1 of Cunninghamia lanceolata. Classification (NCBI taxonomy): domain Eukaryota; kingdom Viridiplantae; phylum Streptophyta; class Pinopsida; order Cupressales; family Cupressaceae; genus Cunninghamia; species Cunninghamia lanceolata. The sequence continues at coordinate 4,878,324 of BSBN01000098.1, read as the reverse complement.
AGGAGATCTTGCAGAAGTTAGGTTGTTGAGGGCTATTTTGAAGATCAAAAAGAGGCCTAGGATCAAAGTTTCTACATATTACGGAGATTTGAATCCGGAATAGTTTATTGATTGGATCAATGACATGGAGGAGTATTTCAAATATGAAGATGTGGAGGACCTAGATCAGGTCAAGTTTGCAAAAACAAAGTTGAAGGGCCATGCCAGTATTTGGTGGAAGGAGGTCCAATTAGAGAGGAATAGAAGAGGAAAATGAAAGATCACCAGATGGGATCGGATGGTGGAGAAACTGAAGAAGCAGTTCATTCCTGTGGACTATGAGATGGAGCTGTTGAAGAAGTTGCAAGGACTGAAACAAGGTAACAAGTCTATTAAGGAGTACACAAAAGAGTTTTATAAAATTACTATCAAGATAGGCCATGTAGAGCCCAACAAGGAGAAGGTAGCCTATTACATTAATGGGTTGAGACTAAGTATTCAAGAGGAGTTGAGCCTAGTCAGAATGACCACCATAGAAGATGCATACCAGTTTTCCCTGAAGGTAGAAGAGAAGCTGAATAAAAGATTTGACAGAAAGAAAAGGAGAAGAGGTCAAGGTGGAAGGACTGGTGGAAGACCCTATGGGGGCCGAAATGAAGATTGAAAGAAAAGTGAAGAAGTCAGTACCAGTCAAAATCAGAGAGGAGATAATACCCATTGCCCTCGTGACCAGAACAATGGTGAAGAAAGAGGAAGAGGAAGATGCAGACCTGGGCAAGGACCTAGAAGAGGAGGTTTTAGAGGAACCTGTTTCCAATGTGGAGAAGAAGGGCATCGAGCATACGAGTGTCCGCAACATCAAGGAAGGACAAATAGAAGACTTGAAGGTAATGCATGAGTTGCACATGTAGATGAAGATGCTCATTTTGAGCATTCTGAAGATGTTGAAAGGGGAGAAACCCTAGTTGTTAGAAGAACCTTACTGAATGAGGAGAAACAACCCAATCAGTGGAAGAGTTTATTCCGCACAAGGTGTAAATGTGAAGGTAAGTGTTGTGATATTATTATTGATAGTGGAAGCATTGATAATCTTGTTTTAGAGGAGATGGTTGACAAGCTGAAGTTGACAAAAAGAAAGCATCCACATCCATATCGAATTGCATGGTTACAGAAGGACCACTGAGCTTTGGTCAATGAGCAGTGCCTAGTGAAGTTCAAGATTAGGGACTACCATGATGAGGTGCTATGTGATATCATACTGATGGATGCATGTCATATGCTATTGGGGAGGCTGTGGCAGTATGATAGGAGCACTGTCCATGATGGCCGTGCAAACACATATTCCCTAACAAAGGATGGAGTCTGTCAAAAGTTGAAATCCTTGAAGGAGGTGGAAGAAAAGGTATGTAGCACTACCAGAATTTGCTTGGTAGATGGTAGAAATTTTTTGGAGGGTATGAAGCATGAGCATCATTGCTTTGCATTGATTCCTAAGATTAGTTAAGAGAAATGTGAGGATGTACCAACAGAAGTTTTAGATATGTTGAAAGAATTTTAGGACATTATCTCTAATAATGTACCAGAGGGTTTACCACCAGTAAGGAAGATAAGTCATCAAATGGATTTGATACCAGGAGCTAGTTTGCAAAAATAAGGTATCTCATCGAATGACTCCAGCTGAGAGTGAAGAGTTGAAGAGACAAGTTTAGAAGTTGTTGAGGAAGGGATTGATAAGAGAGAGCCTAAGTCCATGTGCGGTACTTGCAGTACTAGCACCAAAGAAAGATGGAGAGTGGAGAATTTGTATAGACTCTCGAGCCATTAATAAGATCATGATCCATATTAGAGACGGAGATGAATGGAAGATAGCCTTCAAGACCAAGGAGGGTTTGTATGAGTGCTTAGTCATGCCATTTGGACTAACCAATGCACCAAGTACATTCATGCGGCTCATGAATGAGGTACTGAAAGAATTTTTGGGAAACTTTGTTATTGTTTATTTGGATGATATTTTGATTTTTAGTAAGACTTGGGATGAGCATCTGATGCATATCAAAAGAGTTTTAGAGAAGCTGAGGGAGGAGAAGTTGCTAATTAATCTGAAGAAATGTAGTTTTGCAAAGAAGAAGTTGGTATACCTGAGATTTGTTGTCTCAGAGGAAGGTCTTAAGATGGACACAGAAAAAGTAAGGGCTATCATTGAATGGCCTATGCCAAGGAGTGCAATAGAGGTAAGATCTTTTCATTGTTTGGTAAGTTTTTACAGAAAGTTTATCAGGAATTTTAGTAGCATTTGTGCACCCCTAACTGAGACAATAAGAGGGGATAGAAAAGAGTTTAGATGGACTAAAGGAGAAGACAAGAGCTTTGATACATTGAAGCAAAAAGTCATAAAATAACCTGTTTCGGCACTTCCAGATTTCAATAAGGTATTTTAGGTAGATTGTGATGCTAGCGGTGGTGGTATAGGAGCTGTTTTGAGTCAAGAAGGTAAGCCCATTGCCTATTTTAGTGAGAAGCTTAATGATGCCAAGAAAAGGTATTATGTTTATGATTAGGAGTTTTATGCAATAGTTCAGGCTTTGAAGAAATGGAGACATTATTTGTTTCGAAAGGAGTTTGTTTTATATACTGATCATCAGGCTTTGCAGTATCTTAATAGTCAAGGAAAGTTGAATCAAAGGCACTTAAAATGGGTTGAGTTTTTGCAGAGCTATACTTTTGTTTTGAAGCACAGGAGTGGGAAGTCCAACAGAGTTGTAGATGCCTTGAGCAGAAGGCAAAATTTGTTAACTGAAATGAAGATAGAGGTTGTTGGGTTCGATGAGCTCAAAAGTTTGTATCCTAAGGATCCAGATTTTGCAGAGGCTTGGAAAGCTTGTTTGGAACCTATTACTTTAGACAGGACAAAATGGTTGGATTTCATAATCCAAGATGGCATATTGTTTAGATGAAGCCAGTTGTGCATTCCAAGGAGTTCCATGAGAGAGAATCTAACAAAGGAGAAGCATAGTGGAGGATTGGATGGACACTTTGGTCAAGATAAGACCCTTGCTATTGTTGGTGAAAATTATTATTGGCCATAGTTACAGCAGGATGTGAGGAAATTTGTGCAAAGTTGTAGAGTATGTCAGATGGTGAAAGGAGCAAGTCAGAATATAGGTCTATATCAACCACTACCTGTACTAGAGAAGCCATGGGATGATATTAGTATGGATTTTGTTCTTGGTTTACCAAGGACATAGAGAGGACATGATTCTATTTTTGTGGTGGTGGATAGATTCTCAAAGATGACACATTTCATTCCTTGTAAGAGGACTAATGATGCTGTTCATATTGCTGAACTATTTTTCAGGGAGGTGGTGAGATTACACAGTCTATCAAAGAGCATAGTTTCAGATCGAGATACCAAGTTTGTTGGTTATTTTTGGAGGACATTATGGAAGAAGTTGAAGATAGATTTAAAGTTCAGTTCTGCACACCATCCACAGACTGATGGACAGATGGATCTAGTGAACAGGAGTTTGGGTAATCTGCTACGAAGCGTAGTAGGAGATAAGCCCAAGGATGGGATTTGATTTTACCACAGGCAGAATTTGCTTACAACAATTCTGTCAATAGGAGTACTAGTAAATCACCATTCCAGACTGTATATGGCAATAGCCTGAGAAATGCTTCTGAGTTAAGGAAGCTGGACAAGGGAGAAAAGACAAGTGCTAAAGCTGAAGACTTTGCAGAACATCTGAAGAATTTGCATGAAGAGGTGAGAAATCACATTAATAAGATGAATATTCAATACAAGGCTAAGGCAGATTAGAAGAGGAGGTATAAGGAGTTCTAGGTAGGAGATGAAGTCATAGTTCACTTGAGAAAAGAAAGGTTCCCAATTGGAACATACAATAAGTTAAAAATGAATAAATTTGGACCATGCAGAATCTTGAAGAAGCATGATTCAGGAAATGCATATGAGGTAGAGCTACTGAGTGGGATTAATATTTCCCCTGTTTTCAACATTGTTGATTTATCAGAATATCATGAAGGTGGAATAGAGGATGGACCAACTGAAGTGCAGTGGAGTATTCTAGCATCTACTTCAGTGGAGGAGATAGAAGAGATATTGGATAGCCGTGTGGGAAGTACTCAGAACAAGCAATATGAAGAATATCTGGTAAAATGGAAAGGAAGGCCTGTTGAAGATTCTTCTTGGTTGTCTAAGGTAGAGGTTGACCATTTGAGTTTTCCTCACACAAACATCTGAGATGTGATAGGGTCACTTCTCAAATTACCCTGGGTGTCTAATGTAAGAGCATCCAGTGGTGTAAGGGCAATCTTGCACCACCCAAAAAGAAGATAATTCAAAATCATTGTAGTTGTTTTCATTTCTTTCCATAATTAGTGTTTTTGGTTCCATAATATCTAGAATAATGATGTAGGACTTTCAGTTTTTCCAAAACTGTTAAAAATAGCAATATGCTTGTTTTGGAAAGTGTACCTGCTATTTTTGGAAAGTTTGCATTTGGGTAGGGATTGAAGAGAAAACTTACAAAAAGTTATATAATGAAAATATAAGACCTTTGGTGAAGGAATCAGGCAAAGATCACTCATGAGTTGAAAGATATTAAAGTTTTTGTTTTCTGAAAAGCCCCTAAAAATTTCTTAAACAAGATATGAGGCACAAAAACATCCAATAACGTCCCAAAAAGTTGATAAAAATCTGTTTACACATTTCCGGCATGATAGTTTACATCGCGAACTTTTTGGCACTTAAAACAGTTCGTCAATCGGACACCCGGATCAAAAGTTATTCTTCTCGAAAGTTGACCTACTTTTGGAGGGAGTTGCAAATTTTGAAATTTAGCTGGAGGCCACCAAAAAGTGCTATTTATGACTATTTTGGGAACCCTGGGCTGTAGTAGAGCTAAGGGGGCAAGTGTGGAGTTAAGAATAGGTGGAAAAATAGAAACCCTAGCTGATTTGGGGGTTATAGAAGGTAGGAGATTCCAGAGCCTGGTGATGTGTAGCTATAGTGTGTTGCAGTCTGTGGAGGATTGACTCCTCTGATTGTAATTAAGCTTCTGTAATGTAATGAGTTACCCAGATCAATAAAAGAAAGTTCTATTTTCTATGTTTAATTTTTGTTGTTGTGTGTTTTGTGATTTACCCCCTTTCATCAGTTATTATCAATTTTCTTTCCTGAAAAATATAAGTTGCAAAAGTATAACAAAATAAGTAAATAAATCAAGTGTTGGAGAAAAGAATCAAACTAAATAGAAAGAAGGAAATTATCATAAGCCAAAGCTAAGAAAATTTAAAAAAGAAGACGTAGGAATCACATAGGGTTTGCAGGGGCCAAGTTATGGTGAAAAAAGATTGACGAGGGTGACCAACATTGAAGGCTTGATTGACCCTCATGAAGACCAACACAAGGTGCCTATTATGGGCAATAAATTTAGTTTCTAAGTGCACCTAGGAACAATAAAACAAGAAGATGGAAGTGAAAGTAGAGAGGATAGGAAATTTCTTGTTGCCAATCGCTTGCATTTAAACATCACATAGTAATAATTATCTATTTTCCTGCGAACAAGACTTGGGCTATTAATACTTGATAAATTTGCATATAAACTATCCCTAAAAGTGTAATTTTCCTCTTTGGCATTCTTCCCTTTAATGTATTCAACCTTTTCTTGCCATTGATAAGTTAGGCTATGGGTTGTCCTCATTAAATAAGAGACTTTTGTTTGTGAATGCCTGAAGGGTTAGACATATAGCCAAACCTATCTAAATTTCTTATTTGTATAGGGGAATGCTAGCTGAAATTGGGATAACCAAGTTAGAATTAATGTTTAATTCTCTACCATGAATATTAGTAGAAAGAACATGCCAAGCCTTGTGATGCCAAAAGATTTTAGTTATTTACTTGTGTAATTAAGGGCCAGTTGAATTATGTAGTGTGTAAACAATGATACATATATAGATATCTACATACTATGTTAGATTGAAAGAACGTAAATAGTTCTAAGAATGAATCCTTTCCCAAGCTTATGTACCATTGGGATAATGTCTATGACAAATTAGTTATCCACTCCTAATATTAAGCTAGACTCCATAAGTAATAGGTCAAGTCTATAGTCGTGTAAACCATATGGTTGGTCTTGTTTATCTAGCTCTAAGATGACTTAGTCCACATACAAAACCAAGCTAGATACAGATGTCGACCTCTATGGAAACACTTAATAGTTGGAGTATGGGCTCTACAAGGGCATAGGTAGGAGGAATGAATTACTCCTATAACATAGTTGTTCCGCTCTTTCCATGGTGATAACCCATATTGTAAATCCTATTACCCACATTGGAGATAAGCTTATCGATGCTCCACCTTGATAGTAGTTAAGGAGTGTGCTTTGTAGGTAGAGTAGTACCGTTGTATCTAGATATAGTAGGCTATCACCCAAGTATACTAGTGAAGAATGCTAGGAACTTCTCAGACTTGAATGGATTTCACTAGTAGCATGCAAGTGAAATATGTCATTTACTATTCCATAGTTTTTAATGATAGTGGAAAATTCATGCTAGTGAAGGTTGAAATTAAACAGAAGACCACGTTGTTTGAGGTTCTAATCCTTATCTTTTCTTAACTTTTGTGGTTGCTAGTCTAGATGTCCTAATCTAGTCATAAGAAGCCTTTTAGGAAGATGATTACCATGGGTTAATAGTTACCTGCTTTCTAAAAGCTTTGGCATGAAGCATCTATCTCTAGAAATCCTAGAGTCCATTCAGTGGGGTGGATAGGGAATTCTTATCCATAAGGTGGGTTCACAATGCACACTAGATGCTAGAGTGTGAATGATTCTATGTTCTAAACAACCATCTTCTTGCAGCTAAATAGATATTGAGGTAACACCCTTGTAAATTTGTTCATTACTTACATTTCTTGAATACTATTGTAGAACTCATGTGTAATCATGTATATTTCATATTGTGCTTTCTATGTAGAATTGGAGGGGAGAATTATGGCTAATACATTAAACCATGTAATCTTAGTTTCCAAGCTAGTAGGACATGTAAATAGGCTAGTGGGATACAACTAATGGATACATGGACTTGTAAAGGAATTAGTAATATCTCATCTTGCTAGTTGTTTTATAAACATAAATGGATTATTGAGAAATTCTTATTGTTGTTATGAATTTCTATCACATTATCTTACTGTTGTTATAAATAATATGTAAGCAAAAAAATTGGGGTAGTTTAGTGGGTTATTACATTGGTATTATAGCCTAGTTTCCAACTCTAGAACCATGGAGCTCACATTTTTTGCATGTGTTGAACTGTTTCCTTTTGATTATGCAACCAGAGGTCATGAGAAGAAATGAAAGAAGGGAGCCTCAGGAGAACAACACTCCCAACCCAAGACCCAAGTGGGTTCTATAGAACTTGTTATGACACTACCTAAGGTATAACCTGAAATGATATATGATTCTAAGAACTTGGAAGTAACAATTAAGCATCTAAAACTTCCAAAGGGTAAGGAAGTCACTAGACAATCTAAGAGTGCAAAACCACTGAAGCCGAACCCACCCTCTGTAAGAAAGCCTAAGCCATTTGTGAAAAGAGACTTTCCTTTTGGTTTTAGACACAATGCACCAACTCTCTCTATAGAAGTGACCACAGAATACAAGCATGTACACCCCAAACCGTTGGCAATTATGGAAACTTATGAGGAAGAGGAACTTCCAGTTGTATAAGAAACCTATCTGTAACAATTATATAGTACTAAATACTTGATGTAACTAGATATGGGACTCCCCTCTGATTGACAATGCTATTTACAATATTTTTAGTTTTGATATTCTATTAGAATTTACTTAATAAAATTTGTTCAGTGATAATGTGTTTGAATTTCTGTTAAATTTAATGGACCTACTCAATGACCTAAGTTTGGTTAAGATGGTCACTAAGGCTATGATTCAAGAATCTCTTATACCTAGGGTTAAGCATGTTTGAGATTTAAAGGATTATGACTATGATGTAGGATCATTAGATAAAGATAGATTTTTTCTTTATTGGTGTTACAAAATTTAAAGGCTACTAATTGTATTCTTAAGGTGACAAAGAGGGGACTTGTGAGATGCTTGCTAGAAACCTTTGATAGGGCCTTGATTAAACATGACAAGAATTTATGTGATTATTTATTACAAATACCTAGGTCTATTGTTTGTTACTTCTTTTCTCCTTTAGATGTCAGTTGTTAGGAGATGCATCCATGGGGTCCATTTACCCCTTCAAGCTATAGAAGATGAGAGCTCTAGTGATATTAGCTGAAGATGGTGTTATGTGTTCTATCTCTAAGATTGTTTTTAAAATTTTAGCATCTTTTCCTTTCTTTTCTTGTTGTCTCTATGTATGCCTTTATGACAAGGTTTTTTGTTTGGTTTTTACTTTATCCAAGGTTCATGTTATGGAACCTTGGCTATATATGTAATGAGTAAGCCTCTATTTTTGTTTATAATAATACAATTGTTTTTTATTGTTAACTATGGTTCATATGGGATAATACCTTATATGAATATTAAATGGGTTACAAAAATTGAGTTTCCCTATAATGAAACCCAAGAAGAAACAAACACTAAAATTGTAGGAAAAGATTAAAAAAAAAACTCTTCAATCCATGCAGCTAGCCTAACCATATAGAGATAACAAATGTTGGCTAGGAAAACCTATTCAAAACGTATATTATTAATAATCCGTAGTACTTTAGAACAACCAACATAGTAGAAACAAATATTGCTAGTAGATTATGTGAGCACGTATCTAAAAAGAAAATTGGAGCTAATTGCTATCACTTGAGTTGTCTGAATATCCCAACCACTAGACTCTATGGAAACCTCTAAGACTAGCTCTAATGAAAGTAAGATTGATAAGGAAAAAGATTTCATGCACTACTTTCCTTGCTTCCTTATGAACCCACAAATTTGTTTTCCATGATATACTAGGGCCCTATTGAAGTCATTTAATGAACCCCTCAATAAACCATCCCTTGCCATTTGGAGAATACAACATACAACAACTGAATCTAGAACCAAATTGATGGGAAAAATTCCACCATTATCCCATAGTACATCCTCATTGATATAATCATATAGAGCTTTATCTAGTTTCTCCTCTAGAATGAAATATTCATATACAAAGGTGTTTGCTAGCATTTTAATCTATCCCTTGTCATGTAGAATATCCATGAGATTGGATAAAAACCCTAAAACAATGTCACTATGGAAGTTTTTATGTGGAAAAGACCCAAGAATTTCACGTCCATTTACCTCTTGAGTAGCATTTTAAATAACTAGTGAACCAATGAAGAATACCTTATTGATCTTTTCCAAATCATATCTTTGAATATCCAAGGTTTCCCATTTGCAAGGATACAAATGAACTCTTTCGTTTCCAGACTAGACCATGACAATAGAAGGCAAAATACAGAGAAAACTAAAGAATCTAGATGGAGAATAACTCGTACCTCATCAAAGATTAGACCAAAGATACAATCTTTTAGCATTAAGTGTGAGGTCGAAGGCATGTATGAAATGCTTCATATAAGAGGTTAGTCATTATTGTGAAATATATGGACTATCTTCTTAAGTTTTTACTATATTTAATATGAAGCATTTCATAAGACCCACCTTGCCAAATGCATCTCAAATAAATATTTTAAATGCTATACTTGTTTAGAACTACTTAAGAATTATTATTTTTTATTTACTTTTAACAAAATAGCTATATTTATTTTTTAGATAGATGTATTGAAGATATTTATATTATTAAGTTAAAAAATAATTAAGTAAATAAAAACTGGTATTAAGTAAATAAAATACTAAAATAAAATAATTCTTAAGTAAATAAAATAACTCAAGACAATCACCATTTTTTAGATAAATGTATTTAAGTTTTATTTTTTTTACCATATGTTGGCCATGCAATTTAAAAAAAGTACATCCTCATAGGCTCCATGATGTCAATGTAGAATGGTTCTTGGAATAATAAATTAATATTATATTAATGTTGTCTCATAACAAGTCAAACTGTCATTCAATCATTGACACATATCTCTTAAATAGTCATGGAAACTTTAAGTCAAAATTGGGTGTATTAAAATTTCAGCTCAGAATAGAACTTAGGTCGTTGATCATCATTTATTGGACAATGTAAAATACTTAAAAAAAGATGTATATATTCACTAAGAATTATTATTTAATTCCCACTCCAATAATTTTTTTGGCATGCATGACATAAGGTATCCATGTAATAATTTCAATGGTAATGCCTAATACTTATTCCATAACTTTTATTCCCAAATGTGTGTGTGTTAGAATTTCCTTACATAATACAACTTAAGCTATTGATCAATGTTCATCAGATGATGTATATTTTTTCATACAATTCAATCTTTATCAATCTAAAAAATTGTTAAATGATTTAGTCCTTATTATTTAGCCTATAATATTTTTGCTAGCCACCTTATGAATATTTTTTAAACTATTGGAAATTCACCAAGTAACTTATTTTATTTTTCAAATATATATAATTTTCCAAATAACTTATTTTATTTGTTTGAATATATCTTTAATTCACCAATAAAAACCAACAATGCTACCAAATATGAAATTTTTTCCAATAAATTATTTTTCCCCAAAATAGGCATACATTCACCACAAAAATAATGCCTTGGTCTAGAATTTACTAAGCTTTTATATGTATTTTAAGGGGGTTTCTTAAGTTTATCATCAGTGGGAGTCCACTCCACTCCTACCTTAATTCTCATTCTTAAAATCCCAAAAAGTCCAATTTAGACAAAATAGTCTTAGCATAAAAAATAATGCATAAACAACAACACATGTTGCCAAGCCATAGGCAATCTCATTTCCATGGAAGGATATTTTGTTCTACAAATAACAATGCATGTATAAGGTCTAAATTTTAAAAATCACCTTTTTAAGAAATTTCAAGAACCATGCAAATTCCCATTTCCTCCATTGATAAAGCCACAAATTTCTTAAAAAAAACTAGTATTTTAAAATTTTGAGGACACCCTTTAGAGAATATCAATGAGGAAAACATACTTCTTACTTCACATAACACTTTTTGGTAAAATTTCACCATAGTTTTGACATCAAAACAAGTTTCCAAAAAATGAAAACCTACAACAATTAAAATACCCAACAAGCAATTTTATAGATTCTATTTCAAGTATATCCTTCACAAAGGAAGTCCATATGCAATCCACATATTGTGGAGAATGGAAAAATAGGTAATTAGTTTAAATAAAAGCATATCAAATGAAAAGAAAAATACCTTCAATATTGCAACTCCAAATAGAGATTTGTTTTATTGTTGAATCCTCTTCCAAATAATTAGAAGCAAGCAATATTCTTCCAAATAATTCCAAACAAGTTCTTTCTAATCCCTTTGTAGGATCCATGCTTTTCTTCCTAAAACACAAGCAAGGGTTTGAAGAGAAAAATTATTTTCCTCCTCAAATACAAGAGCTCACACACCAAAAGGAGAAAAATGATCAAGTAATGTAGATAAATTAAAATCTATAAAAGTCCATTCAACTCCATCATATTAATTATTTCTCAAACAACAAGAATTTTGAAGATAAATTAATTGCAAGCACAAGAAGAGCTAAGAATCCTATGTAAAACACTCAAACATGTTTTATGGGTTCTCACAAGAATCAAGAATCTAGAATTGACATGTATTTGGATCAAGGCTCACATGGTTGCATAGGACACATCTCGTAACTAGAATTGAGTGAGATTATGAATTCAAACATTACATATGTACACAAGTTGATAATATAAAATTAATCACCTTTGGGAAAGGTTGTGCTTGCACACTCAATTAAAACATCAGGCTATTATCCTCAAATTTAGTTGATTCAATTTGTGGGATAAACCCTATGAAACTTGTCTATTATGTAGCCCACGAGATCTAGGCACTCAAAATGAGACAAATCAAATTGGCCTCGTGCGTAGTCCCACACCTCAAAAAGTCATTTTGAGTTGCGTAAAAATTCACCTCTTTTAAAGTGCAAAAGCATGTTTTTTTCCACGACTTGACATTTTTCATAACATGTAAAGTCAGAGAAAAAGTTTGACCTTGCATATGCAAGGCCAGAGAATTTCTCCACCATTACATTCTTGAAAATCTTTATCTTGTGTAGGGTTAGAGAAAAACCCCACTCCTACACATGTAAGGGTGGAGAATTTTTCTGACCTAGCATATTAACCCGACATGAGTGGATAGTTATGACATTTATTGTAGTTTAATTTATTTAAATTACTATGTTTTAATCTCATTTTACCTTGATTTTTACTACTCCTTCGTTATTTTTGAGTGCCTTTGCACCTCCTTGTTTGCCATTTAGTCTCCCATTTGTGCATGACCTATTGTGGATTTCTTATGTTCCTTAGTAGTTGTCTTTTCTTCTAGGTAGGATTCTATTATTCTTTCCCTTACCGTGTTTTATTCTTGTTTCTTTTCATTTTTGTTTTGGTTTAATGTCTTTAAACCCTAAACAATTATTAATCCCGACTCCCACGAATCCTAAACCCTAGTTTACGTCACTCAGAGAATAATCTCCAAGAAACAAAGCCTTTTAAATAGTTGGTAATCTTGTCATTTTGATTCGACCTACTCATAGCAGTATGTTATTTAGAGAATTTTTTCTGAACAACATCATTGGTTTTAAGACCAATGTTATTTAGAGAAAATTCTCTGAAAAACCCAAAATAAACCTTTAAAGTGTCTAGCGAAAACACCTGACTTTCAGAGAATTTTCTTTGAAAGTCATGACCTACTCAATGACCTAAAGTGCAAGTTGGAGAATTTTCTCCGACTTGCATCCAAAACAATACTCCACAAGTGCATTTCAGAGAATTTTCTTCGACTTGCACTTTGTTTAGTTTTTCCCCTATGCAAGGGTGGAGAATTTCTCCACCCCTAATTTTATCTAACCTACACTATGTGAATTGGCTTACCCATGTTAAGGTGGACAATTTCTCTAACCTTGCACTAAAAGCATAAAACCCATGTAAGGGTAGAGATTTTCTACACCCAAGCACCAAATGTTGTTCTTCAATGTAGAAGCACAATATTTCTCCACCTTTGCATATTTCCTGCCAAATGCCAAATATGCTAACTATGGAGATTTTCAACACCCTATTTTTGTTTCTTGGCAAATGCTAGAAGCATCTCCCATAAAGAAAAAAATGAAGTACAAGTTCCAAGGGGTGGTTCCTGCATCCTTGATTGAATCAAATGTTGATCAAATTAGGGATACCAAAATTGGGCATGTGGACATGGCAGAGTTCTTGGAGAGATCAAACAAATAGTCACTTGCATCACATATGCAGGTTGTTTTGGATAGTGGAAATCACTTGGCGGCTGCATTCCCAATCTCTGCACAGAATCCATAGTTTGTCTTGGCGGTAGCTGTCCATTTTGATAGAGAGAGTAGGTCTGTAAAAGATGCAGATGGTAAAGTTGTGATTTGGCTTGATGAAAAGTATTTTGGCATGATCTTCAGTTGTCCTAATATTGAAAAATACCTAGATATCACTGTAGAATTGGCTTAAGAGAGTTATGATAAGAACATACAAAAATGTAAGAAAAATATCAACTTTTGTTGGCTCAAGACATCTAGACCTACTATTGCCAGGTGGTCGAAGAGCATATAGGTCATCATGAATTTCATGAAGCTAGAGATTTGATCACACTCCTGAGTAGGGTCAAGGGGCTTCCTACATCTAACACATTTCAAGAGTGGATGTATCAATATATTGGTATTATCAAGAAAAATAGGTAGAAGATCTTCTGGGGGAAACATATCAGTGATGCCATTTGTCACCAACTTTCTGAGGTGTCTGCTTCCCTCAAGTTCTATATGACATCTTATTTGGTGTATGTTGCAACATGTATGAGGGCTTGTCCTAGTTTGTCTTCTATTGGAGACGAAAGACAAGTACATGTGTATGAGTACTATCCATAGTTGACTTAGAAGGAGAGTCTAAAGCATTACATAAGGGTTAATGATGCCTTATTTTACAAATATATTTGCATGTTTGACAAAGATCTTGTGAAGAAGAGATTTTAAGATGCAACCTAGGAGTAGGTAAAAAAGGTCGATTGTATATTCTTGCAATTCCTAACGTTCACCTACATTAGGATAGGAGGTTTCAGTGAGCAACCCTACATGTTGTTGAGGTATCCCAGTGACAAACTAGTGTTAATGGAGTTGTGTCGATAGATAATGAATGTTCACAAAAAGTAATAAGAGGCTCACAGGTCTGGGTTTAAGTTTCCAATCAACATTGGATGATACACAATAACTACCACCCCAAAGGCCAAACTAATGGAAAACAAGCTACATTGGATTACTCTCAAAAGATTCAAAAGTTAGAATGACTTTGATTACAAGGGAATGAAGGACAAGCTTATAGGAAATTACACTCATGTGTACAAAATAGAAGACATTTGGGTTGAGTGTAGATCAAATGAAGATGTGAGAAAGCTTGACTACAGTTGGCTAACTCTAGATCAAATAAGAGATTTGAGACTAGCATATGTTCCTGAAGGTATGGAGGATGATGAGTATATCATGAATCCTTTATATGAGAGTAATTAGATTTCCTCAACACCTCTTCCATCAATCTAGTGGTCATTGAAGGTCTACTTCTATAAGAGTTAGGTTCCAACTCACCCTAGCCAATACCAACACTAAGTTAGAAAAGAACAGGATAAAGTTAAAAGCATTCGAGACAGCATCTGAAGAGGAACACATTGAAGGAAAGTTTCTAGTAATCAAGAGGAGCTTAGAACTAAAAATAAAGAAGATGCTTCTGGTTTTGGGCAAAGGGTGAAAATTATTTTCAAGAATAAAGGGGAGAAAGGAAAAGGAAAGGAAAAAGAGGGAACATCTACCCAAGTGGATACTGAAGAAAATCCTTATGTTGTTGAAACAAAAGATCCTTCTACTACTTCCCAATTAGAATCATTGTAGGTGCTATCTCCTCCTTCACCTCTTGTTGTTAAAAATGTGCAATCTTCACCTTTTATGTTTGTTACTCCTTCCATTCATGTGCGAACCATTTATTCATCTCCCTCATCACCCACAATTGACTCATTTTTTTAAAGTCCTCCTCATGGTACCATGGATCAAATGTTTGGATCACTTTCCTCCTTGCCTAGTCCTACACGTTCATCATCGGCACCCTCCAATCCATTCATTAAAACCCAATTGGACTTTGATAAGGTCATATCCACTCCCGCATCCAATGTGCCAATAGAAATCAACCCCTCTATTGTGTTGACCCAAACATCACCTATAGTTACGACCACTCCATTGGTATCCACTTCATTATCAAATACTTCCATTCCATCTGGACTTCACAACCCACTGATTCTATCTTGTCATTGCAATATTTGGTGATGTAATCTGAAGAAGATCTATCCACTCTTTCCCCTTGGTTGATATCTCAGAAACCAAAGAGAAAAAAGCAAGCACTATCACTAGATGATTTCAACTTCAATCAATTGGTTCCAATAAAGCCTAAATCTATAAAGAAGGCTAAGACCATATCAAGGGTGATCATGAATTTAGTTGGGAATAAGTATATAGAAGTTGATGTGCCACCAAAAGACAAGAACATTGAAGATATCCAAGTTGCAGATTATTCTATTTCAAGAATAGAACCTAGAAAAAAAATGCATGAAGGTGCTAAAGAATATTTACAGGTAGCATTGGCATCTCTGCTAGAAAGGTTGATAAGGATAAGTTGATCAAGGATCAAATTAAAATTTAGGTAGAAATTGACCTCTGTTCTACTAAAAATAGCTCAATCTTCTGAACAAGTAGAGCCTGTTGGAACTAGTATTGATGAAGAAGCTATTCAAAAGGTAAAGAAGATTAGAGCATAAGGGCAGGCAATCAGTGCCTAGATAGATAGACTGCAGGCGCAAGGTACCAAACTTATACAGTATTCTATAGAACATTTTGACAACTTGGGAGAGGTAAAAGCAGAACTGAACTATACTTTTGAAATGCTATCACAAGACACATCTCATGGATAAAGACATTCACACCTAGACCTAGCTGCGATAGATCAAGTTGGGAATTCTAATAGAGCAAGGAGTAATACAATCTAGTAGGAATGTGTATGTAGAATATAGGGAGGCTATAAAGAATAAAGTAGAAGTTCTCCAAAATCTTATCAATGACCTCAAAGAAGCCTTGGATGTAAACTTTACCAAGGTGTTGTTAGATGGAGCCTAATCAGACTCGGAGGTTAAATTTTCCCCACTTTTATGGCCGTGGTTTCCCCCCAAATTATTTAACGGGGGAGTGCAGGGGGGGTAGAGCCCCTCCTGCAGGGCCCGGGGGGCTTATCGCCCCAGTAGGAACCCAAGGGTGGAGCCCATGGTGGGGGTCTAGGGGCTGCTGGGGGAAGCGTCCCCGAAGCAAAAATTACCTATTATTTTATAAATGCTTTGGGGGTTATTTTTCTATTGGCTGACATAAAAAACCCTATTTTGTAACCAACATAAGCCTTGATAAAAATGGCTAAGGGTTAGGGTTTCCGTTGAGACATTGTATTGTAGCATTTGCAGTGGTATTAAGTTGCAAGGATTGCTGGTTGTAATTGGTTTAATTTGCTGGGTAATAATATTGGACTCTGTTTATGGATGTAGCCCGAGTTTGGCTTAACCACATTAAAACTTCTCTCTCATTGTTATTATTTCTGTGTATTTTTCATTCCTATGTTTAATCTTTATTTGCATTTAATTGATATCTTTTGCATGCAATTCCTAACACAAGGGGCTAGACATTTCTGATAAAATTAGAGAACTTCCTTGTCAAGTGTTGGATGACAATCAAAAGACCCTCCCTATTGAGACAATATATCCAAGAGTTCACGGGCACTAGTTCAAGCTAAAACAGAGACATAAGCCTTTTCATTGGTGTCAATTGATACTGGTGCATTTTTAGGTGATCTTAGATAAATTGCAGAAGAATTTGTATATGAATAAAGGAGTGCCGGTCAACATCTCAGACTCCATCACAAGAGTCCTTACTATCTTTAGATATACACTAGGACCAAGTGAGAATGACATCCAAGTGGCCTTGAAAAGATATGAGGATTTCAAGGGAAAAGATAAAGAGGACGAAGTTCATGTGTCTGCAGACACTTAGTTTATTTTGAAAGCAATTCATATGTAGTTTTGTAATATGTAATTTACATTTCATATGTCTTTTTATAATATGTAATTTACATACATAGGAAGAGTACAGAGTCCTAAGGAAAATCAGACTCTGTCTAGACTAAGTCAAGGTAGTTAGAATTTTTCTATTTTTGTTCATGGATCCTCTCTATAAATAAGTGGATGCTCATTTGTAAATAATATCTTTTGGGTAGTGAAGTGAAACACTACTGCATTGAGAAACAACTTGAAACTTTGATTTCAAAGTGTAAATTTTTATTTCAATCAATACAAGAATGTCAAGTGGGCATTCAATCTTTGTGTTGGAATAAACTTGTTGTGTCTAGTAATGTTCTTATGTCTTTTCCATTACATCTTGTGAGTTTGATTGGATTGTGGTGTGAATCTATATGATCTGGAAGGTGCTAGAAATATGGTTTTGAAGTCTTTGAATTGCAACATCATTTCTAGATTTGTATTATGTGTTTGTGATTGGAGGTGACTTTGGAGACTTTGGGCTGTGAGTTATTATCCTTGATTATTCAATCCTCATTGGCAATATGGTAAAGACTTTGGGCTGCACTTTGTTCCATCCATTTTCATTTTTTTATTATCATAAGGAGCAACAAAAGTCTTTGAGCTTTTGTGGGTTTCTTGTGATTCACACACACTGGTATTATTTTAGTTATTCTTATGTCTAACTAATCTGAATATGTGTTATTATTGCTCCAATAAGTAGTTTTATAGTTTATGATATATTGTAAGCATCAAAGGATTTTGAGTATAAAATTGTAAGTGATCATCAATTCTAAAAGAAGAGAATTGGATGATATGGAAACACCCACAATATAAGTTTAGTTTAAATAAGTGTAATTAATTACATGTTCTTAGTTAGCAATAAGAAGGGAACCTTACCTTTCCTTGAGGACAGATTCAATCTCATCACACTGTGGCTGAAAATACCATTTTGTTACCATTTTTTCAGTGACAAAATACTCACCCAACAGTTTTTGGTGACTCTATTGGGGATTTGGACACACAACCAAGAGCCACACTCAATTTTTGAAGCACACTAGTGCCTCATTGTTTGTAATTATTTTGTTATTTATGATTTCTCTTTCTTATGTTATGTTTAGAATCTGGCAGAGCAAAATTACACTCGTGGTAGAAGGGTAAGGGGACACATTGATCCTACATTTGAGTTTTTGTTGAAGCATAACTTTGACCTTTTTCCTACATGTGCGAGATCACCTCTTCAGTGCACAAGAAATTTTCCTCCTACCAACACAAGATCTATTTTTCTAGAGGGGGCCTTCAACGCTCTTAGGATCTTGCCTATCAAACCATTACAAGGGTTGTCTATTCCTCCATACAACCTCGACACAATGGCTACTCAAGGTCCATGGGGGATTGCTTTTGGTCTATTAAATTTAACATCACCAACACATGATCTACTTCATGGTTCATGAAAGAACTTTCCCAAGTTCTATAGTGATGGAAAGCAACACCCAGATGAACATATTGCCACATTTGACATTGCATGTAGAGTTCTTGGGGTGCAACATGAAGATGTTTTAGTAAGATTGTTCATGGAAACACTCCAAGGTGTTGCAGCTGATTGGTTTTACCATCTTGCAGCAGGAAGTATCAGAAGTTGGGAAACACTTTGAACCAAGTTCTAAGCTAGATTTAAGCTAGAAGAAGATGCTCATGCCTTGTTAGCCCAACTCACACAAATGAAGAAAGAACCACATGAACCCATGCATGAGTTCGTGGCAGTGTTTAATAAGCTAAAAAATAGGATCCCAACTATTGTAGAACCCACGATTGAGAACTTGAAGTGCTTATTATTTTATAGAGAGCAACCCCAACTGATCATGCAAATGCTCAAAGTTTGGCTACTGAAGTAGAAGATGATTTGATCTTGGTGAGAAATTTGAGAAAAGATTCTATCAAGCCTAAAGGGCAGCCCCCTTTGGCTTTGCCTTCCACTAGCATAATGGATCCTATGGTGCAAAAGATTGCAAATGAATTGATAGCACTCAAGAAGCAAATGTCCCAAGGTTGTTGATTCCTCCATACAAGGACATCCCAAGGAGGACATATCCAAATACTTCCAATTACCCCAACAATGCTGCAAGGAACCAAAATTAGAATAGGCTTCCTCCACCACAAGAAAGGCTTGCACTGGACGCACCTCCTATTAATGCAATAATAGGCTCGTTCGAACCAGAACAAGATGACCTTTCAGAGTTAGAATATATCCTAGAGGATGGTGGTAATCTCTTCATGAAGGATGAAGTAGAAATAGCTGGTGATTCAAACATTAGGTTTTTGAACTATGAAGAAGAATTCAAACAAGAAGAGGCTACATAGAATGAATCTTATGTCATCTTCACCCACTTGTAGAATCATCTAAATCAACAAGAGGATGCTGATAAATCTAAGTCCAAAGATGAACCCCTTTACCAATTCAGCTGAAGGATATAGTGGGGAATAAACAAGTAAGTGCACCTTATCTTCATACTTCTTCTTCTATGTCTAGACCGAGTGCCCAAAATCCAAAACCTAAAAATGAAAATCCCTCATCTTCCTCAGATGTTTCCTACCAAGATTTTGACATCATAGATCATACTAAGAAGATGAAAATCCAAATGTCCAAGTTTGAATACCTTTAGTCCAATTCTGAACAATTTGAAAGATTGGCTAAGTTTGTAAAAAAAAGGAGCCAATTCTAGTCAAGATTCCTCCAAAAGTGCACTTATTGCCCCAAAACCAAAACCCAAACAAAATAACCTAGCTGCAACTCCCCCATCCATTCCTAGAAAATAGAATCTTTCTATATTTCCCTTCTTGTAAATTGTCACAAGATCAGTAATTACATCATTGATTCAGGTGCCTCTGATATTGTGATGCCAGCTAAAGTAGCTACTACTTTGGGGTTAACTCTGATGAAGACTTTTGGTCATTTCTTTTTAATAGAAACCAAGCAAGTGCCCCTCATAGAGAAAATCAAAGATGCATAATTTGCATTTGCTACTTTTCTGGAGGATGATAAAGATGAAAGTTCTTGTAGCTGACGTTCCAGCTTCATATGGACTATTGTTGAGATGAAATTTTTGCAAAGATGTTGGGGGTGAAATCAACATGGATTTGTCTAAGGCTAGAATACCTATCAAATGTGTTATGAGAAAACTTCATCTAGAGAGGGAAGCCAAGTACACTGTAACAAATACTAAGGATTTGAAAGATTATATTCTCTTTGAATCCTCTAGAATGGGAACTTATTTCTTAACCACAGATGAAGTTCCTATGTCATCAGATGATATTCCAGATGAAGGTTTGGGAATAGATGAATCATTCTCTTCAATAGAAGAGAATTCAGATTTTGAAACTCTTAAGGTAGGAAGTTCAAATGACATTTGGACTTTAGAGTTTGATGGTAGTTGTTCTTTAACTAGATCTAGACCAAGGATAGTCCTTATATCTCCAGAAGGAAAAATCTTCCCTTTTTCTTTTAAATTGCAATTTGATAATACTAACAACACTGCAGAGTATGAAGCCTTGTTGTTGGGGATGAATGTTGCACAAAAGAAAGGAATTAAAAATCTTCATGCTCAAGGTGATGATGAATTAATTATCTTTCAAGTAAGAAATTTGTATCAAACAAAGAGAGAAAGGCTAAGGCATTACCGCAATCACGTTTGTGATTGTATTGAAGATTTTGATGCCTTTGATATATTAGTAGTCCCAAGGGAGTACAATGAGAAGGCATACTTGTTGATTGTATAGGCTACTCCCCTGATTCCTCACAAGGATTTTTAGGGAAACAAGTATACCATTGAGTTGGTATTCTGACCTAGTGTTCCTGATAATGCCAATCATTGGCAAATTTTCAACAGTGATGATCAAATCATTGCCTTTTTAGAGAAGGATAAAAATTTGAATGAGTTGTACTTTGAAGGGAGTGACTCTACTCCTCGAGAATCAATCTCTGAGGTAAATGAGGAAAATTGTGAAGAAATTTTGCAACTGAAAAGGAATAAGATTCCTAAAGGATTGGTTTCTCTAGAAAAACTTTTTGATAAGCATGATTACTTTATCAAATGACAACAACAGTTGGGATCAGATTCATTAGCAGAATTTGAGAAATTTAATCTGGGTATAGAAAAAGATCCCAAAATGGTGAACATTGGGAAATGTTGTTCATTGGAAGAAAGAAAGAAGTTTGTAGCACTTCTATGGTGGTACATTTTTGTGTTAGCATATTCATATGCTGATTTGAAGTCATTCCAACGCAAGGAAGTTCAACATGATATTCCTCTCAAGTCTAGGTCTCTACCTCATAAGCATAAACAATGACAATACAATCCTAAGATCTCAGGTACCATTCTTACTAAGATTCAAAATATGTTAGATGCTAAAATCATTTTTCCTATCCATCACTCAACATGGATAGCTAACATCATTCCTGTAAGGAAGAAGACTGGGGAAATCTACATCTATGTGGATTTTCATAATTTGAACCAGTCATCACTAAAGGATAATTACCCATTGCCGATAATGAATCAAGTACTACAAATAGTGATGGGTTCAGAGATGATGTCTATGTTAGATGGATTTTTAGGGTATAATAAAGTGGAGGTATGTGAGTAAGATCAATGCAAAACAATCTTCACTACTCCATGGGGTACCTTTACATATCATAGAATGCCATTTGGGTTTATCAATGTTAGTGCCACTTTTTAGAGAGTGATGGACCTAGCTTTCCAAGATGAGTTGGGTAAGATCATTGTGGTCTACCTTGATGATTTAACTATCTTCTCCAAGAAGCGTCAAGATCATTGGAATCATTTACAACATGTACTTGAAAGGTGTCATCAACATGGGAGCTCTCTCAATCCCAAGAAGTCCATTTTTGGAGTTATTGAAGGTAAGGTTCTTGGGCACGTTATGTTTAAGGAGGGAACCAAGATTGATCCCAAATGGGTCAAGTCTATTTAGAGTCTTACCTTGCCTTCCAGGAAAATAAGAGTGCATTCCTTCTTTGGAAAGGTTAACTTCTTGCAAAGATTCAAACCTGGTTTTATTGAGAAGACATGTCATGATGTTGATATGATGAAAGGAAAGTAAACCTTCTATTGGAATGTGGAAGGAAAAGTTGCATTTCATGAGATAAAGGAAGTGATCACTCTTGCTCCAGTCTTAGTCTATCCAGACTACACTAAGGACTTCATTATGTACAGTTATGCTTTGGAACACACTTTATCTACTATTTTAGTGCAGCAGAGAAAAGAGGGAATTGAATCTCCTATAGATTTCATGAGTTTTCCCCTAAAGGTTCATGAGCTCAAGTATTCACCAATGGAGAAACATGCTTACGCTGTGGTGAAAGTGGTTAAGTACTTCAGGTATTATATTTTCAATTCTCATACCATAGCACTAGTTCTTGATTCGACAGTCAAGTCAATCTTGACTTAACAAGAATTGGAAGCAAGAGAGGTAATTGGATCACCAAGATCCAAGAATATGATATGGAGATCAAGCCGACCAAGATGGTGCATGGAAAAATTTTGTGTCATCTTATTGTGGAAAATAAACCAAAAGAAATATCTAGTGATGAGGAAGTGGACATAGAAGAACTTCCCACAGTCTTGTTCGTAAGAATAATGGATGAGTGGTATTCCAACATTGCACATTTCCTCACATATGGAGAATGTCTAGAACATTTGTCTTACATAGAGAAGAGGACAATCAAAATTAAGGCTGCAAACATTCTTCTTTGGGACAATAGTTTGTACAAGAGATGCATTGACAAAATTTTTCTGCAGTGTGTGGACAAAGCACAACAAGACAAGTTGTTGGAATCTTTCCACAACTTGGCATGTGGAGGACATTTATTAGCTTCAGTCATGGCTCACAAAATTTTGCGAGAAAGATACTACTAGTTGACACTTTTTCAAGACGCATACACCTAGGTGTGTAAATGTGAGTTGTGCTAGCAGTTTGTAGGGAAACCTAAGTTGGTAGCCCCACCCCTCAAACTAGTAGTAATTGAAGATCCCTTCCAATAGTGGGGTAGCAACTTCATTGGTACAGTGAACCCACCATCAAGTGTGGGTTGTAGCTATGTCGTCACAGCTATTGACTACTTCACAAAGTGGGTGGAGGCAATTCCAGTCAAGCATGCCACTTGGGAGGTTATTTTATCTTCCTCAAGGAAAACATCATCTCAAGGTTTGGAGTACCTAACAAAATAGTAGCGGACAATGCTACTTGTTTCTCATCTCATGAGATAATTGAGTTATATTTTGAATATGGGATCACTTTATCTCAATCATTCGACTATTACCCCTAAGGGAATGGTCAGGCTGAGTCAAGTAACAAGAACTTGATCACTATTATCAGGAAGCTGGTAGAAGAAAATCAAAGGTCCTGGCACAAGGCATTGTATGATGCATTATGATCTGATTGCATCACTCCCAAGTGAGTGATTAGTATGTCCCCTTTTCAACTTCTTTATGGCTTGAATGCAGAGATACCCATCACATTCGAATTGCCCTCTCTTAGATTGGCCAAGGAAATCAAAGATGAGACATTTGAAAGTTCCATAGACAAGAATGTCATGTTCCTTACTAAACTAGAGGAGAAACATACAAATGTGGTGGACTGCATTGCTAATCATCAAATCCAAGTCAAGAAGCTTTTTGACAAAAAGGCCAAGCCACAAGATTTTCAAGTTGGAGACCTAGTTCTTTTGTGGGATAAGAGAAGAGAGCCAAAAGGAATGCATGGAAAGTTTGATTCATTGTGGAGGGATCCTTTCTTGATTCATCAACTCTGTAGAGAAAATAGTTTCCTTTTGGCATACTAGGATGGAACACCATTCCCACTACCCCATAATAGACAACATATGAATCTTTTCACTCAGTGAAGTTCTAGACAAGTTAGTGCATTTTGTATATTGTTGTATAGTCTTTTTGTTCTTGTCATCATTGTCGAGTCTGTCACCTAACTCTATGGCCCAATGGATGAAGGCATTTATAGTTATGGGATTCTTCTCCCTTCATCTATTTCAAGGAATGATAAAAAAGAAAGCTCCCCAGTTAGAGGTAGCTCTTCTCCTCGAATTTAACTCACTCAATTTGTGGGATAAACCCTATGAAACTTGTCTATTTTATAGCCAATGAGCTCTAGGAACACAAAACAAGACAAATCAAATTGGCCTCACACATAGTCCCATGCCTCAAAAAGTCATTTTGAGTTGCGTAAAAATTCACCTCTTTCAAAGTGCAAAATCAAGGTTTTTCCATGACTTGACATTTTTCATAACATGTAAAGTCAGAGAAAAAGTCTGACCTCACATATGCAAGGCTGAAGAATTTCTCTGCCACTCCATTCTTGAAAGTCTTTAGCCTATGTAGGGTAAAAGAAAAACCCCACTCCTACACATTTAGGGTGGAAAATTTTTCTGACCTAGCATATTAACCCAACATGAGAAGGTAGTTATGACATTTATTGCAGTTTAATTTATTTAAATTACTGCATTTTAATATCATTTTCAACTTCATTTTTACTTCTCCTTCACCATTTTCAAGCACCTTTGCACCTCCTCATTCATCGTTTAGTCTCCTATTTGTGTGTGACTTGTTACAGTTTTCTTCTGAACATTCCTCAGCACTCGTCTTATCTTCTAGGTAGGGTTCTACTATTCTTTCTCTTACCTTGTTTTATTCTTTTATTCTTTTCATTTTTTTGGTTTAATGTCTTTAAACCCTAAACAATTGTTAATCCCAACTCCCATGAATGCTAAACCCTAGTTTGTGTCACTCAGACAATAATCTTTGAACAACAAAGCCTTTAAAACAGTTGGTAATCTCACCATTTTGATTTGACCTACTCGTAGCAGTATGTTGTTCAGAGAATTTTCTCTGAACAACATCATTGGTTTTAAGACCAGTGTTGTTCAAAAACAATTCTCTGAAAACCACAAAATAAACCTTTAATGTGTCTAGTAGAAAGACCTAGCTTTCAGAGAATTCTCTCCGAAATTCATAACCTACTCAATGACCTAAAGTGCAAGTCAGAGAATTTTCTTTGACCTCCATCCAAAACAATACTCCCCAAGTGCAATTCAGAGGATTCTCTACAACTTTCACTTTGTTTAGTTTTTCCCCTATGAAAGGAAGAGAATTTCTCTGCCCCAGATTTCAAAACTTGTTTTCCTAAGTGTAATTTGGAGAATTTTCTTTGACCTACACTGTGTATTGGCTTACCCATGTGTTAAGGTGGAGAATTTCTTTGACCTTGCACCAGAAGCATAAAACCCATGTAAGGACAAAGATTTTCTCTGCCCTAGCACCAAATGTTGTTCTTTAATACAAAAGTGCAGTTTTTCTCGTCCTTTGCATATTTCCTACCAAATGAAAAATATGCTAACTTTGGAGATTTTCAATACCCTCTTGTAGTTTCTCAGCAAATGTCAGAAGCATCTCCCGCAAAGAAAAACATGAAGTACAAGTTCCAAGGGGTGGTTCCTACATCCTCGATTGAATCAAATGTTGATCAAATTAGGGATACTAAAATTGGACATGTGGACATGGTGGAGTTCTTGGAGAGATTAAACAAACAACCACTTGCATCACAGATGTAGGCTATTTTGGATAGTCAAATTCACTTGGCAGACACATTTCTAGTCTCTGTGTAGAATCTTGAGTTTGTCTTGGTAGCAGCTTCCTATTTTGATAGAGATAAAATGTCTATGAAAGATACGGATGGTAAAGTTGTGATTCAGATTGATGAAGAGTATTTTGACAAGATCATTAGTTTTCCTGATATCAAAGAATACCCATATATCACTATAGAATTGGCTCAAACGATTTAAGATAAGAACACAAAAAAATGTAAGAAAAATATCAATGCCTGTTTGCTCAAGACTTCTAGGCCTACCATTTCCAAGTGGCTGAAGAGAATATATTGCAGTGAATTTCATGAAGAAGTCAGAGATTTGATCACACTCTTGAGCAGGGTCAAGGGGCTTCCTACATCCAACACATTTCAAGAGTGGATGTATCAATATATTGGTATTTTCAAGAAGAATAAGTAGAAGATATTTTAGGGAAAATAGATTAGTGACACCATTTGTCACCAAATTTCTGAGGTTTCTACTTCCCTCAAGTTCAATATGACATCTTATCTAGTGTATGTTGCAGCATGTATGAGGGCCTTTCTTGGTTTGTCTTCTATTGGAGACAAAAGAAAAGTATAGGTGTATGAGTACTATCCATAGTTCACATTGAAGGAGAGTATAAAGCATTACAAAAGGATTAATGATGCCTTTTTTGTATATTCTTGCAATTCCCAACCTTCACCTACATTAGGGTAGGAGGTCTAAGTGAGCAACCCTACATGTTTCTGAGGTATCCCAGTGATAAACTATTGTTAATGGAGTTGTTTCGATAGATAATGAGTGTTCACAAAAAGCAATCAAAGGCTCACATGTTTGGGTTCAAGTTTACAATTAACATTGGTCGATACATAGTATCTACCACCCCAAAGGCCAAATTGATTGAAATTGAGCTACAATGGATTACTTTCAAAAGATTCAAAAGTTGGAACGACTTTGATTATAGGGTAATGAAGCACAAGATTAAAGGGAATTATACTCATGTACACAAAATAAAAGACATTTGGGCTGAGTGTAGATTAGATGAAGATGTGAGAAAGCTTGACTACTGTCAGACAACTCTAGATCCAATCGAACATTTGAGACTAGTAGATGTTCCTAAAGTTATGGAGGATGATGGGGATATCATGGATCCTCTATATGAGAGTAATTAGATTGCCTCAACACCTCTGACCAACCCAGTGGCCATTGAAGGAATATTCTTCTATAAGAGATAGGTTCCAACTCACCCTTGCCAACACCAACACCTAGTTGGAAAAGAATGGGATAAAGTTAAAACAATTCAAGACAAGAGCTGAAGAGGAACACACTGAAGGAACTTCTAGTAAGCGAGAGGAGCTTAGAACTAAAAATAAAGAAGATGCTTCTAGTTTTGGGCAAAGGGTGAAAATTGTTTTCAAGAATAAAGGGGATAAAGGAAAAGGAAAGGAAAAAGAGGGAACATATACTCAAGTGGATACTGAAGAAAATCCTTTTGTTGTTGAAACACAAGTTTCTCTTACTACTTCCCAATTGGAATCATTGTAGGTGCTATCTCCTCCTTCACCTCCTGTTGTTACAAATGTGCAATCTTCACCTTTTGTGTCTGTTACTCCTTCCGTTCATGTGCAAACCATTTATTCTGTTGTAAGTATGTGTAATCAGTGTTGTTATTGATATAAACAAGCTTGTATTGTCATTGGTGTCAACTGTGTCATTTTTGTGAGTTGCTTATGGTGTAAGAGTATAAGTAGATAGTGTTGAGTGGATATTGTCTTTGAGATGAGGTTGTTGCAGTGGTATGAGCTTTTTTATTGAGTTTCTTTCCTGAAGATGATGTGGTTTCTTTGAAGAGGTGCTAAAATTTTAGGAATATGTTTTTGTCGGTTGGTTTCCAAGTGCTTTTGAGAAAATTTCATTAATAAAGGAAATAGTGTGTTGAAGTGGCATTTTGGCTTACAGAGTAGCATTCTGGTTTTGCTCTACATTTCCTCTATGTTGAAGATCTGTATTTGTAAGTTGGATATGTTGTTAAAAGATGTTAAAAGTTGTTATATTCTAAATTTGGTGTTCTGGTTCATTGTGCAAAGGAAGTTGTGTTCACTAGTGTGTGGAATGTGTTTCTGAGTTGTGAAGAGGTGTATGGGAGAAATGTCTTTGCTCCGCATTTCTCTGCAAAGTAGTTTCAAGTCTTGCAGTTCTAGAATTGTGCTTATAAGGTTTATATATTTCTTCTATTGAAGTTTTTCATGGTTCAGCACTCTAGAAGTTGATTTATAGAGATACAGTGTATGATAGAGACAGTTAAGCATACAAGATAAATAGGATAAGGTTGTATAGTAGGTGAAAGTTGTTGCAGAGGAATTTGTTGGTTTTCAAGATGTTCATGGAATACTCCAGATTATGTTGAAGCCTTGCATGTGGTCTGCAAGATGTCATTAGGCTTGATGAAGCATGCACTTAAAAGATCAAACTATGTTAACACAAGTTTGGCCGACCCTGGGTATTTACACTAATTGTAGAGTTGCTTTCGTGATTGTGAAAGTGTGGAGTAGCATTCTTGGATGAATTTAGGTCCAAGTTAAGATGTGTTGTGGTCCACCTTCATTCCTTTCCACCGCAGGAATGTTTAGGTCCAAACCTAATTTGAATTTTTTGGGTTAAGGTGATTTGCCGACCTCGGAGAATGCTCTCAAGGTTGATGACATTATAAATGAGTGTCAAGGGATCGTGATTGTGTGTACAAATGATGGATGTGATGTGAGTAACAAAGTGATTGAATGTGTGGTACAATACAAGCTTTTATGTGTTAGATTACATGATGCAGTGAGAAGAAGGTGTCTACTATTCTTCAATGATGCTGCAAAGGTGATTTTGGTATTGTGGTGAATATTGGTTCTATATTTTGAGATTCACTGGAACTGTACTCCATGCATATGTAAGATGTAATTAAAATAGTTCAAATCTTGGCAATGAGCCACTTCTTCTATCTCTTTCTTTCTAGGCAATGAGCCTTTTGTAATTTGGTTTTGATACTACTTTATATTGTGAGCTAGTCCTCACCGTAGTTTTTTCCTTCTTGGGTTTTCCATGTAAATCTAGTGTTCACTTGTGTTTGATGTTGGTTTGATTTAGTATCTGTTATTTTCTCTTCATGCTTAATCATCATAAAAATCTAAGGGTTAATTAAATCTATACGGATCTAAATGTGTGTGAGGCTTTTGAAATTTTAATCTACAACTGATTCACCCCCCTCTCAGTTGTCTTGTGCATTCAACATATTCATCTCCCTCATCACCCACAAGTGAATCATTTTTTCAAAGTCCTCCTCATGGTACCATGGAGCAAATGTTTGGATCACTTTCCTCTTTACCTAGTCCCACATGTTCATCATCTCCACCCTCCATTCCATTCATTACAACCCAATTAGACTTTGATAAGGTCATATCTACTCCCGCACCCAATGTACCAATGGAAATCAACTGCTATGCCATGTTGACCTAAAAAGCACCTATTGTTACCACCACTCCATTAATTATTGAATACTTCCATTCAATCTTCCATTCCATCCACCTCACAACCCACTGATCATTCTATCCCATTGTTGCAATCTTTGGTGACATAATCTGGAGAAGACCTATCCACTCTTCCCCCTTGGTTGATATCTTAGAAACCAAAGAGAAAGAAGCAAGTAGTATAACTAGATGATTTCTAATTCGATCAATTGGTCCCAATGAAGCCTAAATCTACAAAGAAGGCTAAGACTATATCAAGGGTGATCATAGATTCAACTAGGAATAAGTATGTAGAAGTTGTTGTGCCACCAAAAGACAAGAACATGGAAGATATCCAAGTTGTAGATTATTCAATTTCAAGCATAGAGCTTGGAAAATGAATGCCCGAAGGTACTAAAGAAGATTTTGAGGCAGCATTGGCATCTCTGTTAGAAAGGTATGATAAGGGTAAGTTGATTAGGGATCAACTTAAAATTTAGGTTGAACAATTGACCTTTGTTCTACCAAAAATAGCTCAATGTTCTGAACAAGTAGAGGCTATTGGAACCATTGTTGATGAAGAAGCTATTTAGAAGATAGCAGATTGGAGCACAAGGGTAGGCAATTAGTTCATAGATAGATAGACTACATGTGCAAGGTACCAAACTTATACAATATTCTATCAAACATTTTGACAACTTGGGAGAGGTAAAAGCAAAGATGAATTAGACCCTTGAAATGTTATCACAAGACTTGCACCTCATAGAGAAAGATGTTCACACTTGGACCCAGATGCGATAGATCAAGTTGGAAATTCTAATAGAGTAGGGGGTAATCCCCAATAGGAATGTGTATGTAGAATATAGGGAGTCTATGAAGAATAAAGTAGAAGTTCTCAAAAATCTGATCAATGACCTCAAAGAAGCCCTAGATGTAAACATTACCAAGGAGCTAGACATTTTTGATAAAATTGGAGAACTTCATTGTCAAATACTGGATGACAATCAGAAGACCATCTTTGTTGAGACAATTATCCAAGAGTTCATGGCATTGTTTCAAGCTGAAATAGAGACATAAGCCTTTTCATCGACATCAATTGATAAGCTAGTGCATTTTTAGGTGATCTTGGATAAATTGCAGAAGATCTTGGACATGAATAAAGGAGAGTTGGTCAACATCTCAAACTCCATCACAAGAGTCCTAAGTATCTTTAGATATACACCAGGACCAAGCGAGAACGATGTCAAGGAAGCCTTGAAAAGTGTTGAGAAAGTGTGTCTCAAACTCACTACTAAAACCCTAGCTCAGTCGCCATCAAAACATAGATTTCTTGAAGGTTTTGTTTTTAGAGCTTTACCGCAGTCTTGCAAGGTGAAGTCATAAGAGGTGTGGGCTGGTGGTGTTTATTGCCATCTCATGGGAGTCCTTGACAGTGGCTTGCAGTAGTACGAGGGGAGTCCTATCCTTCCACCCTGCAACAATGGTTGACCCCTACCTACAGTAGTGCGGTATACATATCGTGGTCTCACGATGATCAAAGGATTGGACTTGAGGTGTTACAGTGTATCCTACTATTCCGTGAGTATCTGTTGGTGGTGGTTGTGGTAGAGTGGGAGTTACCCCGCCATGATGTGATAGCCTATGAATTGGCTTGTCATCCCGAAAGGATCTATTAGTGGTGGTTGCAGTAGAGTGGGAGTTACCCCACCACCCCACAAAAACCTGTGAGATGGCTTGCAGTGGTGTGGTATAGGTCCCACCACATTACATTGGTCTTTTGGAAGGGCTGCGATATAGTGGTAGGCTATGGTATAGCTATTAAGCTTGGGAACAATGGACAAAGATAGAATCGTGAGAAAAGGTTAATGGCAATTAACTGACGAGTAAGGTGTCGACACGTGGCACTAGGTTACTCATTGGTTCCACATCATTGTTGTGAATCAACATGACCTTTGGTGGATAGTTGTTCAGTTGTCAATGGAAGTTGTAATAGTGGATGTCAAGTCAGTTTGTAACTGTTCATTTGGTGTGGAAATTGAAGCAATGGGCACCCTAAAACATTTGTGAAGTCTGTACTAATGTGATAGTGCATTGTGACCAAATTGAGAGAGGTGTGACTAGATGTAAGGAAATATTGCTAGATTTTCTCCAGAGATGGAACAAGATGTAAATCTCTAGTAAAGTCTATGAGCTTGGTATTGTATTGTAACTTGTATGCTTGTTACTGAATAATACAATGGCTCTAAGTTTTGGAATGTGGGGTTTTTTACCTGAAAGAGTTTTCCCCACGTAAATCTTTGTGTGCTTGTCATCTGCTCTATCTCTCATGTTAAGTGATTTTGTTTATTGAATCTGTTTAATGTATGTTGTTGAAACTGGTTTAAATTGCAATCACTTTCCTCTTAGGGTTAATGTGGGAAATGAACTATGTCTGATTCTGCTATATGGCATAGTAAGATGTGTTTTGAAGCAATCAGAGAGAATGATTCTTACTGCAAACACTTACTGATCTCAGATGTTCATTCTGGGATGAACCATATTTTCCTTTCAATTGGTATCAGAGCATGGTTTCTGGTTCTAGGTATTCCTTCTGTGAGGAATTCTTAGTCTAGCAAGCTTGAGGAAATCTGAAGGAATCATCTGAAGTTTGATCCTTTGCTGAGTGAAAGTTGTTTACTCTTTTTTTGTTAGTTTTAGGAGACAACACACAGCTTGAAGGATGGTGAAGATGGAGAAAAAGGAGTTGGTCACTTTGAAATGATGCTGATCTGGAGCTCCTGATAGGTAGTGGAATAATCATATTAGGTGTCTATGTGAGAGGCTCCCTGGTGATATGGAGAAGCTTCTATTGTTTTTTAGCTATCGAGTAATGTGCTTATGCTGGGTGTTTATTCTTGGTATCGGAAGGCACTTTTTATGTTACCTCGATTGCATATAGGCTATGGAGTTGATCATTGGATGATCTAGAAGCTTCAGTAATAGCCTGTCTCCCTCAGATGCATGTGCATGTTGGTGGTTATGGAGTTGGCCTGAAATGGGCCTGGAGTTCCTAAACTTCTTTTTCCTTTTAAGGATGCTTTATACTTGCATGGCTTGGATTCACATTTCTTGGATCTGAGGGTTTTATAGATTTTTGCAAAAGATCTATGATTAATGCTCAGCTATGATAATCCATTATTTTGGTTTAATTGTTATGGTGTTTTTGTTTCAAACTTTTGAGTCTTCTAGATGTGAAGTGCGTATGGATTTGCATGGGTGTTTTTAAGACACATTGGTTTTGTAGGTTTTACATGGTCAGTAGAAAAACTTGTGGTTTTGTGGAGCTATAGTTAAGCTATTTTCTAGACCTTGGGTTTTGGGGTGTTGTTGGATGAGATAGCTACATTTTTTCATGCATGCTCCATGGATGGTGTGAGGAGGTGAGATGCTTTCTCTACATGGGAGTGTTGGTATGTGATCTGTCACTCAGCATTTATGTGGTGATGCTTGGTGGATTCGTAGAATATAATGCTTGGGTTGTGGACCTAATTGGTGAATTAGATCTAAGCATGATTTGGTGCTTGAGTCTTGTTTTCTACATGGTAATTCTCTTTTTAATATCAGTTTGTTAATTATTAGTGCAATGATGGTTTAGCATGTTTTAGTGTATTGGATCTATGAGTTATGTAGTTTTGTAGGTGTGTACAGCCTATTGATTGCAGTGGGATAACTCAGAAGTGGATTGTCTATATCCACAAGATTGTTTCAGTGTTTATGCAAACTTGTTAGCTAGCCTTGTCTGAGGTCACTTGTGCATTTCAATGTGGTTGCTTTGGGATGAGAGAATGGATGGTGTAGAGTACTTGGGTAGTTAGTTAAGGGCACTGTGGCATGTGTATCATGATGTCATGAATAGCTTGGATACACAATTTTGTGTAAGCCTTTGATAGTGATGGTGTATTTCCTTGGTTTTGGAGATCTTGGTGCCACTTGGTATTACTATCAAATGGACATGTTCATGTGTGGACCTGGAGAATTTTTAGATTAGGAGATGTTTGGTCATGATGCTTGGAGAGCTCACTTGTCATGGTTCAATGGGAGCTTTAGAAATGATTGTGAATTCATCACTTGGTGATGGATGATCTTCTTTAGTGTTGTAGATGTTACTAGGAGGAGCTCTTAGATCCTGTTGCTGCAGAAGGGTTCTTTCACATTTGCATGGACACTATTTGGAGATGGGTCATCTTCATGATACTGAAAATGTGTAATATCTTGGAACCATGGAGGACTCATAAAGTATTTGGTTGAGGTGTCAGTGGTGCTTGACAAGTGATGTTGTTTTAGAGTTTGTTTGTTTTATATCATGGTATAAGCTTGTTTATGCCTTAGAGTTTTGGCATGTTAGATTTCTCTTGAGACCATGCTATGTTCACTTGGAGCATGGAATCTCCTAAGGGGGATGGTAAGATCATGATGTCATGACAAGTTCCTGATTCAGATGATTGGAGCTTTGACAATGGTCTACTGATTCTCTATGTTTTGGACACATTGGTCATATGCTTGAAAACTTCATGATGTTGCAGTGATGCATTTGGAGTTTAGCATGAGATGATTGTTTGCAGGTGCTCATGGATACATGGAGAATGAAGTGAGGCTATATTTCTCTTAAGATGAGAGAAGCATTTTTGAGATGGTTACTCTTGATGAGATTTTAACAGAAAGTTTGAAGAGCCTACACCTTGGTTAGAATTGAGTTCAATAGAGACCTATGAGGAGAATGCTTTTGGAGGAGTCATGATGGCTTACATATCTTGGAGGAGCATTCTCATTCCCCACTCTTGGTCTGTTCCGCAGTTTATTATTTGAGAGGTATTTGCCCATTATATCTTTCAGATGTGTTATGTTTCATGCTTTGGTTCTCATGGGATTGAGTTGATTCATGGTCATTGATAACGGAGACTCATTTGAGGATGGATTAGCATGAGTCTATATGATTTATATTTCATAGATATGGATCTTGAGCTATGTAGTTAGTTCTGGAGGATTCATTTGAGGGATGTTTGGAATGGTTATCTCCTTGTGCATTTGACTTTGAGATATCATTCATTGATGAGGACTGTTAGGAGATGGTTTATAGGCTAATTTCTTGAGATGGGAAATAGAGTAGTTTGATCTTCTTTGAGAAGCTTACATCCATGTAGTTACATGATACATATGTTGTGTTTGATCTCTTGAGATTGAACAATTTTGGGTGTTGTTATGCTATTCTCTTTGTAGTT
This sequence comes from Cunninghamia lanceolata, assembly GCA_027924645.1. Lineage (NCBI taxonomy): Eukaryota > Viridiplantae > Streptophyta > Pinopsida > Cupressales > Cupressaceae > Cunninghamia > Cunninghamia lanceolata. The sequence goes on along the minus strand of BSBN01000098.1, from coordinate 4,843,672 downwards.
TTATGGAGGAGATCATACTTGATACAAATGACACTTAGAGGTGTATGTAGGAGGATCTTCTACAGGTATATGATGTACAGAGTTTCTCTCTTTGTCTCAGTTATCTTCCTGGAGGGTTGGTTTCACATTACAGTGGTTTGAGGTTTGGTTGGAGCTATTGTGATCACTATCTTGTGGTCATGTGTTTTCACTTATGTTCTTGGGTGATGACATGGAGGCTCCTTTATCTCTTTCCTTTGTTGGGTGTGGAGAACTTGGGAGAGCTATGGAGACTTGTGGTGAGAGTTGTTTTTATAGGTTATTGATTTACAAGTTTTACATATCATTGTGGATGGTTCCTTGGTACTACATGTTGTTTACACTTTCTATATGACACTATTGGTAGACTTGGTATGCCTTGATCTTCTTCAGATTTGTATTACCCATGCAGTGGGAGCTCTTGGATGTGTATGTCATTCTTTGATAGATTTGCACATGGAGTTTTTGATTACAGTTTATGGGTGTATACATATTTATGGCATGAGTTTACTATGTTTTGTCTACCTTGGAGGTACAGGTGATTGGATGGATTAGCACTTGTTGTGCATGCTATTTTCAGTTGCATGGGTTAATTAGTAGGATGAGAGCAGTCAGTTTCCTGGTTGTTGTTCTAGTTGATGTTCTATCTTGTTTTCTAGAGGATGTCTTCACGGTTGTGTTTAGGTTGAAGCTTTGAAGTTGATGTTGTTGATGCTTTTGTATAGCTTGTGAGCATAGTGGAGTGGTGGCAGTATTCTGTAGCCTTTGCTATCAGGTAGATCTGATTCTTGTGTTATTTAGACTAGTGCATATACACCTTGGCTCATTCCTTTTCCTTTGATGGATGATTGGAACTATTGCTTGAGATGGTGGACATCTTGGATGTTGTTGCAGGTGTCTTGGTTGGAGCACAGAAGCATTGTTTAAGATTCTTGAGATTGTGTGTATGGTTGTGATGATGTGATTCAGTGACTTCAAGTGTTGGAAGGAGTTTACTGAGTTCTTTATCAAGTGGGAGAATGTTGAAAAAGTGTGTCTCAAACTCACTGCTAAAACCCTAGCCCAGTTGCCACCAAACCACAGATTTCCTGAAGGTTTTACTTTTAGGGATTTACCGCAGTCTTGCACAATGCATCCAAGAGAGGTGCAAGCTGGCAGTGTTTATCACCATCCTACAGGAGTCCTTGACAGTGGCTTGTGGTAGTGAAGGGGGAGTCTTATCTCGCCACCCCGCAAGGATGGTTAACTCCTAGCTGCGGTAGTGCAGTATACATACCCTGGTCTTGTGGTGATCAGAGGATTGGGCCTGTGATGTTGTGGTGTATCCCACCATCCTGTGATGATTTGTTGGTGGTGGTTGTGGTAGAGCGGGAGTTACCCTGCCACCCCATGATAGCTTGTGAATTGGCTTGCGGTAGTGTAGTGTATATCCCTCTATCCCATGAGGATCTGTTGGTGGTGGTTGTGGTAGAGTGGGAGTTACCCTGCCACCCCATGATAGCCTATGAGATGGCTTGCATGGTGTAGTATAGGTCTTGCCATACCGCGTTGGTCTTTTGGAAGGGCTGTAATATAGTGGTAGGCTATAGTATAACAGTTAAGCCTGGGAATGACGTACAAAGAAGGAACTGTGAAAAAAGGTCAATGGCAATTGGTTGATGAGTAAGGTGTCAACACATGGCACTAGGTTACTTGTTGGTTCAGAATCGTTGTTGTGAATCAACGCAACCTTTGGCCAATGGCTGTTTGGTTGCCGATGGAAGTTGTAATACTGGATGTCAAGTCAGTTTGTAACTGTTCTTCTGGTGTGGAAGTTGAAGCGATGGGCTTCTTGAAACATTTGTGAAGGTCGTATTAATGCGATAGTGCATTGTAACCAAATTGAGAGAGGTGTGACTGGATGTAAGGAAATACTGCTAGATTTTCTCTGGAGAGATGGAACAAGACGTAAATCTCCAGTAAAGGCTATGAGCCTGATATTGTATTGTAACTTGTAAGCTTATTGCTAAATAATACAATGGCTCTATGTTTTGGAGTGTGGGGTTTTTTACCAGAAAGGGTTTTCCTCAGGTAAGTCTTTGTGTTCTTGTCTTCTACTCTATCTTCCATGTTTAGTGATTCTATTTATTGAATCTATTTAATGTATGTTGTTGAAACTATGTGGGAAATGAACTATGTCTGATTCCTCTTTATGGTGCATACTAGTATGTGTTTTGAGGCAATTAGAGAGAATGATTGTTACTGCAGCCACTATACACTCAAAATCGTGACTCCGGTTGCTTGGGGCTATCGAGTTAGATTTTGGCACGCACATGGACCCTTCCCTCCTTTCCACGGGGTGATCCGCCATATTACTCTCGCTCACATGGAAGTAGCCAGTTGAGAGGAGGTGAGACACGACAGGGGTCTGGCCCATTGGAGAGCTAGACTTCGCAGAGAGGGGTCGGCAAGTCCTGTGGCCTTTGTTGTTGTGTGCTAAGTTGAATGTTTTGTTTGATTGTAGTTGTTGAGATAACCCTATGACCTGAAGGGTCACTAGTTTCTCTTCTCCAATTGGGATTTCTTATATTCCACCTTTGTGTGGGTAAGCAGTTTCTTGCATTTATGTCCTATTGTCTTTCAATGCATTGAATGAGTTCTCATTGTATTTGGAGTTGTCTAGTTTCTTCTAACAATAAGAGGACAAGTGGGTCTTGTTGTGGTAGAGTAAATGTTTCTTGCTGTTGTCATAGATTGATTTCCTCAATCTCATCACAGATAGCCCTCTCCAACTCTCCTCTCACTCCTAGGCACATTCGAGAGACAAGATGGAGGTAGATGTGTGATGACTAACCTTAACCAGATTTTAGGGTTTTGACCTAGGGTTTGGCTATGTTTTGACGTGATTTGACCTTGTGATGTGATCAAGGGTTTGATTGAATTGTTTAATCGTGGTTTACCTCACGATGGTATCGAGGGTTTGCAAGTTTGTCTTTTCTAGGGTTTCTATATGCATGCAATCTAAATGATACGCAAACGTGGTTTTGTGCTTTTTTTAGTATTTTGGAAATGAAAAGTGCTATTTAATCTATGAAAGGGAAATATGAATGCAAGCTAATATGACTTTTCCTAATGCAAGTTTAATCTATGTTTTTGGGTTTTTGATTGTTTTGAAGTAATCTAATTTAAAAAGGGAAATTGCTTCTACAAAATAGTCTAGATCTAGGATTATGAAAACAATTATTCTAACATGCAAGATCTAATCTATAAAGGAAAAAGCAAAGATTTACTGTTCCCAAGAAAAAATTTGGTTTTCTAATTACTATGAATTGAATAAAGCAATGAAGGAACCTGAAAGAAATGAAGATTTGTGTGACTCCACTACCCTCATAAATCATTGATGTTGGCAACCTCGAGTCCTTTTGAAGCAATGGGAGATCCTCTTGATGACAATATGACACAAAGAAGAAAAAAGAAGCTTGTTAAAGCTTGAAAGATCTCAACGAGATCTTTAGTTGACCACAATGGCGTTGAATGAAGCAACTTAACGATTCTTGGTTGAACAATGAATAAAGCAAAAGGCACCTTCATCCTATAAGAGCATTAGAATGCTAAGTTGGAGAGCAAAAACTGGCAATTTCTATGTGCACGATGAATTTGCCTCTATGGAAGAGCTTTGAAGCTATGCAACAATGAAATCTTTGAAGCTTTGAAGAAATAAAGAAAGAAATGAGGAAAGAGGCTCAAAGGCCTATGAAGAAGCTTGAAAAATCTTGTGAAGATGAGAAGAGTATTCTGCAACTTGCTCAACTTGCAAAATAATGAAGAGGTGAGTGGTATTTATAGGTTGGAAGAGGTCATGAGAGGTGGAATTGATTAAGAAGTTAACTCAATTGATTGAAGAGTTAACAAGGATTGATTAGGGAGTGAACTAGATTGATTACCCAATGAACTCATTTATTTTGGGAGTGATAATTCAATACTAGATTATCACTGAAGAAGAATTGGAGTTGGAAGAATAAATGAGATTGATTGAGTTGTTAATTTTAGATCAAATTGAGTTAATTATGAATGTGTGGGTGCATGAAATAGTCAACTCCATATTAGGCATCAAAAATCATGTGAACTAGAAGAAAAATAGGTGAAAACAAAGCTTTTTTGAGTGAGAAACTTGAGTTTTCACGCGGATGAAAATTGTGATAGGGTCTCCCCTTTTGCCAGTAAGGTTGCCTGGGGGCGACCCTAGGTCACCCAGGGGAGATCTAGGTTGGACAGGGTTTTTTGAAGAACTATAGGGGGAAATGAAAGAAGAGAAGAAAAGAATGGGTTCTACCTCTAGAAATAAATTAGTCATGTTCAAGAATCTAAATCTCCACTTGCACCTACAGGATCTCCTAGGGGAGATCTAGAAATAATAGGAGGAGATTTGGATTGGTTGAGCGGAATTAAAAACTGAAAGTGGGAGATGGATAGGGGGAACCTCTAGAAGGCTTCTAGGGGATGCAGAGGATGAAAAACACAAGGGAAAGGTGAAAACACACCTACAAGACACTTACAAGGCTTAGGAGCAAGGTTGAAAGCTTAGAAAATGCAAATCGACAATTGTCACAAGAAGGTGCCGAGAAGCATCGTAAACAATGAGAAAGAAAATGATAAAGAGGAATCAACACAAGATAAAAAAGAAGAGACATCATCATTAGGTTTTCTACTTAAAGGACGTTATTTCATGCTTACATGTACGCGACAAGGATTTGAATCATCATAGGGTTCCTCGTGGAGGTTGTGTGTGATTTTTGTGCTTACATATTTGTCAATTTTCCACAATTGTACCTGCAATAACTAGTATTAGTCTAGTATTTGAGTATAAAAAAACAAATAATGAAAACTAAAATAATGAACTTACCATGGATTGTTTGAGTTTGACTAGTTGTTTGCCTTTATCGGTTTAGACCTATAGGAATGAATGCACACAAAGTGACACATGAAAGATGCATAAAAGAAAAAAGACAAGATGCTAGTCTAGAGAGGAGGAGAATAGATTCTCCTTTTATTGCAAATTTTGAAGAACATATTTAATTTTTAAGGATTTTTTATTTTTTTACAATTTTTGTGGTTTTTAATGTTTTTTCAATTTTTCAATTTTTCAATTTTTCAATTTTTCAATTTTTTATGGTTTTTGTAGAGATTTTGCAAAGGCTTGACCTTGAGACTCCTTGAGGTATTTGGAAGGCCTATACTTATTGAAGGGATCTCTACCCTTACCCCCTTGCACGGGGATACTTGTGTACTTGATTACACAATATTGTTCTTTTGATTTGTTGGAGTGATTTGTGCTTAGACATTGTTTACACTTTAATGTTACAAGACCTGATTTGATGAGATCCATACATAGATTTAGTCGACACCTTGTACTTCACTTTCTATTTTGTGCATATGGTTGGATAGAGCTTTAATTCTACTTAGGAGAATGCATACCTAGGATGATCACATATGGATGATGTGATTTGTTTTTTTTGGAATATATATATATGAATGTAGGTGACGATATGCAGATGCAAGAACACAAGCGATGCTAAAATGAAACTTTTACTTCTATGGAATGCCATGAGTTATGACATTGACTTTATTACTTTGAGACTCTTTTTTTGCTTTTGGCATGAATGTTATGCAGAACAAACAATGTGACTGCTCTTAAATACGATTTTTGATTTAGGGGATTACGAGTTGTCTTGATATAAGAGATCTATTTGAGGTTGTGAGATATGATTTTATAACTCAAGTGGGGAATAGGGATGAAAATGGAGTGTTTCTAAACTTTGGCTTTGCTAAGGGCTAAACACTGATCCTTATCTAGATAAGACAATCTGACAAGTTCTCAACTTAGACAAGTAGCAAATTTTATTGGTGTTCACTAGACATAGATCATAGATGGCAAGCAAGGTAGACCTAGGGTAAAGGATAAATAGGAAAGAACAAGGATCCCTTGGTAGAAGATGATCCTTGAGGCTACTAGACTCTTTAGTTTTGCTCAACTAGTGTGTGTGTGTGCTTTGTACCTTTCTTTCTCTATTAGAATGTCACCCTTGAGGCTTCGATCTTAGACTGATCTTCACCCAAGATTACAGACATTCAACAATCTTCTCTCTTTCACTCTTTTTTTGAATCTCTCTCTCTCTCTCTCTCTCTCTCTCTCTCTCTTCACTTTTTTTTAGTTTTCCTCACTTAACTTTTCTCCCTTCTTTTGGCTTTTTAACTTTTCAAGAAATGAATGCTTTTGGAACTTTGATATGCAATAATTTGATCTCTCAATTCTCACTTTTCTTGACACTCTTATTTTGATGACTCATTTTTCTATTCACTTGAATTTTAGAATGCTTCCTTCAGATTTTTGATCCTCCTGACGTTTTTGATCAAGAAAGATAAGGGGCTTAGTACCACCTCAAGTTTTGTAATCTATTTGGACTTCTCCTCTAATAGGGAATAATTGGGAAGGTCTACTTGGAAGCTTCCTTTGAACACTGTAGATTTAAATGTTGATTTTGTTTTGACCTAACATCTTGACTCATTAAGACTGGGATCAGTGTAAAGCTAAGGGCTGGGCTTTGATCAAAATCACTGGGAATGAAAAAGGGGATAATGGCAATTGTGAAAAATGGGGAATCTCTAGGTCCTGAAAGGATGGCATATATCCAGACAATCTTTAGAATCCTTACTGAAATGAAAATAATACAAGAGCAAGTCATTCATAGTAATTAAAGATGAATAGAATGAAAATGAAATGCAAGAAACAAAATCTTTTAGACATTTTGATTTTTATATTTTTTTTTGTGTTTTTATGTTTTATGATTTTTTTGGTGTTTTGAGATGTTGAACTCTTCTCCTTCCATAATGCACAAGAGTTAGCATTTTTTTTTTACGTCTTCCTTAAATATGTGTGGAGCTATTTAATTTGGTCTAAACTTTTCTTGAAAGTTTTTGCAAGGATACTTGAAGAATTGGTGTAAATATGTCTTTGTATTTAGTGAGGAGTTTCGTGTACTCACATGTTTCATTGTTCGATGATTTGTCCCCTAGCTTTATCATTTTCTATTCTTGTTGAGTTCTTAGGTTTGTTTTGAAATATTGAGGGGTAATTGGAGTTGGTGTTGACTCTCCTAGTTTCTGTGTGAGCTTTGGTTCTTCTTCTTTATTCATGATTTCAATCATATGGATGTTTTTGTCTGGTTCGATTGGAATGGCTACTAAGTTGAATGGAGCATAAGACTTTGTTGAGTTGGGATCAAAGGGGAATTCTCATGTTGCCCCCTTTCATATACATTTCAAGGTCTTGGCTATGTTTGCAATTTGTTTTGATGTCTCTCCTTTTTCAAAAGTGTTGATTTTTAGGTCACTAGTGGTTTCGATGGACTTTCCCTTCTTTTTGACTTGTTCAACTCTATAAAGGTTGAAAGGATCAGGATCTCCTTTGATGACGTGGGTTTGTCCCATGTACGAGAAGTGTAATTCTTGAAATAATGTGGAGGGAATAGCCCTCATCATATGGATCCAAGGTCTTCCTAGGGTCATGTTGTAAGTAGTTTCTTCATTGATGACATAAAATTCAATTGGGAGGGTTTTAGGACCCAGTGTGATTTGGAGATTGACCTTACCATGATTTGAGTGTTTGGTTTATCATGAATTCTAAGGATGGAAGTTTATTTTGTGATTTGAGTTTCGTCATAACCCATTCTTTGAAGATGTGAAAAGGAGACTATGTTGATTACAGACCCATCATCGATCATTACATGTTTAATGGAACAGTCTTGGACTTGGACTATCAGATGAGTGGGAGGTCACCTTGTTTATCTATGTCATTGTTTGAGGGTACCTTTTAAAAATCAAATGTTGAAGAAGAACACTTTTCATTTGGAGTGTTTCGAACTAGATGGCCTAGATCTAAGGCTTTGAGGAGAGAATTCTTGTGTGTAGGAGAACTCTTGATAAGATCTAGCATGTGAGAAAAATTTGAATTATTGGTGTCATCTAGTTGTTCTGGTCCTTGTATGACACAAATTTCTTGATCTTTATCTATTTCTACAAGGCCTAATGTGTTTTGATCAAAGATGTTTTGATGGATTTTGGGACTAAGTTCTTCATCTTGGGAGAATGTGTCCATGAATGCTTTTTGTTGAAATTTTGGGAGGTTTGATATGAAGCAATGGTACCCCCAACATGACTTGATATCATGCCCCCTTCTCTTGTGAAATGAGCCGTATTTATCATGATTGTGATCTCAAGGTTTATGATAATTGTTCTATGACTTCTTGTTGATTCTTAAGGGATGGTTGTTGACATTTTCATTTCCCAAATTTGTATGACTATTGTGCTCATAATTGTAGTTCCTTGATGGTGAGATGTTTGTTGACCCATCTATGTCTTAAGATTTCGTCAAATATTCATTATTTCTATCATGGTTTATCAACCTTCCATTGGCATCATACTCCTTTCTTCCACTATCAATAGTGGCTTGGTCAATTTTAAGGGCACTTTCAAGTGCTTCTTCATATGATTTGTAAGGGAGTTTTTGAACTTGTTCTCGTATGTCATTGTTGAGAGCATGTAAGAAGAGATCAAAAAGTTCTCTATGATCCATGTTTGATGTGCTAGTTGATGAATAGAGAACTTTCCTCCATTGTGTGATAAAATGTGCAACCGACTCATTGGCTTCTTGTTTGATTGTTAAAAATTCTCGTATTCCTATCTTGACCAATTTGTTTATGTCGAAGGCAGCCACAAATTGATCGATGAGTTGCCCAAAAGAGTGGATTGATGCTTCTAGAAGTTGATAGTACCAATCCAGAGTGATACCCTCTAAAGTCTTTGGAAAAATTTTGGCTACTATCCCATCCCAAGGAAGGAGTTCTCAGACTACCATGATGTACTCCTTGATATGAGAGTTGGGATCACCCTCTTCTTTAAATTTTGGAAGCTCAGGGAGAGGTCGTGGTAGTATAACTTGACGAATGTTGTAGTCAAGAGGCTCCTTTAAATACTTGAGGTATGTTTCTAGGAGGGAGGTATGTGTACAGGATTTTGTTCCTCCAAACATTAGCCCTTCAACTGGAGCTTGTTGTGTTTGTTGAAATGGTATGCTAGATTGTTGATATCCTAAAAAAGTTGGATGAATAGATGGCATCATGTTTATGTTTTGATGATTGGGTGGGATCATTTGTGGTTGATCTTGCATCATAGGAATCCCACCTATTTGATTAAGGCTTGTCATGTTGGATTGTGAAGGCAAGGGAGGCCTAAATGTTTCATAGAAGTTTGGATGAGGGGGATTTTATGTTGCCCCTTGGTTTGATTCAATCTTGTAAATGAAATGATTTCCTTGTGCCCTAGGTTTTTCTTGAATTTTGCTTTGACAACCATTTCTACCTTCAAGGGTCCTGATTCATTGGACCAATTTTTCTATAAGGCCTATGAGTGAGGCTTCTTCCATTCTTTGAGTTTTACAACCTTGAGATGGGTTGCATTGTGTTGGGGTTTGACTGACCCTACGTGTTCCTTTTGATGACACTTCACATGTCATGGACTTTTTATCTTGATGTATTACATGGGGAGGTTTTTGTACCCCCCTAAGCTTCTTGTAAGCTTTTCTTTTGATATCTCACCTCATTGTCTATTTGGGTAGCTATTTTCCTTTGGCTTGTTACAAGTTGGTCATGTTATATATTTTGCATTCTTGACAAGTTTTGATTTCCTCAAGTTAAATGACCATGTATTCATATGTGGGGTTGTTAAAACCCCTGAAGTTGTGGGGCATCTATTGGATGTCCCCTAAATTTAAATCCATCCCAAAAGGATTTGTTGAATTAAAGTGGGATCTTACAATGAAGCGCAAAAATATCAACCAAAAGGTTTTTTCTCTTCACGTTGGGTTCACCAAAATATGTACACTCAAAATCGTGACTTAGGTTGAGTAGGGCTGTCGGGTCAGATTTTGGCTGCACATAGACCCTTCCGTCCTTGCCAGGGGCGATCCACCATGTCACCCTTGCTCAGGTGGAAGTAGCCATTTGAGAGGAGGCGAGACATGGAGGGGGTCTGGCTCATTGGAGAGAGGGACTTCACAGAGAGGGGTCGGCAAGTCCTGTGGGATTTGTTGTTGTGTGCTAAGTTGGATGTTTCTTTCGATTGTAGTTGTTGTTGAGATAACTATATGACCCAAAGGGTCACTACTTTCTCTTCTTCTATTGAGGTTTCTTCTATTCCACCTTTGTGTGGGTAAGTGGTTTCTTGTGTTTATGTTCTCTTGTCTTTCAATGCATTGAATGAGTTCTCATTGTATTTGGAATTGTCTAGTTTCTTCTAACAATAAGAGGACAAATGGGTCTTATTGTGGTAGAGTAAATGTCTCTTGTTGTTGCCATCGATTGATTTCCTCAATCTCGTCATGGATAGTCCTCTCCCACTCTCCTCTCACTCTTAGGCACATTTGAGAGCCAAGATGGAGGTAGATGTGTGATGACTAACTTTAACTAGATTTTAGGGTTTTGACCTAGGGTATAGTTGACCTAGGGTTTTGCTATGTTTTGATTTGTTTTAACCTTGTGATGTCATCAAGCGTTTGATTGAATCTTTTAATTGTGGTTTACCTCATGATGGTATCGAGGGTTTGGAAGTTTGTCTTTTCTAGGGTTTCTATATGCATGCAAACAAAATGATATGCAAACATGTTTTTGTGCTTTTTTTAGTATTTTGGAAATGAAAAGTGCTATTTAATCTATGAAAAGGGAAATATGAATGCAAGCTAATATGACTTTTCCTAATGCAAGTTTAATCTATGTTTTTAGGTTTTCAATTATTTTGAAGTAATCTAATCTAAAAAGGGAAATTGCTTCTACAAAATAGTCTAGATCTAGGAATATGAAAACAATTATTCTAACATGCAATATCTAATCTATCAAGGAAAAAGCAAAGATTTACTATTTCCAAGAGCAAATTTGGTTTTCTAATTACTATGAATTGAATAAAGCAATGAAGGAACCTTAAAGAAATGAATATTTGTGTGACTCCACTACCCTCAGAAATCCATGATGTTGGCAACCTTGAGTCCTTTTGAAGTAGTGGGAGATCCTTTTGATGATAAAATGACACAAAGAAGAAAAAGAAGCTTTTTGAAGCTTGAAAGAGCTCAATGAGAGCTTTGGTTGAGCACAATGGCATTGAATGAAGTAGTGTAATGATGCTTGGTTGAGCAATGAATAAAGCAAAAGGCACCTTCATCCTGTAAGAGCATTAGAATGCTAAGTTGGAGAGAAAAAATTGGCAAGACTTGTGTGCACAATGAATTTACCTCCATGGAAGAGATTTGAAGCTATGCAACAGTGAAATCTTTGAATCTTTGAAGAAATAAAGAAAGAAATGAGGAAAGAGGCTCAAAGGCCTATGAAGAAGCTTGAAAAAGATTGTGAAGATGAGAAGAGTATTCTGCAACTTGTTTGACTTGGAAAATAGTGAAGAGGTGAGGGGTATTTATAGGTTGGAAGAGGTCATGAGAGGTGGAATTGATTGAGAAGTTAACTCAATTGATTGAAGAGTTAACAAGGATTAATTAGGGAGTGACCTAGATTGATTACCCATTGAACTCAGTTAATTTGGGAGTGATAATGCAATAATAGCTTATCACTGAAGAAGAATTAGAGTTGGAAGAATGCATGAGATTGATTCAGTTGTTAATTTTAGATCAAATGGAGTTAATTATGCACGTGTAGGTGCATGAAATAGTCAACTCCATATTTGGCATAAAACATCATGTGAACTGGAAGAAAAATGGGTGAAAATGAAGCTTTTTTAGTGAGAAACTTGATTTTTCGTGTGGATGAAAATCAGAATAGGGTCACCCCTTTTGGTAGTAGGGTCACCCGGGGGAGATCCGAGATGGACAAGGTTTTCTGAAGAACTGGAAAGGGAAATGAAAGAAGAAAAGAAAAGAAGGGGTTCTACCTCTAGAAATAGGTCAGTCATGTGCAAGAATCCAAATCTCCACTTCCACCTGTAGGATCTCTTGGGGGAGATCTGGAAACAATAGGGGGAGATTTGGATTGGTTGAGCAGAACTAAAAATTAAAAGCAGTAGATTGATAGGGGGAACCTCTAGAAGGCTTCTAGGGGATGTAGAGGATGAAAAACATAAGGGAAAGGTGAAAACTCACCTACAAGATGCTTACAAGGCTTAAGAGAAAGGTCAAAAGCTTCAAAAATGCAAATCGACAAGTGTTGCAAGAAGGTGCCGAGAAGTGTCGCAAGCGATGAGAAAGAAAATGACAAAAAGGAATCAACATAAAATAAGACAAAAGACACGTCATCAAGAGGTTTTCTTCTTAAAGGAAAATATTTCATGCTTACATGTACGTGACAAGGATTTAAATCATCATAGGGGTCCTCGTGGAGGTTGTGCATGATTTTTGTGCTTACAGACACTTATTGATCTTAGAGTCTCATTCTAGGATGAAACATATTTTCCCTACAAAAAGATATGAGGATTTCTTGGGAAAAGATAAAGATGATGAAGTTCATGTGTCTTCAGACACTTAGGGCTTTTTCAAGGCAATTCATATGTATTTTTGTAATATGTATTTACATTTCATATATCTTTTGTAATATGTAATTTACATGTAGGAAGAGTACAGAGTCCTAAGCAAAATCAGACTCTTTCTAGACTAAGTCAAAGTAGTTAGAATTTCCCTATTTTTGTTCATGGCTCCTCTCTATAAATAAGAGGGTTCTTATTTGTAAATATTATCTTTTGGCTAATGAAGTGAAATGCTATTGCATTGAGAAATAACTTGAAACTTTGATTTCAAAGTGTATATCTTTATTTCAATCAATACAAGAAAGTCAAGTGGGCATTCAATCTTTATGTTGGAATAAACTTGTTGTGTATGGGAATGTTCTTATGTCTTTTCCATTACATCTTATTGTGAATTTGATTGGGTTGTGGTGTGAATCTATATTCAATCTAGAAGGTGCTACAAATTTGATTTTGAAGTCTTTGAGCTACAACATTATTTCTAGATTTGTGTTATGTGTTTGTGATTGGAGGTGACTTTGGAGACTTTGGGCTACGAGTTATTATCCTTGATTATTCAATCTTCATTGGCAATAAGGTGAAGACTTTGGGTTGCACTTTGTTCCATCCATTTTCATTTTCAGATTAGCGTAAGGAGCAACAAAATTCTTTGAGCTTTTGTGGGTTTCTTGTGTTTGACACAAATTGGTATTATTTTAGTTATTCTTATGTCTAACTAATTTGAATATTGGTTATTATTGCTCCAACAAGTAGTTTTATAGTTTATGATATATTGTAAGTGATCATCAATTCTAAAAGAAGAGAATTGGATGATATGGAAACACCTATATTATAAGTTTAGTTTAAATAAATGTAATTAATTACTTGTTGTTCTTAGTTAGCAATAAGGGTGCCTCCCCTTTCCTCGAGGAGAGATTCAATTTCATCAAACTGTGGTTGAAAGTACCATTCTGTTATCATTTTGTCGGTGACAAAATATTCACCCAACACATGCATATCTATATAATACAAGAATAGCCAAGACACATTATATAAGCAACCAATGTGACATAATCGATAAAACTATTTCAAATAAATACATCTAATTGAAAATCATCTTTAACTAGCATGATCCAAATATTAATAAAATGTGAAATCAATAAAAACACAATGTTGAACTAGATGATATAGTTATAATCATATATAAAGTGAAAATAGTGAAGATAGAACTTTGCTAGAGTTCAACATATAAATCCAAAATACATCATCAAATATCTCCATGGAAAATACAAAACATCATTCATAAATATGGTATTAGTGTCAAAATCAAAATCAAACAACAAGTGCAAAGGGAAATGGTAAATTGAAATGCTATTTCTAGAACTTAAGTGCAAAGGGCATTAAAACTTTTAAAGGGGAATTACTATAGAGAAACACACATGCACATGTGTTTTATCCAATTCCACACAAATCAACATGCATGAGGAGAACACATTATAATGCACAAAGGCAAGGAAGGTGATCAGTCATATACTTGTGGCCTATAGACAAATAATTGGGTGAAAAAGGGTTAGTGGCTCGAGTAAGGTTGAATCTTATTAAAAAACAGTTTCAAAGAGCTCCTTAAGTGAAGTAGGTTAAGAATATCCATCCAATGGATTAGAGACCTTACTTAACTTGTAAGGGCTCACTAGTATATCCTTTTATCTTTGGGACTAAACTTTTCAATGAGGCCTTGTATTGCCATTGAGTTGTTCCAATTGTAAAGATTAATTTCTTATGTTGTGCTTTGATGTGCTTTATTACTTTATGTGATGTGATAGTTTAACATTAGCGTTCCTTATCGATGAGATTCTATATTGGCACCTGTATTTGACTATGTATTATGGGATGCATATATCATGATGCCATATACTTGGATTCTTTTGTGTTCTTATACTTTATCATACTTGTCAAGGATATTCCTGGTGGATTTTCATTGAGGGGTATGTATGAGGTATTTTGATTCACATATATGAATTTGTATATGTTGCACTATTTCAAATTTTTAACAATATTTTCACTATACTTGTTATATGTGATTTGATTATAATTATCTAGTTCAGCATTATATTTATGATGATTATTGATTATTGCACTTGTATTCCTAAATCATGTGACTTAGAATGATTACAGATGATGCAGTTACTAATTTATTACATTATATATATGTATATAAGGTTGGGTGTTGACTTTGTGCTTTGACTATCTTGTATGGAACAAGTATGTTGTCATGACTATACTTTCTTGTGAGCACGAACATGGGCACAATAATTTTTTACTTAAAACAAGAACTCTACTATGACTTCAATACACTACACATAATAAAACAATGTGCCCTCGCAATATCGTAGCATGCACACATAACACTTTGTATGCCACATCACATAAGAGAAGAACTCACAAAGTTTGTGGTGATGAAGAATCCACTTCACTCACAAACTAGTGAATTATTTTTCTTAATCTTGTTTAAACTACTATATGAATTTACTTAAATATTCCTTAATTAGTTTTATAAAATAAGTTTGAACTAGTTCATCCATACAAATGATGATCAATTAATCATAATTATGAAGTTCTCACAAGAGTATTTGTCACCTAAGATCTATAAATCTTTCACCCTAGCTAACATACAAAAAGGCCAATTGCCTAAAAATAAATTTATAACTGAATAAATATAAGACAACATAATTTAAATATTAATAATTAAATCATAATAAATTTCAATTTCTTTTTCACTTTTAACATTTCAATCTCATTTAAATTTCAATTTTTTTTATTAATTGAAATGTTTTCTTTAAATTTATGTTCATACTTAATCTTGTTTTAATTATTTATTTATCTGTTATGTTGGAAGATGTCCCCTTGGGGCCTTTTCCCTCTTAAGGTTTAACTCCCAAGTCCTTAGAATGCATTTAGAGTATCTTGCATATTAATTTTGACTTCCAATGAAAAAACCTGTGAGTTTCATGGCAAATGGAACATAGGGGATGTGTTTATCATGAATCCTACTTGAAATATGGGTGAGGACGTGGGCACCCATGCCCTAGTCCTGCCCTATTTTAGGTCAGGACCTATTTTTGTGTGTTGGTTATGTGATTATTATTAGGTCCCAAGCTGACACCTCAAGTTTGAATTACAAATTTATTGGTGGGAAGTTGTTTAGTTGCATATATAAGTATGTTTAGGCATTCATTTGTAAAACTACAAGATGATTATGAGCTTTTGGCATCCTTATGATTTGAGAGCTTTCAAAGTATTCATTGTTGTAGAGCAGTATTGTTTGTTATTATGTTTTTTATGTAGATTTGGCTTCATCTTCTTATGATGTGAAGGATCTTCATGTTCATGTGAGCTACACCATCAAGGTGACATTTACTTGTGTTTTCAATCATTTATCAATTAGTTTTTTCCTCTATCCCATAGGGCTACACACTCTTTATTTGACAATGGTGTTCGGAAGACTTGAATGTCTTTATGTGGCTTGACTTAGGCAAGCCTCTAAACACCACAACTCCCAACCCTCCTTTTTGTGATTGTAGGTTATAGGTTGTGGAAGTGAAAGAAGTGGAGTTGTAGGGAAGTAGAATAGAGTATCAAAAGTGTAGAGGAAAGTAGAAAATGGGGACCTCGACTAGGGCACCCATTTATTAGTCCTTCGGATCCTGCAACAGTAAAATCTCTAGAACAACAGAATTAAGTTGCAAACAACCTTCCCAGATCCCATAAAAACTAGAACATTGGACTAGGGCACTTGCTCATTAGTCCCTAAGATTTCTGTACACTGAATCTCAAAATCTGGTATGCATTTGATTATCATTTGATATCTCTGTGTGTGAACATTTTCTGTTATTCGTCTGTTTGTTTATGATTTCATTGAATTAGGGTTTGAAGTATAATTGGATTTAATTGAACAAAAATTGATACAATTCCAAATTTCCATTCTATTCCAAGTGACAAGAGTCTATAGTGGAGTCCTCTACTCGGTTGAATGTCCTTGAATGTTGATGTGAAAGGAGGATTTAACATAAACCCTTGAAATTACCAAACCCCTCTTTTTATATTTAAGATTTTGGTGAACCCATATTTTTAATGAATTTTGCACTTTGCTGAGTGTTGTACTTTAGACTTTCATTCATTTATTTCATTTTCATCTTATTGCATTTGAAAAATTACAAAACAAATTGAAAAATTAAAAAAAAAATTGAAAAAAAATTGAAAAAAATTAGCATTTTTAGCTTGCATTTTCAAATAATTTGAGTTAGTTGCATTTAATTTCATTAAATTTATGTTATTATCATCAAATATGAGTTAAATTACAGAAATTCATCATTCATTTACATTGCATTTTCATGATTAAATTGTAAAAAAAATGCTTCAAATTGTGCATTTTTCATAAAAATCTAGTTTTGCATTAGCTAGGGTTTGTAGTCAAAATCTTGTTTCAGATTTCACTACCCTTTTAAAACACCAATTAGGACTTATTTCTAACTATAGTGTTTCATCATAGTGGCTTTCTTGCAAAATTTCATGCCTAGGGTTTGAAAACCTTGCATTTTCACTAGATTTGGCATTATCATCTCTCTAGAATTGCACCCTAGGTATGTTGTGAAGGATCTTTCTGCATTAATTATCTATTATTAGGGTTATAATATTCTTCCCCTCCTCAAATTCTTTACAACACCCTTTCTATTGGGCCTTTGCATTGAAAATTGGAGAAAAATTGCATGTTTTCAGTGTATTTTCACTAGGTTTTGACTTGTCATCATTATAGGATTGCATAAAAAGTGTGTTGTGAAGGATATTGTTGGATTATTAGATTGATATTAGACATATTATGTTCTTCCCTTCATCAATTTCCTTACAACACCTCTTCTTTCACTTATTTGCATTAAAAAAAGTTAAAAAATCAAGCGTTTTGGATCTTAAACATTAATTTCTCCTAGGGTTTGTTCTATTAGTTTGTGCATTTAGTGTTGCATGCTTTTGTATGAGTCTTATAACTCACTACCGTAATATAAATATTCCTTTAATAAAAATTAGGAGACTGATGGGATCTAGTGCTCCTGAAGAAAACTGTGTTCCTACCTCTAAAAATCTATTGAACATTTTCTTTACAAAAGGAGAGACACAAATTTTGCAAGACACTATACCTCATACAACCACTATGGAAGATCAAGTATTTCATGATGTTGAGGACACCATTGAAGTGGTAACACATGTACCTAATGAGAAAATAAACAAACTTGATAAAGAGTTAACAGAGTTTCAAGCATTTGTTGAAAATGAAAGGATAGCGGAAGAAGCTATACCTGTGATTCACAACATAAGAGAGTTGATAAAAGAAGGACAAGATGGTATTAATGTTATTTGAGGTTTAACACATATAGTACACAATAATGTTATGACAGCGACTGAATGTGCAAATGGTATTAATAACATGTTGTCACCATCTCATACGCAAGTATCGGCACCTATACCGACTATGGGAATATCTACATTTACATCAATGATTTTAACTACTAATGAAAATGCTTGTACTAATGCTACCATTGGTATTGGAGTATCTAATGGCACTAATTCACAAAAATATAAAGCTGTGGGATTTAACTATCAAAACTTGGTATCTAAGGCGACCTCTTCTATGAATAATTACTCTCAACCACCTCTCCATCCCACTTATTCTCAACCAATTCTTACATACAACTATTCTCAACCACCTTACACTTATCACTATGTTCAACCACCACTCACCTATTCATTGCCTTCGCTTATCATTACTCAGGCTCAATCACCTCCTCACTTTGGTTCTAATTCCTCACAACAAACCACATCTCCTAATGATGCCATCTTAAACCAACTTTTGTAAGGCATGCCTTCTTTATAGAAAAAGGTGATAAATTTGACAAATTCTTCACAACCTAATATACCAACCTATCATGCCCGTAATCCCCTATCTTATGCAATCTTGAGAACTATGCCTGAGAGGTTTGAAACTCCTTGCTTTGAAAAATATGGTGGAAAAGGTGATCATAATACTCATGTGGTAGCATTCACGGATGTGTAGTGATTTTTCCTTTGAAGAGGACTTGTTAGAAATCTTTTTCCCGCGATCTCTTAAAGATACTACTTTAGAGTGGTTTTACTCTTTGCCTCTGAATTCAATACAGTCTTTTTCATAGCTAGTTGATCAATTTTTACAACATATTCAAGAAAACATTGGACCTCAAGCCTCTTTGATTGATTTAGTTCATTGCAAGCAAGGTCCAAAAGAGAAGTTAACTGAGTTTATTAGTCGGTATCAAGCTCTTTATACACAATTCAATATCAGATGAAGGATGAGGATGTTTAGAAGGTCTTTATTACAAATCTACAACCTAACATCCGTGATAAGATTCTCTTGATGAAGTATAACTCTTTTCAACACTTATGCACCATCCTTCATGATTACTAGCTTTCGTCTAGTCAGTATGAAAACCAAAACTCATCGGCTCAAGTTGGTCAGTCCATTGGTGGACCTTCACAAAACAACTTTAAGAAGAATAATAAGAGTTTCATAAAGATTAATGGGCTGAATTCAAATGACTTTTCACATGTATCTACTATTACCAATCCAAAGAAGACACAGTTTTAGCAAAGAAAATTTACTCTAATATCTAAATCCTATCATTCTATCACAAATCAAGATGTGACCAATAACCTCTTGAAGCTTCCCCCCATTAAACCTTGGGATCCTAGTAAAATGCAAGGACCTTATTTTGATGCTAATGCATTTTATCATTTTTATTAACAACAAGGACATTATATTGAATGATGTATGCATCTTAAACATGAAATACAAGACCTCATTGACTCCAATATTATATAAGTATCGGGTGTGAATGATAATGGAAATAAGTCAGTTGCTCCTTCGAGTCAGAATTTACAAATTTTTATTAATCCTTTCCCTAAGCATACTGATAAAAACATGTTGGAACAAAATATAGTGGAAGTAGAAGATGGCTATATGGATTATAATGACATTGTGGGTATGATAGAAGTGGATAAGGAAAAGTTGGATAATCCACCTCGTCCATGGGGAAAGGGTATCTACATTGTGGATCCTCCTCCATTATCCATTCAAGGATTGGGAGATAACCAAAATGCATTGGAATGACAAATGGAACAACCAAAGCAAGAGACTCTAACATAAGAAAAGATTGAGATAGTACAAGATAGTCCTTGTCACTACGATAGACAGAATCAATAAAATAAGAGAAATAAAAATTGGAAAAGAGCAAGACAGTTATCATCAGTCAAACATAATAGTGGTTCTCCTCCTCATAAACAACAAAAGACATCAAATATACAAGGATATGAGAAACTAGCACCACATGGATATTACGAGAACAATAAACAATTTAAGGTGAACCACTCAAACTTTGCACAAAACATGATGGAGCATCTCTCCAAGATGCTCACAAGGTCCAAATTTTAGTACAGTTGTACTGGTAGGTAGGTATTTCTAACCCTTTACCTCCATGTTGTGTTCCCCCATGATGTTTTATGTGTTGTTTAGGCCTCCTAGGATGACCCTTTATTCTCTTGTAAGGTCGAGGATACCCAGAGACCACCTCTATTGTGACCTTCTTCTATTTGTACCATCATTCTTGTATATTGCTTCTCCTCTATTTTCATTGTTGTGTATTGTGTCTGACAGACATAGCATTGTGGTTGGTGACTTGGGGGAACCCTCCTACATGATTGTTCCTAAGGCACTTGTTCTCCTCTCTTGATTTATCATTTACCTTCCTCTATTGGTTCTACCTAGCTGGCAGATGATGAAAAAAACAAATAATAACTGATATGGACCAAGTGTCCCTTCGGTGAGAAATCAAAAAATGGACCTAGTCCATTATGACGACGGGGTTGGCATATATATATATATGCTTGGCTAGTAGAATCACTCCGTATGTTATTTTGATGTTGACTTATCACACTAACAAACTATAACAATACAACTACTCCATGCACTTTGTTTATTTTTTAATCTTGCCTTGTTTACATTTGATTCAAAGATCTTACAGCATATCCCCACAGTTATACTTAGTTTCTAAATCAGTAATGCAACCTTGGCTTCTTGATGTGATGATTTGTCATGAAATTCTTTTATCATGTGATGTAGTTATCTTATGAAAAGATTTCTAACCTCTTTCTTGCAGGATTATGTTTGTGGGAACATTTACTGATCATAAAGTACATGTCACCTCTAGGAGCATGGCCTTTGCGAGAGATCTTGTTCCCTTGTGTGTTTTCTTCCTACCTTAATGTGCTTGATATCAGTACATGATATCAACCACCTTAAGGTGGGGCCATATAGGGTAAGCTATCTAATTTAGATGTTAGCAAAGTGTGTTTATAAAACTTGAAATTTGTTGTAATCATTTAAGCCCAATGTGGAGGTGGGATATCATGCATATCCTTTTTTTCTTAAGCCCTCTACAGAGGTGGGGATGGTGTATTTCTCAAGGAGAATGCACAACTTGTCATTTTCTAAAAGTCCTTTGAGTAGGCAGGGAGCAGATCTGAGACTATCCTAACCCTTATGCATGTCTTTGACGATTGTTACGTGGTGAAGCTCAATCGTCGGTGTGTGCCTGTAATGTACATGAGATGGCTGCGAACCTAGCAATAGGTTTCTTCCATCACTTGTTTGCCATGTTTTCTTTGTGTCTTCCATGCGTTTGTGTATGGCATGTTTGTTCCTAGGCATAGTTTCAAGACCAATAGTGATGAGCTCCTCCTATGCTTTGGGATTTGTATGGTGTGTTTGTTCTCAAGTGTAGTTTCAAGACTGGTGGTGATGAGCTCCTACTACACTCTGAGATTTGTATTGCATGTCTATTGCCCCTTATGTAGTTTCAAGACTAGTGGCGATGAGCTCCTCCTACATTTGGGTTGTGTGTTTACTTTCCTTGTACTTGCATTTGCATTTCATAAATGAGAAAATAAAAAAAAGAAATAATCACTGCATTCACTATTTTTTGTGTCTTCAATGCTATCCTCTCCATGTTTTGCATGACTATAATTGTCTTCTTCATGTTTTGCGTGCCTTTTACTATCTTCATTGTGATTGGCATGTCATCTCCGTGCTTGGTATGTTTGCTGTGTTTGTTAAGCTTACTTTAATGCATGTATTGGTCTTGAGTTTATACATACATTAAAGTGGGGGCTAAATGTTATGTTAGAAAATGTCCCCTTGGGGGATTTTCCCTCTTAAGGTTTAGCTCTCGGGTCCTTAGAATGCATTTAAAGTATCTTGTATATTAATTTTGACTCTTGATGAGAAAACTCCTAAGTTTCATGGCAAATGGGACCTAGGGGATGTGTTTATCATGAATCCAACCTAAAATAGGGGGGAGTACTTGGGCATCCACGCCCTAGTCTTGCCCTATTTTAGGTCAGGACCTATTTTTGTGTGTCGGTTATGTGACAGTTATTAGGTCCCAAGCTGACACCATAAGTTTGAGTTACGAATTTCTTAGTGGGAAGTTGTTTAGTTGCATATATAAGCATGTTTAGGCATTCATTTGTAAAACTAGAAGATGATTATGAGCTTTTGGAGTTTTTATGATTTGAAAGCTTTTAAAGTATTCATTGTTGTAGAGCAGTATTGTTTTGTTATTGTGTTTGTTATGAATATTTGGCTTCATCTTCTCATGATGTGAAGGATCTTCATGTTCATGTGAGCTACACCATCAAGGTGACATTTACTTATGTTTTCAATACAGATCTTTTAAATAGAAAATATTTGCCAATTTGCGAATATCATAGATTGGTCAAGTTGGAATTGGTGAATAAATCACATCCAACAGGGTGGTCAAATCACCTAGATTTTACGTATAATTGGTCAAAATTATATCCATTCACCATTGATTTATTTTATGAGAGTCAAATTAGTAATATTTTCACCATAACAAACTATGTGTTTCAAATGGGCCGACTAATATTTTTGCCTGGAATTTCAGAAGCAGGTACTAAATCACCCATATATTCACAAATACTATTAAAACAACATTGTGTATCGGGACATGTTTCACCAACTCCATTCAATGTTCGCTGTGTGTGAGGACCCATTTTGCCAACCCCATTAAATGGTCATTACACGTGAGGACCCATTTCGCCAATTAAAATTTACAAGTAGTTGATTATGAGGGGCCATTTCGCCAATTTCCATGACACCTCTGTGCTAATCGTAGGGCCATATTCACCTTGGAAATTACAATGTATATAGTTCGTTGAGGTTTGATTCACTGACACTTAAATGTATTCCTTATATAATCACGCGGGATTTGCCAAATCTTTTTAATATACCATATAAAATTAATGCAAAATTTGCCAAATATGGATTGATAGAAATACAATCGAAACTCTGATTTATTATTACACATTTTGTTTAGTTCTAAACTTGTGAGCTCTTGACTCAGATTTTGGAAGTTGAAGTTGGAACCTTGAAGTTGATCATAGGTAAAGTTACAAACTTACAACATAGGTGTTCCTGTATTATTGAATAGCAAGTCAATGAAAGCCTAAACTTAAACGTGAGTAATCATTTCTTCACAGTATTAGTGTTATAAGATTTCTTTATCTCTCTTCCATTCTTGGTTCAATCTTAAAGAAGATATTTAGTAGGGAATGGGATCTATATTCTATGAGTATGTCCTTCTTAAACAAGAAGACATTTTTTTCTAGCTTTTATTAGAAGTGGGAGATCAAGATGTTAAGCTTCAAGTATGACAAGGGTAAGACTCCTCAGGGTGGTGAAGGGACTAGGAGGCCATCAAAACATCGAAAAGATGGAGTTAGTAGACAATATTACTTTGGAATTGGCAATGTTTCTAATCCATCGAATCAAGATGGAGCTACACCATCAATTCTTGTACCAAATAATAATGAAGAAGCCATTCGCAATACCTCACCACCACCACAAGGTGGGATTGCCATTGAGTTAAATGAGGATGGCAATATCATAGAAGATGTTCCAAGGGATACCCTGGTTAGCTAGAATGAGGATGTCAATACCGCAGAAGATGTTCCAAGGGATACCCTAGTTAGCCAGAATGAGGATGGCAATACTGCACAAGATGTTCCAAGGGATACCCTGGTTAGCCAGAATGAGGATAACAATACCGCAAAAGATGTTCCAAGGGATACCCTGGTTAGCTAGACTCAAGATGGCAATACTACAGAAGATGTTGCAAGGGAAACCCCAGTTAGCCAGATTGAGATAATTATCTTGGAAGAAAAAAAATGCTGGTGCTATAGATGATGTTGGTAAGAACAAAAGAAAAGACAAATCAAAAGATTCAAAACTAGGGCGTGAGTGGGAAATGTCAAGGAATTTTCAGCTTGATTGGGTGGAAAAGTACCCATTCATTAAACCAGTGGAGAAAGCAAACAAAGATGAACAGCCAACAGAATGCAAGTGTGTGATTTGTAGTTAGAAATGTAAAAGAGACAAGAAATTGTAGCTAAAGCTTGACACTATAGAAAAGCATATAGGTAAAGTTTATGAAAAACAAATCATAGATGGAAAGGAAACATCAATAGTAAGATGGAAATCAAAGAATGTCTTCATGTGAAGTATGCCACGGAATATGATGAGCATAAGAAAAGAATGATGAAGCTTGCTGTAAGTAGAGGTACAATCAAGACTCAATTTGAAAAAGCAATGGAAGGAGCACAACTAGTAAAAACTATTCATTTGAGTGTTGTTGTTCATATTTTGTCCAGAAGGCATCCTATGACAGACTACCCAGAGTATAGTAATTTATTATCTTTTTTGAGTGTTCCTCACTATCCTAGCACACATTGGTCAATAAACGCTGGATGGGAATGGGAAAACTATCTCACTATAGTGGAAAAGAAAGATTTAAAGGAGAATGCAAAAGAGTCAAACTTCATTGCATTATCTTTAGATGAAGTTACTGTGGTAGATAATACTTCTTGGGTCTGTATGCATGTGTATACTATAAAAGAACATGTTCGCCGAGCTCATCTACTCTATGTTCATAAAATGAAGGACAGTTCAACATGGCAAAATCTATTTGAACTAGTTAAGAAGTCTTTGAATGAAATTGCGAGTATGGATGACTTGACAATTGCCAAAAAGTTGGTGTGTGTAGGCGCTGATGGAGTTGTAGTAATGCAAGGTCATTGGAGCGGTCTTTACACAAAATTACAAACTACTTGTGCACCATACATGCTTGGCATTCACTACATGGCCCATAGAATGAATTTAGCATTTAAAATTGTAAGCAAGTTTCCTACAATATCAAAAGTTGAAAATCTAGTCCGCGAGCTCCATGCATACTTCTACCAAAGTCCCAAACATTTTGTAGAATTTCAAAATTTTGCTGAGGGAATAACAACAGGAAACAAGCTTCTAAAGGATGTTGATACTAGATGGATCTCCTTGCATGGACCAACGCAACGAGTTCTTTCAGAATATCCATCCTTGATTAGAATAATGTACGAGCATCACAACATAGTAGACAAAGCACTTGATCTCTTACATAGGTTAAGTGATATAGAGACAGTCTTAACTTTAGCTAGTCTTCTCCCTATGCTAGATGAAATGAACAATCTTGTGAAGAAAGTCCAAGACAGAACTATTTATATCTACGAGTATACCAAACTATGTAGAATGACATGCATGGCCCTCGATAATCTATATCTAGATCTAACTTCTCAAAGCCCAAATTTTTTTAGGTGGTAGATAATTATAGATTTGAATAATCCTAAAAATTATTTACAGTTTAATGCAAGCGGGGAGTTATGTACCTTTGTAGATGGATTTGAGATACCAATGCACTGTTGTAAAATGGTCAAGCGCTCTATCAGAGAAGTACCTATTAGAAAGGAAGATTTTGATGGAATTGTTGAATCTGTTAGTAGTAATTTGAAGGAAATTACAAGCAATATTTCAATAGAGATTTATAATCAATTCCCTTGAGAAGAAATATTTGATGCCATGTCTATTGTGTATCCTCAATTTTAGGTTCAAGGCCACCAAGATAGCCCAAGCTTTTTTCATCAAAAAGTAACTACCTTGACCGCATACTTTTCGAAAAGTGCAGAATACAATGGATAGAAAATAGAAGGAATTATAGACAAAAATAAGCTTAAAGGACAATGTACTCAGTTTGCAAGAAGTATGATAGACCAGTTTAATGCCATGGAGAATCCCTTTGAAGTGGGATCAATAACAAAGGCCTAGAAAAACTTGGGTCAGAGTAAAATATTGTGTGATTTGATATCAGAATATTTCAAACTTGCTGATTTATGTCAAACAATGATATTGGGTTCAATGGAAGATGAGAGAGTTTTTAGTGCATTGGGGTTTTTGAAATAAAAGATAAGAAACAAACTAGACAAGAAATTGGAAAATTACTTGAGGGTATTAGGAAGTGCGTATAATGTCAAAAAAATTCCTTATGAAAGGGCACTTACAATCTGGGAGTCCATATGTGAAAGAAGAGGGTTGTACAACACTTCAAGTTCAAACGCTGGTGGTGGTGGGACAAATGACAATGACACAATGATGAATTTGACTTTGAGACTCAGAATCAAGACAAAGAAAATGAAGACGAGACCTAGAATCAAGATGAACAGCCTGTGATGGCCCACCTCTTACCTACCACATGTAGGCACGTGTTAGCCTCCACATGCCTGCCTTTCACTTCTCAAACAAGAGAATGCCACATGTCGCCATGTCGCAACTGCGTAGTGCAAATTCCATCCTATGACATTCTCCTTGCGATGATGTGCAACCATTGGATCAAGTCTTTAGTTGATGCAGGGTCTTTAGTGGGATAGGATGCCAACTTAGATTCTTTGACATGTGTCATTCTGTGATAGCTGCATAGAGAATATTCTCTCTTGACAGATTCCTCATGCACCCTTGCATGACCATTAGATTTCGTCCTTCCTGCAAATCATTTTATCGACGACAATAGGTAACCTCTAGATTAAGGGGCCTGTCAACTTACGAATATTAGGACATGAAGTCATGACTTAACTAACTGACAACCTACTCGCACATTAACTACTCAAGCCATCCGTTATCTGCTTAAATTCTTACACATTAGATGGCTAAGATTAAAACATCTTGTTGAGGAATTTGCCATGTGTCTTAATTAAATCTTTAATAGCTCACCCTTTAAGTCTCTTAGGGCTACTTCAAAATATTTACTAAAGCATTTAAAAAGTGGACTCTACTAGGTTAACTTGTTCCCCACCAAGCGGTGACCGACAAGATTAGGTATAGGGGGCCGGTAAAGAACACGATTTTGATGGCTTAGGTTTCAACTTAGACAACTGGCAACTGAAGGTACCAAGTCAACATAAGATTACAAAGAGGGTTTCTAGTATGAAATGTCAACCATTAATATTTGGAAATCAAACAGTTCAAGTGTTATTTTGGAGGCTTGAAGTTGCTGGTCTAGTGTTTTAGACATTTTCTTCCAGAATGCAACTACAGCTGTCCATAAAAAATTCATCAAATGGTCGTCTGTTATATTATTTTATGTTGACATCTTGCTTCATACATAATAAATATGTTGACACTTGTCCGCATTCCAAACACTTTATGAAGGAATTTTGATGTGTGTAAAATTTGTCCTAGAATAGAACAATATGACCCATTTGATATTTTTGCCACACTGTATGATTTTTTATTGGCATAACAGTTTATTTCGCCAATTAATTTTTATTGGTTTGAAGATATATTTAAATTCACCAATGATTTTTTTTATTTCTTTGAAAATTGGTTTAATTCACTAATGAAAATATATTTTTTGGTTTGAAATTAGATTTTAATTGCCAGCAAAAATATTTTCTTATTTAGAAAATAGGTTTAATTCGCCAATGAAAATATTTAATTGGTTTGAAAATAGATTTTAATCACCAATGAAAATATTTTATTGGTTTTAAAAAAATTACAATTTGCCAAGATTTTCATGGACCTCTAGTGATTACAAAGGATTCTCCAAATAAGATTTTTTTTCCTAGAAAAATGGAAAATTTTACCAATAAAATTAATATTTTCTTGGGAAGTATACACGATTCACTAGGTTTATACACCTTCAAGGTGGGGGGGGTTCTTAAATTTATCCCTAGAATTCAATCATTTATCAATTGGTTTTTGCCTCTATCTCGCAGGGATATGCACTCTTTATCTAACAACGGTGATCGAAAGACTTGAATGTCTCTCCGGGCTTGACCAAGGCAAGCCTCTAAACACCACAACCCATAACCCTCTTTTCTATGATTACAGGTTACAGGTTGTGGAAGCAAAAGAAGTGGAGTTGCAAGGAAGCATAACAGAGTGTCAGAAGTGTAGAGGAAAGTAGAAAATAGGGACCTAGACTAGGGCACCCGCTCATTAGTCCTCCAGATCCCACAATAGTAAAATCTCCAGAAGAATAGAATTAAGTTGCAGACAACCTTCCTAGATCCTGATAAAAAATGGTACATTAGACTAGGGCGCCTACTCATTAGTCCCTATCATTTCTATACACTGAATCTCAAAATCTGGTATGCATTTGATTATCATTTGATATCTCTGTGTGCGAGCATTTTTTGTTATTTGTCCATTTGTTTATGATTTCATTGAATTAGGGTTTTAAGCATAATTAGACTTAATTGAACAACAAAATGATACAATTCCAAATTTCCCTTCTATTCCAAGTGACAGGAGATCTGTAGTGTAGTCCTCTACTCGGTTGAATGTCCTTGAATGTTGATGTGAAAGGAGGATTTAACATAAACCCTTGAAATTATGAAACCCCTCTTTTTATATTAAACATTATCATCTTAACTATTTAATTATTTAAAAATATTGATAGAACTAATTATCTCATAACCAAACTATTTCTTGTAAACTAGACACCTCATTTTGATTGTTAAAACTTGCTATTAACAAAGGCTTAGACGATATTTACTAGCATGTATATTTATAAGAAAATGTTTATTTAACTCTTATTAATTAATTATTTATTTATGTTTAACAAATTTTAGCCATATTACAAGGCCAATTTAATTTAATTTGATTACTTAAATTATCACACCCTATGTGTCACAACTTAAGCATCATTTTTAAAAGATTTTTTTAAAACATAATGTACCACTCAATTAAATTTTTTCAAAATCATTAATTAAATTAAATTATGTCAAAACCCCCAAAGTTCAATTTAATTTAATCATGTAATGAACATAATTAAAATCTAGTTTATAAATAATCAAACTTAGATTACTGAACTAACTTAATTGAATTCTAAATAATAATTAATTAATGAAAATTAGAGCATCACTAATAAATCTTAAATATGATATAATATAAAATATTAACAATAATAACTTGCTACACAATTATTGCTGATAAGGGCATGGTTTGGTGGTTAAGTCGCTCAGTTGTAGTGGCGGCCACCAAAGTTCAAACCCCCACTGGGGCCAACGAGCTCGCAGGATTTACGCCTTCGCTGGGCCAATGAGCTCATAGGTTTGAAGTGTTCTTTCTAGGGGATGAGGTCCCCCATGTTGTGGCCTCACTGGTTCATTGCTCTAGGCAAAAGCATCTGCGTGGAGCCAGAGGGCGTGTCACACTAGCATCGACAGTCACGTTAAAAAGTTTACCAGGTGCATTTAAAAAAAAACTTGCTACACAATTACATTTTAAATCATGTCACATCCATAAATAAATGAATAATTCAAAAAGTTACATGACTAACTAAAAATAAATAAAAACCAAAGATCTAATTAGTCTTGAACATCTATTTTTTATCAAATTTTTTAATCCTAGCCATGTAGATAATAATAGTCGTAAAGGTGTCCTAATTCTCTCCATTCAATTCTAGCCATCCATTTTAATTAAATCTCAACCCTTTATTTTATCATTTACACATCTATAAATCAACTCTCATCTTCAACTATTTCATGAGAGAAGAAGTTGTAGGCACATGTTGCTAGAATCTTGAAAAATTCCATGATCAACCACATCAATTTCATCAAAAAACACATCTACAAAAACAAAGAATGACCAAATTTCATGCAGAGAGTCATGTGTCTCACACAATTATTCAAACAAAGAGATTTTTTATTCATTGGAAAGAGAATTTCAAGACCATTTTGAAAATTGGTTACATTAAAGATTTGGATTAAAATTAAGAGAGATATAATTATTTAAATTTGACTTAGAAACTTTGTTTTTTGGAAACTTGTACGCATATTTTTTAAGGAAAAAATCATATTTTACAATCTAGGAGAGGAAACTACTGAGATTGAATCTAATTAGCACTCTGTGTCATCTTGGTGATGTTTGGTCTGAATATTTCTTTTTGAATTTATATTTTATGTGTTTATGCTAAATTCAGACTAGGTATGTTTGGCCTTGTGTTGGCCTTTATTGTTTTATTTTTTAATTTGTATTGTTTTCTTTGGCACCTTTTTTAAATTGAAGGTCGAGGGTGGGTAAAGAAGGTATAGAAATTTAAGACCCTTGGGGATTGGTCAGGCAGATGTGACATCTGGTTAATTATATGAAGAAAGAGGATCAAATTGTAGATAGTAGAGGTGAGAAGGGAGTTCCAAGAAAAACATCCTTCAAGGATATCTTGGATGCGCAGGATGTAGAGGTAGCACTAGAGAATGCAGAATTCATGGTTAGATTCCAAGTCGATGGTGGACTAGCCGACAGTCGAGGAGCAAGAGAAGGTAGTGGAGGCAAGGAGGAAGGTAAGGCCCCTTTTCTACTTGTATTCTCTACATGTTAGCCCTAATGATGAAATGGTGAAAGAAGTAAAGAAAGAGGAAAGTAGGCTAAGAAATACAAT
The DNA here is from genome assembly GCA_027924645.1 of Cunninghamia lanceolata. NCBI lineage: Eukaryota > Viridiplantae > Streptophyta > Pinopsida > Cupressales > Cupressaceae > Cunninghamia > Cunninghamia lanceolata. The sequence continues at coordinate 4,813,214 of BSBN01000098.1, read as the reverse complement.
TATTTTTCTTGCATGTGTCAAGATGTTGAAAGCCTCCCTTCAAGGAATTTTTAGATAATTGGTTGAATAGTGTTTGGGGCAAAAAAGCTTGGTGTGTATATATATATAATTTTAGTGGATCATGAAACCAAATTAAACACAGACTTCCCAATATTCCAAACTCCCTTCTTAAGCACACATTTTTGCATGTTATGATTCTTTAAAAAAGTAACAAATAATCCTCTGTGAATCATGCGACAGAAGCAATATATTGCTTCTGTCGCATGATTCACAGAGGATTATTTGTTACTTTTTTAAAGAATCATAACATGCAAAAATGTGTGCTTAAGAAGGGAGTTTGGAATATTGGGAAGTCTGTGTTTAAGTTGGTTTCATGATCCACTAAAATTACACATGAAGAAATAATGTTATGTTCAGTTCCAAGATGGATGAATATTAAGAATGTTCCTGCCCAGCTTTGGGCCTTTCTACTGCAGCTTCTCAAACCCATTGGTAGGGTCCTCCAAGTGGAGGAGACCAGGTCAACTTTACCCATATGAATGCTAGGGTATTGCTCTCGATCAATGTTTGGGTATGAATTCCATCAGCTATTGAATTTTAGCTTGATAGGATAATGTATGCTTGTGAAATTGAAGGACTTGTGGGGATTAACTCTTGTTAATTATGCAAGAGTGATGGTCACTAGAAAAAAGATTTCCTTATTATAAAATTTCAAAAACATTAAAAGGAAGAATACCCATGGAGAAGGTAAGAAAGGAAAAGAGGGCTCTAAGGTCCCTAATGAAGCTTGAGATGGTGAACCTCTAGTTCACCAAAAGGAAAAAATACTAGAGACATGGATATGGGGTTTACAGAAAATAGGGATCTGGGAAAGATAATAATGAGGGTCCCTTAAAGAAGGATACCTTGATAACTGTGGTTGAAATTAATGAGGATGACCCCATAATAAGGAGGAAGAAGATTGCTCATGAGATTGTCTTGGAAAAGATTAAGGGTAAAAACAAGTTGGGTCCACATATAGGGGAAGCGTTGGGTAAAAAAAATATCTTGACAAGAATAGGTACTTATTTTTTTTAAAAATGGGTACTCATTTAGGAATGGGTTCCCAAGCCTGGAATCAGAACATGTACCCATTATGCTTTGGGATCCTGACCTAAATGGGTAGCCATTTCATAAAGGTATTTAGTTTTTTAAAAATGGGAAATAACAAACATATTAGGAATGGGTACCATTCTATTTTTTATAACGAGTACCTATTTTAGAGTGGGTACCCATTTTTGAACGGGTACCCATTCCCAAAATTTTGAAACCATAATGCACATTTTTCATTTGGTTTTAGGCTCGAGAAATGCATGGTAAGCTGACGCTTAGCCTTGGACCTACAAGTAAAAGTCCATGTTCACAACAAGAGAAAAGACTAACTTTCCTAATATGGCTGATGACATTTTTTTCTGAATTTTTTTATGAAATTAAACCCATTATAGATGATGATGATGTGTAGTTTTTAAAAATGTAATTTTTTAATGATTCTATTTTTTTTCTATTTATTAATCAATTTATGAGAAAACAGGTCCATAAACTCGAAATGTTAGGTTTTAATATTTTTAATAACTTGTAATTTTTAAAGTTTTTTTTTAAAATTATATGATACAGGAGCATCCGAATGGATTGGTGATTAGCATCAACCAAAAATAGATTTTAGGTTTGGGTTTTAGTTTTGGTGTGTTTTGGTTTTTCATTTGGCATCTCTTGGCCGTTGAATGGGTGGCATGTCAGAATTTGCAAGTTTTCAATTTTTGCCATACTTTGGCTTCGGCGCACAACATACAATTTTCTCTGAAACAATTGTTTTAGAAAATCAATAAGGTTTCTTGGAAAACCCTCTTACAAGAATATGTTTTATTTCATCATGGATTTGATGACAAAGGTTTCATAGTCATACACCTTATGGTTTTGGAGAATTAACTATTTCCCGACTTATGCTAGCAATTTGGCAAAGTTTTAAAATTTCAAAATCTATGAAGTTTGACATAGAACAGATTACCATGAAACTAGGTAATGTTTATTTACACCTCTTGGCAAGTTTTCATAGAAAAATAAGCTCCTCGGTAAAAGTTATACACAAAGTCAATTTTTGACAGTTTCTGGCATCTAATTTCAACATCTAAAGCACCAATTTGACCTTTTTTTTTAGCAAGGTAATATGGAGATCCTAGAAATTAATTTTATTGGTTTATTCCTTTATGATTCATCTTTCCATTGCATAAAATTTTGAGGTGATTGCATTCAAAAGTGGATAAGAAAAAAAATCAAGTTAGAGCCCAAAAAGTTGGTTTTCAGCTCTAAATCCATCATGTTGCAGTTGCACAATGAATTTTCTTCATTTGTTGGTGTAGTTTCACAAGGAGACAATGTAAATGTCTATATATAATGTATTATCTTCTATTTATTCTTCATATGTGGTTTAAAACAGAGAAAATTGCAATGTTTCAAATTGGGAGAGTGGTGGCTTAAATAGAGGAGGCAACATATTATAAAAAATATTAATAGAAATTAATTAGAGGAATAAAATGCCTCATATGGAAGATTTCAAAGCCTAAACTAAGGTTGAAAATTTAAAAATAAATAAAAGAAGGAGAAAAGGTTGTGTTGCAAGTTGAAATGTCTCTAATGAGGTCGTACAAACATTATCTTTTAGATTTGATGGAGAGAAGAAAGCGCTTGGGGAAAATTGGGATACCATAGTGCTGGGAATACCTCTTTGAGACTTGTTTAAATTTTAAAATATATTTTTCTTTGTCCATGAAGGAGGAGTGTGGAAAGAAGTATGGTTCGCTGCCCAGGAAAAAGCAAATAGAGTGAAAAGAAATTGTAAATCCCTGTCAGGTAGAAAGAGTTCACTACCTTGACAGAAGAAGCAATGTGAATAAATTAAATTTTCTATCAAAGAATGGTGAGAAGATGAAACTACAGATGGGAAAGAGAGCAGAGCATGAAAGTGAGAATTTCAATGTCTCTTAGAGACATGAATTTATTTTTGATGATAGTATAAATTAGAAAATTGGAGTGCTTCTATGATTGAGAGAATGAGGCATCAACCTTGAGGAAGAACACCTAAAATCTGGAAATCGACAACTTGTTTAAAAAGAAAGCATTTGTAGATTTTAATGGTTTTGAGTTTGAATTATGTATTGTGGAATGGATGTCGATATAGAAGGAAGGTATAGAAATCTTAGGGCAAAACAATCATAAGGGGGAATTTGAAAATAAATGAGCCCATGAGAGGGCATAGAAGAAATATAATTCTATAGAGAGATAAATTGATGACAGAGGAAGTCAGGAGGCTATGAAGAAATGCGTTGTGTAACTCAAGAGGAAGTGAAGGCCTATGTGTAAATTGATTATAAACATTTTGATGTAGAGTTCTATATTCCTTCTATGGATTTTAATTTAATAAAATTTTGAGTGTGTGTTTTATTTTTGCTGCAATCATATTTTGTAATTGCTAATTCAAATTAGAGAGCAGAGTGCATCTGTCTAGATGCAAAAGTGTGATTGATTGTGTAAGAGAAGAGTTTGTTTGGCAAAGGGGAGTACCCTCTTGCTTTAAGTGGTATCAAAGCTTGAAGGTCCTGAGAGTGTAGAGGATACATCAGGACGTGTGGATAGAGACAATGGTAGAAAAGAGCTCATGTGGAGGGTGCTGCCACAATAATGGGTTACACTTTCTAGGACATCCTAATTTTTGCTGAAATCACATATTTTTAGAAAATATAATGATTTAATCCTTGAAAGTTTCCATTTAAAGTATTTTAATTGAAAAGGGTTTGATCAAACCCCCTTGGATAGAACCCCACTAGTTTTAAACCATACCTATAATGGAGTCTCCTCTACACCTATCAAAATGCTAATAAACAACCACTTTTGATTTACCTTTTGGTGGATCAAATGAATTCATTTAAAATTTATGTTTTGTACGTATGTAGTCCTTATTATAAGCTTCCCAAAAAGTATAATTTTAAATATATTTAATTTGATTATTATATTTATTTTTTATTTCTTGTGAATGTAGGTTTTTCACTGAACATCAAGTTCTCTATTCTACACACATAGAAAACTAGTAAATTAGTCAAAAAAAAATTTACAAATATCTATGCCCTAGGTATTGATGTCCTTGTTTCAACAAAAAAGAAAAATTTCAATTTCAATACATATAGAAAAAGTTATGTTTTATGGAATACACCTATATCTAAATTATAATTGGTTTGACTTCACAAATTAATTTTAAAAAAATATTCAATAAAATATTATAAAACCAAATGCATGCCCTATATATCAGTGTTACCAATCTAAATTCAAAAGAAATAGAATTTTATCTGTTCTAGAAAAGAAGTTATGTGCTATGGAATACACATCATTTTTAAAAAATGTTGTTTACTATTAAAAACTAGTTATCAAAGGAGACACAAAATTTTTTACAATTTAATTCTAAATTTTTAAAAAAATATATTTAGAATCTACAAACAAAATCTCACAAATCACTAGTTCCCATCATCTTCAAATTCCTAACAGTTTAGTGGCCATAGGTATTAGAAAGTGAATATTTAGTTCAAAATGTTGATTTCAATGTCAAGTTTGGCCAAAAAGTGTAACCCATTATTGCGGGATGACCCTGCCAAACTATTGCAGGTGTGAGAGAGAAGTCGTGAGCACTGAGAGCTAGTAACCACAGAAGAGTTGTCCTTTCAGGTTGCAGGGTAAGTGAAAGTGAATGTAGAAGATTGCAATAGTGAGTAAGATGAAGATACATGTGTGGAAACTAGTCATATGGGATGGTTGGAGATGGTACAAAAGGAAGGAATTTATTAGAGAGATGACTAAAAGGATTGAAGAGATTGATAGGTTGTTTGAGAGGTGTGACCAATTGGAAGCTATGCAGTGTGACAAATCTAAGAGGGATAAGTTTGCAGTGAAGACATGCCATGAAAAAGGCATGAAATAAAAGGATAAAGAAGATGAGGAATTGCATACAATAGTGATTGAGAAAATGAAAGAGAAGAAAGAAGAAGTGGCAGCAGATAAATAAAAAGATGAAGTAGAGATCCTTGTGCAAAAGTATCAAGGGGAAAGAGAGAAGATTGCAACCAAGGTTGTAAAGGATGGGAAGAAGAATTGCAGCTCTTTGGTAGAAGGGGCATGGAAAGAAGAGCATATGTTAATAGTCCATACATTCCAAAAGGAAAAAAATTACAAAAAAGAAGAAACAAGGAGAGAAAAGAATGGAAGAGGAAATAATGTTCAGTCGTAGGATGCCATTTTGAAGAGGCAAAACATGAAATTGTAGTGGTGAAGGATCGATGGGAAGACATGGGATATGTGGGATAGTGAGGTGATGTAGAGATAATTCATGATGAAATGAGGAGAGTGGAAGCATTAAAGTTTACAGCAAAGGTATGTCTTTCGAAAGAAATGGATGAAGGAGATGGAATTGATGTAGCAACAACGATTACATATCGTTTGGAGGATAAAGATAGAAGAAGAAGGTGAAAAACCTACAGCTGAAGAGCATAAAGTTGCAGCAAATGTAGAAGCAAAAATGACAAAGTTAGAAGGCCCTAGGTTTGACAAGCAAATGGGCAAAGAGAAAAATGATCTTTTATGGAAAGATGAGATGAAGAAAATAGACAAATTGCTAGAAGGAGATTGGATAGAAGAACATAAAGAGTTGAATGGTTCATCAAAAAATGAAGGAAAAGAAATTGGAACAGCGAAAATAAATGAGGTAAAATTTGAAAGTTTTGAGTTTAATTTGTTTGAAATGATGAATACAATAGGAGAAGAAAAAAGGTAGATACATATAAGGCTTCAATTTCCATGAGGCTATTGTAGATTTGGTTGCTGATGAAGAGCTTAATTTGCTTGAGGAAGGAAGTGAAAGGATAGAAAATTTGTTCAGTTTGAGTGAACACTTGAAGGAGATGAATGGGGTATCTACTTGAGTGATGTCGCAATAGTGAATAATGAAGAGGCAACTTCTATTTTTTTTGAATTTTGTGAAGAGTAAATTGATGCAAATTTGTTTGTTGCTAAGATGGATAAGGAGTTGCAAATAGATGGGAAGAAAACAAATGAAGATGCAGACTTGTATGTAGTTGTTACATGTTTGTATGATGAGATCGTAGAAGATGTTATAGGTGGAAAACTTGATACAACAATTAATGACTTGAGGACGGTGATGGGAGTAGATGGGGTAGATGAAAACCTCATAGAAAAGTAGGAGTGGATGAAAATAGTAGTTATAGATGATGATGAAAGAAATATTGCAGTGAGGAAGGAAGAGGTAAAGTGTTTTGTGTTTTGTGATGAAATTCATTTTCATTCATTTGCAATGTTTAGGGTTGAGGAGTATGGAGGAGAGAAAATGGAAATTGTTAATTTCCATGAAGTTATAAAGGTATATTTGCATGTCTATGTTGTAGGTTTTGATGTGTACGATGAGGGATTTTGGTGGAGGTGGCCAGTTGACAATGGTGGGTTGGATCCCACGAAGGAGGATATGAATGGAGAAAATAATGGGAGGAGGAGGATGGTATAGGGTGCATGAAAATCCATGAGAGGAGAGAAGAATGGAGTGTAGATTTGTTGGAGGAGCATGAAGATTGTTTTGGCGAGATGCTAGAAAAAGAGGAAATAAAGAAAAACTTTTAGTGCACATGTTTCAATAATGGAGCTCACTTCAGATTTATTGCAATCTGAAATAATGGTCCTACCATTCAACTCCATGTTTCTGAGTATATTCTCACAAAATTCCTACCCAGCGTGTTTAAAGCAGGAGCATCTGGGTGGACTAGTCATCAGCGTCAACCAAAAACAAATTTTAGGTTTGGGTTTCAGTTTTGGTGTGTTTTAGTTTTTCATTTGGCATCTCTTGGCTATTTTAATGGGTGGCATGTCAGAATTTGCAAGTTTCCATCTTTTGTCGTACTTTGGCTTCGGCACACAATAGGTAGTTTTCACTGAAACAATTGTTTCAGGAAATCAATGAGGTTTCTCAGCAAACCCTCTTACAAGAAGATCTATCATAAGGGGGAATTCAAAAATGAATGAGCCCATGAGAGGGCGTAGAAGAAATATAATGCTGTAGAGAGATAAATTTAGGACAAAGGAAGTTAGGAGGCTATGAAGTAGAGTGTTGCGTAGCTGAGAGGCATTGAAGGCGTATGTGTAAATTGATTGTAAACATTTTGATGCAGAATTATATATTCCTTGTGTGGATTTGAATTTAATAAAATTTTGAGTGTGTGTTTTATTTGTGTTGCAATCATATATTATAATTGTGAATTCAAATTAGAGAGAAAACTGCATCTACCTATGCAAAAGTGTGATTGATTGTGTGGGAGAAGAGTTTGTTTGGAAGAGGGGAGTACCATCTTGCATTATTATATGTCATCAATCCACACATCATTCTTTACATAATGGAAAAAAAATCATTTTATTATTAGTTTAGCTCAAATTATGTTGGTCATATACGAGGGGTTTTCAAAATAATAATTAGGGACAATAAAAAATTAATAAAAAAAATATTTGGAAAAAATTATAAAAATATATCATCATCAAGATTCACTATAATACACATCTTTCCCCAAAAGGCTTTAGAAAAATATTTTTATTTAGGTCAAGTTATGTTGGTTGTACACGTGCATGGTATGGTCCCAAAAAAGTGACTTTTAAAAGTGATTTTTGTAAAAGCCTATGAAAAATTAGTTTGTATCATTTGGGTATTATAATAAATTGTATATTTCAAAACTAGACTCAAAATGCTACATTTTATATTACTAAACTTTCTTATGATTCTATGTGTAAGTGCTTCAAATTGTGACTCCAACTATGACAAAATTTGATTTTCAAGAAAAACACTTCCACTTTTTAGCCAAAAAGTGGACCCAATTTCTTGCATTTACCCTTAACAACAATTTAGAGAGAGAAACTTCTCAGGAGAAAAATTACAAGAAACTTCTGTTACCCTGAACTCAACAGGCCCTGAAGGTGGCAATGTAGCACTCATGGTTGAAACAACCCCTAACTCTGTGAATGATTGCATGGAATGCTCTGACCCTCCATCTCAAAATGAAACTAAGAAAAATGTTGTTGTGGAAAAAACAATAAAGAAGAAGAAGAAAAGAATAAAATGAAACAATTTAGTAGAGGAGATACTTTTCAGAATCCTAGGAAGAAAGGGAAAGTAGAAAATATCCCTACATGTTTTGACAGATTATATAAGGGGTGAAAACAAATTGACCGCCCCCTTAAATGAGGATTAAGTTCATCAGTTGGAACATTAGGGGATTGGAATCCCATTACAAGAAGTATGTAGTTAGGCCCTTGTGTAATAATAAGAAAGGTCTAAATTGTCTTCTTCTATAGGAAGTAAAAGCAATTTGATTTCAGTTAGAGAATGCCTTGAGCTTTGTGTGGAAAGACGCTACAGTTTTCTACTCCAAGCATGAGAAAGGAAAAGGTGGAGTTACTATCCTAGTTATCAAAATTGTACTAAACATATTGTGTAGACTAGTTGAACATTCTCCTTGTAATAGTATGTTCAAGTTAAACACTAAACTGTTAAAGAGGGAAGACTATTTGGAAGGTATTTCTACTAATAGAAATATCAATAGGATTCTCTTTCCAAAATAGTCTACTATTTCCTCTTGGGAATATAATGTTGATAGCTACAAGAAGTTGTTTCAAATTATGAGCAAAAAAATTCTATTGATAACAAAAAGTAAGAATGTGCTCTTTAGAATGAACATTTAAGAATTGAAGATGAGATACAAAAGAATAAGGATGATAAAGATCTAATTCATGCTCTTAAGATTATCAAACACAAAATTAGGAGGATCCAAACAAAAAAGGCTCTAGGAGCTAAAATTAGATCTAAGCTCAATTGGATTAGAGAAGGGGATAAAGGCTCTAAGTTTTTTTTCAAATTATTGAAGATAAAAAATAATGTAAAGGAGGTGGCTCCAATTTTGGAGAATGATTTTTGGCATAGAAGTAATGATGAGATTAAGGAGTTTTTTAGGTGTTTCTACAAAAAGTTATTTGCTTCCAATGATAAAGGGATAAGATACAATTAGGCTTAGGAAATTTATAAGAAGATTATCCCAAAACAGATAAATGGAGATCTTGCTTACAACCTGGACCAAAAGATTACTAAAGAGGAAATCACTAATGCCATTCAATCCTTAAAAAATGAGAAGTCTTTAGGAGTTGATGGGCTTCCAATTGAATTTTATAAAGATAACTTAGATTGGGTGTTGGATGATTTTTTTAATCTGCATGAAGAGGTTATTCAAAGGGGCTCTTTGGGGGATATAATAAATAGAGGTGTCATGAAGCTCCTCCCTAAAGAGGGGGATAAGAGTAATCTAAAAAACTGGAGACCAATTACTTTGTTAAATGTCTCATACAAAATTCTTGATAAGGCTCTTGCTTTAAGGCTTACTTATATAATTCCCAATATTATAAACACCACTCAAATAGGGTTCATTAAGAATAGGTATATCCTTGAGAACTTGATTATAAGTTGGGAAGCCATGGAGTGGGCAAATAGTTCTAATCAGACTGTTGGTATTTTTTTTCATGGAGTGGGCAAATACTTCTAATCAAAATGTTGGTATTTTGCTTCATGACTTTGAAAAAGCATATGACAAGGTTGAGTGCTCTTTTATTATATTAATTATAGAATCTCTTAAGGGTTAAGTGCTCTTAGTGGAGTAATAAGGGTATCATAAATTTTTATAATGTCTTGAATAAGAATGAATTGAAGAGTGGCCTAAACTTAGTTCTGAATTCAAATTGCTAGAATCTCAAAGGAGAATCTTTTCTATGATGAGGAAAGCCCTTTCTCAGCTACATATTCCTATCAAGCTGAGATTCAACTCTGAATGTTTGGACAATTTCAAATGGGCTGATGGTACCATATTTTTCAAGGTGGATTCACTAAAAGTTTATAAGATGGTGATCGATTCCCAAGAGGTCTTTAAACATGTCAATTTGGTCTAGAATATATGTCTTGATAGTAAGGATTGATCCAATACCCTTAAAGCCTATTGGTGTCAGCTGCTTGAACCCAAAAAAATGCTTCTTTAAATGGATGTTTTTATTAAAGAAGATTGTTGTTGGAGTCCCTTATTTTAATCAATGTTTTGTGTGTGGTTGTATTGAAGATGTTGGTCATATTTTCTTTGAGTGCTTGTATGCTAAATCTATTTGGTCTATTTTTATCTGTAATATTCTTGGGTGGGACATTAGGGAAAATGTGACTTGGCATGAAATTTTGTGTGGATAAGTGACAGGTTTAGATATTAGATCTAACCTATTTTGGATTGTTTTGTCCACTCAAATTTTATGGTTTTTATGGAAGAAGGGGAATGAGGACCTATATCAGGACAAAATAAGGTGCCTTATGTAGTCTCTTAGTAGACTCACCATCCTAAAAATTTGTGAACAAGTTACTATGACACTCAAGATCTCCATAGAAAGGTTCATGAAGATCATTGATGAGGGATACACCACCATTTTTAGATCACATGTCAAATATGCTGAATTTTGGCTACATGATCTGAGGAAGATAGATGTTCACAAATTCCATAAGGAGTATCTTGATTTCTAGAAATTGTACTGCAAGTAGCATAAGTATGAGCTAATGAGAGATGAAGCAGTTAAAGATCTGGAGCATGTAAATTAGAGCTTTGATAGAAGTGACATCATCAGAGCTCCTCTTGGTACCTGATGGTAGTTGGTTGTCATTGATGTCAAATGTGTTGTTGCAGAATTACATTATCTTGTGTGTTGTTAAAATTGTCATGATTATATCAATTGAAGTTGTGAGTTGATCTCAGTATTCAATGGCAATGGCATAGTTTTCAGTTGTGAGTTGATCATCATACAAACAAATGTTGAAATCAGGGAGATGGGTCTTCATTGTTCATCTGACATGACAAGGTTATCTTGAAGCCAGTGGTGTTATGCATGTCTTTCTCAAGTGGATGTTTTACATATCATGTTCTTCATGCCTCATGCTATGTCCATATTTATATATCTGTTGGTTTGCTTCTTTGCTTCATGATATGATCAAGTGTTGATGCATGGTGCAGTCAGTTTAAATTGGTACGATGTTCATTACCAAGGATCAGTTTAAATTGGTATGATGTTCATTACCAAGAATCTATATGTTCTCTACAACAGTGGCAGAGATTAAGGATCATAGACATTCTATTCATCAAATATGTGACAATGTTCCATAGGTTGTTGAAGATTCAATTTTGGTCAAAATTTCTCTTTAAGGTTTTTGAAAAAGGTCTAAATCTTAAACCTTGAAGAATGATTTAAGCACTAACAAATCTTAAAGAGAAAATCATATGATAGGTTACTTTTGATATATTTGTGTGTTGACCTGCAAAAGAAGGTGACTATTCATTTAAGTTGTAATGTGAAGGGTTCTTCAAACATGCACTTGACCGGCCCCTTGAGTTTGGTAACATGGAATACCGGTCATCACTTAATGTGTTTGAGCGGGAATGTCAATTTCAAAAGGTAAGCGTTGAAAAGATTTAAAGGAAACAAATCAGATTTTAAGACCGATAGAAAGCTTGCTATATGTTTCTAAAAAGGCCGATCTCCATGCCTTTTATGACTTCAAGATTTTCTTTAGAAACTTTATTTAAAATGTGGTCGGCCCATACCACAATTAGTATTTTAAATGGAGATTTTTATTTTTTAAAAGAAAGATATCAATTTCTTTCTTTATGGTGATAAGATATTTTTAAAATTAGAAATTTTTAATCTATCAACTCCAAGAGATGATTTTAAGGAGATTTTTTGAAGACAAATATTGATGGAGATTTGGAGATGTTTTTTTTGCAAAATGAAGTATATCTTGAGACATTGGCTAGGATTTTTTTTAAGAAGTTCTTTGCAGAGAAAATGAGATTTATTGAAGATGATAATGTGGATTTGTTTTTTGTCTGAGGAGAAATTAATTTTTGTTGCAGATTGGATAAAGATTTTTTATTTTGTAGGAGATTATTTTTGAAGAAGAATTTGAAGAGGATAATGAAAAATTTGTTTGAAGAAATTTGCAAGGGTTTTGTATTTTGGAGAATATGAAACATCATGCAGGGATTGAAATGAGAAGGTGAAAATATTTATATAGAGGAATATGAAAAATCTTTTGCAGGTGAATCAATTTGTGAAGGCTCTTCATTTTTGACATGAAAAATTAAGCAATCCAGTGATTTTTTTTAATGGATATGAAGGATCATGCAATGAAGATGAAAGTGAATGCACAAAGGAGTTTGAAGAGTTATTGTTTTATTTTTGATAGGGGCAAAATGATTGAATTTAATTGAAGTTGTTTTTGGAGATATGTTGTTGATAAATGTTTTATGCAGGGATAATATTGAATACAGAAATTGTCCAAATTGAAATGTCAAAAAATATGAAGGATCATGTACAGAGAAGAGGAAGATCAAAAGATTTTTTTTAATGCATAGAATTGACAGGAAGATATTTTCTTTTTAAATGTAGAGAAGAGAATATGAAGGGTTTTTAGAAAGTGCATTGTGATGGGTTGTGAAAGATATTCAGATTTTATTTAATGACATTACAGATGCTTTGATTAAAGTGTCTTGTGGATTAACAAGATGAGTGGAGAGATGTTGTGCAGATCAATGATGAACTGACAGGGATCAAATACAGAAACAAAGATTGACAAGGTGATCAGAAAGACAATATGCAATTGCAATGATAATCAGGTGCATTGATTGAATGACTGGTAAGGTAAAGATGAAGAATCAAGCAGTGTTGTTGAGAACCAAGCCATGTTGTTGAGAATCAAGTAGTATTAGTGTTGTAGAGAGGATCAGGGTACATGATTGATTTTGAATATCTGAGTTTGTACATGATTTGGGTTTATAAAGAGAATGGCCATTTGACAGAAATGTCTTGTATTGAAACAGAGAAACCCTCTGAGTTTTTGTTTTCAGTTTCTTCTATTTTAGGGGTTGGTGCTCCTTGAAGCTGGTGCTTCTAAACTTTGTTGCCAGTGAGGCACATAGTATGCCAATGAGGCTTGTAGGTCAGTAAGACCTTTCAATTGTCAGTGAGACATTATATTCAGCTAGTGAGGCTTTGTAAGAAGTTTTTAAGGTTAAGCCAGTGAGGCACTTCATGAGTGGTTTTTCTACCTCGAGAGGGTTTTCCACTCCAGAAATTTTTGTGTCATAACTTGTCTCTATGTGTGCATATTTGTGTTTTGTTGATAAGGTTTTTGGTTCACATCTTTCACTATCAGTCTTGTGCATATGAGATCAAACAGATCATTAATGTTTTTCTTCCTACTTGTCTTGTAAAGTTTGCAAAAAGTTAAGAATTTATACAACACTGATTCACCCCCCCTCTCAGTGTTGTCATTGACTCCTACAATTGGTATCAGAGGCAGTTTCCCTCTTGCAGCTTAATCAGCTTGGGTAGGTCCTATGTGTGGAGTTCAATGATTAAGTGCAGGAGAAATAAGAACATAAGAAATGTTAAGATTCATTCTGGTAAAAAGACATCATTCATATCAAATCTAGAATTTGATAAAAAGTCAGTTGATAAAGTTGTTCTCCAAGTTGAATCTGATATTGTCTTAGAAGAAAAATTTTCAGATGTTCCTCAGTTTGATGGTTCAAATTTTTCAGTTTGGTATGTTAGAATGCAAGTGTATTTATCCTCCTTAGGATATGATGTTTTAATGTCAGTTGAAAATGGTATTTCTACAAATAACAAAGAAGCTCTTGAATGTAATGATATTCCAAAGAAGGCTATATTATCTGCTCTGTCTAATGATGTTATTTGTAAAGTTATGGATTGTGTTACAGCTCGAGATATGTGGAGGAGATTGAAAAGAATTTACCAAGGTAATGATAAAGAAGAGGACACTCTGGTATGTGAAGAAAGTAGCAATGAAAAGAGACTTTCAAATGAAGGAGTTGATGTTCAATCCCAATCAAATTCAGAAGAAGCTAGCATCACAAGTGATAATGATCAGAGTGATGATGATCAGGATTATAATGAACAAGATTGTGAGATTGATTTGGAAGGAGAGCTCATATATGCTCTGAGTGAGCTCAAGAATTATAAGAAGGAGAACAATAAATTAATGATGCAGTTGCAGCAAGAAAGAGATTTAAAAGATAAAGCTCTTACAGATCTTGAAGATGCTAGAAACCTGATTGTAGACTTGAAGAATCAAGCAAGTGAATCAGATAAACTGGTTGTCAGGTTGAAATCAGAAATTGAAAAAACTAAGAGGATAGCTGATGTCTCAATATCTAACCTTGAAGTTGCAAGGATTGAGAATCTAAAACTAGAGAGTGATATTATCAATCTAAGAAAAGAGTATGATGGTTTCAAAGCTTTATCTAAGAAGTATAAGGACTTTGAAGAAAGCACAAGCAAGCTACATAAGATGCTTGGTAAACAAAAACTATATGAAGACACTACTGGACTTGATTTTGAAGAAGGAGAATGTTCAAAAGCAAGAGAGACTTCTAGAAGGAAAATTGATTCAAGTCATCATGTTGCTGCCAGAGAAAGTGAAAGGAAGAATGAAACAGAACAGAAAACCAGAGATGAATTTGTGCACAATCAAAGAAGGAATTTCAGAAAACCTGCTGCTATAAGACAAGCATACATGTACAGGTATAACTATTCTTTTGATGGTTATTGTTATACTTGTAATCAATTTGGACACAAATCAGTTAATTACAGAAGGAATACTAATATTGTTTGTTACAAGTGCAATAAGGTTGGACATATTCAAAGGAACTGCAAAATGAATAGAATGAATGAATCTGCATGGAAGCATAACATAATTGCTTAGGAGATGACAAAAGGGTACTATCAGTCATTTGGTTATGATTATAGCATAGTTTGTTATAATTGCAAATCTTTTGGTCATAAAGCACACAGTTGCAGGAGAGCATCACCTAATTTGAAAGGTTGGGAAAAGAAAAAGGTTGAAAAGGTTTGGAGAAAGAAAGCACCTGTGAAGATTTGGAAGCAGAAAGAAAGTAAAGAGAAGTCAAAATCTAAGCTTGTGCATCTTGCACAAGTCATTACATCTATTGCATAACATAGCATGAAGTAAGGGGGAGGTATCAAATGTTCTATCAGTTAACCCCAAGAAGTTTCTGGAAGAAGATCATTTGATATGATGATCTTGTCTGTCCATCATTCTTACCATGCTTTGAAATTATTGATGATGATGTTGCTAACAATGTTGATTTTCAGTATGTGTGACAGTGATACAGGTGATCTTTAGTTCTGTATGCATACAAGTTGTTAAAAGGATGGTCAGGGGTTCAAAGCAAAAAGTTTGATAGTATTGAGAGTTTTGGTTTATAAATGATCCTATTCATATTTTGTTCATAGCATGTTGTTACTGACAATGGTTGAGTTGGTATGATGCTGCAGTTCAATGAGATCTTGATATGGTGAAGTGTTTGTTGTCATTAAGATATTTCCAAGAGCTCTTATCAGATATTTGTCTGAGATGGCTAAAAATGAAAATTCAATTCATAGCAATTATCTCTGCTTTTGATTTGTGCAAAGTGTTGTTGCAGATGCAGTTTGTTTGTTTGAATGACAAAGTCAAGAGGTAGTAGTTCTTATATAATACAGTATGTTTCAGATGTGGTGTCTTGTGCAGAACAGGAGGATAGTTCAGATGGTCTTCATTCTTTGTCATGTCAGAAAAGGTGTCAGAATAGTTTGGTTGCAGGATGATAATTTGATGGTTATATCTACTATCTTGTTGAGTAATGTTTTATGGCATATGTTTTGCATAAGTATTGAAGCTTTCAAGTGATTTGGAGATTGTATTTCACTTGTTTCATTGATGATCTTCCTCACTAATATGTTTCAGACAGAGTTCTTCAAGCTATGACATTGATGGTGATATCCTACATTTCATCAGAAGAAGTGTTCTTGATGTGATAATCTGACATGTTTCAGGAAGGTATGTTCAAGTTGTGTGATTCTAGTTTTGAAGTGGTATCAGGTATGTGTTTCAAGCTATGACATCTAGAGTTGCTTATGAAATTGATGGTGGTGCCCTGTTTTTCTTCAAGTTCATCTGTTAATCAGAGGCAAGTAAATGTTTTGAATCAGCAATAGCAGATGGTAATGTTCAAAAAGAGATATGTCATCTTCCTCCTCATATTGGTATTGTGTCAAGAAGTGATAGTTACTCTTGTCAGTGTTTGGAAGTGATTTTTATGAGCAATGATTTGTTTGTGTACTTTAACACAGGGGGAGCAAATAGTTTTTGTGTCTTTGTCATCAAATGTCAAAAAGGGGGAGAAAGAGAAATTGCATCAGGTAGTTTTGCCATCAATGACAAAGGGGGAGATTGATGGTAGTTGGTTGTCATTGATGTCAAATGTGTTGTTGCAGAATTACATTATCTTGTGTGTTGTTAAAATTGTCATGATTATATCAATTGAAGTTTTGAGTTGATCTCAGTATTCAATGGCAATGGCATAGTTTTCAGTTGTGAGTTGATCATCATACAAACAAATGTTGAAATCAGGGAGATGGGTCTTCATTGTTCATCTGACATGACAAGGTTATCTTGAAGCCAGTGGTGTTATGCATGTCTTTCTCAAGTGGATGTTTTACATATCATGTTCTTCATGCCTCATGCTATGTCCATATTTATATATCTGTTGGTTTGCTTCTTTGCTTCATGATATGATCAAGTGTTGATGCATGGTGCAGTCAGTTTAAATTGGTATGATGTTCATTACCAAGGATCAGTTTAAATTGGTATGATGTTCATTACCAAGAATCTATATGTTCTCTACAACAGTGGCAGAGATTAAGGATCATAGACATTCTATTCATCAAATATGTGACAATGTTCCATAGGTTGTTGAAGATTCAATTTTGGTCAAAATTTCTCTTTAAGGTTTTTGAAAAAGGTCTAAATCTTAAACCTTGAAGAATGATTTAAGCACTAACAAATCTTAAAGAGAAAATCATATGATAGGTTACTTTTGATATATTTGTGTGTTGACCTGCAAAAGAAGGTGACTATTCATTTAAGTTGTAATGTGAAGGGTTCTTCAAACATGCACTTGACCGGCCCCTTGAGTTTGGTAACATGGAATACCGGTCATCACTTAATGTGTTTGAGCGGGAATGTCAATTTCAAAAGGTAAGCGTTGAAAAGATTTAAAGGAAACAAATCAGATTTTAAGACCGATAGAAAGCTTGCTATATGTTTCTAAAAAGGCCGATCTCCATGCCTTTTATGACTTCAAGATTTTCTTTAGAAACTTTATTTAAAATGTGGTCGGCCCATACCACAATTAGTATTTTAAATGGAGATTTTTATTTTTTAAAAGAAAGATATCAATTTCTTTCTTTATGGTGATAAGATATTTTTAAAATTAGAAATTTTTAATCTATCAACTCCAAGAGATGATTTTAAGGAGATTTTTTGAAGACAAATATTGATGGAGATTTGGAGATATTTTTTTTACAAAATGAAGTATATCTTGAGACATTGGCTAGGATTTTTTTTAAGAAGTTCTTTGTAGAGAAAATGAGATTTATTGAAGATGATAATGTGGATTTGTTTTTTGTCTGAGGAGAAATTAATTTTTGTTGCAGATTGGATAAAGATTTTTTATTTTGCAGGAGATTATTTTTGAAGAAGAATTTGAAGAGGATAATGAAAAATTTGTTTGAAGAAATTTGCAAGGGTTTTGTATTTTGGAGAATATGAAACATCATGCAGGGATTGAAATGAGAAGGTGAAAATATTTATACAGAGGAATATGAAAAATCTTTTGCAGGTGAATCAATTTGTGAAGGCTCTTCATTTTTGACATGAAAAATTAAGCAATCCAGTGATTTGTTTTAATGGATATGAAGGATCATGCAATGAAGATGAAAGTGAATGCACAAAGGAATTTGAAGAGTTATTGTTTTATTTTTGACAGGGGCAAAATGATTGAATTTAATTGAAGTTGTTTTTGGAGATATGTTGTTGCTAAATGTTTTATGCAGGGATAATATTGAATACAAAAATTGTCCAAATTGAAATGTCAAAAAATATGAAGGATCATGTACAGAGAAGAGGAAGATCAAAAGATTTTTTTTAATGCATAGAATTGACAGGAAGATATTTTGTTTTTAAATATAGAGAAGAGAATATGAAGGGTTTTTAGAAAGTGCATTGTGATGGGTTGTGAAAGATATTTAGATTTTATTTAATGACATTACAGATGCTTTGATTAAAGTGTCTTGTGGATTAACAAGATGAGTGGAGAGATGTTGTGTAGATCAATGATGAACTGACAGGGATCAAATACAGAAACAAAGATTGACAAGGTGATCAGAAAGACAATATGCAATTGCAATGATAATCAGGTGCATTGATTGAATGACTGGTAAGGTAAAGATGAAGAATCAAGTAGTGTTGTTGAGAACCAAGCCATGTTGTTGAGAATCAAGCAGTATTAGTGTTGTAAAGAGGATCAGGGTACATGATTGATTTTGAATATCTGAGTTTGTACATGATTTGGGTTGATAAAGAGAATGGCCATTTGACAGAAATGTCTTATATTGAAACAGAGAAACCCTCTGAGTTTTTGTTTTCAGTTTGTTCTATTTTAGGGGTTGGTGCTCCTTGAAGCTGGTGCTTCTAAACTTTGTTGCCAGTGAGGCACATAGTATGCCAGTGAGGCTTGTAGGTCAGTAAGACCTTTCAATTATCAGTGAGACATTATATTCAGCCAGTGAGGCTTTGTAAGAAGTTTTTAAGGTTAAGCCAGTGAGGCACTTCATGAGTGGTTTTTCTACCCCGAGAGGGTTTTCCACTCCAGAAATTTCTGTGTCATAACTTGTCTCTATGTGTGCATATTTGTGTTTTGTTGATAAGGTTTTTGGTTCACATCTTTCACTATCAGTCTTGTGCATATGAGATTAAACAGATCATTAATGTTTTTCTTCCTACTTGTCTTGTAAAGTTTACAAAAAGTTAAGAATTTATACAACACTGATTCACCCCCCCTCTCAGTGTTGTCATTGACTCCTACAGTACCTTCAAAGGAATTGACTCATTCAAAGGAAGTAATAACAGAGCCTTTGTCAACATTTCAAAAAAGAAATCTAATGACTCTCAAGTTATTCCAGAACTAGATCCTAATATGGCAGAACAAAGATAAAGTGGATGTAGTTTGGCAAAGGTAGCAGGGAACAATATATGATATAAATTATATCAAGTGACAACTCAGTCAAATATGTTGCTTATTCCATACTTTGGTTGATACTCCTATGTTTTTTTATGGTGTTTTGTACCATGTTTTTGTATTAGTTTTAATGTCTTTGCCTGGTGGACTGATGTGGATCTCCACATATATATTGTAACCTATTTTTGAGTATTAATAGATCATCAATTTTTAAAAAAATCAGGTAGATTATATAATTTTTCCCTAATAATGAATGTATCTACAAATAAACCCTTTGTTTAGTACAATAATATACTTCTATTTTTTAATACACATACAATTATGGTTGAATAAAAAAACCCTTCCAAATATAATACATTTTTCTTTTACAAAGATTTGTATAAAAAAGGTTTTTTAATTTTTTAAAAAATATAATAGACATATAAGTAAGTCTCACATTTTCACAAGTCCTACATGCATAATAAAATTAAATAAAATTTCCACCATCACATCTACCAATTAAATATTTAAAATCTAAATTAGATTGAAGATTTGAAGGTCCTTGTTGTACTGGTTGTATTGAATCTCACACTAAGGATTTGAAGTGATAAAAAATAAAATTGTACATGTACTTGTATGCCCCTAGTATTTATTATTAGCTCCAACGTCTCACACATCTTGAGGTTTCTTAGTATCCACCTCTTTTACCAGCCAAGTACCCTATCCTATGGGCCCTAAACCACCACCTCCATAACCCATTTTTCAGCTATATGCTTCTTTGGTCATCTCAATTACACCAATTTTGAATGAGTAACTCCCACTATTATCACATGGTAGTGGGAGTGAGGGATCCAAGCCTTCCCCTAAGTCTATGTCCTCAACATATTGAGAATTTGTTATTTCAAAGATCTATATTCCACAATTCACTAAACTCTCTATCTTTTAAGATATCATCAAATTTTGAAGTAGTTTTTGGATCACGTAGATCCTTTCTAATAGACCAAAAGGAAGATATTTTTTATTGTGACCAACGAGTATTACACAAGCTTGTTCTAAATCATATGGGATGTTTTTATGATAAGTTTTATTAGCAGCTTCTATATAAAATGTATTATATCTCTTAATTGGTGTTTTTACCTACGGATGCAATCCCATAATTTACATTGACAACACTTGACAAGTAATACCTTTCTCAATAGCAATTTATTTGATTACTTTTTGGCGTCATCCTAAGATTCTTTATTTCTTAATCTTTCTAACAAGGGTTTACTTTGATGTTAAATTTTACTTTCAAGAAGAGTTCTTATTGACCACAACCTTTTCTTTAATCACCTCACATGGGTCACACTGTTAATGAGAGTCAACATTAAAATTAAAATTTGTAAAATAGCATGTGCCACAATGACTTCTTTTTTCTCGAATGTGAACCTTGCACATGAAAAAGGTAAGGAAGGAAATATATTTCAATGAAAAATCCCTCTCTATCACACATATTGGAATTTTTTGGGGTTCTACTCCTGATCCATAAAATATTATCACAATATATTCCACCATGAAGTACCAGTTAGATGTTTTCTTTTAATTCCAATTGAATTGAATTTATACAAGTCATAAGCAGACTAGGCATTAGATTATTTGAAATTAAATTATAAATTGAAACAAAAAATAAATCCACAAAATGATTGCAGTTCCTTTATGATTATGCATCCTTATCTTATAGGTCCACTCAATTATTAGAAGAAACCTTTTTATATGGCCCTAATAATCAAAATAGGGATAAATCTAAAGCTTGTTAGCCACAAACCATCCACTAAATTACCATATAAATAAATATCACAAGTAGGTTGAGAACCTAAAGGTCTTAGTGTTATAACCTCCTATAATCATTAAAAATTGTTTATACATAGATTTTGCAATGTGATCAACAAATATATATTGAATAGGTGGTTGACTATAATGGATATTATATACCATCATAAGGATAGTTTTATCCACTTGCTTATCACTATCCAATCCAAGACAATATGCTAGAATAGAAATTGTATCATTAACCCAATGTTTAAAATTTTCAATTTCATAAGGAAATTACCTTTGGGTAGCTTACCATCAAATATTAGTTTTTTAAGAAAATCTTAACTAGAAATTAGATTGGTTGCTTTATAATCATTAGAAAATGTTTCTAGATTAATGAGGATGATTCCTAATTCTTCAAGATCAGACCCCAACCTAACGATAACATTTTTATTGAAAATGGAAAAGATTTTTTCTTAGGTGTCTTTGTTAACAATTGTTTTCCTGCTTTCATCATAATTCTGGTCACAAACCATGATAATTATTGGGCAAGGGAAAACCTAATGGAACATCATGCATCCCAACCCATCCACCCATGGTGCGTTGACTTGATAATCGACCTTTAAAAGACCTCTTCAAGATGCACCCATTACACACTAAAGTGCAATTTCTAGTTTATTTTTTGTAATATAGACTATGAAATCTTAAATTTATTTTTCTTATTTCAAATAAATTTTACTTATTTAAGTACATATAGTTTATAATTTGTTAAATTTAATTTAATTTTTTATTTAAATAAAAAACTTATTATATATAAGTAAATAAATAAAGATGATTTTTTTAAATATTTTCTTATTATATTCAAGTTAATATTGTAAGAAAACTTCTATGCAACCTAAATGATCTAAATACCTTTTGGTAACCATAAATCTTGTTATATCTAACTTTTATATCCAACATGAATGACCCACTAGTTGAACACACAATGCTATTTATTGTTATGAAAATACAATGTACATTATCTATAACATTAACAATATGAAGATATAATGTACATTATCTATAGAAATAACAATAAGAAAATACAATGTACATTGTCTAGTTACATCACATAAGTTCATAGATAGGATGATGATATACTCCTTCTTGGTAGTTTTAGAACTTATGTGTTTTCTTTAACAACTGTGAATTGTCATATATATCAGAAATTTTAACATACAAAACTTTTCACTTTGAAGTTGAAATTATAGAAGTCTTTACCCATGACTTGTCCTCTAAAATCTTTTTGGTTTCTTTATTTCAAGATGTTGAATGAATATCTCACTATAATCCATAATAAACCTATTAACATGGTGTGTGATAAAATAAACTATGTAGTCATTCACAATGTCAATAAATAGTTTTCCATAGAATTTTGAACTATATCTACAAGAAACCATCAAGGGTGGTTAATAATTAGGCCAGTAAAGTACAATTAATTTGATTTTCTACATGTCACTGTCAATCATGTTATAGTACAAATTCCATGTTTTGATTCCAATTTTAAGTTTCTCATAAATATAATTATCTTTATCAAATTCAATCCACCATCCATAGTAGTATGCCTCATTTTCAAAAGTCAAAAGTGTCAATAATTAACATAGTACATTTTATTTGACAAAGTTGTAATGTTTCATTCTAAGAAGTTGAAACACATAATATCTTGCATAGCCATACAAAAAGTAATTTAAAAAGGTAGTTGAACTTGATTTTTATATAAAACTTTAAATACAAATTTAAATTTTACTTACCTTCTATGCATAGCTGCCATGATGAATTACATCACTTTTAAGACTTTCTCTTCTATTGTTTGGATGTTCAATAATACAATACTAAAGAAAATATGAGTGTACAATACAAATATTGGATGTACATAAAGTGCCACAAAGACATAAAATTTTAATATTGAAGACTTATACTAATAGAATGTTCAAAGGAATATAGGATTTAAGTGTTTTACTTACTTGGAAAGATGATTATAATGATTGACTTTTCCATGACCCACAACTAAATCCTAATATTTGAATTTTGAGCCTCAAGTGTAGTCTCACTTCTATCTACTTCTTAGTCTAAGTCAAATTGTAAACTTGCAATACTACAACCTAAGGATACCTAATACGACCTAAACAATAATAAAGTTTTATATTTTTGTAAAATAAAAACTGAATGATGGCTTGCAACTTCATTATATTCACTCTATTTTTTTAACAAAAGAGGGGTAAAAATTTATTAAAATGAGAATAAGTAGAAAGCAAGAAAATTACAAAGCCCTATCAAGCTCCACTAAGTGAGCCAAATGTTGAGACAGATCCAGGGGTAAACGACCTTGGTCCATCAAATTCCAATTGTGAATATGTTCAGAAGCCCATTTAGCCAAACAATCAGCAACACTATTCCATTCTCTAGGAATATGAGTAAAAGTAACATACTCCAATGAAGTACAGAGGTTAAGAATCTGATCCACAATCAAAGCCAAATGCCAACTGACATTATCTAAATGCCTCCTATTCAACAAGTTCACCACAACCTGGGAATCAGACTCACATATGATCCTTTGCCACCCCAATTGACTCCCACACTCCACAGCCGTTAAAATAGCCTGAGCTTCCATAAGATTATTAGTATGAAGACCCTTTTACACAGAGAAAATAAACTAAACATCTCCAGAGCTATCCCTAACAACACCACCAATTCCAGCATGACCAGGGTTTCTGCGAGAAGATCCATCTGTGTTGATTTTTAGTGTACCCTGAGGCAGAGGGGAACATCTCCCCTCTCTATTCACCTTCGGGGTAGGATGTCTGCATCTGTTGTGCATGAGCTGATATTGTGGAGGTAGAAGATGAAGACGGTGATAACAACCAACATCACAAGGGTCCACTGATGCCGTAAGATCACACTTAGCTACAACAGTTTCACCCAAAGAATGCAAAATTTTCTTCCACAAGCGAGGGGCCACCAACATCACCTCCTGAAAAATCTTACGATTCCGCTCCAACCAAAGGTTCCACATAATAAAGGAAGGACCAATAGCCCAAGCAGCCTGAAGAAAGGAAGTAGAAATAGGGGCCTTGCCCCACCGATCCACAAACTCAACCAAGGAGGAGACATGCCAACAGGGCATATTCCACACCCTCCACCAAAAATGCCAAATCTCCCTAGCATAGGGACATTGGAAGAAGAGATGAGAGACACTCTCCTCATAGGTATGACACAAAACACACATAGAAGGACCTTGGAAACTACGCTTACACAAATTATACCAAGTAAGGCAGCGGTTTTGAGCAACAAGCCACAAGAAAAAATTACACTTGGGCCATGACAACTTGTGCCAGACATGCTTCCACCAAGGGACCTCGATGGCCCCAAACAACTGCTTACCAAGTTGCTTATAGCCAGTAGATATAGAGTACTTCCTAGATAAATCAGGGCCATCCCAAGCCAAGACATCGGGACCCTTCAAAGAATTACAAGCACGAGAAGCCAAAAGCTGAGCAAGCTCACACCTATCCTCCTCAGCCCCCCTAAGAGGCCACTCAGAGGGAAGCTTCCAACAAAAACTTACCGCTGAACCACAATGTTGTGCAAACTTATAATGTTCAATGGTATGCCGGCAAGCTGCAATAAAAACCTCAGAAAGAGACTGGAGATGAGGAAGAGAAGAGAGAATAGGTGGGTGGCCATCACAAGAATCTAACCAAAAAAGAGTCTGTGACCCCGAATGGAAAATCCAAAAAAGTGCACGCTTAATCAACTGAGCCCCAGCTTTTAAGTATGCCAAATCATAGAACCACTCCCCTCCAGAGGATAGCATGGGACATCACAAGAAGCAACACCCCTAAGATATTTATGGGTGAGAATATGGGCCCATAACTGATGCTGATTGGTACACCAACGCCAGTAAAGCTTAGCAGTAAGAGCTTGCCCATTCCAAATAGCAGAGTGTAACCCTAGATCACCCTCCTACTTTGGTTTACACACATAATCCCACTTAACAAGGCTCCACTTAGAAGATAGTAAGTTACCACTCCAAAGGAATTGACGAGAGAGGGCATAAAATTCCCAAAGGAAATACATAGGGGCCACTTGAACAAAACATCTGTAGATAGGAAGGGACTGGATAACCAACTTGAGAAGAGTCACTCTAGTAGCTGTAGATAGCCACCGATGAGTCCAATGAGTCACCTTCTGCCTTAGCTTGTCAAGCAACATCTGCCAGGAGGACCTAGGCTGACGCCCAACAGCCAGATGAATACCCAAATAGACAAAGGGAAGAGACCCAATTTGAAACTACAAAATAGCTGTAATTTGCTATTGGATAGCCTGAGGCATATTAAAAAAGAAAATAGAAGACTTTTTCTCATTGAATTTCTGACCCGAAGTAGCAAGGTAAATATCCAACACTTGCCTAAATGATTCAGCTTCTCGAATACGTGCCAACCCCATAAGAGAAGTATCATCCACAAACTGGAGATGGGAAATCATTGGTAGACCCAAGCCCCACTGCCAACCACGAATCAAGCCTTGAGAGACCTTACCTTTAAGAAACTAACTCAGCCCCTCTGCCATAATGATAAACAGATAAGGAGAGAGCGGGTCCCCCTGCCGAAGGCCCCTAGTAGCACCAAAAGGCTCTGAAGGTTCACCATTCACAATAACCAAAAAAGAAGAGGAAGTCACACAACTCAAAGTCCAACTCACCCAATTTGGAGAAAAACCAAAGGCCAACATAATCTTCTGAAGAAAACTCCATTTAACTCTGTCATAAACTTTGGCCATATCCAACTTGATGAACATAGACCATTCTGAAGAAGTCACCATGGAATGAATGACCTTGTTGGTTTTTCTTCTGAATCAGCATTAGGGTTTGCCACTTCTAATGCACAGGCAGATTCAGCCAACTAAATACAGGAGGTTGCGTGAGCTGCCTCCCCTTCACTTCTGGTTCTGCCGCACCAAGGGGGGTATCCCTATAACTCAAGATGTAACCTTGACTGGCTCAAAGATAGAAAGATCTAACTTGACAACAACAGGCAGAATACTCTCATGTATGGACCAAGATCTGTATGATAGATCACAAGGTTGGCAACATTTTTGGACATGATGTCTGGTTGGGTATGAGAGCATGCAGGGGGTTCCTAATCCTACTCCTACAACTAACAGATGGAAGGATGAGATGGTTTGAAATGGTGTTTGGATGCAAACCTGGACCTGGTGTATAATCTCAACACAGAGCTAGATTGGTGCCTATCCAGGGCTTGGAGTCGGTAGACATACACCTGTGAATGATCAGCATGAATAGCTAAAACTGGATTTCAGGGGGATACACATGATATCTGCCTTACAGATATCTCCCAATAAAGAGTGTTAAGCTGTCTATACTTATGGCATCCCTATTGCAGTAAGAAAGATACATGCAAAACTAGAGACAGAATCAGCATAACACATGCAAACACAGCATTATTCATATGAGATTAACCATGAAATCAGTGGATTCATGCCAAATCATACAACAGGAGATACATAAACTCACAAGTTTAGCTGTACAGAGCAACCAAAACCAGTTGTATCTTATTACAGAGCCAAAAATGTCCAGTTTTCAACAACCAACCCCCTTCAAATGAGCAACACAACCTGCTTATAACAGCCAGATAGGTGCTCAGCAATTGATTACATGGTTGACCAAAAATCCCGCCAGATACACAGTATCAGCAAAATGGCGCTCAAACACTACCAGATTGGCGCCCAAACATGAATGCAGCAGGTAGGGGAGGAGACAGGAAGATATCTCGAGCCCTGCGCCACTGTCCGCTGATGTACACCTTCAATCGGGTACCAGATCCGCCCATACCTCTGCAACCTTCGCCATTAATGGCACACCAACCCACGGCCTCGGGAAAACGTCAATTCTGCATCGCAACCATTTCCCGCCAAGATTCATCATCATGATATTTCAAATATGCAGGATATCAATTATCCCACATGCACCCCGCGGCGACTTCTTTAACACTTTATATACTAGGTCATGAGCATATATGATGTCGGTGCTTTTGCTCCTGACGACACTAGTATAAGACTTCATCATCATCATCCTCCAGCAGCATGATATCCTGTCGCTTGAAATATCACCCTGACGTCAGCATCATATCGCAATATCACCTGCATGATAATCGCCTTCATCGGCACAACTTGATCCATCGGAGGAACATCCTCCTGCTGAGCCTATACCAAAAGTCTGGCCGATGAACATCCTGATGACGTCATCATCATATCCTACTGACATCATCATCATATCTGCCTACTGCGCACCTCCTCATATCCGGATGACGTCATCATCATATTTGCAAATATCGGGGGATCTCCACAAGATGATCAGTGTTAGAAATATGACTCCCCCGGACCTTGATGACATCATCATCATATCGACATCAGGATGATATTCGGAAGATAACCGGATATTTGGAAATATCATCCTGATGCACAAATATCATGTTGCACTGTAGCTCCACTATAAGATCGGGGCGATAGATGAATATGATGATGCTTGAAAAGATCACCCCCCACTAGATAATGCACGAAGCCGACAGGCGGATATCTCCCTGATATCAGCATCATCATGATGCTGGAACAAACATATATCCAGGTGATATTCAAATATGAAAATATCACCCCCTCCTTCGGAAATATCATGATGCAGATAGGCAGAAAAATAGATATCACCCTGACATAAGAATGACGTCAGCATCATCAGGATGAAGAAACAACGAACATGAAGTGATACAACATCATCAGGATGATATTGACTAAGATCATCCTGACGTTCAAATATGATGACCCCGGTGAATATCGGGTCACACTTAGAACTTCTTTGACAACATCATCAGGATGATCATAACCAAGATCACCCGATGATAAAAATATCACCCCGGTGAAATATCATGAAGGTAGAAAATATGATGACCCTCGCAAGCAACACGGCGATAACTGGAAATATGATGATGATGATGACGACCCTTAGAAAAAACAAGTCAGGTCGAACAACTCAAAGAATAACTCCTTCAGAATATCGGGGCAACATCATCATCATGTTTGGGCAAGGTGATAATTGGAAGATCACCGGATACTTGAAAGATCACCCTCCGCAAGAAAACTAAGGCACATTGTAGCTCATCAGCAGGATCGGGATGATATCCAAACATCACCCGATATTGAAACATGATGATCCTGATGAGAAACAAGTCGACAGAAAACATGATGATGCGGACCATCATCGAAGACAATATGATGATGATGATGACGACCCTTAAGAAAGAACATATGATGATGATGATGACCTCCTCCTCGAAGAAAATATGATGATGCAGCTGAAAAATGCTGAGGAGGTCCAACACTTAGAACATTTTTTGGATACTTAGGGAAAGTGCCTGCATGAAAATTGCTCAAAAACTGTCAGTCAATTCAGGCACTAACAGACCTCAAAGGCTACAACCACCCCATCCAGAATTTTCTGACCTACCAAAAAGCCACCTTGCTCCTCAAAAATGACAACGGGCAGGCATTGTTTAAGCCTCTCAGCAATCAATTTCATAATAATGTTGTACACCACATTATAGAGCACAATAGGTCTAAAGAATTCAAGCCGATTATCACCTTCCTTTTTAGGAATAAGAACTAGAAAAGTAGCATTCAGGGCCTGAAGCATCTACTTACTATGGAGAGACTCCCGAACAACCTCCAACAAATCCAGCTTCATAATATCCCAAAACACCTGGAAGAATTCAACTGGAAAACCATCAGGGCCAGGAGCTTTCCCCTTATTCATCCGAAACACAACATCCTCAACTTTAGACAAGGAAATTGGATGAGTAAGAGAAGCATTCAAATCATTAGAGATCAAAGAAGGAATGCAAGCAAGGATCATATTCTCATCAGCCTCAGCAGGAAGCAAGTCTTCAGTAAAAAGAGTAGAATAAAACTAATGAGCCTCTCTAGACAATGCCTGTTACGAGGAAATCGAAAGACCCTCAGAGTTAACAAGAGAAGAAATATAACACTTATTCTAATGAGCTTGCACAGAGTGATGGAGGAAAGTAGTATTCCTGTCACCCTCTTGAAGCCAATCAATCCTTGCCTTTTGTTTCTAGAAAATCTCCTCACGGAGCTCCCACTCCACCAATTTCAGAGCCTAGGACTCAGCATGTCCCAGAGCCTCCGAAAATCCCAAATCTTGAATTTAACGAGTAATAATAGCAAGATGTTCTTGCGCTTCCCTTTTCTTGGCCCACAGATTGCCAAAACACGATCTATTTTACAGCTTCTTAACAAGACAATACATAGTTGTACCATACTCAGGGGCCCCATCCCGCCACCACTGGGCAACCAGGTCATACAAGGACAAATCCCGAAGCCACATAAGCTAAAATTTGAAAGGAGAATTCTTTGGAGAAGGAAAACAAGAAGAAGAAAACTTAATTGGCCAATGATTAGAGCTGCACCAATCAAGAATTTTAGAGAAAGTGACCATGCCACTGCCCATCCAAAAACTAGAAACAAGAAATCTGTCCAGCAGCTCAGAGATCGCTTCTGGACCACTCCGTCTATTATTCCAAGTGAAAATACCATTAGAGGGTTTAACATCAACAAGAGTAAGAGAATCCACATTTGCCCAAAAAAGATCTGAAGCAGGACCAAGCCTAGGTAGCCGCCCTCTTTTCTCCTCCAAACACAACACAGAATTGAAATCACTAGCTAAGTTCCAAGGAAGAAAAGGCACACAAGACCTAACAAACCTTATGTGGGCCCAAAGCTGGATTTTACCATGGATGTCAGTCGGAGCATAAACATTACTGACCAGAATAGTCTCACCAAACTCCAAAACTGAAGCCACCATAGAAATAGAGGAATGGCTAGAAATCCTCCAGCGAGGAACAACCTTATGTGGATCCCAGAAAAAAGCCAAACCTCAAGATTTTCCCTTAGAACCAATACACTGACAGTGACCAGAAGCCCAAATATGAGGAGCATAATGAAGTATGGAGTCCACCCGAAGCTTAGTCTCCTGAACGCAAAAGATATCTGGAGAATGAACTAAAATCAAATCTTGAAGAGCCTTTTGACGGGGGGTGCTATTCAACCCCCTTGCGTTCCATGAAAGAATAATCATAAGGAAGGTGGAGAGAAAAGGGCATCAATGGTCTTAACCAACCCAGATTCTACCAACAAATCCCTAGTGGATTTAATCTTATCCACATCCTTTTTACGGCCAACTTTTGAGGAATTCTCAAGATGACCCCTCTTAAGAGGGTGTTGCAACACCCCCAGAACATGAGATGATCCCTGCCCCTTACTAGCAAGCACCACCGCCTTAGCTAAATCAGCTAATATAATGTCATCCTGTGGATCTGCAAAGGCACTAGGAAGCCCACAATTCTCCTGTTCCAAAGCCAGAGAAAAATCCTTAACATAAATTGCCTGCTCCAGCCCTGTATCCATACTAGATATCCCAGCAGGAAACTCAACATGGATCCCCTCTTCCAAGGCCTGATTATCCAAGACCTCAAAATGATTGGATACCTGATCACTTTGTCTATCTTTGAAGGGCTGCTTCTGTCCCCTTCCTTTAGCCCTCAGCTTAACAGGAATGAATCCATCCTTATCAGTCCCACCCTCAGCCAGAGGCGACTTGCCTTTATCCCCCTTCTTCGCTGAAGGCTCCGATGAAGGAGGAGAAGAAACCCTTGTAGCTTTGGGTGCCTGAGGATATTGGCGCTGGAGGTGCCCATACTCATGATAGAAGTGACAATGAAAAGGAAGGGATTCATAATCTAACCATTGAATCCACGAGGCAGAGCCAAGACAAATTTCCAAAGAATCTGGCAATGGATTGTTTAGGTCAATTTCAACACAAATACGGGCATAGGAAAACACCTTTTTATCCAGAGTATTCTGAGCGATGGCATTCGGCTTCCCCAGCAGAGCAACAATCTGGAGCAAAATATCCTCCTTCCAAAACTCCAGTAGTAGCCATGGCAAACGGACCCACACAGGAACCCGTGAAGGCATATCCTCTGCTGCATTAAAAACTCTGTGCCAGGGCTTCATGAACAAACCCACATGATTGTAAAAATATGGCCCTCCCTCAAAAATGTGATTTCGATCTGAAATACATGAAAAATCAATCATGAAATAACCATTTGCCGCCACCAGAATATTAAAATCACCCTCAACCTGCTAGGATCGGTGAATCTAGGCCTCCAAGGCTGAGAGATGGATACGAACAGCCAGGAACTTACAAATCAGAACATGTTGGCTCCAATAAGATATGTCCTCTTGTACCGATTCAGGAGAGATAACCAGTACCAGATGGTCAAGACTCCGTGGAAAATAGCCATTCACTTTCTTAAGCTTAGAGCTCTCACCCACGAAAAAGGAGCCCTCAGGAAACCTTGAGACTGCTTCACACCAGCTGACACCAAACTTTTTGAAACCCCTGCCATTCCTCCACACCCAACACCATGCCCAACACACAGCCTTGACAGCTACCTATAGGCGAGTCAGAGGCCAAAATCTTGCACCCAAAGAAAAAAGACAAAACAAAAAAATAAGAGGACAAAATCCTCAACTCGCCCCGTCAAGACTACATAGGTCCAGTTCTACGCACAGCACCAAGTAGTAGAAGACAAAGTAGGCACAAAAAAGGATAGAAAGAGTCCTCCTGCACACCAAAAAGACCCCCCCCCACTCTTCAGCATGCAAAAACCACTAATCAAACACCCTGACACACATGCAAAGGAGAAAAGTGACATGTAGCCACAGCCTCACAAGCCGCGGGGTGCAATCCCTGTGCCAAAACCTTTCTCAGCCATTCATCCTATACTAATTAGTTCCATAGTTGAACTGGGTATAGGAGTTAGTACTTGTCCATTATATTCACTCTATTGGTGCTACTAATAAAATATTAAAATATTCAATAGGCATTGACAATTAATAATTATTAAACAACTCTCAAGTTCTAAACCATCGATCTAAACTAATATAATGGCTCCTGGCTAATTTTGGAGGTTTGTGTTCCCAATACCTAGATTTAGAGATTTGATTTCTAGAATTGGACTATAGTCATCAATCATTAATCATTAATCATTAATCATTAAATGCGAGGAGAATTTAAAAAATAGGATTAGAATAAATTGATTTCCCAAATTAGTGATAGTTTCTATTTTATTGATGGTTCAATTGTTAACTCAACTTGTTTCTTGCAACTGAAATCTTCAACATGAACTAACAAAGTGGCAAAAATTAGTGAAGATTATGAGATCACATGTCAAATTATTAAAATAATTAAACTTAGTCCTTATGTCTCTACACACTCCAAATTTCAATGGCATCAATCAATGCTCTAGAGGACCCTAAGGTCTCTTCAAGAATTAAGATGGGAATTATTAATATCTTCCATTTTGTTGCAATAAATCTTTCACATGCATGATTTGACAATTGGAAGATCAACATTATTAATATCCTTCATTTTTTACAATAAATACTTTTTAAAAATGTGATTTTGGTGTTTTTATTGGCATCTTCCCTTCACTTTTCTTGTTATTTCTTTTTATTGATCACTTGAGATGAGTCAATTGATTAATCATCGTGTTTATCTCATGTCCTACAAGTGGGAAATACTTGATGTAAATAGATATGGGACAAACAATTTACAAAATATGTGTTTGATTGACTCTCCTCTAATTGACGATGCTATCTGTAATATTATTAGTTTTGATACTCTCTTGGAATTTCCTCAAAATAATTGTTCGGTGATATTGTGTCTACATTTTTGTTGAATTTAATGATGGACCTAGTCAATGACCTAAGCTCGATTAAGAAGGTCACCAGGGCTATGATTCAAGAATCTCTTATACCTAGGGTTACACATGTTTGAGATTTAAAGGATTATGACTGTGATGTAAGATCATGGGATAAAGCTAGGATTTTTTTTATTGGTGTTACAAAATTTGAAGGCTACTAATTGCATTCTAAAGGTGGCAAAGAGCAGACTTGGTAGATGTTTGCTATAAATCTTTGATAGGGCCCTAATTAAACATGAAAAGGATTTATGTGATTATTTATTACAAATACCTAGGTTTGTTGTTTATGTTTCTTATTTTCTCCTTTATATGGCAGTTGTTAGGGGATGCATCCATGGGGCCCATTTACCCTTTTAAGCTATGGAAGATGAGATCTCTAGTGATAATAGCTAAAGATGGTATTTTTTGTTCTATCTATAAGCTTGCTTTCAAAATTTTAGCATATTTTCCTTTCTTTTCTAGTTATATCTGTGTATGCCTTTAACACAAGGTTTTTTGTTTAGTTTTTACTTTATCGAAGGTTCATGTTACGGAACCTTGGCTATCTATGTAATGAGAAAGCCTCTATTTTTGTTTAATATAATTTACAATTACTTTTTATTGTTAAATATTGTGGGAATGGAAGTCCAAGATCAATGGATTAGAGATCAAACACAAAATGCAATGTATTGAAAATGAACTGAATTGATTTACAACCAAAGTGGTATAAATAGGTGAAGCTTGAGGAACAAGTCTCCATGAGAATAGGAAAGGTGGTAAAAATGGAACCAAGAGAATAGCTCAAGGTTCAACCACCCTCAAATGTAGCGGCGATGTGTCCAATATGAGTCGACACATCTATTAACGACTCATACAGTAGAATTAGTCTTTCCACATGTGAGGAAAATGACCTAACTATGCTTATGTTAGGAATAACTCATGTGAGTTATACACCAACACCACCGTTAAGCATAGCTTAGGTGGGTTTATGAAATATGAGTCCCGGCTATGCACCATTTTAGGTACTCATTTGTAAAACATCTCTCATAAAATGGAGAAAGAAAGAAAACCCTATGGGAAAAAACTTTCCTCCTCAAGAGAGAAAACAAAGAGAGGACTTTAGATGGCCCCTCCAAATGATGATGATGCTGATGTAGACCACACGCCAAGAAGAGCTCATAGATGGATGAACTTACTTTCTATAAAGGATTTGGTGAAGATGTCGGTGACTTGTTCTGATGAATGGCAGAATACTAAGTTGATGATCTAATCATGAATGAGCTCACGAATATAATGCATATGAATCTCAATATGTTTGGTTCATTGATGTTGAACCAGATTCTTTCATATTTAGATTGTACTTTGGTTATCACAATAGAAAATTGTTGATCGTCTGAGAGGAATGCCAAATTCATAAATGATGCCTTGAAGCCATATGGCCTCAGTAGCTGAGTTAATAGCTCCTTAGAACTCTGCCTCTGTAGAAGATATAGCAATAGCATTTTGCTTCTTGCTAGACCAGCTGATAGGACCAGAACTAAGTGAAAAACTATACCTGGAAGTAGACTTGTGATTTTTTGTATCACCAACCCAATTTGAATTTGTGAATCCAACCAAATCAATTGTGGAACCAACTCTATAATGTATCCCAAATGCAATTGTACCATGAAGGTAACTAAGAATTCTCTTAGTTGCTTTCCAATGCAACTCATGAGGTTCTTGCATAAATTTGGAAACTAAGCCAACTGCATATGCAATGTCAGGGCTGGTGTGTGTTAAGTAAATGAGGCTGCCTACTAGTTGTCTATACAATATTGCATCAACTAATAGAGTAGGACAGGATGTCTCAAGCTTAACACCAGATAAGAAGGGAGTTGGAGATGGTTTACAATTCGACATGTGAAAACATTCAAGTAAATTGAGAGCATATTTAGGTTGAGCAAGAACTATCCCTAAATCTAATTGAGATATCTCAATACCAAGAAAGTAATGTAGTAACCCTAAGTCTGTCATGTCAAACCTTTCTTGAAGTGTTGATTTTACTACCACAATAGCAGAGGAAGCACTCCCACTGATTAAAAGGTCATCAACATAAAGTACTAGTATTAATAATGAATCATCATGCCGCAGAAGATACACATTGGGATCTAAATTGCATCAAGTGAATCCTGAAGATAAAAGGTAGGAATCCATCTTACCATACCAAGCCTTGGATGCTTGTTTTAGGCCATAGATAGATTTCCTTAGAATACATACTAAGGATGAATCATGAACAAACCCTAGTGGTTGTTCCATGTAGATCTCCTCCTCAAGGTCTCCATGAAGAAAGGCACTCTTTACATCCATTTGATGTACAGACCACCCATGTGCTGTAGCTATAGCAAGTGTGAGTCTAATTGAAATCATTTTTGCCATAGGTGCAAAGGTCTTTGTGTAGTCAAATATTGCAACTTGAGAAAAACCTTTTGCAACTAACCGTGCTTTGTACTTGTCAACTAACCCATCTGCTGCATATTTAGTCTAATATGTCCATTTACATCAAACTACTTTTCTTCCCTTAGGAAGAGAAGTTAAGTCCCAAATGTGATTTCTGATTGAGGAATCATATTCCTCATTCATGGCAACATCCCACTCAGGTATGCTTAATGCTTCTTTAAATGTCTATGGATCAGACACTGAAGCAAAGAGAGCATGAGATTCCCCCTGAAAGTCTATCTGATTCTATCTGTTATTTGCAATAGTCTGTACCCAAGAATCTACTTGTGAAGATCTAAATGTGGGTGAGTTTGGTGAAAATATGTTAACTTCTAATTCAATCCCTAAACTTGATGAAGATGAATGCTCTATATCGTCACTATGTGAACTAGAAGAAGAAGAAGAAGAACTACTTTTTGAACTATAAGACTGTTGCAAATGATATGAACTGTCAGAGGTATTTTCATGATCCATAGAATCAATAGTATGTCGAGGAATGTCAAGAACTATTTCAAGGGGTGTTTCTTGAAACTTGACACTGCGCTCGATGAACAACTCATGTGTGGTTGGGTGTAGTAGACGATAGCCTTTAACACCTTCTAGATATCCAACAAAGATACAAGGTTTGGATTGTGCATCCATTGCCTTGTGATGTTCTTTAGGAATGCGGGCCATAGTAGGTTAACCAAAAACTCTGAAGTGATCAACTATTAGTTTCCATCCTTTCCAAGATTCAAAGGGGGTGATTCCTTTTAAGGATTTATGAGGAACTCTATTCTGAATGTAACATGCACAATTGATAGCTTCAGCCCAATAAGATGGTGTTAACCCTTTAGAATGAATCATACAATTTACCATCTCTTTTAAAGACCTATTTTTACGTTCTGCTACACCATTTTGTTGAGGGGTATATGGAAATGTGCGTTGCAAGTCTATCCCTTCTATTGTGCAAAATTGTTCAAAAATATTATTAACATATTCTCTACCATTATTTGTCCAAAGAATCTTGATGACTTTCCTTGACTATTTTTTGGCTAAAGCTTTGAAATCTTGAAAAGAATCAAACACTTTTGATTTTTGCCTAAGGAAGTAGACCCATGTAAAACGTGAGAAATCATCAATAAAAGTGAGAACATATCTAGCCTTTGTAAAAGAAGGATGTGGAAAAGCTCCTTAAACATCACTATGAACAAGTTCTAAGACTTGCTTTGCCCTCCAAGTTTCTCTTTTATCAAACTTTGCTTCAGGATATTTACCAAGTGCACATCCTTCACATAGTCCTTTAGAAAACTTGACTTTTGGTAATCCATTAACCATTTTATTGCCATAATTGTTCGAGATAACAGTAGTTAAGGTGGCCAGACTGTTCATGCCATAATTTACTACCCTCATCTAAATGAGTTAGTAGTGCCTTTGGAGAAATATCTGTAGCAAAACTTGAGAAGGTATACAATCTAGATTGATGATTGGCTTCCCCCATAGCAACTAAGTTATTACTTTGTAGTTCTCTTATCTCAACTAAATTTGGAGAGAAATGAACTCTCATACCCTTCCCTAAGTGAGTTATTTGATACACTGAAAGAAGATTAGTTGACAGTGAAGATACACTAAGAACTTTTGAAAAAATCCCTCCTTCATTTTCAATAGACCCTCTCCCTTTAACCAATGCTGGAGTGTTACATCCCTTTTTTTGAAATCGATTATGTTATTTACTTTCTTGCAAATTTCAATAATATAATATGTTGTGGATGACATGGAAACTGATGATTTATTATACAAAGTTAGTTCTATGAAATTATAGAAGTCTATTGATTATGATCAATGTGATATTGTAGACTAAATGTCCTTTTTGTTAAGTGAAATGATGTTTTGGATATATTATGTTTTGATTTGGAACATAGGTGCTTTGACCACAAAATTGTATGTGAGACTGTCGTTGCAGGAACAGGTGGACCGCGTTCGACGGGAAGAGAAAGTATCTTTGAGAGAGAGTATAGACTCTGGAAAATAACCATGGGTGTTTGTTACTAAGAACGCCAAATAGGTAGATAAACCTTGAAGCCATCAGTTTAGTCTTGTTTTTCGACTGGGATAGTTTAAGACTAGATGTCGACGTCTGAAGATAAGGTGTAACATCCTTTTCTTAAGTCGTCATATAGAATCTTGGAATCGACGATGTCGTCGTAAGTCCACCAAAGCGAGTCGACTTATGTAGATGATTATTATTTTTGTTTGTAGGTAAATAGATGAACCTAATTGTGGCAGATTGTGGATCACGTCTCGTAGTCGAAAGATGCGAGAAGTCGGCTTTGTGCATCAAACGATTTAGAAACATTACGAAACTTACGACCAATCCGTCGTGATTGTCGTCAAACCGCATTATTCATGTGTTGTGAATTATTTCCTTTAGGTAAATCGACGGAAGTCGAATGGGAAGTTGATTTATGCTTTATTTGTTCTTGTCGCTATTTAGAGGAATATTTTGAAATCATTTTAAAGTCATAACTCAGTTTATTTATCGTCAGATTGCTTGATGTCAGTGTCTCGTCGAGCCATGTTGTTTCACGCCCAAGCTCTATCGGTTGAGACGTCATCCCTTGCGAATACATCTTTTTCTTTTCGAGTTTACAACTTGAATTGTCTTGGATCAAATCCATACTCTATTATTTTAGTCAATTTGGATTCTTTACCTCTTGTCAACCTTGGAGTCATCTTTTGGTAACTATTGGATATCACCTTGCATGAATTTCACTCCACTAGCTTTGTTTGGTTGCTATTGTCGAAGGTTAGAAGTCTCCATGTGGATGTTTGACGAAGTTGCTTTGCCACGTCGTCCTTTTGAATCTCCATCATGTTAGTGGTCGTAGTGAGTAAGGAAGTTGGGTAATATTTAGTTAAATCGACCTCCTTGAGCTTAGGCATGTAACGGTAGTTGTTGAATGCCTTAATTTCCTTCACCGTGGGCAAGAGAGAGGAAGTTTGGCGGTTGTAATAAGGGTAACCGTAAATTGATTACAGATGCTCCATCATGATGGTGGGTGCAAAGGCATCGGGTCGCGGTTGGGAAGAAAGGTAAGAAAACCATAGTTTGAGGAGCCTTTTACTGCGCTGTGTTAAGTTTGAGTTGCACGGTGTGAAGAAGATAGCGGGAATGGCATTTGAAGGTGGTTTACTCCTTCATCGTGATAGAGAGACGGTAGTTGGTAGTGGTAGTGGGCGAGTAAATAGAGTCACTCCATCGTGGAAGAGATGGTAGTGAGTTCTGAAGCCGTTGGAGAGGATAATGGAAACCAAAAACTATGGGAGGAGGCTGTCATCAGGGGGTGGAATGGGAAACCAGAGATCATTGTTAGGTGTGGAGCATGGAGTGCAATGGTAGAGAGAGGAGTTGGGGGGCATCTTAGTGCATAGGGAAGGTAGTGTGGACGGTCGTTGTGTAGAAACGGGAAGTAGAAGATTATGTGAGGATTCAACAGGGGCTCCATCAGGTTCCTATTTCCTCCTTTAAGACTGCAATTTGTATTTGTATAGTATCAAATCGATGTCAAATCCTTTTGTCACTTGGGTACTCGAATGATAATCATTATATGAAGAAAACTTATAACTGGTTTGATGCACATTCCATATTATCATCTGTTTAAATCAGTTTTTGATTATTTGTGTCTGAAAATAATGATGGAGTTTTCTAGTCTTGTTTCCTTTTTCGCTAAGGCTGTTAGAAGACTGATTATCTTGAGAAGATGGGAGCCTTGCTTGAGCTAGGAGTCTTAGTTTCCAATGATCTGCTTGAGGATGGATACCCTGTGGCTCTAATGCAGTTAGTCACTTCTGCCTGATGTGGTATTCCCCATGAGTAAATGGAAAGGTAGTTTGTCCAAATGTTATTTTAAAAACTTTAAACTACTACATAGAATTCCGTCAACGGTGCTAATGATATAAACCTTCTCTTGTTTGAGAGATATCAAAGATAGTATAAATAAGGGCTCAAAATGAATAAACTAATC
The DNA here is from genome assembly GCA_027924645.1 of Cunninghamia lanceolata. NCBI lineage: Eukaryota > Viridiplantae > Streptophyta > Pinopsida > Cupressales > Cupressaceae > Cunninghamia > Cunninghamia lanceolata. Next base: position 4,773,788 of record BSBN01000098.1, on the reverse strand, counting down.
TTGTTCTATATAGGTTATTGGATTTAAATCTTCTTGAGGATTATGAATTGAATATTGCATCCATCTATGGAGTCATAGGAGTTAAGAATCTCCACTTATAATGATATTAACCGTGTCTCATATAGAACCAAGAGTTTTATTTATTCACGTGGTAACAATGATATTGCATTGATTCAAAGAAGTCCCTTGCGTTTAAGTTTCTAAATTCCTTCAAGACTGTGTTACCAACTCAAAACTGCCTTGGTGCATTTGAAATGATAGCTCCATAATGAGAAAGCACATTACTCCACGTGCATGTTGTGTAGGAGTTTAAAACCACAGATTTAAAGAATGTTTGACGTAAACTTTAATGTGTTTGACAACCGAAGTTGTAGTTGCAACCAGCTAGTGTCTTATTCGTCGTATATCTTTAGTTAGAGGTCGACCATGTGTAGGGACATCTCCAATGTTGTAAGAAAGATTCCAAATCTTTTATTATCTATTTTTATGAGTCTTACCTCATTTGACCCATGTGAAACTTTTGGACTAGGAAAGGGGAGTCCGTCATGGTTTTGTAATGAACAGGTAGGGTGGGAAAAACCTGCAATTTGAATCTAGATTACGTTGCATGCGATGATTCTAGTGTCATATTTAGTTCGCAGACTTTTATGAGTCTAAACCCTTAAATTCTGGGAGAACGGGAAAGTGTTTTAGATACTTGAATATATTGTACAAACATGTGAACCGAGTAAACAAGTATGAAACCACTTAGGAGTGGGCGTTATTAAACGATATTTTACATGAATATGGGATTATGAAACCATAAACTCAGGATTAGAGTAAATGTTACGCCATGCGCTATTACAGGAGAAAATCCTAAAACCTTGAGGTCATCAAGGTTGTCAATTGTTCAAACTTTACAAATAGGAAATTGTAGGATTTCGATTAATTCAAGTCGAGTAGGGTGGGTGAACTAAGTACATGCATTCTTAGAACGTTAATTAAAAACAAATCCTTTGGCCAAGGTGGTGCATGATCCTCAAGTGCATCGAATGTTCACTGTGACTGGATGGCGTTTCTTGTGGAGTGTCGTGCATGACTAGAGGGTATCTAGGGATCTGCAGGATAACAAGACATGTAAGTTACAACACCAGAGCTCAGATGGTAAACACTGATGGTTATCCTAAGTCTATCCTCTTGAGTAGGGTAGGGCCACTTCCGGTTAGGAAGGAGTGCGGGAGACCGATGGTCTGTAGTTGGAGGTTAAGCTCCTTGAAGATACTTTCTCTTCCAAATACTAAGGATTGCCGAGTCTTGAATGTGATGGGTCGACAATCGAGATGCATGTTAATGGTATGTTTCCAATATATTATTTGTTTCAAGAAAATTGCAAATTGTTAGAGAACAAAATGTTTATTATATATCATTTCTTTCAGTTTTATGAAAATGAGATCATGTTTATATTAAAGTGTAAAATGTTATACTTGGTAATAGATAAGTTCTTTTGTATTTGATTACCTAGTTAGAAAAAAAAAATTATTACCTGTGTGAAAACCTAGTTTTTCTTGTCAATTCGGATATGGATGTTACATGGAGTATCATCACCTAAGTTGACTGAAGATATTTTGGATGGCTCTAAGGATGTGAATGCAACTTGAGAAGAACCCATATGATGAGTAGCACCAGAATCAATAATCCATGATGGAGATGAAGATGACGTAATAACTAGAGCTTTGCCTTTTGATTTCTCTTTGTCCTTGTTATTATCCTAAGTTGATGTAGATGCTTTGATAGAATCAAGTAGTCTAATGTTATTCTTTTTGAGAATATTTGAGAGACTTTCAATTTTCTTCTTCATGCATTTATGTTCATCATGCCCTGGTTGTTTACAAAAGGCACATATTATCCTCTCTATAATGTGCTTACTTTGATGAGAAGATTTATCCTTTTTGATATCATTATTTTTATCTGCTTTCTTACTATCCTTGTCCTTCTTAATGTTTTTCTTCCCATTTGAAGTTTGTAGCTTGTCATTCCCTGCAATTAGAGCTTGAGGCTCCGTAGACTTCAAAGAACCCATCTGAATTAGTTTCTCATGTTCCCTTGTGAGATCATAAATGAATTTATCTAGAGTGGGCATTTTCCATGATACTCCAAGAGCACTTTTAGTAGAATAGAAAGTTGATACAAACACAAAAAATTGTGGACCTAATTTGGAAAGTACTGAAAGGATTAATTGATCCTCTTTCTTGTCAATTCCACAATCTTTTAACTGTAACTTTAAAGATTTAGACTTTGTGAAGAAATCTTCTAAAGTTGAGTAATTTCTAGGACTAAGACCTAAGAGCTGATTTCGAATTCATGACTTTTGAGTTCATCAATTTTTCCAAATAGTTTTTCTAAAGTATCCCACACTTCATTAGGTGTAGTTAAGTTTTCAATATGAAACAATAATTCTAGAGATAGATTTAAACACAGAAAGTCAAATGCTTGATCACATATATTGAAAAACTTTTCTTTCTCTTTAGCCGCATTAGGTTCTTTTTTTGTTCCCATAGTTATCCTATATATGCCCTTATTTTTTAGTATAAGACTGACTTTAAGCTTCCAATCTTGATAATTGAAACCATGATGCTTTTTAGTCACATAGATAGTAGATGCAGAAAGAGAAATAGAGAAAGTGAAGGTGAGATGTGAAAAAGGTAACACTCTAACAAAAAAACACTTCCCTAAAAAGTGTGCAATATGAACACACAGATTTCCCCCCTTGATTATTTGTAGTTCCCCCCCAGATTGCTCAATTTATTAAAGAAGTGTTTTGTCACTCTAAACTTACTCTGGCATGTTATAATCATAGTGCATTGACATGCTAGAATGATAGAGGACAAAAAATTAGGCACTTTTGCCTTTTGAATGACTCGATTATGAGATCATATGCAAAATTTTTGCATATGCAAAAAAAATACACCTTCAAAGAATTTTCAATATGCTTGAAAATAAAATTTTGAGCAAAATAAAATATGGCGTTAAAAAACTTGATAGGGAAAAAGATAAGCCCCTTGTGGTGGAGTGTGACCAAGGGCTTAAAAACGATATGCCCAGGGGCTTATTTGTGAAAATTTTCTGGCCCCTTTTCTATTTTGCTGTCTGCTGATGTCACCTCCCTAGTTTCTTAGGTTAGCATTTTTGACAAAAAAAAAAAAAAAGAATGAATAGTGTTGTAAAACTCTGAACTAAACTTGACCGATGTCGCTTCTTCCCACAACCCGCTAAGATTTTTTAAAAAAAGATTTCTCTCTGCCTTCTTGCCTACACATTTGGCATGTGCACACTTGTTTGGCGTCGGCGATGGGAGTGTTTCGTTGCCTAAGCGAATGGGACAAAAATGCTACCAAAGAGGACTCCGTCAACTACTTCTATGTGGCCAAAATGCCACAAAAATAGGGCGATGTGGCATTGATTTACCATGGGAAGAGCACCATGTAAGAGGCGAGGGTTGGCAGCTGTGTGATGACTGCAGCAACGTGGTTGTGAATGCCACAAAATGGGGTGAGTTGAATTGAGAGACAACCCTCTTTAGAAGAGCCGATTGAATGCAGCGACAGGGGTGGCTTCAGTCTTTGAAAAAATAGAGAGATGAGTACTGTATTCGGCCTCTTTGTGAGGCAATTCACACTATATAGATCGACCTCTGTGTGAGGCATGAAAACCAGAGAAAAATGCCTCTGTGTGAGGCTTTCTCAGTAATGATTTGACCTCACTATGGTGAGGGTTGATGAGCTCTGCAAGAACAATTATGATCTGCAAAAACAAAGTCATTTCAAATGTGCTTTGAAACAAAATTTTACCTCCTTAATATGCAGTGATAGAAGGTCAGATTGAACCTAGCGTGCAAGAGAGGTTGCAAAGATTTGCTAATGGAGATGTAATCAATGAGCAAATGATTTGATGCTATTCCACTCACTCTGATACCATGTGGGAGCAGAGGTCAAAGATCAATGGATTAGAGATCAAACACAAATGCAATGTATTGAAAATTAACTGAATTGATTTACAACCAAAGCAGTATAAATAGGTGAAGCTTGAGGAATAAGTCTCAATGAGAATAGGAAAGGTGGCAAAAATGGAACCAAGAGAATAGCTCAAGGTTCAACCACCCTCAAATGTAGTGGCGATGTGTCGAATATGAGTTGACACATCTACTAACAACTCATAGAGTAGAATTAGACTTTCCACATGTGAGGAAAATCGACTAACTATGGTTATGTTAGGAAAACTCATGTGAGTTATACACCAACAAATATGGTTCATATGGGATCATGCCTTATATTTATATGAATATTAAATGGGTTACAAAAATTGAGTTTCCTTATCATGAAACTCAAGAAGAAACAAACATTAAAATTGTAGGAAAAGATACAAAAAACAAACTCTTCAATCGATGCAACTAGCCAAACCATATAGAGATAACAAATGCTGGCTAGAAAAACTCATTCAAAACATATATTATTAACAACCCCTAGCACTTTAGAACAACCAGAGGTAGTAGAAACAAATAGTGCTAGTAGATTAAATGTGAGTAGATATCTAGGGAGCAAATTGAAGCTAATTGCTATCATTTGAGTTTTCTGAATATCTGAACCACTAGACTCTATGGAAACCTCTTAGACTAGCTCTAATGAAAGTAAGATTGATAAGGAAAAAGATTTCATGCACTACTTTCCTTGCTTTTTCTATGAACCCACAAATTTCTTTTTCATGACATACTAGGGCCCTATTGAAGTCATTTAATGAACCCCTCAATAAACCATCCCTTGCCATTTGGAGAATGCAACTTACAACAATTGAATCTAAAACCAAATTGATGGGAAAAATTCTAGCATTATCCCATAGTCCAGCCTCATTGTTGTAATCATACAAAGCTTCATCTAGTTTCTCCTCTGGAATGAAATATTCATATACAAAGGTGTTCATTGGGATTTTAATGAGCCCCTTGTCATGTAGAATATCCACAAGATTGGATAAGAAACCTAAACCAATATCACTATGGAAGTTCTTATGTGGAAAAAAGCCATGAATTTCATGTCCAATTACCTCTTGAATGACATTTTCAATAACTAGTGAACCAATGAAGAATACCTTATTGATATTTTCCAAATCATATCTTTAAATATCCAAGGTTTCCCATTTGCAAGGATACAAATGAACTATTTTGTTTCTAGACTAGACCATGACAATAGAAGAGAAAATTTAGAGAAAACTAAAGAATCTAGATGGAGAATAAGTTGAACTTCATCAAAGATGAGACCAAAGATATAATCTTTTAGCATTACTTGAGTGAGGCCAAAGGCATGTACGAAATACTTCATATAAAAGGTTGATCAATATTGTGAAACATTTGGAATATTTTCTCAAGTTTTCACTATATTTAATATGAAGCGTTTCATAATCACTATATCTAATATGAAGCATTTCATAATGATCCATCTTGCCAAATGTATCTAGAATAAATATTTTAAATTCTATTATAATTCTTTTTTTTTTATTAAAACATTGGATTATTGAATCCCCAAGCAAGAACACCTTTGAACTCTAGTGGCCACCACTACAACCGAGCGACTTAACCACCAAACCACACTCTTATCAGCATTATTTTGTTTTATTTTAACAAAATAGTTATATTTATTTTTTAGATAGATGTATTTAAGATATCTATATTATTAAGTAAATAAAATACTATTAAGTAATTAAAATAAAATAGCTCTTAAGTAGAAAAAACTATTAAGTAAATAAAAATAGCAAACTCCAATAATTTTTTTGGCCCTATCCATATAATAATTTCAATGGTAATGCTTAATACTTATTCCATAACTTCTATTCCAAAATTTGTGTGTGTGTTAGAATTTCCTCACATAATACAACTTAAGCTATTGATCAATGCTCATCACATGATGTATAATTTTTCAAACAATTTAATCTTTATCAATCTATAAATTTGTCAAATGATTTAATCCTTATTATTTAGCCTATAATATTTTAGCTAGCCACATTATGAATATTTTTTAACTTATTTTATTTTTGGAATATATCTATAATTTTCTAAATAACTGATTTTAATTTTTTGAATATATCTTTAATTCACCAATAAAAAACAACAATGTTGACTAATATGAAAAAATTGCCACAGATTTTTTCTCCCCAAAATTGGCATGCATTTGACACAAAAAATAATTCCTTGGGCTAAGATTTGTATTGTAGGGGGGTTTCTTAAGTTTATCATCAGTGAAAGTCCACTCCACTCCTACCCTAATTCTCATTCTTAAAATCCCCAAAAGGACCAATTTAGACAAAATAGTCTTAGCATAAACAATGAGGCATAAACAACAACAAATGTTGCCAAGCCATAGGCAATCTCATTTCCATGGGAGGATATTTTGTCCTACAAATAACAATGCATGTACAAGGTCTAAATCTTAGATATCACATTTTCAAGAAAATTTAAGAACCATGCAAATTCCCATTTCCTCCATTGGTAAATCCCCACATTTCTTTAAAAACTAAAACTACAATTTTAAAATTTTGAGGACACCCTTTAAAGAATATCAATGAGGAAAACATACTTCTTACTTCACATAAAATTTTTAGGAAATTTTCACCATAGTTGTGATGTAAAAATAATTTTCCAAAAATGAAAACCTAGAACAATTAAATTACCCAACAAACAATTTTATAGATTCTATTTCAATTCTATCCTACACAAAGGAAATCTGTATGCAATCCACATTGTGGAGAATGGAAAAATAGGGAATTCCTTTAAATAAAAGCATATCAAATAAAATGAGAAATACCTTCAACAATATTACAACTCCAAAATAGAGATTTGTTTTATGGTTGAACCCTCTTCCAAATAATCAGAAGCAAAGCAATATTCTTCCAAGTAATTCCAAACAAGTTCTTTCCAATCCCTTTGTAGGACCCAAGCTTTTCTTCCTAAAATACAAGCAAGGGTTTGAAGAGAAAATTTATTTTCCTCCTCAAATGCAATAGCTCACACACCAAAGGAGAAAAATGATCAAGTAACCTAGATAAATTAAAATCTATAAAACTTTATTCAACTCCAGCATATTAATTATTTTGCAAACAATAAGAATTTCGAAGATAAATGAAATGCAAACACAAGAAGAGCTAAGAATCCTATGTAAAAAACTCAAACACATTTTATGGGTTCTCACAAGAATCAAGAATCTAGAATTGACATGTATTCGGATCAAGGCTCACATGGTTGCATAGGACACATCTCGTAACTGAATTGAGTGAGAAGATGAAATCAAACATAACATATTTACACAGGTCGATCATCTCAAATTAATCACCATAACATATTAACATAGGTCGATCATCTCAAATTAGTCACCATGGGGAAAGTTTGTGCTTGCACACTCAATTAAAACATCAGGGATATCTATATAATACAAGAATAGCCAAAGCACATTATATAAGGAACCAATGTGACATAATCCATTAAACAATTTCAAACATCAATTGAAAATCATCTACAACTAGTATGATCCAAATGTTATTAAAATGTGAAATCAATAAACCACAATGTTGAACTAGATGATATAGTTATAATCATTTATAAAGTGAAAATAGTGAAGTTGGAACTTTGCTAGAGTTCAACCTATAAATCCACAACATATAAATCCAACATACACCATCAAATATCTCTATAGAAAATACAAAACATCATTTGTGTCAAAATCAAAATCAAACAACAAGATAAGACACATAAGAGCAAGCTGGTTTACCAGGGGGACTCCCACTAGAAAAGGCCTTGTCAATCCCAAATTATTCTATAATATCTTTTGAACGAAAGAGATTTCAATCTAAGACTTGTGCTCCACTCTAGAAGCTTAAAAAATCCTCAAGAAAAAAAGTCGCTTATCTTCACATGTCAAAGTTCCTGTAGTTCGTGTGTTCCATATTCTGCCAACGATGTGCCGATATTAATAAATGGGATAACAGACGCTGCAAGCTGGGGCCTACAATTCAGTGCCCACGCAATGCATCAATCAACATTAAATCAATTCCAAAGTTCTTTCCAATTATTTTCTATCCACATTGGCAGAGGTATATGCACAGTGCATCCTCGCAGAAGAATCCTTCAAACTCTTGTCATCTGAATAGGGGGGTTGCCTGCAATGGAAAATCTGTTGGGAGGGGGTCACGCGGTAAAGAAGATGCAACATTTGGTCAATAACCAGCCAATGGGTATCTATCTCCATGGTCAATAATTAGTCAGTTATATAGTTTAGGCGATTTTCTTTTTAACCCTTCTTTTTAAAGCATATTCTGATTCTTAGAATTTTTGGCTTAATTTTTATTGATCAATTTTTTATTATTTTAATGATGGAATGTTTCAGTATGTTTGAAAACTTTTTAGTGATTTGAAAACTTTTGTAAGTTTATTGATGCAGTTGAATGTTTTTAAAATATAAAAATTTTATCAAAGATAAATTTTACTGAAAAAAATATTTTGAAATTACTTTACTACTAAAAAGTAAGATAATTCAATTGGGTGACCTTTAACTCCACCTCAGAGTTCTTTGTTGAGGTTAGGTTTTAAACCTCCATGACAGTGGGTATGACTGTTGTGGCCTTGCTGTTTTAAGACCTGTTTCTTTGTTGGTTCTAGTCTTTTGTTGCTGTTGGTTCTTCTTTCTTTGTTCTTGTCTCTTGGGGTTGTTGGTTGTTCATGTTGTATAAGGTTTCGGGGCCTTTCAAAACCCTTTCCAGTTTATAGATTGGGTTAAAAATGCTAAAATAATAAAAAACAAATCCTCTTTTATACAAGATGTAAGGGTTTTTTAGATCTGCAGTTTCTCCAATGGGGTGCCTCCTCCTAATTAGTTATCTATATGATTGACTTTGTTCTGCACAACCTTCATCTTCCACCATTGAGGCCACACAGATCTAATTTGTTGGCTGTAGTATTTTAGTCTATTTTAATATATTACTATATTTCCAGGATATTGAACATAATATTTTTTCTTAAACCACTTTGTTGGTTCTAGTCTTTTGTTGCTGTTGGTTCTTCTCTCTTTGTTCTTGTCTCTTGGGGTTGTTGGTTGTTCATGTTGTATAAGGTTTATGGGCCTTTCAAAACCGTTTCCAGTTTATAGATTGGGTTAAAATGCTAAAATAATAAAAAACAAATCCTCTTTTATACATGATGTAAGGGTTGTTTAGACCTGCAGTTTCTCCAATGGGGTGCCTCCTCCTAATTAGTTATCTATATGATTGACTTTGTTCTGCACAACCTTCATCTTCCACCATTGAGGCCACACAGATCTAATTTGTTGGCTGTAGTATTTTAGTCTATTTTAATATATTATTATATTTCCAAGATATTGAACATAATATTTTTTCTTAAACCAGGGGAATCAGGTGGGACAATGCAGATCCAATTTGTTGGCTGCAGTAGTTCATTTTAATATATTATTATGTCTCTTGGATATCAAACATAATATTTTTTCCTTAAACCAGGGGAATCAGGTGGGGCAACACAGATCCAATTTATTGGCTGCAGTATTTTAGTCCATTTTAATATATTATTATGTCTCTTGAATATTGAACATACTATTTTTTCCTTAAATCAGGGGAATCGGGTGGAGCAACACAGATCCAATTTATTGACTGCAGTATTTTAATCCATTTTAATATATTATTATGTCTGTTGGAAATTTAACATAATAGTTTTTCCTTAAACCAGGAGAATCAAATAAGGCAACTCAGATCCAATTTATAGATTGCAGTATTTTAATCTATTTTCATATACTATTATCTCTTGCATATTGAACATAATATTTTTTCCATAAAGCAGGGGAATAGGGGAATAAGGTTTTAACGAGCATTTCCTTATAAGCCCTGTCATTCGGACTACACGGCGAAAGTGGGTATTGAAAATAGTAAACAAATACAGTAGATCTTTTTGTTATTTTTTTTTTTTAAATTAGTTTTATAAATCATAGATCTTACAATATATATATTTTTTGGTATTAACATATTTTCTGATTAACCATTTTTCTTCCTTATTTAAGTTTTACCATAGAATGTGCTCTGTGAAAAGGTCGCTACCTTGGTTTTTTATTTCCGGACTAATAGTTTGAGCTTCTACCTTTGAACACTGTATTTGCACTTTTTGAAATGAGGGATAAGTTTTCAAAACACATAGTTGGCGTCGGTATTCTGTTTTGCTGATGTTTTTTCAAATTTTTCATTTACCATGGATTGTTGTTTTGCCATCCCTGTGGCCTCGATGGCTTAGGTGGTTTTTCGGATTATCCAGCATTTTCTCTCTTTGTGGGGTTTACCAGCTGGAAGCTCTCCCCAACGGCCTTCTTCCTTTATTAACATTCTATTTCTCATCAAACTTCTTGGGGAACGTATAACTGTTTACATACACTTCTTGTTTGTTAACAAAGAACAAATCAAGGTTGATACCCATTTCTCTTAGGTGATATTGAGCCCTTACCAGCAGTCATTAGCGCGGCAGATTTCCTTCCCAATATATTCGGGGGCAGACTTGCCCAATCCACTGCATTCTTCAGTACACCTGCTCGGTAAACAATAAAACAGAGACTTCAAAAAATCATTCATATGTAACGACAATATTCTTTAGGGAGTCCTTTTTGGTTTAGATTTATCGCAAGATTTTCAATAAGGATTGCATGATGGGTTATCAGATAAGATCATCGAAGATTTTAAAAAGTAATAACCAGGCACTGAATAGACATATTCTGGCATTGCAAACAGCATACAGTCTGCTTCCTCGACTTTATTCCACAAGCTGCATTGAGATCTGTCTTGAGAAGAGGTGGCTTACTTATATCCACCAATTCAATCTCCATGCCTGGAATTGACTCCTTGGCAATTTCAATCGCTGCCAAAACCAATAAATTTCATTAAGTATAGCACTCTAAAACATAAAAAAGTTGAAAAAACTTCTAAAAATAAAGAAAAGGAAAGGTAGAACCATTATGAAACGAATATACTTTAGTCAAAATCACAAGACTTACCAGCATTAATAAGTCCGAGATTGTTCGATGTGGTGGAGAGAGAGCCACAAATGGCCGCCACCTTGAAAATACTGCTCTTGCTAAGGTCTTTTGTAGGCTTGTAGTAGTTTGGAGAAATCAAAGCCTGCTCCACACATTTCTGTGCTATAACCCTTCTTGAATGTTTATTATTTCTCCATGCAAATAGCTTGCTTAGCCAGGCTCCTCTAGCCATTGTTCTTGGTAAAGCTGCTCAAGGGCTTGATGAATAGCTTCCACTCCAAATCCCCTATTTATAGGAAAGTGGTAAACATTTGTGTTGAATTATAAGCTATAAACATCCTTTCATTAGGTGATTGAGCACCTTATCTCTTTCTTCGTATGTGGCTTTTCACCCTCTTAACTTGAGTTTGTATGTGCAATTATATTCTACTTCTTATTCAGTTTCCTCTTTCATACCCAATCCCATGTCAATACCCTAGTTTATAAAAATTTGCATTTGAATTTACCGAAGTTGTGTTTTTAGATTTTCAAATATAGACCAAAACTCTAATTAAATCCCCATTTATAAAATATTCGGATATAAATTCACCTTTGAGTTACGAAATTTCAACAAAGGGACTTACCCTTGATCCCAAAAAGCTTTAGTATATTACCTATTAAATGGGGTTCCGGAGGAATTGGAGTTTTACTCTTCCTCCCTGTCACCCTCACACTCTTTTCATACCGCAGGAGCATCTATGAAGTTTCTAGGTGCAAGGTATTATTATTGCTGGCACCTACAAATCTTTGGACGGTCATTTTTATGACAAATTCATGTCCTTTCTGACCCCACGATGGGTAGATACTTGGCGGGCTTGTCGAAAGCATTTATCATTTTCTTTGACAAAATGATTGTAATCTTTCCTGCCGATCTTGCCGATCACTTCTGCTGTGTCCGTTGAGACATCTTTCATGGGTGATTTCTCTGATAGCAGCTATGTTTAGCGGGTCTGACTTGTTTGAACTTTTGGGCTTGAGGTTGTTGCCTCCCTTCTGGCTTTTTGTACTTGGTGCTTTCTTTAACAAAAAACAAATAACAAAACAAATAACAAGAGATTATGCTGCAGCAAACAATACTTCTTTATTGTATTTTATATCAAATCAATTCAGTACAATGCATATTAGCCGATAGGCTTTTATATGTGAGCATTATAGTGCTCGGAAAATTATCTCACGCCGGAAAAAAAATTCACGCTGGAAAATTTTCTGAACTCGTCGGTTTTTCTGACGCTGGGAAAATTCCTGCAGATGCTTTACTTCTATTATTTTCATCCTCCCCCTCAAAAACCTCCCTTAAATTGAGCCACCTATGTCATTGCTGTAAAAGTCTTTAACAAACAAGTATTTTAGGCATTCATCACATTGATACCTCCTATTCCTTCAATTCTTCCTAATCTTCTTAACGTTCCCTTGAACTTCCTATGGATGAATCCCTTGCAACCCTGAAGTTGCAAGTGCTAGTTTATATCCCATTGTTGGCGGTGTTGGCCGTGCACAAAGCAGTGGTGAGTAAAGTGGTACAAAATGAAGCGGCAGAAGAAGATAAGACAGTGGAAGACTGAACGGTGGAGTGATAGTGTACGTTGCAGGATAAGTCCAAAAAACTGTAGTGGTGTTGAAGACTATTGGTGATAATACTGTTGAAGACAAAGATGATGAACTGTATGTTAACATGACAAAGTCAGTGATTAAACATTATCCATATCATTCTCCCCCTTAATGCTAAACACGCTATCTCCTAACAAGTGCCTTATCCTTGTAAAATGATCTTTTAATATTGCTTTGGTAAATAAATCAACAAGTTGGTCATTAGTTCTACAAAACTTCAATTCAATTTATCCTTCTGCTACAAGATTTCTAATAAAATGATGTCGGATGTCTATATGCTTAGTCTGACTATGAAAAACTAGATTTTTTACTATTGCAAATTGTAGAACTATTGTCATATTAAATAACTATTGCCTTATTTTCTCGTGCCTTAAAAATCTTATCAGTACTCTCTTAAACCAAATTGCTTGACATGTTGTTGACGTTGCTGCAATGTATTCTGCTTCTGTTGATGATAATGAAAAAATTGATTATTTCTTCGAACTCCAAGAAATTGCACCTAATCCCAAACTGAATACATAACTTGATGTACTTTTCCTATCATCGATATATCTTGCCCAACCATTGTTTGTATATCCAACCAATCCAAAATTATTGGTAGATGTATAAAAATACCAATGTTGCTTGTGTTGGCATAATAGTCATATAATATTACATTGTTACTTTATGCATATTAAATAAATGTTAGTTTATAAGGTAGGTTTTGGGAAGTTATTTTTCTGTAAGAAGTTATATATGGGAATAATAAGGCTTTAAAAAGCCATTGGATTGTATTGTAACATCATTCCAAGACATAATATATTATTCTAGATTTTTTATTTCTGTGCAATGACTTAATATATTTGTTTGCTCTACCATTTTCAATATGGTATTAGAGCATTGTGTGTTGAGATTGTGTTGTCAAGAATGTTTTTAATTAGGCGATGGTAGATTTGGAAGAAGATTTTCACTGGAATTGAATGGGCTTGAAGATCCTCTATTTTATGAAGCTTTCTGGGTGTAAGGCGTGGAGCAAAGGTGTGAATAATATGAAAGAGGCATTTTAATTATTTATTGGTATGTTGTTTTGATAACAATTTAGTAAAAAATTGATATCTTTTTCATTTCTCAACGAAATTTCAACATTCAAAATGTTTCGGAAAGTAGAAGAATAGGACCATAAAACCCAGAAATATTTTAAAGAAATTGATAATATTTCATGATCAGTTTAAAGCAGAAGTTTGGCGTCTGAATCTGCTAAAATTGACTGTTGCATCCTTTTGGTGTGTGTAATAACTACCTGTTTGGCACTTAATATGGTAGAAAAGTGAACATTTCTTATCAAATTCCTTTGAAGATAACAATTTATGAAGATCTAATGTGTTTACCGTGCGTTGAGAACTAAAGGAATAGCATAAGGCATTGCAAACTCCACATTCCTTGCTGGACATTTTACATTTTTGATTGTTTGCTGGCTGTTGAAATTCACTGCTGTATGTGTTTTTTTATTTCCTTCAAAACACTTCTACCTGTGACCATTTATTTACATGAATGTCAAGCACATAAGTTTGGTGGAAGTCTGTTGAATGTTCAACCATATGAAAGATTGAGACAGCCGCTAATGGAATATTATTATTGGTGTTGAAATCTACATTATCCATTTGATAATTGAGGTATGCAGATATATTAGAGATCTGAGTAATTGAAATTTGTAAATTTAATTTTAGAATCATCTAATGCATATTTGAAGAAGCTGCAAAAGAAATTAATATGCAGCCAAGAGATATAAAACAAATGAAGTCTTAAGAAGAAATCCATCCTGAAAAATTTTTATGGGGAAAGTTAAATAATATTAAAAAATGAAGGCCACGTGAAAAATTTGTATGGAGAAATTTAAAAAGTTTTGAAGGGAAAAAGTTTTTAAAAGGGAGAGATAAGTAGTGAAAATTTTCTCAAAATATCTATAGAATTTTGAAGTTTTTGGATGTGTGAATATGATGAGAATACAATTATGGGTCAAATATTGAAATAAAATTGTATTCATTGGAGTGAGAAGGAAAATTATCTTGGAGATATAACATTGATTAATCTATGGGTTTACCATTGGTTCAAATTGACATTATCATCTTTTAATCATGAATGCACATATGTCAAAGATAGCTTATGCTTTCAGGGCCATCTTTTCTATTCCTGATGAGGCCTCCAAAGACTCATCCAAGACATCAGTTGGTTAAAGAGTAACAGGGTCATATTGGAGGTAGGCGACATTGGAGGATGAAGGATTTTCTATCATCTTAGGTTAGCTTCTCGCTTTGAGATGATGCTTTGCATGAGAAGAGTTTTTGGTTTTGGTTGTTTTTTTTCTTGTTGATGCCGACGAATTTGAAGAATGTATGTTTTGTGAAGATTTTGTTTTGGAGATAGGTTTGAGATTTGGTGTTGAGCTCAATATGGATTGTTGTCCAGTGAACTTCAAAGAGTATATGATCGAGAATTATACCCTTTCGCGGTAACTAGACAATGGCAGAGATCTGTCGTATTTCTTAGGGTTCATTATCGAATAATTCAAGACTGTGATTTGAGAGCTTGGGAATAAAGAGATCAAGAACACAGCTTGAAGCTATGCCTTTATGAGGGTAGACGAGATAGTATGATAGAGCCCCGCTTGGTTCAAGATTTATTCTTTGGGAGAAGATTTTTTATAAAATATGTATTCATATTATGTAATCAGCTTTGTTGAGTATGTTAGCATTCAGAAGGGTCCCCTTGTACTTTTGTAGGAGCAATGTAATAAGGGGGGGAATGTTAGCATAATAGTCTTATAGTATTACATTTTTACTTTATGCATATTAAATAAATGTTAGTTTATAAGTTAGGTTTTGGGAAGTTACTTTCCCGTAAGAAGTCATATACATGAATAATAAGGCTTTAAAAAGCCATTGGATTGTATTGCAACATTATTCCAAGACATAATATATTATTCTAGATTTTTTATTTCTGTACAATGACGTAATATATCTGTTTGCTCTACCATTTTCAATAGATTGTACCACGAACATACCTGAGTATTCTTTTTACTACACAAAAATGAATATTACTTGGATTTTGCATAAATCTTGATACTAAACTTATAATATACATGATGTCAGGTCTGGTAGTTGTAAGATACATAAGGCTACCAACTATACTTTTGTATAGTGTCATATCTATCTTTTCATTACCATCATCTTTGCATAACTTCTCATTCACATTCAACGGCATGTTCATTGCTTTGAACTTTTCATTCTAAAATTGTCAAGTAAATCAACTACATACTTTTCTTGTGAGATAAAAATCCATCATTTAACTATCTTGCTTCTATTCCAAGAAAGTAATACATCAAACCCAAATGTGTCATTTTGAATTCACTCTTCATTACATTCATGAATTCTTTTATTAATACTTTGCTATATTGCCAATATAAATCAAATCATCAACATATAAACAGAATATAAGTAAGTCTTCTATACCTTTAGATTTGACATAAAGTGTAGGTTCACTTTCACTCCTGCTAAAGCCATCTTTCTAAAAATATTCATCTATTCTGCTATACTAGGCTCTTGGTGCTTGCTTAAGTCCACAAAGAGCCTTTTTTAACTTGTAAACTTTTTTCTCTTGCCCTGCAACTTCATATCCTGGTGGTTGCTCTACAAACACTTTTTCATTCAAGAAACAATTCAAAAAAGTTGATTTAACATCAAATTGATATAGTAACCACTTAGATTGTGCTGCCAATGCCAAAACAGTTCTTATGGTATCCCAATCTTGCTATAGGAGCATAAGTTTCATTACAATCTATACCTGGTTGTTGTGAGAAGCCTCTAGCTACCAATCTTGCTTTGTGTCTTTCAATGGATCCTTCAGCCTTATATTTTGTTAGACCCATTTTAGTCCAATAACATCCTTCTCTAGTGGAGAATCTACTAACTCCCATGTTCTATTTCTTTAAATAGAAACAATCTCCTCGTCTAAGGCCTTAATCCAAACTTCATGGTTTACTGCATCTTCAAATTGTCTTGGTTCTATAATTACTAGAATTTCTTGATATAAATTTTCATTCCATTTCCATACATTGTTTTCTGCAAAAATTACATCACGACTAACTATCAAGCTTTCTATTACTAGATTATATAGCCGATAAGCCTTTGTCTCTTCACTGTAGCCAATAAAAATACATTTTTGACTTTTAACATCAAATTTTTGTCTCTTCTATTCAGCTATATGAGCATAAGCAATGAACCCAAATACCTTAAGATGAGTCACACTGGGCTTTCTTCCACTCCATGCCTCATAAGGTGTCATATTCTTTACACTTTTTCTTGGACATCTGTTTAGCAAGAAAACAGATGTAGTTGTTGCTTCAACCCAAAAAGTATTTGGAAGATTGTTGGCCTTGAGCATGTTTCTAACCATCTCTACAATTGTACGATTCTTACGTTGAGCTACTCCATTTTGTTGAGGAGTATAACTTGCAGTCAATTATCTTTGAATACCATATTTTTTGCAAAAATCTTAAAACCCATGTGAAGTAAATTCTTTCCCTATATCTGTACATAGAGCCTTCGAGGAACAACCACTTTGTTCTTCTACATAATATTTAAATCACTAAAATATATAAAAGGCTTCTGACATTTCTTTAATAAAATATAACCAAGTTCTTCTAATGTAGTCATCAACAAAAATAAGAAAATATTTATTTCTGTTAAGTGACAAGGTCTACATTGGACCACAAATATCTGCATGCACTAATTCGTGTGGCACTTTTGCTCTCCAAGATTTTCTCACTGGAAAAGAATCTCGGTGTTTCCCAATAATACATCCTTCGCATACTTTATCATCTTGTTCGATCAATGGTAATCCTTTCACCATTTGCTTTTGAAAAATAAGTTTTAACCCTCGAAAGTGTAGATGTCCATATCTCATGTGCCATAACCATGATTCATCATCTAAGATAGTTTTTAAGGCTTGAATTTCTCCATACATAAGTCTTAGAGGAAAATTTCTATTTTGTAGCATACCAACTTTTGCTACAATTTGATCGCTACCAGTTTTATCTTAGATAACACATTCATTATTCCAAAAAATAGTAGAATATCCTTTTTCAACAAGCTAACCTGCACTCAACAAATTATGAGCTTTTCTTGGCACATATAAAACATCATGAATACATTTTATCACACCTTGTTTTGTCTTGACTACAATGATTCCTTTGCCCATAACCTCAACTTCTTTATCATCTTCAAGAAGCACTTGTGTTTCAAGAGATTCATCCATCTTTACAAAGATATTTTTATTGCCTTATCATATGACTACTGCAACCACTATCTAAAAGCCATACATTTTTAGATATTTCTTTTGTAACATCACATGCAAAAAATAGGTTATTTTGTTCTTCTTTTTCTTCATAAAAATTAGCATGTTGCTTATGCTTTTTCCAACAATCACGTTCATAATGACCAAACTTTTTGCAATAATGACATTGTACTTGTGATTTGTAAGGGTTTTGATGTCCTCTTTTAGTATTTCTACAAAATATTCCTCTGTTGTTGTGACCTCTGCCTCATCCACTGTAACTTTCTTTACTTGTATGTTCTTTTTCTCTTAATTTCTTCTTCACTTGAAAGCTGATTCATCAAATCCTTTTCCATTATTCTTTGAAATATTAAGCTTTGCTTTAAAATCTTGTTCAATAGACTTTTCAGTGGATTGATTCATCCTTTGGTCATGGGTCTGAAGAGATCCCATAAGCTCAATTATTGATAATGAAGTTAAATCCTTAGATTCTTCAGTAGCTACCACAATAGGATCAAAACGTGAAGGCAAGCATCTCAAAATTTTCTCAACAATTTTCTAATCTATTAAACTCTCTCCATAAGATCTAATTTGATTTACCAATCCCATCACTCGAGTAAAAAAAATCTTGCATAGATTTAGAATCTTTCATGAATAAATTTTCAGAATCTCATCTAAGCATTTGTAGTTTGATAGTTTTTATCTTTTTTGCTCCTTGAAATGCATTTTGCAGAAGATCCCAAGCTTGTTTTTGTTTTGTTGTTGCAGCAATTCTCAAAAAAATTGAATCATGTACTGCTTGTTGAATGTTCAAGATTTTTTTTGAATCCTACTTTTTATTCTCCTTTAGTTGATCTCGTTGTGCTCGAGTCCAAGTGGCCAAATCTTGTGCATCCACAAGTTCTGAGTAACCACTGTCAACTAAATCCCACAAATCTTGCGAAATAAAGAACATCTTCATTTTAATACTCCAAAAGTCATAGGTTTCGTCTCTAAACAAAGGTATCTGGGGCTGTGACAGATTTAAACCAATGCTAGTAGCCATATCTTGAAATTAAAGAAGTGAAGAAAATAATTTACTTATCTTTACCTCACAAATTTTGAATATGTTGACCTTCAAAAAATAGTACTCTAAAATAGAGTATTCCACTCTCTTCAGAAATCTCACTCTTCACCTAAAGACCTTTGCTCTTAGGACTGCTATGTATTTCTTTCTCTATTGTCTAACAAATCACCCTCCTACTAAACAAACCAAGCAACTTGCTCTTAGCAATACTAATTTTTTCTCTCTTTCTAGACAAACCGAGTTTGCCACACCTTATTGTATTGAAACAACTTCTTGGGAGAAAAAACCAAGCAATTTGATCTTAGCACTACTAACTTTTTTTTCTCATTCTGGACAAACCAAGTTTGCCACACCTTAATCTATTGAAACAACTTTTTGAGAGAAAAAAATAAATTAGTAGCTCTCACTTCAAACAACAACAGACCCTCACAGTAGCATAGCTAGAATCTTATAATGGTGGCTCTTATACCAATTATTGAGTTACAACTCATACAAACCAGTTAGGATTGAAATCTAGGACCTTCCATTTGTTGCTGGAGTGCTCTACTAACTGAGCTACTGACCCCTTTGTAACCAGTCCATCATCGGTCCGAGTGTGGCTTATTTCCGGTACATCTAATGTGGAATTCTATGTTGTGACTCTTGGTCTTCCATAGGTGGTTTCTACTATGTGTGCTTGCAAAAAGCTTGTATTAAATGTTTGTAAGATTAAAAAAATCTAAATTTAAATTTTGGTTTTTGGCATATGTTTTTAATTATGCCCCACCTATGATAATATGAGAAACCTTTGATGGGTTTTGATATCTTCAAATTTCATCCCTGTATAGATGCATGGGACAAGTGCTGGGAGGAAGGAGTGACACCTTGGGATATCGGACATGTTACTCCAATTCTCTCCAACCTGATACAAAAAGATCTTCTTCCTCAGGGCAGAGCCTTGGTTCCTGGGTGTGGCTCTGTATGTATTCTTTCTCCTTTTCAGAACAATTTATTTATTTGGTTATTTTGTACCCATACTGGGCAATACTCCAAAGAACATGACTTGTAAGTACTAATATATGTTACTAACCCAGTACTCTATCTTAGCCCTTTCAATTTTTAAAGGCTCTATGCATTGGCCAGATCTGGCTTTGATCAAACATGAACTGAATAGGTTGGATGATGTAGGGTTGATAACTTGATTCAATATTTTTGGCATGGTGAATGGGCAGACATGAATCACACAAGTTTGACATGTTTTTTACTTGCCGTGGCTGCAGGGCTATGATGTGGTGGCACTTGCTAACCACAATCGCCATGTTATAGGTGTTGATATCTCTGAAAATGCAAATAAACGAGCACAGGAGGTAAGATTTTAAAGTTGTGCTATGTTTATACGTGAAGGAATTTTGAATAAATTTATACATTTTAGCAGATTTTATCTTCTCAGAGTTGCTCAACGAAATCTTTTAAAATGAAAACAATCGGAATCCAAGCTTATCCTAATTTTAAGGACTTGTGCAAAGTGGTGGTGTTGCTGGTTATTAATCTCCTTTCCAAAAGAACTTTAATTAACTAGAATTGTCAAATGGATTTGGAGATGATCTAAATTATGCCCTAATTGAATCTGCATTTTGGCAAAAGCTGGCTGCATCTGCCCCAAATGCCGAGCATTTCCAGTTTCTGAAGGTGGATTTTTTTACATGGACTCCAGCAGAGCTCTTTAATTTGATATTTGATTACACGTAAGCATCCACATTATGGTATTCGCTCTTCTGTTCTCTAGCTCTAGAGTCTAATTATAGTCATTTTCTTTACCTTCTTTTCTTTCTACTGGCAGGTTTTTTTGTGCTATGGAGCCTCCGCAGAGACCTGCTTGGGCAAAGCGTGTATCAGAACTATTAAAACCCAATGGAGAGCTTTTAACACTCATGTTCCCAGTAATGTTCCTAAGTACTCATATTCCGCTTCATTGTTCGGGAATCACATGTATTTTTTCGACTTGCAGTTTGCACTCATAAAAAAAGTTGCTCCTTAAAATTGTAGATGTAGAAGCAATCCCAAGGTTTCAAACAAATTTATAAAATTTGCTTGCTGTGATGAACAGATAAGCAACCATGAGGGAGGTCCACCATACGCAGTTTCTGTCCAAGAGTGAGCTCTATTTTCTATTGGAAAAAATTTTGAACACAATTTTTTTTTTCTTTTTCGTGTAGGCTCTTGTACAGCTATTAGTATCAGATTTTGTATTAGGGATCAATCAACCTGTTTTTGCTTGTTATTGAAGGTATGAGAGGGTTCTACATCCATTTGGTTTTGAGGCAATCTCACTTGAGAACAATGAGATGGCCATTGACACGCGCAAGGTACATGGTCATGGATTCCAGACTATTTATACCCATACATTTTATTCATTTGACTAGGGCCTAAGTAGAGAGTTAAATTTCTCACCCAACAACATACTGTCTTCTGATCCAATGCCATAAAAGTGTTGCAGACTATGAACGTGATGACTAACTTCCCAAATTGTGCATATCCATTACCTGTCTGTTTAGCGTCAAGTTTTTTTTGGCTACTTTTAGCTTATGGGGATTGCATGCAGTCGCTAGTTTTCTCATCTGATGTCTAGCTTTTATTTCGAAAAGTGTCTCTTTGCTCTTTCCTGTGGGATTCTTGTGATTCTCTGCAAACGTTGTTATCAATTTAAATAATTATATTTAGTATAACAAAATGTTTGTTTTGGAATGGTTATAGGGCACAGAAATTATTGCAAGATGGAAGAGGAAGGACAGTCATATGCCTTTGCTATAAAACTGTCACATCCTCGTATGAACAACTCTAAGACCCTGTAGTCCCATGTAATTTGGACTAGGGGTGGGAACTTGAAACTTAATGTTTAACGTTATGTATGTGTACTTGTGTGTGTGTTTGTGTTTGAGTTTGTGTGTGTTGGTGTATGCTTATGAATTCTTGTGGTTGCCAATGATAAACAATGATAAACATGGAATGGAAATCTAGTTGTGCTTTTCATTAATGCATAAATACATATATTGGATATGTTTAACTAGCTTGGACTGCCTCAATTGTGAATGGTGTGAGAAACGTTGTTCTATGTGCAGGTGACAAGGTGGATGGTGGAGTGGACTCTGCGGATCCATAAATTGAGAATGAGTTTAATGCCAAATCCTTGCTGAAACACTGGCTTAACCTGAGACTCGTCCGAAATAGAATTTGGTTTGTTCATCCCAACCACTAGTCGGTCTCGTCCACTGATTGTCGAGTCGGTAGGTCCCAATTGAGTCCGCCTAATAGGTAATAGATGTATCATCCCATATTTCTTTCTAAGGGCATTTCCTTTGAATGTGACTTTTCCGTAACATCAATTAGGGATCAAATTGATGGCTTCTGGTTACCGGGAGTAATAGTTAATATTAGTGTTATAAAATATGTAATACAGAGTAAAATATATCTATAATAACAAGGGAATTATTATCATCATCATCAGCATCATCATCATCATCATCATCATCATCTTTATTATTATTGTTATTATCAATCTTCTCTCCTAAAAGATATAAGTTGCCAAAGTATAACAAAATAAATAAATAAATCAAGTGTTGGAGAAAAAAATCGAACCAAATAGAAAGAAAGAAAATTATCATAAGCCAAAACCAGGGAAATTAAAAAAAAGAGGAGGTACGAATCATGTAGGTTTTGTAGGAGCCAAGCTATGGCCAAAACCGATTGATGACGGCGACCAACATTGAAGGCTTGATCGACCCTCATGAAGACCAACACAAGGCACTGATCCTGGGCAATAAATTCAATTTCTAAGCGCACCTAGGATCAATAAAACAAGAAGATGGAAGTGAAAGCAAAGAGGACGGGAAATTTCTTGTTGCCAATTGCTTGCATTTAAGCATCACATAGTAATTTTGTCTATGTGGCTACGAACAAGACTTGGGTTGTTAATACTTGATAAATTTGCATATAGACTATGATCCTTAAAACTGTAATTTTCCTCTTTGGCATTCTTCCCTTTCCTTATTGGTGATAAGTTAGGCTATGGGTTATCCTCATTAAATAAGAGACTTTTCTTTGTGAATCCCTAAAGGGTTAGACATAATAGCCAAACCCGTCTAAATTTCTTATTTGTATAGGGGAATGCTAGCTGAAAATGGGACAACCAAGTTAGAATTAATGTTTTATTCTTTGCCATGAATATTAGTAGAAAGAACATGCCAAGCCTTGTGATGCCAAAAGATTTTAGTTAGTTACTTGTGTAATTAAGGGCTAGTTGAATTATGTAGCATGTAAACAATGATACGTATATAGATATCTACATACTACATGTTAGATTGAAAGAACCAAAATAGTTCTAAGAATGAGTCATTTCCCAAGCTTATGTACCACTGGGAAAATGTCTCTCTATGACAAAATGGTTATCCACTCCTAATATTAAGCCAGACTGCATAAGTAATAGATCAATCCTATAGTCAGGTAAAACATATTTATCTAGCTCTAAGATGACTTAGTCTACATACAAAAGCAAGATGGATACAGATGTCGGCCTCTATGGAAACACTTAACTATTGGAGTATGGGCTCTACAAGGGCATAGGTAGGAGGAATGGATTACTCCTATAACATAGTTGTTCTACTCTTTCCGTGGTGATCACCCTTATTATAAATCATATTACCCACATTGGAGATAAGCTTTTCGATGCTCCATCTTGATAGTAGTCAAGGAGTGTGCTTTGTAGGTGGAGTTGTATCATTGTATCTAGATATAGTAAGCTATCACCCAAGTATACCAGTGAAGAATGCCAGGAGCTTCTCAGTCCTAAATGGATTTCACCAGTAGCATGCAAGCGAAAGATGTCATTATTTACTATTCCATAGTTTTTTATGATAGTGGAAAAGTCATGCTAGTGAAGGTTGAAATTAAACAAAAGACCAAGTTGTTTTAGGTGCATTGAGTGTTTTATGCCTTTGCATGAGTCTTATAACCCGCTGCCCTAATATAAATATCCCCTTAAGGAGAAGTATTAAATTAATGGGTTCTAGTGCTCCTGATAGCAATGGTGTTCCTACATCAGAAAATCCATTGAACACCTTCTTTACAAAAGGAGAAACACTAACTTCGCAAGGTATTATACCTCCTACAACTACAATGGAAGAACAAACATTTAATGATTTTGAAGATCCTATTGATGTGATAACACATGTACCTGATGAACAAATAAATAAACTTGATAAGGATAACAGAAGAAGCTGTGCCTATTGTTCACAACATAAGAGAGCTGTTAAAAGAAGGACAAGATTGTGTTAACATTTAGCACACATATTGAATCATAATGTTATGCCTGTGACTGAATGTGTGAACATTATTTATAATATGTCATCACCGACTCATACACAAGTATCAACACCTATACCAACTACTAGAATGTCTACTTTTACATCATCAATTCTCACTACTAATGCATATGCTTGTAGTAATGCTACCACTAGTATTGAAGTATCTAATGGCATTAATTCATAGAATTACAAGGCTGTAGGATTCAACTATCAATATCAACCACATAGGGTGACTTTTTTTATGAATAATCACTCTCAACCACCTCCTCATTCCACCTATTCTCAACCACCTTCCACTTACAATTATTTCCAACCACCTTTTGTTCCCACTCACAACCAATCAACTCAAAACTTGGACCACAACCTCTAATTCT
The DNA here is from genome assembly GCA_027924645.1 of Cunninghamia lanceolata. NCBI lineage: Eukaryota > Viridiplantae > Streptophyta > Pinopsida > Cupressales > Cupressaceae > Cunninghamia > Cunninghamia lanceolata. The sequence continues at coordinate 4,749,013 of BSBN01000098.1, read as the reverse complement.
CAAACCACATCTGCTAATGATGCCCTCCTAAACCAACTCTTGCAAAGCATGACTTCTTTACAATAGAAGGTGACAAGCTTGACATATTCTTCTCAAGGTGACAAGAAAGGGGTTGGGGGATTGTGGTGTTTATGAGCTTGCCTCAGTCAAGCCCTGGAATAGCATTCAAGCCTTCTAACATAGTTGTTAGATAGACAGAGTGTATCCTTACAGGACAGAGGCAAAACAAATGATAAAGGATTGATTCAAACACAAAATAGATATCACCTCAGAGGTGAAGCTCAAATGTAGATGAACATCCTTCACAAGATGAGAAGATGAATGTTACATCCCCAACTTCTAATTTAGCTTAATCTTACTTTTGTGTGGTAATCAGGACAATTAACAATAGTTTAATGATTAGATGTTTGTGGAAAATATCAGATTTAATTATTGATTATGTGGATACTACCTAAAGTTAGTTAGACACAAGGTTACATGTTGATATGATTATTTAATTATTATGATTTATGAATCAGATAAAGATACACTAATCATGGTTTTATGATGGTGAGTGTGATCAAGAATAATGATCTTCCTTTGAAGATAGAAGGAAAATATCAACCGGGAGGATGAGATAGACATTGGGAAAAAAGTCAGATTGCCATCTGAATATCGAATTTTGTCCTTAAGAATCCTTGCAAGTTAGAATGAGTTGTGTCTCTCCTTGTTAGTCATTTTATTTTCAGTGTTGGTTGACAACTTGTTCCTTCTCGTTGCCATCTACGTTGTTTATACTTAATGATGTTCATAGAACATCCATTGAGTCATTTGTCTATCTCATCAAGTTTTCGAGATCTCCCTTGATTCCTTATTCTTTTCTGAATTAAGATTTGTGAATACTATATCTTTTATATTTTACTTATTATTGTCATAGCCATGTTAGGGGGAGTGGTACTTGACCCTGAAATCATATTTAATTGATGTGCCATCCTTTTTAATGATGTTAACTTTGGATAACAATTTGGTTATTTGATAACCGTTATTACCATGTAAAGGGAAATTATATGTGTTATAATGGTTTTAACCTCCTTAGAGGTCGATCACCTTGGCATCCATATTATATATATTATATTATCTTTGTTATCTGTTGGCACTCAGCAGCCACCACCCACAAGAAGTGGAGAGAGAAAGAAGAGGCTAATTGGTAGCTATACTCGAGCTCATTATGCAGACCTGCGTGGTGATGGGCTGGGAGGATCTTTGGATCCTATGAGGTGGAGAACTCTGCTAACATGCAAATAATTATGTGAATGTGCAAAAAGGAATCGATGATACCAATCAAAAAAGTTTTTTTTTTGGTAAGTTTTTGGCGTGTTGAATGGTAGTGAAGTTAGAGTAGAGTGTCTAAGTGAACGCACAACTACAACAGTAGCATGGGGAGCAAGAGAGCTCAATTTCTGTGTATGCTTGAAAGCTTTTCAACAACAGCCTGATACGACTGTATACACCTACAGGTATGAATCCATGAGGTATATCAAAATGAATTTGATAGTGTTTAGTGTCTTATCTCTACTAACAAGATTATGCTGACTGTGTTGACTCATAGCTTAGTATTTTATTGTTAATAGCCTTCGAGGCCATATATATTGATATTGTCACTTACTGTGATGGTAGACATGGTTTATAAACTATCATTATTGGCTTGAGGCCGCAAGTGCTTTCTTTATGTTATGATATGTAGGCTTTGGGACATGGTGTTACTTGGCCAATTTGAGGCCATAGTCCATGCAAGTTATGCATCCAAGACTAACATTTCTCGATGGCAAGATTAAAACTATCTTCTTTGTCTTGAAGCTTCCATGTTAACGTTTAAGAGCCCACGAGGGCATTGCTATATAATAATAGTTTAATCTATCCCACGAGGGAATTGATATATAATGACTATTTAGGAACTCATGAGGGCATTGTTATATAATGATTGTTAAGAGCTTGAGAGGGTGTCGATATATATTTATATAATGATGACTGTGTGAGAACCCACGAGGGTATCTACACATGATAACTATGCTATCGTGCTTTGTATCTGACAATGAAAATGGCCAGACCCGTATAAGAACAATGACCATCCTGTTGATAGTGGTAAACCTTTGTATGTGTTGAGTGCACTTGAATTTCGTATATATCAAACTTGAGGTTAATTTGTAATGTAGTTCTCGACTATTAAGTATGGATAATATGATAATCTTGGTGCATACTATCCATGTAATGATTTAATAAATCCTCATTGAAGTAGGAGGGTTAATATAAGGTAAATGGTATTGTTTCCTTGGTAGAAATGAATGCATGCCATGTTTCCTTTGGAAAAGTTATTCTTCCCTGTCACTTACTTTATTATAAAAGCCAACCCAATTCCATTATGAACAAATGCCATCTTCTTGCAAATGGAAATACTTCTTAAACAAAGTATAGGGTATCAGGGATCCAAGTAAATTCCTTGAGATATAACATTTTATTTGAAATCGACCCAATGGACCATTGAAAGTACCCTTCTTAATGATATGAATCGACAATAAACCTTGGCATAAGGCAAATAATGTAAACATCAACTAGGTAAGGTCAGGAGTCAAAAACATGATTGAACTTATATCATTATGAAAGTACGGGAATAGAGTGACGTAGAGTCATAGGTTCCCTGTTGATTAAGCAATGAGATATTAATGAATGTGCTTCCGAGATAGGAGTCGAATGTCCAAGGAATGGACTAAGATAGTATTGAAATTATTTATCCAAGACTTAGAAACATCAAATTATGTTTACTGTAGGACAAGACAACTTCTAAGTCGAGTCAAGGTGGTGGACATACGACAACGTTCATTGTGTAACATTTATGTATGTAATTCTTTGGCCAAAGTAATGCATCCATCTCTGCATGCATTGTCTATCCACTGTACTCTAGATAGCATAATGTCTCCAGTAGGGTTATACATAGTTAGAGTGGATTTATAGATATGCAACCATGAGACATTATGAAGAACACAATAGTTGATACTCAGATGGCAAACCTAATGGTTCCTTATATCTATACCTTTTGTGAAGGGTGGGGCCACTTCCAAGTAGGAAGTTGTTCAGGGGACCTCCATTCTGTGGTTGGAGGAAAAGCACTTGGATGATGTTCTCCTTTCCAAGCAGAAGACAAGCTAAGGCTTATGAAGATAGATGTCAAAGTTCTAGATACAATGCTTTAGTTTATATGACTCAATAGTCAATTATTATGTATATTTCTATATTTGATGCTTTGAGCATAATTTTGTACATGTATAGTGAAGATCATTCACTAATGAGGTACTATTGGATATTATAATTTTAAGTTAAATTATATTCTGGTAAAGAATAACATGCTTAATTATTGTATTGTTTAACTATGATTATGTTAATCATGATGCATTCTTACTCTTAGTTAAGATGATTAATTATGGTTATTTATGGGTAATGTGAGATGGCTTGTTTCATATGGTATCAGAGCTACCGGATTCAATACATGGACCTATGAGCACACTACATAATGATTATATTTATCCAACATTAACGGTCGCTAATGTTTGGATGTTCTTATGCCATAATGGTAAGGATATGAATGACACCTAGGAAGAAGGTAACATGAAATTACCTACATTACCTTAAGGTCTTGAGGGAGTGAACCTCAAGAATGAAATGCCTTGAACAAACTAGTTGCCTGGTAGGTACATGGTTGGCTAATGATGAGACCTTCACAGATGCTATTAAATGCATCAAGCAGGAGTTAAGGAAAGAAGTTAGGATTGCTACTCCTAACTCTAAAAATGAGTCAGTAGAACCCTCTGCACCTAAGGGACCTATCATGGAAAGTAATCCTAACGATCTTAATATTAATAAGGAGGTTGTGGATAAGTACCTGCGAGTACATCCACCTCCTAAAACTAATTTGATAAATCTCAAAGATGAGAAATGAACATGGGAAGTATCCTAATCTGATAATGACTTGCAGTAGTAAGATGTAATTTTTTTTTTGTAAATTTTGGGATAGATTATATGTAATCTGGTGAAAACTATAATGCATTTGAAAATTTTGCAAATCTTTCCTTTCTTGTTAAAGATTACATGAATGAGAATAGATTTATATTATGAATGGAATCAATGATATGGAAAACTAATCCATGATTAATTTGCAAACTTTAGGAGAAGTAGATTGTAGCAAGGTTCAGATAAGAACCACAATGGGAGATAGCCAAGATGAAGGGCAACCTTTATGGCACTCTGAATCTAAACTTGACCAGATCCTTGCTATGCTTCAAGAGACAAGAGTGAGAGTAGGAACTCTCGAGCAAGAGGTTATGGGTCGGCAAGGACCTAGGTGGGAAGCCTATTATGGGGGTGATGACAAGGCACGTCATAATGACACCACCCAAAGTGAGCACGGAGAGAATAACTCCGAGGCCAAACAAGAAGAGGATAGAAAAAGCCATATGGCTTTGGAATTATCCTGGGACATGAAAAATGTTATGCCTCCCAATTTTGATGGGTCTGTAAGTAGAGATGCCATGGAGGCATGGCTTATGGAGATGGAAAAGTATTTTGAAATAAGAAATTACACTAAGATCACTAAAGCGGTATGAGGAGCATACCAGTTGGCAGCTGAAGCATCCACATGGTGGATGAACAAAAGATGGAGTTATGCTTGAAGTCTACAAGTCTAACCTGGGACAAGTTCGTGGAACTCATTAGGCAAAGATGGTTGCCTCAGCTATTTTATAACCAAAAGCTTATAGATTTTTAGAATCTGAAATAGAGTGAATTATCTGTGAATGAATACTGGTAAAAGTTCACTTGCCTACTTAAGTATGTGCCACAATACTAATAGGATGAGACATTTTGCATCCAAAAGTTTATTATGGGATTGAACATGTAGATTCAAGGTGAGGTTGAAATGGATGATCCCACTTCAATGGACTAGGTCTATGAGAAGGCAATCAAATAGGAACAAAAACTGAAATCTATGTCTGCTTATAGGAAAAGGAACCGAAAGAGGTATAATTGGTCCCAATCATCTCAATCTTCTAAGAAAAAGGGGAAAAAGCAGGATTTTACTGAGAAAAATGATAAAGGGGCCAAGAATAAGAAAATTGAGTCCAAGGGGGAAAAGAAGGCTAATAACCACTCCAAGAAAAATAGAGACAACTCTGGAAAGCCTCATGAGAGGCGCGAACCTGTGGGAGGGTGTTATACATGTGGCAGAGATCATTACGCCAACCAATGTCCTAACAAGACGCATGGAGCATAGCCACGAGGAAACCCTCTACCCTCTCAGCAAGTGGCATTCCAACAATGTATACATGTAGCCTTGGACAATAGGTAGACCGAATACCAAATTACTCCCATTGAAACTACAAGTATTTTTTCTCATCTCCTAATTTCAGTTTTGATTGATACTGGTGCAACAGAATGTTTTGTTTCACCAAAAGTTTTAAGTAAAATTTGTAGAAAGACTAGATAAATGGAAAATACTTGGTCAGTTGAATATGCAAATCAGACCAAGGCTCAGGTAGAGCAATGCTTGTTTGAGGCTAAGGTTGAACTTATGAGTTTCTCTACTGAAGTGAACCTTTATGTAGGTCCACTAGGCTCATACGATTTTATCCTTGGGATAAATTGGTTATGGAGACATCAAGCCAAAGTGGACTATTATGCCAAAATAGTAGAATGTCTTGATGACTCAGGAAAAAAAGTCTTTCTACAAGGGAACCCTAGGGAAGTCAAATTAAGACAAATTTCTGCCCTACAAATGAAAAGAGCTCAAAGAAAAGGATGTCAGCTTTTTGCTATCAAAATGGAAAAACTAAACAGTTTTGTGGAAACCAATTTTCAAGATGATTTAACATTTTATGAATCTTAGAAACTCAATGGAGTTGGGAAGAAGGAGTTTGTAGATCAAGAGAGATCAAATATGGATAGGTATCCTTTTCTTAGAGATTTTGAGGACGTATTTCTAGATGAGCTACCGGGATTACCTCCTAAAAGATCTTTTGATTTGTCCATAGATATAATTCCAAGATCAGAACCTATATCTTAAGCTCCACACAGAATGACTACTATGGAGTTAATGGAGCTGAAGGCTCGATTGCAAGAATTATTGGATAAAGGACTGATAAGACCTAGTGTGTCACCCTAGGGAGCACCAATCATATTTGTGAAAAAGAAAGATGGTACCTTGCAGTTATGCATAGATTACTGAATGTTAAATAAGGCAACAATTAAGAATAAATATTCATTGCCCCACATTGATGATCTATTCGATCAAATGAGAGGAGCAAATGTGTTTTCCAAGATCAATCTTTGGTCTGGGTACCACCAATTGAGGTTAAAGGATTAGGACATCCATATAACAACCTTAAGAACAAGGTATGAGCTTCATGAGTTTATTGTCCTACCTTTTGGGTTAACAAACACACCTACTATATTTATGAATTTAATGAACAGTGTGTTCCGAGACTATTTGGACAAGTTTGTCCTTGTTTTCCTTGATGACATCCTAATCTACTCTAAGAATGAGGAAGAGAACCTTCAACATTTAAGGATTGTTCTCCAGAGGTTAAGAGCGCATAAACTATATGGTAATCTCTCTATGTGTAGTTTCTTTCAAAAGGAAGTGCAATATTTGGGCCACATAATTTTAGCTAAGGAAATAGCTGTGGACCCTGCTAAGATTATGAGGTCTAAAGTTTCATGGGCCTTGTAGGTTACTACAATAAATTTGTGAAAAAATTTTCAAAAATTGCATACCCTATAACTTCCTTCCAGAAAAAAGGCAAGAGATTTGAGTGGTCAAATAAGTGCCAAAAGGCCTTTGACCAGCTGAAGGAAAAATTGACTTCAGCACCAATTTTGAAAGTACCCAAATGTGGAGACACTACTTACTCGAAAAACCCTTTGAGCTGAAAATAGACCATCAAGGGCTCAAATATATATTCACTCAACCACATCTAAATGCTCATCAAAGAAGATGGTTTGAGTTCATCTCGGATTATGATTTCGAGATTAAATATATTCAAGGAAAGGAAAACTAGGTGGCAGATGCCTTGAGTAGGAGAAGACATATCTCCTCAATGATCTCCATATATTCTTATTTTAAGAAATAGGTACTACAAAAGTGTAAGGGAGATGAGTTTTATGAGTAGGTATAATAGGCCCTTTTGGAAAACTCCCAAAATCCAAAATATGATGGATTTTACCTTGACATAGATGGGTTATGAAGGTATAAAAGAAGGATGTATGTACCTAACTCTATGGAGTTAAGGAATATGGTGTGGAAGGAGGTTCATTCTCCACCATATCTAGGACATCCTAGAGTAAAAAATTTACTTGTCGATATGAAACCCTTATATTTTTGGAAAAGGAATGAAGAGGGATGTTGCAAGTTTTGTGGCTACATGTATAGAATGCCAAAGGATGAAGGCCAAACACCATCACTTGACAAGACTTTTATACCCTCATAAAATTCCAGAATGGAAATGACAAATCATAAGCATGGACTTTGTGTAAGGACTTTCTATGTCAAAGAACATGCACAATGCTATTTTGGTTCTGGTGGATAGACTCACCAAAACTACACATTTTATACTTGAGAACTCGATGGATGGGGCACCCAACATAGCCTGCAAGTTTGTTCAAGAGATTTTTAGATTACATGGCATTCCTGAGAAGATTATCTCAGATAGGGATGCTCGAATGACATCAAGGTTTTGACAAACCTTGCTTTCTTCTCTTGGAACCTAGTTGAATATAAGCTCTGCTTATCATCTCGAAATAGATGGTCAAACTGAAATGGTAAACCAAGTACTGGAGGATTTATTAAGGATGTATTGCATGGACCAGTAATACAAATGGGAAGATTATCTTCCTTTGGTGGAATTTGCCTATAATAATTCCTATCATTTTGCTATTAAGATGGTTCCATTTGAAGCATTGTATGGAAGAAAGTGTCGAGCCCCTATAAGCTAGGACAAGCTAGAAGATAGGGTTAGCCTTGGTCTAGAAATGCTATCAGAAATGGAAGAGCAAGTCCATCTGATTAAAAAAAGGATAGCAGAAGCCAATGATAGACAGGATAGTTATGTGGATACTAAATGCATAGAAATACATTTATCAGTGGGAGAAAAAGTCCTTCTAAAGGTAAAACCTCGAAAGATCTCCATTAAGTTTGGGAAGACATCCAAAGTTCTCGAAGAGGTCAACCCAGTCACATACAGAATTGCTCTACCATCATCATTAGCCATGATGCATAATGTTTTCCATGTTTCTTATTTGAAAATTTGTAATATGGGAGATAATCATATTGCTATTCTTGATTGGAATGCTATACAGGTGAAGAACCCAAGGGTGGTAGTGATCGAGCTCATCAAGGTGCTTGAAATGTGTAAGCTATGCTTATGTAACAAAGAGATAACTCAATGCAAGGTATAGTGGGACCAGTATGCATAGAAAAATGCCACCTGGGAAAACCATGAGGATATTCATGTGAGATTTCCCCATCTGTTTTGAATTTTTTTTTTATATGCTCACATAACACTTTTATTATTATGTTTGTTGACTCTTAAGACATTTAATCATTGAGGATGATGATTCTTATGGGGGGAGATATGTTACATCCCCAACTTATGATTTAGCTTAATCTTACTTTTGTGTGGTAATCAGGATGATTAACCATAGTTTCATGATTAGACGTTTGTGAAAAGTATTAGATCTAATCATTGATTATGTGGATACTCACCAATGTTAGTTAGACATGAGGTTGCATGTTGATATGATTATTTTATTATTATGATTTACAAATTAGATGAAGATACACTAATCATGGTTTTATGATGGTGAGTGTGATCAGGAATAATGATCTTCCTTTGAAGACAGAAGGAGAGTATCATCCAGGAGGAAGAGAAAGACATTGGGAAAAAGGTTGGATTGCCATTTGAGTATAAAATTTTTTCCTTAAGAATCCTTGCAAGTTAGAGTGAGTTGTGTCTCTCCTTTTTAGTCATTTTCTTTTCAATGTCGGTTGACAACTTGTTCCTTCTCGTCGCCATCTATGTTGTTTTGACTTAATGATGTTCATAGAATGTCCATTGAGTCATTTGTATATCTTGTCAAGTTGTCGAGATCTCCCATGATTCCTTATTCTTTCCCGCATTAAGATTTGTGAATATTATATCTTTAATATTTTACTTATGGTTGTCATAGTCGTGTAAGAGGGAGTGGTGCTCGACCCCGAAATCATATTTAATTGATGTGCCATCCTTTTTAATGATCTTAACTTTGGATCACATCATGGTTATTTGATAACTCTTATTATAATGTAAAGGGAAATTATGTGTTATAATGGTTTTAACCTCCTTAGAGGTCAATCACCTTGGCATCCATATTATATATATATATATATATATATATATATATATATATATATATATATATATATATATATATTATATTATCTTTGTTATCTGTTGGCACTCGGTAGCCACCACCCACGAGAAGTGGAGAAAGAAAGTGGAGGCTGAGTTGTAGCTATACTCAAGCTCATTGTGTGGACCCACTCAGTGATGGTTTGGGAGGATCTTTCGATCCTACGAGGTGGCAAACTCTACTAACATGCAAAGAATTGTGTGAATGTGCAAAAAGGTATTGGTGTTTCCAATGAAAAAGCTTTTCTTTTGGTAAGTTTTTGGTGTGTCGAATGGCAGGGAAGTTAGGGTAGAGTGCCTAAGCGAACACATGGCTACAACAACAACATGGGGAGCAAGAGAGCTCAGTTTCTGTGTATGCCAACAAAGCTTTTCAAAAATAGCCTGATAAGATTGTGGATACACCTACAGGTATGAATTGACGAGGTATATTGAATTGAATTCGATAGTGTTTAGAGAATTATCTCTACTAACAAGATTACATTGACTGTGTCGACTCATAGCTTAGTATGTTATTGCTAATAGCCTTCGATGTCGTATATATTGATATTGTCACTTACTAAGAGAATAGACATGGTTTATAAACTGTTATTATTGGCTTGAGGCCGCAAGTTCTTTCCATGCATTATCATCTGTAGCCTTTGGGACATGGTGTTACTCAACCAACTTTGAGGCCATAGTCCATGCAAGCTATGCATGCAAGACTAACATTTCCTAATGGCAAGATTAAAACTATCTTCTTTGTCTTGAAGCTTCCTTGTTAAAGTTTAAGAGCCCACAAGGGCATTGCTATATAATGATAGTTTAAGAGCCCATGAGGGCATTGCTATATAATGACAGTTTAAGAGCCTGCAAGGGCATTGTTATATAGTGATTGTCAAGAGCCCGAGAGGGCACCAATATATATTTATATGATGATGACTATGTGAGAACCCATGAGGGTACCTACACATGCTAACTGTGCTATCGTGCTTTATATCTGATAATGAAAATGCCCAGAGCTATATAAGAACAATGACCACCTTATTGATAGTGGTAAAGCTTTTTATGTGCTGAGTGTACTTGACTTTTGTATATATCAAACTCGAGGTTGACTTATAATAGTCCTCAACTATTTATTATGGATAATATGATAATCATGTTGCATTCTATGCATGTAACGATTTAATAACTGTTGGTTAAATTTGTCAATCAATCACCAACAATGGGAAACCCTAAGACTGTGGGATCTAACTCTTAGGATAACCTCCAAATTTTAAAGAAGTTGGTTCTTCTCTATGGGGTTTGAGAAAAGGGAAGAAAAAATAAGATAAAGAAATACCCTAAGCTACCAGTATGGCGATGCACCATATTCGTTATTTACCCAATAGCACAATGATTAAACCCTAAAAGATTTTACTGGTAAAACTAAAGAGCAAGATGCATGATTAATTACCCAACATAATACAAATTTGTTAAAGGCTAAGAAAATAGAGAAAGAAGAAGCAAGAATCAAAGACAAATCTAGATTTGCACAAAGCAACACATTCTCTTCATTGCTAGACGAGAGAACCAAAATAAAGAGGCAAATAACTGCACAAAATACAATATTGCATCCCTCATGAGAGGCACCTGATGAAACAAAGAAAAATATCTATATTCTGTTGCTAAAAATCTATGATCATTGGTTCTATATTCTATCTGTGTAGTTTTTTATCTATGTTCCAGATTCTTGTATTTAGAGCCAAAGAAACCCCTTGAAAATCCTCTAACTACCCAGAAAATATCTCTAACTGAAATCCTGCAAAAACTGGCTCTGATAACTATATCTTTAGTTAACAGGGTCTTTTTGTTCAAACTCCCATGAGCTATAGCCTCCATTCCTTGATCTACATGAAAACTTAAACTCCCGCTCATTCCTCCATTAGCTTGTAGTAAAAATAAAATTGTGGCTTTATTATCTTAGGGCTGCATCTTTTTTTTTTTCCTGTGAATAGTCATATAAGAGACTTTATATTTAATAAGCCTTTACTTCTAATCTCTCCTGTAGCTTTTAAAACAAATGGGACTCATATTATTTAAGAGAGCTTTTAAATTGTTTGGCTCGAGTCCCACCATATCTCCATAATAATAAAAGACTCTTTAAATCTAATTACAAACCCTTTTAGAAGAGGCTCTTATTTAATATTAAATAGATCTCAGCTATAACTAGGAGAAGGGCCCCACCATTTATATCACTTTACATTAAGGAGACTCATGTGACTTTTACCTCTTGGTGAATTTTAAAAATGAAACAAAACTTATTTATCTTGCTTCCACGGCTTCTACGTGCTACATTCTCGCTCATTTGGGATGGAAATCTCCTTTCTTGCCTTCAAATTAGTGCGGTTGTGCCACTTGGTAGGCTTTGCAGCTTCCTTGAGTGATCCCTCTCCTTGCATCTTGCATAAATTCTTGTAAGCCATTGGATCTTTCCACAACGATGGTGTCTGATTCTTCTTTTCTGCGTTTCTAATCTGAAGGTAACTGTGCATTGTATTACCTATGTCTCCTTATGATTCTTTGGCCTGCGTAGATTTGTAGAGGGTTGAGATTCAATGCTTCGCATCATTGTTGAATGCGCGTCCATTGATAGGCCAAGGCATCATCCTTTGGCAGCAAATTGTAGAGTGGCTGTTCCTTTCAATCTTCAAAGACCGAGCCTTGCTATCAACAGTTCATATTTATACTAATGCTTGCATTTTAAAATAAAACTAGTGCCACATCCATATTTCCATCGTGCCATGGCTATGGCTAAGTGAATATGATGTGCTTTTCCAAAGGAGCCACGCCATTTATGCAGCGCCATCATTATATGGCCACACTTTTATCTTCTTTGAAGGAATACACCACATGATATATATTTGTAATGGTTTCTGTGAGACTTTTAGAGGTCACGCCATCAAAAGTGAATGGCTGCGCTAATTCATTGAAACTCATGATTGTGCATAATTGAAAACACACTGAGCCTCTGGATATGTTTGCGTCATTAACACGATCATGTCTCCATCATGATTGCTGAGGATTAATATTGTTGGTGCCTTAAAATTGAATGGTCGATTCCCCTATTTGAGAGGTCGAACCTCTATGGAAGAATAGTAGTGTGAGTTTTTGTTTAAGACAGTGCCATCATATTTCATGGTAGAGCACCATCATTGCTTAGTTCTAACTACACTCCTTTACTTTGTATCTTCATTGGAAACTGCACTTACAACTCATTTGGAATGCCATAATTTTATCATTATGCTGCTCCTTCAAACTCAAAATCAGCGCCATCATTGCTGATGGTTGTGCTAATAGATTACTGAGATTTATTGCTTGAAAATTTAAACACTAAGTTTAAAAGGCCACGCATTATGTGGATCATGCCTTTAATTGGGAAGATATTGTTGTGACGTGTAGATATTATAGTGGACACACACTATCTTTTGTGATTGTGATTTGGACAATGCTTAATTCCTTGCTAATCTGTGCAATGTTTGTCAATCGTGCCTTCATTCCTTATATTAGATGCACACATTGTTCATTGTGCTTCTATTTATACTTACATCATTTTAGACATGGCTTAGCCTCTTGTAGCATTGTAACATCTCTCATTGAAGGCCGGTCAACTAGAGTCCTACTAGTACAGAGGAGAGCCACTCTAAGGACTAGCATCATCTCTTCTTGGACAAAGGAACATGAAACTCTAACATTTTGATCTAAGACCTCTTTGATGCCTTCTTCCATATTTTTGAACCTTCCATGGCTTCTTCACAGCTATGACTTCACCTCCTGACATTTCAGCCCTGTAAACTATACCAGCCAATCCCATTCTAATTATGTTAGTACTCAGAAGCCTAGGAAGAAAGGGCAAGTAGAAAAGATCCCTACATGTTTTGACAGATTATATAAGGGGTGAAAACAAATTGACCACCCCCTTAAATGAGGATTAAGTTCATCAGTTGAAACATTAGGAGATTGGAATCCCATGACAAGAAGTATGTAGTTAGGCCCTTGTGTAATAATAAGAAAGGTCTAAATTGTCTTCTGCTATAGGAAGTAAAAGCAATTTGATTTTAGTTAGAGAATGCCTTGAGATTTGTGTGGAAAGATGCTACAGTTTTCTACTCCAAACATGAGAAAGGAAAAGGTGGAGTTACTATCCTGGTTATCAAAATTGGGCTAAACATATTGTGTAGACTGGTTGAACATTCTCCTTGTAATAGTAAGTTCAAGTTAAACACTAAATTGTTAAAGAGGGAAGACTATTTGGAAGGTATTTCTACTAATAGAAATATCAATAGGATTCTCTTTCCAAAATAGTCTACTATTTCCTCTTGGGAATATAATGTTGATAGCTACAAGAAGTTGTTTCAAATTATGAGCAAAAAAATTCTATTGATAACAAAAACTAAGAATGTGCTCTTTAGAATGAACATTTAAGAATTGAAGATGAGATACAAAAGAATAAGGATGATAAAGATCTGATTCATGCTCTTAAGATTATCAAACACAAAATTAGGAGGATCCAGAAAAAAAAGGCTCTAGGAGCTAAAATTAGATCTAAGCTCAATTGGATTAGAGAAGGGGATAAAGGCTCTAAGTTTTTTTTCAAATTATTGAAAATAAAAAATAATGCAAAGGAGGTGGGTCCAATTTTGGAGAATGATGTTTGGCATAGAAGTAATGATGAGATTAAGGAGATTTTTAGGTGTTTCTACAAAAAGTTATTTTCTTCCAATGATAAAAGGATCATATACAATTAGCCTTAGGAAATTTATAAAAAGATTATCCCAAAATAGATAAATGGAGATCTTTCTTACAACCTGGAGCAAAAGATTACTAAAGAGGAAATTGCTAATGCCATTCAGTCCTTCAAAAATGAGAACTCTTCACGAGTTGATGGGCTTCCAATTGAATTTTATAAAGATAACTTAGATTGGGTGGTGGATGATTTTTTTAATCTGCATGAAGAGGTTTTTCAAAGGGGCTCTTTGGGGGATATAATAAATAGAGGTGTCATGAAGCTCCTCCCTAAAGAGGGGGATAAGAGTAATCTAAAAAATTGGAGACCAGTTACTTTGTTAAATGTCTCATACAAAATTCTTGATAAGGCTCTTGCTTTAAGGCTTACTTATATTCTTCCCAATATTATAAATACCACTCAAATAGGGTTCATTAAGAATAGGTATATCCTTGAGAACTTGATTATGAGCTGGGAAGCCCTAGAGTGGGCAAATAGTTCTAATCAGAATGTTGGTATTTTGCTTGATGGAGTGGGCAAATATTTCTAATCAAAATGTTGGTATTTTGCTTCATAACTTTGAAAAAGCATATGACAGGGTTGAGTGGTCTTTTATTATATTAATTATAGAGTCTCTTAAGGGTTAAGTGCTCTTAGTGGAGTAATAAGGGTATCATAAATTTTTATAATGTCTTGAATAAGAATGAATTGAAGAATGGCCTCAACTCAATTCTGAATTCAAATTGCTAGAATCTCAAAGGAAAATCTTTTCTATGATGAGGAAAGCCCTTTCTCAGCTACATATTCCTATCAAGCTGAGATTCAACTCTGAATGTTTGGACAATTTCAAATGGGTTGATGGTACCATATTTTTCAAGGTGGATTCACTAAAAGTTTATAAGATGGTGATTGATTCCCAAGAGGTCTTTAAACATGTCAATTTCATCTAGAATATATGTCTTGATAGTAAGGATTGATCCAATACCCTTAAAGCCTATTGGTGTTAGCTGTTTGAACCCAAAAAAATGCTTCTTTAAATGGATGTTTCTATTAAAGAAGATTGTTGTTGGAGTCCCTTGTTTTAATCAATGTTCTATGTGTGGTTGTATTGAAGATGTTGGTCATATTTTCTTTGAGTGCTTGTATGCTAAATCTATTTGGTCTATTTTTATCTATAATATTCTTGGGTGGGACATTAGGGACAATGTGACTTGGCATGAAATTTTGTGTGGATAAGTGAAAGGTTTAGATGTTAGATCTAATCTATTTTGGATTGTTTTGTCCACTCAAATTTTATGGTTTTTATGGAAGAAGAGGAATGAGGACCTATATCAGGACAAAATAAGGTGCCTTATGTAGTCTCTTAGTAGACTCACCATCCTAAAAATTTGTGAACAAGTTACTATGACACTCAAGATCTCCATAGAAAGGTTCATGAAGATCATTGATGAGGGATCCACCACCATTTTTAGATCACATGTCAAATATGTTGAATTTTGGCTACATGATCTGAGGAAGGTAGATGTTCACAAATTCCATAAGGAGTATCTTGATTTCTAGAAATTGTATTGCAAGTAGCATAAGTATGAGCTGATGAGAGATGAAGCAGTTAAAGATCTAGAGTATGTAAATTAGAGCTTTGATAGAAGTGACAGCATCAGAGCTCCTCTTGGTACCTTCAAAGGAATTGTCTCATTCAGAGGAAGTAATAACAGGGCCTTTGTCAACATTGAAAAAAAGAGATCTGATGACTCTCAAGTTATTCCAGAACTAGATCCTAATATGGCAGAACAAAGATAAAGTGGATGTGGTTTGGCAAAGGTAACAGGGAACAATATATGATATAAATTGTATCAAGTTATAACTCAGTCAAATATGTTGCTTATTCCATACTCTGGTTGATACTTGATGGTGTTTTGCACCATGTTTTTGTATTAGTTTTAATGTCTTTGCCTAGTGGACTGATGTGGATCTCCACATATATATATTGTAACCTATTTTTGAGTAGTAATAGATCATCAATTTAAAAAAAAAATCAGGTGGATTATATAATTTTTCCTTAATAATGAATTTATCTACAAATAAACCCTTTGTTTAGTACAATAATATACTTCTATTTTTTAATACACATACAATTATGGTTGAATAGAAAAACCCTTCCAAATACAATGTATTTTTCTTTTACAAAGATTTGTATAAAAAAGTTTTAAATTTTTTTAAAAATATAATAGACATATAAGTAAGTCTCACATTTTCACAAGTCCTACATGCATAATAAAATTAAATAAAATTTCCACCATCACATCTACCAATTAAATATTTAAAATCTAAATTAGATTGAAGATCTGAAGGTCCTTGTTGTACTGGTTGTATTGAATCTCACACTAAGGATTTGAAGTGATAACAAATAAAGTTGTACATGTACTTGTATGCCCCTAGTATTTATTATTAGCTCCAATGTCTCACACATCTTGAGGTTTTTTAGCATCTACCTCTTTTACCAGCCAAGTACCCTATCCTATGGGCCCTAAACCGCCACCTCCATAACCCATTTTTCAGCTATATGTTTCTTTGGTCATCTCAATTGCACCAATTTTGAATGAGTAACTTCCACTATTATCCCATGGTAGTGGGAGTGGGGGATCCAAGCCTTCCCCTAGGTCTATGTCCTCAACATATTGAGAATTTGTTATTTCAAAGATCTATATTCCACAACTCACTAAACTCTCTATCTTTTAAGATATCATCAAATTTTGAAGTAGTTTTTGGATAACGTAGATCCTTTCTAATAGACCAAAAGGCAGATACTTTTTATTGTGACCAATGAGTATTACACAAGCTTGTTCTACATCATATGGGATGTCTTTATGATAGGTTTTATTAACAGCTTCTATATAAAATTATTATATCTCTTAATTGTGTTTTTACCTACGAATGCAATCCCATAATTTACATTGACAACACTTGACAAGTAATACCGTTCTCAATAGCAATTTATTTGATTACTTTTTGGCGTCATCCTAAGATTCTTTATTTCTTAATCTTTCTAACAAGGGTTTACTTTGATGTTAAATTTTACTTTCAAGAAGAGTTCTTATTGACCACAGCCTTTTCTTTAATCACCTCACATGGGTCACACTGTTAATGAGAGTCAACATTAAAATTAAAAATTTGTAAAATAGCATGTGCCACAATGAATTCTTTTTTCTCGAATGTGAACCCTCCACATGAAAAAGGTAAGGAAGGAAATATATTTCAATGAAAAAGCCCTCTCTATCACACGTATTGGAAGTTTGTGGGGTTCTACTCCTGATCCATAAAATATTATCACAATATATTCCAACATGAAGTACCAGTTAGATTTTTTCTTTTAATTCCAATTGAATTGAATTTATACAAGTCATAAGCAGACTAGGCATTAGATTATTTGAAATTAAATTATAAATTGAAACAAAAAATAAATCCACAAAACGATTGCAGTTCCTTTAGGATTATGCATTCTTATCTTATAGGTCCACTCAATTATTAGAAGAAACCTTTTTATATGGCCCTAATCATCAAAATAGGGATAAATCTAAAGCTTGTTATCCACAAACCATCCACTAAATTACCATATAAATAAATATCACAAGTAGGTTGAGAACCTAAAGGTCTTAGTGTTATAACCTCCTATAATTATTAAAAATTGTTTATACATAGATTTTGCAATGTGATCAACAAATATATATTCAATAGGTGGTTGACTATAATGGATATTATATACCATCATAAGGAGATTTTTATCCACTTGCTTATCACTATCCAATCCAAGACAAAATGCTAGATTAGAAATTGTATCGTTAACCCAATGTTTAAAATTTTCAATTTCATAAGGGAGCTTACCTTTGGGTAGCTTACCATCAAATATTAGTTTTTTATGAAAATCTTCACTAGAACTTAGATTGGTTGCTTTATAATCATTAGAAAATGTTTCTAGATTAATGAGGATGATTCCTAATTCTTCAAGATCAGACCCCAACCTAACGACAACATTTTTATTGAAAATGGAAAAGATTTTTTCTTAGGTGTCTTTGTTAACAATTGTTTTCCTACTTTCATCATAATTTTGGTCACAAACCATGATAATTTTTGGGCAAGGGAAAACCTAATGGAACATCATGCATCCCAACGTAGCCACCCATAGTGTGTTGACTTGATAATCGACCTTTAAAAGACCTCTTCAAGACACACCCATTACACACTAAAGTGTGATTTCTAGTTTAATTTTTGTAATATAGACTATGAAACCTTAAAGTTATTTTTCTTATTTCAAATAAATTTTACTTATTTAAGTAAATATAGTTTATAATTTTCTAAATTTAATTTAATTTTTTATTTAAATAAAAAACTTATTATATATAAGTAAATAAATAAAGATGATTTTTTTTTAATATTTTCTTATTATATTCAAGTTAATATTGTAAGAAAACTTCTATGCAACCTAAATGATCAAAATACCTTTTGGTAACCATAAATCTTATTATATCTAACTTTTATATTCAACATGAATGACCCGCTAGTTGAACACACAATGCTATTTATTGTTATGAAAATACAATATAACTTGTATTCAATGAAAATACAATATACATTATCTCTAACATTAACAATATGAAGATATAATGTACATTATCTATAGAAATAACAATAAGAAAATACAATGTACATTGTCTAGTTACATCACATAAGTTCATAGATAGAATGGTGATATACTCCTTCTTGGTAGTTTTAGAACTTATGTGTTTTCTTTAACAACTATGAACTGTCATATATATCAAAAATTTGAACATACAAAACTTTTCACTTTGAAGTTGAAATTATAGAAGTCTTTACCCATGACTTGTCCTCTAAAATCTTTTTGGTTTCTTTATTTCAAGATGTTGAATGAATATCTCACTATAATCCATAATAAACCTATTAACATGGTGTGTGATAAAATAAACTATGTAGTCATTCACAATGTCAATACATAGTTTTCCATAGAATTTTGAACTATATCTACAAGAAACCACCAAGGATGGTTAATAATTAGGCCAGTAAAGTAGAATGAAATTAATTTCCTACATGTCACTATTAATCATGTTATAGTACAAATTCCATGTATTGATTCCAATTTTAAGTTTCTCATAAATATAATTATCTTTATCAAATTCAATCCACCATCCATAGTAGTATGCCTCATTTTCAAAAGTCAAAAGTGTCAATAATTAACATAGTACATTTGATTGGACAAAGTTGTAATTTTTCATTCTAAGAAGTTGAAACACATAATATCTTGCATAGCCATACAAAAAGTAATTTAAAAGGGTAGTTGAACTTGATTTTTATATAAAACTTTAAATACAAATTTAAATTTTACTTACCTTCTATGCATAGCTGCTATGATGAATTACATCACTTTTAAGACTTTCTCTTCTATTGTTTGGATGTTCAATAATACAATACTAAAGAAAATATGAGTGTACAATACAAATATTGGATGTACATAAAGTGCCACAAGGACATATAAAATTTTAATATTGAAGACTTATACTAATAGAATGTTCAAAGGAATATAGGATTTAATTGTGTTACTTACTTGGAAAGATGATTATAATGATTGACTTTTCCATGACCCACAACTAAATCCTAATATTTGAATTTTGAGCCTCAAGTGTAGTCTCACTTCTAACTACTTAGTAGTCTAAGTCAAATTGCAAACTTGAAATACTACAACCTAAGTATACCAAATACGACCTAAACAATAATAAAGTTTTATATTTTTGTACAATAAAAATTGAATGATGGCTTGTAACTTCATTATATTCACTCTATTGGTGCTACTAATAAAATATTAAAATATTCAATAGGCATTGACAATTAATAATTATTAAACAACTCTCAAGTTCTAAACCATTGATCTAAACTAATATAATGGCTCCTAGCTAATTTTGGAGGTTTTTGTTCCCAATACCTAGGTTTAGAGATTTGATTTCTAGAATTGGACTATAGTCATCAATCATTAATCATTAAATGCGAGGAGAATTTAAAAAATAGGATTAGAATAAACTGATTTCCCAAACTAGTGATAGTTTCTATTTTATTGATGGTTCAGTTGTTAGCTCAACTTGTTTCTTGGAATTGAAATCTTCAACATGAACTAACAAAGTGGAAAAGATTAGTGAAGATTATGAGATCACATGTCACATTATTAAAATAATTAAACTTAGTCCTTATGTCTCTACACATTCCAAATTTCAATGGCATCAATCAATGCTCTAGAGGACCCTAAGGTCTCTTCAAGAATTAAGATGGGAATTATTAATATCTTCCATTTTGTTGCAATAAATCTTTCGCATGCATGATTTGACAACTGGAAGATCAACATTATTAATATCCTTCATTTTTTACAATAAATACTTTTAAAAAATGTGATTTTGGTGTTTTTATTGGCATCTTCCCTTTACTTTCTTGTTATTTCTTTTTATTGATCACTTGAGATGAGTCAATTGATTAATCATCATGTTTATCTCATGTCCTACAAGTGGGAAATACTTGATGTAAATAGATATGGGACAAACAATTTACAAAATATGTGTTTGATTGATTCTCCTCTAATTGACGATGCTATCTGTAATATTATTAGTTTTGATATTCTCTTGGAATTTCCTCAAAATAATTGTTCAGTGATATTGTGTCTACATTTTTGTTGAATTTAATGATGGATCTAGTCAATGACCTAAGCTCGGTTAAGATGGTCACCAGGGCTATGATTCAGGAATCTCTTATACCTAGGGTTACACATGTTTGAGATTTGAAGGATTATGACTGTGATGTAGGATCGTGGGATAAAGCTAGGATTTTTTTATTGGTGTTACAAAATTTGAAGGCTACTAATTGCATTCTAAAGGTGGCAAAGAGCGGACTTGGTAGATGTTTGCTATAAATCTTTGATAGGGCCCTAATTAAACATGAAAAGGATTTATGTGATTATTTATTACAAATACCTAGGTTTGTTGTTTATGTTGCTTATTTTCTCCTTTATGTGGTAGTTGTTAGGGGATGCATCCATGGGGCCCATTTACCCCTTTAAGCTATGGAAGATGAGATCTCTAGTGATAGTAGCTAAAGATGGTCTTTTTTGTTCTATCTATAAGCTTGCTTTTAAAATTTTAGCATATTTTCCTTTCTTTTCTAGTTATATCTGTGTATGACTTTAATACAAGGGTTTTTGTTTAGTTTTTACTTTATCGAAGGTTCATGTTACGGAACCTTGGCTATCTATGTAATGAGAAAGCCTCTATTTTTGTTTAATATAATTTACAATTACTTTTTATTGTTAAATATTGTGGGAGTGAAAGTCCAAGATCAATGGATTAGAGATCAAACACAAATGCAATGTATTGAAAATGAACTGAATTGATTTACAACCAAAACGGTATAAATAGGTGAATCTTGAGGAACAAGTCTCCACAAGAATAGGAAAGGTGGTAAAAATGGAACCAAGAGAATAGCTCAAGGTTCAACCACCCTCAAATGTAGCGGCAATGTGTCGAATATGAGTCGACACATCTACTAACGACTCATAGAGTAGAATTAGTCTTTCCACATGTGAGGAAAACTACCTAACTATGGTTATGTTAGGAATAACTCATGTGAGTTATACACCAACACCACCATTAAGCATAGTGTAGGTGGGTTTATGAAATATGAGTCTCGGCTATGTGCCATTTTAGGTACTTATTTGTAAAACATCTCTCATAAAATGGAGAAAGAAAGAAAAACCTATGGGAAAAAACTTTCCTCCTAAACAGAGAAAACAAAGAGAGGACTTTAGATGGCCCCTCCAAATGATGATGATGCCGATGTAGACCGCATGCCAAGAAGAGCTCATAGATGGATGAACTTGCTTTCTATAAAGGATTTGGTGAAGATGTCGGTGACTTGTTCTGATGAATGGAAAAATACTAAGTTGATGATCTAATCATGAATGAGCTCACGAATATAATGCATATGAATCTCAATATGTTTGGTTCATTAATGTTGAACCAAATTCTTGCATATTTAGATTGTACTTTGGTTATCACAATAGATAATTGTTGATCATCTGAGAGGAATGCCAAATTCATAAATGATGCCTTGAATCCATATGGCCTCAGTAGCTGAGTTAACAGTTCCTCAGAACTCTGCCTCTGTAGAAGATATAGCAATAGCATTTGCTTCTTGCCAGACCAGCTGATAAGACCAGAACTAAGTGAAAAACTATACCTAGAAATAGACTTGTGATTTTTTGTATCACCAGCCCAATTTGAATTTGTGAATCCAACCAAATCAATTATGGAACCAACTCTATAATGTATCCCAAATGCAATTCTACCATGAAGGTAACTAAGAATCCTCTTAGCTACTTTCCAATGCAACTCATGAGGTTCTTGCATAAATCTAGAAACTAAGCCAACTACATATTCAATGTTAGGCCTAGTGTGTGTTAAGTAAATGAGGCTACCTACTAGTTGTCTATACAATATTGCATCAACTAATAGAGTAGGACAGGATGTCTCAAGATTAACACCAAATAAGAAGGGAGTTGGAGATGGTTTACATTTTGACATGTGAAAACATTCAAGTAAATTGAGAGCATACTTAGGTTGAGCAAGAACTATCCCTGAATTTGATTGAGATATCTCAATACCAAGAAAGTAATGTAGTAACCCTAAGTCTGTCATGTCAAACCTTTCTTGAAGTGTTGATTTTACTACCACAATAGCAGAGGAAATACTCCCACTGATTAAAAGGTCATCAACATAAAGTACCAGTATTAATAATGAATCATCATGCCACAGAAAGTACACATTGGGATCTAAACTGCATCAAGTGAATCCTAAAGATAGAAGGTAGGAATCCATCTTACCATACCAAGCCTTGGATGCTTGTTTTAGGCCATAGATAGATTTCCTTAGCATACATACTAAGGATGAATCATGAACAAACCCTAGTGGTTGTTCCATGTAGATCTCCTCCTCAAGGTCTCCATGAAGAAAGGCACTCTTTACATCTATTTGATGTACATACAACCCATGTGCTGCAGCTATAGCAAGTGTGAGTCTAATTGAAGTCATCTTTGCCATAGGTGCAAAGGTCTCTGTGTAGTCAAATCTTGCAACTTGAGAAAAAGTTTTTGCAACTAACTGTGCTTTGTACTTATCAACTAACCCATCTGCTGCATATTTAGTCTGATATATCCATTTACATCAAACTACTTTTCTTCCCTTAGGAAGAGAAGTTAAGTCCCAAGTGTGATTTCTGATTAAGGAATCATATTCCTCATTCATGGCAACATCCCACTTAGGTATGCTTAATGCTTCTTTAAATGTCTATGGATCAGACACTGAAGCAAAGAGAGCATGAGATTCCCCCTGAATGTTTATTTGATTCTATCTGTTATTTGTAGTAGTCTATACCCAAGAATCTCCTTGTGAAGATCTAAATGTGGGTGAGTTTGGTGAAAATATGTTAACTTCTAATTCAATCTCTGAACTTGATGAAGATGAATGCTCTATATCATCACTATGTGAACTAGAAGAAGAAGAAGAAGAACTACTTTCTAAACTATAAGATTGCTACAAATGATATGAACTGTCAAAGGTATTTTCATGATCTAGAGAATCAATAGTATGTCAAGGAATGTCAAGAACTATTTCAAGGGGTGTTTCTTGAAACTTGACACTTTGCTCGATGAACAACTCATGTGTGGTTGGGTGTAGTAGATGATAGCCTTTAACACCTTTTGGATATCCAACAAAAATACAAGGTTTGGATTGTACATCCATTGCCTTGTGATGTTCCTTAGGAATGCGGGCCATAGCAGGTGAACCAAAAACTTTGAAGTGATCAACTATTAGTTTCCATCCTTTCAAAGATTCAAAGGGGGTGATTCCTTTTAAGGCTTTATGAGGAACTCTATTCTGAATTTAACATGCACAATTGATAGCTTCAGCCCAATAAGACGGTGTTAACCCTTTAGAATGAATCATACAATTTGCCATCTCGTTTAAAGACCTATTTTTAAGTTCTGCTACACCATTTTGTTGAGGGGTATATGAAAATGTGTGTTGCAAGTCTATCCCTTCTATTGTGCAAAATTGTTCAAAAATATTATTAACATATTCTCTACCATTATTTGTCTGAAGAATCTTGATGAATTTCCTTGACTATTTTTTGGCCAAAGCTTTGAAATCTTGAAAAGAATCAAACACTTTTGATTTTTGCCTAAGGAAGTAGACCCATGTAAAACATGAGAAATCATCAATAAATGTGAGAACATATCTAGCCTTTGTAAAAGAGGGATGTGGAAAAGCTCCTTAAACATCACTATGAACAAGTTCTAAGACTTGCTTTGCCCTCCAAGTTTCTCTTTTATCAAACTTTGCTTCAGGATGTTTACCAAGTGCACATCCTTCACATAGTCCTTTAGAAAACTTGACTTTTGGTAATCCATTAACCATTTTTTGTTGCCGTAGTTGTTTGAGATAATAGTAGTTAAGGTGGCTAGACTGTTCATGCCTTAATTTACTAACCTCATCTGAATGAGTTAGTAGTGCCTTTGGAGAAATATCTATAGCAAAACTTGAGAAGGTATACAATCTGGATTGATGATTGGCTTCCCCTATAGCAACTAATTTATTACTTTGTAGTTCTCTTATCTCAACTAAATTTGGAGAGAAATGAACTCTCATACCCTTCCCTAAGTGAGTTATTTGATACACTGAAAGAAGATTAGTTGATAGTGAAGATACACTAAG
The DNA here is from genome assembly GCA_027924645.1 of Cunninghamia lanceolata. Classification (NCBI taxonomy): domain Eukaryota; kingdom Viridiplantae; phylum Streptophyta; class Pinopsida; order Cupressales; family Cupressaceae; genus Cunninghamia; species Cunninghamia lanceolata. The sequence continues at coordinate 4,723,979 of BSBN01000098.1, read as the reverse complement.
AACTTTTAAAAAAATCCCTCCTTCGATTTCAACAGACGCTCTCCCTTTAACCAATGCTGGGGTATTATCACCTAAGTTGACTGAAGATATTTTGGATGGCTCTAACGATGTGAATGCAACTTGAGAAGAACCCATATGATGAGTAGCACCAGAATCAATAATCCATGATGGAGATGAAGATGACGTAATAACTAGATCTTTGCCTTTTGATTTCTCTTTGTACTTGTTATTATCCTAAGTTGATGTAGATGCTTTGATAGAATCAAGTAGTCTAATGTTATTCTTTTTGAGAATATTTGAGAGACTTTCAATTTTCTTCTTCATGCATTTATGTTCATCATGCCCTGGTTTTTTACAAAAGGCACATATTATCCTCTCTGTAATGTGCTTACTTTGATGAGATGATTTATCCTTTTGGATATCATTATTTTTATCTCCTTTCTTACTATCCTTGTCCTTCTTAATGTTTTTCTTCCCATTTGAAGTTTGTGGCTTATCATTCCCTGCAATTAGAGCTTGAGGCTTCGTAGACTTCAAAGAACCCATATGAATTAGTTTCTCATGTTCCCTTGTGAGATCAGAAATGAATTTATCTAGAGTGGGCATTTTCCATGATGCTCTAAGAGCAATTTTAGTAGAATAGAAAGTTGATACAAACACAAAAAATTCTAGACCTAATTTGGAAAGTACTGGAAGGATTAATTGATCCTCATTCTTGTCAATTCCACAATCTTTTAACTGCAACTTTAAAGATTTAGACTTTGTGAAGAAATCTTTTAAAGTTGAGTAATTTCTAGGACTAAGACCTAAGAGCTGATTTTTGAATTCATGACTTTTGAGTTCATCAATTTTTCCAAATAGTTTTTCTAAAGTATCCCACACTTCATTAGGTGTAGTTAAGTTTTCGATATTAAACAATAATTTTGGAGATAGATTTAAAAACAAAAAGACAAATGCTTGATCACATCTATTGAAAAACTTTTCTTTCTCTTTAGCCACATTAGGTTCTTTTTTTGTTCCCATAGTTATCCTATATATGCCCTTATTTTTTAGTACAAGACTGACTTTAAGCTTCCAATCTTGATAATTGAAACCATGATGCCTTTTAGTCACGTAGATAGTAGATGCAGATAGAGAAACAGAGAAAGTGAAGGTGAGATGTGAAAAAGGTAACACTCTAACAAAAAAACACTTCCCTAAGAAGTGTGCAATATGAACACATAGATTTCCCCCCTTGATTATTTGTAGTTCCCCCCCCCCCAAATTGATCAATTTATTAAAGAAGTGTTTTTGTCACTCTAAACTAACTTACTCTAGCACTTTATAATCATAGTGCATTGACATGCTAGAATGGTAGAGGACAAAAAATTAGGCACTTTTGCCTTTTGAACAACTCGATTATGAGATCATATGCAAAAGTTATGGCCTTTACAATTTTTGCATATGCAAAAAAAATACACTTTCAAAGAATTTTCAATATGCTTGAAAATAAAATTTTGAGCAAAATAAAATATGGAGTTAAAAAACTTGATAGGGAAAAAGATAAGCCCCCTGTGGTGGAGTGTGACCAAGGGCTTAAAAAGCATATGACTAGGGGCTTATTGTGAAAATTTTGTGCTCCCCCTTTCTATTTTGCTCTCCGCTGATGTCACCTCTCTAGTTTCTTAGGTCATCATTTTTGACAAAAAATAGAATGAATAGTCTTGCAAAATTCTAAACTAAACTGGACCGATGTCGCTTCTTCCCACCACCCACTAGGCTTTTTGAAAAAAGATTTCTCTCTGCCTTCCCACCTATCAATTTGGCATGTTGTTTGGCGTCAGTGATGGGAGTGTTTCGTTGACTAAGTGAATGGGACAAAAATGCTACCAAAGAGGACTCCGTCGACTGCTTTTATGTGGCCAAAATGCCACAAAAATAGGGCGATGTGGCATTGATTTGCCATGGGAAGAGCACCGTGTAAGAGGTGAGGGTCGGCAGCTGTGTGATGATTGTAGCAACGTGGTTGTGAATGCCACAAAATGGGGTGAGTTGAATTGAGAGACGACCCTCTTTGGAAGAGACAATTGAATTCAGTGACAGGGGTGGCTTCAGCTTTTGAAAACATAGAGAGATGAGTACTGTATTCGGCCTCTTTGTGAGGCAATTCACACTATATAGATCGGCCTCTGTGTGAGGCATGAAAACTAGAGAAAAATGCCTCTGTGTGAGGCTTTCTCAGCAATGATTTGACCTCACTATGGTGAGGGTTGATGAACTTTGCAATAACGATTATGATCTGCAAAAATAAAGCCATTTGAAATGTGCTTTGAAACAAAATTTTACCTCCTTAATATGCAGTGATAGAAGGTCGGATTGAACCTAGCATGCAAGAGAGGTTGCAGAGATTTGTCAATGGAGATGTAATCAATGAGCAAATGATTTGACGCTATTCCACTCACTCTGATACCATGTGGGAGCGGAAGTTAGAGATCAATGGATTAGAGATCAAACACAAATGCAATGTATTGAAAATACACTAAATTGATTTACAACCAAAGCGGTATAAATAGGTGAAGCTTGAGGAATAAGTCTCAATGAGAATAAGAAAGATGGCAAAAATGGAACCAAGAGAATAGCTCAAGGTTCAACCACCCTCAAATGTAGCGGCAATGTGTCAAATATGAGTTGACACATCTACTAACAAATCATAGAGTAGAATTAGTCTTTCCACATGTGAGGAAAATCGACTAACTATGGTTATGTTAGGAATAACTCATGTGAGTTATACACCAATAAATATGGTTCATATGGGATCATGCCTTATATTTATATGAATATTAAATGGGTTACAAAAATTGAGTTTCCTTATCATGAAACTCAAGAAGAAACAAACACTAAAATTGTAGGAAAAGATACAAAAAACAAACTCTTCAATCGATGCAACTAGCCAAGTTGCAACTAGCCAAGTTCCATATAGAGATAACAAATGCTGGCTAGAAAAACCCATTCAAAACATATATTATTAACAACCCCTAGCACTTTAGAACAACCAGATGTAGTAGAAACAAATAGTGCTAGTAGATTAAATGTGAGCAGATATCTAGGGAGCAAATTGGAGCTAATTGCTATCATTTGAGTTTTTTGAATATCCAAACCACTAGACTCTATGGAAACCTTTAAGACTAGCTCTAATGAAAGTAAGATTGATAAGGAAAAAGATTTCATGCACTACTTTCCTTGCTTTTTCTATGAACTCACAAATTTCTTTTTCATGACATACTAGGGCCCTATTGAAGTCATTTAATGAACCCCTCAATAAACCATCCCTTGCCATTTGGAGAATCCAACATACAACAATTGAATCTAAAACCAAATTGATGGGAAAAATTCCAGCATTATCCCATAGTCCAGCCTCATTGTTGTAATCATACAAAGCTTCATCTAGTTTCTCCTCTGGAATGAAATATTCATATACAAAGGTGTTCACTAGGATTTTAATGAGCCCCTTGTCATGTAGAATATCCACAGGATTGGATAAGAAACCTAAACCAATATCACTATGGAAGTTCTTATGTGGAAAAGAGCCATGAATTTCATGGCCAATTACCTCTTGAATGACATTTTCAATAACTAGTGAACCAATGAAGAATACCTTATTGATCTTTTCCAAATGATATCTTTAAATATCCAAGGTTTCCCATTTGCAAGGATACAAATGAACTATTTTGTTTCCAGACTAGACCATGACAATAGAAGAGAAAATTTAGAGAAAACTAAAGAATCTAGATGGACTATAACTTGAACTTCATCAAAGATGAGACCAAAGATATAATCTTTTAGCATTACTGGAGTGAGGCTGAAGGCATGTACGAAATGCTTCATATGAAAGGTTGATCAATATTGTATGAAATGCTTCATATAAAAGGTTGATCAACATTGTATGAAATGCTTCATATAAAAGGTTGATCAATATTGTGAAACATTTGGAATATTTTCTCAAATTTTCACTATATTTAATATGAAGCATTTCATAATGATCCATCTTGCCAAATGTATCTGGAATAAATATTTTAAATTCTATTATAATTCTATTTCTTTTATTAAAACATTGTAATATTGAATCCCCTAGCAAGAACACCTTTGAACTCTGGTGGCCACCGCTCCAACCGAGCGACTTAACCACCAAACCACACTCTTATCAGCATTATTTTATTTTATTTTAACAAAATAGTTATATTTATTTTTTAGATAGATGTATTTAAGATATCTATATTATTAATTAAATAAAATACTATTAAGTAATTAAAATAAAATAGCTCTTAAGTAGAAAAAACTATTAAGTAAATAAAAATAGCAAACTCCAATAATTTTTTTGGCCCTATCCATATAATAATTTCAATGGTAATGCTTAATACTTATTCCATAACTTCTATTCCAAAATTTGTGTGTGTGTTAGAATTTCCTCACAGAATACAACTTAAGCTATTGATCAATGCTCATCACATGATGTATACTTTTTCAAACAATTTAATCCTTATCAATCTATAAATTTGTCAAATGAATTAATCCTTATTATTTAGCCTATAATATTTTAGCTAGCCACATTATGAATATTTTTTAAATTGTTGGAAAATTTGCCAAGTAACTAATTTTATTTTTGGAATATATCTATAAGTTTCTAAATAACTTATTTTAATTTATTGAATATATCTTTAATTCACTAATAAAAAACAACAATGTTGACTAATATGAAAAAATTGCCATAAATTTTTTCTCCCCCAAATTGGCATGCATTTGACACAAAAAATAATTCCTTGGGCTAATATTTGTATCGTAGGGGGGTTTCTTAAGTTTATCATCAGTGAAAGTCCACTCCACTCCTACCCTAATTCTCATTCTTAAAATCCCCAAAAGGACCAATTTAGACAAAATAGTCTTAGCATAAACAATGAGGCATAAACAACAACAAATGTTGCCAAGCCATAGGCAATCTCATTTCCATTGGAGGATATTTTGTCCTACAAATAACAATGCATGTACAAGGTTTAAATCTTAGATATCACATTTTCAAGAAAATTTAAGAACCATGCAAATTCCCATTTCCTCCATTGGTAAATCCCCAAATTTCTTTAAAAACTAAAACTACAATTTTAAAATTTTGAGGACACCCTTTAAAGAATATCAATGAGGAAAACATACTTCTTACTTCACATAAAATTTTTAGGAAATTTTCACCATAGTTGTGATGTAAAAATAATTTTCCAAAAATGAAAACCTAGAACAATTAAATTACCCAACAAGCAATTTTATATATTCTATTTCAATTCTATCCTACACAAAGGAAATCTGTATGCAATCCACATATTGTGGAGAATGGAAAAATAAGGAATTCCTTTAAATAAAAGCATATCAAATAAAAAGAGAAATACCTTCAACAATATTACAACTCCAAAATAGAGATTTGTTTTATGGTTGAACCCTCTTCCAAATAATCAGAAGCAAAGCAATATTCTTCCAAGTAATTCCAAACAAATTCTTTCCAATCCTTTTGTAGGACCCAAGCTTTTCTTCCTAAAATACAAGCAAGGGTTTGAAGAGAAAAATTATTTTCCTCCTCAAATACAATAGCTCACACACCAAACGAGAAAAATGATAGAGTAACCTAGATAAATTAAAATCTATAAAACTTTATTCAACTCTAGCGTATTAATTATTTTGCAAACAATAAGAATTTCGAAGATAAATTAAATGCAAACACAAGAAGAGCTAAGAATCCTATGTAAAAAACTCAAACACATTTTATGGGTTCTCACAAGAATCAAGAATCTAGAATTGACATGTATTCGGATCAAGGCTCACATGGTTGCATAGGACACATCTCGTAACTGAATTGAGTGAGAAGATGAAATCAAACATAACATATTTACACAGGTCAATCATCTCAAATTAATCACCATAACATATTAACATAGGTTGATCATCTCAAATTAGTCACCATGGGGAAAGCTTGTGCTTGCACACTCAATTAAAACATCAGGCATATCTATATAATACAAGAATAGCCAAAGCACATTATATAAGGAACCAATGTGACATAATCCATTAAACAATTTCAAACATCAATTGAAAATCATCTACAACTAGCATGATTCAAATGTTATTAAAATATGAAATCAATAAACCACAATGTTGAACTAGATGATATAGTTATAATCATTTATAAAGTGAAAATAGTGAAGCTGGAACTTTGCTAGAGTTCAACCTATAAATCCAACATACACCATCAAATGTCTCTATGGAAAATACAAAACATCATTCGTGTTGAAATCAAAATCAAACAACAAGATAAGACACATAAGAGCAAGCTGGTTTTCCACGGGGACTCCCACTAGAAAAGGCCTTGTCAATCCCAAATTATTCTATAATATCTTTTAGGCGAAAGAGATTTCAACCTAAGACTTGTGCTCCACTCTAAAAGCTTAAAAAATCCTCAAGAAAAAAGTCGCTTATCTTCACATGTCAAAGTTCCTGTAGTTCATGCATTCCATATTCTGCCAACGATGTGCCGATATTAACAAGGGCTGCAAAGCAGCCAAGTTTCTGCCAAAATGTTCATGAATAGTCTTGTTTTGTTTAATTTGTTGTGTTTGTTTAGTGTTAGTAACAATGTTGATAATATAATAACTTTATAATAATCTTGAAATTTGTGAATTTTTTGGTTTAAGATAGAGTTGACAGTTTTGTAATATTTACAATGAATGTTAAAAATTGAAGAACTTTGAGATTCTACATTTAATAATTAGATTGCATAAAATGGAAGTTGCAAAGTAAGTGATTTTTTATTATACCTAAAGATTTATGATTATACTTCAAGATTTATGGTGAACTTGACAAAATAGATTATTTGATTGATACAGCCTCCTAAAGCTAGAAATGGGCACCCTGGCAATTAAAACTTGGTTCTTGATGGTCTGACAAGAGGCAAATATAGAAGGCAATAAATGCACTAGCCTTCAATAGTTTGCACTTGAGCTGCAATACAAAGAGTTATTAGTGCTATAAAAATCACTTAACATCATGAATACAAAGAGTTGTTAGTGCTATAAAAATCACTTAACATCATAATTTTAAAGATTTGAAGTTATAGCTTATAGTGAGGGACAAGTGAAACCCTAAAATTAGTTCTACCATATAACTAGCACTTGCACCAATAAGAGGATCATGTAATACCTTGTTTGGAATAGCAAATGAGTTTAGAAGATCTTCGAGCGTGAATGTTGTTTACAACATGAAATTCAGGGAATACGCTGAAGGAACCAAACAGTTTAGAAAATTTCCCACACATTCCAAATAGTTTTCTGCAACTCAAAATATGAAGATGACTCTGCAAAGAAGATATTAGAATGTGATAGTTGATAGCACGCGGCAAAAGCAATATCTTCCCTTAGTTTCAGATCAGATAATGAAAGAAACTGTTGAGCCAATGACAGAAATAACAACTACTGCAAGAACCCAAATTAATTGAAGCCTGTGAACTAAAAAACAATTTAAATTTTCAGTCTTGTAATACCTTGAAACTGAAATATCTTCAGAAATGCCAAAAGTTGCATAACTCGGTAGATTGTCCTATCATAAATTTGATTTAGGAAATGTAGGCTATTTATAAAATTTTGGCATAAAAACGGTTTGGGTAGTTGAACTGCACGGGTTTTTAATATTTTCAATTTATTACGAATAGGTTTTGATTTAGGTTTTTAGGTTTGCAAATAATAAATTAAATTCCTTAATTTTTATTTTTATTTACAGAGGAAAGATTTAATTAATTAATTAAAATTAATTAAATCTTATGATTAAAGGTAGATTAGGGATTAAGGGAAATTTAATTAATTAATTAAAATTAATTAAATTTCATGTGAAGGGAGGACTTATGGAATTGATCACCGGTCAATTTTTCCTATCTATGCATTAATATATATTTTAAAATTTTGATGTATTAGTATATTATTATCATAGATTCAGGATATAATCTATGTAAATGATATATTATTATTATTATTATTATTAATTATTAAAGACATATATATAAATTTGGGATAAACTTATAAATTATATTTGTATTTAAATTCCTATTAGTATTGATATTGATTAGTAATAAGAATCTTATATAACTATAATATTTTTATTGTCTAATAATATTATCAATATTAATATTAATAGGAATTTAAATACATGTTTCTTAATATTTTTATTTTTATTTTAGTTATAATATATTTAAATCGGTTAATAGGTGAGATGCTAAAAAAACTTTACTGCCTAATATTTAACCCATAAAGTCTCAAACTAGAAACTTAATAGTTACTTAATAGTTTTAAGTATTAGTTTATTAGTATCATAGATTAAGGATATTATCTATCACAAAACTTTATAATATAAATCTTGATGATCCGCAATAATCGCCCTTATCGGGTGAAAGTTTTCTGCCAATTAGATTGAAGAAAAATCATTTTTCAAATATGTTTTGTTAAAATATTTGCATCTATACAATAACAATAGCTAAATATTTTTTAAATACAAAAACTATTTCAATTCTCATTGATTGCAAAAAGAAATATTAATAACTAGTTAACAACCTATAGTTTTCTTGGCAGAAACTAATAAATGGGATAACAGACGCTGCAAGCTGGGGCCTACAATTTAGTGATCAATCAACATTAAACCAATTCCAAAGTTCTTTCGAATTATTTTCTATGCACATTGGCAGAGGTATATGCACAGTGCATCCTCGCAGAAGAATCCTTCAAACTCTTGTCATCTGAATAGGGGGGTTGCCTGCAATGGAAAATCTGTTGGGAGGGGGTCACGCGGTAAAGAAGATGCAACATTTAGTCAATAACCAGCCAATGGGTATCTATCTCCATGGTCAATAATTAGTCAGTTATATAGTTTAAGCGATTTTCTTTTTAACCCTTCTTTTTAAAGCATATTCTGATTCTTAGAATTTTTGGCTTAATTTTTATTGATCAATTTTTTATTTTAATGATGGAATGTTTCAGTATGTTTGAAAACTTTTTAGTAATTGAAAACTTTTGTAAGTTTATTGATGCAGTTGAATGTTTTGAAAATATAAAAATTTTATCAAAGATAAATCTTACCGAAAAAAAGTATTTTGAAATTATTTTACTATTAAAAAAGTAAGATAATTCAATTTGGTTGAGCTTTAACTCCACCTCAGAATTCTTTGGTGAGGTTAGGTTTTAAACCTCCATGACAGTGGGTATGGCTGTCGTGGCCTTGCTGTTTTAAGTCCTGTTTCTTTGTTTGTTCTAGTCTTTTGTTGCTGTTGGTTCTTCTCTCTGTGTTCTTGTCTCTTGGGGTTGTTGGTTGTTCATGTTGTATAAGGTTTCTGGGCCTTTCAAAACCCTTTCCAGTTTATAGATCGGGTTAAAAATGCTAAAATAATAAAAAACAAATCCTCTTTTATACAGGATGTAAGGGTTTTTTAGATCTGCAGTTTCTCCAATGGGGTGCCTCCTCCTAATTAGTTATCTATATAATTGATTTTGTTCTGCACAACCTTCAGCTTCCACCATTGGGGCCACACAGATCTAATTTGTTGGCTGCAGTATTTTAGTCTATTTTAATATATTACTATATTTCCTGGATATTGAATATTATATTTTTTATTAAATCAGGGGAATCAGGTGGGACAACGCAGATCCAATTTGTTGGCTGCAGTATTTTAGTCCATTTTAATATATTATTATGTCTCTTGGATATCAAACATAATATTTTTTCCTTAAACCAGGGGAATCAGGTGGGGCAACACAGATCCAATTTATTGGCTGCAGTATTTTAGTCCATTTTAATATATTATTATGTCTCTTGGATATTGAACATACTATTTTTTCCTTAAACCAGGGGAATCAGGTGAAGCAACAGATCCAATTTATTGACTGCAGTATTTTAATCCATTTTAACATATTATTATGTCTGTTGGTATTTCACATAATATTTTTTCCTTAAATCAGGAGAATCAAACAAGGCAACACAGATCCAATTTATTAACTACAGTATTTTAATCTATTTTGATATACTATTATCTCTTGCATATTGAATATAATATTTTTTCCATAAAGCAGGGGAATAAGGTTTTAACGAGCATTTCCTTAGAAGCCCTGTCATTCGGATAACACGGCGAAAGTGGGTATTGAAAATAGTTAACATTCGGACGACCCGGCGAAAGTGGGTATTGAAAATAGTAAACAAATACAGTGGATCTTTTTGTTATTTTTTTTTAAAAAAAATTAGTTTTATAAATCATAGATCTTACAATATATATTTTTTTGGTATTATCATATTTTCTGATTAACCATTTTTCTTCCTTATTTAAGTTTCGCCATAGAATGTGCTCTGTGAAAAGGTCGCTACCTTGGTTTTTTAGTTCCGGACTAATAGTTTGAGCTTCTACCTTTGAACACTGTATTTGCACTTTTTGAAATGAGGGATAAGTTTTCAAAAAACATAGTTGGCGTCAGTAATCTGTTTTGCTGATGTTTTTTCAAATTTTTCATTTACCATGGATTGTTGTTTTGCCATCCCTGTGGCCTCGATGGCTTAGGTGGTTTTTCGGATTATCTAATGTTTGTTTCTTCGCCACCATTGAGGGTGTGACTTTGGGGGTCGTCGCATTTTCTCTCTTTGTGGGGTTTACCAGCTGGAAGCTCTTCCCAACGGCCTTCTTCCTTTATTAACATTCTATTTCTCATCAAACTTCTTGGGGAACGTATAACTGTTTACGTACACTTCTGGTTTGTTAACAAAGAACAAGTCAAGGTTGATCCCCATTTCTCTCAGGTGATATTGGGCCCTTACCAGCAGTCATTACCGCAGCAGATTTCCTTCCCAATATATTCGGGGGCAGACTTGCCCAATCTACTGCATTCTTCAGTACACCCGCTCGGTAAACAATAAAACAGAGACTTCAAAAAGTCATTCATATGTAACGAAAATATTCTTTAGGGAGTCCTTTTTGGTTTAGATTTATCGCAAGATTTTCAATAAGGATTGCATGATGGGTTATCAGATAAGATCATCGAAGATTTTAAAAAGTAATAACCAGGCACTGAATGGACATATTCTGGCATTGCAAACAGCATACAGTCTGCTTCCTCGGCTTTATTCCTGAAGGTCACTACATCATCTGGCCACCCACAAGCTGCAATGAGATCTGTGTTGAGAAGAGACAGCTTACTTATATCCACCAATTCAATCTTCATGCCTGGAATAGACTCCTTGGCAATTTCAATCGCTGCCAAAACCAATAAATTTCATTAAGTATCGCAATCTGAAACATAAAAAAGTAAAAAAAACTTCTAAAAATAAAGAAAAGGAAAGGTAGAACCATTATGAAACGAATATACTTTAGCCAATATCATAAGACTTACCAGCATTAATAAGTCCGAGATTGTTCGATGTGGTGGAGAGAGAGCCACAAATGGCCGCCACCTTGAAAATACTGCTCTTGCTAAGATCTTTTGCAGGCTTGTAGTAGTTTGGAGAATTCCAAGCCTGCTCCCCACATTTCTGTGCTATAACCCTTCCTGAATGTTTATTATTTCTCCATGCAAATAGCTTGCTTAGCCAGCCCCACTTAGAAGTCTTGCCTTCTCTAGCCATTGTTCTTGGTAAAGCTGCTCAAGGGCTTGATGAATAGCTTCCACTCCAAATCCCCTATTTATAGGAAGTAGTAAACATTTGTGTTGAATTAGAAGCTATAAACATGCTTTCATTAGGTGATTGAGCACCTTATCTCTTTCTTCGTATGTGGCTTTTCACCCTCTTCACTTGAGTTTGTATGTGCAGTTATATTCTACTTCTTATTCAGTTTCCCCATTCATACCCAATCCCATGTAAATACCCTAGTTTATAAAAATTTGCATTTGAATTTACCGAAGTTGTGTTTTTAGATTTTCAAATATAGACCAAAACTCTAATTAAATCCCCATTTATAAATTATTCTCATATAAATCCACCTTTGATTTACGAAGTTTCAACAAAGGGACTTACCCTTGATCCCAAAAAACTTTTGTATATTACCCTTGATCCCAAAAGGCTTTAGTATATTACCTATTAAATGGGGTTCACGAGGAATTGGAGTTTTACTCTTCCTCCCTGTCACCCTCACACTCTTTTCATACCGCAGAAGCATTTATGAATTTTCTAGGTGAAAGGTATTATTATTGCTGGCAACTACAAATCTTTGGACGGTCATTTTTATGACCAATTCATGTCCTTTCTGACCCCACGATGGGCAGATACTTGGCGGGCTTGTCGAAAGCATTTATCATTTTCTTTGACAAAATGATTTATCTTTTCTTGCCGATCTTGCCGATCACTTCTGCTGTGTCCGTTGAGAGATCTTTCATGGGTGATTTCTCTGATAGCAGCTATGTTTAGCGGGTCTAACTTGTTTGAACTTTTGGGCTTGATGCTGTTGCCTCCCTTCTGGTTTTTTGTACTTTTTTTTGTGTCTTGTATTGAAGAAATGCAGAGTATAAAGAAAGAGTAGTCATAAGACTACAGAATAAAACAAAATACTGTCACATAGGACGTAACAACTAATAGAAACCTAAACTGACATACACAAGGATTCATGTACATGACAGAAAAAAATCTCTACAAGAACTACAATCCTTTAAAATGAGGATGAGAGTCCATACAACACAGCATTAAAAATAGCACAAACAACAACAACACTGCTTAACAGCAAACAATCAAAACAGCAGATGCAGTCCACTGTATAGCCAATACTGCCAGAAGAAAATCTGAGTAGCCTGGAGGTAGTTGAGAATCACTGTGATAAAACTGCATTATTGTCCTCTAATCAATCTCCAAGCCTGCATTAGAACAGTCAGCTTCAACCGTCAAGCATGTTTGGCAACTTTGACCGTGGCTCATGAGCTGGAAACCAAAAGAGACTCTGACAGAGATAAACTGCTCAGGAGAGCAGCAAGAAATAAGAATGCTTTTTGTGCTTGGTGCTTTCTTTAACAAAAAAGAAATAACAAAACAAAACAAATAACAAGAGATTATGCTGCAGCAAACAAAACTTCTTTATTGTATTGTATATCAAATCAATTCAGTACAATGCCTATTAGCGGATAGGCTTTTATATGTGAGCATTATAGTGCTCGGAAAATTGTCTCACGCCGTAAAAAGAATTCACGCCGGAAAATTTTCTAAACTCGTCGGTTTTTCTCACGGTGGGAAAATCCTGCAGACGCTTTACTTCTATTATTTTCATCCTCCCCCTGAAAAACCTCCGTTAAATTGAGCCACCTATGTCATTGCTACTTTTTTTTTTCCCTTGAAACACAAAATCTCGTCTCCCTCTATCTCCCGCTCGTATATGTGGGTGGTTACAGACTCTGTACTTGTAGCAGTTGCAGGGGATATTTTAGATGATGATTCCGTTGAAATCGTAGCTGTATCAATGTGGAAAAATTCTCACCGTCATTCGATATCCACACTGATTGCATGAGCTGTCCCAAAACTGGAAAGCTCATGTCGACTGTACTCTGAAAACGGTTGAAATTGCAAGATTTGAGGTGAGCTGAAAGGGAGCGCGAACAGAAAACAAAAGAATCGTCTTCCAAGAATCGATCCAAGGCCGTGGAGGAATTTTTTTTTTAAAGGTATTTGCATCAATTCTTTGTTTTTCTAGCATAAAAACTAAAATCTGTTTGCCGCAATTTCATTAAGCAAAGAAAAACTGAAACTCCATTACTGCCTTTATAAATGTTCTGGGTCCAACATATTAAGCTTCACCATAATCTCTCCATCGGGATCAACCAATACTGAGTATGTAATCTTACTTCGAGGGGAACATGCTCCAACATTAGGCAGCCATGCTTTACGTGAATCCACCTCATCAGAGAACTAGCCCAAAAGTTTCATTCCATGCTTCTCAAATTCACCAATGTAGTTTGCAATCCTTACAGACCGATGTAAAATCAGCTGACCCAGAAAATGAATGAAGACATCAGTAAAACAAAAACATAGAAACAAAATGATATATTGAAGAGTTTTGAGAATTGACATGAGTGAGTCCACCTCCACATTAGGAATTTTGTCTCCCAAGGCAACTCCTGGCATTTTTTGTTTCACGAAAAAAAATTACAGTCTATTACTTCAAGCACAAAGAATTATGCCCAAACCTTATTCCATATGGTGTAAGAAAATGGAGGGGTATATATAATAGTTAAGGGGTTGATAATGCACTTGGAATTGTGTGTCATATGCATGGTTGCAACATGACAGAGAGCACTAAACAGATGGCAGATTATGTATTTCATATGTTTGTCCCGATACTCCATCTTCCCAAGCATGGATTCTAGACATTAACTGAATCCATATCTAATTGTCTAAGCTCCATTAGTTTACGCCGACCAAAAAGGAAAGAACCTATATTTTGAGCTTCTTAGTGAACGTCAATATAATTAAAAAATAAATTTATAATTAAAAAAATTGAAAATAATAAAAAAACAAATATTTATTTACTTTAATAACACAAAAATGCCTTTCTCAATAATTGTTAGAGAAATTTCCTCATCTGGAGATGAACTCGCTGCAAAAGTCTTTAACAAACAAGTATTTTAGGCATTCATCACATTGATACCTCCTATTCCTTAAATTTCTCCCAATTCCTAGCGGTGAATCCCTTGCACCCTTGAAGTTGCAAGTGCTAGTTTATATCCCATTATTGGTGGTGCACAAGGCGGTGGTGAGTACAGTGGTACAAAATGAGGCGGCAGAAGAAGATAAGACAGTGGAAGATTGAATGGTGGAGAGATAGTGTATGCTGCAAGATAAGTCCAAAAAACTGTAGCATTAATGAAGAATATTGGTGATAATACTGTTGAAGATAAAGATGATGAGTTGTATGTTAACATGACAGAGTTAGTGATTAAGCATTATCCATATCATTCTCCCCCTTAATGCTAAACACACTATCTCCTAATAAGTGCCTTATCCTTGTAAAATGATCTTTTAATATTGCTTTGGTAAATAAATCAACAAGTTGGTCATTAGTTCTACAAAACATCAATTCAATTTATCCTTTTGCTACAAGATTTCTGATAAAATGATGTCGGATGTCTATATGCTTAGTCTGACTATGAAAAACTAGATTTTTTGCTATTGCAAATTGTAGAACTATTGTCATAATAAATAACTATTGCCTTGTTTTTCTCATGCCTTAAATCTATCAGTACGCTCTTCAACCAGATTGCTTGACATGTTGCTAACATTGCTGCAATGTATTCTTCTTCTATTGATGATAATGAAACAATTGATTATTTCTTTGAACTCCAAGAAATTGCACTTGATGCTAAACTGAATACATACCTTGATGTACTTTTCCTATCATCGGTAGATCTTGCCCAATCATTGTTTGTATATCCAACCAATCCAAAATTATTCGTAGATGTATAAAAATACCAATGTTTCTTGTACCACGAACATACCTGAGTATTCTTTTTACTACACAAAATTGAATATTACTTGGATTTTGCATAAATCTTGATACTAAACTTACAATATACATGATGTCAGGTCTTGTAGTTGTAAGATACATAAGGCTACCAACTAAACTTTTGTATAGTGTCGTATCTATCTTTTCATTTCCATCATCTTTGTCTAACTTCTCATTCACATTCAACGGCGTGTTCATTGGTTGGCAACTTTCATTCTAAAATTGTCAAGTAAATCAACTACATACTTTTCTTGTGAGATAAAAATCCATCATTTAACTATCTTACTTCTATTCCAAGAAAGCAATACATCAAACCCAAATCTGTCATTTTGAATTCATTCTTCATTACATTCATAAATTCTTCTATTAATACTTTTCTATATTGCCAATATAAATCAAATCATCGACCTATAAATAGATTATAAGTAAGTCTTCTGTAGCTCCAGATTTGGCATAAAGTGTAGGTTCATTTTCACTCTTGCTAAAGCCATCTTTGTAAAAATATTCATCTATTCTGCTAGACCAGGCTCTTGGTGCTTGCTTAAGTCCACAAAGAGCCTTTTTTAACCTGTAAACTTTTTTCTCTTGCCCTGCAACTTCATATCCTAGTGGTTTCTCTACAAACCCTTTTTTCATTCAAGAAATAATTCAAAAAAGATGATTTGACATCAAATTGATATACTAACCATGTAGATTGTGTTGCCAATGCCAAAATAGTTCTTATGGTAGCCAATCTTGCTATGGGAGCATAAGTTTCATTACAATCTATACCCGGTCGTTGTGAGAAGCCTTTAGCTACCAATCTTGCTTTGTGTCTTTCAATGGATCCATCAACCTTATATTTTTTTAGACCCATTTTAGTCCAATAGCATCCTTCTCTAGTGGAGGATCTACTAACTCCCATGTTCTATTTCTTTCAATAGAAGCAATCTCCTTGTCCAAGGCCTTAATCCAAACTTCATGGTTTACTGCATCTTCAAATTGTCATGGTTCTACTTGAATATGAGATAGTAAAGAAAAATTTGTAATGGAGCCAAGACTAGAAGTGTGTTCATAAATTTCTTTGAGAGTTTTTACTTTCCTCGGAGGGGAACTTGAACTCTAAGGAGGACTTGATAATGAAGGTACTTGAATAGAGCTTGAGTTGCTGCTTTGGCTAGTAGAATAAGATGGAGCATCTTGTTTTGTTTCTATAATTACTAGCCATTCTTGATATAAATTTTTATTCAATTTCCATACATCATTTTTAGCAAAAATTACATCACGACTAACTATCAAGCTTTCTATTACTAGATCATATAGCCGATAAGCTTTTGTCTCTTCGTTGTAGCCAATAAAAATACATTTTTGACTTTTATCATCAAATTTTTGTCTCTTCTATTCAGCTATATGAGCATAAGCAATGAAACCAAATAACTTAAGATGAGCCACACTGGGATTTCTTCCACTCCATGCCTCATAAGGTGTCATATTCTTTACACTTTTTCTTGGACATCTGTTTAGCAAGTAAATAGATGTAGTTGCTGCTTCAACCCAAAAAGTATTTGGAAGATTGTTGGCCTTCAGCATGCTTCTAACCATCTCTACAATTGTACGATTCTTACGTTTAGCTACTCCATTTTGCTGAGGAGTATAACTTGCAGTCAATTATCTTTGAATACCATTTTTTTTGCAAAAATCTTGAAACCCATTTGAAGTAAATTCTCCCCCTATATCTATACATAGAGTCTTCAACGAACAACCACTTTGTTCTTCTACATAATCTTTAAATCACTGAAATATATAAAAGGCTTCTGACATTTCTTTAATAAAATATACCCAAGTTCTTCTACTGTAGTCATCAACAAAAATAAGAAAATACTTATTTTTGTTAGGTGACAAGGTCTACATTGGACAACAAGTATTTGCATGCTCTAATTCATGTGGCACTTTTTCTCTCCAAGATTTTCTCACTGGAAAAGAATCTCGGTCTTTCCCAATAATACGTCCTTCACATACTTTATCATTCTGTTTGATCAATGGTAATCCTTTCACCATTTGCTTTTGAAAAAGAAGTTTTAACCCTCGAAAGTGTAGATGTCCATATCTCATGTACCATAACCATGATTCATCATCTAAGATAGTTTTTAAGGCTTGAATTTCTCCATACATAAGTCTTAGAGGAAAATTTCTATTTTGTAGTATACCAATTTTTTCTACAATTTGATCGCTACCAGTTTTATCTTAGATAACACATTCATTATTCCAAGAAATAGTAGAATATCCTTTTTCAACAAGCTGACCTACACTCAACAAATTATGAGCTTTTCCTGGCACCTATAAAACATCATCAATACTTTTTATCACACTTTGTTTTGTCTTGACTACAATGATTCCTTTGCCCATAACCTCAACTTCTTTATTGTCTTTGAGAAGCACTTGTGTTTTGAGAGATTCATCCATCTTTACAAAGATGTTTTTATTGCCTTGTCATATGACTACTGCAACCACTATCCCAAATGCCATACATTTTTAGATATTTCTTTTGTAACATCACATGCAAAAAATAGGTTATTTTGTTCTTCTTTTTCTTCATAAAAATTAGCATGTTGCTTATGCTTTTTCCAACAATCACGTTCATAATGACCAAACTTTTTGCAATAATGACACTGTAGTTGTGATTTGTAAGGGTTTTGATGTCCTCTTTTAGTATTTCTACAAAATCTTCCTCTGTTGTTGTAACCTCTGCCTCTTCCACTGTAACTTTCTTTACTTGCATGTTCTTTTTCTCTTAATTTCTTCTTCGCTTGAAAGTTGATTCATCAAATCCTTTTCCATTATTCTTTGAAATATTAAGCTTTGATTGAAAAGCTTGTTTGATAGACTTTTCGGTGGATTGATTCATCCTTTGCTCATGGGTTTGAAAAGATCCCATAAGCTCAATTACTGATAATGAAGTTAAATCCTTATATTCTTCAATAGCTACCAAAATAGGATCAAAATGTGAAGGCAAGCATCTCAAACTTTTCTCAACAATTTTCTGATCTATTAAACTCTCTCCATAAGATCTAATTTGATTTACCAATCCCATCGCTCGAGTAAAAAAATCATGCATAGATTTAGAATCTTTCATGAATAGATTTTCAGAATCTCATCTAAGCATTTGTAGTTTGATAGTTTTTATCTTTTTTGTTCCTTGAAATGCATTTTGCAAAAGATCCCAAGCTTGTTTTTGTTTTGTTGTTGCAACAATTCTTGAAAAAAATTTATCATGTATTGCTTGTTGAATGTTAAAGAGTGCTTTTGAATCCTCCTTTTTATTCTCCTTTAGTTGATCTCATTGTGCTCGAGTCCAAATGGCAAAAATCTTGTGCATCTACAAGTTCTGAGTAACCACTTTCAACTAAATCCCACAAATCTTGAGAAATAAAGAACATCTTCATTTTAATACTCCAAAAGTCATAGGTTTCATCTTTAAACAAAGGTATCTAGGGCTGTGACAGATTTAAACCATTGCTAGTAGCCATATCTTGAAATTAAAGAAGTGAAGAAAATAATTTACTTATCTTTAGCTCACAAATTTTGAATATGTTGACCTTCAGAAAATAGTACTCTAAAAAAGAGTATTCCACTCTCTTCAGAAATCTCACTCTTCACCTAAAGACCTTTGCTCTTAGGACTGCTATGTATTTCTTTCTCTGTTGTCTAACAAATCACCCTCCTACTAAACAAACCAAGCAACTTGCTCTTAGCAATACTAATTTTTTCTCTCTTTCTAGACAAACCAAGTTTGCCACACCTTACTCTATTGAAACAACTTCTTGAGAGAAAAAACCAAACAACTTGCTCTTGTCATTGCTAACTTTTTTTTTCGTTCTAGACAAACCAAGTTTGCCACACCTTAATCTATTGAAACAACTTCTTGAGAGAAAAAAATAAATTAGTATCTCTCACTTCAATCAACAACAGACCCTCAGAGTAGCATAGCTAGAATCTTATAATGGAGGCTCTTATACCAATTGTTGAGTTACAACTCATACAAATCAGTTAGGACTCAAATCTAGGACCTTCCATTTGCGGTTGGAGTGCTCTACCAATTGAGCTACTGGCCCCTTTGTAACCAGTCCATCATCGGTCTGAGTGTGGCTTATTTCCAGTACATCTAATGTGGAATTCTATGTTGTGACTCTTGATCTTCCATAGGTGGTTTCTACTATGTGTGCTTACAAAGAGCTTGTATTACGTGCTTGTAAGATTAAAAAAATCTACATTTAAATTTTGGTTTTTGGCAGATGTTTTTAATTATGCCCCACCTATGATAATATGAGAAACCTTTGATGGGTTTTGATATCTTCAAATTTGATCCCTGTATAGATGCATGGGACAAGTGCTAGGAGGAAGGAGTGACACCTTGGGATATCGGACATGTTACTCCAATTCTTTCCAACCTGATACAAAAAGATCTTCTTCCTTAGGGCAGAGCCTTGGTTCCTGGGTGTGGCTCTGTATGCATTCTTTCTCCTTTTCATAACAATTTCTTTATTTTGTTATTTTGTACCCATATCGGGCAATACTCCAAAGAACATGACTTGTAAGTACTCATATATGTTACTAACCCAGTACTCTATCTTAGCCCTTTCAATTTTTAAAGGCTCTATGCATTGGCCAGATCTGGCTTTGATCAAACATGAACTGAATAGGTTGGATGATGTAGGGTTGATAACTTGATCCAATATTTTTGGCATGGTCAATGGGCAGACATGAATCACACAAGTTTAACATGTTTTTTACTTGCCGTGGCTGTAGGGCTATGATGTGGTGGCCCTTGCTAACCACAATCGCCATGTTATAGGTGTTGATATCTCTAAAAATGCAAATAAACGAGCACATGAGGTAAGATTTTAATGTTGTGCTACATTTATACTTGAAGGAATTTTGAATAAATTTATACATTTTAGCAGATTTTATCTTATCAAAGTTGCTCAACGAAATCTTTTAAAATGAAAACAATCGGAATCCAAGCTTATCCTAATTTTAAGGACTTGTGCAAAGTGGTGGTGTTGTTGGTTATTAATCTCCTTTCCGAAAGAAGTTTAATTAACTAGAATTGTCAAATTGTTTTGGAGATGTTGTAAATTATGCCCTAATTGAATCTGTATTTTGGCAAAAGTTGGCTGCATCTGCCCCAAATGCCGAGCATTTCCAGTTTCCGAAGGTGGATTTTTTTACATGGACTCCAGCAGAGCTCTTTGATTTGATATTTGATTACACGTAAGCATCCACATTATGATATTCTCTCTTCTGTTCTCTAGCTCTAGAGTCTTATTATAGTCATTTTCTTTACCTTCTTTTCTTTCTACTGGCAGGTTTTTTTGTGCTATGGAGCCTCGGCAGAGACCTGCTTGGGCAAAGCGTGTATCAGAACTATTAAAACCCAATGGAGAGCTTTTAACACTCATGTTCCCAGTAATGTTCCTAAGTGCCCATATTCCGCTTCATTGTTTGGGAATCACATGCATTTTTTCGACTTGCAGTTTGCACCCATAAAAAAAGTTGCTCCTTAAAATTGTAGATGTAGAGGCAATCCCAGGGTTTCAGACAACTTTATAAAATTTGCTTGCTGTGATGAACAGATAAGCAACCATGAGGGAGGTCCACCATACGCAGTTTCTGTCAAGAGTGAGATCTATTTTCTATTGGAAAAAATTTTGAACACAATTTTTTTTTTCTTTTTCCCGTAGGCTCTTGTACAGCTATTAGTATCAAATTTTGTATTAGGGATCAATCAACCTGTTTTTGCTTGTTATTGAAGGTATGAGAGGGTTCTACATCCATTTGGTTTTGAGGCAATCTCACTTGAGAACAATGAGATGGCCATTGACACGCGCAAGGTACATTGTCAAGGATTCCAGACTATTTATACCCATACATTTTATTCATTTGACTAGGGCCTATGTAGACAGTTAAATTTCTCACCCAACAACATACTGTCTTCTGATCCAATGCCATAAAAGTGTTGCAGACTATGAACGTGATGACTAACTTCCCAAATTGTGCATATCCATTACCCGTCTGTTTAGCGTCAAGTCTTTTTTGGCTACTTTTAGCTTATGGGGATTGCATGCAGTCGCTAGTTTTCTCATCTGATGTCTAGCTTTTATTTCGAAAAGTGGCTCTGTTGCTCTTTCCTGTGGGATTCTTGTGATTCTCTGCAAACGTTGTTATCAATTTAAATAATTATATTTAGTATAACAAAATGCTTGTTTTGGAATGGTTACAGGGCACAGAAATTATTGCAAGATGGAAGAGGAAGGACAGTCATATGCCTTTGCTATAAAACTGTCACATCCTCGTATGAACATACTCTAAGACCTTGTAGTCCCCATGTAATTTGGATTAGGGGTGGGGACTTGAAACTTAATTTTCAACATTATGTATGTGTATTTGTGTGTGTGTTTGTGTTTGAGTTTGTGTGTGTATTGGTGGATGCTTATGAATTCTTGTGATTGCCAATGATAAACAATGATAAACATGGAATGGAAATTTAGTTATGCTTTTCATTAATTCATAAACACATATATTGGATATGTTTGACTAACTTGGACCACCTCAATTGTGAATGGTGTGAGAAATGATGTTCTGTGTGTAGGTGACAAGGTGCGTGGTGGAGTGGAATCTGCAGATCCATAAATTGAGAATGAGTTTAATGCCACATCCTTGCCGAAACACTGGCTTAACCTGAGACTCGTCCGAAATAGAATTTGGTATGTTCATCCCAACCACTAGTCGGTCTCGTCCACTAATTGTCAAGTCGGTAGGTCCCAATTGAGTCTACTTGATAGGTAATAGATGTATCATCCCATATTTCTTTCTAAGGGTATTTCCTTCGAATGTGACTTTTTAGTAACATCAATTAGGGATCAAATTGACGGCTTCTGGTTACCGGGAGTAATAGTTAATATTAGTGGTATAAAATATGTATTACAAAGTAAAATATATCTATAATAACAAGGGAAGTATTATCATCATCATCATCATCTTTATTATTATTGTTATTATCAATCTTCTCTCCTAAAATATATAAGTTGCCAAAGTATAACAAAATAAATAAATAAATCAAGTGCTGGAGAAAAGAATCGAACCAAATAGAAAGAAAGCAAATTATCATAAGCCAAAACCAGGGAAATTAAAAAAAAGAGGACGTAGGAATCATGTAGGGTTTGTAGGGGCCAAGTTATGGCCAAAAACGATTGATGAGGGTGACCAACATTGAAGGCTTGATCGACCCTCATGAAGACCAACACAAGGCGCCCATCCTGGGCAATAAATTTAGTTTCTAAGCGCACCTAGGAACAATAAAACAAGAAGATAGAAGTGAAAGCAAAGAGGATGGGAAATTTCTTGTTGCCAATCGCTTGCATTTAAGTATCACATAGTAATAATTGTCTATGTAGCTGTGAACAAGACTTGGGTTGTTAATACTTGATAAATTTACATATAGACTATCCTTAAAACTGTAATTTTCCTCTTTAGCATTCTTCCCTTTAATGTATTCAACCTTTCCTTGTTGTTGATAAGTTAGGCTATGGGTTATCCTCATTAAATAAGAGACTTTTTGTTTGTGAATGCCTGAAGGGTTAGACATAATAGTCAAACCCGTCTAAATTTCTTATTTGTATAGGGGAATGCTAGCTGAAAATGGGACAACCAAGTTAGAATTAATGTTTTATTCTTTGCCATGAATATTAGTAGAAAGAACATGTCAAGCCTTGTGATGCCAAAACATTTCAGTTAGTTGTGTAATTAAGGGCTAGTTGAATTATGTAGCGTGTAAACAATGATACGTATATAGATATCTACATACTACATGTTAATTGAAAGAACCAAAATAGTTCTAAGAATGAGTCCTTTCCCAAGTTTATGTACCACTGGGAAAATGTCTCTCTATGACAAAATGGTTATACACTCCTAATATTAAGCCAAACTCCATAACTAATAGATCAATCCTAGAGTCAGCTAAAGCATATTTATCTAGCTCTAAGATGACTTAGTCTACATACAAAACCAAGCTGGATACAGATGTCGGCCTCTATGGAAATAATTAACGGTTGGAGTATGGGCTCTATAAGGGCATAGGTAGGAGGAATGCATTACTCCTATACCATAGTTGTTTTGCTCTTTCCATGGTGTTCACCCTTATTGTAAATCCTATTACCCCCATTGGAGATAAGCTTATCGATGCTCCATCTTGATAGTAGTCAGGAAGTGTGCTTTCTAGGTAGAGTTGTACCGTTGTATCCGGATATAGTAAGCTATCACCCAAGTATACTAGTGAAGAATGCCAAGAACTTCTCAGTCTTGAATGGATTTCACCAATAGCATGTAGGTTCTAGAGCTAGTAGCATGCAAGTGAAAGATGTCATTATTTACTATTCCATAGTTTTTTATGATAGTGGAAAAGTCATGCTAGTGAAGGTTGAAATTAAACAGAAGACCAAGTTGTTTTAGGTGCAATTCCTTAGCTTTTCTTACCTTTTGTGGTTGCTAGTCTAGATGTGCTAATCTAGTCATAAGAAACCTTTTAGGAAGTTGATTACCATGGATTAGTAGTTACTTGCTTTCTAAAAGCTTTGGCATGAAGCATCTATCTCTACAAATCCTAGAGTCCATTCAATGGGGTAGATAGGGAATTCTTATTCATAAGGTGGGTTCACAATGCATGCTAGATGCTGGAGTGTGACTGATTCTATGTTCTAAACAACCATATTCTTATAGCTAACTCTATTGAGGTAACACTCTTGTAAATTTGTTCATTACTTACATTTCTTGAATACTATTGTAGAATTGATGTGTAATCAAGTATATTTCATATTGTGCTTTCTATGTAGAATTGGAGGGGAGAATTATGGCTAATGCATTAAACCATGTAAACTTAGTTTCCAAGTTAGTAGGACATGTAAATAGGCTAGTGGGTTACAACTAATGGATAAATGGACTTGTAAAGGAATTAGTAATATCTCATCTTGCTAGTTGTTTCATAAACATAAATGGATTATTGAGAAATTCTTATTGTTACGAATTTCTGTCACATTATCTTACTGTTATAAAATATTCGTAAAAAAAAAGGGGTAGTTTAGAGGGTTCTTACATTGGTATTAGAGCCTAGTTTCCAACTCTAGAAGCATGGAGCTCACATTTTTTGTGTGTGTTGAATTGTTTTTATTTTGATTATGCAACCATAGGTCATGAGAAGAAATGAAAGAAGGGAGCCTTGGGAGAACTGTTGGATCTAGGGCATACAACTAAGAGGGGGGGGTGAATCAGTTGTATAAAACTTCCTGTTCTTTCAAATACTTGATTCTTCGTTGTTAGTTAGCAGCATATCAATTAATCATCCATGAAAGCATAATACATAAACACAAGAGCAGATAAACATCAACACATTGAACACCAAGATTTTGACGTGGAAAACCCGGTTAAGGGAAAAACCACGGGGTGATTAACCCAAGAATTATTCTCTGTTAGAAGAATAAAGAAGAATGAATGGCACATGCCAATTAGGGCTCACTACCCGAGCACACTACTCACAAAGAGGCCCACTGCCTACAAGGAGACACACTGTCTACAAAGTGATAAAAATCACAGTCTTGAATTGGAGAATGACATCTCTACCATGTCCGGATCAGTTCCATTTAAGCCCAAAAACCTCTGCTCTGCCTTTCGCACTTCTCTTCGCTATGCCACACTCATCCACACAATCCTCTTCACGAAATGAACTCACAAACCGTTATTTATATAAGACATCAACTTAGGAACAAACATCTAAGTCGGCAAACAACCATAAGAACATCCGCAAGATGAATAACACATCCAGTCGGCCACCACAAGAACATTCGCAGGATGAACAACTCATCCGGTCGGCTAAACAGAGCAAGAACTTCATCCGGAAGAATATCTTCAATTCCGGGCTCTACTATCAATGCGGACCAACAACATAACCTCAACATGATCCAAGAACCTTCACAAGCCTGCCTGAATGACCGGATACATCCGCACTTCCTTTACCTACCGGAATCTCTTGTCTTCCTCATCCGGAACTTCAAGAACACAGTCTGTCGCCACTGTCATAATGCAAAAGGTACTTCCGGACCTCCAAATCATACACAAATCAGGATGACACATCACAAGGACATCCCAAACACTCCTTCCAATCCGCAGATTAGGATAATACAATTCCGGACCTCACCGGACCTTTCTGTGATCCTTTGTCACCTATGAACACTTGCCGGAACCGGTTCTACACCGACAGCCACAACTCCTTCAGATCTTCATGCGGACCTCTGAAATCTTAACCGAAGCATCTCAAGACTCATATCTACAGACCCTTTAATCCGCATCCTCCGGTTCTCATCCTATACAGTACATTTACCTTCTTCTTATCACTGTTCTTCACTGTTCCTGACTGAGGCTAATTTTCTCAATATCCTCAGCACACTGCTCATCCAATCCATCTTGTCAATGCAATATGAGTATGTTGACATCAATGACAACACTGGTTTACCTCATACTTGCAACAATCTCCCCCTTTGTCATTGATGGCAACATATGATGTGAAAAACCATCAAGACAAGAACTTCTCCTTTCTGTCACAGCTCCCCCTATCAACAACAACTTTTCACATGTCTTCTCTTCCTTTACTGCTCCCCCTTTGATCATCAACCACTTGTTTTTCACATGTCTTCTCTCCCCCTTTGACATCAATGGCAAAGGGCTCATACTTGCAATTCTCATACATCAGAATCATACCAGCTGCTCCCCCTTAGTTGCAGCTCCCCATCATCAATCCGGATCACAAGATATGACTGTGATATCCACCGGACTGATGCACATCAGTGCATCCTAGTTCATCACCGGAGGGGCCATGACCCCTAACTTCTCCCGGAGATATTCAAAAGAATCCTTGGGAAGAGGTTTAGTAAAGATATCTGCAATCTGATCCTTGGAGGGAACATACTCCAATCTGACTTCTTCCTTGTTCACTTGTTCTCTCAAGAAGTGAAACTTGATAGATATGTGCTTAGTCTTAGAATGCAATACCGGATTCTTAGAAATATTAATTGCACTTGAATTATCACAGAAAATTATGATAGGCTCCTCATGTTCAACTTTAATGTCTCTTAGCATCTGCTTCATCCATAAGATTTGAGTGCAACTACCTGCTGCTGCAATGTATTCTGCTTCAGTTGTAGACAGAGATATTGCATCTTGTTTCTTGCTTAACCAAGAAACCAATCTCTTCCCCAAAAAGAATGCTCCACCACTAGTGCTCTTCCGGTCATCCACATCTCCTGCCCAATCTGCATCTGTGTAAGCATGAAGAGAGAAATCCAGATCTCTAGGGTACCATAGACCATACTCAACTGTTCCTTTCAAGTACCTAAAAATTCTTTTGATTGCCATAACATGAGATTCTCTAGGATCAGCCTGGAATCTTGCCACAAGACCAACAGCCTGCATTATATCTGGTCTAGTTTGAGTGAGATACAACAATCCACCAATCATTGATCTATACTTTATCTGATCTACCTTTGGAGAATCATCATCTTTGCTTCTGTCACCTATGATCTGATCTTCAGAGTGGTTCAGTCTTACATACCTTGGAATTTTGGGAGTATCCTGCACTGCTGCTTCTTGATCAGGCTCATTCAAACCTATCTCTTCTTCCTGATTTACCGGATCAGGCTGACTCTGTCTCACTGGAGAGGATTGAGTTCCTTAAACACTGTCTTGGTCATCTTCATCAAACTCATAAAATCTTGAAGGCTTCTCAATTCCTTCATCAACTTTCACATTGGTGCTTTCTATCATCTTCCTCAATCTCTTATTGTAACACCAGTATGCTTTGCTTTGAGTGGAGTAACCCAAGAAAATTCCTTCATCACTTCTAGCATCAAACTTTCCTAGATCTTCATCTCTTTTAATATAACACTTGCTACCAAATACTCTGAAATATTTCACAGTAGGAGTGATGCCAAACCAGAGTTCATAGGGGGTCTTATCGGTGTTGTTTCTGATTTGAACTCGATTGAGAGTGTAGACTGCAGTGCTGATAGCTTCTTTCCAAAACATTTGAGGAACATTTGCTTCCAACATCATTGTCCTGGCAGCTTCCTGGATGGTCTGGTTCTTTCTTTCAACTACTCCATTCTATTGTGGAGTCCTAGGAGCAGACAACTGTCTCCTTATACCCTGCTTCTCACAAAAGTCAATGAACTCACCAGATGTAAATTCACCACCTCTATCAGACCTTAGACACTTTAGTTTCAATCCGGTTTGATTCTCTACCATAGCTTTGAAGATTTTGAACTTCTCAAATGCTTCTGATTTTTCTTTTAGAAAGGTAACCCACATCATCCGGGAATGATCATTAATTAACAACATGAAATATCTATCACCTTGCAGACTCTTGATTCTTGTCGGACCACAGAGATCAGTATGTACTAATTCCAACAATCCGGTAGAAGACTGATCTTGGCTTTTGAAAGAGACTCTGCTTTGTTTACCTAACTGACATTCTTTGCACAAACTATTTGTAGGTTTCATCAATTTTGGAAGATCTCTTACAGCCTGAGTATTGCTTATCTTGATGATGTTATCAAAATTTACATGACACATTCTTCTATGCCATAACCAACTTTGATCAATTTGAACAAACAAACAACTTTTATTTGAACCAACCAGATGAAAGATATTACCTTTTGTCTAAGTACCGGATGCAATTTCAGTTCCGGAGCTTGTAAAGATTCTGCATTTTCCATTCTTGAACTGGAGATCACAGCCTTTGTCCACTAACTGACCAACACTAAGAAGATTGTGCTTCAATCCTTCAACATATAGTACGTTACCTGTTTTGCTCTTTCCATCAAAGGAAATAGTTCCCCTGCCTCTGATTCTGCCAGCAGAATTGTCACCAAACTTTACCATTCCTCCTTCATACCTTTCTAAATTCAAGAACTTATTCTTGTCACCAGTCATATGGTGAGAACATCCACTGTCAATAACCCAATCATCCTTTTCTTCCACTTGAGCAGCCAAAGCTTTTTCAACAACTTTGTGATTGACAGATTCAGAGAGTATTGAATCTTCTTCCTTGATGGCAATAAACACCCACTCATTTCCAGATTTGCTTCCTAGTTCTGATTCATCATCTGTTACTCCTTCATTGTCATCTTCTTCATGAACATAATAGCAATTCTTTTGAAACCTTTGTCTATTGGTATTAGACCTTGCAGATCTTTCTGGACATCTTGAAGCAAAATGACCAATCTTATTGCAGTTGAAACACTTAAAGGGTAGTTTTCCTTCATACTTACCGGATCCTCTTGGCAGTCTCTTTGCAATGAGGGCTTCAAGTTGAGCTGTTTCTGCTTCTTCTTCTTCCATATCTCTTCTTGCCTGATCATACCATGACATTTTCCTTGATGAGTTTTCTCCCGGATCAAGTCTCTGTTTGCCTTTCACATAGGCACTGGCTTTGAAAGCAGATTCAGTCTTGGGAGGATTATCTCCAAACTCGGTCATTTCAAATGCAGGTAGTTTGCCAGCCAGTTGTTCTCTTGTGACAGTTGTGTGAGCTCTGAATTCATCAATGGCAACAACCTTGATTTTGTAGGCAGCAGGAAGGGATCTTAGGATTTTGCAGACAATCTCATTTTCATCTAAAGTTCCACCAGCATTTCTGATTCCACATACCAGCTCATTCACTCTTGGCATAAAGGTAGTGATGTTTTCATCATCTCTCATTTTTAATCTTTCAAATTTCCCTTTCAGACTTTGCAACCTTGCACTTTTGACAAACTCATCTCCTTCATACAGAAGTTCCAGTTTAGTCAGGATCTCATATGCAGTTGGTAGGTCAATAACATTTGAGAGATCTGAGTCATTCAATGCGCTTAGAAGAGCTTCCTTGGTCCGCAGATTGTTTTCAGCTTCTGTGATTTCATTCAGAGTTGTCGGACCACCTTGTGGAGGTACATATGGTTTTGAAACTGTAGACACCCAAATTTGTCCCAACTTTGTCCATGTCCTACAACACCTAGTCAAATACATTATCCTAGACACCATGTAACATTTTGTCCTAAATCCCACTCTTAATCCCATCCTTATCCTACTTAGCCAATTAATTAAATAAATTTTATTTATTTAATTAATTTCCACATCATATCCCAATCATATCCTAATCCCACTATCCAATTAATTAAATAAATTTTATTTATTTAATTAATATCCACATCATATCCCAACTAATTCAAATATTTTATTTGAATTAAGTTCTCATCATAAGCCGACTTTCCAATTAATTAAATAAATTTTATTTATTTAATTAATTTATCTTATCATTTAGCTGACATGTGTGCCTCTTTCATTTAAAAAAGATAAGTGGTACTACAGCCTTTTATTTAATATCTTTCATACGTAGTACTTTTTATGTACACAAGCACACATGAGCCCTATTCTCCTTGACACTTGTCAAATGACTACAACTCCCTTGAAGAGTGGGATAACCTAATCAATCCTAGCCGTCCATATCAATCAATTAGCTTTTTAATCTCAGCCATCCATTTGAACCAAGCCTTTTCTATAAATCAAACCCCTCACAAGCCATTAGCATGCATTGAGCTTCAAGTAACATTATTCTGCCAAATTATCATTAGCAGGCATTGAGCTTCAAGTACCATTATTCTGTCAAAATATCATTAGAGCCTTTGCATCCTTCAACTATCATCCTCATATCATCTTCACCTTAATGTTATGCTGCAGAAATGAGCACCCAACATTCTTCCAACAATAATCCTTCAAAATCTTGCATGCTCATGCGAGGTGGAGAAGAGCAATGGAGATAAATCAAGCATAGCATGGAGATCGGTTTGAATTTACATTTGTTATTTTGATTTTCATGTTGTCTTGTGCTTCATTGTGCATTGCTAGGGTTTTATCATTGCTGTTTATTCATTTGCCCTAATTTGCAATTTTACCCTAACTACATTTGGCACGCCCGGTGGGACTCACTTCGTTTGATCTTTTTTGCAGGTTTTTGTAGTAAAAATTTGCATTCATATAACCCCCATTGTTGAGTTTTGCAGGTTTAATTAACTTTTTGCTGCAGATCTGCTACTTTTTCGACAAAACCCTAGGTTTTAAAGATTTCATCATATCTTCCAAACGGCTGTGAATTTTTCTACAAGATTTTAGCACAAGTTTGTCCATGATATAAGAAAGCTACAGCAGAAAAATTTTGGGTTTATCGCGATTTTTGCGGGATTTATCACGTTTTTATGTCTTTTCATAAAATCGCAATTCTGGGCGCAAATCAGAGAATTTTTCAGAAATTTTTACATTTTTGGAACGCTCTTGAAATTCTAATGGGGGTCTCTATTTTGCAGATTTAATTTAGAGGTCGTTTATATTGCGAAAACATCAGATCTTTGCCGACTGTACTGTTTTCATAAATCCGCATTTTTTGGCGCAAATCAGGGAATTTTTCTGATTTCTTTACATTTTCGGAAAGCTCTTTGAAAATTAATGGGGGTCTCTTCTTTGAGTTTTTAATTTTTGAACAAAAAATCTATCGAAATAATCAAATCTAATTCGGCTATGCATCTAAAATTACAATTTTCCTTGCCTGATGAGCCTATTTTTTTTATGCCTGCATTATAATATCATTTTTTTTTATGTTGTAGGTGATCATAAGGAGCTGGAGCAGCATTGGCATCAACATCTACAGCAATTTGGATAGCAAATTAACCAGGTGCAATCATTTCATTTCTCATATTCTAATAATTGTTTGCAAACACATTTAGATTTTGGGCATAAAATGAACAATTGTTTGCAAATTCACATCAAAACATTCAGCTAAAACGAACCATTGTCTTTCATCACATTTGGATTTGGGCTTTAAAACAAACAAGTGATTGCATTGTCTTCCACACATTGAATTTCTAAGGTTAATGAACCCCATGCGAGTGTGACCAAGTAAATGTGTATGCTCTCTCCTCGCGTCCCAACACGAACTTGGAGATCAAAAACATTTACTTGTGTTGCTTTTGTTTAGCCTTAGAGAGGCCTGCCTTGGTATCCACTCCAAGGGAACGACCTCAAGCGGTACTTTCATCCGGTCCGCTATAAAAATTAGAGGATAAGGCGAAAGCCAAGTCTAACCGGTATTAGCGCTCACCATACAGTGCTAACTCGAAAGGAGGTGTACCTTTGTGTATATTAAAACTCCTAGTAGGGTTAGTTAAAGTCTTAAGTGGCTTGCTGGATGCTCGTGGGGTGCCGGTCCCCCGGATTTTCACTAGAACCTCCTTGTGATAGTGGCCTTGCCTTAACTAGGACTTGTTGAAGTGTCTTCACGTGCTTGCTTAACCATCATCACATTATTCCAAACTAAAACTTGCTTAGGTGTCTTGCGTGAGTGATTCATGTGTGTATATGCATAATCATTTGTTTGAATATTGCCACATCAAGCTCTAAACACCCAAACACATAAAGACAAGTCATCCTACACATTCTTCCAATAACATTCAAACCCAATCACTTTCATCCCAAACATAGCCTAGTTATCATCCAACCCTTCATATCCACATCATCATCCAAATCCCTAAACCAGCACTTGCTAAAAGGACTTAAGACAAACACTTGGTGACAACATGTCTACACTAGAGGACCCAACAATCAAATTCCAAAGATTCCTCCAAAATCTTTATCAAGGATCACAACCCCTAAACCAAGACGCCGTTGAAATATTACAATTCTTCATCCAAAAAGCTCAACCCCACGTAAGCCAATCACCTCAACTACAACACTTCATAGCCCAAGTTCAACACCTTTTAGCCACTAGTCAAGCTCAACAAGTACAACAATCCTTAGCCATTCACTATCAACGTAATCCACTTTATAGCCACATGTCATATCCATCCACTTCCTATCAACTTAATCCACCTATCCACCAAGTCAATATCACATCAACATATGAACATCCACCTCAAGCTTATCCAATCCCTCATGCTGACATTCCAATGCACTACCAAGCCCATCCACAAAGCAATCAAGTGATATTACAAGAACAACATGCAAGTCCCAATGGTCCCTTGTACATTAATCAAGCAAGTCCAAGTACACCTTTTCAACAAGACCACCAAGCACCATTGATAGACCTAAGTCCACCTTTGCAACAAGAAGCACATGCAAGTCAAAGTGGTCCCTTGTACATAAATCAAATGAGTCCAAGTTATCCTATGCAAGACTTAATTACCTTTGACAAGGGAGACACCAATCTAGAGTGGCCACCATCCTGCAATCCCATGCCAACACATGACCCAACAAGTCCTATCCCAACACCATCATGTGATCCCATTCCTAGTCCATTAATCCATCAACCTTCCAAACCACCAAGCCCTTCATTACCTTCATCACCATGTCATTCTAATCCTTCACCTAAGGATGCGGCTGAGAGAGTTTTACAAAGGATGTTTGAAGCAAAACTCATTGAACTTCCTGAAGTCAAACCATGTGAAGAAAGTCCATATGATGAACATGATTATTGTGCATACCATAGGACCAAAGGCCATAATACAAATCAATGCCCAATATTTGTCTCAATTGTTTACAAGGTGTACCCACCTATAATGGGAAAACATGCCACATCATCCCAATCCTATGTATCACCCCCCTTTAATCCTAATTCGTCCAATCCAATTAGCCCTCAACCTAATCATAATCCTAAGCTTCCAACCTTATCTACCCTTATCATCCATCCATTATATTTCCCATCCACTCATACCCTTGCGAAGGATGTGATCCATTGGCTACTAGCTAGGAATAAACTATCTCCATGTCAAACACCCATTCATGAGCCTACTAAAGAACTTCCAAAGGTCATGTTCAATCATATAATCCCATCATGTGGTCCACCTATCCTTGAGCCTATCCAAGAGCCTTCCACTTCCATTCAAGCAACCCAAGAGGTATGTCAAGCATTTAATCCTAAGCATGTGGAAACATTAAGCCCTAGTCCAACTCAAGATCAAAACACTTTCATTCAACCTATCCATAACATGTACCTTCTCTATGATCAAGATGATACCTATGAAGAAGCTATCCATGAGCACCTTGATCCTATCCATAATCCTCTATCTATCCATGAGCAAGATATCCAAATTGCTCCTAGTCATCCTCCATCTAGCCCTATCCATAATGAGCAAGCATCCACTTGTCATAATGAGACATGTGCCTCTCAAGAACACATAAGCATAGAAGATCAAACAACTAGCTTGGATCTTAGCGAACATAATAAAGATCCTAATGATCATCCTTCCACATCCACCATCAATTCCACTTTAAGTCCACCATTATGTCCTATTGGTCTTACCACCCTTATACATGAGTGTTCCTCCTTAGGACAACAACGACCTTTATCTACTTCACCTTCTCCCTCCAATAAAGAACTCAAGTCTAATGTTCAAAGCAAATCAAGTCCCATTGTCAATCGCATACTCCAAAACATGAACTATCAAGGCAAAGGTCTAGGTCTTTATAAACAAGTTATTTTGGAGCCAAACCATGTCAAAGTTTTTTCATGCTCATATGGCCTTGGATACACACCCCAAGCTAAACAAGCTAAAGATGTTGGTAATTCCTTCATGCATCCTAAACCTACCACTTTCCATCACACCCCCCATCATCTACCCAAAACATATGTTGCCATTCCAACTCCATCATCCTACAAATGTCAAAAGCATGTGACCGTACATCTTCCGCCATCTACTTTGCCTCCACTTTTACCAACTCCAAATATCCCTCCATCCACCTTGCCACCATTGCTGCCAACACCTAGTATACATATCACTCATAAGTATCCTTGCATCCCTAATCATGGCCAACAAAAGCACACATCATATAAGCATAAAGCTTCCAATCATTCCATCCACTCCATCCATCCCATGGGATTCCAAAATAAACATTTGGATGCCTTTATCTATAAAGCCAAAAATCCAACTAAAACTCCCAAGGACCCTCATGCCTTAGGGAATCAATGTGAAAAGTCTCTAAATCATCCATCTTCTAAGCAAAGTACATTCACAAAGCTATCCAAGCCCATACATCCAAAAGCAAAGCCTAAAAGCAAAATGGTTTGGGTTCCTAAACAAATAGCTAGAAAGTCAAATGAGGCATCCTCATCCACATCTCAAGAATCCCAACCACCTATCTCCATCCAAGAGCCTATTTCCATCCAAAACTTCCATTCCCTTCAAAAATCCCACAAGCAAAACAAAAGCACTAAACATACTAAATCTATGTGGGTTCTTAAATCACTTCATCAACCATCTCCCAAGCAAACATCCCCATTGCTTCCTACACCACCATCTCATCAAAAGCTTCAATGTTTATCACGGTGTGTGCAGCCGTTGGTCATGGTTCCCTTCCACTTCGCAGCATCTCCACACAACTACATCTCCCTATCTTCCATCCATTATCCTACATATCTCCCCCATGCTATCCCTATGGTCCATGCTTTGGCATAAACTTTCCATCCATCCTCATTCCATAAGCCTATATAAATCCACTATCCCCATCCATCTATCCTTGCATGAATATTGCATAATCCACATCCTAATCCATTGTCCACCTAATCCATCTCCCATCTATGCAATCCCTTATCAACATCTATGAGCACACTTGACATGGTCCATGCGAAGACATCATCAATCTCTAAAGGGACACTATCAACCTTCATAGCACTAGCCACTTGAGTCCCTCCTATCCATTACCATAGTGAAAACCTAGCAAACAAGCGCCATGTGTAATTGTCAACCCATCTAAAAGTAAAAAAAAAAAAAAAAAAGAAACAAAAAAAAAAGAAAAAAAAAATCAAAATAGTAAAGAGAAATCCCTTTGTCCAGTGGTGAAAACCTAGTAAACAGGCACCTTGGATAAGTACCATGATGAAAACCTGGCAAATAGGCGTCATGTGTAGGTTGATCTTCTATGTCACTTACACTTGGGGGCACATTGTCTCATCCAACCTATCCATTTCCAAACTATCTATCCCATTATATCATTTTCCATCCTATCCTTCCATCCTACCATCCTTATCCATTCATCCATCCTTCTGCCTTTTGATTTTGATGAAGACATAGGGGCAAGATGTTGAAACATGTTTTGATATTTCTTGGCATACCTTCTTTCCAAACCAAGTCCTATCCATTGACCATTTATCCATCTCATTTAAACCAATCCATCATGTCATCCCTTGGTCATGAATTTTGTCATGTAAAAATCCTAAGCATTACCACCTAGAATGGGGCAAGTTCCTCCTATGCAACATAGCCTTTGGAGATCACATCCTAGCTCCCTTATGATCCATCCACTATGGAGTATCCTTATCACAAGCTTTCCATCTTATAGCTTATCCCCATCTATTTATCATGAGCTTTCCACTATAGCCTACCTATCCATTTATCATGAGGCATGCATCCATTCTTTTTATGGCCTATCCTCTTATCTATCCATCCAACTCTCATGGACCTTCCATCCCATCCAACTATCATCAGTCTTTCATCTTATCCACTATCATCCATCCTTTTATCCATCCAATCCATTCATCCATCCTTGCACCTAGACTTGGTTTTCTCCCTTGTCATTGGTATCTAGCACAAAGGCTACCCAAATTGTAAATCCATTGATGTTCCAAAACATTCAAAAAAACAAAAAAATCAAAACATCCCAAAAACAAAACAAAAAAATCAAAATATCCCCAAAAATCCAAAAAAATCAAAATATCCCCAAAAAACTCCAAAAAATCAAAATATTCTCAAAAAATCCAAAAAATCAACTATCCAACGAAAACTCCAAGCAATAAAACCAATCATCATCAATCCAAAATAATCCACTTCATCAACATTCAATCAAAATCAATTCATCATCATCTTCAATCATCAATCATCAATTCTCCCTATCAATAACATTCATTCATCCATTTCAATCAATCACTTCTTCCAATCATATCAATCAAATCAATCTAAGCAATGATCTTAAATCCAAGTCACACTAATCCATATCAAGCAAGCCAATCAATCAAGGAACATTATCCAATCAAATCAACAGGTTTTGATCCTAATCTTGTCATGAGCCAAATCAATCATCATCAATCATCATCAATGGGATATAGCGTTCCCACGTCCTTGTGTTGATCTAGGGATATAGCTTTCCCCGCAATGACAACACTATCTATCATCATCAATCGAACAATCAATCATTGGTTTATGACTTGACAAGGGCAATACCTTGTTTATTTTACATCCTTTGAGCATACTGAGAACACTTGCTTATGCTTAGATTGAGTGGACACTCCAATCATCACAGCATCACTATCATCATTCAAAACAATCCAATCATCAAAACAATCAACCTAGCAATAGCAAACATCAAAACCAAAGCACATCAAGCTAGCCATCAAAACAAATCCAATAACTTCAGCAAATCAAAAACAACAAATCATTCCAACACATATCATCACATCATCAACATTTCATCAATCCATAACTTGATCACATCAATCCATTTTCATCATCATCATCATCAATAAAAAACACAAATCAGAACTACATCTCATTTCCATCGTTAAGTGCCTTGATCCCGTGGATATAGGGTATGTAGGCAATCTGGAGTACGAAGGAAGTGCCCAGATTCAGGCACAAGCGATTTTCATCTTTCTTCTCTCATCATTTCTTCTATCATCTATCTTATACATCATCAATAAACAACTTCTTCCAATCAATCTATCATAGCACATCAATCCAATCATCACTTCATCTAATCATCCTTCAATCATCTTCTAATCATTCCAAGCAATAATCCAAGTGCAAGCCCATCCTTAATCCATACCAATCAAGTTAATCAATCAAGCCAAGTTATCCAATCGCAATCAATGGTCTTGATCCTAGCCTTGTTGTAAGCCAAATCAATCAGCCAACTAGCCAACCAACTTAGCAAACAACCTTGTGTTGATCTAGGGATATAGCTTTCCCCGCAATGACAACACTCTTTACTATTATCATCAAAACAATCAATTAATCATTGGTTTATAGCTTGACAGGGGCAATACCTTGTTTGTTTTTGTATCATTTGTGCATGCTTGCTTGCTTGCTTGTGTGTGTTATTATTTTATCTTGCATTTGCATCACATCGATATCATTCCAGCTAATATTCATATCTTGTATCCAGACAAGGTTGTATTATGCTGGGGCATGAGACACATCGTCACCTAGGTCCTTCTACCTTGGTACATAACGTCTAGTGCTATATCAAACATCATGGTTGCTCACATTCACTGCAGCATAACACATCTCCATTTCTTCTATCCATTCTCTTATCTATTTTTCTTAGCCAAGCCATTTTCTTTCGAGTGTATACCCGTGTTTGCCCAACCCGCCTATCCTCTCGAGGGGGCATCATCATCATATCTGTCCATCATCACTATCCTTTTCCTCTATCCATACTTTAACTTCTTTGAAATGATGTTACTCGACATAAAGCTTATCATCTCAAACATCATCTCAAAGAGGGGCAAAATGTAGACACCCAAATTTGTCCCAACTTTGTCCATGTCCTACAACACCTAGTCAAATACATTATCCTAGACACCATGTAACATTTTGTCCTAAATCCCACTCTTAATCCCATCCTTATCCTACTTAGCCAATTAATTAAATAAATTTTATTTATTTAATTAATTTCCACATCATATCCCAATCATATCCTAATCCCACTATCCAATTAATTAAATAAATTTTATTTATTTAATTAATATCCACATCATATCCCAACTAATTCAAATATTTTATTTGAATTAAGTTCTCATCATAAGCCGACTTTCCAATTAATTAAATAAATTTTATTTATTTAATTAATTTATCTTATCATTTAGCTGACATGTGTGCCTCTTTCATTTAAAAAAGATAAGTGGTACTACAGCCTTTTATTTAATATCTTTCATACGTAGTACTTTTTATGTACACAAGCACACATGAGCCCTATTCTCTTTGACACTTGTCAAATGACTACAACTCCCTTGAAGAGTGGGATAACCTAATCAATCCTAGCCGTCCATATCAATCAATTAGCTTTTTAATCTCAGCCATCCATTTGAACCAAGCCTTTTCTATAAATCAAACCCCTCACAAGCCATTAGCATGCATTGAGCTTCAAGTAACATTATTCTGCCAAATTATCATTAGCAGGCATTGAGCTTCAAGTACCATTATTCTGTCAAAATATCATTAGAGCCTTTGCATCCTTCAACTATCATCCTCATATCATCTTCACCTTAATGTTATGCTGCAGAAATGAGCACCCAACATTCTTCCAACAATAATCCTTCAAAATCTTGCATGCTCATGCGAGGTGGAGAAGAGCAATGGAGATAAATCAAGCATAGCATGGAGATCGGTTTGAATTTACATTTGTTATTTTGATTTTCATGTTGTCTTGTGCTTCATTGTGCATTGCTAGGGTTTTATCATTGCTGTTTATTCATTTGCCCTAATTTGCAATTTTACCCTAACGACAGAAACCATAGCCAAGTATGCTTTTCCCATACATTCCAAGTGACACTTCATGCGACCTTTCCAGAGAGTGAAGTTGGTTCCA
Organism: Cunninghamia lanceolata; assembly: GCA_027924645.1. Taxonomy (NCBI): domain Eukaryota; kingdom Viridiplantae; phylum Streptophyta; class Pinopsida; order Cupressales; family Cupressaceae; genus Cunninghamia; species Cunninghamia lanceolata. The sequence continues at coordinate 4,684,777 of BSBN01000098.1, read as the reverse complement.
TCGAACTTCGGACTATCCTTCTTGTATGACGACATCCTGGATCTCCCCAAGCGGTTAAGCTCCTTTCAGAGGAACTTGGCTCTGATACCAATTGTTGGATCTAGGGCATACAACTGAGAGGGGGGGTGAATCAGTTGTATAAAACTTCTTGTTCTTTCAAATACTTGATTCTTCGTTGTTAGTTAGCAGCATATCAATTAATCATCCATGAAAGCATAATACATAAACACAAGAGCAGATAAACATCAACACATTGAACACCAAGATTTTGACGTGGAAAACCCGGTTAAGAGAAAAACCACGGGGTGATTAACCCAAGAATTATTCTCTGTTAGAAGAATAAAGAAGAATGAATGGCACATGCCAATTAGGGCTCACTACCCGAGTACACTGCTCACAAAGAGGCCCACTGCCTACAAGGAGACACACTGTCTACAAAGTGATAAAAATCACAGTCTTGAACTGGAGAATGACATCTCTACCATGTCCGGATCAGTTCCATTTAAGCCCAAAAACCTCTGCTCTGCCTTTCGCACTTCTCTTCGCTATGCCACACTCATCCACACAATCCTCTTCACGAAATGAACTCACAAACCATTATTTATACAAGACATCAACTTAGGAACAAACATCTAAGTCGGCAAACAACCATAAGAACATCCGCAAGATGAATAACACATCCGGTCGGCCACCACAAGAACATTCGCAGGATGAACAACTCATCCGGTCGGCTAAACAGAGCAAGAACTTCATCCGAAAGAATATCTTCAATTCTGGGCTCTACTATCAATGCGGACCAACAACATAACCTCAACATGATCCAAGAACCTTCACAATCCTGCCTGAATGACCGAATACATCCGCACTTCCTTTACCTACCGGAATCTCTTGTCTTCCTCATCCGGAACTTCAAGAACACAGTCTGTCGCCACTGTCATAATGCAAAAGGTACTTCCGGACCTCCAAATCATACACAAATCAGGATGACACATCACAAGGACATCCCAAACACTCCTTCCAATCCGCAGATTAGGATAATACAATTCCGGACCTCACCGGACCTTTCTGTGATCCTTTGTCACCTCTGAACACTTGCCGGAACCGGTTCTACACCGACAGCCACAACTCCTTCAGATCTTCATGCGGACCTCTGAAATCTTAACTGAAGCATCTCAAGACTCATATCTACAGACCCTTTAATCTGCATCCTCCGGTTCTCATCCTATACAGTACATTTGCCTTCTTCTTATCACTGTTCTTCACTGTTCCTGACTGAGGCTAATTTTCTCAATATCCTCAGCACACTGCTCATCCAATCCATCTTGTCAATGCAATATGAGTATGTTGACATCAATGACAACACTGGTTTACCTCATACTTGCAACAAGAACAACACTCCCAACCCAAGACCCTAGCAGGTTATAGAGAACCTATTATGACACTACCTAAGGTATAACCTGAAATGTTATATGATTCTAAGAACTTGAAAGTAACAATGAAGCATCTAAAACTTTTAAAGGGTAAGGAAGTCGCTAGACCATCTAAGAGTTAAAAACCACTGAATCCGAACCCACCCTATGTAAGCAAGCCTAAGCTATCCATGAAAAGAGACTTTCCTTTTGGTTGTGGACATAATGCACCAACTCTTTCTAAAGAAGTGATTGTAGAATATCAGCATGTACGTGCCCCAAACCATTTGCAATTATGGAAACCTATGAGGAACAAAAGCCTGAGGAAGAGGAACTTCTAGTTGTATAAGAAACCTATCTATAATGATGATATAGTACTAAATACTTGATGTAACTAGATATGGGACTCCCCTCTGATTGACAATGCTATCTGCAATATTTTTAGTTTTGATAATCTCTTAGAATTTACTCAATAAAAATTTTTCAGTGATATTGTGTCTGAATTTCTATTGAATTTAATGGACCTACTCAATGACCCAAGTTTGGTTAAGATGGTCACTAGGGCTATGATTTAGGAATCTCTTATACCTAGGGTTAAGCCTATTTGAGATTTAAAGGATTACGACTATGATGTAGGATCGTTGGATAAAGCTGGGATTTTTCTTTATTGGTGTTACAAAATTTGAAGGCTACTAATTGCATTCTTAAGGTGACAAAGAGGGGACTTGTTAGATGTTTGCTAAAAACCTTTGATAAGGCCCTGATTAAACATTACAAGGATTTATGTGACTATTTATTACAAAAACCTAGGTCTGTTGTTTATGTTTCTTCTCTTCTCCTTTAGATGTCAGTTGTTAGGAGATGCATCCATGGGGCCTATTTACCCCTTCAAGCTATAGAATATGAGAGCTCTAGTGATATTATCTAAATATGGTGTTTTTTGTTCTATCTCTAAGATTTTTTTAAAAATTTTAGCATCTTTTCCTTTCTTTTCTTGTTGTCTTTGTGTATGCCTTTATGACAAGGTTTTTTGTTTGGTTTTTACTTTATCCAAGGTTCACGTTAGGGAACCTTGGCTATATATGTAATAAGTAAGCCTCTATTTTTGTTTATAATAATATAATTGTTTTTTATTGTTAAATATGGTTCATATGGGATAACGCCTTATACTTCTATGAATATTAAATGGGTTACAAAAATTGAGTTTCACTATCATGAAACTCAAGAAGAAACAAACACTAAAATTGCAGTAAAAGATACAAAAAACAAACTCTTCAATCCATGCAGCTAGCCTAACCATATAGAAATAACAAATGTTGGCTAGAAAAACCTATTCAAAACATATATTACTAATAGCCCCTAGTACTTTCAAACAACCAACATAGTAGAAACAAATATTGTTAGTAGATTATGTGAGAACATATCTAAGAAGAAAATTGGAGTTAATTGCTATCACTTGAGTTGTCTGAATGTCTCAACCACTAGACTCTATCCAAAAACCTCTAAGACTAGCTCTAATGAAAGTAAGATTGATAAGGAAAAAGATTCCATGCACTACTTTCCTTGCTTTCCCTATGAACCCACAAATTTCTTTTTCATGATATACTAGGGCGCTATTGAAGTCATTTAATGAACCCCTCAATAAACCATCCCTTTCCATTTGGAGAATGCAACATACAATAACTTAATCTAAAACCAAATTGATGGAAAAAATTCCACAGTTATCCCATTGTCCATCCTCATTGATGTAATCATATAGAGATTTATCTAGTTTCTCCTATAGAATGAAATATTCATATACAAAGGTGTTTGCTATCATTTTAATCAGTCTGTTATCATGTAGAATATCCATGAGATTGGATAAAAAACCTAAAACAATGTCACTATTGAAGTTCTCATGTGGAAAAGACCCAAGAATTTCCTGTCCAATTACCTCTTGAATAGCATTTTCAATCAATAGTGAACCAATGAAGAATACCTTATTGATCTTTTCCAAATCATATCTTTGAATATTCAAGGTTTCCCATTTGCAAGGATACAAATGAACTCTTTCGTTCCCATACTAGACCATGACAATAGAAGCAAAAATGTAGAGAAAACTAAAGAATCTAGATGGAGAAAAACTTGGACCTCATCAAAGATGAGACCAAAGATATAATCTTTCAGAATTAAGAGTGAGTCCAAAGGAATGTATGAAATTCTTCATATGTTTGAAAAAGAGAATGAAGAAGATTAGCATGCACACTAGATCAAACCCTCTTTAATAATAACATTCAAGGACAAGACCTAGCCAAATCACTGCCAAATGGAGGAGGACTCAACTACAGATCTTGTATTTTTGTTTGCTATGGAAATATCTGATTTAATCAAGCCTTTTTATCAAACCCTAGGTCAATAATGCATAAAGCCCTAGTTCTATGATGATCGGAGCATAACAAACAAACAAAGTTAGATACGGACAATCTGAAAGAACCATAGAGATCAGTGAACAAAGGAGAACTTGATTTCAGAAGTAGAGGTGTAAAAGAATGAAATAGGGGGTGCCCAAGTCCTGGAAGTGAGAATTTGCCAAAAGTCAAAAACTAAGAAAATGTTCCAGAGACTGCTCTGAAGCTAGATCTGGACCTAGAAAGGTCAAAAGACTAGGGCCCCAATTGACAAAGTCTTTTCAAGGGAATATTCTTAAACTCCTATCAAATCCCAAAACCCTGATTCCTACTCAATCTTCATGTATCTTCACTTTTCCTGAATCATGTACCTGTAACCCACACACAAGACAACAAGAGAGGGTTTGGGGCGCTACGATGTTTAGGGATTTGCCTCAGTCAAATCCTAGAATGGCATTCAAGAATTCCAACATTGTTTATAGATAAGAGAGTGTGCCATAGTAGGACAAAGGCTAAACAAAATGATGATAGAATGAATCAAATAACAATGATATCACCTATGAGGTGAAGCCCTTAGGAGAATGAAGATGCTTCAACTCCTAAGGAGATGGATGACGTCATCAAACTTGCAACAACACACACAATAACAACACAAATCTGCTCTAGAAACACAATGAATGCTTTGAATGCTCTTTGCTCCAAGATCATAAATTTTCTCTATCCATCTAGGTTCATAATGGATTCAAAAACACACTTATATATGCTTTCCTGCTAACATTCATCAAATTAAACCACAAGAGCTGACAAAGGAAAACCTTTTAAAAGGTTGCATGCCGACATGCCACTAATTCATACCTTGACTAATCAGGGAGGACTTGGACGGTTGGTAGCCAAGTCTAAGGGCCCCTTTTTAGTTTGAGATAATCTTAGTGAGGTCCCAATGTCCCAAATTATCATGGGTGTCGGGCAATTTCCTCCTGGATGATTAATTATAATGTATAATGTAATCATGGGGACCTAGGAGCTAAAAAAGGAGGTCAAAAGGCAAGTGTCCACTTTTTACTCCATAGCATTTAGCCCCCACTTTAATGTGTGTATGATCTTATGATCAATACATGCATTAAATTATGGCCGAAGCACATTAAACACATCATACACTAGAGCGAAGACACACCCTATGTTTGGAAAGACCATTTCTAGCCCCCAAGCCTAAGCAAACATAAGAAAACATGTTACAGTCACATAAGACATAGTGAATATAGTAAGGAAGTATGCAATACATGGAGAAGATAGTAAAACATCTAATACATGGAGAAGGCATGAGTGCAGACACACAATACACAAAGCATACCTGAAGGGAAGACATGATTTAATAACTAAACAACCCTAACTAGGTGCTAGGGGAGCTCATCTCTATGTGCCACCATTAAAGGCACACAAAAGACATAGAATTGGGGGAGATCATCGCTACACAACACCACAAAATGTGCAAGGCACACGGCATGGGGGGAACTCGTCACTACGCACCAACACTAAAACATGCAAGACACGCAAGGAAGACACATAGAAAACACGTGGAGTACATGAGTGCCGTACAGTATGTCATCAACAAACTATACATCTTATACACATCAAACATAGATGATAGGGAGGAGCCCATCACTACACTCCACTATCTAAGACATGCCAAACACACCTAACGGTTGACCTATGCTACCACAACCACCAAAGACACACTTAAGGGTGAATAACTCAAGATCAAGCCCCTCCTCCATAGAGGAATTTCAAAAGGATGTGCAACCACTCAAAGGAAGAGACAATCTCACCTTCCACAGAAGGGATTTCAAAATACAAACCCATCTAGATTTGCATACGCCTTACAATGAAAAGAAAGCATGCACACAAAGTATACAACCCCACTTGCATCATGGAGATTCCTTACAGTGAAAAAGAGGTATACACAAAACAAAACAAAGTACACAACCCCACGTACATCACGGAGATGCCTTACAGTTAAAAGGAAGCATACACAAACATGCTTTATCACAATGTCTAAAATAATCAAGCATAATACCACAATATATGCCCCCACCTTAAAGTGATTAATCCCACTTATCTGTAGCAATCATGTTTAAGGTAAAGTGAAAACACACAAGGAAACAATAGCTTTCACAAAGCCCATGCCCCAAAGTGACATGTGCTTAACACTCACCAATTGTTCCCACAAACACATCAATATCATTTGCTAACAACCATTGATCAACAACAATATAAGCTTTGGCTAGAAAATCTAAGCTAAGATAACAACCAAATCATCTCATAACACTTACACTAGAATAATATATCACTTAATAAACCAAGGCTACACTTGTAGGTTCAGAACGGAGTATAGCTGTTAGGTTGTACTTCAGGTATCTCAGAACTGAGTGTAACTACAAGGTGAGATACAAAATATTCCAAAGTGCCTAGAAGAAGATTTAGAGTATTGCAAAGGCTTGTTACAAGAATTTTTACAATATGATACATGATCACATCACAACACAAGGTGATTCTACTAGTCAAGCGTCAGTAACATATTAACCCCATCTTCATATATGGACTAGGTCCATTTTTTTTCTTGTAGGGACACACGGTCCTTATCAATATTTATTTGTTATCGTCATCCACCAACTAGTAGAGCCACAAAAAAATGAAAACACGAAAGATGAGAGAAGAGACAAAGGTGACTTAGGTTTATAACATGGGAAGATGCCCCAAGACATCATTCATAATGTTATACCCCCAAGGCACCACACAATAATTTGCAAGAGGAGAATAGAAGGATAGAGAAATAAATAGAAGTATCACAATGGAGGTAGTTTCTTTGTATCCTTGACCTTACAGGAGTATCAAGAATCATCCAAGGAGACCTAAACAACATCTAACACAATATGGGGGAACACAACACAACACTATCAACATATATATCTAGGAGGAGGCTACCCTTGAGAGTAACTAGAGTAGGTGCTACATTGAGTGTGCCTAAAGGAGGGAGAAATACTTAACTGGTTCAATGGGATATTTCTTGGTGGACAATTTAGAATATATCATATTTAGTCTTGGACTTGATATTGTATTAACACTAAGTTTAGGATGACGATAAGCTTTGGTGGGTTTCAAAGAACAATATCCAATACCAGTCGAGTAGTTAATTGCAACAACTTGTAAAGGTACTCTACTTTCTTGTTGGTTTACACCACAACCATTGCCTATGTAGTCACAATTTTTGTAAAGGATTTGAAATCCATGACCATAGAGAGACTCCATCATTTTAGAAGAAGGCGGGGCCTCATAAGTTTCATATTCTATAGTATAAGTAAGTGTGTTGTCTTTGTTCTCTACTAAAAAAACCTTAGGTTTCTTAGGTATTCCCAAAGATTACTTAGATGAGATCGAGATAACTTTTGATGCTTTAGGATTAGGGTTATTAAGTTTATATTCCCCTGTAAAGGAAGGAGTAAAATCTAATGAACCCCAATCATCATCAAGAAGTGCATTAGATGATGATTTAGACTCTTGCACAACATTATCTAAGGCAAGAGGTATTGATGAATCAACTTTTAAGTTATTGAGAATCTTGTGATTTACAACTTGTTTTTTTTACCTCAGCTTGTAAACTTTCTAGATTTGGGTTAACTTCAATGGTGATGAAGTTTATTTTCATATATAAACTTTACTGATCAATAAAGGGTAGATAGAATTGCCCCCATGGTGTTGGTTCCCAAATTAGCTAAAACCCAAAACTTTAAAACATTCCTAAAAGACCTAGGCTAGGGATTGTCATCAAGATGATAGGAAGAGGTTTATCAACAAGTTAAGGGGGATTTTGGCCAACTACAGGAGTGGGTAGACTCCTCTGCTCTTCAAGCTCAACTAGACCTAGGAGTGATATTCCTAGAAGCATGAAATGGAAAATAAACATACACAACCATATCCAATGTACACTTGACCCCAAAGCTATCGCTAGATTAAGACAAACTAGCTGCACATGCCTCTCATTAGGCTAATTCAGCTGTGTGAATGTACATGCATAGGAAAGATGGTTTTTAAACCTAAAGCATAGGTGAAATATTTGTTGATTTTTAAAAAAGTGTTTGATCCTTCTCAAATATGAACCGGTGCCTACTCCATTGGGCAACTAAGTCATAAGTAGTAAAGAGGGAAGAAAGGATTAAACCAACATCAATAGAATACCAAAATGTATGCACATAAATTTCTTAGATTATACTTCATACATTGGACATACTTAACTATCCAGAACCAATCTATAATAACCCATTTGCAATAAAGAAATGACCCAACACAAAGCATGCATGGATTTAAATGTTGTCACACATTATCAAATCTCTATTACAATCATACCAGCAAATGTGGTGAGAGAAAACATACAACTATGATTATACATTCCCCTGAATCATTACAAATGGCCATGGAGACATATAGATGTATGAAATATGCTTTACAATTCATTCCTACTCTGCATCAAAACACATTCCTCCATTTAACATCCAAAAAGGCTTGATTCAAAGCCCTGAAACTATCCTGAGGCACTGCAAACCAGACAATTGGCTCAAAGACCAACCCCAAAACATCTCAAAATGATGCATATATAGCATTAAAATTCAAACTGACTGCACCAATTCTTAGTGCTACATTCAGTCAATGAGTACACACCATTCTGAAATAAATTTCAGGCCTAGATATTTGTTAGAGAAAATGTACGTTAGAAGCTGGCCCATGCCCTACAAATTGATTTCTTTCCCTTGAGGTACCTATAGAGATCATGATCACTGAAACACTACATCCTGCCACTAGATTTTGTACCTACGCATTGACAGCATACACTATTCTTGACATCAACAATTTTGCTTTCATGGAAGCCAAGGGGGAAGAAAGGCGTTTAAAAACAAGATCCTTTCCACATTGTTTTTAAAGCTTTTATAATACTAATTATAAATATTTAAAAGCATCATCATTTTACAAAATCATGCTTTACATCTAAATCTGCATTTTAATTTTGCCATATCGGCAAAAGTCTTCCAGAGAGAACTCGCCTCTACTTGCTCCATCAACAAATTTCTTCTTTTGCTTTCCACCTGCATTTTCTCCCCTTATTCATCTTGTCAATGAATCTCACATTTTCCAAACTAAGCCTTTTCCATTTTCCTTCATTTTAACTCTCTTGCTTTATCGATAATTTTTTCATTTTGCAAGCAGGCCGTCTCCTCCTTCTCTGTCATCAATTTCCCACTCTTTCAAACTTTTCTTCTTGTTCTATATTTTCCTTATCAACAAATCTTTGATTTTCCTAACTTTATCTATTAGTTGGAAATATTGCCTCATGGTGAAATTTCTCTTTTGTCAGACTATCTCCTTGGTTGGTGTTCAAAGTTTCCTTTGTCTTCATCTTCCCGGTGCCTTTATTAACAAATTTGAATGTTTTCAAACTTGCCAACCTTCCTTTTTCTTATTGGTAAAATTACATTTTTCCAAACCACTTTTATCTCCCAAGTCAGCAAAATCTTGTTTTCTCGAACCAAGCTCTTTTCCACCTTTTTTTGCCCTTCTATTTTGCCTTATCGGCAAAAATTCCATTTTTCAAACTCTCTTTTTCTTTCTTTTTGACCCTGTCAACCAAATGACCTATTAAAAAATTGCCAAAATTTGGAACTATTTCATTAGTTTGACTTTCCACCAATTTCTTGACTTAGTCCCTTTTGTCATCTTTTCTCTATTTCCCTTAATCAAATTTTGCAATGTGTTTACCTTATCGGCAAACTTGGCTTTTCTCAAACTTAGCAAGTTTGGCCTCAGTCCTCTACCTTCTTCTTTATTAGAAAAAGGGCATTTTGTCAAACCTCACTTCTTTGCCCTTTCCACCTTGTTGGTGAAAAGCACCCATCACGAACATAGCTGGCCATATTGACTTAGTCGATGAATCTCTTCTTTCTATGAGCTTAGGTAGATTTCCCTTTATATCACCTTTGTTAGCAAAACTTCATTTTGCCAAACTTTCTATTTCTTCCTCAGGCACATCTTTCATGCTTTATCAACAAAAGGTGATATCTTTGAACTAGAGGAAACACGCCCTTTAGTCTTTTGCCTTTTGGTTAGAAAAATGCCTTGTCGGCAAACTTGACCATTTTAGAACTTTGGAAGCTTTGCTCTATGCTTTGCCTTTAATGCTATATCGGTGAAATAAAAAAGACATGAACTTATGGAAAGTTCAGTTTTGGACAAATTCCCCAACAAAGGCAATGCTTTTCTTTTTCCTTAGCCAAATTCTCAAATTTCTAGTTTGCCTTTGTAGACACCCAAATTTGTCCCAAATTTGTCCATGTCTTGCAACACCTAGTCAAAAACATTACTAAAGACATCATGTAGCATTTTGTCCTAATCCCACTCCTAATTAAACTTATCCAACTTTCCAATTAATTAAATAAATCTTATTTATTTAATTAATTTCTCATCATAATCCTAATCCCATCCTAATCACCTAGCCAATTAATTAAATAAATCCCATTTATTTAATTAATTTCCATTCACATGTCTCAACTAATTCAAATAAAATATTTGAATTAGGTCCTCACCTCTCACCACATTTCACCACTTATCCACCTCTCATTTGAATCATGTGTGGTAGTACAACTTAAATCATTTAATATCCTTTTTGTGTACACAATCACACACAAACTTATTTTTGTGTACATGGTCACACATGAACTTCATCCTTCTCTTTACACTTGTCACATGACTACAACTTCCTTGAAGAGTGGGAATCACTAATCAATCTTAGCCATCCACATCAATCATTTAGCCTTTCAATCTCAACCATCCATTAAAACTAACCCTTGCCTATAAACCAAGCCCCTCACAAGCCATTTGCATAATGCATTGAGTTTGAGTATCTACATGCTATCAAAATACCAAGTTAGAGCCTTTGCATCATTCATCTATCCATCCATTATCTTCTCATCTATCATCTTTCATAAATCTTCTTCATCCTATGCTAATGTTATGCTGCTAAATTGTGAGCAACCAACATTCAACCTATCAACAATCCTTCAAAATCTTGCATGCATATGTGGGATTGAAAAGAGCAATGGAGATCAATCAAGTTTAGCATGGAGATTGGTTTGCATTTATGTTTGTTGTTTTGATTTTCATGTTATCTTGTCCTTCATTGTGCATTGTTAGGGTTATCATCATTGTTGTTTAGGCATTTAACCTAGCTAGATTTTTACCCTAACTACAATTGGCATGCTCGGTGGGACTTTGTGCTTAAATATGCAGATGTAATAGCTTTTTTTTGTAGGTTTTATTAACTTTTTGTTGTAGGTCTACCATTTTTTGGACAAAACCCTAGGTTTTAAAGATTTCATCATATCTTCCAAATAGCTGTGAATATTTCTACAATATTTTCATAGAAGTTTGTCCATAATCTAAGGAAGCTATAGAAGAAAAATTACAGGTTTATCACTATTTTGTAGGAGTTATCATGATTTTATATTTTTTCATAAAATCGCATTTCCGGGCGAAATTGGTGAATTTTTTATAAATTTTTACATTTTTGGAAAGTTCTTGAAATTCTAATAGGGGTCTAGGTTTTACATATTTAATTTGGAGATCATCAACGATGCAAAAAAAAAATGGATCTTTGTCTGTTGTAGGTTTTTCACAAATCCATATCTTTGGGCATAAAATAGGGAATTTGTCTGACTTATTTACATTTTTGGAAAGCTCTCAAAAAATTAATAGGGGTCTCTTCTTTGATTTTTTATTTTTTAGATCAATAATGTCTTGAAATAATCAAATCCAATTTGGCTATGCATCAGAAATTACAATTTTTCTTTTCTGATGAGCTTATCTTTTTATGGCTATATTATAATATCATTTTCTAATTTTATAGGTGATCATAAGGATCTATAGCAACAACAATATCAGCATACACAACAACAACTTGGAAAGCAAAAATCGTCTGGGTGCATTCATTCTAATCTTTCATCTTTTCATTCCAATCAATCTTGTTTGCCATCGCACTTTGAAATTGGGCTTAAAATGAACCATTATCTTCATTCACACATTTTGACTTGGGGTTAAAACAAACAAGTGTCTTCATTGCTTGGTGAATTTGAGTGAGGTTAGGGGTGTGTATTCTCTTCTCATGTGAAAGAAAGCTAGGTGTGCGGAAAATGCTTCCTACACTAATCTAATGAGGAGAGGGCTATGCAAATCCAACTTTATCCTAACTATTACAGCAATGTTAAACCTTTAACATGAGATATTGCAACAAAACACAAGAACCAGAAAGAAGACAAAAGAGAGAGAGACAAGATAGACATGGGAAAAACCCTTACAGGTGAAAAACCCCAGACTCCAAAACACAACTCAAATGTATTACAGTAAACAATAATAGATTACAATACAGTTTCAGAGCCAATGCTCTTTTAGGAGTCTTCACATGTCAAATCTGGAGATATTCTGGCAGCATAATAGTACTTGTACCAAAGCTGTCTATCTCCCATCCAAGCACTTGTTTATATAGAGTTTACAAGACAAATATGGAACCTTCTAGAGATGGACGTCCATCTTGGACTCATGACCTAAAACCCACGCCTAAGGACACTTGTCCAACATACCATCCCGAAGTGGGTGCCTGGTCCCAAGATAGGTTATGACAGATACTCTTACACACCTTACAGCTATCATAGAATCCGTCATACACTGACTAAAAATATCATATTCCTCTTACATGTCATAACCTCCCTTGACCACCCAAAGATGCCTTTTTCTCGTGCAAAGATACTCACTGACACTTGTCATTAATTAAAAATCATTTGAGGTTTCAGGGGCGTTGCCCCCGAGCCCCCACGAGGGCGCTGCCCCTCGACCCCACCCTGTACCACGATAGGGAATGAGCCAGGGGCGCTACCCCTGGACCCCGCAAGGGGCTATGCCCCTTGACCTTGTCTTGGGGGTGCTGCCCCCAAACCCCCGTTAATTATTCAAGGGGGAAATCATGGCTGCCAAAGTCACCAAAATTTACCCTGCTGCATATACACAAGGTGCTGACTATGCCAACTCAACATGGGATAAATAAATACAACATTAGGAATTTACAAAGGTTGAGACACCTTAATTCTCAACATCATGCACCTCATGTAATCTTGAGAATAAAAAACACCTTTCATCCATTCAATTTCACACACACATTTAGATTTGTTAAGAGAAATTAACAAGTGCGAGTTTGAATCAAGTGTGCATGTGTATGTTCTCTCCTCACACCATGAGGTGATCTTGGAGATCAAAATCCACTCACTTGGTTTTCTTTTGTCATACCCTTTGTAGGAGGCCTGCTTGGAGACACACCACTCCAAGAGACGACCTCAACTCTAGCATTCCAGTGGAGTATAAAAAGTGAGGTGTGAATCGAAAGACACCCTCATTGGAATTTGAAATCTTCTCACTCTTGGCTACGCTCCAAAAAACTTTATACCTTTGGGAAGTGAAGGTGAAGGGTGGGTTATCTCCCAGCTGTGTGACATTATTTCACTTTCATTTCACAGAATTGGGCCTCCCGTACCTTGAGTATATTGGGGACATCTCAACCTTGTGCAACCTAGATTAAGACCTAATTGGCCATACCCCACTTGACTAGTTTTAGGGCTTGTTGATGTGTCTTCAAGTGTGTGCTTAATCATAACATTTAATATTGAAAGACAAATTTATCATTATGTCTTGTGTGTGATTCATGCATGTACATGTGAAATCTTTTGCTTGAACATTGCCCAAAGGTTGATCTATCACTAAATAGATTCTACATCATCCTAATCATCCTTGTCATGACATCCATATTAAGCAAAGTCATCTTCATCGTAATCCAAATCCTAATCATCCTAATTGTCATATCCACACCATCATAATCATTATCCAAATCAATTCATTTCGAGAGTCTACCTGTGACTTTCACCCCCACCTATCCTCTTGAGGGGGCATCATTCCACATCATCCAATCACCATCATCCTAGTCACTTATCCAATCCTCTTATTCATCCGTATATTCAATCTAATCATCCCCGTTATTATCCCATTCATCCACCTAATCATCCAAGGGCATCATTCCTCATCATATCCAAGTCATCATCCAATCACATCTTAATCATTTCTAATCATTACACATCATCCAATCATTCCAATCCAATTCATCCTAATCATTCCACATCATCTTAGGCCAAGTCAAACCACTTGCCATAATGGTTGTAATCCTTAGCAATCATATGCCCAATCCAAGACCTAAGGTCACAATCAGAGGAGCCCCTCTTCCTAATCCAAATCATGAAAACAATGCAAGACCTAAGGTCACGGTTAGAGGAGCCCCTCTTCCTAATCCAAATCATGAAAACAATGCAAGACCTAAGGTCACAATTAGAGGAGCCCCTCTTCCTAATCCAAATCATGAAGACAATGCAAGACCTAATGTCACAATTAGAGGAGCCTCTCTTCCTAATCCAAATCATGAGGATAAACCAAGACCTAAGGTCACAATTAGAGGAGCCTCTCCTCCTAATCTAAATCATAAGGAGAAACCAAGACCCAAGCTCACAATTAAAGGTGGCTATCCTCCTAATTCAAGTCATGAAGACAATCCAAGACCAAAGATCACAATTAAAGGAGCCTCTCCTCCTAAGCCCAAGTTTATACTTCAAGGAGGCTATCTCTTTAGTTATGAGGATGAGACAAGTCCAAAACCCCATTCATCCACATGTAAAATCAATTCCACATCAACTTATCCCACTTCATACCAATCTAATCCATCCACATGTAAAATCAATTCCACATCAACTTATCCCACTTCATACCAATCTAATCCATCCACATGTAAAATCAATCCCACATCAACTTATCCCACTTCATACCAATCAAATCCATCCACATGTCAAATCAATTCCACATCAACTTATCCCACTTCATACCAATCTAATCCACCCACATGTCAAATCAATTCCACATCAACTTATCCCACTTCATACCAATCTAATCCACCCACATGTCAAATCAATTCCACATCAACTTATCCCACATCTTTCCATGTCAATGCCACATCAACATATCTACCTGCATCACAACAAGAACATATGAGCCCAAGTCCACCTTGGCAACAAGATCAAATACCCTCAACTTCATACCAACCCCAAAATCTTTTGTCTACATATCCCAACATTTCACCTAACCACCAAGACTATCAATGGCCTTTACAACAAGAAGCACATGCAAGTCCAAGTGACCCCTTGTACATAGATCAAGTGTCCTTAAGTCCACATTTGGAGAAAGACCAAATATCCTTTGACAAGGGAGATATCAATCTAGCCAATGCATCCTATGAGTCACCTCCATCACCATCCACTCAAATGCTAATCCATGAGCCTACTAGTCCTATCCCAACACCACCATGTGATCCCAATCCTAGTCCATTGATCCTTCGACCTTCTAACCCATGAAGCCCTCCATTATCTTCATCACCATGTCATTCTAATCCTTCACCAAAGGATGCAGCTGAGATAGTTTTACAATACATGCTCAAAAGTAAGCTCATTGAACTTCTGGAAGTCAAACCATGTGAAGAAAGTGCCTACAATGAATATGACTATTGTGTATACCATAGAACCAAAGGCCATAACACAGATGAATGCCCCATATTTTTCCAAATTGTTTACAAGGTATACCAATGTAGAATGGTAAAGCATGCCAAATCATCCCAATCCCATGTGTCACCCCCATCTAATCCAAATCCTAATATATCAAATCTCATTATCCCTTCATCCAATCCTAATCCTAATCTATCCAATCCAATTGGTCCTCAACCTAATCATGATCATAAGATTGCAACACCATTCCCCCTTATTGTCGACCCATTATATTGTCCATTTACACATACACTTGTAAAGGATGTGATCCAATGGCTACTAGCAAGAGATAGAACACCCATTCATGAGCCTATCAAAGAACCATCAAACACCTATCCTTGATCCTCTTCAAAGAGCCATCCATTAACATGCCTAGGTCTTCAAGCCTATCATGTGACCCACAAGCCATCAAGCCTATTCGCGAACCTCCTATCATGAACCCAAGTAAAGACCCATCATACCTTGATGTTGTTGACCCTCAGGAGCCTATCAAGCCTATTCAAGAGTCATCCCCTTCCACTTCCATTCAAGAAACCCAAGAGGTATGTCAAAAGCATAACCCTAAGCATATGAAAACATCAAGCCCTAGCCGTAATCAAGATCAAAGCACTTCCATTCACCCCATCCATAACATATATCTTTTCCATGATCAAGATGATATCCATGATGATGAACTTATCCATGAGAATCTTGATCCTATTCACCCCAAACAACCATTCATAAGCAAGACACCCAAGACCTATATGCTTCATCTAATGCAAGTCTTGTTGACCTACTTGAGCATTCACCCCATTTCATGGCCTTCCTTCAAAGAAAAGAAGCCTCTCCTCCATTTAGCCCTATCCATGATGAGCAAATGTCCACTTGTCATGATGAGACACATGGCCCTCAAGTAAGTATAGATGATAAAACCAATAACTTGGATCTAAATGAAAATAATCAAGATCCTAATGATCCTTCCACATCCACCATCATATCCACTTGGTCTTACCACCTTCATCCATGAGTGTTCTTCCTTAGGACAATAACAACCATTGTTTACTACCTCACCTTCTTCATCCAATAACAATGAACTCAAGTCTAGTTCCCAAACCACACCTAGTCCCATTGTCCATCGCATACTCCAAAACATGAACTACCAAGGTAAAGGCTTAGGCCTTTATGAACAATGTATTTTGGAGCCAATCCATGTCAAAATCGCTCCACACTCATATGGCCTTGGATACACACCCCAAGGTAAACACTCTAAAGTTGTTGGTAATTCCTCCATGCATCTTAAGTCCACCACTTTCCATCACGAATCCTATCATACACCCAAAACATATGTTTTCATTCCACCTCCATCATCCTACAATTGTCAAAAGCATGTGACCATACACCTTCCACCATCCAATTTACCTCCACTACTTCCAACTCCTAATATTCCACCATCCAATTTACATCCACTCCTTCCAACTCCTAATATCCCTCCATCCACTTTGCCTCCACTTCTACCAACACCTAATTATCCACTTATCCATAAGTCCCCTCACAATCCTAATCATGACCAACAAAAGCATGCATTATATAAACATGAAGCTTCCACTCATTCTACCAACCTCGCTTCCACCAAACCCATGGGATTCAAACATTAAAAATTTGGATGCCTCTACCTATAAAGCCAAAAGTCCTATAAAAAATCCTAAAGATCCTAATACCTTAGGACATCAATGCCAAAAGTCAAAGAAAAGTCCATCTAAAAAGCTATCTGAACCCATACCTCAAAGGGAAAAGTCCAAAAATAAAATGGTTTGGGTCCCTAAGCAAAAAGAAATCAAGTCAAATGAGGCATCCTCCTCTCAAAAATTCCAACCATCCCCTTCCATTCAAAGATCCCATTCCATCCAAAAATACCAAATTCCTTCATTCCACTAGCAAAATAAAAATCATAAAAATACTAAATCTATGTGGGTACCTAAATTCCTCCATCATCCATTCCCTACACAAACACCTCCATTGCTTCCTACACCACCTTCCAATCAAAAGCTTCAATGTTTATCATGGTGTGTGCAACCATTGGTCATGGTTCCATTCCATTCCACAACATTTCCACATACCTCCACCTCCCCATCTTTCATCCATTATCCTACATATCTCCCCAATCACTTCCCTATGGTCATTATCCTACATATCTTTCATCCATTATCCTATATATCCTACATATTTGCATAAACTTTTCATCCACTTTTGCATAAATCCTACATAATCCACATCATAATCCACTATCTACCTACTCCATCCCCCTTTCATGAAATTCCCTACCAACATCTATGAGCATAATGACATTTGACATGGTCCATGCGATGACATTCATCTCTATTGGGAGTATCACTTTTCATGGAACTTGACACTTGAGTCCCTCCTATCCATATCCACTTTCTCCCATCCAAAAAATAAAAAAGTCAAAACAAAAAGAAAAATCCATCCTCTGGTGAAAACTTGGTAAACAGGCACCTTGGATAAGTACCATGATGAAAACTTGGCAAATAGGCGTCATGTGTAAGAAAAAAAAGGAAAAAAAATTAAAGAGAAATTCCTTCGTCCAACGGTGAAAACCTGGTAAACATGCGCCTTGGATAAGTACCATGATGAAAACCTAGAAAATAGGTGTCATGTGTAGGTTGATCTTCTATGTCACTTACACTTGGGGGCACATTGTCTCATCCATCTTATTATTTCCAAACTATCATTTTCCATCTTTTCATGTCCTATCTTGCCATATCCTATCCTACCATCATTAGCTATTACACCCACATACCTATCATATTGAGTCTATTCATCCTCCCTTCCTCCTTTTGATCTTGATAAAGATATGGGGGAAAAATGTTGAAATATGCTTTGGATATCTCTTGATATACCTCACCCTTTCCAAACAATCCTATCATTATCCACCTTTCATAAGCCTTGTCATCTAAAATCCCTCATGTCATCCTTTCATCATTAGTTTTTGTCATGTAAAATCCTAAGTATTATATCTAGAATGGGGAATGTTATTCCTATGTGACATAGTCTTTAGAGATCACATCATAGCTCCATTATTAGGCATCCATCCACCATATCCTGTCCTTGTATCTATCCATTTATCATGAGATTTCCATTCCATGGCCTATCCTCTTATTTATGCATCTATCATGAGCCTTTCATTCCATTTACTATTTCCCGTCCATTTATCCATCCAATCCCACCTCCATCCTTGCACCTAGACTTGGTCTTCCCTTGTCATTGTTAGCAAGCATAAAGGATACCCTAATTGTAAATCCATTGGCATTTTTCCAAAACATGTCCAAAAAAAAAAAAAAAAAATCAAATAAACCCAAAAAAATCAAAACATTTCAAAAAATCCCAAAAAAATCAAAATGTTTCAAAAAATACAAAAAAATCAAATATTCTCAAAAAATAAAAAAAATCAAATATCCAACAAAAATCCAAGCAATAAGATCAATCATCATCAAATCAATCCATCATTTCATCAAAATCAATCAAATCTTTCAATCATCATCAAACAATCCATCAAATCAAATCTATCAAAACAAATCCAATCAAATCATCAAATCAAGCTAATCTATTAATCAATCACAATCACATCAATCCAATCCATATCATCCCATCAATATTATCAAACATTCAATCAATCTCAATCAATCCATAACTTGATCAATCCATCCACCTTCATCATCACCATCAATAAAACGTTATCAGAACTACATCTCATCTTTATTGTTAAGTGCCTTTATCCTATGGATATAGGTTATGTAGGCAATCTGGGATATAAAGGAAGTACCCAGATTCAGGCATAGGCAATAGACCTCTTCCCTCTATCATCATTCTTCTAATCTTCACCAATCATCATCTTCATCCATCTCTCATTTCTTATATCATCTATCTCCTACATCATCAATAAATACCTAAAATCTAATCAATCACCACTTCATCAATAAACCAAATCACATTCAATCTCATCGAACCAATTCAACCAAATCAATTCATCAAACCAATTCTTCAAATCAATTCAATTCAATCATCACTTCATTACTCAATTCTTCAGTTCATCCTTAATCAAATCAATACATTCATCCATATCAATCTAATTCATTCATATCAATTCTTCAATCACATCATCTAATTCTTCAAATCGATCCAAACAATAATTCAAATGCAAGTCATCATCAATCCATACCAATCAAGTCAATCAATCTTGTCAAATTATCCAATCATAATCAATGGTCTTGATCGTAATCTTGTCGTAAACCAATTCATCAATCATCATCAATCATCAATAGGATATATCATTCCCATATCCTTATGTTAATCTAGGCATATATTATTCCCCACAATGACAACACTATCATCATCAATTATCAATTAATCATTGGTTTACAGCTTGACAGGGGCAATACCTTGTTTGTTTTTGTCTGATTTGTGTATGCTTGCTTGCTTGTGTGTATTATCTTTTTATCTTGCATTTGTATCAAATCTGTATCATTCCATCTAATATTCATATCTTGTGTATTTTGGAATAGATTTTGCATTATCCTTTGCATCTAAGGTCATAACATACCTTTTGTGAATTAGGACTTTAATGCTCTAAGTTTTCTTCCTCATACGTTAGACAAGGTTGTAGCTTGCTAGGGCACAAGACACATCGTCACCTTGGTCCTTCTACACTAGTGCATAATGTCTAGTGCTATATAAAACATCATGGTTGCTCACCTTCATTGTAGCATAACACATCATTCATTTCTTCTACCCATTCCCTTATCTTTCTTCCTTGACCAATCCATTTCATTTTGAGAACCTATCCATGTTTGTCCAACCTGCCTATCCTCTCAAGGGGCATCCTCATCCTATCTTTCCATCATCATCCTATCTTCCCACATCATCTTATCTTTCCATCATCATCTCATCATCTTCATCCATTTTCCTCTATCCATACCTTAGCTTCTTTCAAATGATGTTACTCGACACAAATCTTATCATTTCGAACATCATCTCAAAGAGGGGCAAAATGTAGACACCTAAATTTGTCCCAAATTTGTCCATGTCTTGCAACACCTAGTCAAAAAAATTACTAAAGACATCATGTAGCATTTTGTCTTAATCCCACTCCTAATTCAACTTATCCAACCTTCCAATTAATTAAATAAATCTTATTTATTTAATTAATTTTCCATCATAATCCTAATCCCATCCTAATCACCTAGTCAATTAATTAAATAAATCCCATTTATTTAATTAATTCCCATTCACATGTCTCAACTAATTCAAATAAAATATTTGAATTAGGTCCTCACCTTTCACCACATTTCAACACTTATCCACCTCTCATTTGAATCATGTGTGGTAGTGCAAATTTCATTTAATATCTTTTTGGTGTACACAATCACACATGAACTTATTTTTGTGTACATGGTCACACATGAACTTTATCCTCCTCTTTACACTTGTCACATGAATACAACTTCCTTGAAGAGTGTGAATAACTTATCAATCCTAGTTGTCCACATCAATCATTTAGCTTTTCAATCTCAACCATCCATTCAAACTAACCCTTGCCTATAAATCAACCCCCTCACAAGCCATTTGAATAATGCATTGAGTTTGAGTATCTACATGCTATCAAAACACCTTTAGAGCCTTTGCATCATTTATCTATCATCTTCCATATATCATCTTCATCCTATGCTAATGTTATCCTGCTGAATTGTGACCAACCTGATGGAGATTGATTGTCATTGATATCAAAAAGGTACTGAATTGATGATGCAGGTACATCATAGTGAAAGTTAGATCATACATGGAATTCATCATGATCTTCATGTCTTCATATGGCAGAATGTTTTAGGAGTTCATCGTGATCTTCATACAATGAATTTAGGGTGATGATAATGTGACATATGATGTCAATGGTTAGGTGATGTCATTAGTTCATATGAAGGATGTGAAGAAGGTTTGATTTCTCATTTTAGGAGTAATCTCTCATTTTTCATAAGACTTGTCTTATTATTGATTGTGTCACTGGTTTGATAATGTTTGATTATCTTGATGTTGTTGGTTTATGGCATAATCATATACAATGCAAAGTACAAGTTGCTTCATGGTTGAGTCAGGAGATGCAGATGGTCTAAGAAATGCAGGATGTAAGTTTGTTGTCTTGGCTCACAAAGTTCATATTGTTCAATGTTGCTCATTGGTTCAGTTCACATGCTTACATGCAAGGAGTTTGTATGGTATGGTTGGTAATATGTTCAAAATGAATATAGTAAAGTTGATATCAAATGTCATGAAGTGCACATGAAGGTTTGTCATGATATCAAATGTCATAAAGTTGATAATACAAGGTTGGACACAAGAAGGTTTGAGGTTCGTTGAGTTGATATGAATTGATTGATTTCATTTACAAAGGTCTCATTCACAAATCATCAAAGGTTTACATAATATGGTTATATGTTGTGGATGCTTTACTTCAAGTTGTCAAGATTACATCAGGATGTCTTCATGAATCTCATGAAGTTGGTCTTAAATTTGATAGATCATGTATTGGGTGCAAGCAATTGCTGATCAAAATAGGTTGCAGAAGATGTCTTCATTATGTCTTCAGAGGATTCTCAGTGTGTCAAGAACTGTGTGTCAATATGATTCAGGGTGTGACTTAAGAAAAGGTAATATTAAAACATGATGTAGATTGGAATTTAATTAGTGTATTAAGTTGTTTCATGATGAAGAGTTATGTCATCATATATTTTGTTCACATTATACCATATGTCTTTATGTGCTTGATGGAGAAATGTAGAATGCATAGATTAAGGCAAATTCAAAGGATATTAAAATTTTATGTGACCTAAATTCTTTCTAGAATGTAGATCGTAAGGCAAATTCAAATGTCATGCACTTTTAGTTCTAATTAGAATGTGACTTGAAATTAGAGGTCATTTCACTTATGCTGACCTATTAAAGGGGTCTTGGATCGTTATGCCACTGGCCTCTTTATCTTCCTTTACCAATACTGTCGGTTACCTCCTTTGAGCGCGGGTAGCCAAAGGCAAGATCAATGGTTCTTTTTAAAACTTCAATGGATGTGTGGGCTATCATTAGTGGTTGTCATTTAAACTTCGATGCCTCCTCTTAGTGCATAAAGCTTGACGTACTTGTCAACGTCTGCAGAGATAAGGTTTTAGAAGAGGCTATTTTTAGCCCGTTTAAAAAGGAAGAACTTTGTGGAATGTTTTATGAGATTTATTTCTATTTTTTTGGAGATTTAAAAGATTCTTTTTAAGAAGATCTTTTTCTATTTGTTGGATATATTAAAGAAAGGGTAGAGTTAGTTATTTTTTTTATTTGAGAAGATTAAGAAATGAATAAGTTTCTTTCTTGGAGAACCATTTTTTTATCTTCATACAGAAGGCTTTTGTGGAGCAGGTCTAAGAAGATTTTTTAAGTAGTGAGTTTGAAAAATATTATGGAAGGCATTGTGACATTTCTTTTTGATAGGTTATGAAATTTTTTTTCAAGGGTCTTAAAAATATCTAAGACATGGAAGCAATTTTTGAAGATAAATGCAAAGAGAAGATGAAAGGTTTTTTAGAGAAGGAAAATGAAGAAAAACATAAAATGAAAGGTCATTGTAGGTGCATTGTGATTGATTTTATTTTTGCAGGTAAATAGATTTTTTGAAGATGATTTATGCAGAGGAGAAGAATGTGAAAGGACATTTAGATTTTTATATAATGACATTGCAGGTTTAGTGTGTTATGATTTTAGGATGTGGATCAAAATGCAGTGATCAAGACATATTTCTAAAAATTCTTTTCAAAATAAAATATAGATGAATCATGTGATTTGAGAGATGTACAAGATCATGTTTTTGTAGGAATGAATCAAATAAGGATGAAGACTTTATGCAGAGAACTTACAGATTGAACCATGAAGACAATATGCAATTGATTGTGAATTAGGTGAATTGATTGTACAGAGATAATGAGACTAATATGCAGATTGAATTGGATGTAAAAAGATATGCAAATTTAGAGGCTTGTATTGAAACAGAGAAACCCTCTATATTACTTGTATTGTTTTGATTGTATTTGCCAGTGAGGCTTTATGTGCCAGTGAGGCATTTTGTAAAGCTAGTGAAGCTTCCTTGGTTAGACCTATTTGTAACTAGTGAGGTTTTGAATAAGCCACTGAGGCAATTTTGAGTGGTTTTTCTACCCCATGAGGGTTTTCCACTCTAGTAATCCTTGTGTTATGATTTGCCTCTATGGGTGTGTTTTCTACTGTCTTACTCACAAGTCTAGATTTATGCCTTTCATTACCATACTTGTGCATATGTGTTTAATAGTTTATTGATGTCTTCCTCTCTCTTTGTCTTGTAAATTAAAAGGTGCAAAAAGATTTTAAAAATTAGACAACACTGATTCACCCCCCCTCTCAGTGTTGTCCTATACTCCAAAAAGTGGTATCAGAGCATAGGTTCCCTATAGAAGTCTAATCAGCTTGGGTAGGTCTTGAGTATGGAGTACCATGGGTAAGTGCAAAAGAAATAGAGAAAAGAAAAATGTCAAGTCTCATACTGATCAAAAGACACCATCTATACCAAATTCAGATGTTGATATAAAATTAGTTGATAGAAATGTCTCAAAAGGTGAGTCAGGGGTTCCTTTCTTTAATGGTTCAGACTTTTCTGTTTGGTGTACTAGAATGCAAAACTATCTATTCTCTTTAGGGTATGGTGTTTGGATGCCTGTTGAGAATGGGTATTTTTCTTCCTCTCAATCACCTATTACTGCAAATAACAAAGAGGCTTATGAATGTAATCATATAGAAAAGAAGGCCATTTTGTCTAGTTTATCTAATGAAATCTCTTGTCAAGTTAAACATTGTGAAACAGCTCAAGATGTGTGGAAGGAGTTGATGAGAATTGATCAAGGAGATGCACTTGATGGAGAGGACAACTTGTTATCTAGAAGAGTGATAATGATGAAATTCATTCACATGAAGAAGATGAAGTATAATCTTTTTCAGAAGGAGGTAACATTATGAGTGATTATGATTAGGAATATGATGAACAAGAATATGAGGTTGATATAGAAGGAGAACTTATATGTGCTTTGGATAAAATCAAGAAGTACAAAAAGGAGAATCAGACATTAGAATTGCAACTGCACCAAGAAAAAGACTTAAAAGACAAAGCACTTTCAGACCTTGAAGATGCTAGAAATTTGATTATAGATTTGAGAAATCAAGTAAGTGAATTAGATAAATTAATTATCAATTTGAAGACAGAGGTTGAGAAAGATAAGAGAATAGTTGATGTAACAAAGTCTAAGTTGGAAGCTAAAACAGTTGAGTGTCAAAAGCTTGAAGGAGAAATATTTTCTTTAACAAAAGATCTCAAGGATGTTAGAAAGCAGTTGGAAAAGAATATGAAATTTGAAGAGAGCACAAGCAAGTTACATGAGATACTGGGTAAACAAAAACAACATAGAGACACTACTGGACTTGGTTATGAAGAAGGAGAGTGTTCCAAAGTTAGAGAGACTCCTAGAAAGAAAATTGATTTAAGTTATCATGTTGCTACTCTTGAAGACAAAATGCACAATCAAAGGAGAAAATTTATAAGAACTACTTCAACAAGACAAGCTTATATGTAGATGTATAATTATTCATTTAATGGTTATTGTTACACCTGTAATCACTTTGGACACAAAGTAGTTAATTGCAGAAGAAATCAATTTGCTTCAATATGGAGTACTAATGTTGTATGTTTCAAGTGTAATTCTCCTAGTCATAAAGCATATAGTTGTAGAATAGATGGAAGAATAACATCAGCTGGTTTAAAAGATTGGAAAAAGAAAAGGTTGAAAAGGTTTGGAACAAGAAACCTGAACAAAAGAAAGAACCTGTGAAAGTGTTGAGGAAGAAACAAAGTCAAGAGAAGACAGATTCTAAACTTGTGCATCTTGCACAAGTTACATCATCAGTTGCATAACAGATAGTATGAAGTTAGGGGGAGTTGTTCATGTTCTATTAATTATCCCCAATAATTTTCAGGAGGTTGAAAATGCATGTCTCTACATTTGGTTTTGCAAAGGTATTGATAGTGGTTGTGTATATATCAGATTTGACATTGTGTTGCAAAAAGGTGTCTTGTGCAGGAACAAGACGATGGTCTTCATCAAGATAATCTTCATTCCTTTCAAGATGGTTTCATTCTTTATCATGCCAAGAAGTGTGTGCATGAGTAAATTGATTGGAGGTTGTTGTAGATTGATTGTTGTCACTATCATGGAAGTCTTGGCAAGATCATTTCTTGTGTGACCATCATGTCATCATGAGTTGTGAATTTTGCTTGTTGAACCTACATTGTTATCAAATATTTTCTTGTTGAACCTACATTGTTGTTCATGAGTGTTGATGTGATTATGATATCTTTGCATGGAGTTCAAGTTTATATGAGTCATATCAAAGGAGTCAATTTTATGCCTTCATAATCATACATCATACTTTATACTTTAGGAGATATTGGAGATGTGTCATTCAAGTCAAAAAGAGTTGATGATTGTGAAAAAATTGTTTGTCATGAAATTTGTTTTGCTATCACAAGTAATGTCATCAGGAGTTTGTTTTTGATAGCAGAGATATGTCAATCTTCATATTAACAAAAGAAGTGATTAGTGGATTTCATAGTATTCATCTTCATTTTCATATTGGTGTAATGACATGAAGTGGTTTTGCTGAGATAGATATGCATGCTTCATTATATCAGGACAATGCTCTTTTGTGGAGACTTTTTGATATAATAGATCTCATTTTATGTATGCATAGAATGGTATAGTCTATGGGTAGTTTATAATAGTGGTTTGATGCTTTGTGCCTCACATAATGTTTCTCTCATATTTTGTGCTTCAGGATGTATATCTTCAAGTGTGTGCTTCATGGTGACTTGTTGTTCTCAAGTTGAAGACTTGTTTTCAGGCATTGTCAACATGGTTTGTCAACATGGTTTGTCATATGCTGGCTTCAGATTTGTTATTTTCTATCATCATAGATCATCACAGGTTCAAAGGGGAAGATAATAGGATAAGAGGAGTTTATGTCTTCATTATTATATCATGCTTCAAAATCTTCATAATGCAATGTGATTGTAAATGTTATGATCAAGCTTTAACATCTTTCAGTGGAGTTAAATGATAGGGGGAGTATCTTATCCTTTGTCTTTTGATGTCAAACAAGGGGAGAGAGATAAAATGCATCATGTAGTTTTTCCATCAATGACAAAGGGGGAGATAGATGTAGATTGATTGTCATTGATATCAAATAGGTGTTGATTTGATGATGCAGGTACATCGTAGTGAAAGTTTGATCATACATGGAATTCATCATGATCTTCATGTCTTCATATGGCAGAATGTTTTAGGAGTTCATCGTGATCTTCATACAATGAATTTAGGGTGACGACAATGTGACATGTGATGTCAATGGTTAGGTGATATCATTAGTTCATATGAAGAATGTGAAGAAGGTTTGATTTCTCATTTCAGGAGTCATCTCTCATGTTTCATAAGACTTGTCTTATTATTGATTGTGTCACTAGTTTGATAATGTTTGATTGTCTTGATGTTGTTGGTTGATGGCATAATCATATACAATACAAAGTACAAGTTGCTTCATGGTTGAGTTAGGAGATGCAAATGGTCTAAGAAATGCGGGATGTAAGTTTGTTGTCTTGGCTCACAAAGTTCATATTGTTCAATGTTGCTCATTGGTTTAGCTCACATGCTTACATGCAAGGAGTTTGTATGGTATGGTTGGCAATATGTTCAAGATGAATATAGTAAAGTTGATATCAAATGTCATGAAGTGCATAGGAAGGTTTGTCATGATATTATTTGTCATGATATCAAATGTCATAAAGTTGATAATACAAGGTTGGGCACAAGAAGGTTTGAGGTTCGTTGAGTTGATGATATGAATTGATTGATTTCATTTGTAGAGGTTTCATTCACAAATCATCAAAGGTTTACATAATATGGTTATATATTGTGGATGCTTTACTTCAAGTTGTCAAGATTACATCAGGATGTCTTCATGAATCTTATGAAGTTGGTCTTAAATTTGATAGATCATGTATTGGGTGCAAGTAGTTGCTCATCAAAATAGGTTGCAGAAGATGTCTTCATTATGTCTTCAAAGGATTCTTAGTGTGTTAGGAACTGTGTGCCAATATGACTCAGGGTGTCACTTAAGAAAAGGTAATATTAAAACATGATGTAGATTGGAAGTTAATTAGTGTAATAAGTTGTTTCATGATGAAGAGTTATGTCATCATATATTCTGTTCACATTATACCCTATGTCTTCATATGCTTCATGGAGAAATGTAGAATGTAGAGATTTGGCCAAATTCAAACGATATTAAAATTTTATGTGACCTAAATTCTTTTTAGAATGTAGATCTTAAGGCAAATTCAAAGGTCATATCACTTAAGTCATGCAAATTGAAATGTCATGTACTTTTAGTTCTAATTAGAATGTGACTTGAAATTAGAGGTCATTTCACTTATACTAACCTATTAAAGGGGTCTTGGATTGTTCTACCACCAGCCTCTTTATCTTCCTTTACCAATACCACTTGTTACCTCCTTTGGGCACGGGGTGCAAAAGGAAAGATCAATGGTTCTTTTTAAATTTTCAATGGGCACACGGGCTATCATCGGTGGTTGTCATTTAAACTTCGATGCCTCCTCTTAGTGCATAAAGGTTGACATTCTTGTGAAAATATGCAAAGATAATGTTTTAGAAGAGGCTATTTTTAGCCAGTTTAAAAAGGGTGAACTTTGTGGAATGTTTTATGAGATTTTTTTTTTTTTGAGATTTAAAAGATTCTTTTTAAGAAGATCTTTTCTATTTATTGGAGATATTAAACAAAGGGAAGATTTGGTTATTTTTTTTATTTGAGAAGATTAAGAAATGAATAAGTTTCTTTCTTGGAGAACCTTTTTTTTTTAATCTTCGTACAAAAGGCTTTTGTGTAGCAGGTCTGAGAAGATTTTTTGAGCAGTGAGTTTGAAAAATATTATGGAAGGCATTGTGACATTTCTTTTTGATAGGTTATGAATTTTTTTTCAAGGCTCTTAAAAATATCTAAGACATGGAAACAATTTTTGAAGATAAATGCAGAGAGAAGATGAAAGGTTTTTTAGAGAAGGAAAATGAAGAAAAGCATAAAATGAAAGGTCATTGCAGGTGCATTGTGATTGATTTTATTTTTGCAGGTCAATAGAATTTTTGAAGATGATTTATGTAGAGGAGAAGAATGTGAAATTACATTTAGATTTTTATATAATGACATTGCAAGTTTAGTGTGTTATGATTTTAGGATGTGAATCAAAATGTAGTGATGAAGACATAGTTCTAAAAATTCTTTTGAAAAGAGAATATAGTGAATCATATGATTTGAGAGATGTATGAGATCATGTTTTTGTAGGAATGAATCAAATAAAGATGAAGACTTAATGCAAATAATTTATAAATTGAACCATGAAGACAATATACAATTGATTGTGAATCAGGTGAATTGATTGTACAAAGATAATGAGACTATTATGCAAATTGAATTGGATGTAAAGAGATGTAAATTCAGAGGCTTGTATTGAAATAGAGAAACCCTCTATATTATTTGTATTGTTTTGATTGTATTTGCCAATGAGGCTTTATGTGCCAGTGAGGCTTGTATGGTTAGTGAGACCTCTTTATGTGCCAGTGAGAAATTTTATAGAGCTAGTGAAGCTTCCTTGGTTAGTGAGACCTATTTGTAATCAGTGAGGCAATTTTGAGTGGTTTTTCTACCCCATGAGGGTTTTCCACTCTAGTAATCCTTGTGTTATGATTTGCCTCTATGTGTGTTTTCTAATGTCTTACATGTCCTAATTCATGCCTTTCATTATCATACTTGTGCATATGTGTTTAATAGTTTATTGATGTCTTCCTCTCTCTTTGTATTGTAAATTAAAAGGTGCAAAAAGATTTTAAAAATTAGACAACACTGATTCACCCCCCCTCTTAGTGTTGTCCTATACTCCAACATGTACCAACATTCAACCCATCAACAATCCTTCAAAATCTTGCATGCATATGCGGTATTGAGAAGAGCAATGGAGATCAATCAAGTTTAGCATGGTGATCAGTTTGCATTTATGTTTGTTGTTTTCATTTTCATGTTGTCTTGTCCTTCATTGTACATTGTTAGGGTTTTCATCATTTTTATTTATGCATTTACCCTAGCTAGATTTTTACCGTAACTACAGCCTTATCAACAAGACTAGCCTTTTTTGAACTTGCCCCTTTCTTTGACTCCATCTGTCTTATATCAGAAAACTAGCAGTTGAGTAAATTCCCTATCAGCAAAACCATGGGCTCTTGAATCAAGCCCTACTATTAGACTTATTTTCCTTGTCTTTCTCTTCCACAACCTTGTCTCCCTTTTCTTTGTTGTCACCTTATCGGTGAATCGGCTAAAAGCCAAACTCCTAAAAAGTTAGTGATTTTGGAGAAAAGATGATTCACCGACCATGGTAAAATATGAAAAAATTCTAAGGGATAAAAAGGGAACAAGTCTTAACCATTTTTTGACCAAGGAAAAAAACATAGAAACCAAACTTTGAACAAGCATAACTTCTTCATTTAATGGATCTTCGACATGGTTAAAAAGGAAAAATTGCCTAGAATTCAATTCTCTTAAGAAATTTTACCTAGAATATGGATTAGGACATGACATTTTACCTTGGTGACTATTGGAGCCTTATTAGGCAAAATATGTCCACAGGACTTTTGGATTTTTTAGGGGAAAATGAAGCATTTTGGAAGAAAAATTTTGTAGGTGCCAACACTGGCTCTGGTTGGGGACGTGTGACAAGAAGTGTCACAATGAGAATCCAAAATATCCCCGGGTAGACCAAAAGTAAAAAAATGAATAGGGGAAACACCTGAAACATATTTAGAACAAGGGTGTATATACAATAGAACATACAGTCATAAGGGAAAATGACTGCAAGAAAAGTTTTAGATCACTATAGGTTAAACCTACACAAAATTATTGCAACTACTTGCCTCTGTCAAAGACAAGTTGAATTAAGGAGCTGATCTCCCTCAAACCAAAATTACATTTTGTACCCAGCTACAACAATTAAACATTGTCCCTTGCACATGCTAATCTGCAACACATGCTTGTGGAGCCAAGGTCAGTGGCATGAATAAAATTATTATTGCATGACAACCATAAAAGATAGGTACTTGACCTATTCATATCTATATCATGCTTGTTCTAGGTAGCATGGGGTGCAAAACTAAAACTTAGGTCAGCAACAAAAGAGACAAATGAAGGAAAACCTCCATTACCATGTGCCAGGCTATCACACCTACTAACCTCTAAATGTAAATTGAGGGAAAAAAAATACCTCCAATTCACATGGAAAAGCAAACCATGCCTGAATGCATTGTTGATCCATAAGAGAACGAACTTCATCTTGTAGAGCAAATTGGAAAGATTCCAGCTCAGTCATATCTTCAAGTTGGGCTGCAACATGTTGGAACTCAGGCATAAAGATTCCTTGCTACTCATACACATCAATGTCCCACACAAAGGACTCAATCTCTATTGTAGCACCGACAAATTCAAGAGCTAACAAGTATTTCACATCAAAATGAAAGCACTCATAATCATTTGTAACTCCATCAAGCTCTTGAACAAAAATTTCATGTGTTGTTATAGATTTTACATTCTAAGTCATAAGTATGACTTAGGTTGCAACTCAAAACATCAACACATAAATCAATATCATGAGACACTTCAAATGAAGAACCATGTTCTTCCAATTGTCTCTCTGTTTTATTTTCACTCACGCAACTTTCTGTGTCATATTCACTACTGCAAACAGACTGATGACACACTTCTTCTTCTACATTCATTTTTGTTTTGTTTCCTTATGGCTGAAATGAAGCACATTCTGCATGAGGAAGAGAACATGCCTTGCACCAAAGAAATAGGTTCTCATATGTGTCCATATGATCACCATCCTCAAAATCCAGGGCAAGCTCTTCACACTAAAACTCTATGACTACACCAACAATTGTCTCTGATCGATTCTCATCATGTGCCACCACCTCCACATCTACCTCAGACAAAAAAATACTGACTGCCTCATCACACACAGGCATTGAAATGAACTAGACAACTAAGAGGGGGGTAAATCAGTTGTCTCCAAACTTAAACAATTCTGCACCTTATAACATTAAACACTTGTCCACTGTTTGTTATGATTAAGTCATGAATGCATTAATTTAGAAACATAAACACAATTGCAAGATCATACATAAGAGACACTAGATTTTTAGGTGGAAAACCCTGTTAAGGGAAAAACCACGGTGGATGTTAGTCCACAAGATATATAAGTTATAACAATACCAATAATCAGAGGCTTACTACCAATAGGGCTCACTGCCCAAAAAAAGGCTCATTGCCAAGGGGTGGCTCACTGCCAAGGGTTTTGAATTGAGATAATAGCATCTACTCCATGCCTGAATTTAGTTCAATTGAAGCACAATACTCTTCCTCTACTCTACTCTGCCTTCTACACTTCTTCACTTAGCTTTTCATTTTTCACACTTGGATACATTTTCATGACTCAATTACAAGTATTTATACACTAGACCAACTTTGGAATGATCATCAAGGTCGACATTACAATCATCAATCATTGGAACAATCTCCAAGGTCAGCATTACAAACATACATAAAATAGGTCTCGACCTAATACAAATTTAGCTAAGGAAATGTAGTAAAGATGTATGCAGATCAATCCATACCTTAGCTGGGACTCAAACATGATCTTCGATGCCATGACATGCTTCTACAACCTTCAATATATCTCTGCAATCATTGGAATTAACCAAGTTGGTTAAGATTGGTTACATGCTATGTTATCTGGAAGTAAATGTCAAACATGATCTCAATTCCTTAATGCAGACCAATGTAAATGTAGGAATACGATTAGGAGGCATCCACAAGCATGTTGTAATTACTAGGAGTAAATGTACAAAATCTAACCACTTTACCCATGAGATTCTTCACATCGGAGCACATGAACTTCACTGTCTTCAATTGTCATAAAAGAAAGATAGCTTGTGGACCACTAAATCATGAACCATTG
This sequence comes from Cunninghamia lanceolata, assembly GCA_027924645.1. Classification (NCBI taxonomy): domain Eukaryota; kingdom Viridiplantae; phylum Streptophyta; class Pinopsida; order Cupressales; family Cupressaceae; genus Cunninghamia; species Cunninghamia lanceolata. The sequence goes on along the minus strand of BSBN01000098.1, from coordinate 4,652,013 downwards.
TAGTTGTAGGCACTTATCAACATCCCATACTTCCCTCTAGAACTACAAAGAAAAATACTTCAATGCAGAGGAATGCGGAGCAAAATACTTTCTCCTTGTTACTAGTGAATAATCAGAAAAAAATAGGTTTTACCCTAGTGAATGTAACTCACTCACCTCTTGATACCAGAGGCTCAAACTTAGGATTTAGTATCTTCAAACATGCCTCTAAATAACTTCCAATCTGCAAACCAAGATCTTCACTTTCAAAGAAATGTGGAGCAGTCTTCTAGACTGTTCTTTAGTATGCAACTCACTGTCTTCACTGTGATTCATTGTTCACTTTCTGATTCTTCTGGAGGGGCTAATTTTCTCAATATCCTCAACATATAAAGCTTCTAAATAAATAATAAAATAAGATACAGTTGACACCAATGAAAACATCAATTAGGCACATACTTGCAACAATCTGCCCCTTTGTCATTGAAGGCAATATATGATGTGAAAAACCACAACAACCATCATGACAAGATTCTTCCCCTTTCTTTTTACACATCTACACTCTTTCTTAGTTTTTCACATGATTTCTCTCCCCCTTTGACATCATTGGCAAAGGGCACATACTTGCACTCTACTACTCTGATCCAACTTTCCTCTAAACTCTCTGACTACTCCCCTTGAGAAGTAGCCCTTAAAGCATCAATCTTGTTCTGGAGGTGGGACTCCAAGCACCACTAGACTGATGCACTCGTATGAATCTTAGTTTAGAGTAGGAGGGCTGATAACCCCTAGCTTTGATTTGAGATACTCAAAAGTATCCTTAGGTAGAGGCTTGGTGAAAATGTTTGCAATCTGATCTTTTATAGATACATACTCCAACTTGACTTCATTCTCTATCACCTTTTCTCTTAGAAAGTGATATCTTATGGATATATACTTTGTCCTCGAATGCATTACTAGATTTTTTGATATGTTTATGGCACTTGTATTGTCACAAAAGATTGCAATTAGATCTTCATACACAACTCTGATGTCTTTCAATACCCGCTTCATCCATAACACTTGACTGCAACTACATGCTAGTGCAATGTATTCTGTATATTGAGTCTTGTTTCTTGCTTAACTAGGATACCGGCCTTTTTCCCAAGAAGAATACACCTCCACTTATACTTTTCCTGTTGTCCACATCTTTGGCCCAATCTACATTAGTGTATGCACTGAGACTAAAATCATTGTCTTTTGGATACCACAAACCATAATCCATTGTGCCTTTCAAGTATCTCAGTATTCTCTTGACTACCATCACATGTGACTCTTTAGGTTCTGCTTGAAATCTTGCCACAAGACAAGCTGCATGCATTATGTCAGGTCTAGTTTGGGTTCGATAAAGTAATCCTCCAATCATAGATCTATATCTTTTTTAATCTGCCATAGGTGAGTCATCATTTTTGTTCAAATTACAACCAGTTACCATGTGAGTGCTTACTGGTTTAGAGTCCTCCATTCCAAACTTCTTTAACAACTCTTTCACATACTTAGACTGAGAAATGAAGATACCTTTATTTGATTGATTGATTTGTAGACCTAAAAATAAATTCATCTCACCAAACATGGACATTTCAAATTCATTTTTCATTTCCCCAGCAAAAGCCATGCACATACCTTCATTGCCTCCAAAGATAATGTCATCAAAAAAGACTGCAACAATTGGGATTTGTTCATTATTGATCTTGAAATAGAGATTACTATCAGTAGTACCCTTACTGAACCCTAACTATATCAGATATTTATCCAATCTTACATACTAGGCCTTGGGGGCTTGTTTTAGTCCATACAGTGCTTTCTTCAATTTGTATACCATGTCATCCTGATCTGATGACTGGAATCCTTCCAGTTGTTCACTATAGACTTCTTCTTCCAATTCTCCATTCAAGAATGTAGACTTTACATCCATTTGATATACCTTGAAATCTTTGTAGGCTGCAAATGCTAAAAACATTCTTATTGCTTCAATCCTTGCCACTGGTAAAAATGTTTCCTCAAAATATATTCCTTCAACTTGAGAGTATCCTTTGCATACCGACCTTGCTTTGTTTCTTACCACTTCACCATTCTCATTCATCTTGTTCCTAAAGACCCATTTGGTGCCAATTACATTTTTATCTCAACTGGTCTAGGAACAAGATCCCAAGCCTAATTCTTCTCTATCTGCATCAGTTCTTCTTCCATAGCCTTTACCAAATTTTCATCATTGCAAGCTTCATTTACATTTTTAGGTTCCACTTGAGAAATCAAACAATAATTAACCTATTCATTAGCATCTTTCTTCTGGTCTGAACTCTTTTACTCTTATCTCCTATGATTTGATCTTCAGAGTGATTTAACTTCACATACTTGGGTGTCTTAGTAATGATTTTTGGAGCTTATTCTTCTTCTTCCTCTAAGTTTTCTTCTTGCTACACTACTACTTTGTTTGTAGGGACATCTGGTTCATCAGATTCATATCCACTTGATATCTTTTCCTTGCTTTCACCAACTTTGATATTTGCACTCTCAATGATCTTCTTCAACCTGTTATTGTAGCACTGGTAGGTTTTGCTCTTGGTAGAGTATCCAAGGAAGATACCTTCATCACATCTTGCATGAAACTTACCTAGATCTTCATCTCTTTTGATATAGCACTTACTACCAAAAACTTTGAAATATTTCATAGTATGAAATTTACCATGCCACAACTCATAAGGAGTCTTAGAACTATTACCTTTTACTTGGACTCTGTTTAGGATGTATACAGTAGTGTGAATTTCCTCTCTCCAATATACTTCCGATAGGTCAGCCTCTTGAACTATCCCATTTTTCCTTTCAACTACTCCATTTTGTTGTGGAGTCCTAGGTACAAATAATTGTCTCTTTATCCCTTGTTCCTCACAGAAGAAGTTAAAATCATTTGATGTAAACTCTCCACCTCTATCAAACCTCAAGCACTTTATCTTCAAATCTAGCTCATTCTCAACCATTTCCTTGAATGGTTTGAACTTTTCTAGGGCTTCTACTTTTTCTTTTAAGAAGGTAACCCAAGTCATTCTAGAATAATCATCAATCAGTAACATGAATTACTTGTCTCCTTGTAGAATTCTTACTCTGGTGGGTCCACATAGATATGTATGCATTAATTTTAGTAGTGCATTAACAGATTGGTCCTTGCTCTTGAAACTTGTTCTTGTATGTTTTCCAAATTGGCACTCCTTGCACAAGGTATCAGCAGGATTCACAAGCTTGGGCAAATCTCTTACAGCCTGAGTGGAATTTATTTTCACAATGTTGTCAAAATTGATGACACAACCTTCTATGCCACAACCAACTTTCATCATTCTCGGCCAACAAGCAATGTTGATTAATTCCTTTCAAATGATAAATGTTACCTGTTGTCTTCTTACTAGTTGCAATCACTATTCTCGAGCTTTCCAAAATTGTACATCCATTGTCCTTGAATCTGAGATCATAACCTTTGCCACACATTTGACCAAAACTTAAGAGATTATGCTTTAATCCTTTCACATATAAGACATCATCAGTGTTATGCTTTCCATCAAAAGAAATGGATCCTTTTCCACAAATCTTACCAGTTGTTACATCACCGAACCTAACTAGTCATCCATCATATCTTTCCAGACTTATGAACTTACTTTTGTCACCAGTCATGTGATGAGAGAATCCACTGCCAATAACCCATTCATCTTTGTCTTCAACAACCTGAGTAGCTAAGGCACTTTCCACTGGTTTTTCTTCCTTCACATAGCTGCAGGATTAGTAGTCATAGGTTCTTCTTTAATAGCAATAAACAATCATTCATTACCAGATGTACTAGAATTATCTAGTTCACCATCTAATACTCCTTCATCATCATCAAGATCTTCAACATATTAACATTTCTTTGGGATTCTAGGTCTATTAGGTCTTGGCTTAGGAACTCTTGTGGGGCATCTAGAAGCATAATGACCAACTTTACCACAACTGAAACATTTGAAATGAACTTACCAGTACCTCTGAGTAGATTGTTAACAAAGTTGGCTTCAAGTTCTTCAAGCTCATAATCTAGTTCCACCTTGTACTTTTCAGATCTGGGGGTTCTTTCTGAAGTGTTGGCCTTGAAAGCAATCTCTATCTTTGGAAGTGAATCACCAAGTTCTCACATTTCAAAGGCTGTTAACTTCCAGAGGAACTGATCTTTTGCAATCTTTGTCACTATCATTACTTCTTCAATTGCAGCCACCTTATGACTATATGATTTAGGTAGTGATCTAAGAATTTTGTTCACAACTTCAATATCCTCAAATTTTCCTCCTACACTTCTAATGCTACTCACAAGTTCGTCGACCTTTTTCATGAACGATGTTATGTTGTCATCTTCACTCATCTTCAGACATTCATATTTTGCCTTCAAACTCTGCAACTTGGCACTCTTCATAGATTCATCTCCTTCATATAGATTCTTCAGCTTTTCCTAGATTTCATGAGCAGTTCTAGTTCCATGATCTTTGTTACTTCAATGTCGGATAAGGCACTTACCAGGGCATCTTTGGCTTTTATGTTCAACTCAAATTCATTAATTTCATCTTCAGTTTGTAGACCATTCTTTGGTATTTCATACTTATTTTTAGTTATTTTCCAAACAGTATAACCCAAGCAGAGGAGATGGGTTTTCATGTGAATCTTCTAGATGGAGTAGTTTGTTCCATCAAACCATGAACTTTCCTTCTTAAACGACATCCTGGATTAGCCTCAAGCGGTCAAGATTTCTTTTGAGGAACCTTGCTCTGATACCAATTATTGAAATGAACTAGACAACTAAGAGGGCGGTGGATCAGTTGTCTCAAAACTCAAACAATTCTGCACCTTAAAACATTAAACACTTGTCGACTATTTGTTATGATTAAGTCATGAATGCATAAACTCAGAAACATAAACACAATTGCAAGATCACACACAAGAGATGCCAGATTTTTACATGGAAAAGCTTGTTAAGGGAAAAACCACAGTGGATGTTAGTCCACAAGATATATAAGTTATAACAATACCAAAAATTAGAGGCTCATAGCCAATAGGGCTCACTGCCTAGAAAAAGGCTCACTACCAAGGAGTGGCTCATTGCCAAGGGTTTTGAATTGAGATAATAGCATCTATTCCATGCCTGAAATTAGTTCCATTGAAGCACAACACTCTTCCTTTGCTCTGCTCTACCTTCTGTACTTCTTCTCTTAGCTTTTTATTTTTCACACTTGGATACATTTTCATGACTCAATTACAAGTATTTATACACCACATCAACCTTGGAATGATCATCAAGGTCGGCATTACAATCATCAACCATTGGAACAATCTCCAAGGTTGGCATTAAAAACACACATAAAATAGGTCTAGACCTAATACAAAATTAGCTATGGAAATGTAGTAAATATGTATGCAGATCACTCCATGGCTTAGCTGGGACTCAAACATGATCTTCCATGCCACAACATGCTTCAAAAATATTCAATATATCTTCACAATCACTAGAATTAACCAAGTTGGTTAAGACTAGTTACACACTATGTTTTCTGGGAGTAAACTTCAAACACGATCTCAATTCCTTAACATGGACCAATGCAAATGTAAGAATATGATCAGGAGGCATCCACAAGCATGTTGTAATCACCAGGAGCAACTGCACAAACTCTAACCACTTGACCCATGAGATTCTTCACACTAGAGCACATGAACTTCACTATCTTCAACTGTCATAAAAGAAAGATAGCTTGCGGACCACCAATCATGAAACATTGTAGTTTTAGGAACTTATGAACATCCTAGACTTCCCTCTATAACTATAGAGCAAAATACTTCAATGCAGAGGAATGCAGAGAAAAATACTTTCTCCCTGTCACTAGTGAATAATAAGAAAAAAGTAGGTTTTACTCTGGTGAATGTAACTCACTGAATTCTTGATACCAGAAGCTCAAACTTAGGATTTAGCATCTTCAGACATGCCTCTAAATAACTTCCAATCTACAGACCAAGATCTTCACTTTCCAAGAAATACAAAGCAATCTTTTGGACTATTCTTTAGTATGCAACTCACTATCTTCACTGTGATTCACTGTTTACTTTCCAATTCTTTCGGAGGGGCTAATTTTGTCAATATCCTCAAGATATAAATATTCTAAATAAATAACAAAATAGGATACAGTTGACACCAATGACAACATCGATTAGGCACATACTTGCAACAATAGGAACAAAGGAGGGCAATACATTAAACAAGAAACAAGTTCCTTGCTCACTGTCTGTTTCTTTTAGTTTTATAGAATCAACATAATCTTGACTTTACAAGTTTATTCAACTTGCTGCTCACTTATGCACATAACATCCTCATTGTTCATTGGGCCACATACCTCAACATTTAGCTAGAATTCACCACTTTTTTCATCATTTTCACTTTCACTTGATGAACTATCCAGCCGAAGGTAGGTACAAATACTACTTTCATCGTATGCATCGCTGTCATATGACACACTAGCCTCTACTTCTACCCTTCAAACCACACAATCATCATCTGATATTGTGTCTAGATCACATGAAATAGTCACATCCCCACTATCTACAACTACCTGTGCATTTGAGGATATAGATTTTGCAATCATATCATGCTTAACTTTGTAAACATAATCAATGAACAAGTATGCCTATTGCATATCTACTAGGTTGAATTCCTCCCATATAGAACTTGAGCTTATAGAATCATCATAAGCTCTCAAATACATGTCAATACAAATAGGAAGACCAAGTCTAAAATTTTCTAGGATGTGAGACAAGGCAACTGCAAATCTGTAGCATAGCTCCATGCTAGACTCTCCTTCCTTCCTTCAGATATCTTCTAGTTCTTGGACAAGAAACATAGGGTCTAGACTATTTGCAAACTCTTCATCTTCAAATTGGAACTTGTCCATGAAATTTGAAAATGCATCAATGTGGGCCTTCCCATCAAAAACCTCACACCCATCAAATAAAGGCATCTGATAATAAATCCTTTTGGGCATGGATTACTACTCATAACTGATTTATGAGATGTCCATTTGCATGTAAGTATTTTCATTTTTAATAGGGGGAGGATGAGGAATAGAGCAAATGGGAGCATACTGCAATAATGACTCCAATAGTTGTTGGCTTTTTCTATTTCATACTACTTAGCTGCTAAGTCATTATGATTTTGCATGGGTGCATATAGGTTCTAGTTTGTATAACATGCAGAGCCATGACTGGAATACATACTTCTAGGATGGTCATGGGAATCAATTCCAATGTAATTCCTAGGGTTTGATACATAGAAAGAATCAGATGATAGATCATCCCTATGGTATCCAGGTTCATACCAATTGGCCATGGCTAAAACATCCTATAATATTGGGCAAGAACTGAGGTATACAAATTTGTTCCTTCAATATAATAGGAACAACAAACTTCAAAAATTAAGAAGAAATCCATGTACCTTTATTTTCACCAGCTGCTGCACCTTGAGATGGAGAATTCAGATGAACAACAACAACCAGAGTACATCAGTAACAAATTTTGTTCTTTGATAGCAAAGTCGCCACCTCTTTTAAAGAGGAAATCCTTGAAGTGTGACATATCTTCAAGGCCATGAACTGATTATGGGTTCAACTCACCAGAAAAGTCTTCAAATGATTTTAACCCAGCATTACATAGGCGCCAGTCCTTTCATGTAAGTTGATGGGCTACCAACTTACCCACATCAACAGACTACACAACATCAACGTGTAAACATGGGTCTAAAATTCTGAACCAAGATATCACTTCCCTGACAATGGCACCAAAATGTTGGTGTAAGTTGATTGGCTGCCAAATTACACCCGAAAATGGATGCAAGCTTTTTCAGTGACTATGTTGCAAAGTTCTTTCAAAATCTGAACCAAGATATAATTTCCTTGGCAACGACACCAAAATGTTGGCATAAGTTGATGGGCTGCCAACTTACACAACAACAAATTTCACCCGGCAATGGCTGAAAACTTCTTCAGTGACTATGTTGCAAAGGTCTTTCAAAATCTGAACTAAGATATTACTTCCCCAGTAGTGGCACTAAAATGTTGGTGTAAGTTGACGGGCTTCCCACTTAGCCAAACACATAGAAAATGTGAGGCCTCTCCCAGTCCTATCATTGGGTGGGAAGTGAGTTCATATTTTTACTTTGTTACGATGGTTTGATATCATGTATTTTACTCCAATGTTTTGATTAGACCATGACTATGATATACATATTATTTTGGACATATGATTTTAACTTAGACTACATATTTTGTATATCCACATACATCCTTATTTGATCTATATGATGCTTTCAAGATCATGGTTTGTATCTCATTTTAGTGAATTGTAACATTCATTGATGGGTGCCTTGGTATTACTCCATGAGTTATGATGTGTGATTCGTATACTATTCTGTGGATTATGTCATTTTGATATGTAGCATTGCATTTGTTCCATGAAAATATTGTTTATCATTTTTTATTTATATCAATTATTGTCATTCATCTATTAGAGAGGTTTTTATATCCATGCATGCATTGAAAAACATATGGAATTCTCTATTGAATGAAGAATTTGATGAGTTATAAGAAATATTAAAATGATTTATTAATGATATAGTTAGTTGTTATTATATCGTTGCTTCAGATATTTTATCTTAATTGTAACTGACATTGAAAAAGTGTGTAGGATCTGAACCAATGGATATGGGGAAAACACTTGGGGACTTGTTGTGGTTCCCCAGTAAGCCAACCTCTCCTATTTGGAGAGGCTTAGGTCCATTGTATAGTCATGTACATGTGATGTTACATCGGTGTGAAAGTGTGGTTGGTCTATGTGATTGTGACATCGTTATGTAGATAGTAGTGTTGTAAATGTGAAACGTGTGTTGTAATTGTGTGTCGTGTTGTGTGTCGTGTTGTATTGTGTGATAATATTGTGAATTTATTCTTTGGATTAAAGGGATTAAATAATTTTTCTAATCGCAATATTAATTGAAAAATTAGTACTCTTCTTATAAAAATAAAGCCTAAGTTTATTAGTCTAGGTGGGACCCTTGTGAAAAGAATAATAAATTTTTAAAAAGTTGTTTTTGAAGCACTTTTTTGGGGCTATTTTTATGTGACAAAAAATTAGATAAATAAAAAGAAGATTAATTTAAATGAGTGTCCAAAAGGGAGAAAGCTAAGTGGAACAACAAGGTGATGACACATGTTGTCCACAAAATGACACATGTTATCCACCTGGATGACTCATGTTGTTCATGGGGATAGGTGGGGAATAGAAAATAAAGGAGGAAAGGAATATCAAGAGGCTAGAAAATTGAGAGGGGGTTCTAAAAAATTTGGACTAAGAAGGGAGAAAAAGGGGAGAAGGAAGGAAATTTAAAAAAATAAGAAACTAGAAAAAACTGGAGGAGGAAAGGGAGATCATTGTGGAGCTTAATTAGCCCTCCAATTCAGCTAAGAATTCTAGGCAGGCCTTTAACCTATTTACTATGAATTAGCTTGAAGTAATTGAGTAAATTTGTGCCTATTACTGTTATTATAAAATATATATAAAAAATAAATTCAAACAACAAATGGAATTAAATCAAACAACTCATTGCAAAGAAAAATTGGATAGTGTTTTGTGTATGTTATGTTGGTTCATGTTGTATATTAATGTGTTGTTGTATGTGATGTATAATTATAGTAATAATGGGTGTAAGTAGAGTTGTTTTTGCTGTAACAAACCTTGTGTGGGGGAGAGAAAGTGAAGTTCATGTAGGAGTTGTTGTGGGTAAGACTACCCTGAATGTATTATGTAAAAATTGTTCTATGGGTAAGAGTACACTGTGAATTTTATTGAAAAAAAAATCTAGATGGGAGTACCCAATGCAATGTTCTTGTATTTAAATGGGTATGAGTACCCCATAAGAAGGTTTTGATGAACAAATGGTTAAGAGTACCATGCAAACATATACAAAGGGTATGAATACCCAAAGAAGTGAATCTCTGAGAAATTAATGGTAAATTCTCCTACATGATTATGACTTTTCTCTTCCCCTCTGTGAAGGTTTCTACAAGAAACCCTCTTGTGGACTGTGTAAAAAAATGTGTGAATGTTGAAGAATATATATATAGTGTTTTATTGCATGTGTCTTCTATATGTGTGTTTTCTATGGGTTTAGAAAATTGTGTTTGTGCAAACTACCTAGGTCTCCTTTTGTTTTCCCCTAGCTTGGGCATGGGCAGTTACTATCCCAGGCTAGGAGTTGAGCATCCCACTAGTTTCTTCCTAGGACCCTTACCTTATGTGCAGGTTTAGCAGGGCTGCAGGAAAGTATCAAGAAGCATCTATTGAAGAGAAGTAATTATCTATGCATCTAGTTGGACCAAGTGGGATCCTGAAACACTATGTAGATACATGTGTAAAAAACAAAAAAGGAAAAGAGAGGAGAGTAATCTGTTCTATACAAAAAAAAATATTATTCTTTGAGCTGTAGTATAATATAGTCAAGAATTTACTTGGTTTTCTTCCTGTGTAATAAAATGTAGCTATAACATAATAGAAAAAACATGAAGAGATTATAATTTTGGTAATGAGTAATAGCTTTTGTAAGTAGAGGAATTGTTGTTTTCTGAGCTATTCAAATAAAAGCTTTTATACCTTAAGTATTAGCAAATAAGAAATTGTATGATGGTTTATTTGATGTGCATCAGATTTATTTTTAGTAGCAAATAATGTTAAACCTATATGATTTATTCCTAATATGGAGGAAGGAATAGTTGTACATATGCATTGGAAATGATGAACATAATGACTAGAAATCTTTTGGTATCCATGATACAAAGCATAGGAATCTAATGTTTTAAAAATAAATAAAATAAACCATATTTATTTATTCTGTTGAAGCTGTCATGTATAGAGAAATTGCTTAGATATATGAACTCTCTCTTAGCTTAAAAACCTTCTAATAGCACTATTAATCCTATGGCAAATAAGGGGTTGAATCTGTAAAAGAGGATTTTCATTAAACAGAGTAATACTATGGCTTCCGGGGCCACTACAAATCCTCTGTGCAAGTACACTGTCAGACAGAAGTACACCTCTCAAATGTTTTAGTTTTATGAATTTATCTCTATTTTCTTTTCCTGCCTATTACAGGCGGCGTGGTCAAGGGGAGTGGAACCCCCAGTCCCCATAGGCTCGCAAGTCGTGGGGCCTGGGGGCTCCTTGCCAAAAGGGCCATGATCCCTATAGGAGCTGTGGACCCTCTTCAAAAAGGGCCATGACCCCTGTAGGATCCATGAACCCTCTTCAAAAAGGGCCACGACTCCACAAGGGCCGTGTGCCCTCAGGAAATAATACCCTCTCCCACGCTGGCTAACAAAGCCAAGCCCAACTCAAGAAAGTTTAGTTAACCTACCAAATCAGTATTTGATGTCGATATTTGGAATGATCATTAGAGCACCTTGTTCCCTATTACAAGAAAAACATAGTATTCATTTCAAACCCCTTTATAGTAATTCCTAATCCTAAGTCGTTGATCAAGGTCGCCACCTTGCAACAAGGAATAAAAAAGGCTAGGGTTACCAAATATAAAAGCAATAAGATGGAAAGAGATAGAGGTTCTTCCAACTAGAGGTGAAGGTTGCGGTCGTGCCTTTGGGCCTCCGCATCATAGAAATTTGAGAAGACAAAAATACACACACGAAAGGGTAAAACTAATAGACAACCCTAAATCTAACTAGTTGCTGCCACATGGAGAGGCCTAGTATTGTAGATAAATATTTTGTTGCCCAAAGAAAAACACAAAAGGGGGGGAAAGGTTAAGCCTATACCAGTTGTATCGACCCCATACAACAAGCTGGAAGGAAATACAGAAAGAAAAGTACTTGTGAGTGACATATATGCCTTGGCCACTGCCATGATCTTCGTCTATTTAGCAAGAGAAGAGAAAACACACAATGTTGCATCATGTTAGGGCAACTTAGGGTTGATCCCTTCTTTTTTGGGTTAGGTCATGTGCATGCCAAGTTGTGGAAATGTTGTCTTTTATCTTTTAAAGATTAGTTCATAGCTATCGAGGAGATTTGGGTATAACCCTAAGCGCTACATTTAAGAGTGTATATATAAAATTTAAATAGTTAAAATATTAAATTATAAGGTATATTTTATTTGGTAACATTAGGTGAGACATATAATTATTGGTCTTCTAATATAAGGATTGTAATAGTTGTATTTTAGGTGAAACTCGTATTTATTAGTTCCTTTGCATATAGGTAGTTATAGTTGATATTAGGGAGTGTCCTATATTTACCATTTCCCTCATATAAAAATTGTCATAATTTTGTAATTTAAACAATAACAAGAGATATACTTTTCGCAGTCTATGAAGAGACAAAACTCTTTTAAAATTAATGTGTTAAATTATTCCTTTTACATTAGTAAGCATATCTTCATTATAAAATTTAAACTAATATATAGTTTTTAAATAATAAATAGAGATAAATAATGAGATTTTGGATTTCATAAGCTCCTTTTTAAAGTTGAATGAAGGTTAATCAAGAGGACTAATTTATTCTTGGTAATGTTAGGTTCATATATTTTTCAAAAGTCAAAGGTAAAATTTAAAAAAAACAAAAAAAAATTATTTAGGATTTTTATTGTTGTATTTTATTGTTGTAAGTTGCAGCATTATAGAAAAATTGCAAACTACTATAGGGTCCTTCAGAATAATTCAACCTTTTGTTTCATTCCCTGACAATGTCACCATAATCTTGGTTCTCAAAAATAGGTATAACCCAAAACTCTGAAACATTCCTAAAACACCCAGGCCATGGATTGTCATCAAGATTATAGGAAGAGGTTTATCAACAAGTTAAGAGGGATTTTGGCCAACTACAGGAGTGGGTAGACTCCTCTTCTCTTCAGGCTCAGCTAGACCTAGGAGGATTATTCCTAGAGGCATGAAATGATAAATAAACATACAAAGCCATACCCAATGTACACACTTGACCCCCAAGTTGTCACTAGATCAAGACAAATTGGCTGCACAGGCCTCTCATTAAGTTGATTCAACTATGTGAATGTACATGCATAGGAAAGATGGTTTTTTACCTTGAAGCATAGGTGAAAGATTCGTTGATTTTTAAAAAAGTGTTTGATCTCTCTCCAATATGGACCGATGCCTACTCCATTGGGCAACTAAGTCATAAGAAGTAAAGAGGGAAGAAAGGATTGAACCATCATCAACAAAATACCAAAATGTATTCACATAAATTTCTTAGATTATACTTCATACATTGGACATACTAAACTATCCAAAACCAAACTATGACACATTTACAATAAAGAAATGACCTAGCACAAAGCATGCATGGATTTAAATGCTGTCACACATTATCAAATCTATATTACAATCACACAAGCAAATGTGGTGAGAGAAAAAATACAGCTGTAATTATACATTCCCCTGAATCATGACAAATGGCCATGGAGACATGCAGATGTATGAAATATGCTCTACAATTCATTCCTACACTGCATCAAAACACATTCCTCCATTTAACACCCATACTGACTTGATTTGAATCCCTGAAACTATCCTGAGGCACTGAATACTAGAGAATTGGCTCAAAGACCAACCCCAAAACATCTCAAAATGATGCATATATAGCATTACAATTCAAACTAACTACACCAATTCCCAACACTGCATTTAGTCAGTGAGTACACACCATGCTGAAATAAATTTTAGGCCCAGATATTTGTTAGAGAAAATGCACGTTAGAAGCTTGCCCATGCCCTGCAAACTGATTTCCTTCCCTTGAGGTACCTGCAAAGATCATGATCACTAAAACACTTCATCCTGCCACTAAAGTTTGTACCTATGCATTGACAGCATACACTATTCCTGACATCAGCAATTTTGCATCCATGGCAGCTAAGGGGGAAGAAAGGCATTTAAAAACAAGAGCCCTTCCATAGTGTTTGTAAAACTTTTACAACACTTTAAATAATATAAATATTTAAAAGTATCATCATTTTACAAAATCATGCCTTACATTCGAATCTGCATTTTAGTTTTGTCATATCGACAAAAGTCTTCCAGTAGGAAGTTGCCTCTACTTGCTCCATTGTAAAATTTCTTCTTCTACTTGGTGCTTGCATTTTCTCCCCTTATTAAGCTTGTTTGTGAATCTCACATTTTCTAAATTGATCCTTTGCCATTTTCCTTCATTTTCACTCTCTTGCTTTATCGACAAATTTTTCATTTCGGAAATAGTCCATCTCCTCCTTCTCTATCAACAATTTGCCACTCTTTCAAACCTTTTCTTCTTGCTCTATATTTACCTTATTGGCAAATCTTTAATTTGCTAAACTTTATCTATTACTCAGCAAAATCACCTCATGGTGAACTTTCTCTTTTGGCAGACTATCTCCTTGGTTGGCGAAGTTTCCTTTGTCTTCATCTTCCTCGTGCCTTTATCAACAAATTTGAATGTTTTTTAACTTGCCATCCTTCTTATCAGAAAAATTATGTTTTGTTGAACCAATTTTATCTCCTTAGTCAGTAAAATCTTGTTTTCTCAAACCAATCTCTTTGTTGCCTTTTTCTACCCTTCTATTTTCCCTTATCGGCAAAAATGCCATTTGTTGAACTCTCTTATACTTTCTTTTTTACCCTGTCAGCCAAATGACCTATCGACAAACTGCTAAAATTCCAAACTATTTCATTAGTTTGGATTTCTGTCGATTCCCCAACTTAATCCCTTTTTCCATCTTTTCTTTGTTTGCCTTAATCAAAATTTTCAATGTGTTTACCTTATCGACAAACTTGGCTTTTCTCAAACTTAGAAAGTTTGGCCTCAGTCCTCTACCTTCTGCTTTATCATCAAAAATGGCATTTTGCTAAACCTCACTTCTATGCCCTTTCCACCTTGTTGGTGAAAAGCACCCATCACGTACATAGCCAGCCATATTGCCTTAGTCGATAAATCTCCTCTTTCTATGAACTTTGGTAGATTTCCCTTTATATCGCCTTTGTCGGCAAAACTTCATTTTTCCAAACTTTCTATTTCTTCCTCAGGTGCATCTTTCATGCTTTATTGACAAAAGGTGACATCTCTGAACTAGAGGAAACATGCCCTTTAGTCTTTTCCCCTTTGGTCGTGTTATGTCATAAAGTGTCCCCCTAGGACTTTTACCTCCTAAGCTTAGTTGCCAGGTCCCTTAGTTTTAATCATGCATGTTAGAAATGAATCCTAAAACAAAATCCCCTGAAACCCATGACAAATGAGACTCAGGGGACATCTCTAAGCTTAATCAAGACCCAAAATAGGTCCTTGGTCTTAGGCGCCCACGCCCTTGCCCTGCCCTATTTTGTTGGGGTCCCAAATTTGAATGTTAGTTAGTGAGTATTAAAAGGTTTCTGTTGTCAGCATCTTAAGTTTCAATTACAAAACTTGTAGCGAGAATGCATATATAATCATGTTTAGGACTTTATTTGCAAACTAGAAAATGATTTTGAGATTTTGGCGAACTTATGATTTTAGAGCATTCAAGGCATTCATTGTGTTGCAGAGAAGAATTGTGTTGTTGTTGTGTTTGTTATTGCAGATTTGGCTTCATCTTCTCATGTGGTGAAAGAGCTTCATCTCCTTGAGAGCTACACCTCTGAGGTGATATCTATTTGTGATTCAATCTATCATTTTTATCATTATTTTTTTATCTATCCTGGAAGGACACACACTCTCTATCTAACAACGGTGTGGGAAGGCTTGAATGTCATTTCAGGGCTTCACCGAGGCAAGTTCCTAAACACCACAACCCCTAACCCCTCATTGTGATTGTAGGTGACAAGTATCAGATCTTGCAAAGAGGAGTTGCAGAGGACCATTGTAGAGAAGAACGATCCTTGATCTGAAGAAAAAGATAGAAAATAGCACTAATAGGTCAAGGGCACCCACTCTTTTGACCCTTAGTTTCATCGTGCCAGAAATTTCTGAAGTGGTTGCAGTCTGTAGCAGTTTTTGTCTCGAAGCCCTAAAAAAAAGTAGTACCTTGGGCTTGAGCATCTGCCCCTTCAACCCTAAAGTTTCCACATTTTGAAACTTGAAATCTAGTATGTATCTAATCTATATTTAGTGTCTTTCTGTAGAAGGATTTGTTGTGTTTTATCTGTTTGTTTATGATTTTGTATAACTAGGGTTTTAGGCTTAATCAAGCTAAAGTTAAAACATTAATGAAGAAATTCTAAATTTCCTTATCATTCCAAGTGATAGCCAACCTAATAGTTGAGTCCTCTTGCAAAATTTGTGATTCAACTCGGTTAAATGTCCTTGAATGTATTGAGTGAAATGCGGACCTAATCAAACTATCAATCAACTCCCTCTTCCCTCTTTTCATACATTACATTTTGGTGAACCCATGTCTTTGCTGAATTTGCACCTTGTTGATTATTGTAAATCAGATTTACATTTATACATTTCATTGTCATCATCATACATTTGAAAATCTTACAAAAAAATTGAAAATTTTGAAAAAATCAAGCATCCTAGGCTTGTATTTAGACATAGTTTACACTATCTTCATTGCATTTCATCTAAATCATTTAAATCTCTAATATTTACATCATATTTGATATAAATTTCAACATTACATCATTACATAATCATTTACCTTACATTTTCATACTTAATTTGTTAGTTTTTGCTTGAAATTATGCATTTTTTTATATAACCTAGTCTTTGCAAAAGCTAGGTTTTGTGGTTAAAATCTTGTTTCAGATTTTACTCCTCATTTTAAACAATAATTCAAATCTAATTTTGGATAGTAGTGTTTCATCATAGTGTGTTTTTGCATTTACACATTTTGTATTTCAACAAGCATATCTTTCTCCTTTGGTTTGTTCTATTAGTTTTTGCATTGAGTGTTTTATGCCTTTGCATGAGTCTTATAACCTGCTGCCCTAATATAAATATCCCCTTAAGGAGAAGTATTAAATTAATGGGTTCTAGTTCTCCTGATAGCAACGGTGTTCCTACATCAGAAAATCTATTGAACAACTTCTTTACAAAAGGAGAAACACAAACTTCACAAGATATTATACCTCCTACAACTACAATGGAAGAACAAACATTTCATGATTTTGAAGATCCTATTGATGGGATAACACATGTACCTAATGAACAAATAAACAAACTTGATAAGGAACTAGTTGATTTTCAAACATTTATTGAAAAAGAAAGGATAGCGGAAGAAGCTGTGCCTATTGTTCACAACATAAGAGAGCTGTTAAAAGAAGGACAAGATGGTTTTAACATGCTTTGAGGCTGAGCACACATATTTAATCATAATATTATGCCTGTAACTAAATGTGTGAAAATTATTTATAATATGTCATCACTGACTCGTACACAAGTATTGGCACCTATACCGACTACTAGAATGTCTACTTTTATATCATCAATTCTTGCCACTAATGCATATGCTTGTAGTAATGCTACCACTAGTATTGGAGTATCTAATGGCTTTAATTCATAGAATTACAAGGCTATAGGATTCAACTATCAAAATCAACCACATAGGGTGACTTCTTTTATGAATAATCACTCTCAACCACCTCCTCATTCCACCTATTCTCAACCACCTTCCACTTACAATTATTTCCAACCACCTTTTGTTACCACTCACAACCAATCACCTCAAAAATTCATGACCACAACCTCTAATTCTCAAACCACATCTCCTAATGATGCCCTCCTAAGACAACTCTTAGAAAGCATGATTTATTTAAAATAGAAGGTGACAAGCTTGACAACTCTTTCTCAACCTAATTTACCAACAAATTCTTTCCAACATCTATAGTGCAAGAAAAAAGCCCTCTCCATGAGGTAGGATAGCATATCCTTTTATTCAAAAGCCATCTATGGAGGCTGGATAATGTATCTCTTGAGCTAGTGCATATCCTTTTTTTCAAAAGCCCTCTGTGGAGGTGGGATGGTGTATCTCTTGAGCTATTGCACATCCTTTTATTTCAAAATTCCTCTGCAGAGGCAGGGTTGGATCTTGAGACTATCCTCCCTTAAGTGTGTCTTTGGTCGTTGTTGTGGCATAAGCCCAACCACCAGGTGTGTCTACAATGTGTTTGAGATGGTGGGACTTAGCAATAAGTTCTTTCCATCACCTTATTTGTTGTGTTTAAGACATATAGTATGTCTATAGCATGTTATATGACATTCGTGTTTTCTATATACCTTATGTGTGTTTTCCCCCTCATGTAGTGTAAAGGGTGTGCCGATGAGTCACCCATACACTTTGGTTTTGTATGGCGTGTTTGCCCCCTCGTGTAGTGTAAAGGGTGTGGTGATGAGTCCCCCTACGCTTGGGTTTTGTATGGTGTGTTTTCCCCCCTTGGTGTAGTGTAAAGGGTGTGGTGATGAGTTCCCCCTACATTCTTGGGTTTTGAGTTGTAATTTCTATTTCCATGCATCTATATATGAAAATGAAAAAATTATATCACTATATTCATAGTGTTTTACGTGACTTCTCTCTTGTCTTCATCATGTTTTGTGTGTCTTCAATACTACCTTCTCCATGTCTTGCATGCATGTTACTATCTTCTCTGTGTTTTGCGTGTCTGCGATGTATTTTCTAATACTTACCTGAGACTAGGGGCTAGAAATAGTTCCTCAATCTTTGTGTATGCCTTAGCTTCAAGTGCTTGGTGTGTTTGTTGTGTTTTTTATCATACTTTAATACATGTATGGGTCATAAGGTCATACATACATTAAAGTGGGGGTTAAATGTTATGTCATAAAATGTCCCCCTAGGACTTTTACCTCCTAAGTTTATCTCCCGGGTCCCTTAGTTTAATCATGCATGTTAGAAATGAATCCCGAAACAAAATTCCCTGAAACCCATGACAAATGAGACTCAAGGGACATCTCTAAGCTTAATCCAAACCTAAAATAGGTCCTTTGGCTTGGAAAACCATGCCCTTGCCCTGCCCTATTTTGTTGGGGTCCCAAATTTGAATGTCAATTAGTAAAAGTTAAAAGGTTTCCGTTGATACCACATTTTAGCTGCAATAGACAAACACAATTTGAAACATAGAAACAGATGCGCAACAGCAATTTCTTATTATTTCCATCATCATCATATAAGAAACTTACACGAGTGTTCATCTTTTACAATGCTTGCTTTGAACATTACACCTTACAGACAGGCAAGCTTTTACAACACTTTAATGCCGGACTAGGCAGTTTACAAATAGACTGATAACTTTCTTAAGCTAGAGACTCTGCAAACTGAGACACACGACCTAAGACTTCTTCTCAGATTTGGACTGCATCCAAATTGCTTGTGAAATGCAGGCAGCCCTGGGCCCTTATATAGGGAAGCGAGGGCAGAACTTTTAACCCCGATCACATAATTTGGTGGAATCCGCCAAGGAGGAGTCGACACGCAAAAAAGCAGGACGGAACCTTATCCGAAGAGCATCCCATTTGAGGAGGAACCTCTAGTGGGACCCAAATACCCGTAAACAAGATAAGGTTGACAACCGACAGAGAACCGGGACCTTTCCTTTTACAAACGAGAGGAATAACTCGTACACACACTGAGGTGGTGCGTTAACCCCTTTAACACATGGTAGGGTCCATGTCTTTCATTCATAACGAGGTGAAAGATTCCCTCGATGAGTGACAAGCCCACTCATTAGCCAGCTAGGATCCCATACTATTAGTGGAGGTACTTGATTCTTTTGGGAAGAATCCAAGACATCCTTCGCATAATTCTCCTTTGGGATGATTACAGTCTGGGGCCTGATAATATCCACAAGAATCATAACTAGGGACCCTTCTGTCATCTTGCGAGTAATCATAACAATTGGCACAGGTCTGAACTGAGGCGTGGGGAACACATCCAGGAACATCATCTTCTTTCCATATGATGCTCATTACTTTTACCTTGTGTGGACCTCTGAAGCCTTGATTCAAGGAGTACGGAGTACCATGACTTACCCGATAGGTCTTCACATGCAACCAGATGGGAGTTTGAGTTGAGTAGAAATGCCGAAGCCGGTTTGCTACAGTCCAATGACCAAATCTAGAATTAGATCCGGCTGGGCCATAGGTCTGACATAAATGTCTACTGATAGGATTTTCACCATCTGAGCCGAACTGAAGCTTGAAGATACATCCAGTGTAGGCTGTAGTTCCATTGAATTGTAACTCATGAGCTAGAGGGTAAGGTCCTGAAAACAAGTTACTGATAAGACCTTCTCCATTCTCACTTCTCAACCAGAGATTAGGATTATCAATTACAGGATTAAGAAACCAAACTGGGAGCATGAAATCTCTGCACCAGTTCTGCAAGATATGACCCACTTCTGGATCAATAGGTTCTGCTTCTGTAGAGAACTGAAAGAAGGGAGTTTCACTCCATAATCCTGGAGTTGTAAGCTGCTGCTTTGCGACAAGCATCTGAAATCTATCATACAGAAAATCAGCAGCCATTTGATGATTATGCAAATCTCTACGAGGGAAAGGATTACAGCTCCATGCTGTATTACTGGGTTCAGTCCACCTTTGTTCCCGAACACGGATTACTCAAACTTTTCCAGACATCTGTCTGACCTTTTGAGAGTCTGGTTCTTTCTTTGAATTGGTATCTAGCTTGATCTTGAATCCCTCTCTGGATTCAAAATCTGCAAAAATATTCTCAACACCTGGTAAGTGAACAAAATCAAACTCATAAGTGCTGAGAAGCTGAGCCCATCTCAACAACCTTCCACGAGCCACTTTGTTTTTAGATTCCTTCTTGAAGAATCCTTTGAGATTCTGAAGATCACTTTTCAACAAAAACCTTTTGTCAGCGATAAACATTTGAAAGGCTTGAAAACTATTTACCACTGCAAGAATCTCCTTATGAGTGCTATGATAATTTAATTCAGAATTATGAAAACTGCCTGAAACAGTTCTAACAATTTCTCCTTTATCCTTTGGATTATATTCAGGTGTTTTCTGTTCTCTTAAAATACCTGACCATGCAAATTCACTTGCATCAGTTTCTACAATCTTATAGCCAGGTCCTGGTAGCTTGAGAGGTGGCAGTTGTGAACACTTCTGCTTAATATTCTGAATGAGCTGATCATGGAAGTCCATCCATGGAGGAGGCTTCTTACTTAACAACTTATTCAGGTGCAACCTATCTTCAGCAAGCTTATGATAGAAACCTGCAATGTAATTAACCAGTCCAAGAAACCGTTGAAGTTCTTTAACATTAGTGACTGGGAGATGAGCAATCTTGCGAAGAATATGAGGTTGTGCCTCCATTCTCCCCCCCGGAAGAAGCTTGATACCAATGAACGTAATCTCAGACTGAGCAAAAACAGACTTGGAAGGGTTAACGGCTAATCCATTATGTTGACAAATAGAGAGAAACTGGCAGAGATGGTCAACATGAGCACGCATTTCTTGGCTGAAAACCAGGATATCATCTATGTATGGTTGGATAAATTTGGAATAAGGACGGAAAATGATATCCATTTTTTGCTGGAAAATGGAAGGTGTGGTTTTAATGCCAAAAGGAAGCACTTTCCATGCATACAGACCCTGTGGGACAGAGAAAGCTGTCTTGAAAAAATCCTTGGTTTTGAGACCAATTTGCCAGTAGCCTTTAGTAAGATCAAATTTGGAGTAGACATGACTTCCTTGGATAGATTGCCAAATATGATCTTTGCTTGGAAGAGGATGACGATTATCAACAAGACATTCATTCAAGGGTTTATAATTAACAACAAGACGTTTTTCGGGGAGTTCAATACCATTTTCATCAGTTTTAGGAACATACATGGCATGACAAGAAAATGGGGACTCTGACACTTGAATGAGATTTTGGGCAAGAAGAGATTCAATCTCTTGTTTACAGAGGATGGCTTCAGATGCAGACATAAGGAAATAATTGGCCTTGGCTTTTGGAAGAAGATCAACACCATTAGAATCTTTCTTTAATGTGAGATCATAGGTAAGGCTACGCTGATGAGCAGTTAGATCCTTTGTCATGATTGAAGCTTGGAATTCAGCTTTTAGCTGAGCAATATTCTCTTCTTGTTCTTGAAACTGCTTTGCTAACCAGACAGATTGACTGGTTTATCCTTTTGTCTTTTCCCTTTCTTGGTGATAGAAGAGAAAGAGAGTGGCTGATAGATTCGAGGAACCTGGTATAAACCTTGGAACAATAGAAATTGTTTATCAATAATAAAAGGTTCCCATTCCCTAATGGCATAACTTCCTAATACTCCATCATACTCTTCAACTTCATATTGCACAAACAGAACGTTTGTAGGAGTATCTTCAAATCCTATTTGAATAGGGGCAACACAATAGGCAGAGCTTTCGTCTGTCTCATGATTTGCAAATGTAATCTTTGTGTTCCCTTCTCGCCATACATCATCGGGGAATGCATTCTTTCTTGCCAGATTCAAATCTGCACCAGTATCTATAAGGAATGCTAAAGGATAACCTTGGATTCCTTTAAAATGAACAGTTAAAACAACAGCCAGACAAATAGAAGAGACCTTGGCCGATCTACAGTAGGTTTTCATTTTATTAACTCGGCTACTGGAACCTACTTCAGTAATAGGTGATCCATGGAAAGCTTCATCACTAAGATATCTTAAGGGATCATTTTCATCTAAAGGTTCTTCTTTTGGCTGGATTAAAACTGGTGGCTTATGAGGAACAGCCATTACTTCCATAGACCTATTGACTATAGGACTATATGATTTCTCTTCACAAAACAACTGATTTTCTCTAGGATTACTTTGGGTAGACAATTGAAATAGGCCAGCAGAATTAAATCTATTTATATATTTATCCAGTTTGGGAGAAGCTTCAACTTCTTCATTTAAACTAATATTTTCTTCTTCTTCAAGTTCAAGAATTTCAGCTTGGGCTTGAGATACTACCTTGAGAAGAAAACTGATTCGCTGATGACGCCAAAGTCGCCTGGCCATACTTCGAGGGGCTGGAGCTTCCAATATACCTCGTTCAGGAAGAGGTACCGTAGAGGTGAAACTCCTTTCGGCAGAAGAGAAACTTCTTTCAGCAGATACTACTGATGAATCAGTAGTATTTCTAGGAAACCATGGAGAGGGTCGATATCCATGAGAGCTATGAAAACTCTCAGCTCTTGAAAACTATGGCTGCACAGTTTGACTAGGTGCTGCATCTCTTTTTTGAAGGAGATACAATTTTCTTGCTTTAAGTTGCTCTAGTTTGGCCAGCAACTTCTTCCATGTTTCAGGACCCATATTCATTTCTCTGAGTTGATTTTCTATATTAACAATCTGATCAACTATATCATTCAACTCAATTCTAGTGTTTGATCTCATCATTCGATAGTAGAATGAGACTTCACTTCTAGAGTTACTTTCTGTATCAAAGGAGGATACTGGAGATCCCTTCATCTGATTTATCTTTCCTGAAACTTCTTCTGGAGCAGAATGATAAGATTCTGATTCAGAGTCTTCTGACTCGGAACTGGAAGAGAGCACTATGTCTTCGGAGTCCCAAGGATATCCATTTATAAAGACATAGTCTTCAGTAACACCATGAGCCTTTGCTGCTCGAATCTTACCTTTACCTTTTTTCTTTTTCCTGTCAGGACATTTATTTGCAAAATGATCTCCTTTGCAGATGTAGCAAGTTGGCTTCCACTTCTTTTTGCCTTTGTTTCTTTTATCTTTTCTTCTGAAGAACCCTTTCTTCCTTTTCTTTGGAGTTCTTTCGTTTAGATCATGGTCTGCACTTTTCCTTTTGAATTTCTGCTTTTTATGAGACTTTTCTTGGAAGCAACCTTCACAAGAATCTTTTCCTTCATCTGAAAGTTTTAGAGAATATGGTTAGTGAAGGAATTGAAATGAAAGAAGTTACTTTTCCTCAGTTGGTTCAGTTCCTAGAACAAATTAATTCTGACATCTGTGATGAAGCAAAAGCTAAAAAGGAAATAAAGCGAGTACAACCAATTCTGTCCTCTACTGTCTGTGAATTATGAAATTTGTAGCGGGAATGCATAAATAATCATGTTTAGGACTTCATTTGCAAACTAGAAAATGATTTTGGGATTTTGGCAAACTTATGATTTTAGAGCATAAAGGCATTCATTGTGTTGCAGAGTAGAATTGTGTTGTTGTTATGTTTGTTATTGTAGATTTGGCTTCATCTTCTCATGGCATGAAAGAGCTTCATCTCCTTGAGAGCTACACCTCTGAGGTGATATCTATTTGTGATTCAATCTATCATTTTTATCATTGTTTTTGCCTCTATCCTGCAAGGACACACACTCTCTATCTAATAATAGTGTTTGAAGGCTTGGATACCATTCTGGGGCTTGACTGAGGCAAGCTCCTAAACACCACAACCCCCAACCTCTCTCTTGTGATTACAGGTGATAGGTATCAGATCTTGCAGAGAGGAGTTGCCGAGGACCATTGCAGAGCAGAAGGACACCAAATATGAAGAAAAAGACAAAAATAGCACTAAAAGGTCAAGAGCAACTGCTCTTTTGACTCTTAGTTTCACAGTGCCAAAAATTTCTTAAGTGGTTGTAGTCTGTAGCAGGTTTTGTCTCGAAGCCCTCAGAAAAAGCAGCACCTTAGGCTTGGGCACTCACCCCTTTGACCCAGAATTTTCAAGATTCTGAAACTCAAAATCTGGTATGTATCTAATCTTTATTTAGTGTCTTTCTATAAAAGGATTTGTCATGTTTCATCCGTTTGAGCTTACAATTTTGCATAATTAGGGTTTTAGGCTTAATCGGGATAAAGTTAACACATTAATCAATAAATTCCAAATTTTCTTATCATTCCAAGTGATAGCCAACCTGATAGTTGAGTCCTCTTACAAAATTTGTGATTCAACTCGATTAAATGTCCTTGAATGTATTGAGTGAAAGGAGGACCTAATCAAACTATCAATCAACTCCCTCTTCTCTATTTTCATACATTACAGGTCAGCAAAATGCCATGTCGGCAAACTTGACCATTATAGAACTTTGGAAGCTTTGCTCTATGCTTTGCCTTTACTACTTTGTCAATGAAGTACAACAAACATGAACTTGTGGAAAGTTTAGCTTTGGGTAAATTCCCTGACGAAGGCATTGCTTTTCTTTTTCCTTAGCCAAATTCTCAAATTTCTAGTTTGCCTTATTGGCAAGAGTAGCCTTTTTCGAACTTGCCCCTTTCTTTGACTCCATCTGCCTTCTATCAACAAACTAGTCATTGGGCAAACTCCCTATCAGGTTAACCACGGGCTCTTGAACCAAGCCCTACCAATAGGCTTCTTTTCTTTGTCTTGCTCTTCCGCAACCTTGTCTCCCTTTGCTATGTTGTCGCCTTATCAGCGAATTAGATAAAAGCTGAACTCTTGATAAGTTAGTGATTTTGGAAAAAAGTTAAATTTTCTGACCAAGGCAAAATATGAAAAATTTCTAAGGGATAAAAAGGGAACAAGACTTTACCATTTTTTGACCAAGGCAAAAAACATAAAAACCAAACTTTGAACAAGCATAACTTCTTCATTTCAAGGAATTTCGACATGGTTCAAAAGGAAAAGTTATCTAGAATTCAGTTCTCTTAAGAAATTTGCTGAACTTGACCTTTGACTATGGATTAGGACATGACATTTTACCTTGGTGACTATTGGAGCCTTATTTTGTGAAATATGTCAATAGGAATTTTGAATTTTTGAGGGGAAAATGAAGCATTTTGGAAGCAAAATTTTGTAGGTGTCAACACATGGCATGAATCCATAGTCTAGCAAGAATCATATTATATGAAAGTGCACTAGGCATGACATGGATAGGGGTAGATAATGTCACAGGTCCAACCTTTGTAGATAAAGTTATGTTACCTAGGGATTGTCTACAAACATTATAAAAAACCACAAATGTGAAGTTTATCTGGTTTGGTTAAAGATCTATCAACCTTGATTTTATCTAGCAAATCAATGCCACAAACATTAAGAGCCAATCCATTGTCAATCATAAATCACTTTATCAACTTTTTATTTATTGTGACAGGGATTACAAGAGGATCATATTGGTTTCAAACTTCAATTGACAGCAATTAGTGTTGTTGAAACACAATATTCATTTTTGTTACATGCATAAAATCTAATAGAATTGCTGCATCATTTGGCCTAATAGCAGGTGGTACAATCACCTTTTGTAAAGCTTCTTGGAGCATTTCATGGTATGTAGGCTATGTTTGTATGAGTTCCTAGAGAGAGATCTTAGCGGGAGTAGCACGAAGCTTCTCAACAAGATCATAATCTTGACCAAATTTATGAGTAAGATGAGGTGGTTGAGGAATAATAGATTGAGAAGTTAGTAAAGTGATTGGGATGTTTGACTATTGTTTACTTTGTTAATTATTTTGCGTATTATATGTGTGAGTAACTACATTATAATAGGGTTGTTGCGACACATTTTGATACACTGATTTCTTTAAGTAATTTGTTTTACAAAATTGGGAATGTAACTTGGGGGTCGAGGTGGCATTGGGGAACCTTGAACCATAATCACTGGTTTGAAGTGTGGTTGCACAATGATTTTAGGAACATTAGTGCACTTATTCACTATCCACTTAGCAGATGGAATGAATCTGTTAGTGATGATTTCAAATTATTGTTTTTTTTTACTTTGATTAAGCTCAACATCCATCCCTAAAGGGTTTAATGTGAGAGACCTTTCTTCATCCATCAATGCTTCATATTTTAAAGGAGAGCATTGGAATGAAGGGAAGGTAAAGTGTTTTTATAAGGATTGTTGATGATTGTATCTAAAGAGTGTCAAAGACTCTACATTTTTGTTTCGGTCGTAGCAAGTTCGTGGGTCTCTTTTGTTTCTATGCAAGTTTCAAAGGTATCGCTATGTGGGTTTCTAATGCTTTGTGCAGAAGTCGCCAAGTGTCAAGCCACAGTTAAAGCTACAGTATTGTTTCAAATATTAACTTTTGTGCAGAGCATGCCACATAGAAAATAGTTTCAATATGTTTCAAGTTTTAGTAGTGCTACGGGTGTCGACATGAGTAGCTTGCGGATGCAGACCCTAAAATTCTATGTTCTCTGCGGAGTTTGCCGTGTATTTCTTTCCGTATCACATTGATTTTTGTAAAGATAGATGGTGGGCCACAATAATTTTTAGTTTCAAGCCTGCGGAGAATGCCACATGGTGGTCGTAGAAAGAGAGTTGTTTTGTTGATGATGCACAGAGGAAGAAACTGTTTGCTTATAAGTTTTATGTGGGTTGCGCCAAGTGTCAGCTTCCGTGGAGAGTTTCAAAAGCTTAATCAGTTTCAAGCAGTGTTGTGGGTGCCACCACGTGTTAGTTGGCGTGCACGTGGAAGATACCATCTATCCTAGTTTTCTCCTTTTGAAGCTAATGCATGTTAAAGGCTATGGGTCCCATTATTAATGTATTTCATATGTTAAAGTTATGCGGGTCGCGACAGCTATCAACAGTGGAGGTCACCCGGGCATAAAGACATGTTTTTGAGGGCTTTGTGGAAGAAGACACATAGATGTTTTTGAAGGTTGTGAAATGCGACAAGTGTCATTTTCCTATTCATTTCTGGAAGTAGAAGAAGTTTCTCACTTTGTTGCGGACGCTGCCATCTATCACAATATGTTTCAAGTTTCAAATACGTGGGTCTCGCCATGTGTCTTTCTCCTAGTGAAGGAGGTGTGCCATATATTTTTTGCCCCAGCTAATAAGCTTGTAAGAAGGGATGGCTGTTATAGATTCGAAGGATCGTAACCGTTTGGGGACTTCCAGTTATCTTCAGTTCTATTGGGCTGTTGGGATTTGGTTGTTATAGAGAAACTAGAGTCAAATCTATGGTTATAAATATGTAATATTTATAATAGATCGATATAGAGAGACAGACATTTAGAGAGATAGAGTTTTTTGTGATAAGTTTTGTCAGAGAATCAAAAGAGAAGTTGGAGACTTTGTTGCGGCCAGTTGATGTCATTTTGACTTTATTTTGTTGTTCTTGATAAGAAAGTTTATGTATCTGTGCCTTTTATGTTGCTGGAAAATTAATGAGAAGAACTTTGTTCTATGCCTTGGTTGATATTATCTGTGTCATTGCAAAGTTTCTGATTATGAGCCTTTGATTATATTCATTACATCTATTTATGTTAATCATGCAGTATCTGATCTTTAATATAACTAAATCTTGAGAATAGTCTCATTGTGCTTAATTTGAAGGAAATATTTTTATTCAGGCACATCGCCATAGTTAGATTTGCTTAATTGTATCTATAATCCTGTTAACTTCTTACCCTTTCCTCAAAACCCATTTAAAATAAAGAAGAGCCAACTTCTTTAAAATCTAGAGGTTGTTTCAAGTAGCAAGTTCCACATTCTTGAAACTTCCCATGTAGGTGTTAGAACCTGCACAATTTTATACATCAACAGTTTTGGTATGCCCTGTGGGACACTTTCTTAAAGTTTCTGTCAAGATCGTATGAGCCAGAGAGTAATAAGGAGCTAGAGCTATGGACCTACAATAAGAGCTCAGTCTGCTGCTAATCCATGCATTCTTTTACCACCATTAGTAGCTACTCCAAGAAGAAGAGTGAATTAGGTTGCAACAGCACAAAGAATAAATATGGGAGCACCTATACCTCCAAGGAACTATGCCAATTAGAATAAATATAGTTCCACAAGCAACTTGGGATGCTATTCCATCTAATCCTCTGAAGGCTCTACGTAGGTTCGGTGGAGAAGATTTCAAGACACCTGAAGAACATTTGCAAGATGTATCTGATGTGTGTACAGTACATGTTATCACTCAATGGAATGTGGCTATAAGACTGCTAGTAGACTCTTTCAAAGGAAAGGCTCTAGATTGGTATAGATCTCTCACTCCAAACACAATATATACATTGGATTAGCTTGATGAAGCTTTCTTTGCAAGATTTAAAGAAAAAGGTGATAAATCCTCCTTGTTGCAACAATTGACCACTATTAAAAGGGCACCAGAAGAAGCGATGACTGATTTCAACTTAAGATTTCAAAAGACTTGGGATAGAATTTCTGCTACAGCAAGACCATTGTCAGGTATGGCTATTGTGTTTTACCTCCAAGCTTTAAACTTAGATATATTAGTGATGATTCAGTCTCTTGGAGGTCAAACACTACCAGAAGCATATGAGTTGGCAGTCAAGGCTGAAAATAACTTGATAGATGTTGAAAAATTGCCCTGAAGGCCTCCTATGCCCATGTTCCTAGAAATTACCCTACCCTTGCCACAAGAAGCTCCTAATCTTATAGCCCCACCTATCTCCATGTATTCATTTCTAGTTCCTCAACAGACTGCTAAGGCAACCACCTCTGTTCAACCATCTAAAATGGATGATGTCAAGAACATTCTAAGGACCTTCTCAAATGAGATAATTGATCTAAAGAGACAACAAAATCCCTATCCAAAGCCCCCTTATCAAGGTTACCAAGGAAATAGACCTCCCTTTCAGCCAAATCAATATTAAGGCCCTCAAAGGCAAGCTAATCCTCATCCTTCAAATCAGTTAGTTTCAATCCCTACACCTCTACAAATTGTCCCTCCTAATCCCAATAGGAAAATTGTTCTAGGGAAAAATAATTTTGCAGATGGCACAAATGCTTGGTACTTTCCCTGCAACAATGCCCATATGCCCAGAGACTGTCCCAAAGGAAATTTGTAGCAAAAGACAGCAGAACAGAGAGGGCTAGAAGGACAATTTTTAACTTCTAACACTCCACCATATCAGTCTCTTGGTGTTCAAAACATAGTCATGGTGGCCTAGATGCAAGGGATGTCCATACGACAATAAGAGGAAATAGCCCTTGAACATGCTTTATTTTCATGGATTGAAGAGGAAGATTTAGTATTCTTGAATGAGGCATCCACTTCAAAGAAACCATTGGTGCAATTAGACTACTATACCAAATCAAAGAGAAGAATGATGGAGCAGCCTGAAGTCACTAATAATGAGATCATGGGAACTCTTCTATTTCAAAATCATCACAACACAGTCTCTAGGCAAGAAATGCCTCAGCCTATGTAGAATCAAGTAGCCTCAGGACAGGTTCTAGAAAAGACAAGGTGCCCTTATTATTCAAAGACCCAAGCATTAGGGCCTATGAATGTGGTGGACCAACTAAAAAGAACTCCAACACATGTATCAAGCTGGGATATGTTAGCTATTCCTAAGTAGAAGACACTGTTACAAGAAGCTCTTCAAGGTCAAGAAGCCCCTAAACACACTGGTAATAAGGGAGGAGCTATTAATAAAGAGAAGCTTCAGCTCAAAGATATTGTACCTCTGCAGACAACATCTTTGTTGAACAATGCACCTAAGGTAGGTAAATCTAAACTAGATCCCTTTTATTCGACTCTAATAGTTGGGAAAAACCTGCTGCATAATGCAATGATAGATTCTAGGGCTAGTACCATAGCAATGCCAAAGCAGATAGCAGATGCTTTAAAGATAAAATATGAACCACTTACAAGAGGGGTCATGCAGTTGGATGGGAAATCTATTCAAACAATAGAAAAAATCAAACAACTTCCATTACAACTATATACTTGCCCCAATATAATTGTCAACCAGGATGTGGTAGTCATAGATATTCCCCCTATATTTGGTTTATGCTTGCCTAGAGATTTCACAGCCAAGATAGGAGGTTATATGTCACTAGATTGGTCACACCTCATCCTGAGAACCAAATATGGGACCAAGATGAAAATACTGTCTGAGCCATTATCTAAAGACCATATCACAAATGAACCAACCCCAAAATTAGAAGCATCTCATGCTATGCTGAATAAGGAGGAGAGAGTCTTTGTTGAAGAGTTGGGTGACTGGACTGAACATGACCAACAGGAAGAAGAAAATAATCAGTTATTGACTATGATGCATAGTGATCCCTATGGAAATTATGATTCTACAGGTCTAGGAACTTATGTCATAGTTGAAGAAGACGAAGAAATCCCTAATGTTTTAAGGAAAGAAGCATCACAGAGTCAAGAATCTGAAAGAAACTCAGAAATATGGACCCTCAATTTTGATGGGGCTAGGAGGGAAAATGGTGCTGGGGCAAGAATTTGTCTTACTGCCCCAAATGGTGAGAAAATTCTAAGAGCAATTCACTTTTAGTTTGCCTATACCAATAATGATGCTGAACATGAATCTTTGGTGCATGGACTCATGTTGGCAAAGAAAAAAGGAATAAAGAATCTGATAGTAAGAGGAGATTTAGAATTGGTAGTAAAACAAATCAGAGAGAAAGCAATAGCCAAAAATGTAAGAATGAGATCTTATAGGCATAGAATTTGGGACCTAATAGATGGTTTTGAGGCTTTCACTATTGAGGTGGTTCCTAGAACCCAAAATTTTGAGGTAGATAGAATGGCACAAATTGGTTCACAGTTTAACCCAGCAAGTGATCTGTTAGTTACCAATGAGTCATCAAAGTTATAGTGAGGCCAACTGTTCCAGATTATTACCAAAATTGGTAAGTTTTTGATAATGATTTCCAAGTACTCTCATTCTTACAACAATTAGGAGAATTTGCTAATCAATTACATCCAAAAATTGAGGAAGCATATGGTGATCAAATTATCCAGTTGAAAACAAATAAACTCCCTAAAGGTCTGATTACTTTAGAAAATTTGTTTGACCCAAAGGATGTAAGATTAGAGTAGAGGAGGTTTCAGGCAAATAAGGAAGATTATTTTGAGATCCAAGTTAATGAAGGAAGAAGATTGAAAATTGGAAATTCTACAACCCAAGAAGAAAAGGAAAGGCTGATTGATTTGTGTGAAAAATATGATAGGGTGATTGCTTGGACTTGTGAGGACCTCCATAGCTATAATAGAGATATCATCCAACACACCATAGAGCTTACTAAAGGATCTAAACTAGTCAGACAGAAGCAAAGGCCAGTGAATCCTAGAATTGAACCTTTAAAGTTAGATGAGCTGCAAAAGCTCCTATAATCAAAAATTATTTTTTCAATTAAGCATTCAACCTGGGTATCAAACTTAGCGCCAGTAAGAAAGAAGAATGGTGACATAAGACTCTATGTAGATTTCATGGATCTGAATAGAGCATCTTTGAAAGATCATTATCCCCTGCCCTCTATGGAATAGATTTTACAGACTGTGGCTAGGTTAGAAAAGTTTTCCTTGTTGGATGGTTTCTTAGGATATAATCAGATTTGGTTAGTAGATAAAGACTAGAATAAGAATGCATTCACTACAAAGTGGGGAACATTTGCATATGTTAAAATGCCTTTTGGCCTTTCAAATGCTGGAGCTACTTTTTAGTGTGCAATGGATGTAGCATTTGGGGAAATTATAAATAAAATTATTCTAATTTATCTAGATGACGTTACTATTTTTTCTAAGAATGCTATAGATCATTTTGATCATTTAGAGGCTATTTTTAAGAAATGTCAAGAGTTTGGAATATCTCTGAATCCCAAGAAATGTATCTTTGCAGTACCTCAGGGTAAACTTTTAGGGCATATAGTGTCAAAGGAAGGGGTCTCTATTGATCCAGAAAGAGTCACAGCCATACTGAACCTATCTCTACCAGTCAACAAGAAAGAAGTTCAATCCTTTCTAGGAAAAATCAACTTTGTCAGCCAATTCATAGCTGATTTTGTAGGACTAATTAAAGATCTAGTTTTCAAATCGACTGTAGAAGGAAGATAGGATTTTGAAGAAGTCAAGAAAGCCATTTCAATAGCCCTAGCACTCAGAAACCCATATTTTTTTAAATCTTTCATAATGTATGTGTATGGGGGAGAAGTCAATGTTGCTACTATTTTAACTCAGAAGGATGATCAGCAAGAAGGAGAGCACCCAATAGTTTTTTTCTCTAGAACTTTCAAGGAATATGAGGCTACATATAATTTTGTGGAGAAGCAAGTATATGCCATGGTAAAAGCCCTTAAAAAATTCAAACATATGGTAACAGGAAATAAGATTCTGATATTAGTGGCTCATCCTAGTGTAAGGGAATATATTATGGAGGGTGAGATCACTGAGAAAAGAGCCAATTGGATCACAAAGATTCTAGAGTATGACATAGAAGTATGACCCACCAAGTTAGTCAGAGGCAAGGGATTGTGCCAATATATGACTCAAGACATGGAGAGAATAATGACTGAAGAAACAAAAAGTGAAAATGTATTGAAACTCTAAGAGGTTGACCAAGACTCTTGGGTCAAAAATAGGATACAGTTTATGAAGTATGGGATTTTCCCAAATGAGCTCTCCCATGATAAGAGAAGATACTATAGTAAGCAAGGGGCCCATTTTGTACTAATTGACCATATTCTATTTAGAAGAAATGTTGATGGTATCCTCTTGAGATGTATAAAGAAGGATGAAGCTCAAAGAATACTACATGAATTACACCATGGAGCCTCAAGTGGACACTTTTCAACAAGGACCACTGCAATCAAAGTAACTCAAGCAAGGTATTTCTAACCCACTCTATTTACAGATTGCTATCAGTTGGTTAAAGAATGCCAGGCTTGTCAATTTTATATAGGCAAAAGGAGAAATGTAGCAATGCCTCTAAGTCCCATAGTTGTGGATGAACCCTTTGCTCAATGGGGTCTAGATTTTATTGGTATGATCAATCTAGTTTCAAGTATGGGACAGAAATGGATCCTCACAGCAACAGATTACTTTACCAGATGGAGTGAAGCAGTACCACTCAAAGAGGCAATAGAAAAGACTATACTAGAGTTTCTAGAAGGCATAACTGTTCATTTTGGTCCTCCTCGTACCATTATATCAGATAATGCTAAAACATTTTTGGGAGCAAAATTATCTAAGTTTGCATTAAGGAATGGGATTTATTTGAAGACTTCTTCAAATTATTACCCTCAAGGTAATGGTTTGGTAGAGTCCACTAACAAGAACCTTATCAGACTCATAAAAATGATAGGAACCAATTATCACATAGAGTTGCATAAACTACTTAATACAACACTATGGGCTGACAAGATCACACCAAAGCAAGTGAATAAAATGTCTCCCTATGAATTATTTTATGGTAAACTAGTAGTAATGCCACTAAGTTTATAGATCCCTACTTTGCAATTGTTAAAGCAGATAGAAATTGAAGAGAATGGCCCCATGCAAGTTAGACTTGTTGAATTGTTGCAGGTGCAAGAGAAAATAGAAAAGGCACATGAGTCACTGATGAAACATCAGAAAATGGTTAAGAACTATTTTGATAAGAAGACTTCAAATCCCATTTTTGAGGTTGTCTCACTGGTATTGAAATGGGATGAGAGAGCTGCTAAGCCAGGTCAGTACAGCAAATTTGAATCATTGTGGACGGGTCCTTACAAAATTTGTTCCTGCAACAAACAAAATTCATTTGAACTAGAGACGATGGACGGAGAACTTGAGGAGATTCCAGTTAATGGGATCTTCCTGAAACATTTCAATTAAGGAGGGGCTCTTTTGTATCATAGTTAGTTTCCTTCCCTTTCAATAAGTGTTCAGTGAACACATGTCAGCAGCGCAAAGCCCCTTCTCTTTTGGTCTTGCATTTATTAAGGTTGTTTGGCAATCCCCAAATCCCCTAGAAGTACACACTTTTCAGAAAGGATAGCCACTCTCGTAACATATTTGACACTCCGTTACATGCGAATTTTAAAAGATACACTAGTTGTTTCTTGGCATTAATGCTATTAATAAGATAGGATGTGTCATTAATTATCTTCATAAGCACCAATGAGTCAGTCTTAAATCATGAGTGTAGCTCTAATTTTTTTCTATCTCTCTGCTTGAAATCACTATTGCATCCGATTTTTGTCCCTACAAGCATCGTTCAGCTAAGTGTCACTCTTGTTACACAGTTTCATTCTTTCTTGTGTCAAAGCTTCCCGCATTCTCCTCACAGATATAGAGATGTCTGAAACACAGTCTCCTCAAGAGGGACTTGGAATTTATGAGTCAATTGACAAGCTGTTGAATAGAAAATCATATGCTTCAGTGCCTGCGCAACCAAGGAGAACCTATCCAAGAATGAGGGTCCTTGAGGTAGGATATTTTGTCGACCCAACAAAGGTGAAGGATTATGCATACGACATATTTGACACATCTCTTCAAAAGAATACCAAGGCTCTCTAGGAGCGGGCACATCAGAGGTGTATTCTCCAAGAAAATAGTGGGCAATCTGAGACTTTTGGTATGAGGATATGGACCTTGCGATTGGCATACTTCCTGGTTCCTAATGTACACATGTGTCCTGAATTAATTGAGTTATGTGCAGAACTATTTCATGCTCCATCAAACACTATACAACAGGGCCCTTTCATAGTACATATTACACCCAAGGCCATAAGAGACATGCTGGCGCTTCAACATGATAGAACAACCACTTTTCCAACTGCTGCTAAAATGCAAAACACATGGGCAAATATAATCAACAAAGTGAGGTTCCTTAATTCAGAGATGTAGCTGGGAGATGATAATACTCATATGCCCACACTACCCACTGGGTGGGCACAATTTAGTCAAAACGTTCAAGAGGCACTTTCAATGATAGCCTTCATTTTTGGGATAAGAGAGGATAACACAGTCCATGATTGGCAAATAGCTATCATTTTAAGATTGAAAACTATGGACAAATCACAAGTGTACTAGTTAGATTTCTCAGAGAAAATTGCTAATGCCATGATTGATCAGCTCTCAAATTTCAAGTCAAAGTGAGTTTTCGGGTATTTTGCTTTTCTATTCCACCTAATGCTATATCAGAACCATAGTCTTTTCACACATCATATGCATTTGAATATGTATGACCCAGATTTTGGTTAAAACAAAACTATCCCTATGTCCGCATGGACACGTGTGTTATCTAAGGCCTCCAACCCTTATGAGTTTTGGGAACTTTTTGTAGCCCCCACCATTTACCAATTAAGCCCTGAGCCTGTAGAACATAGATTGACACAGAGTATAAGAGGTTTTATGACCAATTGCCCAATTCCTTGTGATTTTTTCTTTGGGGTGCATAATACCATAATTAGAGTCTATGGTTTCAATGAGGAGCCCATGCTATTACCTAAAGTATTGACCCCTAGGGTTGTATTCATAGAAGTAATCTGACAGGTGTCTGTGGTTGATAATGATTTTGGCCACAAGAAAAGAAAGAGGAAGATGTATGATATCCCATGGGTCAGAAAAAAATATGACACTTGAGGTTAGAGATGCAAAAAACCTTTTGTTAAGGAAGTTAGCTGCCCTTGGTTTCCTCATCATTGAATATAAATGGAAGTATGACTCAGATAGTTTTCTGGCCTCCTGGATTATGAATAACAAGGTCCATGCTAAAATGGTACATGAGGGTCACCCATTCTAGGAGGACATGAGGAATCCGAAGGAGGATAACCCAGACCTATATGTAGAATTATCTGATTTGCCCTATGAAGGGCCTAGGCCATGGGAAAACTTTTATGTCAAATAAAAGGAATATGACCCTAAGATAAAAATGTCTGCTAGTTTGAGGAAATCATTAAAATCCCAAGATTGGAGGCCACAAAAGATTGAATCCTATTGGAAATATAGGCAAGAAATTTCAGAGTTAACACATTCTTTTGGGAATGTTGACAGTGATGAGAAATGGGAATCAATCTGGGATGAATGCCATCCCTCCCTAGTCTCAAGTCTAGAAACTGGTAGAATTCAGAGGAAGGGTGAGGAAACAGAGGAAATAGAGTTTGCCCAAATAATGCAAGAAATGGGACATTCCTCATCTGTTGCTCCTACATCTTCATGGCCCCAATCCCTCAGCACCTTAGAGAAGAAAAAAGGTTTGATGTCATCACCAACTATAGGGACTCAAGTAGCTTCCACATCCAGGGGTTCCAGATTTGTTCCTTCGCAACCATCAGTAGTGGTAAATGTTGAAGAGAAAGAAATAGAAGAAATAGGAGAAAGACCTAGGAAACACAGGAAACTATACCTGCAAGAGGAGTCAGAGGAAGAAATTGAACCACAACAGCAACAACTGCCAATCACCTTTTCAGTCACTTAGGTAAGTGTTTCTTCTCCCTTTTCTCCTCTATCTCTTTCTTCTACTTTAGGAGTGGCAATCCCAATTAGCCAAGCATTTATACCCCCTACCACTTATGTTATGCTTTCATCAACCCTTGCCCCAATTGCTAGTTCACAGGCCATGTCTTCACATGCCATTTCATTACCATTATTTTCTTCATCTATGCCAAAAAGAACCCCTCCTCAAGTTTCTCCTAGCCAACAATTATTGGCTATTCCCTATGGCCTGCCTTAAGGTCATCCCTTTGCTAGAGGATACATTGCCTCACCTCCTACATTCCAAGCCCAAGAAGACACAACAAAAAGGGCTAGGGAGGCTAGGATGGATAAAAAGAGGAAGAAGGAAAATAAGAGCCCTGCTGTGGCACACATGAGGTCACTTTTTGACCCCATTCAATAATCATTGACAGTCACACATTTGTCTCCAAATGTGGTGAAACCTAATGAACAAATGTAGCCCCAATGCTATTCAATGAATGTTGTGGCTATGGGTATGTCTCTTTTTAGGCCATAGGATAGGGTCGAGCTTCTAAATGAGACTACATCTGCTATAGCAATAGACTATCTGAAAGTATCTAAGAAGTTACAGAAAGCAGAAAATGATTTAGCTCAAGAGAAAGTGAATAGCAGCAACCTTGCTGGGGAGATTCAATCAAAGAAGAATGAGATTGAGACTCTGAACAAACGGTTGCAAAATACTATTTCTTGTCAGATACATCAGACTACATAGGCCCAGAATGCTTCTCTTAAGTCTGAGCTAGCACAAGAAAAGGCTGTAGTGACTATTTTGAGACATGAGAAAGCCACTTTAGAGAAGAAATATCAAGAGAAGTTGTAGTAGGCCACACAATTCCAATAGAAGTTATTGAGTGAGCAGAATGCTAATGGTGCAATTCAGGCACAACTCCTAGCTGAGCAACAAAGAACAAAGCAGCTGACAATTGAGTTAGCTAATAGGCCATAGAATGCTGGAGTTTTGAATTTGGTGAAAGAGCTTTATGTTTCAGTATGGAAGAGGATCTCTGAGGAGATTATCTAGCTAAAGCCATCTTTAACATTTTTGTTAAATGCTCAGCAGCTGTGTGAGAAGGTAGAAACTTCAGTTCAAGCCACCTTGTCTACTGTTTCATTGAGGGTTTCTGACTCTCAACTTTTATTGAAGATATTGTATGACACAACATATGAGACTCTGTCAGCAGCAAGTATCAAAGATAGAATGGTCACTGCTAAAAAGGTCAATGAGGTTTTGAGTTGCAACTCTGCAGCTACAAATTGTCAAGAACTCCTGGATACAGTGAAAGAAGGAGTGGAGGACATGAAGAAACATATAGAGGATTTGGTGCAACTGGGACTTCCTTCACCATTCCCAGATAATAACACAGTATTAATGATTGATGACATCAAGGCCCTTCTCTTAACCAAGCAAAATGATCAGACAATATTCCAGGGTTTAAGTGATTAATCGTCAGTCAAGGAAGTAGAAGCTGTGTTGATACCTATGGCCCAGCTAGAGTTTCAATTAAAGGCTGTGGTTTAGATTTTGTAAACATTTTCCCACAAAGATATAATTAATCTTGATTTTTCTTTTCAAGATTTATAGAGTAGACAGGGACTCTCTAATTCAGAATGGTATGTTTATCAGACAGCATTGCAAAATTTGTGACTCTAAGTTGTGCTTTCAATACACATATTTTTGCTAGTTTTGAGTTCTTTCCGAGCAGGCTCAGAAGTCTTGTTGGTCGCCAAGAACTGTAGAGTGTCAAAGACTCCACATTTTTGTTTCAGCTGCAACAAGTCTGCAGGTCTCTTTTGTTTCTATACGAGTTTCAAAGGTATCGTTGCGCAGGTTTCTAATGCTTTGTATGGAAGCCGCCAAGTGTCAAGCCACAGTTAAAGCCACAGTATTGTTTCAAATATTAACTTTTGTGCAGAGCGTGCCACATAACAAATAGTTTCAATATGTTTCAAGTTTCAGTAGTGATGTAGGTGTCGACACGAGTAGCTTGCAGAGGCAACCCCTAAAGTTCTATGTTCTCTACAGAGTTTGCCGCATGTCCTTTTATTTTGCAATGGAGTTTTTCACGTATTTATTTCTGTATCACATTGATGTTTGTAAAGATAGATGGTGGGCCACAATAATTTTTAGTTTCAAGCCTGTGGAGAATGCCACGTGGTGGTCACGGGGGGAGAGTTGTTTTGTTCACGACGTATAGAGGAAGAAACTTTTTGCTTGTAAGTTTTATGCGGGTTGTGCCAAGTGTCGGCTTCTGCAAGGAGTTTCAAAATTTTTATCAGTTTGAAGCAGTGTTGTAGGTGCTACCACATGTTAGCTAGCATGCGCGTGGAAGATGCCATCTGTCCTAGTTTTCTCCTTTTGAAGCTAATGCACGTTAAAGGTTGTGGGTCCTATTATTAATGTGTTTCATATTTTAAAGTTATGCGGGTTGCGACAGGTGTCAACAGTGGAGGTCACCTGAGCATAAAGACATGTTTTTGAGGGCTTTGTGGAAGAAGACATGTAGTTGTTTTTGAGGGCTACGGAACATAACAAGTGTCGTTTTCCTATTCATTTCTAGAAGTAGAAGAAGTTCTTACTTTGATGCAGACGCTGCCATCTGTCAGAATATGTTTCAAGTTTCAAATACGTGGGTCTCACCATGTGTCTTTCTCTTAGTGAAGGAGGTGTGCCATTTTTTGTTTGCCCCAGCTAATGAGCTTGTAGCAAGGGATGGCCGTTATAGATTTGAAGGATCATAACCATTTGGGTACTTCTAGTTATCTTCAGTTCTATTGGGTCATTGGGATTTGGTTGTTACAGATAATCTAGAGTCAGATTTATGGTTATAAATATGTAATATTTGTAATAGATCAATATAGAGAGACAAACATTCAGAGAGATAGAGTTTTTATGTGATAAGTTTTGTTAGAGAATTAAAAGAGAAGTTGGAGACTTTATTGTGACTAGTTGATGTCATTTTACCTTTATTTTGTTGTTCTTGATAAGAAAGTTTATGTATCTGTGCATGTATCTGTGCCTTTTATGTTGCTAGAAAATTAATGAGAATAACTTTGTTCTGTGCCTTGGTTGATATTATCCATGTCATTGCAAAGTGTCTGATTGTGAGCCTTTGATTACATTCATTACATCTGTTTATGTTAATCATGCAGTATCTGCTCTTTAATAAAACTAAATCTTGAGAATAGTTTCACTGTGCTTAATTTGAAGGAAATACTTTTATTCAGGTGCATCGCCATAGTTAGATTTGCTTAATTGTATCTTTAATCCTGTTAACTTCTTACCCTTTCCTCAAAACCCATTTAAAATAGAGAAGAGCCAGCTTCTTTAAAATCTAGAGGTTGTTTCAAGTAGCAAGTTCCACATTCTTGAAACTTCCCATGTTGGTGTTAGAACTTGCGTAGTTTTATACATCAAAAGTATCTTTAGTGATGTCCAATGGGTTTGAGCATGCGACCAAAGGAGGACTATCCATGGTCTTCACATCCTTATAGATATCCAAGGTACTTGAACATTCAACCAAAGGAGGAATATCAAAGGTCTTCACTTCCTTAGTGATATCCAATATGCTTGAACATTCAATAAAAGAGAGGAGATCCATAGGATGAGCAATAAAAGCCTCATGTACCATGTAATTATTAGATAAACAACCATCATCTACCCATGGAGGATCCTTTTTGAGAGGAGGCCCTTCATCCACTAATGCTTTATCTTCTAAAGGGAGATCATTGGAATGGAGGGAGGGTAGGGTGATTTTAAGTAATGTATCAATTATTTCATCTTCTTGTGCCAAAATGTACTCACAAGTGGGAACAATTTTGAGAGAGGGATCATAAGGTGAAATAGACAAAGCTAGGTCACCATCATATGTATTAGAGACAAGATCCAGGGCATGGTCTTGACTTGTAGTAGAAGAAGAGCCATGATGATCATATTTCCCATGACTATTTATGTAGATGAATTTAGTTAGATCTTCTAATATTGAAGGATTCTCACCCATGAAGGTTATGAAGCTATCAAAATCAGATATGCAAATAAGGATTTCATGTAAAAGGCCTTTAAAGATATGAATATCTAAAATATAAGGATGCATATTAATGAATTTGTAAAAAAGTTCAAGATCTTTGATATATGTATGTAAGGATACCAAAGAGAAATGACATGAAGATTCCATAATGACATGATATATAAAATGCAAGATAAGACTTGAAATGTTTATGACAATAGTAAAATCTGAAATAAGATTTTAACTACAAACCCTAGATGTTGAAAATGACTAGGTTTTCAAAAATACAACTTTTTCAATAAAACCCTAGCACATGAGAGCTTCAAATGCAAGATGAAACACCATGAAATGATTATATTCTGTAATATGAATTAGATTTGATGCAAAAATTAAAAATTTAAATCTTTCTATGATGATATATGGGTAAGTGCAGGAAGATGGGGGGCCAAAAAGGGGTCTTAAGTGGCCACTTTTTTTCTGAAATCAGGAAATACTGGACTTGGATGAGAAATTGAGCATTGTTACACTCAAAATTTGGAGATGCAACCAAAACAATGTTCATAGTGCTCTGAGTCTACTTTCTAAACTACTATTTTGTTTTGAAAATGGCATAGATTAAGGGGTTCAAAAGAGGGAGCCACAGAAATTGGTGTTGTTTCTGTCAAAAAAACATAACATAGCATGTTTTGTGGCTCCCTCAAAAGGTCAACTTTTTTTTGGTATTTTTAAAATCTCTTTGGTGAGAAATTAGCTAATAGCATGTAGTTTATGCCTGATTTTTCTGATAATTTTTTGATGAATATTTGATTTTTTACTAATTTTCAAAGTGGACACATCCTAAAAAATAGAATTTTGGCCGTGCTACCCCTATAAATTTTGAAAACTAATTGAAAATCATTTTTTTATTTTTTTAATATTTGTAGAATGGAGTCTAGTTTCTAAATATGTAATTTTTTTGAAATTTGAATAAATAGTTAATTTACAATGAAAAAAAGACCAAACAGTGGTTTTTGCCTAAAAACGGACACAAACAAAAGAAATTAAAATGAAAGGCTTAACATTGTTAAAATGTGAAAATAATCACATCGTCAAATAGCTAAGAGAAAGCCTAACATTACCCAAGTGTTCGATTTGTTCAACCTTGAAACATGTGCAAATATGAGGGTTAGCACGAACAAAATTATGTGAAATTTTGAAGAATATAGAAAAACACGTTTGTGACTGTTCATAAGGCACTCCAAGCCTTTGGGTTGGAAATCCAAAGTAAATCCCAAGCCTAAGGCTTGGAATTCCCAAAGCAAGACATAACGCGAGTGCGTTATAACTCGCTCGCGTTATAACACGTTTGCGTTATGTTTTGCTTTGCATTTTTCCTTTCCTGCAAGTCTATTGTTTGTCATGTTTGACATAATGCGAGCGTGTTATAATGCGCTCGCGTTATGTTCCCCTTAAATTTTTTTACATTCAAGGCTATTAATCATGAGGGTTAAGGGATAAGGGATTAGCGTTTAAGGTATAGTATCAAGCCCGTTGAGGGTCTAGGAATAGGGATAGCGTTTAGGGTTTAGGGACGAGGGATTAGAGTTGAGGGATGACAGATTAGGGTTGAGGGTTTAGGGTTTAGGGTTTAGGGATAGGGTTGAGGGTCGAGGGATCAGAGTTAAGGGTTGAGGGATTAGGGTTTGACATTGAGGGTTGAGGGTTGAGGTTCAAGGGTGAAGGGTTTAGGGAGAGGGTTTAGGGTCGAGGAATTAG
This sequence comes from Cunninghamia lanceolata, assembly GCA_027924645.1. Classification (NCBI taxonomy): domain Eukaryota; kingdom Viridiplantae; phylum Streptophyta; class Pinopsida; order Cupressales; family Cupressaceae; genus Cunninghamia; species Cunninghamia lanceolata. Next base: position 4,609,047 of record BSBN01000098.1, on the reverse strand, counting down.
GGTTAAACTAGAGTGTGGAGGGTGTAAGGATTAGGGATAGGGTTGGAGGGTTTAGAGATAAGGGATTAGGGTTTAAGGTATAGTATCAAGTCTGTTGAGGGTTTAGGAATAGGGATAGCATTTAGGGTTTAGGGATGAGGGATTAGAGTTGAGGGATGATGGATTAGGGTTGAGGGTTGAGGGATTAGGGTTTAGGGATAAGGTTTAGGGATAAGGTTTAGGGTTGACGGTTGAGCGATTAGGGTTTAAGGTATAGTGTTGAGGGTTGAGGGTTTAGGATTAGGGTTTAGGGTTCATGGATTAGCATTTAATGTTGAGGTTAGGGTTAGAGTGTCGAGGGTAGAGGGATTAGGGATAGGGTTTAGGGTTTAAGGTTTAAGGATTGAGGGTTGAGGCTTTAGGGATGAGGGTTTAAGGCTTAAAATATAAAGTCAAGTGTTGAGGGTGTAGGGATAGGGTTTAAGTTTTAAGGGTTAAGGGTTGAGGGATAGGGATTAGGGTTTAAGGTATAGTGTTGAGGGTTGATGGTTTAGGGATAGGGTTTAGGTTTGAGGGATTAGGGTTTAGGGTTCATGAATTAGGGTTTAATGTTGAGGGTTGAGGGTTGAGGGCTGAGGGTTGAGGGTTGAGGTTGAGGGATAGGGTTAACGGTCAAGGGATTAGGGTTAAATAAGAGTGTCGAGGGTAGAGGGATTAGGGTTTAAGTTATAGTATCAATCCTGTTGAGGGTCTAGGAATAGGGATAGTGTTTAGGGTTTAGGGATGAGGGATTAGAGATGAGGGATGACGGATGACGAATTAGGGTTGAGGGTTGAGGGATTAGGGTTTAGGGACAAGGTTTAGGGTTAGGGTTGAGGGATTAGGGTTTAAGGTATAGTGTCGAGGGTTTAGGGATAGAGTTTAGGGTTGAGGGATTAGAGTGAAGGGTTGAGGGATTAGAATTTGATGTTGAGGGTTGAGGGTTTAGGGATAGGGTGAGGGTCGAGGGATCAGAGTTAAGGGTTGAGGGATTAGGGTTTGACATTAAGGGTTGAGGGTTGAGGTTCGAGGGTCAAGGGTTTAGGGATAGGGTTGAGGGTCGAGGAATTAGGGTTAAAGTAGAGTGTGGAGGGTATAAAGATTAGGGATACGGTTGGAGGGTTTAGGGATAAGGGATTAGGGTTTAAGGTATAGTATCGAGTCTGTTGAGGGTGTAGGAATAGGGATAGCATTTAGGGTTTAGGGATGAGGGATTAGAGTTGAGGGATGATGGATTAGGGTTGAGGGTTGAGGGATTAGGGTTTAGGGATAAGGTTTAGGGTTGAGGGCTGAGGGATTAGTGTTTAAGGTATAGTGTTGAGGGTTTAGTGATAGGGTTTAGGGTTGAGGGATTAGAGTGAAGGGTTGAGGGTTTAGGGTTTAGGGTTTAGGGTTAGGGTTGAGAGATGAGGGATCAGAGTTAAGGGTTGATGGATTAGGGTTTGACATCGAGGGTTGAGGGTTGAGGTTTGAGGGTCAAGGGTTTAGGGATAGGGTTGAGGTTCAAGGGATTAGGGTTAAAGTAGAGTGTGGAGGGTGTAAGGATTAGGGATAGGGTTGGAGGGTTTAGGGATAAGGGATTAGGGTTTAAAATATAGTATCGAGTCTGTTGAGGGTTTAGGAATAGGGATAGCATTTAGGGTTTAGGGATGAGGGATTAGAGTTGAGGGGTGATGGATTAGGGTTGAGGGTTGAGGGATTAGGGTTTAGGGATGAGGGATTAGAGTTGAGGGGTGATGGATTAGGGTTGAGGGTTGAGGGATTAGGGTTTAGGGATAAGGTTTAGGGTTGAGGATTGAGGGATTAGGGTTTAAGGTATAGTGTTGAGGGTTGAGGGTTTAGGATTAGGGTTTAGGGTTGACCAATTAGCATTTAATGTCGAGGTTAGGGTTAGAGTGTCGAGGGTAGAGGGATTAGGGATAGGGTTTAGGGTTGAAGGTTTAAGGATTGAGGGTTGAGGCTTTAGGGATGAGGGTTTAAGGCTTAAGATATAGTGTCAAGTGTTGAGGGTGTAGGGATAGGGTTTAAGTTTTAAGGGTTAAGGGTTGATCGATAGGGTTTAGGGTTTAAGGTATAGTGTTGAGGGTTGATGGTTTAGGGATAGGGTTTAGGTTTGAGGGATTAGGGTTTAGGGTTGATGAATTAGGGTTTAATGTTGAGAGTTGAGGGTTGAGGGTTGAGGGTTGAGGGTTGAGGTTGAGGGATAGGGTTAATGGTCAAGGGATTAGGGTTAAATAAGAGTGTCGAGGGTAGAGGGATTAGGGTTTAAGGTATAGTATCGAGCCTGTTGAGGGTCTAGGAATAGGGATAGCGTTTAGGGTTTAGGGATGAGGGATTAGAGTTGAGGGATGACAGATGACAGATTAGGGTTGAGGGTTGAGGGATTAGGGTTGAGGGTTGAGGGATTAGGGTTTAGGGACAAGGTTTAGGGTTAGGGTTGAGGGATTAGGGTTTAAGGTATAGTGTTGAGGGTTTAGGTATAGGGTTTAGGGTTGAGGGATTAAAGTGAAGGGTTGAGGGATTAGAATTTGACGTTGAGGGTTGAGGGTTTAGGGATAGGGTTGAGGGTCGAGGGATCAAAGCTAAGGGTTGAGGGATTAGGGTTTGACATTGAGGGTTGAGGTTTGATGGTCGAGGCTCAAGGGTTTAGTGATAGGGTTGAGGGTCAAGGAATTAGGGTTAAAGTAGAGTGTGGAGGGTATAAGGATTAGGGATAGGGTTGGAGGGTTTAGGAATAAGGGATTAGGGTTTAAGGTATAGTATCGAGTCTGTTGAGGGTGTAGGAATAGGGATAGCATTTAGGGTTTAGGGATGAGGGATTAGAGTTGAGGAATGACAGATTAGGGTTGAGGGTTGAGGGATTAGGGTTTAGGGATAAGGTTTAGGGTTAAGGGATGAGGGATTAGGGTTTAAGGTATAGTGTTGAGGGTTTAGGGATAGGGTTTAGGGTTGAGGGATTAGTGTGAAGGGTTGAGGGATTAGGATTTGATGTTGAGGGTTGAGGGTTTAGGGTTTAGGGTTTAGGGTTAGGGTTGAGAGATGAGGGATCAGAGTTAACTTTTGAGGGATTAGGGTTTGACATCGAGGGTTGAGGGTTGAGGTTCGAGGGTCAAGGGTTTAGGGATAGGGTTGAGGTTCAAGGGATTAGGGTTAAAGTAGAGTGTGGAGGGTGTAAGGATTAGGGATAGGGTTGGAAGGTTTAGGGATAAGGGATTAGAGTTTAAGGTATAGTATCGAGTTTGTTGAGGGTTTAGGAATAGGGATAGCATTTAGGGTTTAGGGATGAAAGATTAGAGTTGAGGGATGATGGATTAGGGTTGAGGGTTGAGGGATTAGGGTTTAGTGATAAGGTTTAGGGTTGAGGGTTGAGGGATTAGGGTTTAAGGTATAGTGTTGAGGGTTGAGGGTTTAGGATTAGGGTTTAGGGTTGATGGATTAGCATTTAATGTCGAGGTTAGGGTTAGAGTTTTGAGGGTAGAGGGATTAGAGATAGGGTTTAGGGTTGAAGGTTTAAGGATTGAGGGTTGAGGCTTTAGGGATGAGGGTTTAAGGCTTAAGATATAATGTCAAGTATTGAGGGTGTAGGGATAGGGTTTAAGTTTTAAGGGTTAAGGGTTGAGGGATAGGGATTAGGGTTTAAGGTATAGTGTTGAGGGTTGATGGTTTAGGGATAGGGTTTAGGTATGAGGGATTAGGGTTTAGGGTTGATGAATTAGGGTTTAATGTTGAGAGTTGAGGGTTGAGCATTGAGGGTTGAGGGTTGAGGGTTGAGGGATAGGGTTAATGGTCAAGGGATTAGGGTTAAATAAGAGTGTCGAGGGTAGAGGGATTAGGGTTTAAGGTATAGTATCGAGCCTGTTGAGGGTCTAGGAATAGGGATAGAGTTTAGGGTTTAGGGCTGAGGGATTAGAGTTGAGGGATAACGGATGATGGATCAGGGTTGAGGGTTAAGGGATTAGGGTTTAGGGAGAAGGTTTAGGGTTAGGGTTGAGGGATTAGGGTTTAAGGTATAGTGTTGAGGGTTTAGGGATATTGTTTAGGGTTGAGGGATTAGAATTTGACATTGAGGGTTGAGGGTTTAGGGTTGAGGGTTTAGGGATAGTGTTTAGGGTTGAGGGATTAGAGTGAAGGGTTAAGGGATTAGGATTTGACATTGAGGTTTGAGGGTTTAGGGATAGGGTTGAGGGTTGAGGGATTAGAGTGAAGGGTTGAGGGATTAGGATTTGACGTTGAGGGTTGAGGGTCAAGGGATCAGAGTTAAGGGTTGAGGGATTAGGGTTTGATGTTGAGGGTTGAGGGCATTTTCTATCAAGAACTTGATTATGAGGGTTTGCCCCTTCATTGTTATGCCTATCATATGGCGGAGCATCTGGCAATCTCTTGTAGGAAAGAGATGTGATCAATGCAAAGGATGTGATGAATCTATAGCAGGAAAAAATGTGAGCATGTTATAACGTGCTCGCATTTTGTCTTTCTATTGAAATGGTACAAAAGTGGTTACCCCTATGATCCAGGCCAACATGCTCTATTTTCTTACTAATTCTACACATGCTCTGACAAAAAAGAAGTACTTTCATGCTGTTGGGAAGTTCACATGCATATTTGACACATTGTACCACCTTTGCATGGTCTTTCCACCACCTTTTCTGCTTTGCCAACTTGAGAAGGAGGAAATAACATAGTTTACACACCAAGTTTGATATATATCTATTCAAGTTTCAATTTTTGTAGTGTTGCAATGTTAATTGTGATTCAATTTTAGGAATTTAACATTATAGATTGGTTAATAGTATTGTTGTTAGTAATGATATTTGAGTGTTATTGAATTTAACATTGAAAAGGAAGCAAGTGGTGAAAAACTCAAATTGTTGAGGAGTTTGATGCAAGAACATAAAAACACTACATAATTGGGTACTCTCTCCATTCAAATCTTCATTTTTTAGGTATGTTAAGTCTTTACATGCATGTTCTTTACATTTCCTTATTTCAGATTGAATTACTTTATCATGCTTTATCATACATGTTTAAAATAGACACATTCCCAATCAAGAAAGCAGCCTATAATCTCACATGATGCCATGTATATTTTCTACACTTGGGCTCTTTAATAATTATGTGTAATAAACAAACCTTAACATACCATGATGTCAAACTATACAAGAATAAATCCTTACAACATTAAAAAAATACAATCGCACTATTATCTTGTATTCATTTCTTAGGAACTAATATTGGTCTCTTTATCATGCTACAGACAAATTCTGCATCATGCTGAGGAAACAACCAAGAATTAAACCAACACAAGAAGAGATAGAAGCTAAGAATGCAAAGAAAGCAGTGGCTATGAGGGAACTTCATGAGAAGAGGAAATTGGACACGATAAATGAAGACATACCAATTGAAGAGGAACCACAACCATCACAAAGAGATATGGTATTAGCGGCACAAAGAGAATGAATGCAAAAACTTCGTGGTATGAGAGATTTGAATACCATAGTTGGAGACATGTCCTCTACCGCAAGTCAACATGTAGGAACACCATCTACCACATCTCAAGTTGAGAGTACATCATCACTCACATGTGATGAAGGAGGTAGACCATCATTCCCACCTCAACCTCAAGGTATGCCATCTATTCCATCTTCGATCGAAGGTATGCCATCTAACCCATCTCATTTAAATATTGATGAAATTCCTAATGTTGAGATGAATTTACCTAACTTGACACCACCTAGAATTTTGCATAGAAAGCCAAAGTATTTGATTGATATTGATGAGAATATTTTGCAGCCAATGGAAGGTAAGATTCCAAAATGCACTTGTAGAAGATATGCTAATAAGATTTGGAGATTATTTTTTGAAAAGTTAAATGAGACTGCAAGATGTCAACTATTCATTGAAATGATGCGAAGTATAAAGTATAGGTCTATCATGAAGATTCTTGGGTTGAGAACATCAGAGGCTTCAAGTGAAAAATCTATTGTTAAGAATCTAATGAGTGCGTATGAGAGTGTGGGTAACACCTCACACACAAAAGATAGTAATGCAACATGGCGTGTGATTACATCAACTATAGTAAGTAGTCAAATGAGGAAAACTCATCTCATTACAAAGACAAGTCAAGAATTGAGAATTAATAGGAAAACTTTATCAAGAGCCGTTGGAAGATGCCAAAGAATTGAGGACACTAATGCCAATGAATTATGGGCGTTCTCGGGGAGACTACCACGAAAAGATAAACCACTTGTTGAAGCATTGCGATCACTAATTGAAGACTTTTGGAAGAATTACACAAGGGTATCTCTGAATCAAAGGGATGTGGTAAGAAGGAGAATCAGTAGTCAGAACCGCGAGCCACATCCAAAGCATTTTTTGGATGAGACTCAAACACAGTTTTATGGTAAATTTCTAGAGAAGTATCCTCAAATTAAAATTTGTCAAAGATATTTTAAATTGCTAAAACCTTTCTATGTTAAGATAAATCACACATGCACTACTTGTTGTTGTAGATTACATATTGAATTTTCTAACCATTTTGATGCTTATAGGTCTATATGTTTAGATATGCATATTAACAATGATTTGCAGGGTTGTGCCATATGTGCCCCACCCACATCTTCAAGAGACTTCATATCAAGAATTTTATGTGAAAGAGAGGAAGGTCAAATATTCTACAAGAAATTATGCTTGGATGACACATGTCATCGTTGCGGTGGCTTGCAACATTTGCCAATATGTGAACATATGGAAATAACACATGTGGTTGGAAACAAACTAATAGATTTTGGCAAGTATAAGACAGTGGCATACAATACAAAAGATGGTAAAGAAGCAAAGAGGTGTGAATTAGTTATTGAAAAGATTCTAGTGTATCAGTTTATGCCTATATTTCGTGACAGCATAGTGTATGAGTATGCAAGACATGCCCATAGAGCTCGATGGTTGGACTTGCAATTCAAGTTATGCAAGGACACATTTCCAGTTGGTAGCATTGTCTCAGTCATCGACTTTGCAGAGAACTACAGTCTACAACCACAGCGTGAGGTGCAATCACAATATTACAACTCCACACAAGTTTCTATATTTGTGCACATTGCATTCATTCATGCGAATGATAGTACAGAGGATGACAAAAAGATCATAAGGGAGTATAATTTCTATATTAGTGATGATCGTATGCATTCTATGGAGTTCATGCAAGGTTGCTTTCAGGTGTTCTACAATGATTTGGCTAGAAGGGGCATATTGTTCAGTCACCATATCATATGGTCGGATAACTATGTGTCACAATTTAAGAACTCATGGAATTTCTATTGGCTAAGTAGGAGGCATAATTTTACAGGTATTCAACATATGTGGAACTTTTGTGAGGCTGGGCATAGAAAAGGTGGAGCATGATGGTGCAGGAGCATGTATCAAAAAAGCCATAGCATGAGAAGAGTTAAATTATAAAGACAATGCAAAGTTGACAGATGCAAAATCAATTGTCGAGTGGTGTAATGCTTCCATGGGTCTAGGTAATGAAGGTAAGTCTTTAGTTCATAGATTTTTTTGGTTGATAGATGATACTAACATTGCACCATATGAGGATTGTTGTACACTGACAGGATCAAATGAGATGCACTCTTTCAGAAGCTCAATTGTAGGTTCATGGAGTATCCATACACAAAAGATGTCATGCTTTTGTTCTTCCTATACAATTCAAGTCTGGGATGAGTGCGAGTCAAAGGAGTGGGTTGACGAATGGCAGTTAAGTTATCTTAGCCCACTTGACACGTATTGACCCCCGATGGCACTGGAACTAACACAGATGGAATCGTCAGTTGACCTTTACCACATATCAGATTTAGTTCAACAGGTAATATAGGGCACGTATATGCATCTAATTTCATCTAGTTCAACCAGGTAATGTCATCTTACTTTGTAGTGTTTTTGTAATGTTGACTAATTTCATCTAATTTGCTACACATATCAATGTAGGGCATGTATATGCAGTTATTGCAGATGAAGATAATGAAGAGGGAACAGATTATTACTTATGTCGTTGTGTTGACGCCAAAAAGAAATTGGAGGCCCCTATTACAGATGGAGAAAACATCGATTACAAATGGAGAAAACATCGAATACCCTACAGGCTCAGTGGTTATTACTTGAACATGGCTTAGAAGGTACCCACATAAGAGTGTTAATATTTGGCTATTTCAAGACTTTGACACGCATCGAAAGATTCTTCATTACTTGAACCTTGTTGTGGCATCCAATGTTGATTTGATAAAGTATCGGGGTAGACCTTTGAACAAAATATTGTGGAAGGTGCGTGAGTCTGACCATGAATCAATACTTGACACAATAAAGAGTAGAGCAGACCCAAATGGTTCATTGGATTAATTTGTAAGTATTCACATTGATTTTGTAAAGTTATGTTACATTGAGTTGTAAGTATGCACATTAATTTGTAAGGTTTGTCTTTTTTTTTATTTCCTTCTGTATTTTTACACATATGTACACATTTTTACATCATCATGTTATGCATTTTTGGTGTCTTGCTCCTGATGCGACCAAACTCATAACTTACCCTACTTCCTCTAAACACCATTTGATGTTCTCTCCAACACTCTGGATCCAGGGTGCCCAATCATGATGATGACCTATATACCATTCTCCCAAGGTGCTCATAATGAATGAAAAAAAGATCAAGGGTGCCCAAGCTTAATAGACTTATTTCTTTCAATTTTGATGATCCAAACTCTTGCAATATGACATCCACTTTCATGCCTTTAGATCTTCCTTCACATACAGGGTGCCAAATCAAGTTGAAAAATCTACATAAGGGCACCAAACTGGATGAAAGGAGACATGAAATGCACCTTAGGACTCCATGCTAAGGTTTGAACCATTAAAGTCTCTTGATATTAGGTGCTCACGATGATGAAACTTAGAGCTTTTTCCTTTCCTATGCGCTCATCTAAGATGTTTAAATGATAAGGAGCACCTCGACCTCTATAATGTACATTAGGCACCAAAATCAAGGTGATTTTAAGTCACTTTGAGTCATTTGAGGTCAGTTTAAGTCTTTGAGTCATGTTGCAAAAAAGTGTCAATGTTGTCAAGTTGCACAAAGCAACTTTTGCATTTTTGGTGTCCTGCTCCTGATACGACCAAACTAACTATTCCAACGCATCTGAATGGGTACATTTACGTTAGGCATGGTCCATTTTTTCACCCAAACATGTCGAAATAGTCTGAGCTACATTGTACCGACAATATCCCTGAAGAGTCCAAAGTGCAAAAAGGTAGTAATCTTTAATGAGATGTTACTCAAAAACTATGTCACTTAGAAATATTCCATCTGAGGCAACGTGATCATGTAAAGTGCCTCTACAATAACCTCTCTTAGTTTTTTATATCTCTGAGGCATTTGCCCGTGGTGAAAGGTTTTCTGCTGCCTCAAAAATCGTTAGAAGGAGGCAGTGTAAAGTTGCAAAGGGATGTAACTTTTGTCTTGCTCCTGATGCAACCAAACTGACTATTCCAATGCGTCCAGATGGGTACATTTACACTAGGCATGGTCCTTTTTTTCACCCAAACATGTCGAAATAGTCCAAGCTACATTGTACCCACGATATCCCTAAAGAGTCCAAAGTGCAAAAAGGTAGCAATCTTTGATGAGATGTTACTTGAAAACCGTGTCACTTAGAAACATTCTATCTAAGACAACACAATCATGTAGAGTGTCTCTACAATAACCTCTCTCAATTTTTTATATCTCTAAGGCATTTGCCCGTGGTGAAAGGTTTTCTGCTGCCCCAAAAATTGTCAGAAGGAGGCAGTGTAAAGTTGCAAAGGGGTGTAACTTTCATCCTACTCCTGATGTGACCAAACTAACTATTCCAACGTGTCTGAATGGGTACATTTATGCTAGGCATGGTCCTATTTTTCACCCAAACATGTCGAAACAGTCTGAGCTACATTGTACCGACGATATCCCTGAAGAGTCCAAAGTGCAAAAAGGTAGCAATCTTTGATGAGATGTTACTCAAAAACTGTGTCACTTAGAAACATTCTGTCTAAGGCAACGTGATCATGTAAAGTGCCTCTACAATAACCTCTCTCAATTTTTTATGTCTCTGAGGCATTTACCCGTGGTGAAAGGTTTTCTGCTGCCCCAAAAATCGTCAGAAGGAGGCAGTGTAAAGTTGCAAAGGGGTGTAACTTTTGTCCTGCTCCTGATGCAACCAAATTGACTATTCCAACGCGTTCGAATAGGTACATTTACACTACGCATGGTCCTTTTTTTCACCCAAACATGTCGAAACAGTCCGAGCTACATTGTACCCACGATGTCCCTAAAGAGTCCAAAGTGCAAAAAGGTAGAAATCTTTGACGAGATGTTACTCAAAAAATGTGTCACTTACAAACATTCTGTCTAAGGCAACATGATCATGTAGAGTGTCTCTACAATAACCTCTCTTGGTTTTTTATATCTCTGAGGCATTTGCCCGTGGTGAAAGGTTTTCTGCTGCCCCAAAAATCATCAGAAGGAGGCAGTGTAAAGTTGCAAAGGGGTGTAACTTTTGTCCTGCTCCTGATGCGACCAAACTGACTATTCCAATGCATCTAAATGGGTACATTTACGCTAGGCATGGTCCTTTTTTTCACCCAAACATGTCGAAATAGTCTGAGCTACATTGTACCGATAATATCCCTGAAGAGTCCAAAGTGCAAAAAGGTAGCAATCTTTGACGAGATGTTACTCAAAAACTGTGTCACTTAGAAACATTCCTTCTGAGGCAACACAATCACATAAAGTGCCTCTATAATAACCTCTCTCAATTTTTTATATCTCTGAGGTATTTGCCCATGGTGAAAGGTTTTCTGCTGCCCCAAAAATCATCAGAAGGAGGCAGTGTAAAGTTGCAAAGGGGTGTAACTTTTGTCCTACTCCTGATGCAACCAAACTGACTATTCCAACGCGTCCAGATGGGTACATTTACGCTAGGCATGGTCCTTTTTTTACCCAAACATGTCGAAACAGTCTGAGCTACATTGTACCCACGATATCCCTAAAGAGTCCTAAGTGCAAAAAGGCAGCAATCTTTGACAAGATGTTACTTGAAAACTATGTCACTTACAAACATTCTGTCTAAGGCAAAACGATCACGTAGAGTGCCTCTACAATAACCTCTCTCAGTTTTTTATATCTCTGAGGCATTTGCCCGTGGTGAAAGGTTTTCTGCTACCCCAAAAATCGTCAGAAGGAGGCAGTGTAAAGTTGCAAAGGGGTGTAACTTTTGTCCTGCTCCTGATGCGACCAAACTGATTGTTCCAATGCATCTGAATGGGTACATTTACACTAGGCATGGTCCTATTTTTCACCCAAACATGTCAAAACAGTCTGAGCTACATTGTACCGATGATATCCCTGAAGAGTCCAAAGTGCAAAAAGGCAGCAATCTTTGACGAGATGTTACTTGAAAACCATGTCACTTACAAACATTCCATCTAAGGCAACATGATCATGTAGAGTGCCTCTATAATAACCTCTCTCAATTTTTTATATCTCTGAGACATTTGCCGTGGTGAAAGGTTTTCTGCTGCCCCAAAAATCATCATAAGGAGGCAGTGTATTAAGTCAGGATGAAAGCCTACTCACTCTAGGCACCTATTGTAACCAAATCACACATCGCACTAGAGAATCCCAAACATGTGCCTTGAACAAGTGATGCTACAAGTGGTGAACAAAATGGTCTCCTTGAAGAATTGAGCCCTCCAAGACATCTTGCAATTGCCTAAAAGTCTAAATTTTACATAAGTGAGTTAAGGCGCCATTTTCCATCTCCAGAGCCTCCTTTGAGCACCTTAACATGGAGTGAATGTTTTATTCTATGAAAGATTGTGCCTAAAGAATATAACAACTTCTTGAGTCACTAGGATGAACTAAGTTAACAAAATGAACTTCATGAGGTGCACTTGTGCATCTAGACAACTCTAGTTTAGTACCTGAGAAAAAGCATGTTTAGAGACACCCCTCGAATGAACCCTCTAGAACCAATAACCTTAGTTCAAGTTCCATAACCATCTAACATCTCCTCCTAGAAGATCACATGCACCAATACAGACATCCTAGTCTCAAGAGAACTTGTATCATGCTAATACTCTAATCTAGAATCAAGAGTCCACCAAGACACACTACCAAACATCTCTAAACCATGGATCAACATCTACAACCACATGAAGATAACCATCTCCTAAAAATAGTAGCCAAGATGTCAAAGCACTCTCACTACAAATAATAATCATAATCCAAGAGTTTGTCCATTACACCCAACCACTATATAAGATCATCCATCACTAGGTGATGAATACACATCACTATCAAAGCTCCCACTGAACCATGATATGAACTACACATGGCATTGTGATAACCATCTCCTAAATGAAGATCACCATGGTCCACACACACTCAACTATAATACTAATAACTCCAAAGTAGAATCAAGATCTCCAATGTAAGAAGATAAACAATCATTACTGTCAAAAGCTCACACTAAACTATGCAACTAAGATATCCATGACATCATGATAAACATGCTACAAGTCCCAATAACCAACTATCCAATCATTCTCATCATCCATCCTCTCATCCCAATGCAACATACCAATGCACAAATGAGCATAGACAAGGAAAAATAACAAAGTCTACATCAACATTGAATCAATCCCGTGGATATAGGCAATATGCATTCAAGTCATCCCACTACAATCAATGAGGTGTGCATCCCAAAAAAATGCATAACTTGTAGATCCCAACCATTGAAAAAATGTAAAATCATCATCACATTAGTAACTTCCAAACTGAGATATCAAATAATATAACTTATAGACTTCACCAAATCAATCATAGATTCAACTTTCCAAACAAGTTTACAAATGAGTAACCATAGTCAAGGAACTAATCAAGCATCTAAGAGATAAGAACAATGTGCTAAAAGTAAATCACAACACCACCTGTAATCATGAATCAAACATCATAACCCATACCTATCAACTACAAACATGGTCAAGTCTTGCTAATGCTCAAATGTACCTACATATCCATGACACCAGAATTATCATCATTGCTATACCTATGCTCAAATCCCAATGAAACAAGACTCCTAGTCTCACCATGAATCAACCATGTCCTCAAACCAGAATATTGCTGAGCCCATGGAGATTGATACACCCACTTCAATAGAATAGACAATTAACGTACCTGATGTGTCTTCATTTAATAAACTAGTAAACATCATTTGCATCCATACTTAAACCAATCTTATTGTTGTGTTTGATGTGTCCTCTTTCAAACAACCATTTAACAAAATTTGAGTCCAAACAATAAAAATTTACAACCATAAACATCTCAAAGTCCAAAATCCAAACATTCTATCATCTTTAATCATTTCCATCATGGATCCTTGGTTTGAAAAAATCATTATGCAAGATAAAAACCTTATGCCTATTACCTTGTGCAAGGCTCATGCAAAACCCAAAATCACAATCAAAATAGGTCCTCAAACCATGCATCCTTTAAATGAGATCTTTTATCCAAATCAATCAAAAAATCCTATTGACAATGATGATGATTATAGTCTTGTAGATCAAGATGATATCAAGATGACAATAGCATTAAATATGAGATCATTACATGCAAACTTTCCATAAACCTTCATCTCCCACTCATGAACATGCAAGAATATTTCAAACAAGAAATGACTAGTACTAGCTATCATGCCAATCCTAAATACACATCTAATGGTCATCCTTATGGTACCTTTGGTAAGAGAAGAACCACTTTAGACCAAGGTCCTCATATTCAATTCATATCTCCAATCCCAACCGCATGTGAGAACTATTTATCCTATGTATCCTATTCAAATCCTCCATCTCATAATCCTTACATTCCAACTTATCCCATCAATCCAAACCCACTACATCCAAATCATCCTTTTTAGATTTCCTCCAAGGACTTCTAGTGGAGGAAAAATCTCAAACTAGAAATCACAAATTCAATTTGTCTACCTCTCCCAAGCCTATCCAAATGTCACATAGTACCATGCCTATCCATCAAATACCACAATTTAATCAAAATCCTAACAACATGCCCATGATCCAAGATCAAGTGCAATCATGCAAAGATATTATCAATCACAAGCCTATTAAGAATGAACTAGAGTCTTCTAGTACCATAATTTTCCATCAAACACCATCATGTAATCCATGGCCTATCAAGCCTATCAAAGAAAATGCAAACATCCTATGTAATACAATCAGACTTTAAATATTTGAAGTAGCCATCTACAAATATCCATTCAAACGTGGATTTATAATGCAAGTATGGATGCCATCAATAAAAAATATTTGTATTAACCAAATATCCATATAGGCATACATCAATATCTGTCGATATAAGTATAACATATATACAAAATAGCCATATAGGCTTACAGGAATGCCATATAGGCATACAATGTCAACTATGTACAATACAAAATATATGTCCACAAATGCCATATAGGCATACAACAAAGGAACACAATAAAAAGTCATTCCCCTCTGCCTGGTGAAGAGAATAAATCACGAGTAGCCTTTGATCTTCCAGGGGATGGAGACGCGCATGTGGGTGGTCTACTATGAACCTGAGGGCTACTCCTCCTATTTAGGTCTTCCTGCATCTTTACCTGTTACAATAAAAAGTATAGACATTAATATATAGAAATTACATGTTATAAAAAATGAAACATTTAACAAAATAATCACTTACCGCTAACATATAATCTCTCTCCTCGCTTGCCTCAGTAGCAAGAATAGGCCCTGGTGGTGTCATGTTCTATAGAAACCATCCAAATAGAAATTAAACTTCAAATCAATAATCTTTTGATTTTTCAAAAATAGACAATTATAACAATGAATGTAAATTGAAATTTACTAATCTGCCTCATACCCCTGTCAATGCCATGGAGCTATGAATCGCAGAGGCCACACCCTGCTCCATTGCCATATGAACATGGGGAGGTGTCTCCGCAGCCTGCATCATCTGCAAATAAAACAACATTATTCAATTATGAAAACTATAATAGTGATGCAAATCATGGCTCCTAACATACACACACATTCATCTAAACATGGAAGTGCACACAATAAAGCACACAAATCACATACAAAAATTTAGTAAGTACAATTCATTCATTAAACTATTTATTTTATTACCTCCGTAAAGCTTTGAAGTCCACCACCACTGGCAGGTGTTGCCATGAAATATACAGTATTAACCTATTCAACATCCAAAATCAGATATTAGAACACCATTCATATAACGATGCTATTCACATGTAATATTTATAATTGTTTACTAGTTACATACCTCGACAGTAGATGATCTAGTGAAAAATGTAGGTGGAGAACCACTGAAAAGTGCATCGACGCTATGACCCTGAAATTTCATTAAAATCATCAATTTAAATTAGTTAATCTTATATTTCAAAAATGAAACTTATTAAATTAAATTCAATAAACTTGCTAATATTTACCTGAGTATCAAGGTCGAAAGTCTCACTCAGGAGGGTATCTGTCATCACCATCTACTCAGCTGCAGATGTAGCCTATGCACCTGCGTCCTGACTGTCCATGGGGTCATAACCATAGGCTGACCCACAAGCCTAGAAAGTATGGGGTGGGACCCTACTCCTCACACTATCTCCCAACCCACTCTGTGTTGCAGGACCGGCATGGTCTATGATGCTCTGGGTCAAGGCACTAATCGACTGAAGTGTATCAACCTCAACACTCTCCTTCACAATGGAAGGGATATAAACATGCTTGTGGGCTAGTCTGCTGATTACTCGTCTCACTACCCGCTATGGGTCAATACGTGCCTCTGGTCTATCTTGTGTTGACCCCCCACCTCTACCCTAGAAGTCCCGCATATCAAAATAGTTTGGCACTTTATTGAGGACAAACTCGCAGTAGAGTTTCCTCAAAAAGTATTGTGGGACCTCATTATTATTACATGGAGGATGGTCAAAAACCATCCACCACCTCTGCCCAAAATTGTCCCTTATCGCTTGGTTGTTGCACCAATGGATAGGGAACCTCTTGCATGTAATGGGTGGAGGTTGATTTGTTTGTGAGTTTCTGAAAATTGAACGCAAGTCTAATTTTGTAATTTGTAATTTTTTCACATCTTGGTATGACAACTTGTCTGCATAGTAATCTCTAAACTCTCTCTTTTTATCCGTCCAACTAGTTCTTTGCTTGCTAATTGAATCTACATTTGATAACATAGACTCAAGAGATTCAGCAAGCGTGCACCTATGCAAGGTTGAAGTGGAAGGATCTTTCAACCTTGCAATTATATCTTCAATTTCCTTTTTGTTGTTTTCAATTTGCCCCATTATATTTTCTTGTGTTCCAGGGGCATGTCGAGGAATGAATGGAGGAGGTTGTTGTTCTGTAGGTATTTCCTCCTCAGAATTTTGTAGATTTTGAGGAGGAGGAGAAGGAGGAGGTGTATTAACATTTCCTGACAATTAACGAAATATACATCAAAAATCAACAAAAACCTACCTATTTAGAAACAAATTCAAACAAAAAAACAAATATAACTCACCCCTTTGGCGTGATCGACATCGTGGCGGCATTTTGGCGACGAATTGATAAACGTTTTGTGTTGTATGGTGTTTTGCAAAATGCGAGTGCACTTTTGAGGGTTTGCAAGCCATGGGTTGAGAGGAGAAAACAGAAAAAAATAAAATTGGAAACCTTTTTTTTATTTATAGGAAGTCATAACACGAGTGCGTTATAATGCGCCCGCGTTATGGCTTAATTTTTTTTGAAATCAATTTGGCCACTTTTTGGCCCACCATCTTCTTGCACTTACCCATATATCATATGCAATAAAATAATGCAAAACTATGCCTTTTTACAAGCCTAAAATGCTTGGTTTTTTTCACTTTTTCCTTGAGATCATGCCAGTTTTCCAATTAGATATTGATAAATATGCAATGAAATCAATGTAGGATCTGATTTTAACACTCAGTAATATGCAAATGCTTAGAGCTATGGGTTCACCAAAATGTTATGTGTGAAAAAGAGAATGAAGAAGATTAGCATGCACACTAGGTCAAACCCTCTTTCACAATAACATTCAAGGACAAGATGGGGACAAATCATTACCAAATGGAGGACTCAGCTATAGATCTTGTACTCTTGTTTTCTATGGAAATATCTGATTTAATCAAGCCTTTTTACCAAACACTAGGCCAACAATGCATAAAACCCTAGTTCTATGATGATAGGAGTATAATAGAGAAATGAAGGTAGATACATACAATCTAAAAGAAGCATAGAGATCAATGAATAGAGGAGAACCTTATTTTAGAAGTAGAGGTGTTAAAGGATGAAATAGGGGAAACCTAGGTCCTCGAAGTGAGAATCTACCAAAAGTGAGAACTGAGAAAATGTTCTAGAGACTACTCTGAAGCTAGATCTGGAGCCAGAAAGGTCAAAAGACTAGGGTTCCAATGGCCAAGTCTTTTTGGGAGAATATTCTTAAACTCTTGTCAGATCCCAAAACCCTAATTCCTTCTCGGTCTTCCTGTATCTTCATTTTTCCTAAGTCCCGTAGCTATGACTTGCACATAAGAAGACAAGAGAGGGTTTGGGGGGTTATGGTGTTTAGGGATTCTCCTCAGTCAAATCCCACAATGGCATTCAAGCCTTCCAACATTGTTGATAGATAAGAGAGCATGCCCTAGCAGGGTAGAGGCTTAACAAGATGATGATAAAATGACTCAAATAGCAATGATATCACCTATGAGGTGAAGCCCATAGGAGAATGAAGATTCTTCAACTCATAAGGAGATGGATGACATCTTCAAACCTACAACAACACACACAATGACAACACTAATCTTCTCTACAAACATAATGAATGCTTCAAATGCTCTGTGATTCAAGATCATAAGTTTTTTCTATCCATCTAGGTTCATAATGAAATAAAAAACACACTTATATATGCTTTCCTGCCAACATTCATCAAATTAAACCACAAGAGTCGACAAAGGAAAACCTTTTGAAAGGTCTCATGTCGACATGTCACTAATTTACCCCGACCAATCAAGGAGGACTTGGACAGTTGGGGCCCAAGTCCAAGGGCCCCTTTTTAGTCTGGAATAAGATTACTAAGGTCCCAAGGTCCAAATTATCATGGGTGTTAGGTAATTTCCTTTGGGATGATCAATTATAATGTATAATGTAATCACTGGGACCTAGGAGCTAAACAAGTAGGTAAAAAGGCAAGTGTCCAATTTTTACTCCATAACAATCATTTTTGTGAAATATATGGACTATCTTCTCAAGTTTTTACTATATTTAATATGAAGCATTTCATAATGATCCACCTTGTGAAATGCATCTCAAATAAATACTTCAAAATGCTATACTTGTTTAGAACTATTTAAGAATTATTTTATTTTATTTATTTTTAACAAAATAGCTATATTTATTTTGTAGATAGATGTATTGAAGATACTTATATTATTAAATTAAAAAATTATTAAGTAAATAAAATAACTCAAGACAATCGCCATTTTTTAGATAGATGTATTTAAGTTGTATTTTTTTAACCATATGTTGGCCATGCAATTTTTAAAAAATACATGCTCATAGGCTCCATGATGTCAGTGTAGAATGGTTCTTGGCATAATAAATTAATATTATATTAATGTTGTCTCATAACAAATCAAAGTGTCATTCAATCATTGACACATATCTCTTAAATAGTCCTAGAAACTTTAAGTTAAAGTTGGGTGTATTAAAATTTCATCTTATAATAGAACTTAAGTCGTTCATCATTTATTGGACAATGAAAAATATTTATAAAAAAAGATATATATATATATATATATATATATATATATATATATATATATATATATATATATATATATATATATATATATATATATATATATTCACTAAGAATTATTATTTAATTCTCATTCCAATAATTTTTTGGCATGCATGACATATGGTATCCATATAATAATTTCAATAGTAATGCCTAATACTTATTCGATAAATTTTATTCCCATATGTGTGTGTGTGTGTGTGTGTGTGTGTGTGTGTGTTAGAATTTCCTCACAGAATACAACTTAAGCTATTGATCAATGTTCATAAGATGTATAGTTTTTCAAACAATTAAATCTTTATCAATCTAAAAAATTGTCAAGTGATTTAATCCTTATTATTTAGCCTATAATATTTTTTCTAGCCACCTTATGAATATTTTTTAAACTATTGGAAATTCACCAAGTAACTTATTTTATTTTTCAAATATATATATATATATATATATATATATATATATATATATATATATATATATATATATATATATATATATATATATATATATATATATAATTTTCTAAATAACTTATTTTATTTCTTTGAATATATCTTTAATTCACCAATAAAAACCAACAATGTTAACAAATATGGAAAATTTGTCAGGGAATTATTTTTCCCCAAAATAGGCATACATTTGCCACAAAAATTAATGCCTTGGTCTAGGATTTGCCAAGATTTAATATGTATTTTAGGGGGGTTTCTTAAGTTTATCATTAGTGGGAGTCCACTCCACTCCTACCTTAATTCTAATTCTTAAAATCCCCAAAAAGTCCAATTTAGACAAAATATTCTTAGCATAAAAAGTGAGGCATAAACAACAACACATGTTTCCAAGCTATAGGCAATCTCATTTCCATGAGAGAATATTTTGTTCTACAAATAACAATGCATGTATAAGGTCTAAATTTTAAAAATCACATTTTCAAGAAATTTCAAGAATCATGCAAATTCCCATTTCCCCCATTGGTAAACCCCCAAATTTCTTCAAAAAAAAAAAAACTACTGTTTTAAAATTGAGGACACCCTTTAGAGAATATAAATGAGGAAAACATACTTCTTACTTCACAACATTTTTGGGAAATTTTCACCATAGTTATGACATAGAAATAATTTTTCAAAAATGAAAAACCTACAACAATTAAACTACCCAACAAGCAATTTTATAGATTCTATTTCAAGTCTATCTTACATGAAGGGAATCCATATGCAATCCACATATTGTGTATGAAAATAGGGAATTCCTTTAAATAAAATCATATCAAATAAAAATAAAAATACCTTCAATAGTGCAACTCCAAATAGATATATTTTTTTTGTTGAATCCTCTTCCAAATAATTCCAAACAAGTTCTTTCCAATCCCTTTGTAGGATCCAAACTTTTCTTCCTAAAACACAAGTAAGGGTTTGAAGAGAAAAAATATTTTCCTCCTCAAATACAAGAACTCACACACCAAAAGGAGAAAAATGGTCAAGTAATGTAGATAAATTAAAATCTATAAACTCTATTCAACTCAAGCATATTAATTATTTTGAAGATAAATTAAATGCAAGCACACGAAGAGCTAAGAATCCTATGTAAAACACTCAAAAATGTTTTATGGGTTCTCACAAGAACCAAGAATCTAGAATTGACATGTATTTGGATCAAGGCTCATGTTGTTGCATAAGACACATCTTGTAACTAGAATTGAGTGAGATTATGAATTCAAACATAACATATTTACACAAGTTGATAATCTAAAATTAATCACCATTGGGAAAGGTTGTGCTTGCACACTCATTCAAAGCATTAGGCATATCTATATAATAGAAGAATAGCCAAGGCACATTATATAAGAAACCAATGTGACATAATCCATAAAAATATTTCAAATAAATACATCTAATTGAAAATCATCTTCAACTAGCATGATCCAAATATTAATAAAATGTGAAATCAATAAACCACAATCTTGAACTAGATGATATAATTATAATCATATATAAAGTGAAAATAGTGAAGCTAGAACTTTGCTAGAGTTCAACATATAAATCGAAAATACACAATCAAATATCTCCATGGAAAATACAAAATATCATTCATAAATACGGTATTAGTGTCAAAATAAAAATCAAACAAGTGCAAAGGGAAATGGTAAATTGAAATGCTATTTATAGAACATAAGTACAAAGAGATAGGGTACTTAGCTTTTAGAATGTTGAAACAATGAAGAATGATGTTGATGTTACACAAAATTTAATCACTAATATTGAAGAAATTATGTCCTTAGTATGTTGACTATCTCAAAATCAAGATATACTCAAGGTTGCCTATAGGGTGATCCTATCAAGATTTAGGTACCATCTACCTTATAAATCCTATGTCATTTATGTGGTTCCAACTGTTGAACACACATATATATTGAGGTGGGGGGGGGGGTGAATCAGTATATACAAAAAAAAATTACTTTTCTGTTGCACTCAATCAAATGTAAACATTCAAACCATAAGAAGCAAAAGAACACACAAGCACATAACACTAGATTTATGTGGAAACCCAAGATGGGAAAAACCATGGTGAGCAAGCTACTTGGATCTATTGTCTAAATCCAGCCTCACAAATAAAAATATATTTACAACAAATTTTATGGGCCCCAACCCAAAGGAAGATCCAACTCCTTGATACAAAGTTTTATGGGCTCTAACCTAAAGGAAGCAAGAACTCCCTAATATGCATATTTATGGGATCCAACCCAAAGGAAGCAAAAACTCCCTAAAGTGCTACAACACTTATAAGAAGAGGCTCCAATATTTGTACCAAAACACTTGACTGATTATGATGGTTCAATCACCTCTGCATCATTATCTCCTTTAACTCTTTGAAATTGACTTACTAAGATAACCTCAACACCTCTGCTCTATCATCTCTACTCAAAACACCTCTGCAATACACTCTGACTCTGTTATGAATCATTCATCATAGTCTCCAAAGTTACTTTTCAACTTCCAGATCACTTATCTTTTTTTGCACACACATACACTCACTCTCACACTTGCACACACTCTCACCCTTTGTAACAATCTTCCATCCTTCATATATATCCTCCACAAGTCTTCAAAAACATTATCTTCATTAGCCTAAATGAAATGTGTAACGGCCTTGCTTGTCAGCTCCCAAATCTTCTGCAATAATTTAGGAGTGAAATCCCACTATGGGGATAATACCAAGAGGTCTACAGGATCCAATTTACTTCGCACACATCTCTATACTGGTGCATACTTCCAAACACATGGTGCAATCACACAGGTATACCATGTCAGTAATGTAAACACTTATCATTTCATACATTAGATCTAGACCCAATGTGGTACCGTAGAAGAGATATATCATCATGCGGTTCATACCATGAATACTATATGACATGTAAAGCCTTCTCATACATTTCTTTCTCTGGTTTATGCTTGTTTTTGCTGGTGCAAACAATCAAACACTAATGTTGATATCCCTTAAACAATCTGGTTACATTGTCTTGATATAGAACATTGAAAAACATACTTGCATTATTCTAGAACACTTGAAACCTGAAATGAGCATACATATTGACTATTTGAACTTAGCTTTCAAACAAAAAAGTCAAACATCAAAGTGTAGTGAAATGCGGTGGCTTTCTGTTATCCCTTTAATAACCTTAAACAACAACATGACTTGTTCTTACTCAACTGATATGGGAAAACACTGCGGTACTTTGTATCCTTTGAAAATTGAGTATAACATACCTCTTATATGTATCTATCTAACCTCCAAGCTGCAAGGCCATATCTTCAAGTGCAGAGAAATGTAGAGCATTCTTCTGTACCTTTGAGACTACAATGTAACACTATATCACCACTGTCTTTACTCTTCTAACTCTAAAAAGCTCTGCGGTATCTTTTACGCTCTGAAAATAGGTCATGCATACTTCATAGTTGTCTCTGTCTAACTTCCAAACCGTAGGACCATAGCTTCATCTACGGTAGAATGTGGTACATGCTTTTAAGCTCCTACAGTACAAATCCCTATGCCTTTGAAAGTTTGAAACCTTAAACATTTTCTTTCATATCTCATTCAATGCTTTTCAACAAGAGGCAATGAATGCAACATTAGCAACACCATAGAAAAAAATCATAATTCTTTTTATCAAAAACAAGAAGCCACAACTTCTTCATGTCAGCATATCCTTCAACCTGACAACTTTCACCTATCCATTAACTTCGGAAGATAAGGTACAACTGTGTATAGATGATACTGGTCCAACAACATGCTCATGTCTTTCATCACCATCACAACACCTCTAATCATCACTCCTTTGACTGCTTCTCTAAACATCACTCCTTTGGCAAACCATCACAACACCTTTGATCATCACTCTTTTGACTACTCCTCTGGTCATCACTCCTTTGACAACACATGCAACAATATGCCTTCCACATCACAACACTTCTTATCACTACTCCTTTGATATCCAACACCCATTATCTCTATTTCTTTGATATCCACTCTTTTAACATCAATGACAACATATGCAACAATTTCCCCCTTTGTCATTGATGGCAACACTAACCTAATATACAAAATTTTCTCCACCTTTTATAGCAAGGGAAAATGGCCAGTGGTCTTCCTCTGTACTAGAAAAAACATACAAGATCCCCGTATTGGTGCAATCCTTGTCATCTTGCTTAGTCTCTTGTCTACTTGCTCCCCCTGAGAGGTAGCCACCATTAATCCAAGGATAATAAATATGCCTTGAACCACTCCCCCCTATATAGATGCATCATTTGTGCATCTAGTTAGAAGAAGGAAGGTCAACAACCCCTAACTTCTACCTAAGATGTTCAAATGTGTCCTTAGAAAGGGCTTTTGTAAAGATGTCTACAACCTGATCCTTTATAGGTACATATTCCAACTTTACTTCTTGATTTGTAACCGTTTCTCTTAAAAAGTGAAACTTGATGGATATGTGCTTGGTTCTAGAGTGCATCATTGGATTCTTTGAAATATTGATGGCACTTGTATTGTCACATAGGATAGGAATGGGCTCATCATACATTACCTTAATATCCTTCAATGTTTGCTTCATCCACAATACTTGAGTGCACCAGAATGCTGCAACTATATACTCTGCTTCTGTTGTTGATAAAGAAATTGAATCCTATTTTTTACTAGACCATGAGACCAATTTGTCTCCTAAAAAGAAATCTCGACCAATGGTACTTTGCCTATAATCAACACTGGCAACCCAATTTGCATCAGTATATGCACTCAGGGATAAATCATTACCTTTTGATACAATAGTCCAAAATCTGAAGTGTTCTTAAAATATCTAAAAATTCATTTGAATACCTTCACATGTATTTCTTTTGGATCATCTTGAAACCTTGCAACCATACAAACAACTTGCATAATGTCAAAACTTGATGTTGTTAAGTACTTGATAAGCCTCCAATAATAGACCTATATAGAGTCTGATCAGCCTGTGGTGACTTATCATCTTTACTCAAATGACAACCTGTTACCATAGGAGTACTCACTAGTTTGCAGTCTTCCATACCAAACTTTTTGAACATCCCCTTGACATACTTTGCTTGTGAAATGAAGATACCTTCATCTGATTGAGTAATTTGAAGTCCAAGGAAGAATGATAGCTCACCTATCATAGACATTTCAAATTCCTTCTGCATCTCTTCTGTAAAATTCTTACACATTTCATCATTGCCACCAAAGATAATATCATCAACATACTACTACTATTAATATTTTTTCATTCTTAATTTTGATATATAGATTACTAGTTGTTGTACCTTTCGTGAAGCCCTACTAGAGTAAATACTTATCCAACCTTGCATACCAAGCCCTAGGGGCTTGTTTGAGACCATATAAGGCCTTCTTAAGTCTACACACCATATTCTAATCTTCTGATAACTAGAATCCTTCAAGCTGCTCTATGTTGTCATGCCTACATTTCCCATGCAGTCACAACACGCATCACACGTGTCATGTCCACATGCGTCATGTGGTCATGATACGAACTATAAAAAATTTTCCCACTTTCCTCGATTAAAATTTCTATTTCAAGTCAAATGTTTTAAACTATATATAGTTTTCCTTCAAATGAATAGTGAAAAAGTAAATAGTGAATAGTAAAAATGAATAGTGATTAGTGAAAAGTGAATAGTAAATAGTGAAAAGTGAATAGTAAAAGTGAATAGTGAATAGTGAATAGTGAATAGTAAAAGTGAATAGTGAAAGTGAATAGTGAATAGTGAATAGTGAAATGGTCCCCATCCTAGGAAGAGACCCTCAAGGTGGCGGTAATTTCAAAAGCAATACTGCAACCCAAATTTCATTTCTTTCATCGTAACAAAATTATGACTTGACTTATAACAAAATTTAAAACTAATATTTTTACTAAGCTTGCACAGAAATAATACTTTTACAATTTTAATTAAGACATCAACTAACTCTCAACTTTGCAAGTAGGAGAAGAAAGAACTAGACAATTTTAATAGCCTATTAAAAATAAATTTTCTTTTCCTCTTCTCATTTCTAAATGGTAAAACTTAATGAATTGTAAAATCACAACTAACAACACATTAAGAAAGGATTTTCTCTCCCCTCCCATAATAACAACTTTTACAACAATTTCAAAGAGGGAAGATCTCTCCTCTAAAACTCTTACAGAATGAAACTTAAAAAGACCAAGCTTTCTTTCCAACAAGGGAAAAAGAAACAATTCCTCTTAACAAGATAAACTCCTCCAATCTTTACTACATGCTCGAAGAGAAACCTGCATGACAACAAGGGAGAAAACAACAACCAACAAGCTCTCCTCCCTACCATAGACCTACAAGAGGGTCACCCCTGAGCTAGGGAGATCATCCACATACCCAGGGAAGAATAGACCAATACACTTCACAACATTGAATAACAACAATCAAAGCAAAAAACACACACACTCCCATGGTTTTACTCACAATACAAAGACTCAGCTGAGGTGAGTTTAGGGAGGGTAGGGAAGTAGACTCTCTCACTCAAGGTGTCCTCTTTTACAACATTTTATCTCAACTTATCACATGGCCTCAAGCCAACAATATTACTTTCTCTCTTGGCCTCAAGCCATCCAAATAATCAAACTTCCAGGGATATCCCAAATATAGGCTCTTAAAGCCTTAAAGCCCTCTTGGCTCAAAATTACCCACATGCCCTCAAGGCTATCATAAAACAAAAATAAGAAGACACCTGAGGAGGTTCACACCTTCCCTTTCCTATACATGATGAACATTGCCTTCCAATTGGAAGGAGCTCTTTCAACCCCCAACACAAACCCCAAAATAATAGATAAACACATAGAAAACATTTGCAATCCTCATTCATCAAAAAAGAACAAAATATACATAACAAGTACAGATCATACAAGTGAGTAGTCTTGTTCACTAACCTTCCAAAGCCCTATTATGGATGAAATTTGATGAAGAGCTCCACTCTTAGCCTCCTCCTCCAAGTTCTCCTTCTTTCCACAATCATCCAACGCCAAAAATAATCTCTCTATGATAACAAGCAAGGGATAATGAATGGAGGATATAGGATGGCTAGAATATTTTCAGCATTATGAGGCTATGAAGAGGAGAATAGAGAAGGAATTGGGCATTATGAGGATGCCAAAAGAAGATTTCCTAGAGGAAATTAGGCATGATAAGAATGAAAGATTGAAGTCCCCCTGCAAGAATGAAGTTCCCCTACAAGAATGAAGTTCCCCTGCAAAAATCATGTCCTTCCTAATTGCTTAGAGAAGGGTCTTATTTATAGATTTTCTGAAAAGGGAATGGAAGGTGAGGATCAAGAGTTGAGATCAAGGGCTCACATTATTTGTGAATTTTAAATTCATAGTGGATGAATTAAAAATTCATTTTTTGGGAAGAGTGGATTATGACATCAAGGGCTCTCATTATTTATGAATTTTAAATTCACATGTGAGGACAAAAATGAATTAAAGATTTATTTTTTTGGGAAAAGTGGATTATGACAAGTTGAATTTTTAATTCAACTTATGGGGTAGTGAAGGACAAAATGAATTAAAGATTGTAATATTTATGAATTTTTAAAGATTGTAATATTTAAATAACCCCACTATCCCAAGTGGAATTAAAAAAATATCCCCACTATCCCAAGTGGAATTAATAAAATATCCCCACTATCCCAAGTGGAATTAAAAAATATCCCCACTATCCTAAGTGGAATTAATAAAATATCCCCCCTATCCCAAGTGGAATTAATAAAATATCCCCACTATCCCAAGTGGAGTTAATAAAATATCCCCACTATCCTATCCTTCTCATGCCTCCAAATTCGTCACTTAACTTCACTGTAAAGTTAGAGTGACCATATAGAGGTTATCCCAAGGTTATCCTAGTCAAAAGGGTCCCTAGACCCATGGGGTATAACCCAGGGTTGATTTTAACCTAGTTAGAATTCCCAGAGTCAAATAAAAACACAAGAAGAGGGTCTAAAAAGAAATAAAGTTAAAACAAGATTCATAACACCATTTCTTACAACACATATCACAATATAAGTAAATCAGAAAGTAGGCCTAATTCCCTTAACCCCATGCAACATTACAACATTACAACATTTCACCAAACACGAGGTTGATCTTAGTTCCTCATGGAATTAGATCGGCTGACAAGGGATACAACATAGGGTATGGAATGATCTCCTGTATTTGTGGTTTCGTTAGCAATACCTGCACACTCCATCTCGAAGTTAATAACACATAAAGATATCATAGCCGAAGCAATTTAAATACAAGCATACCTAAATATTCTACCATATAAACATACTGAAGTCACATTAAAGTTCCCTTTCTAATATTATCCACTCATTATTCCCTTAAAAGAAAACATCTATCTATCATTGCACAATTTCCTCTTTAAAAATAATTAGGTTTAATAGTCAACATTTTGGGATCAACAGTCCCATAAATGTAAAAGTATCAACAACAGTAAGTAATTAGTCACATGTACGGGAATGAAAAAGTGTAGGCCTCACATATGTAAACTTCTTCTAAGTCGCCATTCAAGAAAGCAGATTTGAGATCCATTTCATATACATTCAAGTCCTTGTGAACTGCAAATGCAAGAAACATCCTGATTGTTTCCATTCTTGCCATAGGAGAAAATGTATCCTCAAAGCCAATTCCTTCGACTTATGAATGACCCTTGTATACCAACCTTGCTTTGTTTCTAACCACTTCTCCATCTTCATTCAATTTAATTCTGAACACCCATTTTGTGCCTATCACATTTTTGTGTGTAGGTCTCGGCACAAGTTCCCAAGTATATTTTTTCTCTATCTGATTTAATTCTTCTTCTATTGCCTGGAACCATCCTTCATCTCTGCTAGCACCAAAAAAAGTTTTAGGTTCTATATTAGATAGAAAAGAGAAGTTTACCTATTCATTTGCCCTTGCAATTCTTCTTCTAGTATGCACTCCTCCATTCTTATCTCAAATTATCTGATCTTCTATATGGTTCTTTTGAACATACTTGGTAGGAGTCTTGGTGGCCTCTTCTTATGTTTCTTCCTTTTCATCTGCATCTTCCTTCTCTTCTGTGTAAGCATATTCATCTGAATAATATTCTTCTTGCTCATGTGTGAATGGATGTGACTCTTCATCAACCCTAAGATTTGCACTCTCAAATATCTTCCTCGGTCTTTATTGTAGCATCTGTAAGCTTTGTTTCTAGTTGAGTATCCAAGAAAAATTCCTTCATTAGATCTTGAGTCAAACTTTCCCAAGCTTTCCTCATCTCTTATGATATAGCATTTACTTCCAAAATTTTTGAAATACTTGACAGAAACATGTCTTCCTTTCCATAGCTCATATAGTGTCTTAGTGTTGTTCACTCTTTGTTATATCCTTTGTTAAGAATATAGACAACAATATGGATTGCTTCTTTCCAATATGCATTAGGTAGCTTGGCTTCATTCAACATTGTTCTATCCATCTCCTGGACTGTTCTATTCTTCCTTTCCACTACTCCATTTTGCTGAGAAGTTCTTGCAGCAGATAGGTGTCTCTTTATTCCATGTTCTTCACATTATTCCTCAAACTCATTTTATGTGAACTCACCACCTCTATCAAACCTTAAGCACTTGATTCTAGAATTTAATTCATTTTCAACCATGGACTTGAAAATCTTAAACCTATTGAAAGCTCCTATTTCTCTTTCAAAAATGTAGCCCGGGTCATCCTAGAATAATTATCAATGAGAAACATAAAATACCTATCACCTTGGAGAGTCCTTGTTTTGGTAGGATGGCATAAATCAGCATGAATCAGTTCCAATGGCCTTGTAGAAGAATAATCTTTGGTCTTGAATCTTGTCCTTGTCTACTTCCCAATCTAACATTCTTTACACAAGGTGCTTGCAGGCTTGGTAATATTTAACATGTCTCTTACTGCTTGTATGGAGCTGATTTTCAAAAGATTGTTAAAATTGATGTGTCCCATCCTTTTGTGTGACAACTAGCATTCATTTGTGTGTCCTAGAAGAAACTTTTTTCCATTAACACCCTTTAGGTTGTGCAAGTTATTTTCTATCCTAGAATGAGCCTTTGCCACCAATTTACTGGTATTTGCTCTTCTGATTCCACATCCTTGTTCATGAAATATGAGGTTGTATCCTTTTCTAAACATCTTACTTACACTGAGAAGATTGTGCTTAAGACCTTCTACATATAGAACATCTTCTATTTTAGATCTTCCATCAATACTTATGGTGCCCTTTCCACAAGTCTTTATAGATGTATTATCTCTAAACTTGACTGATCCACCATTGCACTTAACAAGATTGATGAATTTGCTCTTATCACCTGTCATGTGGCTTATACATCCACTATCTATTACCCAGGGATTTTTTTGCCCTTAGGCATGAAATGCTATTCAAACAATCATTGAATTTTCAACCTCATTGTTTGTTTCCTATCTTTTGGAAGTATCAGTCTCCTTGTCGTGCTCATTAATATTTGCCACCTAAATTTCTAATTTTTCTAATCCACTTCTACAGTATCTTGCTATGTGTCTAGAATTGTTACAAATATGACATATCACATTGACATCTATTAGTGAAGCAAGAGGATTCCTACTTACAAAATTTCTTCTATTCATTCTAGACTTGCACTCCATAGCCATGAATATGGACTTTCCTCTTTCATCATCTGATGAGTATTGATCTGCTTCTTCCAAAGAGTTGTAGTATTCTTTGGAAAGGAGATTCCTTTCAAAGTTTCTCCTTTTGAAACCCTTGCTACTATTTTCATTTTCTCCAATTTAAGGACATTTAGATGCATAATGACCAATTTTTCCACATTTAAAAAATTTGAAACATAACTTACCTTTATACTTGCCTGAACCCTTCTTTAGCTTTCTCACAAAGTTTGCTTCTTCTTCCTTAGACTCATTGTGTGGACCGGATGTTCCTTATTGCTTTGTAACTTTACAAGAAACTTCCCTTTTCAATATACCTTGGACTTCATTTCTCATCTCATAGGCAGAGAGGGACCCAAACAAATCATCCATGGTAAGTGTGTTAAGATCTTTGGCTTCTTCAATAGCATAAGTTTTTGAATCAAATCTCTAAGGGAGAGATCTCAAGACTTTCTCCACAACCACTAAGTCAATCACTTCTTTGCCTTGCCCTCTGATTCCATTGACAACTTCATCTACTTGGAGAAAATAGTTAGCAATGGTTTCCTGTTCTTTCATTCTTAGATTCTCAAACATTCCTCAATAAGTTTGTAATTTTGCTTGCTTTACTTTGTCATTTCCTTCATAGATATTTTTGAGTTTATCCCATATAGCCTTGGTTGTCTTTCACTGTATTACCTTGACAAACTCTAAATTGGTTAGGCCACTTAAGATAGCATTCTTAGCTTTAGCATTGTTTTCGTGGATCTTCTTCTGAGCCAAATCTGTAAGAGGATGAGTAGGCTCAGTATAAGTATCCATTGCAACTCTCCAAACATCATACCCTAGATGTTGGGAATTAAGGTGTCTTAACCTTGCTAATTCCTTGTATTTTTACATTGTATTTATTTATTATTTGCCTATTGTATTAATTGGATGCAAATCTTATGTTGTCATATTGTGGGAGTTAGCACAGTAATGTGTCATCCTACATGGCATATGACCACATGCATTTTTGTCCTCATATGAGGAGATAGGTGTCCCACTTAATGGTAGGAATATTTTGCCATGTGTTGGCACCTTGGATGTTGTGTAAGAGAATATTGACTGTAACGGTCATGACAAATTCCTATGACGAAGTTATGACATGTAAGAGTCAGAAATAGGTGATTCTATGACAGGTGAAGACATGTGTCAAAGAACATCTTTGAAAAAGGCATCTTTGGGCGCCCCAAGGTGGACTATGACATGTTGTAAGAGAATATGATTTTTATAGCTTGTGAATGATAGATTCTCTTACAGTTGTAAGTTATGACAGCTATGATAGATTCTATGATGGTTGTAAGAGTTGTAGAAGCATCTGCCATTACCTATTTCGGGAATAGGTGATCTCTTTGGGAAGGGGTGACCTGACAAGTGTTAGGAACATTCTACAAGGTTGGACAAGTGTCCATAAGCATGGGTTTTGGGCCATGAGGCCATGTTGGATGCCCATTCCAAGATAGAGCCAAAATTGCCTTGTATATTCTATATAAATAGGTGCTTTGAGGAGGTGATATATTTATAGGTTTGACAGGTATTGTTATACTGCCGGATCATCTCCAGATACGAGTGTCACAGACTCCTACAAGAGCATTGGCTCTGTGTTGTATTGTAACCTTCATTGTTTATGTAATACATTTGTGTTGTGTTTTAGAGTGTGGGGTTTTTCACCCGTAAGGGTTGTCCCCACGTATATCTTGTGTCTCTCTTCTTTTGTCATACTTTCTTGTTTATGTGTTTACTGCAATATCTCTATTAGTGGGTTTAACATTACTATAATAGTAAGGATAAAATTGTATTTGCACTCTCCTCCACTCATTAGATTAGTGTAGGAAGTGTTTTCCGCAAACCTAGCTTCCTTTCAGTTGGTATCAGAGCTTGGCTAGTTTTTGTTGTAGCTGCTGGGTAGGGGTTTTTTGAGCTAATCTTAGGTTGAGTGGGAGTGTTGTGCAGAGCATTCTATATCTTGTTGCAACAAGGAGATGGCAACCACATCTGAAAGGTTAGAGGTTGAGAAATTCAATGGCAGTAATTTCAAGTTGTGGAAAGTCAAGATGGAGGACCTACTTGTTGATCGTGACCTATGGGAAACCATATCCAGTGTGAAACCTAGAGGAATGTTACAAGCTAATTGGGATCTCAAAGATTGGAAGGCTAAGGGTCTCATAAGACTCTATTTAGCTGACTCTGTCTTGTTGAATGTCCATGAGGAGAAGAGCATGAAAGATCTTTGGAAGAAGTTGGGTGATGTTTATCAAGGCAATTCCTTGGTAAACAAACTTTTCCTAAAAAAGAAATTCTTCACTCTGAAGATGGAAGACGGAGGATCTGTTGCAGACCACATGAATGCTTTCAACATGATCATTGCAAAGTTGACATCGGCGGGTGTGAAAATGGAGGAGGAGGATTGTTGCATGACCCTGCTTTGTTCTTTGTTAGATTCGTAGGATCACCTTGTCATGGCTATTGGAAGCACCACTACCACCTTCAAGATGGAAGATGTGGTGTCCTCGCTATTATCTAAAGAAATGTGGAGGAAAACAACTGAGTTGGCCAAAGATACTCTTGTAGTTCATGGAAGACCCAAGGAGAAAGGGAAGAAGAAGGACAAGAAAGCTGAGAATGGCGGATCTAAATCCCATGGGAGATCCAAATCTCCTGGAAAGTCCAAGGCTCACTGTTGGAACTGTGGCAAGTCTGGGCATTTCTGAAAGGAGTGTAAAGAAGAGAAGAAAAAGAAAAAGAAATCAGCCCCAGATTCAGATTTTGACAAGTCACAAGATGATGGTGATGCCTTGATCGCAGCCTTGGCAACCCATTCATCTGATGATGTGTGGTTGATTGATTATGGTGCATCATTCCACATGACCTTGTATCGAAGTTGGTTCAAGAAATATGAAGAGTTCGATAGTAGAAGAGCGTACCTGGGTGATGACTCTCATCTAAAGATTGTTGGTCATGGAAGAGTCTCAATTTTATTCCCTGATAGATGAGTGAAGGGGATCACTAGAGTTATGCACATTCCCAGCCTTGCACAGAACCTGCTTTCTATAAGTATGTTGAATGATGCAGATGTGTAGGTTGTCTTTTCAAAGGATGGATGCAAGATGTCTAGAGGATCTATGGTGCTTGCGAAGGGTACTCAGAGAGGTACTCAGTTTCAGCTAGAGGCATGCACGTTCAGATGGTGGGGATGAAGTGATTGCAGCTCTTCTATTGTAACTAGTTCCGATGGTAGTGCACATGTTATGAAAGCTAACCTTCCTGCTGAAAAGACTATGTTATGGCATTTGAGATATGGCCACATTGGTAAGAAGGGTCTGTGTACCCTAAAAAATAAAAACCTCATTGAGGGGTTAAATGATTGTAATCTCGAGTTTGACTTTTGCAAACATTGTATTTATGGAAAGCACAACCATGTTTAGTTTTACTCTAGTTCTCACAAGTCTTTTGGTGTATTGGATCTTATTCATTCTGATGTGTTTGGTCATGTTAATGTTCCTTCAATTTCAAAATCTATATATTTTGTATCTATCATAGATGATTACAGTAGGACATAGGTTTATTTTATCAAAAGCAAGATTGAAGTCTTTAGTCAGTTTCAGGAGTTTGAAGCCTTTGTTGAAAATCAAACTAGTAAAAAGATTAAGTGTTTGAGAACTGACAATGGTGGTGAGTTTTGTTCAGCAGAGTTCGATAAGTTTTGCAAAGAGCAAGGGATTGAAAGACATAAGACAACTCCATAATGGAGTTGCAGAGAGGATGAATAGGACACTGATGAAGAAGGCTAGGAGTATGCTTAGTGGAGGAAGCCTTGAACAAAAGCTTTGGGCTGAAGCTATAGCCACTGCTTTCTATTTGGTAAACAAATCTCCTACATCAACTCTTGTTGGTAAAACACCTATGGAGATGTGGTCTGGTAAGAAGCCTTCGTTTAGGCATCTTCATGTTTTTGGTTGTGAGGCATATGCACGTGCCTAGGGAGAAATGGTCTAAATTGGAGAATAAGGCTGTTAAATGTATTTTCATTGGCTATGGTGTTGGTGTGAAAGGATACAAGCTTTAGGATATTGTAGTTGAAAAAGTGTTGTATAGAAGAAGTGTTATCTTGAGAGAGCTAACACCTTCTCCCATTGTTCTATAGCTAGAATAGATAGAAAAGAAAGAAGATGTAGTTTAGTTTCCTTCTACCCCTGAGAAGACTGAACTGACATACCTTGAGAGACCTGATGATGAGGAGAGCTCTAGCAAGTTTGAAAGCTCAGAAGAAGAAGTAGAACCTCAACCTCAGCCTTTGAGGAGGTCTACATGAATGAGAAAGCAACCTGATAGGTTTGGTTATTCATTACTTGATTCTAGTTGTGCTTTTGCTTTACTTACTAACATTAATGAGCCTAGAACTGTCAAAGAGGCTATTGTTGGTGAAAAATCATATTTTCACTTTTACATAAGTTAATTAGGGAGATTATTTTTCTATTTTGAGCCTCATGACATGTATCATAGGCTTTCTTCTCTCTTGAAAGCATTGTGACATGTGTCACATGCTTTCTTTATGCTTTCTTTCCCCACTTTGTCTATTCTTGGATAGTGGTTGTGTATATCCTTTGTATTTATATCTGAATAATGCAAGGGGAATGTGAAGCACTAATTCATGCATTTGGCTTTTACAATATTTTCTTGCAACTCTCTCTTGTAGAAGTTTTCTTGCAGATGATTTTGGGAATCTAACATGGTATCAGAGCTCCAGATATGTCAGTTTCTTTTCAAAATAAGAGAGGTTTTTAGCCATGAACAGATAATTTGTGCATCCTAGAGAAAAAAATACCTCACGGTTGCACTTAGAAGGTGTCAAAACCCATATTTTCATATAAGCAACTATATATTTTGCTGAAAAAAAGGTTTTGGGCATGTTTTGGGGTTTTGGTTTTTTATTTGCAGGGAAAATACATACGGCCACTTTGATTTCTGTGCCCTTTTTTTGGTAATGTTGCCTCGATTTCTGTGCTAATTTTTTTGAGTTGTCTCAATTTGCATGTCAAAATTTTTTGAATCTGCCTCAATTTTTGTGCTGCTTGATTTATGTCTGCCTCGATTTCCGTGTTGCATTTATGTGCAAGCGTAAAAAGGTAGTTTTCTTCCAGAGGCCATAACTTGAGCATACGAACTCCAAAATTGGAAAATAAAAAAGCGTTGGAAAGATGGTTTTGAGCACTATCCAGTAATACTAGTCTTTTTTCAGATGTTTCTATTTGAAACCTATTTTTTCTATTTGATGTCAAAGCATCATTTTTCACTTCCGAGCTCCATTCTTGCATCTAGAATCTCTATTTTTCAAAAACAAATAGGCATTGGAAAGGTTATTAGTAAGATCTACACAACCATCTATGTAATTTTTGAAATTGAGCCCCTGGTATCTTTTATTCAATTTTTTGATTTTATGGCTTCTGTTAGATATCCTAGACATGCTACCTCCTGGAAAGGTTCTATTTTCTTTAATAGCTTCTATTATCAGTATAAATCTATTTGCATGTTTTGATCTCTATCATTTTGAGGAGGTATCATGGGTTTTTCCACTCATCCTTTTGTGGTCAATTTGACTAAGGACAATTATGAGTCCTGGCAAAGAGACATCCTGACACATCTCAGGTGGCTGCATCTTTTGCCTCATCTTTATGGGCTCATACCTAAACCAGAGACACCTATGAAGAAATCTGTTTGGACTAACAATCAAGATCATGTTGTAGGTTTAATTTGTACCACTATTGATTATGATATTGCATGTGATCTTCCCATCTATGAGAGCCCACACACACTTTGGACAAAAATTTGGGAGTTGTATGGAGACCCCCATGTCTCACCATTTCCAAATGATCCTACAGCATATTGTCTCATTCCACTTGATGATGTAGATAATATTCCTTATGATGATGATAATTTAGAGGAGCTTGAGTATATGGCATGTCTTGAATGTTCAGAGATAGAGACCTATCTTGCTCCCTCTTCTCCTCCTATTGAGATCACATCATCTCCATCACCTGTTGCTACTTCAGAGTTCGGTGTTGCATCATCATTGGCTTGTAGTGATTCTCTGCAGTAGGTCAATATCAGTCTTTCAGATCCACCTCATTGGGCTTCCTATCTTGTAGACATATCATCTCTATTTATGGAGTCTCACATTATTGATTTGGAGGACACATTTTAGGGTTTATCTCTCTTGTTTGATGCTATCTCAGGTGGCTTTGCATCACCACCTTCATCTTTTGTGTTTCCAGATGCAGTTCAGATCATATCCTCTCCTAGTTCTTCTATAATTGGGCAGACAATTTCTATTTTGGAGAAGACATATTTTCCCAGTATGAGGTCACTTGAGTTGTATTCAGAGGCACATGTTTCAATATGGATTCCCTATTCATCTAAGATATGGGAATGGCTTGTACATTCACTAGTGGATTTGTTTCTTCTGAAAGGGAGAAATGTTGTTTGCAGGTAGTGGATTGGATTCTGTCTTCAAGATCTCTTCATTGGTTCTGGAGCTTCTTCTTGGAGGGGATTCATATTCTCTATTCACTGTCTCTTATGGGGGGGGCACTCATGATTGTACTCTTGTGATGGATTTATTCCATCGGGGGTCTTAGTGTCCTTCTTCCATCACATGTTCTTGTACTTTTTTTTCCTCTCTTTTGGAGAGGAGTTTTCTCCCACTGAGTTTTTCTCCTTTTCTCCACCTTATGAGAGATCCTTGTTGTTCATGGGTACCTAACATGGCTTTGTTGCGAGGACCCATCTTTCTTTCTTTCTTTCTTTTTAGCTTGTGTAATCTCTCTAAGTTGCACTTATGGGGGGTGTTAGTGAAAAATCATATTTTTAATTTTACATAAGTTAATTAGGGAGATTCTTTTTCTATTTTGAGCCTCATGACATGTATCATAGGCTTTCTTTTCTCTTGAAAACATTGTGACATGTGTCACATGCTTTCTTTCCCCACTTTGTCTATTCTTGGACAGTGGTTGTGTATATCCTTTGTATTTATATCTGAATAATGCAAGGGGAATGTGAAGCACTAATTCATGCATTTGGCTTTTGCAATATTTTCTTGCAACTCTCTCTTGTAGAAGTTTTCCTGCAAATGATTTTGGGAATCTAATCTATGGGCATGAAAGATGTAGGTTCCTGGAAGGAGGCCATGGAAGATGAGATTGCTTCTTTGGAAAAGAAGAAAACATGGGACTTGGTGCCTTTTCCTAATGGATGAAAATCCATTGGATGCAAATGGGTGTTCAAGAAGAAATTTGGTGCAAACAGTAGTGTTGAAAAGTACAAGGCTAGATTGGTTACGAAGGGGTATTCACAAGTGGAGGGAATTGATTATGGTGAAATTTTCTCTCCCATTGCAAAGTTGACATCCATTCAATTTATGTTGTCTCTTGCAGCTGCTTATGACTTAGAGGTAGATCAGATGGATGTGAAAATAACTTTCCTTCATGGTGATTTGGAGGAAGAAATCTACATGTCAGAGCCACAGAATTACATAGAGAAAGGTAAAGAAAATTTGGTTTGCAAGTTAACGAAATCTTTGTATGGTTTGAAGTAGTCTCCTAGGATGTGGTACTTGAAGTTTGATGCCTTTGTGTTGTCAATTGGATGTCTGAAATTGAAATAAGATCATTGTGTGTATTATAAATTTGACAATAATTACATTCTCATTATTGCATTGCATGTTGACGATATGTTGTTGATTGGGAATGGTAAGAATATGATTTCTGATTTGAAGTCTCAGTTGTCAGCATAGTTTGAGATGAAAAATCTTGGGACATCTAGGTACATTCTAGGAATGGAAAACAAAAGAGACAGAGCAAACATAAAACTTTGGTTAAGCTAGAGTAAGTATGTGAAGAACATGTTGGATAGGTTCAGCATGGCAAATTGTAGACCATTGTGTGTTCCTGTTGCATTGGGGACAAAGTTATCTGTTAGTGATTGTCCAAAATATCCTAGTGAGGTGGAGGACATGAGAAGAGTACCTTATGCTAGTGCTATTGGTAGTTTGATGTATGCTATGGTCTGCACAAGACCAGAAATTGCCCAAGCAGTGGGAGTCCTTAGTGAATTTATGGCTAATCCTGAACAAGTACAGTGGGATGCAGTTAAGCGAGTGTTCAGATATTTGAGGAGTACTTTTGAGTATTCCATATGTTATCATGGTATTGTTACAAGACATCCGCATTCAATTTGTATTCGTGGATTCTAATTAGACACGTGACATTGAAAACAAGAGATCCACCAGTGCCTATGTGCTCACTATGTTTGGTGGTGCAATTAGTTGGATGAGTAAGCAACAACCTATGGTTGCTTTGTCCACTACAGAAGCTGAGTACATGGCTCCAACTCATGCTTGTAAGGAAGCCATTTGTCTTAAGAGATTGTGTTCAGATATTGGTGTTGATGCAGGTCAGATTACAATTAGTTGTTATAGTCAGAGTACAATTTGCCTTGTGAAGAATCTAACTTTCCATGCCAGAACAAAGCATTTTGATGTACAGTTTCACTTTGTACGAGACATGGTAGAGGATGGGAAGGTAAATTTAGAGAAGGTAGATACTTTAAAGAATGTTGTAGATGCATTGACAAAACCAGTGGGCACAAAGAAGTTCAGATGGTGTTCGGAGTCTATGGGCCTCTCGGCCTATAGCAATTGAATCTTGTTAATTCTATTGGCTCTTACAAGGTGTTCGACAAGTGGGAGAATGTTGGGAATTAAGGTGTCTCAACCTTGGTAATTCCTTGTATTTTTACATTGTATTTATTTATTATTTGCCTATTGTATTAATTGGATGCAAATCCTGTGTTGTCATAGTGTGGGAGTTAGCACGGTGATGTGTCATCCTACATGGCATATGACCACATCTATTTTTGTCCTCACATGAGAAGATGGGCATCCCATTTAGTGTAGGAATATTTTTCCATGTGTCAGCACCTTGGATGTTATGTAAGGGAATATTGACCGTAACGGTCATGACAAATTCTTATGACGAAGTTATGACATGTAAGAGTCATAAATAGGTGATTTTATGATAGGTGAAGACATGTGTCAAAGAGTTTCTTTGAAAAAGGCATCTTTGGGAACCCCAAGGTGGACTATGACATTTTTTAAGAGAATATTCTATTTATATCTTGTGTATGATAGATTCTCTTACATCTATAAGTTATGACAGCTATGACAAATTCTATGACGGTTGTAAGAGTTGTAGAAGCATCTATCATTACCAATTTTAGGAATAGGCGACCTCTTTGGGATGGGGTGACTTGACAAGTGTTAGGAATATTCTACAAGGTTGGACAAGTGTCCATAGGCGTGGGTTTTGGGCCATGAGGCCATGTTAGATAACCATCCCAAGATACATAAAAATTGCCTTGTATATTCTATATAAATAGGTGCTTTGAGGAGGTGATGTATTTATAGGTTTGACAGGTACTGTTATGCTACTAGATCATCTCTAGATATGAGTGTTGAAGGCTCCTGTAAGAGAATTGGCTATGTGTTGTATTGCAACCTTCATTGTTTATGTAATACATTTGAGCTATGTTTGGAGTGTGGGGTTTTTCACTCGTAAGGGTTTTCCCTACGTATATGTTGTGTCTCTCTTCTTCTGTCATACTTTCTTATTTATGTGTTTGTTGTAATATCTCTATTAGTGGGTTTAAAATTGCTGTAATAGTAAGGATAAAATTGAATTTGCACTCTCCTCCCCTCATTAGATTAGTGTAGGAAGCATTTTTTGTACACCTAGCTTCCTTTCACTACAGAGATAAGATAGGCTTCCATCCTTACACTCTAGAAGGTGTAGTTAGTTCCATTAAATAGAGGTGCTCTATTAGAAGAAGAGGACCCTTCCTAATCCATGTTTTCAAATCCAAGAGCTACCTTCAGCTATTAGGCTGCACCAAGGAACCTTGCCCTAATACCAATTGTTGAACACATAGATATACTGAGAGGGGGGTGAATCAGTAAATACTAATTTTTTTACTTTTTGTTGCACTCAATCAAATGTAAACATTCCAACCATGAGAAGAAAAAGAACAAACACACACATAACACTAGATTTACATGGAAACCCAAGATGGGAAAAAACCATGGTGAGAAAGCTTCTTGGATCTACTGTCTGAATCCAGCCTTACAAATAAAAATATATTTACAAAAA
Organism: Cunninghamia lanceolata; assembly: GCA_027924645.1. Lineage (NCBI taxonomy): Eukaryota > Viridiplantae > Streptophyta > Pinopsida > Cupressales > Cupressaceae > Cunninghamia > Cunninghamia lanceolata. Next base: position 4,568,636 of record BSBN01000098.1, on the reverse strand, counting down.
ATTTTATGGGCTCCAACCCAAAGGAAGCTCTAACTCCCTAATACAATGTTTTATGGGCTCCAACCCAAAGGAAGCAATAACTCCCTAAAGGCTACAACACTTACAAGAAGAGGCTCCAACCTCTGTACCAAAACACTTGAATGATTCTAATGGTTCAATCATCTCCATAGTATTATCTTCTTTAACTCTTTGAAATTAACTTACTCAGATAACCTCAACACCTCTGCTCTATCATCTCTACTCAAAACACCTCTGCAATACACTCTGACTCTATTATGAATCATGTATCATAGTCTCGAGAGTTACTTTTCAACTTCTGGATCACTTATTTTTTCGCACACACATACACTCACTCTCACACTCACACACACTCTCACCCTTTGAAACAATCTTCCATCCTTCATATATATCCTCTACAAGTCTTCAAAAACATTATCTTTGTTGGCCTAAATGAAATGTGTAACGACCTTCCTTGTCAGCTCCCAAATCTTCTGCGGTAATGTACGAGTGAAATCCCACTATGCAGTTCATACCAAAAGGTCTACTAGACCCAATTTACCTTTGCACACATCTCTATGCTGGTGCATACTTCCAAACACATGGCACAAGTATACCATGTCGGTAATGCACACACTTTCATACATTAGCTCCAGACCCAATATGGTATCAGAGAAGAGAGATATCATGACACGGTTCATACCACAAACACTACATGACATGTAAATCCTTATCATACATTCCTTTCTCTAGTTTATGCTTCTTCTTGCTATTGCAAGCAATCAAAAACTAATGCTAATATCCCTTACAAAGTCTAGTTACACTGTCTTGATATAGAACATTGAAAAACATACTTGCAGTACTCCAGAACACTTTAAACCTAAACTGAGCATACATACTGACCATCTAAACTTATCTTTCAAATAGTAAATCTAAACAACAAAGTACAGTGAAATGTGGTGGATTTTTTATCTCCTTCTGATAACTGTAAACAACAACATGACTTGTTCTTACTTAGCTGACCCTGGAAAACACTGTAGTACTTTGTATCCTTTAAAAATTGAGTATATCATACCTCTTATCCATATCTTTCTAACCTCCAATCCGCAAGGCCATATCTTGAAGTGTGGAGAAATGTGAAGCATTCTTCTGTACCTTTGAGACTGTAACAAAACTACATCACCACTGTCTTCACTATGCTAACTCTAAAAAGATCTGCGGTAACTTTTATGCTCTAAAACTAGAATCATGCATACTTCATAGCTATCTCTATCTAACCTTCAAACTGTACGACCATGGCTTCATCTGTGGTAGAATACGGTACATTCTTTTGAGCTCCTATAGTACAAATCCCTATGCCTTTGATAGTTTTAAACCTTATACATTTTATTTCATATCTCAAGAAATGCTTTTCATCAAGAGGCAATGCATGCAACATCTAGAATACCATAGACAATAATCATATTTCTTTTTATCAAAAACATGAAGCCACAACTTCTTCATGTCAGCATATCCTTCAACCTGACAACTTTCACCTATCCATGAAATTTAGAAGATAAGGTACAACTATGTACAGATGATACTGATCCAACAACATGCTCATGTCTTTCATCACCATCACAACACCTTTGATCATCACTCCTTTGGAAAACCATCACAATACCTCTGATCATCACTCCTTTGACAACACATGAAAAAATATTCCTTCCACATCACAACACCTCTTATCACTACCCCTTTTATATCCAACACCCCTTATCACTACTCCTTTTATATCCACTCGTTTGACATCAATGACAACATATGCAACACCAACATCCTTGGAAAGTGTCTCTAGGCACTTAGGGTGATATTGGAAATTAATTTGTAGTATTTAAACCCACCTATTGTTTGTAATACATTAATAAGGAAGGAGGGGTCCATTGATAGTAGTAAAGATGACTTGTGGAGAGATAATTAATTACCTACAAGTGGATCACTTGGGAAAGAGTGGATGACTCGAGTTTGAAACTTGTGTCTTTTTGCATCCCCCAAGTTGGGTTCTAGGGGAGTGAGGAAAAATACTTTTTTGGGCATCCTATGATGTGTCTTTGGCATTCCCCAAGTTAACCTCTTGGAAGAGTGAGGACAATGACTTTTAGGATGCATTGTGATGACCTTCTAGATTTTGAGAGACAGTCTAAAGGTTTGGGGCACAGGAAATGGGAAAATGCATTTTGGGTGCCATCTTTGATGGTTTTGGCTTCTCTTGTGTTTGAATAACTCTATAAACTGGTGCCTTGGATAGTGGTAAGTATATATAGAAAAGAAAGGAATGGAATAGATAGGTTGAAGAGGTTGCAAGAATGGGATAGAGAGTTGGATGTGCTAAGATTGTTCACAAGTACATAGGTGCTATTGGATTGGAGGCAAAGAGGAGAATGGATGTATGATTGTACTGTAATCTTCTTTTCAAAGTTAATATATGTTTGGCCTCTCTTCTTGGTGGAGTTTTTCCCACAAGGGTTCCTCCATGTAAATCATGTGTTATGTAATGCAATAATGATGTTTTTTATTTAAATCCATTAAATCTCTCATGGTAATGCCATGATTAAGAATACTTAATTTCATATTTGCATACAAAATTCAAAATTTCATATTGTAGTAGTCTAAGCCTTATATCTCACCAATTGGTATCATAGCTTGATAATGAAGCTTTGACATTAAACCATTGGATTAGAGATTGAAATTTCCCAATATATCTTAGGTGCCTCATGGTCAATCTCGAGTAGCATGAATATGTCTTCCTATGCACATATCTGATCTAAGAAAAATGTATGCAGAATAGTTTTTCCCTTCACCTTCTATGTCTAAATATGCTAGTAAAGATGGTGATAATTAAAAAACCTTTAGGGAATTTTCTTGATTGCTAGGATCAAGTCTCCTATGTAAATCCCCTTGGAATATTGACTTTATAGCCTTGAGTGAATATTCAAACATGACATTCTCAAGCATTTAGATGGCCTAGATGCATATTTGAATTTTAATGTAGGTACATCGGTTGCTTTTAAGGTCCAAATGAAATTGTTAGGAGATTGATTTTCCCCATGATCTTGACCATATGAATTAGTTGCACATTGAATTCCTTTAAAATACATAGCAATAAGTCATACAAACATGTACCAAGTTGGCTCACAATGGCTAGTGAAAATGCGTATGAAATTAAAATAAATTAATTTTCAAATTTTGAATTTGGTATTAATCTCAAGCCCCTCTAGATTGAACTCAAGCATCATAAGATTGACATGGGATATGAAACTACAAATGTTGAGGTCTAGAACAAGAATATAAAAATATGTGTTGGTAATATAGAAAATGTGTGAAAATAGGTGCAAATAGGGATGGGGTGAAAATTAAATTTATGGAAATATGTGTATGTCAAGAGGGATAAAAATTATAAATGAGATAAACTTTAACAAAAGAGTGCACTACTACTTTTTATTATGAGATTAAATTGAATCATTCCATTAAAATGAATGTAAAAGTAAATGGGAATTGATATGAGTATACAAATTTTGTTGAACACACCAAGATACTAACAGGGGGTGAATCAGTATCTAAACAATCTTCAATTCTAACAACTTCAACTTATCTGAAGCAGATTAAAACTTAAGCATCATAAAATTAACATGAACATGAAAGATAAACACAATGCGCATCAACACATAACACTAGATATATGTGGAAAACCCTAGAAGAGAAAAACCATGGTGAGGATTAACTCATAATATATGAAGCTCAATTAAGAACTTTATTTTAGGGCTACAACCCAAGGAAGCTACTACTCCCCAAAGAACTTTGATTTAGGGTCATTCCCCTGGAAGCTACTACTCCTAAAGACTTTGTTTTAGGGTCACTCCCAAGGAAGCTACTACTCCTTGAAGACTTTGCTTTAGGGTTGTTGGAGTCTAGGACAACATTGAGAGGGGGAGGGTGAATCAGTGTTGTATAAATTTTATAATTTTTACTCCTTTTGACTTACAGAATAAAGAGAGAGAAAGACATTAACATACACATGCACAATTATAATGTTGAAGACATGAAATATATGAACACATGAAGACACACAAGATATGAGACCAAGACACAAAAGATTATACGAGAGAAAAACCCTCCTGGGGTAGAAAAACCTCTTAGAATTGCCTCATCGGCTTATCAAAAAAACTTCACTAGTTACAAACTAGTCTCACTAACTAAGAAAGCTTTACTAGCTTTACCAAAATGCCTCACTAGCACAAGAGGTCTCACTGACCATTCAAGCCTCACTAGGTACAAAGAGGTCTCACTGACCAACAAAGCCTCACTGGCAAATACAATAACCATTATCAAAATAATACAATTAATACAGAGGGTTCTCTATTTCAATATAAGCCCCTGAATTTGTCTCTGTTAATTACACTCAATTCAATATGCACATTAGTCCCATTATCTTTGTTCAATCAATTCACAATTCATTCACCTAATACACCATCATTGTCTTCAAGGTTTAATCTGAAAATATGTTGTAACAAGGAGATTATCATTTCTGCATTATGGTCCTCACATCAACTCTCTCAACTCAATTTTCACTCTCCAATAAACATTTGATGACCTTGTCATTCTCTGTATTTACCCCTACAAAACATGATCTCATACATACAAAAATCATCTGTATCTTCTCAAAGATGTCTTTAATTCACACTCACTCTGTCAATGTACCTATAAAACCATTATATGCAATTTGAATACCCTTTCACATTCTCTAAAAACAAAGTTATCTTCTTCAATTCTCATCTTCCCTGTAAATTTCTCTTCTTCAATGATTTTCTTTATCCTCCTGCAAAATAAAATCTCTTTATAAAGTAGATCATTTTGGATTTATCATCTTCAAAAATCTCTTCAATATTTTGTGTCTTCAATCAAAATTCTCTGTCAACCCCTTCAACTTCAATCTGCAAAAATGACTCTTCACCAAATTGTCAATCTACAAAGAATAAATCAAACTTCTCTGCAATAAAAAATCTTCTATTCAATTTGCCCTTAGAGAGAATAAAATCTCTTTCAATCATGATTTTCATCTATAAAAAAATAAAATCATATACATGCAAAAACAATCAAATTCATCTTTCTCTTCATTTTCATCTTCTTAAACAAAAATTCTTCATATGTTCACTCAGATCCAGAAGCCTTCATAAGGAAGTTAAAATATACTCTTAAAATGAATAATATCCTCAAAATAAAAATCTCTTTCCTAAAAAAAACTTCTTTCTTTATGATCTTTAATATCACGAGGGAGTCTTAAAAAGAATAAATCCCCCTAAAAATTTGGCTTCCAAATCCATTAAAAAATTGCCTTTATGGAAGGCTAAAAGATTACACTGTCCTACCTTTGAGAGACCGTCAATCTTAAATACACATGTCAGGGGCAAATTTTCAATGTCACCCATTGATTTTGAATAACCCGCTCACCAAACTTTTAAATAGAGCCCTCAATTTCAAAATGGTGCCCATTCATTTGTGATCGAGACCGATGCAGAAGGTGAAGAGGCAAAGGGGCCAATGGTAAGAATGTTATAACAACCCTTAAGAAGGTGACTTTAAGTAATATGACCTGTTATAGAATGTCAACACAAAAATAAAACATAAAGAGCATACGGGTAAAGAAATGATATAGGTATAAATAAGTTTTAGTGCTCATGAAGGGAATTCAAAGACTTTATACAAATGAAAAGAAGTCTACATAGTTTTGGCCTTTTAGAGACTTAGACCAAGATTTAAGACTTAGAGGCATTGAGTCAAATTTGAATAGAGAGCATCGTGACATCATGCACATAATGAAGGTCTCCTAACTTGAATCAACATTATCACAACCTAATCAAACGACAAACAACTTAGATTTTTTACAAGAACATTGAGCCTCAAAACCACCACCATACAATCCTGATCTTGACCATAAAGACATCCAGAAGAGAAACAACCATATCATGAAACAATCCATGTCAATAGTATAAGTGATCCTCAAATGACTTGCAGTCTTGATGATACCTTGTGAAGATGCACACTAATTCAACACCCTCAATACCTTTTTGACATCAATTACAAACAAATACCATCAAGGGTCACTCCCAAGGAAGCTTCTACTCCCTAAATTGAGAACACACCTACAAAAGATTACACTATGATAGTCTTTCTATTGTCTGAAAATTGACATTAAAACTCACACTTTTGATGATTGCACTTCTGCCTCTTCACTCTTTCTTCTAATGATCTGATCAGCTAGGCATACTCTACACTTGATCACTATCACATATATGTCTTCAAGATGAATTAGGATAGCATCAACAACTTCTTCTCTTTCTCCTTTAGTCGCACATCAACATTGCATTCATTCTACTTTTATCTTCTTGTGAACCTTTTCAACCAACATGCAACCACACCACACCTTACTGAATTTGATTCACTATTTATACATGATATTACATTGATTACATTTCTTGTCAGCCAGACAACACACAATATGAAACGTGTAGAAGATAGGTCCTAAGTGAAACCACACGTTACACCAGAAGAAGATCCATGCCTTGCAGACCCTAACGCTTGCTTAACTAGGTCCAAAACATCCTTCTTAGCTTAAAACACCAAGGAATTACATCTGTACACTCTGCTCATTTGGAAATAGGACAACTTTAAGGAAAACACATGAAGACTTGAAGTATAACGGCCACATCAACTTGAAAACCTTGTGCAGTACATGAAACAAGAAAGATCTTCATGAAAATTTTCTAGATGAGTCTACATGACTCATACAACGTCCCAAAACACTCCTTTGCCACCACACATTAGATAATTGTGCCGCATAGCTTCAATCACTAACTCTAAGAACAATCCGTCATCCATAACACACTATAAAATGCTATCCTTTGAAAAATGAAGCTGCAAACCACCAAGAACCTTGAAACTGCAAGGAAGCATGTAATACACATCCATAAACATGTCCTCAAAACTAAAAGGGCATGTTATCCTCAAATTCTAGCTCACTAAATTCATGGAATAAACCCTATGAAACTTGTCTGTTTCGTAGCCCATGTCCTCTAAGCATACGAATTGAGACATTTCTAATTCATCTCGAGCATGGCTTGATCCCTAAAGAATCTTTTCGATTTGGATCATGGTTAATTTTAAGAGTTTTGTCAATTTTTGTTTTTTCCAAGTGTTACTCATTTTTGGAACTTGGGTGTAAATGCACAAAAGATATTTACATTTGCATGTAAGATGTAAATGTAAAAAAAGGATTTACATTTGCACATAGGATGTAATTGAAGAAAAAAGTTTTGCAATTCCACTGCTATGCTAGCATGTTCAACATTAATGGCAATTTTATTAAAAAGATTTACCAAATCTTTTTCACATTATATTTTCTTTCTTTTTGGTTTTTAATTGTTTTTCTTGTTGCTACGCCGATTCTTTTGCGCTCCTGTACCCTAGTTGCGTGCATTCACTTTTGGTGTCTTCACGTTTCAAATCTAACTTCAACCACGACTATGTGTTAATTTTTCCTTCTGCATTTCTCTTTGTTTCTACATTTTGTTTTCATTATTGTTTGTTTGAACCTAAGTTCTGTACATACTTTTAAACTAGGGTTTTCCATTTTAGTGTTCTCACTGTGTAATCATTGTTTGTTTATATCATGATTTGTTAAATGTTTGTTTCTTTCTTGTAAACCCTAGTCTGTTAAAGCTTATGGTTTTGTGTTCTTGAATGTCATTTTGTTTGAATGATTTATGTTGTTCAGAGTTTAACCTTCGAACAACATGATCAATTGATCATGGATTGTTTGAAGGTTAAACTCTAAACAATCCCATTTTCCATTTGTGATTACTGTTTGAAATATCCTAACAAGGATGGAGTGTAGGTTTAATCCCTGCACAACATCTACAGTTCAAGATGTTGTGCAGGGATTAAACCCTACACTCCATCCCTTGATAGACCAACAAAGCTTTATCTCCTATCGGATGTGATGCAGGTTTTAAACTCCACATAAAATCCAACTAAGGATGTTATGCAGAGTTTATAACCCACATTACATCCCTAGTTTATCTTAGTTGATACCCAAGACAAATATCTTGTGGAGTTTAAATTCCGTATGACATTTGCTTAAAATGTCATGTGGAGTTTAAAATCTGCAAGAAATTTTAGTTTTGCATAGCATGTCTTAAAAAATTAAGTATACCAACATGTAGATTGGACTTTAAACTTCGTTCTACACCTAAGCGACCTATCCTCAGATGCACAATGGAGTTTAAACTCTGACATGTGCATTCTAAATTTTTTCAAGTTCTACCTTTCATACCAATCAAACTTTAAACTCTAATTTACATATGTTTCCTTTTGCATCATCAAATGTAGGTCAGAGTTAAACTCTGACCTGCATCTAGAAAGTAAAATAATTTCTAACACTAGAAACATAAAAATGATACTTAAAGGGGAGATTTTTCCCGATCTTGAAAGTTGATGTTTTTGAGCATTGGGGTGATATTTCTTTCCCACAATTGCACAAAGGCAAATTGTATGAAATTTTTCTAACTCTGAGAAATTTCTAAAAGATCAAATTTTTGTAGTGTATTTGCCAGATGTTAGAATCCTCCCTGAAGAAGAAAATGAAGTACAAATTCCAAGGTGTTGTTCCAGTGACTTCTCTTGAGTCAAATGTTGATGAAATCAAGGATACAAAGATATGGCATGTTGACATGTCCAAATTCTTGGAGAGATTTAATCAATAACCAGTGCCCCTGCACATGCAATGCATATTGAATAGTGACATTCACCTACTCTCCACTTTTCCAGTGTCAGCACAAAACCCATATTTCATCTTGGCTATGGTAGGAAGGGTTGATAAGGATACTTAGAGCATATCTAATGTAGATGGAAATGTAATTATTCAATTGGATGCTAATTTCTTTGATGTAATCTTTGGGTGTCCTAATATTGAAAACTATTCTGATCTTAACATTGAAGAAGCACAAAAGCATTATGACACACATACAGAGAAATGTAAGAGAGTTATTAATACTAGATGGCTCAAGACTCCTCATCCTAGCATTTCAAGATGGATAAAGAGCATCTACAGGAGTGACTTGATTGAAGAAGTATGTGATCTCATTACCCTTCTCAGTAGGGTAAAAGGCCTCCTGGCCTCAAACATCTTTCAAGATTGGATGTTTCAATAAATTCATCTCATTAGAAAAGGAGATCAGAAAATATGGTGGGGTAAGCAAATCATTGATTCTATATGTGAATAGTTGTCACAAGTGTCAACAACCTTGAAGTTTTATGACTTCATATCTGGTATATGTCATTGCATCAATGAAACACTTTCTAGGGCTCACATCAGAGGGAGATAGGAGATTGATTCCTATGTATCAATACTACCTCCAACTCACCCTGATAGAATGTATCAAACATTTCAATAGGGTCAATGATGCCTTCTTCTACAATTACTGTTGATAACTGAGAGGGGGGGGGTGAATCAGTTATCCTAATTATTTCCTTTATTGAACTTTCCTTTTAATTGAAGCAGCATAAAATCAAACATAAAACATTAACCATAAAACAAGAAACACATGACACAGTATTTTTGACGTGGAAACCCTGTTAAGGGAGAAAACCACGGGGTGATTAACCCAAAATTATTCTCTGTTAGAAGAATAGGAAATTACAAAGATGGCACTTGCCAATTAGGGCTCACTGCCCGAGCACACTGCTCACAAGAGGCCCACTGCCTACAAGAAGACACACTGTCTACAAAGTGATGAGAATCACAGTCTTGAACTGATTGGAAGCATCTGCATATGCTGGAGTTCAGTTCCGGTTAGGCTCAGTACACTGATCTGCTGCACTTCATCTTTCCTCTGTTATTTATTCTGCTATCTTCCACATACCGGATCCTTTTTGCTACCTCTGCTCTTTTTCTGGACTTATTCGCATATCTCTCCACACTGACACACATTTCACAACTAAATCCATCCTCTATATATATCCGCACAAGTAATTTCATCACCTTTCTAGTCGGCATCCGGAACAGTCTAGTTTCTTACAAACTCTCATTCTGTCGGCTGAATCCTTCCTCACCAAGCAATGCGGATCAAGCATATACTTGTAGATATCATTAATCATGTCGGCCAAACATGATTCATGCCTTCACAACCTCTGTCATCAACAGTAACACATCTGGAAAGCAGTCTGATACTCTGCCAGTCAGTTCTTCCTCTGTTTTCACTGTCTCTCAGGAATCCGGTACTCAACCATTCATATCTTTTTCCTTGTCCATCACCGGAGGCTAAATCCTTGGAATATACCACTTAAGGTAGTCCTCTTGACTTCCCCAAATCCGCACTGCACCAAGACACTTCCTCTGAGAGGTCCGGACCAATCTGTCGGACCTTGCCACATGCTCTGTTCTTCTTCACCGGACCACAACATTCTTTATTCTGACTTCCGGTAGAGACATATCATGTCTTGCGGATATGTGGGATGACCTTTGTTGCCATCAATGACAACAACCATGAATCCATATAGTGTCTCTTGCCAACAATCTCCCCCTTTGGCATTGATGGCAACACTTAGTGAAAAATGACTAAGTGTTTGTACTACTCTCCCCCTTGGCTGATGATCTATATACAATTTCTGGAACTCCCCCTTAGTTGGACCCCTCATTTTTCACTGCTCCTCACTCCCCCTTTGACATCAATGGCAAAGGGTAGGGTCCGCATATCAAAATTTTCAAAAATTTCTTATACTTAGCCGCATATTTACATACTCACATATATTGAAGAATGTCTGCAAAGGATGTCTGTAATTGAATCATTTCGGTAGCCCAACTTTGCTTCATTCTGTCCAAAATTGAAATGTGACCACTTAACAGAAATGCAAACGCTTCTGCCCGCTTGAGATCTGTCGGATCTTTTGTTTGGGTGGTGGTCCTAGCATCACTGATGGCCTCATGCATGGTTTCCAACTTAGGGATTATAATTCTTCTAAGTTCTCCCATCCGGTTGGTGATGTTCTTCCTTTCCTTCTCAAGATTCTTTATTTCGTTCAAGACTGCAATAGTCTGACATTCTTGATTTATTATAGAGGAAGAGAGAGGATCAAAACTTTGAGATAAGCTTTGTAGCTTATCCTGTTCCTCTTTTATTTTCTTGTCAAATGCTGCTGTTGCCTTTGACCAGGATATACAAAATTTATAGATATCACCGCCATCCTTAAGAGCATTCTCTAAGCTCCTTATTCCAATGCTTACAATCTTCCTATCCTTAGAGATTAATTCTAATATTTCTGAAAATCTCTTATCCAAAAATTCCTTCCGGACCTTTTCTTCAGCTGATTTTTCTAAAGAATCAAAATGTGTATCAACACTGCTGACTAAGGTTTTTAGATTACCGGAAGTGGAGGCTGTCGGATCTATCTGGATTGATGGCATGATCTTTACAAGTATTCCGGAAGCAGCCTCTATCAACTCACAGTCTTCCATATGAGACTTCAGGAGCTTTTCATTTGCCTTGGCATTTGCAAATGAAGCTATCTTCATTGTTTGTACCGGAGAGAGAGAGTCAAAATCAAATGGACCTTTGAGAAGCTCCGGTTCATCAATCTCTAGAGTTTCTTTACTCAAAAATTGTTGAACAGTTTGTGCAGTGTCTCTTGCCGGAGACAGATGTTTCTTTTCTTCTGCAGTCTTAGAACTGTCAACCTCTTTGTCTTTCACCACTGCTTCCTTCTCCTGTAGTTGCTCTTCTTCTTTGGATCCGGAGACTGTAGGGGAAACCGGAGGAGAGATGCTAACTTGTTCATGGGCCACTTCTTCTTGAGCAGAGGGTCCCAAGTCCTCACTTGTCTGTTCAGGGCTCACTTCTTCCGGAACAGCAGATTCCAAATCAGCAGCTGTTTCTACACCTAAGTCCTCTACAACAGGAAGATTGAACCTTTTGAAGGCCTTCCGGAGGATCTCTTCTGTTTCTTGGGCCACTTTGTCAGTCTCACCAAGCATGAGTTGATTCATCCTGGATTTGCTTCTGAACTCATCTTTACAGTCCTTGAAGATAATGTTCATTGTCTTGGGATCAATTTGAGGATATAGCTGAATAGCTATCTGCTCCCGGATCTCAAGATCTTTAGCATGAGCATTATTTTTTCTCACTTCCATTTCCTTTTCTAGGCTTTTAGGAATAAGAGATATTATTTCAATGAAAGCCTTATTATATATGTTAAGATATTTCACTGTGGCCTCCTGCAGAGTCTTTTGGTCGGCCTCACTGAAGTCATCATATGATTCAGTCATTGGTTGAAGGTTTCCATCCACCGTGACCGACTTGATTATGCTCTCTAGTGACAGAGTGGGCTTATCAACAGTTACCTCTGCCATTTCCTCCTTGTCTTGGCCTGTGGAGGGCTTACCGGATCCTTTCTTTTTCTGTTTCTTTACTTCTCTTACTCCTTCATCTGATTCTGTCTCCTCTTCATCCTTTTGGCTTCCATAAGCCCTTGTGGCTTTTGCCTTTGATCTCTTACCGGATGCCTGGACTTCCGGTTTTGAACTTTTGGTTGAGGGAGGTGCAGATCTCTTTGTTGATCTGGTCCGGGTGGGAGCTCCAACCGGAGCACTTTCTTTGCTTTTCTCTTCTTCCTCGGCCTTCCTCCTCTTTTCCCGCCTGGCATCAAGTGCCTCCTTTGAGATACCTAGACCTTGAGCAATGTGCTCTACTTCTTTTCTTACCTTTCTTTTAATCTCAGGTTCCCTGAGTTCTACATGTATCTTTACACTCAGCTCCTCAAAGGTTCCAAACCTTTCTGCCTTAGGATCTTTGGGCTGACTTAGCATGTGTTGAACATGCAGCTCCACTATCTGTTCATCGACTTCATACCCCATGGGCATGATCCAGACAGTCCTTGGCTCCACTGCCTCCATTAGGCACTGATCAGTGTCAACCATAAAGCACACTGAGTCCTTGTATTTCTCAATGAGAGACTGGGGAATTCTCTCTCTTGCTTGCATCATGCTCTGAAAGTTTTTGAAGTATCCCCATAGAGCTGTATTTCTCGCTTTTGCATCCCCAAGTCCATGCAAATAGTCTCTTATCTGGACTGCAACAGGTTTGTCATTTTGCCATACCCATCCACTTGTTCCGGGTAGCTCATTCATGAAGTAGAAGAATAGACATACAATCAGAGTACCATACTTAAAGGAATTCTTCTTATCCTTCTTGATTTTCTGTATGTTTTCCATTAATTGGCTTAGTAGTAGTTCGCAGAGATCATATTCTGCATTCTTTCTTAACATTTCATAAGCAGTGTATATTGCAGTTCCGGATACAGAATTCTCCCTGCTGGAGTGATAGATCTTGTATCCTATTATCATTGATGCATATTTGATATCCGGATCGGAGATGTCTTCAATGGTCATTGCCCTTTTGTCAAATTTAGATCCGGTGGCCTCAGTTACAATGTTGTTCTTGACAGATTTGAGGATAGGTACTCCTCCGGAAGAGTGTAGGCCAGTTACTGCTCTAATTGCCTCTTTTGTGATCTTGCAGGGTCTATCTAGCCATAGAAAGTTGTCATGCATTCTGCTCAGTACATACCGGACCCATTCATCCTCTTCAAAATAGGGGAAATGAATAAATTGCTCAAATTGTTTCTTCTGAATATCCTTATACTCTGGTTTAAGCTCAAAGGCATTGTCAATCAGCTGCTTGTGATAGAGATCTCTTAATTTGAATTCCCCAAATTCCTCAATGTTTGCATGTATGTAAACCCTAATGTCTTCGGTGTGTAAAACTCCGTGGGGAACACTAGAGAAGGCTCCTAGTGGGTCTACCTCCAATGATTTGTAGGGATGTTTCTTGAATGAGGGGCGAGGTCTATCAGAGATCTTAACTATGTTTGGAGTAGCCATTCTTCAAAGATTTGCAGTGAGGTAACGAAAAACGGAGAATACCTTATGCGCCTTCGGTTTGCACGGAGTGGTTGGATTGATTTCTTTATACAATAGCTTTGGCAGGAGATCCTTGGTGCTTGATGAACCTTGTTGCAGAGCTCCACTTTTCGCTTCTTCTCGAGTGCAGAATGAGCAAATGACCTTTGAGAAATCCCTTAAATTGCTCCGCGAACCCTAATACCTGTCTGCAATAAATGCTTCACCTACATCATTCCGGTTTGCCTTGTCTGGATAGCTTGGAGTATCCCGGATTAGTCCTGATCTGTGGATATCATCCGGATCTTTCAATCATGAATAAATCGAGATAGCATATTACAAGATCATCTCAAACACTCTGTCCAATCCGCAGAACAAGATAGTGCATTTCCGGATCTTTTCGGACCTTTTTGTAATCCTCTATCATACCGGAGCATCTCCCTGAACAGGTCTTATTTGATTGATCACAGCTTCTTCATAACTTCATGCGGACCTCTGAAAACTTGACTGAAGTATCTCAAGACTCATATCTACAAACTCTTTGATCCGCATCTTGTGCCACATCCGGTACCACTTGTTTGGCTGGGGGAACAAGATTTTCTTTGAGTCTCCCCCTGAGCCTGAGCTCACCTTTTAATTTCTGGAAGAAATATCAGCACCAGAGTCTGGTGCGGATCCAACCTCTATATTCTCTGAACTTTTCTTCACCCATATCTTGCTCATCTGATTCCTAACCTCTTCCGCATTCATCTTTTGTTTACCCTTGTCTTGATTCTGATTATACACCGGACCTCTTTTGTCCTGATTCTTGTTTCTGCAAATTTTAGCATTATGACCGGACCTATTGCAGATTTGGCAAATAACATTTCTTTGCATATTTGACTGATATCCTCTTGATCTGCATTGATTAGCCATATGACCTACTCTATTGCATGTGAAGCATCTACATTTGAATGATTTGTTTACTTGCATACTTCTGCATTCATGGGATTTGTGTCCATACCTTTTGCAGTTGAAGCATTGTCCGGAGAAGGATGAATTAATCTGATTCATTCTCATTCTGCACTAATTAGCTTTGTGACCAAAGTGGTTGCAGTTGTGGCAGTATCCATTGAAGGATGGATATCTTTGAGCATTTGGTTGTCTTACCGGAGGTCTTCTAGGCCTGCTTCTTGGATTTTCTGATCCAAGATTCTTCTGACCGGATCCGGAGCTTTCTCCTTTCTCATATCCCAAACCATACTTGTCATCTGTCCTCTTTTGACTTCCAAGAAGAACTTCAAGTTGAGCAGAACTTATCTTGAATTTTTCTTTATATTCATTTGCTGTTTGAAGGTCTCTTTTGAGAGAGGCAATTTGATCTTCAAGTTTTCCTTCATTATCTTTGGCATCTTCAAGATCAGATTCAAGATGTCTGATAATCCTGTCCATCTGGTGGCATTCTTCTGATTTTTCTTTAAGAGATTGTCTTAAATTGTCTTCAGCCTTTCTTTTTTCTTCAATCTCTTGAGTAAACTTCATAGTTCCTGATTCCATTTCATGTCTTAACATAATGACTTCTTTTGATAACTTTTCACATAACTTGGTTTGCTCAGTCAATTCTTCATTTGTATTGCTTTCTTCACTTTGTCTTGCCAACTGTTGAAGCAGCTCCTTTCTCTTTTTCATAGAGAGACTTAATTTGTCTTTTAATTCTCTCATGAATTCATCAGCCTGTTTGAGTCTTTCCTTTAATTCACTGACTTCAGAATTCGACTGTTCAAGATCCTCAAGAGCAGTCTTGAGTTGCTCCCTTAAACCATATGCATCCATTTGAAATCCCAGATCTTCCTCAAGCTGTTAGGCTCTATTTGGAGGAACTTAGCTCTGATACCAATTGTTGATAACTGAGAGGGGGGGTGAATCAGTTATCCTAATTATTTCCTTTATTGAACTTTCCTTTTAATTGAAGCAGCATAAAATCAAACATAAAACATTAACCATAAAACAAGAAACACATGACACAGTATTTTTGACGTGGAAACCCTGTTAAGGGAGAAAACCACGGGGTGATTAACCCAAAATTATTCTCTGTTAGAAGAATAGGAAATTACAAAGATGGCACTTGCCAATTAGGGCTCACTGCCCGAGCACACTGCTCACAAGAGGCCCACTGCCTACAAGAAGACACACTGTCTACAAAGTGATGAGAATCACAGTCTTGAACTGATTGGAAGCATCTGCATATGCTGGAGTTCAGTTCCGGTTAGGCTCAGTACACTGATCTGCTGCACTTCATCTTTCCTCTGTTCTTTATTCTGCTATCTTCCACATACCGGATCCTTTTTGCTACCTCTGCTCTTTTTCTGGACTTATTTGCATATCTCTCCACACTGACACACATTTCACAACTAAATCCATCCTCTATATATATCCGCACAAGTAATTTCATCACCTTTCTAGTCAGCATCCGGAACAGTCTAGTTTCTTACAAACTCTCATTCTGTCGGCTGAATCCTTCCTCACCAAGCAATGCGGATCAAGCATATACTTGTAGATATCATTAATCATGTCGGCCAAACATGATTCATGCCTTCACAACCTCTGTCATCAACAGTAACACATCCGGAAAGCAGTCTGATACTCTGCCAGTCAGTTCTTCCTCTGTTTTCACTGTCTCTCAGGAATCCGGTACTCAACCATTCATATCTTTTTCCTTGTCCATCACCGGAGGCTAAATCCTTGGAATATACCACTTAAGGTAGTCCTCTTGACTTCCCCAAATCCGCACTGCACCAAGACACTTCCTCTGAGAGGTCCGGACCAATCTGTCGGACCTTGCCACATGCTCTGTTCTTCTTCACCGGACCACAACATTCTTTATTCTGACTTCCGGTAGAGACATATCATGTCTTGCGGATATGTGGGATGACCTTTGTTGCCATCAATGACAACAACCATGAATCCATATAGTGTCTCTTGCCAACAATTACATCTATTTACTAGAGAAAGACCTCGAGAAGAAGAGAGTGTCAGATGAAGCATGGGAATAGGTGAAGAAGTTTTGATGCACCTTCTTGCAATTTCCTGCTTTCGCATACATTAGAGCTGGTTACTTCAGTGGGCAACCATACATGCTTCCTAGGTATCCTAGAGACAAGTTGGTCTTGATGGAATTATGCAGGCAAGTAATGAATGTGCACATTAAGAAAGATGGATCTCATACAGGTGGCTTCAAGTTTTAGTTTTAGAATGGTAGGTATTCTATTTATACTACTCTAAAAGCCAAAGCCATGGAGACTGAGTTGCAATAGATTACCTTGAAAAGATACAAGAGAAGGTGAGACTTTGATTATCGAGGTATGAAGAACAAACACAAAGGTAATTACACACATGTGCACATGGTTGAAGATGTTTGGTAAGAGTGCAGAACAGATGAAGATGTACAAGAAGAATGGATTATAGTTGATTCTCTCTAGACCAAGTAAGAAATTTCCAACTTGTTGATGTACTAGAAGATATGTTAGATGAGGGAGTTATAGTAGAAGCTGTGTATATGGGAAACAAGATTGTCGACACCCCTCTACCTACAATTCAATGGTCTGAAAAAGAGATGACTTTAGTCAGGGAGAGATTCCAACAAATTCTTGCTAACATTAATGTTTGGCTACAAAAGAGAGCTATAAATTTGAAACCTTTCAAAATAGGTTCAGAGGAGGAGCAAACAGAAGGGTCTGTAGGGAAGAGAGAGGAGATAATAACATAGAATAAAGAGGATACTCCTTCTGGTGATAAGAGACTGAAGTTTGTTTTCAAAATAGGAGATAAGGGGAAGAGGAAGGAAATAGAAGGAACATCTGCACATCCAGATGTTGAACAAGAGGAGACAACTGAAGGGGAGTCACAAGAACAATAGGACAATCCACAAGCTGAATCTACTCAGGTGCCACCCCCTCATTCTTCTTCTTTGGTTTCAAATATGCAAACTCTCATAGCTCATGTATTGTCAAGTGCACAATAGTCACCTTTTATTCTAGATAATCCTCAATCACCAAGTGTATCTATTCATTCTGTGCACTCATCCCCTTCAACACCTAACAATGAGTCTTTGTTTGATGTACCTTTGGACAATGTTGGTAGCATTTTTGTTCCTCTTTCTTCTATGCCAAGTTTATCCAATATTCCCACATCCATGCTTGATCCAATAACTCAGTCAGAGTTTGAGAAGTTTTTAGGCTCTTCTTCTTCTCAAGTGAATGTTGATGTTAATCCCTCAGTAGTGCAATCACAGACACCACCACTTGTCACCCATACTCAACTTGTGTCTGTATTACTACAAGATCTTCCCATTCTACTCAAATCACAAGAACTTGTAGTTCCACCTATGTCTACCCAAACTATGACAATAGAGATAAGAGGTGATACCTTTGTCCTACCACCATGGATTATGCCACAAAAGCCAAAAATAAAGAATCAAGCTGAATCACCTGACAACTTTGATTCTAGTCAATTAGTTCCAATAAAGTTAAAGGCCACCCATAAGGCCAAGACTTTATCTATGGTTTTTGTCGATGAATCAAGAAACAAATATACAGAGATTGTTGTGCCTTCATCATAGACTTTCAAAATCCTAACTATGTCATAACAAGAGTTGATCTTGGTAAATAGATGCATGAAAGTGCAAAGGAAGATCTGCTAGCACAACTAAATGCCTTGCTAGATAGATATGATAGAGATAAAGCGATAAAGGACTAGCTCAAAGTGCAGGTAGATCAGCTAAAATCAGTGCTTCTAAAGATAACTCAGTCATCTAAATAGGTTGAACCTATTGGCACTAGCAAGAATAAAGAAGATTTCATGAAGGCCAATAGAATTGGTGCAAAGGGTCAGGCAGTTGATGCCTAGATCGATAGAGTGATTGCCCAAGGTTCACTACTTATAAAGTCATCCATTGGGATTTATAACGACCTTGGAAAAGTAGGTAAAGAAATCAATCAAACACTTGAGATCCTTTCACAAGACATGTAACTAATTGAATAGGATCTTGATTCATGGAACAAGCTGCGGGACTTCAAGATTGAAGTGTTGATTGAACATGGGGTGACCCACAATATGAAAAAGTATGTGGAGTATTGAAAGGCCATGATTCACAAAAAAAGATATTATTGAAGGCCTGATACTAGATTTGAAGAAAGATCTTGGGAGGGGAGAAAATAAAACTCAAGATATTTCAGATGAGATGGTGGAGCTTCCATGTCATATGCTTGATGACAACCAGCAAACACTCCCTGAACATACAATTATTCAAGACTTCACCAACCTGGTGCAAACAAAAGTAGAAACATAAGTCTTTTCATTAGCTTCACTTGATAGGTTGATGGAGTTTTAGACAACTCTGAATAGGTTGCAAAAGATATTGAATAAGCACAAGAGCGTGCCTAACAGCCTCTCCGATTTCATCACTTGAGTGATTATCATCTCCAACCATACATGGGGGCCTGACAGTAATGAAGTCTAGGCAACCTTGAAGAGATACAAAGATTTTCTGGAGAAGGGCCAATATGATGAAGAAGTGTCCAAGGACACTTAGCTATTTTTCATGCTTTATAAATTGTAATTGATAAACTCCATGTCATTTTGTAAAATTAGAATACATGGAGTTGTGAGACTGAGTCCTAAGTCAATTAGAACTCTGATTTTGAATAAGTCAAAGTAGTTTTAGATTTTCTATTTTTTTCTCTTAGCCTCTCCATATAAATAAAGAGGGGCTTTTATGTAAATATTATCTTTTAGTTATTGAAGTGAAACTCTACCAAATTGAAGAGCATTTTGAAACTTTGTGTTCAAGTTGTAAATCATATTTTATCAATAATAAGAAAAGAAAGTGGGTGTTTCAATCTTTGTCTTGAAGTAAACTTGTGGTACATTGGAGATGTTCTTATGTCTTTTCCCTTGTAATTTCTTATGCAATTGATCAAATCGTAGTGTGAGTTTATATAATCCGGGAGATGATCTAAAGATGGTTTTGGAGACTTTGTGCTATAAAATTACCTTTGGAGTTTATGTTTTATGTTTGTGAGCTGAAGATACTAGAAGACTTTGAGCTGCTAGTTATTTTTTGTGTTCATTAATCTCTTGATAACATATAGTGGAGACATTGGGATGCACTATATTCTATATAGTTCCAACTTCAAGTCAGCAAAAGAAGCAACAAAAGTCCTTGTGCTTTTGTGGGTTTCTTGGTTATTTCATTCTAGTATCATTTTGACTATTGTTAGGTTTATTCAATCTTGATATTGGTTATTATTGTTCCAGCAAGTGGTTTTTAAGTTTATTATATATTGTGAGGATTAAGAAGAAACATCTTTTAAAAAAAAAGAGAAATAGATGATATGGCACCATCCATAGGTTAGTTTTTAGTGTACATAATTCTAGTTAAGTACTTGTTGATTGTAGTGAACAATAAGAAGGGAGCCTCCCCTTTATGAGAGGAGAGATTATATCTCATTGTACTGTGGTTGATATAACCATTTTGTTCTTAGTTAGATGATAACAAAATATTCACCCAATAGGGCAATCATTCATATTCAGAGGAATGTGAAGCATTCCAACAGGCCTTCAACACTAGCATACTCTACCAGAACACATGTTGATACTCTATCATGCATAACTTTCATAGTGGAAGGACAAATGATCTAAAAACTTGGATTTATCACCTTCATTGCATCCTGAACACAATTCTAGAACCGCATGGACATATCTACAAATGTGGAGCATTCCATTTTCCTACATAGAACATCTTCTTAGAGACAACACTGTCTTCAATCACTCAACAACAAAACACTCTTTCGGTAAAGCAATCATCATGGAACTTGGAATATACACACTTAAAGCCATCAATAGCATCAGCAATACCTCTGATCATCTTTGTGCTTCTAATTCTCATCTTAATGTGAACTATATCTTCTCCTTTCTCTTGTTGGATGGGACATGACATTCAACCATGAATTGTATCATCTTCTCTTGTTGGATGGGACATGACATCCAAACATGAACTATATCCTATTCTCTTATTGGAAGGGACATGAAATCCAACCATAAACATGATCACACCACCATGATAGTATTGACATCAATGACAACCTAGTGATAGTGTTGACATCAATGACAACCCTAGGAACCATATGTGTAACAATTTACCCCTTTGGCATTGATGGCAACACATCTTTGATTCTCTCCCCCTTTGACATCAAGGACAAAGGGAAACCACTATCTGCTCATTAGAGATCATATACATGCATCTTACTTATTAAAGCATGACTTCTTCTTGTAGCAAACAAACCCCCCTAACATTAGCAACCACTACCTATTCCCCTTGAGAGGTAGCCACCATCAGTCTAGGAACAAGATATAACATGAACTTCCCCTAGATAGATGCACCATTAGCAAGAGGAAGGACGAGCAATTACCCCTAACCTCTATCAGAGATCCTCAAAAGTATCTTTTACCAGAGCCTTTGTGAAAATATCTGCTATTTGATATTTTATTGAAACATATTCCAAGTTCACTTCCTTATCTGCAACATTCTCTCTCAAAAAGTGATACCCGATTTATATATGCTTGGTTCTAGAATACATTACTAGATTCTTGGAAATATTGATAGAACTTGTATTGTCACATAAGATAGGAATATGCTCATCATACAATACCTTGGTATCCTTCAGAGTTTCCTTCATCCACAACACTTGTTTACAACAAGATGCTGCTGCAATGTACTCTACCTTTGCAGTAGATAGAGACACTAAATCTTGCTTCTTTCTCTGCCATGAAACCAATCTACTTCCTAAAATAAACCACCACCACTTGTACCTCTTCTATCATCAATTGTGAACTGACCCAGTCAGCATCACTATAAGCACTTAAATCAAAGTCATTACCTCCTGGATACCATAGGCCATAGTCTAGAGTTCCTTTCAAGTATCTGAATATCCTTTTCACTACCTTCTCATGTGTTTTCTTAGGATTGGCTTGATATCTGGAAACAACACATATTGCATGCATGATATTAGGTCTAGAAGCATTCAAGTAAAGCAGTGCTCCAATCATAGACCTATAGACAATCTGATCCACCTCTAGAGACTCAACCATGTGAGTACTCACTAGTTTTGAATCCTCCATACCAAAGTTCTTCAACAACTCTTTGACATACTTAGCTTGAGAAATAACGATATCACCATCTAGTTGATTAATTTGAAGTCTAATGAAAAAAGGCATTTCACCAATCATAGACATCTCAAACTCTTTTTGCATCTCCTCTGTAAACCTCTTGCACACATCATCATCTCCACCAAAGATGATGTCATCAACATATACTGCAACTAACAATATTATGTCTCCTTCTTCCTTGATGTAAATATTGCTATTTGTAGTACCTTTCTTGAAGCCTTGCTGAAGTAAGTACTTGTCCAATCTAGCATACCAAGCACTACATGCTTTCTTAAGACCATACATAGCCTTCTTGAGTCTGCACAGCATGTCCAGATCTTCTGATAACTAGAAACCATCTAGTTGTTCAATGTAAACCTCTTCCTCTAGGTCACCATTGAGAAATGCTAACTTAACATCCATAAGATATACATTGAAGTTCTTATGAGAAATAAGTGCAAGGAACATTATAATTGCCTCCATCATTTCCACCAGAGAAAAAGTCTCCTCAAAATCAATACCTTCAACTTGTGCGTATCCTTTGCATACCAGTCTTGCCTTGTTCCTTACAAATTCACCTTCTTCACTCAGTTTGTTCTAGAACACCCATTTTGTTCCCATAACATTCTTATTTGTTAGTCTAGGAACCAATAACCATGTCTAATTCTTTTCAATCTGATCCAATTCTTCTTCCATGTCTTTTATCCATCCATCATCCTTGTAGGTATCAACAAAGTTTTTGGGTTCCACTTTTGATAAAAAAACACTTTTACTTGCTCACATACTTTTGTAAAACTTATCCTAGTTAGCACACCCTTATTCTTGTCTCCAATGATCTAATCTTTTGAGTGATTCTTCTGAATATACTTTGCTGGAGTATTAGGCATCTACTCTGGTTCTTTGTCCTTTTCTTCTTTCACTTCTTCTTCATCTACAATGCACAAAAAGATATCAGATTTAGAGTCCTCTGATTCATGTGAGATCTAATACAGGTCTTCATCTACCTTGACATTTGTGCTTTTAGTCCTCTTCCCCAACCTCTTTTTCTAGTATCTATAAGCCTTGCTTCTGGTTGAGTAGTGAGGAAAGATTCCTTCATCACTTCTTGAATCAAACTTTCCTAGGTCTTCTTCATCTCTTTTGATATAGCATTTGTTGCCAAAGATCCTAAAGTATCTGACTATGGGAGGTCTTTGATACCATAGCTCATAAGGGGTCTTAGTGTTGTCGACCCCCAATTGCACTCTACTAATTAGATAGACAACAATACGAATTGCATCCTTCTAGTACATATTAGGCAGATCTGCATCTTTCAACATTACCCTAGACATCTCTTGCACAATCATATTCTTTCTTTCCACTACCCCATTTTGCTGAGGGATCCTAGAAGCTAACAAATGTCTTCTAATACCATTATCTTCACAAAACTTTTCAAATTCATTTGAAGTAAACTCACCTCCTCTATCAGACCTCAAACATTTAATCTTGGCATCATCTTCATTCTCAACCATAGCTTTGTACACTTTAAATTTATCAAGGGCATCTATTTTTTCTCTTAAGAAAGTAACCCAAGTCATTCTAGAACAATCATCAATAAGCAGCATGAAATACTTCTCACCTTGTTGACTCTTTACTCTTGTAGGGCCACATAGATTAGTGTGAATCAATTCCAATGGCTTTGAAGAAGAGTACTCCTTGCTTTTGAAGTTTGTCTTTGTCTTCTTTCCCATTTGGCATTCCTTGCATACTACATTTGTAGGCTTGATTATCTTGGGCATATCTCTCACTACATGAGTAGAATGGATCTTTACCATATTGTGAAAATTTTTGTGTCCCATTTTCCTGTGCCATAGCCAACACTCATTGGATTAAGCCAACAAACATGTTCTTCCATTTTACCTCCTTTAGATGATAGATGTCACCATATGTCTTGACACATTCTGGAACTAGTTTTCTAGACCCTGCCTTCCTGATTTCACAACCATTGGCATGAAAGGTGAGATTATACCCATTGCTGGACCTCTAAGTAATACTAAGAAGATTGTGTTGTCCTTTGACATAGAAGACATCCTTAGTCCTGTTCTTCCCATCAATAGTTATAGCACCTTTTCCACAGATCTGTGTGGACTCATCACCTCCAAACTGGACAACACCACCATCCTCTTCATGATGATGGATCACTGAGTGTGATCTGAAACAATGAGACAAAGAAACACACATAGTGAAATCCAAAAGCATTTCTTTCTTAATTTTTATGGACTATGGAAAGCTCATTCCTACAAACTTCTCCTTGTCACTAGTCATATTATTTGAGCATCCACCATCAATTACCGAAGCCTTGGATTCTTCTCTTACATGAAAGGCAGTCCATACAACCATTGATCTTTCATTGTTTTTATTTGTTTGCAAGGTATTAGTCTTCTAACATGTTCTAGCATCATCCTTTTTGTTACCAACACTCAGGGCCATGAAATATGTTTCATCATTTGAATCACTATGATCCTCATCTTTTGAAGAATAATTTCTTTCTATGGAATACATGCTTCTCTTGAACTTGTCTCTTCTACTACTACCCCTTGAATCATTGAAAGGACATTTAGAATCAAAATGAGCAACCTTTCCACAATTGAAACATTTAAAGGGTAACTTACCCTTGTATTTGTCAGTCCCTTTCTTTAGCCTTCTCACAAAATTTACTTCAACTTCATCAAAGCTTTCATCTTAATTAGCAACTTCTTTTGTCTTCATACTAGTTTTGAAAGCAACTTCTTTTTTTGGAGAATCGCTACCAAAATCTCTCATTTCATAGTCAGTAAGGGAATGAAATAATTTATTTATAGTGTATGTATCAAAGTCTGCATTCTCCTCAATGGCAGATACCTTATGACTGTAAGATTTGGGAAGAGATCTCATAACCTTTTTAACAACCTCATCTTCTTTCACTTCTCCACCAAGACCTTTAATGCCATTGACCACTTCATTCAACCAGAGCATGTATCCAACAATGTATTCATCCTCTAACACTTTTAGGTTCTCAAACCTGTTCTTGACGATCTGCATCTTGGCTTGCTTTACTTTTTTATCTCCTTTGTAAATGGTTTTAAGTTTATCCCAAACTTCTTGAGCAGAACTGCACTTCATTACCTTTGAAAGTTTTGAATCAGCTAACCCACTCATAATAAAAAACTTTGCCCTAGCATTGTTATCATACAACTTGAATTCATTTGCATCTATAGGAATAGCAGCAAGAACTATCTAACCAGACTTGACAGAGTCCCAAACACCACACTCTAGAAAATTTATATAAGCTTCCATCCTTAGCTTCCAAAAAGCATAGTTTGTTCCATCAAACCTAGGTATCTTGCCGGATCCATTTTATTAGAACCCAGACCTTCCTCAAGATGTTCAGCTTCCCTCAGAGGAACTTATCTCTAATAGCAATTGTTAAACACACCAATATACTAGGGAGGGTGAATCGGTATCTAAACAATCTTCAATTCTAACAACTTCAACTTATCTGGAGTAGATTAAAACTTAAGCATCACAACATTAACATGAACATGAAAGATTAATACAATGCACATCAACACATAACACCAAATATATGTGCAAAACCCTATAAGGGAAAAACCATGGTGAGGATTAAATTACAATAGATGAAGCTCAAATAACAACTTTGTTTTAGAGCTACAACCCAAGGAAGATACTACTCCCTGAAGAACTTTGATTTAGGGTCACTCCCAGGGAAGCTACTACTACCTAAAAACACATTTTTAGGGTCACTCCCTACAACCTAAATTGAGAACACACTTACAAAAGATTACAGTATGACAGTCCTTCTACTGTCTAAAAACTGACATTGAAACTCAAAGTTCTGATGATTATACTTCTACCTCTTCACTCTTTCTTCTGATGATCTAATCAACTAGGCACACTCTACACTTGATAACTATCACAAATATGTCTTCAAGATGAATCAAGACAGCATCAACAACTTTTGCTCTTTCTCTTTCAGTCGCACATCAACAATGCATTCATTATGTTTTTATCTACTTGCGAACATTTTCAATCAACATGCAACCACACCACACCTTAATCAATTTGATTCACTATTTATACATGATATTACATTGATTACATTTATTTTCAGCCATATACAACATGAAAAATACATTTACAAGTTGGGAAAACAACACACAAAATGAAACGTGTAGAAGATAGGTACTAAGTGAAACCACACGTTAGACTAGCAACAAATCCATGCCTTGTGGACTCCAATGCTTTGTTAACTAGGTCCAAAACACCCTTCACAACTTTAAACACTAAGGAATTACATCCACACACTCTGCTCATTTGGAAATAGGATGGCTTTAAGGAAAACACATGAAGACTTGAAGTATAATGACCACATGAACTTGGAAACCTTGTGCAGTATAGGAAACAAAAAACATCTTCATGAAACTTTTCTAGATGAGTCCACATGACTCACACAACCTCCCCAAACACTTGTTTGCTATTGTACATCAGATAATTGTGCCGCACAGCTTTAATCATTAACTCTGAGAACAATCTATCATCTAGAACATACTACAACATGATATCATTTGAAAAACTATGTTGCAAACCACCAAGAACATTGAAACTACAAGGAAGCATGTAATACACATCCATAAACATTTCCTTAAAATTGCATGGGCAATTATTAATTTCTTGAGGAATGTAGAACATTTCAACAGGCCTTCAACACTAGCATACTCTGCCAGAACACATGCCGATACTTTATCATGCATAAATTTCATAGCAGAAGAACAAATAATCTAAAAACTTGAATGTATCACCTTCATTGCATCTTGAACACAATTCCAAAACCGCATGGCCATATCTACAAATGCAGAGGAATGTGAAGCTATCCATTGTCCTACACAGAATATCTTCATAGAGATAACACTATCTTCAACCAGTCAACAACAAAACACTCTTTTGGTAATACAATCATCATGGAACTTAGAACATACATAATTCAGTCCATCAGTATCATTAGCAATGCCTCTAATCATCTTTGTGCTTCTAATTCCCATATTAATGTGAACTATATCTACTCCTTTCTCTTCTTGGATGGGACATGACATCCAACCACGAACTGAATCATCTTCTCTTGTTGGATGGGACATGACATCCAACCATGAACTATATCTTCTTCTCTTTTTGGATGGTACATGACATACAACCATAAACACCATCACACCACCATCATAGTGTTGACATCAATGACAACCCTAGGAACCATATGTGTAACAAATTTCACCATTATATTAATTCTATAATTCAACAATAGGATACTCCAACATACAAAAAGTATTAAAAAATTATTAGAAAAAACATAACTAATTATAGAAAACTAAAAAAAACTTCTTAGATAGATCCTAAATTGAATCATCCCTTAATCGATAGAAAATAATAGTTTTGAAGTGTACACTAATAATGAACATAACTAATTATAGAAAACTTTTAAAAAAGAGAGAATTCTTCTTAAATAGATCCTAAATTGAATTGTCCCTTAATCCATATAAAATAATAATTTTGAAGTGTACACTAATAATGAGAAACATCCTTATTAGTATTGGGTACCTAAGCCTATAAACTACTTGTAAGAATAATGTTAATATATCTCAAAAAAGCTTCTTTCAATAAAATTTTTAAGAGTAATTGACAATTCTCTATAAAAACTATTAATTTTAAGAGAATAAAAGTTATAACATTTTATTATTTTATATATAAAGTACATAATTGATTATTTTATCTTATTTTTCTAATGTATTCATTGATTTGTATAAACATTCTTGTCAATGGGGCCTTGGTCTGAATGAGTCCATGAAGGATCAAATCTTCTTGACTGTAAGGCTCTCACACCATAAGTGATGAGGAGCTTGCCTTGGGTGACTTTGGCAAAATGGATGCTCCCCAGTTCATGACCTTCCCTCCCAATGCTTGGGCATCCATTTGATGCCTTCTGATACAGTATGAATTGAACTGATTGAACCTATAGGATGTAGGGGATGCAAGGATTAGAATGAGAGGGAGGTTAATATTCTTATTCAGGCACCCCACCCTATGGATTGATACTTTAATTGATTGATTTATCGATTCAACATTAGATTGGCATCACTGAAGCACCCTCATTTCCTTAACAAAGGGGTAATTATTTGAGTGGGTCAATTTCTAACCTCGACTCCCACAAGAAATGCCTTGTCAATCCCAAGTTATTCTATAACATATTTTTTGTGAAGAGGTTTCAACCTAAGAGTTGTGCTCTCATATTAGGTAGCTAAATGACTCTATAGGTTTAATATAAAACACTCAAAATATCCTCAAGAAAAAAATTGCTTATCTTCAAAGGTTTTGAAGTTCCTGCAATTTGTGTGTTCCAATTTCTACCAATGATGTGCCAATATTTACACTGAAGGCATTCCCTATCTGAGAGGGATGACCTCACTTGAGGAATCCATGGTCATAACCTAGCAAGAAGGTAGGAAGATGATTGAAACCATTTTCATCATCTATTTTTCTGTGTGTTATGTTGGAGTAGCCAAGATTAGCAAGCAAAGAACAAACAACTTCCACAAAAGACAATTACACAAAATAAGCCTAATTGATATTTACAAAAGATAATTATATTATAGATATATGCTTTATATAAATAGGCATGAGAGAAGAGGTAGGATGGTCGAACACAACCAATGACTAACCTTCCTAAGATGTGACACTTGTGAGCTCAAGTGACAAGTGTGCATGCAAGTGGAAATCAAACGTGGAAGAGGTGTTCTCAAATAATGAGGATACATGTCTCCACCACATGAGGTGAGACAAAGTCTAAAAAAGATAAGTAACTTTAAGTTAAGTGTGATTAGGTCAATCCTAGTAAAGGTGGCATCCTAAATATATACAATATGACCTTATTTATACTAACATGTTCTTCTCCTCTCTATGTAGAGACAACTCCATTAAACCAAAATAAAATAATATTGTTAAAATAAAAAAATGATGAAAAGGGAACAAATTAAAGTTTATTCCAAAAAAATACAATATATTTTCAAACAAATTTCTCTCATCTCAATATATATTCAAATAAAAGAATATTACAGAAGCTACTTGACATTATCTTAGAGTACAAATAGGACTATGTTCTTTACAACATTATACAACAATAAGTTACACCATATAATATCACCATTAAACCTAGTAGAGAGACAACATCATCGAGGCACTTTACCACTAGCCACAAGGCTTACGCCTCCCTGGTCTTACTCCAAAATAGGAGTAGCTTGACCCTTTGTGAGGGGTCTAGCAAACTAAAGCTGACATGCATGAAGGAACTTGGTCCAGCATGATATCTGTAACATTTATCAATAGAAAAATAATTGCAAATGAACATATATCATGATATGGAAGAGAGTAATTAAATCAAATTAGTGTAAATACTTAATTTGATTTATAAAAGCTTTGTACAAATCATCTTTTATGTTGTTGACAACAAATAGGGTAGAGGAACACATATATATCCTTCTATTATACCCCATATTCGGCACCCATCCATGCTCTTTCTCTAACTCAACTTACAAATAAAAAGATGCATCATACAATACCATACATAACAATTCCACATTCATTGATGCAATCACAAACAAAATGAAAGCATGATTTAATAATTCAAAAGAAACAATGTCTCAATATTTATACAACAAAAGAAAACTAAATATCTATCTTCTAAGATCCAAATTCTCATAATTTGACATCTTCTTATTCATAGATCACATTTCACTCCATACATGGGGAAGAAAAATATTAAGGTTATACTTCCTTGCATTATTATCCTAAGATTTCATAAGCATAATTGAGCTCACACAAGCCTTACAAACTAGTATAAAAAATATTGTTATGCTTTGACTAATGATGCAAGAATAATTCCATAGATACTATCATCCTATCTTAGAAAAAGGAAACTATTTCCAATAACAATATTTCTCTACCAATTCAATCATGAGTTATAGTACTATCTTGCACATATAGTGAGTGAATGGGAAACATAACAACCATTAGGTAAGTGCACAAAGATTGGGGACCAAAAGGGGGTCTTAAGTGGCCACTTTTTTTATGAAATTAGGAAAGACTGATGTTGGATCATAAATTGAAGATAGTTACACTCAAAATTTGAAGATGCAACAAAAACAAGAGTCATAGTGCTCTGAATCTAGTTTCTAAACTACTAATTGTTTTAACAAATGGTTGAGATCAAGGGGTTCAAAAAGGGGTGCCTAACAAATTGGTCTTGTTTTTTCAAAAAAACATAACATAGTATCTGGTGTGGTCCCCCTAAAATGTTAACTTTTTTTAGTATTTGAAAAATCACTTTGGTGAGAAATGAGCTAACAACATGTAGTTTATACCCGATTTTTCTAATAGTTATTTATTGAATAATTGATTTTTTGCTAATTTTCCAAGTGGACACATCCTAAAAAATAGAAAATTGAGCATGCTCCCCTCTAAATTTTTTGAAAACTAATCAAAAATCCAATTTTCTTTTGAATACACATAGAATGGAGTCTAGTTTCTAAAACTGTAATTTATTTGAAATTTTGATGAACGGTTAAAAAAGTCAAAAACACACCACACACTAGTTTTTTGACACAAAACAGATACACTAACAAAAGAAATTAAAGATGAAAACCTTAACTTACTCAAAACATGAAAACAATTATATGATTAAAAATCTAAGAGAGTGATTAACATTATTGTGGTATTATTTTGACTTATGATTGAAACAAGTGTAACCCTAATGGGGAGCATGCTCAAGATTATGTAATTTTTTTACAATCTACAAAAACATGTCTTTAGACATTCAAAACTTAGTCCAAGCCTTTAGGTTGAAATCCCAAGGCAAATCCAAGCCAAAGGCTTGGAAATTAATAAATAAAACAATAATTTGAGCACATTATAATGGGCTCACGTTATGTGCATGCATTCACATAATGTGAATACATTATAATGCATTCATGTTATTGTGAAATAAAATCATCTCACCCTTACATTCTCCCTCTCTCACACTCTCTATCGATCCTTCCTTCTCTTCCCTCTCTCTCACTCACCTCTATCACCACTCTAGGTCTCTGCCTCCCTCCTTACCTCTCTCTCTCTCTCTCTCTCTCTCTCTCTCTCTCTCTACCTCCTAGTTTTACTTTTCCTAGCTTTCATAGTTTTCCTTTTCCTTTCCAATTTCCATTTAGATACCACCAAATTTTCCCTATTTTACTATTTTCCACCTCTCCTCTCATCATTCTTCCCATCAAATTAACTTTCATTATATCTTGCTTCTATTTCATCCTCCCAATTTATATCCTCAGCCCTCTTTGCATGTCCTAGTTTTCTTGTTTATATTTTCTTTGTTTATAAGGGAGAGGGAGAGAGAGGATGAGAGAGAGAGAGAGTCCTAGTTTTCTTGTTTCCATTTCCTTCATTGATACGGGAGAGGGGGAGGGAGAGGGAGGGAGAGAGGGGGAAGATAGAGGGGAGAGATAGGGAGATAGAGGAATGATAGGGGGAGAGAGAAGAGAGATAGTGAGATAGGGAGAGATAGATAGGTAGAGAGAGGAGATAGATAGGGAGAGATAGAGGAGACAAAGGGGAGAGATAGAGGAGATAAAGGGGAGAGATAGGGAGATAGAGAGTGAGTGAGATGTTGAGATACATAGGGAGAGAGATTGAGAGGTAGAGGGACAATAGAGATAGGGAGATAGAGGTCTAGGGTTTCTCGGGTTAAGGATTTAGAGGTTTAGAGAGAGAGAGAGAGAGAGAGAGAGAGAGAGAGAGAGAGAGAGAGAGAGAGAGAGAGAGAGAGAGAGTTGTAAGTATGTGCCAAACTAGTGTTGTCATTGATGTCAACATATCTGTGTTATTGTTTTGATGCTTTTTTGTAATGAGTTAGATGCTTTGCATTGGCTTATATAAGTATTGGAGATAATGAGTAAGTGAAGCTGATATTGAGTTACCAAGTGCTTTTGAGAAAATTTGCTCCTCTGATGGAAACAAAGTATAGAAGAGTATCTTTGTTTACAACAAAATAGTTTATTAGTTTTCCCTACTTTTCTTTTAGAATGAATATCTTTGTCTGCAGATTGGAAGTTATTTAGAGGCATGACTGAAGATGCTATGTTCCAAGTTTGAGCCTCTGATATGAAGATTTGAGTGAGTTATGTTCACCAGAGTAAAAACTATTTTTTCTATACATTCAGTGGTGATAGGGAGAAGGTATTTTACTCCACATTCCTCTGCACTAAAGTATTATGGTCTGCGGTTCTAGAGTTAAGTCTAAAATGATCATAAGTGCTTTCAAATCTAGTGGTTTATGATTTGGCATTCCGCAAGTGATCCTTTCTTTATAACAGTGGCTGATATTGTTGTTTAAGTGCTCTGGTTTGAAGAATCTTCTTGATAAATTGATTAGAACTTGTGTAGATGTTCTTACTTATTACAATGTGCTTGTGGATGTCTCCTAATCGTGTTCCTAGCTTTTGATTGGTCTGTGAAGAGTAATTTGGATTGTAGATGAAGACTGCTCCTAGAAGACTTAGTGCTAACACCAGTCTTGGCCGACTTGGTTGTTTTCACTCCTTGCAGAGTTGCATTGAAGATTGTGGAAGTGTGTCATGTTGTGGAAGATTGTATTTGAGTCCCAACTAAGGCATAACGTGATTCGTATACATCTTTATGTTAGAAATTTTTTTAGGTCCAGACCTATTTCTATGTATGTTTGTAATGTTGACCTTGGAGATTGTTCCAATGGTTGATGAATGTAATGATGACCTTGATGTACATTCAAAGGTTGATGAATTGTATAAGATCATGTAATGTAGTTGGGAAAAAGATGTCCATGTGTGAAAATGTGAAGATAAGAAAAAGGTGTAAGAAGAGCAGAGTAGAGGAGTTATACTATGCTTCAATGGAACTGAACCTAGGCATGGAGTAGATGCTATCAAATTAGTTCACCAACCCTTGGCAGTGAGCCACCCCATGACAGTGAGCCAATCTTGGTAGTGAGCCTCAACATTTGTAGTTGGGCAGTGAGCCCTAAGGAAGTGAGCCTCTATTTTTTGGTATTGTTATAACATATTTATTTATGTGGGCTTTAACACCCACAGTGGTTTTTCCCTCATAGGGTTTTCCACATAAAAATTCTAGTATCTCATGTGTTTATTATGTTATTGTGTTGAGTTTCTTATTTCATGTCTTCATGATTAATTATAAATAATAGTGAACAAGTGTTTGATGTGTTAATGTTCATAAGTGGTCAAAGTTTTGGAGACAACTGATTGACCCCCCCTCGCAGTTGTTTGGTACATTTCAACAATTGGTATCAAAGCCGATTCCTCGAAAGTAATCCTAACATCTTGAGGTCGATCCAGGATGTCTTTTAAGAAGGAAGATCCACAGTTTGATGGGACAAATTATGCTTTATGGAATGTATAAATGAAAAGCCATCTCCTTTGTCTTGGTTATAGAGTATGGAAAGTGACAAAGATGAAGTATACCATGCCTCAGAATGGTTTAACAACTGAATATGAAATCAAAGACTATGAGTTGAATATAAAGCCTAGAGATGCTCTGTTAAGTGCCTTGTTTGACACTAAGTTGGTGAAGGTCATGGATCTGGATTCTACTAATGAAGTCTGGGAAAAGCTAAAAATTATGTATGAAGTTGATGAATCTATAAAAAATAGCCAAATTACAGGTCTTGAAAGTGAAATATGAGGGTTTAAAGATGAGCAAAGATGAAAACATAATAGCCTACATGCAAAAGGTTGATGAACTTCTCAATGGAATAAAAGGTATGGGAGGAACTATTGATGAGAAGGAAGTTGTGATGAAGATTCTTAGGTCATTACCTAAGTCCTATAGTTACAAGGTAGCTACAATTGAAGAAGTAAAGACTGTAAAAGAAGTTGATAAGGATCAATTTCTTGGAAAGCTTATAGCCTTTGAGATGAGAGAGTTTGGTGATGCTCTGCCAAAGGTTGAGACTGCTTTCAAAGCCAACACTTCAGAGAAGATCTCCAAAGCTGAGAAGTACAAAGCGGAACTTGATGATGAGCTTGATGAAATTGAAGCCAACTTTGTTGACAGACTGTAAAGAGGTTCCGATAAGTTTAAAGGCAAATTACCTTTCAAATGTTTTACATGTGGTAATGTTGGTCACTATGCTTCTTGATATCCTGAGAGAATTGAAAGGAATAGAAAAATATTTGAGAATAGACCTAGGGTTCCAAAGAGATGCTACTATGTTAGAGATCTTGATGATGAAGGTGTGACAAATGATGAATCTGATGATGATAGTACTGGTGCAAATGAATGCTTGTTTATTGCAATTAAAAAAGAACCTATGTCTACTAATCCTACTAGTTGTGTGAAGGAAGAAAAACTAGTGGAAGAAAGTGCTTTGGCTATTTAGGTTGAGAAAGACAAGGATGAATGGACTATTGACAATGGATGCTCACATCACATGACCCATGACAAAAGCAAGTTTTTGAGTTTGGAAAAGTATGATGGAGGACTGGTTAGGTTTGGAGTTAATGTAGTTGGTAAGATTTGTGGAAAATGATCTATTTCTTTTGATGGAAAACACAACACTGATAATGTCCTATATGTGAAGGGTTTAAAGCATAATCTCTTGAGTGTGTATAGATGTGTGACAAAGGTTATGATATGAGATTCAAAGATAATGGGTACAAGATCATGGAAAGATTTGGAACAGTGATTGTTATTGGTAAAAAGACCAGAGGTAACATTTATCAATTAAGAGGAACTAATGATTATTGTTTATTGGCTTAGACAGATGAGAGTTGGCTATGGCATAGAAGGATGTGTCATATCAACTTTGATAATTTGGTGAAGATAAGTTCAGGACAAGCTATGAGAGATTGACCAAAGCA
The DNA here is from genome assembly GCA_027924645.1 of Cunninghamia lanceolata. Lineage (NCBI taxonomy): Eukaryota > Viridiplantae > Streptophyta > Pinopsida > Cupressales > Cupressaceae > Cunninghamia > Cunninghamia lanceolata. The sequence continues at coordinate 4,533,488 of BSBN01000098.1, read as the reverse complement.
TGTAAAACCTGCCAATACCATGTTTAAGGAATGCCAGGTGGGGAAGTAGACAATAACAAGTTTCAAGAGCAAAGAGCAATTGTCTGCTAGTTTGCTAGATCTAGTGCATATAGACCTGTGTGGTCCTACAAGGGTGAGAATTCTACAAAGAGACATGTATTTTATGTTACTTATTGATGATTATTCTAGAATGACTTTGGTCACTTTTTTAAAGAAAAATCTGAAGCTCTAGACAAGTTCAAAGTTTTTAAGGCAATGGTTGAGAATGAGTTAGAGTTGAGGATCAAATGCTTAAGGTCTGATAGAGGAGGTGAGTTCACATCAAATGAATTCAATATTTTCTGTGAAGAATAAGGGATAAAGAGACACTTGTCTACACCTAGGACTCCTCAGTACAATGGAGTTGTTCAAAGAAAAAATAGGATAGTTCAAGAGGCTGCTAGGACTATGTTAAAGGAAGCTAACCTACCAGAGGTGTACTAGAGAGAAGCCATACATACTTTTGTGTACATCTTAAATGCAATTCAAGTCAAAGATAACTGCTCTAAAACTCATGAATTATGGTATGGAAGAGCTCCAATAGTGAAGTATTTCAAATGTTATATTAGAAGAGAAGAATATCTAAGCAAGTTTGATGCTAGGTGTGATGAAGGAATCTTCCTTGGTTACTCTACTAAGAGTAAGGCCTACTGGTGCTACAATAAGAGACTAAAAAAAATCATTGAAAGTGCTAATGTGAAGGTTGATGAAGAGAAGGAAAGAATATCATATCCAAGTGGCTATGAATTAGATGAACTTGTGGCTATAGTGAATGAAGAAAAATTTGAACAAAAAGACAGTCAAGATGAAGAAGATGCTCTAGAAAGTTTTGTTAAGACTCCCAACTATGTAAGGATTAATCATTCTGAAGATCAGATTATAGGTGACAAAAATAAAGGGGTACTGACAAAGAAAAGACTCGTAGAAGAACAAGTGAATTACTGTTTACATTCAAAGTTGAACCAAAAACTGTGAATAAAGCTTGTAATGATGAAAATTGGGTAAAGGCCATGGAAGGAGAGCTGATGGAAATTGAGAAGAATCAAACTTGGGAATTGGTTCCTAGACTTGCTGATAAGAATGCGATTGGAACTAAATGGGTTTTCAAGAACAAGCTGAATTAAAATGGAGAAGTTGTAAGAAACAAAGCAAGGCTTGTATGCAAATGATATTCTTAAATTGAAGGAATATATTTTGAAGAGACTTTTGCTCCAGTGGCTAGAATTGAAGCAATCAAAATCTTTGTGGCATTTGTAGCTCACAAAGATTTCAAAGTGTATTAGATCGATGTGAAATCAACATTCTTAAATGGTGAGTTGGAAGAGGAAGTTTACATTGAGCAAGTGAAAGGATTTCAATTATCAAATCAAGGAGACATGGTATGTAGATTAAAGAAAGCCTTGTATGGACTGAAGCAAGCCCCTAGAGCCTAGTATGCAAGATTAGACAAGTATTTATTGCAATTAGGGTTTAGTAAAGGAACTGCTGATAGTAATCTCTATTTTAAAATCAATGGTAATCAAATCCTGATTGTTGTAGTCTTTGTTGACGACATTATCTTTGGAGGAAATGAAGGTATGTGCATGAAGTTCGCAAGAGAAATGCAAAATGAATTTGATATGTCTATGTTTGGTGAAATGAATTTCTTTCTAGTTCTACAAATTACTCAATCAGATAAAGGAATATTCATTTCTCAATCTAAGTATGTGAAAGAGTTGTTGAAGAAGTTTGGGATGGATGACTCCAAAACAGTATGCACTCCCATGGTGATTGGCTGCAAGTTGAGAAAAACTGATGAATCACCTAAGATAGATCAGAAAAGGTACAGATCTATGATTTGAGGATTACTTTATCTAACTCAAACCAGACCTAATATAATGCATGCATTATGTCTTGTGGAAAGATTTCAAGAAGTTCCTAGAGAGTCACATGTGATGGCAGTCAAGAGAATCTTGAGGTATTTGAAAGGCACATCAGATCATGGTTTCTAGTATCCAAAAGATAATGATTTCACTCCTAGTGTTTATACAAATGCAGACTAGACTAAAGATGTTGATGAAAAAAAAGTACAAGTGGAAGTGCTTTCTTCTTGGGAAATAGATTGGTTTCATGGCTAAGCAAGAAGCAAGATTCAATCTACTTGTGTACTACAGAAGTAGAGTATATTGCAATAGCATGTTGTTGCACTCAAGTGTTATGGATGAAGAAGACTTTAAAGGAGATAAAATTTGTGTATGAAGATCCAATTGCAATCTTTTGTGACAATACAAGTGCTATAAACATTTCAAAGAACCCAGTGATGCACTCAAGAACAAAGCATATATTGATAAGGTATCACTTCTTGAGAGAAAAGGTGAAAGAGAATGAAGTAAAATTGGAGTATGTGTCTACAAAGGCTCAAATTACAAGTATTTTCACTAAGCCTCTATCTAAGAATACTTTTAAGTATCTCAAAGAAAAGTTAGGGGTTATTACCCCTCCTGCTCTGAACTAAGATGCATATGAATGCATCAATCTAGTGGAGCTTAGAGCCTTATTATTTAACCTGGATTGATGTTTTGAGAGCTACCTCTCATGGGGACTAGCAAGTGTTCTTAATATGTGTTCCTGATGAAGAACAATAAGTGTTATAGTATTATTTGATAAGAGCAGTAGAGTGCAAGTATGTACCCTTTACCATTGATGTCAAAGGGGGAGAGAAATCTTGTTAAAAAATTAGGAGGAAAAAGAGTGCAAATGTATAAAAAGAAAGGGGGAGTATCTTTTCTTGATAGTATTTATAATTTTTCACATCATATGTTGCCATCAATGACAAAGGGGGAGATTGTTGTAAGTATGTGCCTAATCGGTGTTGTCATTGATGTCAACATATCTGTGTTGTCATTGGTGTCAACTGTGCTCTTGTTTTGATGCTTTCTTGTAATGAGTTAGATGCTTTGCATTGGATTATATAAGTATTGGAGATAATGACTAAGTGAACCTGATATTGAGTTACCAAGTGCTTTTGAGAAAATTTGCTTCTCCGGTGGAAACAAAGTATAGAAGAGTATCTATGTTTACAACAGAATAGTCCAGTAGTTTGCTTTGCATTTCTTGTAGAATGAATATCTTTGTCTACATATTGGAAGTTATTTAGAGGCATGTCTGAAGATGTTATGTTCCAAGTTTGAGCCTCTGGTATGAAGATTTGAGTGAGTTATGTTCACCAGAGTTAAAACTGCTTTTTCTATACATTCAGTGGTGATAGGCAGAAAGTATTTTTCTCCGCATTGAAGTATTATGGTTTGCGGTTCTAGATTTAAGTCTTAAATGATGATAAGTGCCTTCAACTCCAGTGGTTTATGATTTGGTGTTCCACAAGCAATCCTTTCTTTATAACAGTGGCCGACAGTGTTGTTTAAGTGTTCTGGTTTGAAGAATCTTCTTGACAAAGTTATTAGAGGTTCTGCAGATGTTCTTGGTGATTATAATGTTCTTTTGGATGTCTCCTAATCATGTTCCTACCTTTGGATTGGTTCGTGAAGAGTAATTTGGATCGTGGAAGAAGACTACTCCTAGAAGACTTAGTGCTAACACTAGTCTTGGCTGACTTGGTTGTTTTCACTACTTCCAGAGTTGCATTGAAGATTGTGGAAGCATATTTGGGCATGGAAGATTGCATTTGAGTCCCAGCTAAGGCATAACATGATCCGCATACATCTTTACCTTATAAAATTTTGTTTAGGTCCAGACCTATTTCTGTGTATGTTTGTAATGTTGACCTTGGAGATTATTCCAATGGTTGATGAATGTAATGCCGACCTTGATGTACATTCCAAGGTTGATGAATTGTATAAGAACATGTAATGTAGTTGTGAAAAAGATGTCTGTGTGTGAAAATGTGAAGATAAGAAAAATGTGTAAGAAGAGAAGAGCAAAGGAGTTATACTGTGCTTCAATGGAATTAAACCTAGGCATGGAGTAGATGCTATCAAATCAGTTCACTGACCCTTGGTAGAGAGCCACCCCATGGCAGTGAGTCGATCTTAGTAATGAGCCTTAACATTTGTAGTGAGCATTTTGGGTAATGAGCCCTAAGACAATGAGCCTCTATTTTTTGTTATTGTTATAACATATTTATTTCTATGGGCTAACACCCATCGTGGTTTTTCCGTCATACGGTTTTCCATGTAAAAAATATGGTGTCTCATGTGTTGATTATGTTATTGTGTTGATTTTCTTATTTCATGTCTTCATGATTAAATCTAAATAATAGTGAACAAGTGTTTGATATGTTAATGTTCATAAGTGGTCAAAGTTTTGGAGATAACTGATTCACCCCCCCTCTCAGTTGTCCGGTGCATTTCAATAGAGAGAGAGATGGATGATAGAAATAGGGAGATAGGGTGAGATAGGAAGATAGAGGTTTAGGGTTTCTTAGGTTTAGGGGTTATAGATTAGGGGTCAAGGTTTAGGGGTTAGGGTTGAGGATTTTAGGGTTTCTCAAGTTTAGGGTTTAGGGATTAGGGGTAAGCATTTAGGGGTTTAGGGTTTAGAGAAAGAGAGAGAGGACCTATATGGAGAGAGAGAGGAGACAGAGGGGAGAGATATGGAGATAGAGAGTGAGGGACATGTCTAGGGACATAGGGAGAGAGATTGAGAGGTAGAGGGATGATAGAGATAGGGAGATAGGGGAGAGATATGGAGATAGAGGTTTAGGGTTACTTGGGTTTATTGTGTAGGGGTTAGGGGTTAGGGATTATGGTTTAGGTACATTATTTAGGGTTTAGGGATGTAGGGTTTCTTGGGTTAATCGTTTAGGGGTTAGGGTTATGGTTTAGGGGCATTATTTAGGCTTTAGGGGTTTAGGGTCGCTCTGATTTAGGGGTTAGGGATTAGGGTTTAGGGTTTAGGGTTTAGAGAGAGAGAGGAGCTATAGGGAGAGATAGAGGAGATAGGAGAGATAGGATGATATAGAGTGAGGAACATATCCAGAGACATAGAGAGAGATTAAGAGGTAGAAGGATGATAGAGATAGGGAGATAGGGGAAAGATAGGGAGATAGAGGTTTAGGGTTAATTGGGTTTATGGTTTAGGGTTTAAGGGTTAGGGGTTAGGGTTTAGGGGTTTAGGGTTTCTCAGGTTTATGGTTTAGGGGTTAGGGTTATGGGCATTATTTAGGGTTTAGGGTTGCTCAGGTTTAGGGTTTAGGGTATAGAGAGAGATATAGAGAGGGGACCAATTGGGATAGATAGAAGTGATAGAGGGGAGAGATAGGGAGATAGAGAGTGAGGGACATGTCTAGAGACATAGGGAGAGAGATTGAGAGGTAGAGGGATGATAGAGATAGGGAGATATGGGAGAGATAGGGAGATAGAGTTTTAGGGTTGGTTGGGTTTATGGTTTATGGTTTAGGGTTGCTGAGATTTATAGTTTAGGGGTTTGGGGTTAGGGTTTATGGTTTAGGGGTTAAGGTTTAGAGGTTTAGGGTTTATAGTTTAAAGAGAGAGGACTGATATGGAGATATAGAGGAGACCGAGGGGAGATATAGGGAGATAGAGAGAGAGGGACATTGCTAGAGACATAGGGAGAGAGATTGAGAGGTAGATGGATGATAGACATAGGGAGATAGAGGTTTAGGGTTTCTTGGGTTTAGGGTTTATGTTGGGAATTAAGGTGTCTCAACCTTGGTAATTCTCTACATTTGTAATGTTTGTATTTATTATTCATTGCCTATGTTGTAAATAATTGGAAATTCCACTTTGTCATATTGTGGGATGTGGCACGGTGATGTGTCAATCCTACATGGATTATGACAACTTGTTATTTTGTCCTCACATGAGGAGATAGGTGTCCCACTTAGTGGTAGGAATATTCTGCCATGTGTCAGCATCTTCTCTGTTGTGTAAGGAATGTTTGACCGAAACGGTTATGATGGATTCCTATGACAAATCTATGACATGTAAGAGTCAAGAATAGAAGTTTATACGACAGGTAATGACATGTGTCATTAAGCATCTTTGAATGAGGCATATTTGGGCACCCCAAGGTAGAATATGACATGTTGTAAGAGAATATTCTATTTATAGCATGTGTATGACAGATTCTCTTACAGTTGTAAGTTGTAACCACTATGATAGATTCTATGACGGTCGTAAGTGTCGTAAGAGCATCTGTCATAGCCCATTTTGGAAATAGGTGACCTCTTTGGGATGTGAGCTGTGGACAAGTGTCAGACACATTCTACAATGTTGACCAAATGTCCCTAGGGATGGGTTTTGGTCCAAGATGCCATATTGGATGCCCATTCCAAGAAAGGTCCAAAATTGACTTGTATGTTGTATTTAAACAGGTGCTTGGAGATGGAGTTTGTATCACATGTTTACAGGTACTGTTATGCTACTAAATTGACTCCAAACACAAGTGTTGAAGACCATTGAAGCTTGCATTTCAAGTGTGTTGTAAACATTCTTTCAAATTTGTTAATACATTGGGCAGGTTTCTAAGTTTGGGGTTTTTCACTCGATAAGGGTTTTCCCCACCGTAAATCTTTGTATCTCTTCTTCTGTCTTCTTTCTGGCTCTTGTGTTTTTCTTCTATATCTCATGTTAATGGTTTAACATCACTGTAATAGTTAGGATAAATTTGAATTTGCATAGCCCTCTACTCAATAGATTAGTGTAGGAAGCATTTTCGTGCACCTAGCTTCCTTTCAGTTGGTATCAGAGCTTGATCACCTTTGGTCCTAGTTGTTGGGTAGGGGTTTTTTGAGCTAATCTTAGGTTAAGTGGGAGTCTGTGCAGAGCATTTTGTATCTTATTGCAGCAAGGAGATGGCAAGCACATTAGGAAGGTTTGAAGTAGAGAAGTTCAACGATAGTAATTTTGAGTTGTGGAAGCTCAAGATGGAAGACATGTTAGTTAACTGAGACCTTTGGGAAAGTGTGAATGGAACTAAACTAGCTACAATGACTCAAGATGAGTGGGATCTCAAGGATCAGAAGGCTAAGGGCCTCATAAGACTTAGTCTTGCGGATTCTGTGTTGTTAAATGTCCATGAGGAGGCTACTGCAAAACTCCTTTGGAAGAAGTTTGGGGATGTGTATCAAGACAAATCCCTTGTCAATAAACTTTTCCTGAGAAAGAAGTTGTATTCTCTTCAAATGGAGGATGGAGGATCTATGGCTGAGCATATGAATGCCTTTAACATGCTAGTTGCACAATTGACATCTATTGGTGTAAAGATGGAGGAGGAGGATCAGTGTATGACCCTGCTTTGTTCTCTGCCAGACTCATGGGATCAACTTGTCATGGCAATCAGAAGCACCACATCCACATTCAAAATGGAAGAGGTGGTTTCTTCGCTATTCTTTGAAGAGATGTGGAGAAAGTCTTCTGAGGCAGCCAAAGAACCCTTGCATTTTGTGGAAGACCTAAGGAGAAAGGGGAGAAGAAGGACAAGAAAGCTATGAAGGGTAGATCCAAATCTCCTAGAAATTCCAAGGCTCTTTGTTGGAATTGTCGAAAGACCGGGCATTTCTGCAAGGAATGCAAAGAGGAGAAGAAGAAAAAGAAGAAAGCTCCTGATTCAGATTCTGACAAATCACAAGATGACAGTGATACCTTCATCGTAGCCCTAGCAACCCATGCATCTGATGATGTGTGGCTAATTGACTCTGGTGCATCATTCCACATGACCTCGCATCAAGACTGGTTCACTAAGTATGAGGAGTTCGATGGTGGAAAGGTGTATCTAGGTGACAACTCTCATCTAAAGATCATTGGTCATGGAAGAGTCTCTATCCGATTCCCTAATGGTTGAGTGAAGGGATCTCTAGGGTTATGCACATCCTAGGCTTAGCACGGAACCTGCTTTCTATAAGTAGTTTGAATGATGCAGGTGTGTAGGTTGTCTTTTTGAAAGAAGGATGCAAGATGACTAGAGGATCTATGGTGCTTGCTAAGGGTACTCAGAGAGGTACTCTGTTTCAGCTAGAAGCATACATTGCACAATGTAATAGTTCTTCTAACTCAAGGAAGAGGGCAGCAGTCACTTCATCCCCACCATCTGAATGAGCAGTGAAGAAATCTGTTGTTTCTAGTCTTGATGGTTGTAATCATACATTGGAAGTTAAACTTCCTGCAGAAAAGACAATGTTATGGCATAAGAGATTTGGCCACATTGGTGAGAAGGGTCTACATACCCTGAAAAATAAGAACATTGTTAAGGGGTTAGATGATCATAATCTTGAGTTCAACTTTTGCGAACATTGCATTTATGGAAAACAAAACCATGTTCAGTTTTACTCAAGTTCTCATAAGTCTTCTGGTGTGTTGGACCTCATTCATTTTGATGTGTTTGATCCTGTTAATGTTCCTTCGTTATCAAAATCTATTTACTTTGTATCTTTTATAGATGATTATAGTAGAACGACATGGATTTATTTTCTCATAAGCAAATTTGAAGTCTATAGCAAGTTTAAGAAGTTTAAAGCCTTTGCTGAAAATTAGACTAGTAAAAAGATTAAATGTTTGAGAACTGACAATGGTGGTGAGTTCTGTTCTACATAATTTAATAAGTATTGCAAGGAACTTGGGATTGAAAGACATAAGACAACTCCATACACACCGCAGAAAAATGGAGTTGCAGAGAGGATGAACAGGCCACTGATGGAGAAGGCTAGGAGTATGCTTAGTGGAACTAGTCTAGAACAAAAGTTTTGGGCTAAAGCTATTGCCACTACTTGCTATCTGGTAAATAGATCTCCTACATCAACTCTTGTTGGAAAGACACCCATGGAGGTGTGGTCTGGTAGAAAACCTTCAGTAAGGCATCTTTGTGTTTTTGGTTGTGAGGCATAGGCACATGTGCCTAAGGAGAAGCGGTCAAAGTTGGAGAACAAAGCTATTAAGTGTATCTTCATCATCTATTCTATTGGTGTGAAAGGATACAAGCTTTAGGACCCCATGGCTGAAAAAGTGTTGTATAGAAAAAGTGTCATCTTCAGAGAGCTTACACCTTCTTCCACTATTTTGTAGCTAGAAGAAAAAGAAAAGAAAGAGGATGTTGTTCAGTTTCCTCTCACCCCTAAGAAGACTGAATAGAAAGACAATGTTGGACCTGATGATGAGGAGAGCTCTAGCAGCTCTAAAAGCTTAGAAGAAGAAGCTGAACCTCAACCTCAGCTCTTGAGGAGGTCTACACGTATAAGGAAGCAACCTGAAAGGTTTGGTTTTACATTGCTTGATTCTAGTTGTGCTTATGCTTTTTTCACTAACAGTGATGAACCTCAAACTATATCAGAGGCTTTGGATATGTAGGATGCAGGTTTCTGGAAGGAGGCCATGGAGGAAGAAATGGATTTTTTGGAAAAGAATCAAACTTGGGACTTGGTGCTTTTGCCTTCTAGACGGAAACCTATTAGATGCAAATGGGTGTTCAAGAAGAAGATTGGTGCAGATGGCAGTATTGAGAAGTATAAGGCTAGATTAGTTGCGAAGATGTATTCACAAGTGGTGGGTATACATTATGGTGAGATCTTCTCTCTTGTTGCAAATTTGACATCCATTCGATTCCTATTGTCTCTCGCAGCAGCTTATGACTTGGAGGTAGAATAGATGGATATGAAGACAACTTTCCTTCATGGTGACTTGGAGGAAATCTACATGTCACAGCCAGAGCATTCCATGGTAAAAGGTAAAGAAAATTTGGTTTACAAACTTAAGAAGTCTTTGTATGGTTTGAAGCAATCCCCTAGGAGATGGTACTTGAAGTTTGATTCCTTTGTGTTGTCAATTGGATTTGTGAGATCAAAATTGGATCACTGTGTTTATTATAAGTTTGATGATGATCGTATTCTCATTGTTGCACTGTATGTTGATGATATATTGCTCATTGGGAAGGGTACGAATATAATTTTTGATTTTAAATCTCAGTTGTCAGCTCAGTTTCAAATGAAAGATTTAGGGGCAGCCAGGTACATTCTAGGAATAGAAATCAGAAGAGATAGAACTAACAGAAAACTTTGGTTAAGTTAGAGTAAGTATGTTAAGATAGTGTTGGACAGATTCAACATGGGAGATTGTAGACCATTGTGTGTTCCCATTTCCTTGGGGACAAAGTTGTCTGTTGAGGATTGTCCAAAATCTCCTAGTGAGGTGGAGGACATGAGCAAAGTACCTTATGCTAGTGTTGTTGGCAGTTTGATGTATACAATGGTCTGCACAAGACCAAACATTGCCCAAGCAGTGGGAGTCCTTAGTCGATTTATGGCTAATCCTAGACAGGTTCATTGGGATGCAGTTAAGCGAGTGTTCAAATATTTGAGGGGTACTTCTGAGTATTCCATTTGCTATCATGGTAATGTTTTAGGACCTCCGCATTCTGTTGATATTCGTGGATTTGTGGATTCAAATTGGATAGGTGACATTGACAGTAGGAGATCCACCAGTGCTTATGTTTTTACACTATTTGGTGGTGCTATTAGTTGGATGAGTAAGAGACAACTAGTTGTTGCTTTGTCCATGACAAAAGTTGAGTATATGGCAGCAATGAATGCTTGTAAGGAATCCATTTGGATTAAGAGATTGTGTTTTGATATTGGTGTTGATGCAGGTCAGATCACGATCAGTTGTGATAGTCAGAGTGCAATTTGCCTTGCAAAGAATCTAACTTTCCATGCTAGAACCAAGCACATTGATGTTCAGTTTCACTTCGTGAGGGACATGGTTGAGCATGGAAAGGTAAATTTGGAGAAGGTAGATACTTTGAAGAATTTTGTAGATGCATTGACAAAGCCAGTGGGCATAGAGAAGTTCAGATGGTGTTCGGAGTCTATGGCCCTCTCGGCCTATAGCAGTTAAATCTTTGTTTTCTATTGGCTCCTACAAGGTGTTCGACAAGTGGGAGAATGTTGGGAATTAAGGTGTCTCAACCTTGGTAATTCTCTGCATTTGTAATGTTTGTATTCGTTATTCATTGCCTATGTTGTAAATAATTGGAAATTCCACTTTGTCATATTGTGGGATGTGGCACGGTGATGTGTCAATCCTACATGGATTATGACAACTTGTTATTTTGTCCTCACATGAGAAGATAGACATCCTACTTAGTGGTAGGAATATTCTGCCATGTGTCCGCATCTTCTATGTTGTGTAAGGAATGTTTGACCGAAACGGTTATGATAGATTCCTATGACGAATCTATGAAATGTAAGAGTCAAGAATAGAAGTTTGTAAGACAGGTAATGACATGTTTCATGAAGCATCTTTAAATGAGGCATATTTGGGCACCCCAAGGTGGGATATGACATGTTGTAAGAGAATATGCTATTTATAGCATGTGTATGACAGATTCTCTTATAGCTGTAAGTTGTAACCACTATGACAGATTCTATGACAGTCATAAGTGTCGTAAGAGCATCTGTCATAGCCCATTTTGGAAATAGGTGACCTCTTTGGGATGGGAGCTATGGACAAGTGTCAAACACATTCTACAATGTTGACCAAGTGTCCCTAGGCGTGGGTTTTGGTCCAAGATGCCATATTGGATGCCCATTCCAAGAAAGGTCCAAAATTGCCTTGTATGTTCTATTTAAACAGGTGCTTGGAGATGGAGTTTGTATCACAGGTTTATAGGTACTGTTATACTACCAGATTGACTCCAGACATGAGTGTCAAAGACCATTGAATCTTGCATTGCATATGTGTTGTAAACATTCTTTCAGATTTGTTAATACATTGTGTAGGTTTCTGAGTGTGGGATTTTTCGCCTGATAAGGGTTTTCCCCACCTTAAATCTTTGTCTCTCTTCTTCTATCTTCTTTCTGGCTCATGTGGTTTACTGCTATATCTCATGTTAATGGTTTAACATCACTGTAATAGTTAGGGTAAATTTGAATTTGCATAGCCCTCTCCTCAATAGATTAGTGTAGGAAGTGTTTCCGCACACCTAGCTTCCTTTCAATTTAGGGGTTAGGGGTTAGGGTTTAGGAGCATTATTTAGGGTTTAGGGTTGCATGTCAAAATTACTCTCTTTCTCTCTATTTCTCTCCCTCCTCTCTTTACCTCCTATCCTCTCTCTCTCACACCTATCTACCTCCCTGCGCTCCCTACCTCCTACCCTCTCTCTCTCTCTCCCCTCTTTACCTCCTACCCTCTCTTTCTCTCTCCCTCTCACCTCTCTACCTCCCTCCCCACTCTCCATGGACTTAAAACACTTATAATTTTTGATGCCTGACAATACTTAAAACTTTCCATGCATGAAAAAATGTGCTCGCGTTATAACACGAGCACATTTTCGGGAACAAAAAAAGGCAAAAAGCATGTGGTATCCATGAATCAGACCCACATTCTCTATTATTCTATTCTTTTCATGCATTATTGAACAAATAAATACTTTTCATGGTGTTGACATTTTGACAATCATTGTTTACTTAATCCACCACCTTTTTTTTGGTTTTTCAACGTAGAAGTAAATTGGATGTTTTTAGATAGAATTTGATTATTTAAACTAATATTTTCATGTTTCATATTGTTTGAATGCTAATTTTCATGTATTTAATGTTATGTCGTAAATTGTGCTCTTGCTTGGATTAGCACAATTTGACTAAGTTTAGCTCCTACCTTTCAGTGTCCCTCAAACCCTTTCATAATTCGACCTATTTAGAACCTGATTAACACAAATCTCATCGAAGACAACTCATATTTCAGAGTAATTTTTGAAAAAACCCAAGACGAAATGATGGATGACAGACATTTAGGGCACCCTTAAGTAGGTTCTAGAGTAAAATTTGGGGGTTGGACTTGGACGCCAACCGCCCAAGTCTCGCCTTAATCCTCCCGATCCAAATTTTATTTTGGTGTTAGCTTTTTGTGTGCTTCGAGATTCTGAATTCAAATTTTTGTTTATGCGAGATGTTGGCATTTTATTTCAAATTATTTCACCTCTAAGGTTGGATATTTAAAGAGAATTAAAAATCATTTTATCACACACAACTCACACACAAGCTTACTACACTGAAATTCTGCTAGAATTGCTATTGAAGGTCTGCAAAGTGTTGAAGCTCATTGAAGAATTTGATCTTTTCTATCATGGAGATATGTTGTGGAGATTACAAATCAAGATCTTGAGTCTATCTTTCTCTTCATAGGGTTTTTGAAAATCTTTGTATGATCAAGAGAAGAGTTGAAGCCTCCAACTTGAGTTTTGGAATCCTCTACAAATATGATTGCCTTTCCTTCTTGTTCTACAAGTCTTCATTGATGTCATCACCTTAAGGTGAAGTTGTTGTTTCCTTGAGTGAAACATTTGTGGATGTAATCGTTGATGCTTGAGTCATTTAGGATCTTGCATATGCTTATTCTTATGCATTTACTTTACAAGCACACATATCTACATACTTTGACATTGGCTATTGTTGAGATAGAAATACCAAAGATGGGTTTGACTGAGGCAAACTCCTATATAGCCACAACCATCTTTCTCCTTTTTTCTTGTGTAGGTCAGATTCAGGAAGATCAGATGGAAAGAATCAGAGGAGAATTATGTATTATAGGTACATACATCATGGAAGTTACAAATTTTCCATCTGATACATTCAAGATGCTTTCGACAACTGCCCTTGTCCTCTAGACCCCAGATCTAGGATTCGGGACCCTCATCAGAGACTCAGACACTTGGTGCAATTAGTTCTATGATAGTAGAACTTTAGGACAAATTCAGTGGTTGCCCAAGTCCATCAGGCTCTCAAACTTTAGGTGCATAGTCTCTGTAGTCTCTTTTTTATGTTACTGCAATTATCTTGTAGGTTTCTGCATCCGGGATCACTTTATTCATGAACATCTTATAACTAGGGTTTGATTGAATAAGGCTAATCAGGGCTTGTGGAAACGTAGTTGGGACATCTTTTTGAGTACAAAAATAAGGGATATGATACCTTTAGATTCATCCTCTCATAGTGATTGAGCCGGGTTCATATTCTGAATGTTAGTGCAATGAAAAGAGAAGCTTGACCTAGTTCACACATGCTATCATTCTCTCTCTTTTCCACGCTAAACATTTTGGTGAACTTGTGTTTTAAAGAATTTGCATCCTTTCCATATCAAATCTAATTGTAATTTTTGTTCTAAATCAGATTTAGATTGCCAACCTTCTTCATGAAAATTATATGCATTGCATTTTGATTGATATATCTATCTTTTCGATGAAAGAGCATAAAATTGAAATTTTGTTACTTGCATAGTGATCCCTTGTTTCATTTTTTTTAAAGTATATGCTATCTTGTTTTAAATTTAAGGTCTTGGGTTAATTAGATTGTCTAAAAATGTCAAATTTCTTTTTATAAGACTATAATGCATACAATGAGCCATTTAGTTGTGATGACTTCAATATGTTAGATGAAGCCTTGGATGACTTTATCTCTGTTGAATATTCCACTACAACTCCTAAATTGTCATTATTTCAAAGATTAGTAAATGAAATTGATGTTACTAAACCTCATGAAGATCTTGTGAAATAGAATATAGTGGTCAACCTGTGTTCCGATGTGCCTCAAACACAGATGAAACTGGTGCTCATTGTAAGAGGTTTTCTAACTTCTTCTCAACCTCCTGATTGCATCTATAACAAAGCTAAAAAAATTACAAGTCAAAATCTACCATATCAATATGGATCGCAATATTCCAATCACAATGTGGTTGCTCATACATACAATACACAAAATAATAAACAAAGTAAACATCAATCAACTATTTCATAATAGCTTATGCTTCCTCAACCAACTCATTTAACACATAAAGTTGGTCAAGATTATGATCTTGTTGAGCAGCTATACGCTACGCCTACTAAGATCTCTCTTTGGGAACTCATATAAACATTGTAGGTACATACCTCAGAAGGCTCCAGGAAGCCTTACAAATGATGTAGCAGCCCTATTAGATTGTATGCATGTGATAAAACAAACATTCTGCTTCAACAACATGAGTTGCCCTCTATGGAAATTCAGAAATAATATGATCCTCTTATAATCTGTCATTGTAAACAAAAAGTTGATAAAGTGAATTATGGTTGACAATGGATTGGCTCTTAATGTTTGTGGTGTTTATTTGTTATGTAAAATCAATGTTGATACAAAATTAATTAAGCCAGATAAGCTTAACATTCATGGATTTGATAATGTTGGTAGACCATCCCTGGGTATTATAACTTTACCTATAAAGGTTGGACTTGCAACATTGTCTACTCTTTTTCATGTCATGCCCGATGCTCTTTCATATAATATGATTTTGGGAAGACCATGGATTCACACTATGGGGGCAATTCCATCTCCCCTTCATCAATGAATAACGTTTAATTATGCAAATAAACTTCAAACCATTGAAATCAATTTAGAATTGCAAAGTTGTTTACATATTGAAATGCAAAAACAAATCATCGATCATAAGATTATAAACAACTTAAAACTTGATTCATCAAAACCTCTTGCCACATACAATGTTGTACAAGATTCTCAACCTTCATCGAATGCATTTCTTGGTGACGATTGGGGTTCATTAGATTTTACTC
Organism: Cunninghamia lanceolata; assembly: GCA_027924645.1. Classification (NCBI taxonomy): domain Eukaryota; kingdom Viridiplantae; phylum Streptophyta; class Pinopsida; order Cupressales; family Cupressaceae; genus Cunninghamia; species Cunninghamia lanceolata. Next base: position 4,517,906 of record BSBN01000098.1, on the reverse strand, counting down.
CTACCTTTATAGGAGAGTATACACTTAATAATGCTGAAACATCAAAAGTTACATCGATCTCATCTAAACAATTTATGGAAACACCTAAATAATCTCAAGATTCTATTGTTAATAGGGAGGAAAACAATCTTACATATACTACAAATTATGAGACTTATGAAGCTCCACAATCTTCGAACGAAGTGACATCTCTTTATGGTCAAGGATTTAAAATCCTTTATAAGGACTACAACTATGTAGGTAATGGTTGTGATATACATCAACAAGTAATTAGAGTACCTTTATAATTTGCTGGAATTAACTACACAGCCGTTATTGGATACCACTCCTTGAAGCCCACTAAAGCTTACAAATGTCCTAATCTTAATGTTAATATATTATCAACACCCAATTTGACATATCCTGAGATGATTCACATAAATTGTCCTTCAAGAGATATTGAATTGGATACTTTCTCTACAGATGAAGTAGTAATTGAATTTATGGGAGCTTATGACAACTTTCCCCATGACCATCATAAGTGTGGATTATTATATTACTTAAATGATGATGCATACTTTGGAGAAACAACCTACTTGATGAAGTTCTACTCTAACTTCTAATGAAAAATCTATAGAATCATCACAATCACCTAGCCTCCTGGACCACAGTAGTTTACTTAATGGAAAGGTTGTCGATGTCTTGATGAAGGATGATAAACCTAAAAAAGCTATCACTATAGGACATTGTTAAGTAACAAATAAAAAGAACATATGACAAAGATTTTACATGATTTTTCTGAATTATTTTCTTGGAATCATTTAGACATGCCTGGCCTTGACCCTAAAATTGTAACACACAATATTGTATTACAACCTAATCCTAACCTAGTTAAATAGAAGATTTGTAAAATGAATCCTAAGGTTGCGTTATTAGTCAAAGATGGGATAGAAAATATTTTACAAGATGGTTTTATCTACCCTATTGACTACTCACATTGATTCTCGAATATTGTGGCTATCGCTAAACCCAACAACTGTATTTAGATGTGCAGTAACTTTAGAGATTTAAATATCACTTCATTGAAAGATGATTGTTGATTCATTAGCTAGCCATGAATTACTTTCCTTCATGGATGGTTTTTCAGGTTATAATCAAATATTTATTAACCCTCAAGATCAATATAAGATAGCCTTTATCATCCCATGGGGAACATTTTTTTAGGTAGTCATGCCATTTAGATTAATGAACATTGGAGCAACTTACCATTATGCTATGACTCTTAGATTTCATGATTACATGTATAACATCTTACAGGATTATGTCGATGACATTCTTGTGAAGTCTATTCATCGCTAGGATCATGTCACAATCCTTCATCAGTTCTTTGAGTGGATACAAAAATATAACATGTGCTTAAATCCCTGTAAATGCATCTTTGATGTAGACAGTGGAAAATTGTTTAGATTTATAGTTTCACATCGTGGTATTGAAGTAGAGACAAAGAAATTTGATGTGATTGTTAACATGTCATCTCCTCGAAATATCACTCAACTTCATAGTTTACAGGGGAAGATACATGCCATCCGTCAATTTGTATCTCAACTCATGGATAGGACTCACCATTTTACTCAATTACTTAAGAAAGAATCAAAATTCCAATAGAATTTAGATTGTCAAAAATCTTTCAAAGAATTGGAAGAATACTTATCTAATCCACATGTTTTACAACTAGCAACTATAGAAAAAATCTTCATTCTTTACACATTAGCTTCTACTAATGTTCTTGCAACATTATTAGCTCAACATGATGGCAAGGAAAGGAATGTGTTGTATATTAAATAAGCCAGACTTTGTTCAATTATGAAGTGTGATATATCATCTTAGAGAAATAGTGCTTGGAGCTTCTTTTTGCAACACAGAAGTTAAGACATTATCTCCTAAATGCTGAAGTTCATTTCATGATACAATTTTATCCTTTGAAGCATCTCTTTGCTAAAATAGATCTCTCAGGTTGCCTAGCTAAATGGGTTATGTTGTTAATAGAATTTGATTTGAAGTTTATCTCTTTAAAAGAGATAAAAGGACAAGTGTTAACCAATCATTTAGCTGAGGATCTTTCACCTTTCTCTATTCAAACCAATGAAGAATTTCATGATGATCAAATTTTAGCTATAGATAAATAAATAGGAATTATATTTTGATGGTTTAAGATGTCAAACTAGCTCGGGTGCAGGTGTAATATTAGTACCCCCTTCATGTAAGAAAATTCCTCTTTCTTACTATCTAAACTTATCGTGCACAAATAACATTACTAAGTACGAGGCTCTCATTGTAGGACTTCATGCCACTTTGTCTCTAAATATTAAACACATCACTATTTATGGTGATTCACAATTAATCATAAGACATGTTATTGGATCTTATCAAGAAAAGAAAGATAAGCTATCTTAGTATTGTGATCTTGCCTTGTCGTTATCAAAACAATTTTCATCCTTTACAATCGATACTATTCCAAGGAAAGACAATCGACATGCAGATGCAATGGCAAGTGTAAATTTCCTTATATCCCATGAAGATTCACCTAATGAATATCATTCCATCATTCATAATCTCAAAATATCAGTCATAGCTGAGGTTACATCCTCAGATACCGACCTATTCTGTAACACAAATGCTAATGAATGGTACTCCCATATATTTCAATATTTGTGTGATGGTACCTTTCCTAATTCATGATCTAAAAACATAAGAGTTCACATACGCAAACTTGTAACATGTTACCTCATCTTGTCTAATGTGTTGTATCGAAGAAGCTATAATGGTGTTCTTCTCCATTGTCTTAACAAATCAGAAATTCCAATTGCTCTAGAAGAAGCTCACTCTGGTGCCTGTGGAGGGTATTTTAGAGGGAAATATTTGGTACATAAGTTATTATGTATGGGGTTCTATTAGGAAAACCATGGAACAAGATTCCTTTGCATTCGTCAAGAAGTGCTCGCAATGTCAACAACATAGTAACTTGATTCAAGCTCCTACCCAAGAACTTTGAGCCTCGGTTTCACCTTGGCCATTTTCGGTATGGGGTTTGGATCTAATTGGAAAGATCTCTCCTCCTTCTCAAGGACACACTTTCATCATTACCACTATTTATTACTTTACAAAATGGGTTGAAGCTATGCCACTATGATCCATGACTACTAAAGTAATATGTCACTTCATTCAGGATAATATAATCTCATGATTTACTATTCCTTCCTCCTTAGTTTCTGATAATGGTACACCATTTAAGAATAAGGATGTGATAAAATTCCTTGAAAAATATCACATCCAACATCACTTCTCTATGCCATATTATCCACAATCAAATGGCCAAACAGAAGCTTTAAATAATATTATTGAACAAATTATTAGAAAAAGTGTTAATAAACATCAAAAAGACCGACATACTCAATTCTCCTATGTACTTTGGGCCTATAGGACAAGTTTTCATATAGCTGTAGGCACTACACCATACAATCTCATCTATGGTGTCAATGTGATAATGCCCATAGAGTTAGAAATTCATTCATTGCAAGTTTCCCTAAGGGACATTGTTGACAATAACATGGAAAGAGAGAAGACATTATGACAACTAGAGATGCTCGATGAACAATGTATCAATGCCCTCGACCATCTTAAATCTCATCAGAAAAGCATCCCATGATCTTAAAAAGAACATGTCATCCATCATTCATTCAAATTTGGAGACTTGGTACTTTATGAGAATTAACGTAATGTGAATGCACCTCCTAGAGAAAAAGCAAAGTTCAACCCTAATTGTCTAGGACCATATGTTACCACTAAGCTTATGGATCAAGAGCGTATAAATTAGCTGATGAATAAGGTACACCTCTTAAAGAACATATTAATGCTATGCATTTACAAAAATTTCATGCTTAAGATCATATGCTAGATATTACTTTATAAATAAATTAGTTATTAATTGTTTCAATTTCGACAAGACAGTACATGTTGTCTTAATTCATTTAATAAGCTACCATAATATCTTTTAAGTACAATTAATCATTGTTGCATCTAAATTAAACCAAGTTTTTGTTGGAATACAATGGATCATTGAGATGGGGGTGAATCAGTGATATAATAAAACTAATTCATTTACCCACCCAATAGTTGTAAAAATAATTAATACCATCATGTCGAAGACAAAAAATAATAGAATCATATAGATGAAACCATAACACAAGATTTAAAGTGGAAAACCCTAAAAAGGGAAAAACCACTATCGAACCCCACCAAAATTATCATTAGGTCTCACTGACCAAAATCTCACTGATTACATTTATGCCCCACTGGAAAGAATCTCACTGATCACATCTTGATAGGAATACCAATCCTTAGCACATCAAGAACATCAACTCTACACAATCAGGAGCACCAACTCCAAACACATTAGAACTAAAATTACAGAGTACTACTCTATTTACATTGATATCCTAGGTTATAGATGTGTTCTATAACTCTTTTACTCAATCATGTCTACTCTCTTGGATCTGCATGAATGTTTTAAAATCTACGTTCTTTTACACCTAATGATTCTCCAAACAACCCATCATTCACTAAACACAAAAGCACTATACTAGAACCATGGACTATACAACATCATCTGAACCGAAGACACACTCACATCCACATCAAAAACCCCTTCTTTGCATAATACATCATTTTCTTGTTACACAATATTTCTAGCATACAAACATCCACTTTATACACACATATGTGCTTGTATCATCATGTTAGTGCACTCAAGGACTATATAAAGCCAACACAAAACAAACATTAAAAAGGACTCATTATCATACTGTGAGAAATAAATCTTTTACCTCTGTAATGATCACAACCTTTTGCATTCTTTTCCTCTGTCTGTAGCACATACTTCCTCACACATGTCTTCATTTGTTTCTTGTTCACAGTGATTACAATACTATGTCTACTTTTGATATACTCATAAAACCCTTGTCTTACCAAAAATGTTTTTAGATATCTTTGAGATTAATATACCATCCATAAAAATTATACATTAACATCTCTCACTACATTTTACCTCAAACACCACAACATCTTAACAATATTGACAAAGACATACGGTTATGAGTTTAACATCCACTTCTAGAACCCCTGTACTGTTCCAAACAATGGAATTTAATGATACATACTTTCTCATTCAAAAATAGTTAAGAAAATTTGCCTAACTCTCAGTTAGAAACTAGTTACAAAACCCTAACTGAACCTGCAACATACATCAAAGATGGACAAATGCCCATTAAAAATAGTTCTTAGAGGATAACGATTGTATTTTGAATATTATTTAAATCTCCACTGTGGATTATTATATTTGCACCCTTTATAAACTAAATTACCACCATGGATTTCACATTTGGTGCATATTCTCAACCATTTAACTAGAGAAGTCGGTAGCTGCTAGGAGGGGCCAGTTGCCCCATGAGTTCGATGACTTAAGTCATCACTTAAGTGGCTGGTGACCTCTTATAGAAATTCAATGAGAAATTAAAAGAAAAAGTAACCTGTTAGAAAAAGGCTTTATAACTTTTAATTTAGGATTTAGGAGTCTATTAGGGTTTTAGAGTTGTAGTTATTAGATCTTCAAACTTTTTAATAAAACCCTAATTTTTTGCAACACACTATTGAGTCTTAAACTATGTCTACCATATCTATTGCAAAGAATATGATATCATAATGAAAAACCCTTTTTACTTCTCATAAAAAACTTTGTATTGATAGGCGTTAGGGTTTTATGACTTAATAGCTTTTGATAAGTTTTCTCTTTAACCTTTGACAACCTGAGCATGCATCAAATGTCAATATCTTAAAGGATTCAAATGTAGAGGTAAGGATATGAAAGACACTCTGATAATGAGTTCTTTGTGAACCTTGCTTACACAGATTCTAGATGTTCAACATATCCCAAAGGCTTTCAAACTCGAATCCATGAACTGAACAAAACAATTCATTGATGATGAAGTTACAACTCCTTTGACATTAATCACTCCATCATCACTACTGAGCACTTCATCACTAACATACCAAGACAACAACCAATTTAGATCATTGACATGCCACTATAAACTGAGATCTCCTGATGTATGCCTCATTGGTATGACATGTCTCTAATCTCATTATTTCATGCTTGTACTCAAACAACCTCTTGTCATCACTCGACAACTAACCAATGCTCTTTTGACATCAATGATAAACGTAATGCCAACAAACTCCCCCTTTATCATTGATGGAAAAACATGATCTCTCCAGTCTCTTGAATCTCTCCCCCTTTGACATCAAGAACAAAGGAATGTGATCATACCCTTTGGCATGAGATAATCTTCTGGTCAATGAAACTTCCCCTGTCTTAAGTGCCACCTTCAATCACCAACTATCGAAAGAAAAACAAAAAGAATATTAGTACCTCATCATCATCATCATATATATATATATGACATCATCAAAAGTATGAAATCACCAAAGAAATACAATAACATTCTCACCAGGGTTGCCATCCTCCCAACTAGGATCGCATACTGCTATCACTATAGCTACATCTGCAGTCACCTCTTTAGATGGGGGGATAAAGGTACTCGCCTTGCCTCACTCAGGTTGACTCAATCTCCTAGTGGCCCTAGAACTTGGACCACAAGCTCTTGACTTGGGTCTCTCCTGTGTCTCCTCGTCATCATCCACCTCTCACTACCCTCTCTATGGCCTCACTTTGAAGATATAGTGTGAGGATGAGTCACTGTCATCATCATCATCATAATAACTACTAAGGTGATGGAAGTAGTCCTTGTCACCTTAATTAGCGTCATGATCTCTCTATGCTCGGGGATCACCTGTGGGGTGATCAATAGGAAAAACTAGATCAGACCGTACTTTTTTGCACTAGGTCATGTATGCTTAGGTACAACTAACATTATCTACCTCTGACACCAGCTCTACATCTACAACACCATCATCCTCGCTCTTGATAACATCATCAATAGTCAGTCGTGGGGCACTGTTAGTGCTAACTACATTGTGCATCGAGTGTGCATAGCTTGGATGCATGCAAGAAGCACTTTGCACACATCCAAACTATTGTATCACTCAATCAAAATAAAAGGTAACGATGATGTTTTTATGATGATTGACTAGAAGATGATCTCGTTGTATTCATGCTAGCTGTCTATGTTTTCCCATACATGGTCTGCCACCGTGATATGGTCTCCATCTAATTTCATTAGGATACAGTCTATCAAATACAACTCTCCAATACAGTAGATCACAGTGTCTCTAACATATAATCAGTGGATAGGCATGTGTACGTGGATGTGTCCATATCATCTCTATGGGAAACCCCACTGGCCGTGTATATGTGATTTGCTCAAGAATCCAAACCTACAACAAGGTACATATCATCAACACATGTGCTTCATAGTGAACATACTGGCTCAACTCTTGATAAAGGTTTGTAAGCATGTTGTATCCCCATGAGTTGACTATCTACTCCTCCTCCATCTCCCTAATGGTATGGATGAGACCACCATGGAGATGAACACCCCGTCCATTTAGTGTAATTGCTAATGGCACAATAGCGATTAGGATGTGACGAACCAAAGGTATGTCTACACCGCCCTGCTCTAGCCATCAAAGAATGATGTGTCCTCATCTAGTTGGTGTGACAATATGACCTAAATAGTAAAGGTGACTTACATGAGTATACTCCTCAGAGTGTTGCTCTATGACCTATATTGTTTGGCCTCGTACGAGAAGCCAAATGATGCAATACACATCCTTGAGTGTCACTTTCATCTCTCTTGTAGGGAGATGGAATGTGGACATGTTCGCATCCCATCACTCCATCAGGGCCATCAACATACTACTGTGAAATCTCATCATGGGCATAGTGAATACCCACCACACACCCACATCCTACAAACGACTCCTATCAACATTATATAGTGTATCTACATGGCTCTGTTGTAATGTCAATAGATAGCCACTGGTATGCTCTCGCATGTGAGGGATGTCCTATCAAACATACAAGTATAATTTCAATCAGAAAAGTGCTACTAGAAAATGAAGTGCATCCATCCTTGGGGCTTCATTCAGGTGTCAGATCGACGTCATAGCTCTCTCTCCTTCTCCACTTCTTCTCTAAAAGTGAAAATGACAAATGAGTAGTGAAAAAGTGAAAACTTCCTTTCCTTTTAGTACATGGCTAAGAATTATTTTCAGTAACTAGGAGCAAAAATGTTCAACATTAATCAAACATCTCTATCTCTGGCTATCAAACTCAGACTTTTGCACCCTTTGTTGAATTGGATTCTTGATTCTACCCTAGATCTTGATGAAAGTAGATTTTCATTGATGTCAAAAAGGTAATGGGGGTGTTGAGTTAGTGTGCATCTTCACAAGGTATCATCAGGACTTGCTCTATTGACATAGATTGTTCAGGATCATGTCTTTCACAGTTGTTCACTCTATCAGGAACATCAATCAGGAGTTGTTCATTTGGATAGGATAAGTATGTTGATTATGCCTTCAATAAGGATGTTGTCCATTGAGTTGGCTTGATTAGTGTTTACTTTTCATGTGGTGTGTTGATTATCAATGGTGTTGTTCATCAGTTGTTTATATAGGTGATGGAGTTTATTATCTTGCTAACATGAGTTGATCTTGTGCAAAGTCTTCATTTAGGATGTCTTTAAGGGCTCATAAGCATCATGTGTGAGAACAAGAAGTGTAATGTTGAAATCAGGTTGAATATCTTTCATTTGGTGTGGTGCCTTCAAAGATGTAGTAGCAGTTTATGGAAGGAATCAAGATATTGGTATATTGATGATTTTAGGATTTGTGGTTCTTTATCCTAAGTCTTTTGTCTAAAAATCCTAAATGACTTCAATGTCTTTAAACCATTATTCCACCCATCATAAACTTTTTCACTTTATGTTATGTTTGTTAGTTGACCTTTTATTGTAGGTCAATTCACTTATTGTTACCTGCTGATGGGTATTAGTGTCATGGTTTGATCGGTCTCTTTTATCCTTTCCACTAGTTGTACAAGTCTTTATATGGGAGTGAGGCACCAAATTCTTTCTCAAAAGTCTTCTTTAAAAAGTTAAAAGGGCACGATTTATTCATGATTTTAGAACATGATTTAAGGAGATTATGACTTGAGAAAAAGCATTGAATGATTCATGGAAGGGAAATAAAATGGAGATCATCAAATAATTTAAGGAAAGCATGATTTATAAAATCATTCAAAGCATCGAATTGCTTTATTGAAGAGTTTTTTTTTATAAGGTATTGATTACCATATTTGAAGGGGAATGATTTATTTGAAGAGTGGAGCCCAAATAAGGTAATTTATGGCTTTATTTTAATTTTAGAAACTTCGTTTTAACTAATCGGTCGGCCCCCCATTATGTCATTTTTATGACATTAAATAAAGTGGTTTTTTCATCAGATTTTTTTTAGAAGATTTTTTTGAGTATTTTGAGGATTTTTTTTTTTTAAAGCTTTGTTTCTATTTGAAACACATATTGATCTCTCTCTCTCTCTCTATATATTTAAGGGGTTTATATTAGAATGTTTTTTAAGACATTCTATTATATTGTAGATTATTTTGGAAGACATTTTTGTGAGAAGATTTTTTATTTTATGAAGATATTTGCAGAGGGGAATTTGAAAAAGTTTTTTTTGAAGTAAATATGCACAGATAACTATGAAGAGTTATATTCTTGCAAGAGAATGATGGAATTTGAAAGGACTTTATTCAAATGAAGAGAAAGATAATATTTTCAGGGCAGATTGGTGCAAAAATAAATTGAAGATTATAAAAATAAATTGAAGATTTTATGGATATCATTTTGGAGAAGATGGGCAAGTTTAATTTCAAGAGTTATTTTTTAGATGGTGGAGATGATCTTTTTGAAGAAGAATATGAAAAGATTTTTTGAGACATTATTTATGCAAAAATAAATATGATTTCTAACTCTTATTTTTGCAGATTGAAGGTTTGTGCAAAATGGAATATGAAGAGATATATTTGCAGCAAACAAAAGACATTATTTTTATATAGAATTATTTTATTCTTGAAATGTTGTAGATGGAAAATTGAAGAAGTGTAATTGGAAGGTAGATAAAATAGAAGCCTATTGGAAATATAGGCAGGAAATATGTCAGACAACCCACTCTTTTGGCAACGTGGATACAGATGAGAAATGGGAGTCCATTTGGGATGAATGGCATCCTTCTCGAGCCTCTAGCCCTAATAAAAGCAAGATCCATAAGAGGAGTGAGGAGTCTGAAGAAGAAATTGAGTCTACTCCTATAGTGCAGGTCCCAGGACAAACATCATCTACAGCTGCAGTAACCACCTGGCCCCAATCTCTCAGTGCTATAGAGAAGCAAAAGAGTGTGGTGTCATCACCACCTAGAGGGACTCCACCAGTTTCAATAAGTGGGGCTTCCAGTTTTGTGCAAACACCACTATTAACAGTGGTAAATGTTGAGGAGAAAGAAACACAGCAAGAAGAAGAGAGGCCAAAGAGACATAAGAAGCTGAAGCTTAAACCTGATTCAGATGAGGAGGCAGAACCTTTGTTACAGCCACCACCGAGTATATCTGTTGCTCCTCAGGTAAGTGCTTCTTCTCCTTCTTCTTCTCAGTCTTTTTCTTCTTCAATAGGGGTGGCAATCCCAACTGGCCAAATAGTATCCCCTGCCACCTCTGCTGTGCCAATTTCTCATTTTTCCCCACCTATCACTACACAGGCCATGTCATTGCAGGCCACATCATTACCTCCCTTTTCTCCTTATTTTCCCAAGAGATTACCTCCTCAGATCCCTCCTAGCCAACATTTGGCTATCCCTTATGGCCTGCCACAAGGTCATCCTTTTGCGGGTGGATACATTGCCTCTCCCCCTACCTTCCAAGCTCAAGCAGACACTGCCAAGAAGGCTAGGGAAGCCCGACTGGACAAAAAGAGAAAGAAGGAAAATAAAGCTCAGGCTGTCCCACGTATGAGGTCACTATTTGACCTAATCCAGCAGCAGCTAACTGTGACCCATTTGTCACCAAATGTAGTAAAACCAAATGAGCAGATGCAGCCCCAAGATTATACAATGAGTGTAGTGGCGATGGATATGTCACTCTTCAGGCCACAAGACAGGGTGGAGCTGCTAAATGAAACTACTTCTACCGTAGCCACTGACTACTTGAAGTTATTCAGGAAGCTGCAGAAGGTGGAAGCTGATCTGACTCAAGAAAAGACACATAGTGAGACTCTGACTGCTGAACTCAAATCAAAAAATGATGAGATAGAAGATCTCACTAAACAGTTGCAAAATACTATTTCGTGTCAGATCCATCAGGCTACACAGAGCCAAAATGCTTCATTGAAGGAAGAGCTGACCCAGGTGAAGTCTATTATGACTACCCTAAAGCAGGAAAATGCCACATTATAGAAGAGGCATCAGGATTCCTCTCAACAGGCCACACAATTACAACAGCAACTGTTGAAAGAATAGAATAATGTTGCTGCCATACAGGCTCAACTTTAGGCCGAGCAACAAACAGCAAAACAGTTGACCTTGGAGTTGGCAAATAGGCCTCAGAATGCAGGAGTGTTAAACCTGGTCAAGGAGCTATATGCGTCAGTGTGGGTAAGGATCTCTGAGGAGATTATCTAGCTCAGACCCTCTTTAACCTTCTTGCTGCATGCACAGCAATTATGTGAAAAGGTGGAGACCTCAGTTCAGGCCACTCTGTCCACTGTTTCCATGAGAGTTTCTGATTCTTAATTCCTGCTAGGGAAACTTTATGACACATCTGATGAAACATTGTCAGCAGCAGGGATTAGTGACAGGATGATTGTTGCCAAACGGGTGAACGAGGTTCTCAGTTGCAACTCTGCTGCAATTACTTGCCAGGAGCTCCTGGATGTGGTCAAGGAGGGAGTGAAGGATATGAAGAAACATATTGAAGACCTGGTACAATTGGGCCTTCCTTCTCCTTTTCCTGATAGCAACACAGTATTAATGGTCGATGAGATCAAGCCTCTGTTGCTAGCTAGACAGAATGATCAATCAGTCTTCCAGGGTCTAACCGATGCCTCATCAGTATCAGAAGTGGAAGCTGTTTTGATTCCTATGGCCCAGCTTGATTTCTAGTTGAAAGCAGTCGTTCATGTTTTGCAGAGCTTTTCACACAAGGACATGATGAACCTGGATTTGGCCTTCCAGGATTTGCAGAACAAGCAGGGGTTATCTGATGCCGAGTGGTCTGTATATCAGACGGCTTTGCAAAATTTGTAAATTTTGCTGTATAGATGCACATTTTTGGGATTCTTTTTGAGCAGGCTCAAAAGTCCTCGGGGTCGCCAAGAACTATAGAGTAAAATACTCTACATTTTGATTTTCATAGAGTTTCAGTTGAGCGAGTTCCAGTTTTATTCTCTAAACACTTCAGTTTTGCAGCAAGGGTTTTTGACACACAGCGTGAGCACAGAGCGCGGGCGTGAGGGTTTTTCATTTTTGAAAATTTTGCCAAAGTCCCAGAGTTCAGTGGAAGCCGCCAAGTGTTAGTACTCGGGACACATTATAATGTTGCTTAAAGTAATGCGGATGGAGCCACGCGTCCCTCTTTAATACCTGCGGAGCATGCCAAGTGTCGGCATCCGAGGTTCAGTTTCTACTAAGTTTCTCAGCATGAGCGCAGAAGGTGCCAAGTGGCAACGTCCGCAGAGGTCGGGTAAAGTTTAAGTTTCTCCCAGAGTGCAGTGGAACCACCACGTGTCAGCAGCCAGGATACATTTTAGAGTTTCTCAGAGTGGCCGCGGAGAGTGCCACGTATCTTTTACATTAAGGCGGAGAGCGCCAGGTGTCAGCACCCGTTCAAGTTTCTTCTAAGTTTCAATGTTTCTTATGATGTAGCGGGCCCCTTTTAAGAGCTTCGGTGAGTGTGGAAGGCACTAAGTGGCAGAAGCAGAGAGTGTCTTTAGAGTTTCTTTAAGTTACACGGAAGGTGCCGCGTGTCCCAGGTAGTTGTAGCGGAATGCTCCAAGTGTCAACTTCCGCGGGTTCCTTTTTCTTTTTCATCGCTAAGTGAAGAAGTTGGTGGGCCCCGATTAATGTTTCTATAAGTTCCAAGCGGAATGCTCCAACTGGCACCATCCACGTGATTTGTTTGAGCCTTTTAATGTTTCTTTTAAGTTTCTTAGAGTTGCGCGGAGACCTCCAAGTGGCAGCGTCCGCGGAGGTTTTGTTGAAGTGATAAAATTTCTTAAGCTGCAGTGGAGACCGCCAAGTGTCATCTTCCGTGGGACCCTGTAATGTTTCAAAAGTTTCTTTAAGCTGCAGCAGAGACTACCATGTGTCATCTTCCACAAAAGTCCCTAAGGGTATCTACAGTTTCTCTAAGTTTTAGCGGAAGCCGCCACGTATATAGTTTCTCATATCAGCAGAAAGCACCACCTGTCCCTTTTCCTTTTTGAAGCTACTCTGGCACGGATGTTGGCGGGACCCATTTTTAATGTTTCGTAAAGTTTCAGTGCAGCGGACTATGACAAATGGTGAAGCTCGAGCACTCTTGATATAAGCCACAGTGAAGACTCAAAGTAAAGTAGACATCGCCATGTATCTTTTGAAAGGGCCGCGGATGCTGACAAGTGTCGACTTCCGGTGTCTCCCAGGTAAAGAAGCAGTTTATCAAGTAAGTCACACAGAGGATGCCAGGTGTTGGTTTCTCATTGTTCTGGAAAGATGAAGGAGTTTCAAGAAAGAGGCGCGCGCAAATGCCAGCTATTTCAAGGGTTTATAGTTGCAAAGACTATCAGAAGCTGCCACGTGTTCATACCTGATTCAAGAAGGTGGAGTTACATGTATCTGTTGCAGCCGATGAACTTGCAGAGTGCCTAACCGTTTCAGATTTGAAAGAGATCTCTTGTCAGACACTTTCAGTTAAGCGCCAGTTCGGTTAGACCGTTGAGATTTGATCATGTGGGCAATCTTGGAGCTAGTTCTATGCTATAAATATGGGTTCAGATCGCCAAAGTTTGATATATTGATAACATTGGAGATAGAGTTTTTCTGTATTACAGATTGTAAGAGAAGTTGGAAGATCTTTTGTAGTGGCCAGTAAATCATTTGCCTTTGTTCTATTTTCTTGATTCAGAGAGTTTGTATAACTGTGCATGATTCTGTGCCTTTTATGTGACTGGAAAATTAATAAAAGACATAGTTCTGTGCCTTTGCTGATATTTCTGTGTTATTGCAAAATCTCCTGAGTTGTGAGCCTTTGATCCTATCTATTTTCCATCTTTTACATTAATCATGCATTATTTGCTCTTTAATGTAATTAAATCTCAAAAGTAGTTTCACTGTGCTTATTGTTGAGAAACAAAGTTACATTCAGGGGCATCACCATAGTTTAGTTTTCATTTTTCAGTTGCATTTGTGATTCTATTTAAATTTTATCCCTTTTCCCAAAACACTAGTAAGATAGAGAAGAGCCAGCTTCTTTAAAATCTGGAGGTTACTCTGAGGAGCATTCCCACATCTCAGAGTTTCCCATGTTGGTGTTGGAAACAGCATAATTCTGAGCATCAACAGTTTTTGGCACGCCCGATGGGACCATTTCTTGAAGATTCTTTCAAGACTGTATGAACCAGAGAGTCACAAGGAGTCAGAGCTATGGACCTGTGACAAGAGCTCAATCTGCTGTGAACCTAGGTATTCTTTTATCACCATTGATAAATAATTCAAGAAGGGTCAACCAGTCTACAGCAACCCCAAGTGCAAACATGGGAGCCCCTGTAGCCCCAAGGAATTATGCAAATTAGAACACTGGCAGTGCTTTGATTCTTCCAGTACCACCAGCCACTTGGGATCCTATTCCAGCAAATGCCCTGAAGGCTTTGCCCAAATTCAGTGGGGAGGATTTCAAAACACCCGAAGAGCATCTACAAGACGTGTCTGATGTCTGTGCAATTCATGTGATCACACAGCAAAATGTGGCTATAAGACTCTTAGCAGCTTCTTTTAAGGGGAAGGCTCTGGACTGGTACAGATCTTTGACCCCAAATACAATCGCTACATGGGATCAGCTTGGAGATGCTTTCTTTGCCAGATTCAAAGAGAAAGGTGATAAATCTTCTTTGTTACAACAACTGATTACCATCAAGAGGGCACCACAAGAAGCAATGACTGACTTCAATTCTAGATTTCAAAAGACTTGGGAAAGGATTCCTACTACAACAAGACCATTACCAGGTATGGCTATAGTATTTTATCTTAAAGCCCTAAATTCGGATATCGCAGTAATGATTCAATCACTTGGAGGCCAGACCCTGCCAGAAGCCTATGACTATGTAGTCAGAGCTGAAAATAACTTGATAGATGCTGGAAAATTACCCCTAAGGCCTCCCATGCCTATGTTTCCAGAGATTACCCTACCATCACCTCAAGAAGCTCCTAATCCCATAACCCCACCTGTGTCCATGTATACGTTTCCTCAACAACCTATTAAAGCTGTTGTCCCTGCACAGTCCTCTGAGATGGATGATGTCAAGAACATCCTAAGAACCTTTTCTAATGAGATAATTAACCTAAAAAGACAGCAGAATCCTTATCCTAGACCCCAATATCAAGGCTATCAAGGGAATAGACCTCCTCCATAGTCAAATCAGTATCAGGGCCCTCAAAGGCAAAATAACCCTCAGCCATCAAACTAATTGGTTGCAGTTCCTGCACCCTTGCAAACTGTCCCTCCTAATCCAAACAGAGAGATTGTCCCAGGGCAGAATAATTATGCAGATAACACCAATGCCTGGTGTTTCCCTTGTAATAATGCACATATGCCCAGAGATTGTCCTAGGGGTAATCTACAGCAAAAGATAGCAGAACAAAGAAGAGTGGATGGACAATTTGTAAATACTTCTGACACTCATCCCTACCAATCCCCTGGTATGCAAAATTCAGTCCTGGTGGCTCAGATGCAAGGGATGTCTTTACAGCAAGAGGAAGAAATAGCCCCTGGGCATGCTCTATTTTCGTGGATTGAAGATGAAGAATCAATATTCTTGAATGAAGCTTCAGCTTCTAAGAAGCCGTTGGTACAATCAAATTACTATACTAGAGCCAAGAGAAGGATGATGGAACAACCTGGAGTCACAAATAATGAAATTATGGCAGTTCCACCATTTCAAGATCATCAAAATGTAGCTACTAGAAAAGAAATACCTCAGCCAGTGCAGAACCAGGTAGTTTCTGGACAAGTGCAAGAAAAGGCAAGGTACCCTTACTATCCAAGAACACAAGTACTAGGACCTGTGAATGTGGTGGATCAGTTGAAGAGGACTCCAGCACACGTGTCAATATGGGACATGTTAGCCATTCCTGAGCAAAAGACACTGTTGCAAGAAGCTTTACAGGGCCAAGTTGTGCCTAAACAGACTATTGCTGAAGGAGGACCTAATGATAAAGAAAAGCTTAAAGATACTATTCCTCTGCAAACAACAGCTCTTCTGAACAATGCACCAGAGGTAAGTAAATCCAAGCCAGATCCCTTTTATTTAACTTTAATAGTTGGGAAGAAACTATTGCACAATGCAATGATAGACTCTGGGGCTAGCACCACAGTGATGCCAAAGCAAATAGCAGATGCTTTGAAAATAAAATATGAGCCTCTTGCAAAAGGAGTTATGCAGTTAGATGGGAAGTCTGTGCAAACAATAGGGAAAATTAAACAACTTCCACTACAGCTGTATACCTGTCCCAATATAATTGTTAATCAAGATGTTGTAGTCATAGATATTCCTCCTATTTTTGGCTTATGCCTATCCAGAGATTTCACAGCTAAGATAGGAGGTTATATGTCACTAGATTGGTCTCACCTTATCATAAGGACCAAATATGGGACTAAAATGAAGGTACTGTCAGAACCATTGTCAAAGGACCATATCACTAATGAACCAACCCCAAAGTTAGAAGCAGCCCATGCCATGTTAAATAAAGAGGAAAAGGTTTTTGTTGAAGAAATAGGGGATTGGACTGAATATGATCAGCAAGTAGAGGATAACTAGTTGTTAACCATGATGCAGACTGATCCCTTTGGGAACTATGACTCAACTGGGTTGGGCACTTATGTTATATTTGAGGAAGACCAGGAGATCCCTAATGTCTTAAGAAATGAATCCTCTCAGACCCAAGAATCTATAAATGATTCAGGAATCTGGACCCTAAATTTTGATGGGGCTAGAAGTAAAAATGGAGCTGGAGCAGGGATTTGTCTTACTGCCCTGAATGGTGAAAAATTTTTAAAAGCCATTTGCTTTCATTTTGCCTATACTAATAATGATGCTGAGTATGAATCTTTAGTGCATGGACTTATGTTGGCAAAAAAGACAGGAGTAAAGAAACTAATAGTCAAAGGAGATTTAGAACTAGTGGTGAAACAAATTAGAGAGAAGGCAATAGCCAAAAATGTAAGGATGAGATCTTATAGGCACAAAATTTGGGACTTAATAGAAAGTTTTGAAGCTTTTAATATAGAAGTAGTCCCTAGAGCCCAAAATTCTGAGGCAGATAGGATGGCACAAATTGGTTCACAATTTGACCCCATAATTGATCTAATGGTCAATAATGAGTCTGTCAAAGTTATTGTGAGGCCAACCATCCTAGACAATGATGAAAATTGGCAAGTTTTTGAAAATGATTTTCAAGTACTCTCATTTTTGAAACAGTCAGGAGAATTTGCTGATCAGTTACAACCAAAAATTGAAGAAACATATGGTGATCAGATCATTCAACTGAAATCAAACAAGCTCCCTAAGGGACTGATTACCCTGGAAAACTTATTTGATCCTAAAGATGCTAGCCTAGAAAAGAAGAGATTCCAAGAAAACAAAGAAGACTATTCTGAGATCCAGGTTAGTGAGGGGAGAAGACTGAAAGTTGAAAATTCTACCACTCAACAGGAAAGGAAAAGGTTAATTGATCTATGTGAGAAATATGATAGGGTCATAGCCTAGACCTATGAAGATCTCCATGGTTATGATAGAAGTATCATTCAACACACTATAGAGCTGATTGAAGGATCTAAACCAGTTAGATAGAAACAGAGGCCAGTGAACCCTAGGATTGAACCTCTGATGGTGGATGAGTTGTAGAAACTGTTAGAATCAAAGATTATTTTTCCAATCAAACACTCAACTTGGGTATCCAACCTAGTACCAGTCAGGAAAAAGAATGGAGACATAAGGCACTGTGTGGATTTCAAAGATCTAAATAGGGCTTCCTTGAAGGATCATTACCCCTTGCCCTCTATGGAACAAATTTTACAGACTGTGGCTAGATTAGAGAGATTTTCTCTGCTAGATAGTTTCTCTGGGTACAATCAGATTTGGTTGGCTGATGAGGACCAACATAAGACTGCTTTCACCACAAAATGGGGAACATTCGCCTATGCAAAGATGCCTTTTGGTCTTTCAAATGCTGTAGCTACGTTTCAGAGGGCAATGGATGTAGCATTTGGAGAAATTATCAATAAAATTATTCTAATTTACCTAGATGACCTCACTATTTTCTCTAAAAATGCTGCAGATCATTTTGACCATTTAGAAGCAGTTTTTAAGAAATGCCAAGAGTTTGGGATATCTCTGAATCCTAAGAAATGCATTTTTGCAGTACCTCAAGGTAAACTATTAGGACATATAGTGTCTAAGGAAGGAGTCTCAATAGATCCAGAAAGAGTCACTGCCATAATGAACCTGTCTCTGCCTGTCAATAAGAAAGCAGTTCAGTCTTTCTTGGGAAAGATTAATTTTGTCAGTAGGTTCATATCAGACTTTGCAGGCCTAATAAGACCAATTACACTACTACTAAAGAAAGACCTGGTATTCAAATGGACTACAGAAGGGAGACAGGCTTTTGAAGAAGTCAAGAAAGCAATATCAACAGCCCCAGTATTGAGAAACCCTGACTTTTCTAAGTCTTTTATAATGTATGTTTATGGAGGAGAATTCAGTATTGCTGCTGTCCTAAAACAGAAAGAGGATCAACAAGAGGGAGAACATCCAATAGCCTTTTTCTCAAGAACTCTTAGAGAATATGAAGCCAGGTATAATTTTGTAGAAAAACAGGCATATGCCATGGTAAAGGCCCTCAAGAAATTCAGACACATGGTCACAGGTAATAAGATTCTGATACTAGTGGCTCATCCAAGTGTCAGAGAATATATTATGGAAAGGAGAAATCACTGAAAAAAGGGCAAACTGGATAACAAAAATTCTTGAATATGATGTGGAGGTCAGACCAACTAAACTTGTCAGAGGCAAGGGTTTGTGCCAGTATATGGTTCAAGATATGGAGAAAATGATAACTGAAGAAACAGAAGAGGAAAACGTTTTGAGAATACAAGAAGTTGATTAGAACTCTTGGGTCACAAATAGGATCCAGTTTATGAAACATGGAATTTTTCCAAAAGAGCTCTCTCAGGATAAGAAGAGGTACTATGGGCAACATGGAGTTCATTTTGTTTTAATTGACCAAGTTCTTTTCAGAAGAAATACTGATGGCATACTTTTAAGATGCATAGAGAAAAATGAAGCCCAAAGAATACTGCATGAGATGCACCACGGAGTGTCAGGTGGACACTTTTCTACAAAAACCACAGTCATAGAGATAAGTCAGGCAGGTTACTTCTGGCCCACTTTATTCACAAACTGTTATCAACTGGTTAAAGAATTCCAATCTTGCCAGTACTATGTAGGGAAGAGAAGGAATGCAGCAATGCCCCTTAGTCCTATTATTGTTGATGAACCATTTGCCCAATGGGGTCTAGACTTCATTGGAATGATCAATCCAGTATCAAGTATGGGACACAAATGGATCCTAACTGCTACAGACTATTTTACTAGATGGAGTGAGGCAGTGCCACTAAAAGAAGCAACAGAAAAGGTGATTCTAGACTTTTTGGAGGGTATCACTACTTGCTTTGGGCCTCCTTGTACTGTAATATCAGATAATGCTAAGGCATTTTTGGGGGCAAAGATATCTAACTTTGCACTTAAGTATGGAATCTACCTAAAAACCTCCTCAAACTATTATCCTCAGGGTAATGGTTTGGCAGAATCAACTAACAAGAATCTGATCAGACTGATTAAAAGAATAGGAGTTGATCATCACAAAGAGTGGCATAAAGTGCTTAATATAGCACTGTTGGCAGACATAATTACACCGAAACAAGTGACAAAGATGTCTCCATATGAATTGGTCTATGGAAAACCTGCTGTAATGCCCCTGAGCTTGGAGATTCCTGCTCTCTAGTTATTGAAATAGATTGAGATTGAGGAAAATGGTCCCATGCAGGTCAGACTTGCTGAGCTCCTAGAAGTTCAAGAAAAGAGGGATTCAGCACATGAATCATTATTGAAACATCAGAAAATAATCAAAGACTGTTTTGATAAGAAAACTTCAAACCCTCATTTTGAAGTGGGATCAGTTGTTTTGAAATGGGACGAGAGAGCTGCCAAGCTGGGTCGACACAGTAAATTTGAGTCATTATGGACTGGCCCTTATAAAATCTGTTCCTGTAAGCAGCAGAATTCTTTTGAATTTGAAACGATGGAGGGTGAGCCTGAAGAGATTCCTGTCAATGGGATCTACTTGAAGCATTTCAATTAGACAGTGTCTTTCCTGTGTATTATAGTTAGATAGTTTCTTTTTGTTGCTTTGCTTTTCCCGCTTTGTTTTTCCCACTTTTTCTTTGAATAAGTGTTTTTATAAACACGTGGCCACAGCTCAAGTCTCTTTAAAAGTCTTGAAACTTCCGCATTCATTAAACCTCTCAAATCCCCAAAATTCCTAAAAGGTACCTAGCGCAGCTACTTTTTATGATGTGTCTGACACTCTGTCCCACTCAGATCGCTTAAGATTTTATAACGGTTTTCCATTTTTAATGCCATTTATGAGACTTGATGCGTCATTATAATATCCCAACGACATGAGTTAAGGCTTAATTGAGTTTCATTTGTTGATATTTCTGCTAAGTGTCTTCTCTGTTGCTGCATTTTCATCGCAAAAAATTGCTTCCTAAGTGTGTCTTCCCTCTTGCAAAGCTCCTATCCTTGTAAAGCTTCCATACTCATTTGCAGTAAGTCCAACAGTTTTTGAAGGTTGCAGAAAGTAAGTTCAATAGTTTTTAGCAAACACAGAGATGGCGGAAGCACAGTCTTCACAACAGGGACTCGGGATTTATGAGTCTATTGATAGGCTCCTCGCGAGCAAATCATACGCTTCGGCCCCTACACAACCTTTAAAGGCGTATCCAAGGACTAGGGTTCCCGAGGTTGGTTATGCAGTCGACCCAAAGAAGGTGCAAGATTTTGCAGATGGTATTGCTGAACCAGCCCTACAAAAATCTGGCAAAGCTCTGCGAGAGGGAGCGCACCAAAGATGCCTCCTGAAGGCCAAGGCTAGGCAATTTGAAACATTCGGCATGCAAATATGGACCTCCCAATTGGTGAAATTCATTATCCCAAGCGTGCATTTATGCCCTGACCTGATTGAGGTATGTGCAGAACTGTTTCATGCACCCTCAAGCACCATTCAGAAGGGACCCTTTATGGTGCAAATCACACCAAAGGCCATCAGGGACATGTTGGCCCTATATTATGACAGCACAGCCACGTTTCCCACAGTTGCCAAAATGCAGAAGACGTGGGCAAACGTTAAGTTTCAACTGAGGTTTCTTAATTCAGAGATGCAGTTGGGAGATGAAAATACCCAAATGCCAACACTGCCAACAGGAAGGGCACAATTTACACAAGCCAGCCAGGAAGCGTTATTGATGATGGCATTTATCTTCGGGATGAAGGAAGATATAACTATCTATGATTGCCAGCTTGCCATCTTGTTCAGAATGAAGACCGTGGATAAGTCGCAGGAGTTTCAGCTTGATTTCTCAGAGCAGATTGCCTACTCAATGGCCGAACAACTCACAAATTTTAAGTCAACTGGGGTTTTCAGGTATTCTTCTTTTCTGTTCCACCTCATGCTGTACCAAAACTATGCCATCTTTTCCCAGTATATGCATTTGAACATGTATGACCCAAGTTTCAGTCCCAATAACACCATCCTTGTGTCTGCATGGACACATGTCTTGTCTGAATCATCCGACCCCTATGAATTTTGGGAATGTTTTGTTGCCCCTGCTTTTAGCCATTTAAGCCCAGAGCCTATTGAGGATAGATTGACATTAGGTGTCAGAGGCCTCATGGCAAATTCCCCCATTCCTTGTGATTATTTCTTTGGGTCACACCATACTATTATTAGGGTCCATGGTTTTAATGGAGAGCCAGTATTGCTGCCCAAGGTTTTGACTCCTAGGCTAGCCTTCTTAGAAGTCACCCGGCAGGTGTCTGTAGTTGATAATGACTACGGCACTGGGAAAAAGAAAAAGAAAATGTATGACATCCCATGGGTGAAGAAAAACATGGCCCTATTGGTCAGAGACGCTGAGCATTTATTGCTAAGAAAATTAGCTGTCCTGGGTTTCTTTCTGATTGAAGATAAATGGAGATATGACCCAAACAGTTTCATAACCTTGTGGGTCAACAATAATAAGGTTGGTGCCAAAATTGTGCATGAGGGCCACCCCTTTTGGGAAGATAGAAGAAACCCTAAGGAGGACATCCCTAACTTATACGCAGAGCTGACAGATTTTCCCTTTGAGGGACCCAGGCCATGGGAAGTATTTTATAAAAAGGAAAAGGCCTATGACCCTAAGCTCAAAATGGGCACTGGTTTGAAGAAAAACCTGTTAAGAGATAGGGGGTAGAAGGTAGATAAAATAGAAGCCTATTGGAAATCTAGGCAGGAAATATGTCAGACAATCCACTCTTTTGTCAACGTGGATATAGATGAGAAATGGGAGTCCATTTGGGACGAATGGCATCCTTCTCCAGCCTCTAGCCCTGATACAAGCAAGATCCATAAGAGGAGTGACGAGTCTAAAGAAGAAACTGAGTCCACTCCTACAGTGTAGGTCCCAGGACAAACATCATCTACAGCTGCAGTAACCACCTGGCCCCAATCTCTCAGTGCTATAGAGAAGCAAAAGAGTGTGGTGTCATCACCACCTAGAGGGACTCCACCAGTTTCAATAAGTGGGGCTTCCAGTTTTGTGTAAACACCACTATTAATAGTGGTAAATGTTGAGGAGAAAGAAACACAGCAAGAAGAAGAGAGGCCAAGGAGACATAAGAACCTGAAGCTTCAACCTGATTCAGATGAGGAGGTAGAACCTTTGTTGCAGCCACCACCGAGTATATCTATTGCTCCTCAGGTACGTGCTTCTTCTCCTTCTTCTTCTCAGTCTTTTTCTTCTTTAATAGGGGTGGCAATCCCAATTGGCCAAATAGTATCCCCTGCCACCTCTGCTGTGCCAATTTCTCATTTTTCCCCACCTGTCACTACACAGGCTATGTCATTGCAGGCCACATCATTACCTCCCTTTTCTCCTTCTTTTCCCAGGAGATTACCTCCTCAGATCCCTCCTAGCCAACATTTGGATATCCCTTATGGCCTGCCACAAGGTCATCCTTTTGCGGGTGGGTACATTGCCTCTCCCGCTACCTTCCAAGCTCAAGTAGACACTGCCAAGAAGGCTAGGGAAGCCCGACTGGACAAAAAGAGAAAGAAGGAAAATAAAGCTCAAGCTGTCCCACATATGAGGTCACTATTTGACCCAATCCAGCAGTAGCTAACTATGACCCATTTGTCACCAAATGTAGTAAAACCAAATGAGCAGATGCAGCCGCAAGATTATACAATGAGTGCAGTGGCGATGGATATGTCACTCTTCAGGCCACAAGACAGGGTGGAGCTGCTAAATGAAACTACTTCTGCCGTAGCCATTGACTACTTGAATTTATCCAGGAAGCTGCAGAAGGTGGAAGCTGATCTGACTCAAGAAAAGACACATAGTGAGACTCTGACTGCTGAACTCAAATCAAAAAATGATGAGATACAAGATCTCACTAAACAGTTTCAAAATACTATTTTGTGTCAGATCCATCAGGCTACACAGAGCCAAAATGCTTCATTGAAGGATGAGCTGACCTAGGTGAAGTCTATTATGACTACCCTGAAGTAGGAAAAGGCCACATTACAGAAGAGGCATCAGGATTCCTCTCAACAGGCCACACAGTTGCAACAGCAACTGTTGAAAGAACAGAATAATGTTGCTGCCATACAGGCTCAACTTCAGGCCAAGCAACAAACAGCAAAACAGTTGACCCTGGAGTTGGCAAATAGGCCTCAGAATGCAAGAGTGTTAAACCTAGTCTAGGAGCTATATGCATCAGTGTGGGTAAGGATCTCTGAGGAGATTATCTAGCTCAGACCCTCTTTAACCTTCTTGCTGCATGCACAGTAATTATGTGGAAAGGTGGAGACCTCAGTTCAGGCCACTCTGTCCACTGTTTCTATGAGAGTTTCTGATTCTCAATTGCTACTAGGGAAACTTTATGACACATCTGATGAAACATTGTCAGCAACAAGGATTAGTGACAGGGTGATTGCTGCCAAACGGGTGAACGAGGTTCTCAGTTGCAACTCTGCTGCAATTTACTTGCCAGGAGCTCCTGGATGTGGTTAAGGAGGGAGTGAAGGATATGAAGAAACATATTGAAGACCTGGTACAATTGGGCCTTCCTTCTCCTTTTCCTGATAGCAACACAGTATTAATAGTTGATGAGATCAAGCCTCTATTGCTAGCTAGACAGAATGATCAATCAGTCTTCCAGGGTCTAACCGACGCCTCATCAGTATCAGAAGTGGAAGCTGTTTTGATTCCTATGGCCCAACTTGATTTCCAGTTGAAAGCAGCCGTTCATGTTTTGCAAAGCTTTTCACACAAGGACATGATCAACCTGGATTTGGCCTTCCAGGATTTGCAGAACAAGCAGGGGTTATCTGATGCCGAGTGGTCTGTATATCAGACGGCTTTGCAAAATTTGTAAATTTTGCTGTATAGATGTGCATTTTTGGGATTCTTTTTGAGCAGGCTCAAAAGTCCTCAGGGTCACCAAGAACTGTAGAGTAAAATACCCTACATTTTGATTTTCATAGAGTTTCAGTTGAGCGAGTTCCAGTTTTGTTCTCTAAATGCTTCAGTTTTGCAGCAAGGGTTTTTGACACACAGCGCGAGCATAGAGCGCAGGCGTGAGGGTTTTTCATTTTTGAAAATTTTGCCAAAGTCTCAGAGTTCAGTGGAAGCCGCCAAGTGTCAGTACCCAGGACACATTATAAGGTTGCTTAAAGTAACACGGATGGAGCCATGCGTCCCTCTTTAATACCTACGGAGCATGCCAAGTGTCAGCATCTGAGGTTCAGTTTCTACTAAGTTTCTCAGCATGAGCATGGAAGGCACCAAGTGGCAACGTCTGCAGAGGTCGGGAAAAGTTTAAGTTTCTCCCAGAGTGCAGCAGAAACCACCACGTGTCAGCAGCTGGGATACATTTTAGAGTTTCTCAGAGTGGCCGCAGAGAGTGCCACGTATGTTTTGCATTAAGGTGGAGAGCACCAAGTGTCAGCATCCGTTCAAGTTTCTTTTAAGTTTCAATGTTCCTTTTTGAATGTTTCTTATGATGTAGTGGGCCCCTTTTAAGAGCTTCGGTGAGCGCGGAAGGCACCAAGTAGCAGAAGCAGAGAGTGTCTTTAGAGTTTCTTTAAGTTACATGGAAGGTGCCGCGTGTCCCAGGTAGTTGCAGCGGAATGCTCCAAGTGTCAACTTCCACAGGTTCCTTTTTGTTTTTCATCGCTAAGTGAAGAAGTTGGTGGGCCCCAATTAATGTTTCTATAAGTTCCAAGCAGAATGCTCCAACTGGCATCGTCCACGTGATTTGTTTGAGCCTTTTAATGTTTCTTTTAAGTTTCTCAGAGTTGTGCGGAGAGCTCCAAGTGGCAGCATCCGCGGAGGTTTTGTTGAAGTGATAAAATTTCTTAAGCTGCAGCGGAGACCGCCAAGTGTCATCTTCTGCGGGACCCTGTAATGTTTCAAAAGTTTCTTTAAGCTACAGCGGAGACTGCCATGTGTCATCTTCCGCAGAAGTCCTTAAAGGTATCTACAGTTTCTCTAAGTTTCAGCAGAAGCTGCCACGTATATAGTTTCTCATATCAGTGGAAAGCGCCACCTATCCCTTTTCCTTTTTGAAGCTACTCAGGCACGGATTTTGGCGGGACCCATTTTTAATGTTTCGTAAAGTTTCAGTGCAGCGAACTGTGACAGATGGTGAAGCCTGAGCACTCTTGATATAAGCCATAGTGAAGACTCAAAGTAAAGCGGACATCGCCATGTATCTTTTGAAAGGGCCGCGGATGCTAAAAAGTGTCGACTTCCGGTGTCTCCTGGGTAAAGAAGTAGTTTATCAAGTAAGTCACGCAGAGGATGCCAGGTGTTGGTTTCTCATTGTTCTGGAAAGATGAAGGAGTTTCATGAAAGAGGTGCATGCAAATGCAAGCTGTTTCAAGGGTTTATAGTCGCAAAGACTATCAGAAGCTGCCACGCGTTCGTACTTGATTCAAGAAGGTGGAGTTACATGTATCTGCTGCAGCCAATGAACTTGCAGAGTGGCTAACCGTTTTAGATTCGAAAGAGATCTCCTGTCAGACACTTTCAGTTAAGCGCCAGTTTGGTTAGACCGTTGAGATTTGATCATGCGGGCAATCTTGGAGCCAGTTCTATGCTATAAATATGGGTTCAGATCGCCAGAGTTTGATATATTGATAACATTGGAGATAGAGTTTTTCTGTATTACAGATTGTAAGAGAAGTTGGAAGATCTTTTGTAGTGGCCAGTAATATCATTTGCCTTTGTTCTGTTTTCTTGATTCAGAGAGTTTGTATAACTGTGCATGATTCTGTGCCTTTTATGTGACTGGAAAATTAATAAAAGACATAGTTCTGTGCCTTTGCTGATATTTCTGTGTTATTGCAAAATCTTCTGAGTTGTGAGCCTTTGATCCTATCTGTTTTCCATCTTTTACATTAATCATGCATTATTTGCTCTTTAATGTAATTAAATCTCAAAAGTAGTTTCACTGTGGTTATTGTTGAGAAACAAAGTTACATTCAGGCGCATCGCCATAGTTTAGTTTTCTTTTTTCAGTTGCATTTGTGATTCTATTTAACTTCTATCCCTTTTCCCAAAACACTAGTAAGATAGAGAAGAGCCAGCTTCTTTAAAATCTAGAGGTTACTCTGAGGAGCATTCCCACATCTCAGAGTTTCCCATGTTGGTGTTGGAAACAGCGCAATTCTGAGCATCAACAAGTGCATTGCTTATTAAGTTTTGTTCACATCCTTTATTATTAGTCTTGTGCATGTGATCTCAACAAATCATTAATGTTTCTCTCTCTATTTGTCTTGTAAGATAATGTTTGCAAAATTGAAAAAGTTAAAAATTAATACAACATTGATTCATGCCCCCTCTTAGTGTTGTCTTGGACTCCAACAGATATAACCTAATGTTTTGTGTCTTGGTGTTGTTTGAAATAATAACCCTACAACTGAATTCTCTCATCTAGGTTTCCCAAAAATCCATGTGTGAAGATTACCACCTTGTTTCTCCTTTTCAGATTAAGCAAGCAGAAACAAGGGGGGCATATATCTCCCATGATTTCCACCCTAATCATGTCTCATAACTTATCCCTTTAGTGTTTATGATAGATGTATTCATCTATTGTTTGCAGGATGATTTGATTATTTGGCTAACATATGTTTCATTACAAGTTGCAGTCCCTAACCTTTGTGGTCTTGTAGGATTGTAGATTGGGGGCCTCTCCCTCTTGCTCAGCAACATTCGACGTCCTCCACAGTATCCTTTTTGTGGTTACTGTATTTACTTTCCTTTAGTTGCATATGCACATAGTGTCATATGGCCACTAAAGTGGGGGCTAAATGTTATGTCATAATTGTGCTCCTACTTGGATTAGCACAATTTCACTAAGTTTAGATCCTATCTTGTAGTGTCCCTCAACCCCTTTCATCATTGGACCTATTTAGAACCTAATTAATGCATATCTCATTGAAGAAGTGTCGTATTTCAGAGTAATTTCTAACAAAACCCAAGAAGAAATGATGGATGTTGGGCATTTAGGGCATCGTTCAGTAGGTTCTAGAGTAAAATTTGGGGGCTAGACTTGGGCACCAACTGCCCAAGTCCTACCTTAATCCTCAAGATCTAATTTTGTTTTGGTGTCATCTTTTCTCATGTGCTTTTAGATTCTAAATTCAAATTTTTGTTTTCACACGATGTCGGCATTTTATTTTGAATTATTTCACCTCTAAGGTTGAATATTTAAAGAGAATTGAAAATAATTTTATCACACACAACTCACATGCAAGCTTACTACCCAGAAATTCTACTACAATTGCTATTGAAGATCTATAAAGTGTTGAAGCTCATTTAAGAATTTGATCTTTGTTATCATGGAGATATGTTGTGGAGATTAGGATTCAAGATCTTGGATATATCTTGCTCTTCCTAGGGTTTGTCAAACCCTTTGAACAATCAGGAGAAGGGTTGAAGCCTCCAACTTGAGTTTTGGAATCCTTTGTAGATATGGTTGCCTCGCCTTCTTGTTTTACAAGTCTTTATTGATGTCATATCCTTGAGCTGAAGTTGTTGTTCACTTGAGTGAAATATTTGTGGATCTAATCCTTAATGCTTGAGTCATTTAGGATCTTACATTTGTTTATGATTACACATTTGGTTTACAAGCACACACATCTACATACTTTGACATTAGCTATCATTGAGGTAGAAATACCAAAGACATTGTTTGAATGAGGCAAACTCCTCTATAGACACAACCATCTTTCACCTTGTTTTTGCTTGTGCAGGTTAGATTCGAGAAGATCAGACGAAAAGAATTGGAGGAGAAACAGGTGTTATAGGTACAAATATTACAAAAGTTATAGATTTTCCATCTGATACATTTGGTATGCTTTTGGAAACCACCCTTGTCTTTTATACCCCCAGATCTGGGATTTGAGACCCTCATTGGAGACTTAGACACCTAGTGTAGTCAGTTCTATGATAGAACTTTAGGATGAATTCAGTGGCCACCCAAGTCCATTGGGCTCTCAAACTTTAGGTGCATAGTCTTTGTGGTCTCTTGTCTGTGTTTCTACAATTATCATGTAGGTTTCTACATCTGGGATTAGCTTATTCATGAACATCTTATAACTAGGGTTTGATTCAATAAGGCTAATCAGGGCTTGTGGAAACTTAGTTGGGGCATATTTTCATGTACAACAATAAGGGATATGATACATGTAGCTTAATCCTCTCATAGTGATCTCTGTTCATATTCTGAATGTTAGTGCAATGAAAAGAGGGGCTTGACCTAGTTCACACATGCTATCATTCTCTCTCTTTTCCACACTATACATGTAGATTGAATTTGATGATATAGATTTGTTTTTTTTTCATAAATTTGACTAATCCTATTAGATTTATATAGATTTCAAGATTGAATATGAAGGAACTTTCCAAGAAGCTTAAATTTTTGAGGATTCGGCAACTTGAATCTCGAAATCTAAGGTATGTTCTTTTTGTATTCATTTACTTCACTTTATAATTATGTTAAAGCATGAAATCTTATGTTATAAGATAGTCATGAGGGAAGTGAGAGTATTATCATTTTGACAAGTTATTATCATGACAAAGTGAAAATTTATATATATATTTGAGATAACAATATATGACAACAAGCCATACCACCATGGGAAGGAAATCATCAAGATAGTATTGGTATATATTTATGAAGGGAGTCTTATGAACATTCAAGGGTAATCCTAAACTAGAGCAATGTCATGGAAACACTTTCACTTTGTAGTAGATGTGCAATCATGTTGCTATTATCCTGATTCAAACACTAACCTAAATAGTTAGAAGGATTGTCACTTGAGCATACTCATGTTGCTATTTTCATGTTAGTCAAATAATTATCATCATTCTAAAATCAAGCTAAGGATTTTCACTTGAGCATACTCACTTGCAAGAATTGTCATATCACCCTAAAGACTATTATACCACAATAGCTATCATGCAACCCTAGGAATAACTATGTCCTCTCGCCTATGGGTAGGATAGCAACTCATACACAAGGTGACAATAAAGACTAAATTATAAGTCAATTACTATCAAATCCATAGAAAAGGTATCCATGATATTATATAAACATAGAGGTGGTCTTGAAAGGATATTCATATAGTACGGAAGACTGCCATGGACACTAGATGGCCAAATTTGACACTTGATTATAATTTCACAAACAATTTAACTAGGAATGGGAGAAGGAATATAGAAGGGATTTGTCCTAAATAGGAATGAATATGTTTCATCTTTAATCTAACTTGTTATGTTTTCAAATATTTCATTTAAATTAATTAAAATCTTTGTGTTTCATTTTTCATTTATCTCATTTTTTTGCTAACTAGTAGGAGGTAGTTTGTGGTCCTTTAAAAGAGTTTGATACTTTGTCTTGTGGTTATAAGAGAAAGGTGGATAATCAAGAAAAAATGTTGATCTAGAGACATTATTTGTTGCTCTACATACACTAGTTTAACAAGGATATGATAGAGGAAGAACGCACTAAAAGAGAACCTAAGACAAGATGAAGCAAAATGTTGGCTAAGAGAATGAGAGTAACAAAGGACAAATTACTGATTTGATGACCTGATTTGTTGTTCTAAAGAAACCAAGATCCATACAATTTTATCTATAAATATGAGAATAAAAGAGGTTAAAAAAGATAGCAAATTATTCTATTCCTATAACGAAGTTGCCTTTCTATTGAAGATTAATGATAAAATAAGGAATGCTACATGATTTGAAGATTCTTATAGAACAATTTATGCTTGTCAACTAAAGTTGTTACCTTAGAAATTGCATTCCCAATTCACCTAGGTGAAGGAGACAAGTGTGTTTGAGAAGATATGTTAAGAAAATGTGAAATTAACCTAGAGATTGTGCCTACCACAATTTGTAAATGTTGAAAATATCCTAAGAGACCCTTATTCCAACGATGCAGAACTCTTATAATGAAAATGAAATGATTTAGACTTGAGATAACAAGACTAAATCTAAGCCTTAGGATCAAATTAATCTTGGCATGTTAATGTAATGCTAAAAACGTACTATGGAAATGTTGATTTCTATATATAGAGAGAGCTAAAAGATATTGTAAGTGTAGGGAAATTTCCTTTATATTGCTATGATACGTTCTTAAATATCATTTGAATGATAAATGTTAGTTACTCCATGAAGCTTAAGAATGGTATGATATGTCATCTTGACTTGTAATTCGAACGTTATCCTGGCATAATATTGATTTGTAAAAGATTTCTAGTAGATGACATGTGTGTGATCTCTATGTTTTGGGTTAGACCACCCTAGGAAACTATAAATTTTCAGATTTGTAATCATTTATTCACTTTAATTATATGATTAATTTGAGATTTGTGTATGAGATTACTTTGCTCTATTGTACCAGGATGGACTAGTTTATCTATGTCTTATTCATGATGCATATAGAAATCATCATCATGCCAAGGAAACGAGCAAAGACTCTAACACTAGAAGTGTGTGAAGCTAAGAATGCAAAGAAGAGAGAAGGAATGAGGCAACTTCAGAAAGTAGGAAATTATCAATCATAAGAGAAGACATGCCACCATTGTCAATTTAGGAGGAACATGAATCATCTAATCAAGCTAAGAGAGATG
Source organism: Cunninghamia lanceolata (assembly GCA_027924645.1). Classification (NCBI taxonomy): domain Eukaryota; kingdom Viridiplantae; phylum Streptophyta; class Pinopsida; order Cupressales; family Cupressaceae; genus Cunninghamia; species Cunninghamia lanceolata. Next base: position 4,486,079 of record BSBN01000098.1, on the reverse strand, counting down.
GAATTAGTGGCACAAAGGCAACGAATGCAAAACCTTCATTCAATAAGGAAATTGAATCTTGATGTTGGAGGCACTCCATCTTTCACAGGTCAAGTTGAAGGTACATCATCATTATCTTCTCAAGTTGGAGGTACTCCATCTTTCATAGGTCAAGTTGAAGGTACATCATCATTATCTTCTCAAGTTGGAGGCATGCCCTTATTCACATGTGAAGTGGATGTACACCATATTCTTTATGTCAACTTCAAGGCTTTTCATCTTTTCCATCTCCAATTGAAGGTACACCATATATCCTATCTGAAGTAAATATTGAAGAAATTCCTAATACTGAGTCAACTTTACCATTGAAAATGCCTCCTAGAATTTTGCATAGAAAGCCTAAGTTTCTAATTGATATTGATGAGAATATTTTGAAGCCCATGCAAGATAAGATTCCCAAGCGTACTTGCTAAAGATATGCCAATAGGATATGGAAATTATTTTTTGAGAACTTAAATGAAACTAGAAGATTTCAACTATTTGTTGAATTGATGAGAATAAAATTTAGGCCCATTATGAAGATTCTTGGCCTAAGAACATTGGATGTTTCAGGTGAAAAATCAATTGTAAAGAATTTAATGAGTGCATATGAGAGTGTGGGTTCCACCTCATGCACCAAGGATAGTAATTCCACACATGTCATTATGTCGACAATAGTAAGCCATCAAATAAAGAAAGCTCTCCTCATTAGAAAGACAAGTGAAGCATTGAAAATAAGTAGAAAAACTCTAATGAGAGCCATTGGAAGATGTGAAAGAGTTGAGGACCCAAATAGCAATTAATTGTGGGCATTCTTTGGGAGACTCCCATGGAAAGATAAAGTTGTTGAAGCCTTGAGATTCCTCATTGAAGAATTTTGGAAAAATAACACAAGGGTATCTCCTAATGAAAGAGATGTTGTAAGAAGGAGAATTGGTTGTCGAAACCGTGAGCCACATCCAAAGCATTTTTTGGATGTGACTCTAACAAAGTTTTTGAAGAAATTTGAAGAGATGTATCCTCAAATAAAAATTAGTAAAAGGTATTTGGAAATGGTAAATCCTTTATATAGCAAAATAAATCACACACACACAACTTTCTGTTGTAAAGTACGTATTGAGTTTTCTAATTATTATGATGTTTATAGAGATATATGTGTAGACTTATATACTAACGATGTTTCGAAGGAGTGTAATATAAAATGTCCACCTAGATCTTCAAGAGATTTCATATCAAGCATATTATGTGAAAGAGTGGATGGTCAATTATACCACAAGAACTTATGCTTGGATGACATGTGTGATCATTGTGGTGGGTTGCAACATTTGCCAATTTGTGAACATATGGAGAACACACATGCAATTAGACATGAACTAGTAAGCTTTGGTAAATATAAGATAGTGGAATATAGTCTAAAAGGTGGTAAAGAAGTAAAAAGGTGTGAATTGGTCATTGAAAAGATTCTAGTGTATCAATTTATCTCTATTTTCTGAGAGAATATAGTTTACGAGTATGCAAGGCATACCCATAGAGCTTGATGGTTGGACTTGCAATTCAAGTTATGCAAGGACATGTTTCCACTTGATACCATGAATTTATAGTGAACTACACACTATAGCCATAGAATGAGGTGCAATTGCAGTATTACAAATCTATGTAGGTTGCTATATTTATGCATATAGCATTCATTCATGCAGATGATAGTACAAGGAATGATAGGAAGATCTTGAGGGAGTATCATTTTTATATCAGTAATGATCACACACATTCTACAAAATTTGTGAAAGGCTGCTTTCAGATGTTCTACCATGATTTGGCTAGTAGGAGCCTATCATTTGGTTAGCATATCATATGGTCAGATAGTTGTCCATCACAATTCAAGAACTCATGGATGTTCTATTGGTTGAGCAGGATGCATAGGATGAATCGTGTTCAACATATATGGAATTTCGCTGAGGCCATGCATGGAAAGGGGGAGCATGATGGTGTAGAAGCATGTATCAAAAGAGCATTAGCATGAGAAGAGTTGAAGTACAAAGACAATGCAAAGTTGATTGATTGGAGATCTATTGTTGAATGGTGTAATACTACAATGGGTCCATGTAATGAAGGTAAGTCTATAGTTTGTAGATTTCTTTGGTTGCTTGATGATATTAACATTGCAAAATATGAGGATTGTTGTACATTGATAGGATCGAGTGAGCTACACTCTTTTAGAAGCTCTAATGTAGGTTCATGGAATATTCATACACGACAGATGGTATGCTTTTGATATTCATGTATAGATCAAGCTTGGTATGAATGTGAGTCAAAGGAGTGGGTTGATGAATGGTGTGCAAGAATTCTAAGCCCAATTGACATGTATCGACTCTCAATAACATTACAACTCATAGGGATTGAATCATTAGTTGACTTTGACCATGTTTTAGATCTAGTTCAACCAGGTATTATTAGTATTCAAATGTAATAAAATTCAATATTCCATCTTATTTTGTAGTTTTTTTGTATTTTTGACTATATTCATTGAACTAAATGCAGATATCAATGTAGGGCATGTTTATGCAATTCCTATAGTTGAAGACTAAATATAATGAAGAAGGAATAGATTATTATTTGTGTCATTGTGTTGAGCTAAAAAAGAAATTAGATGACCCTATTATAGATGGAGAAAACATCGAGTACCCTACAAGATTAGTGGTTGTTATTGGAACATTGCTTAGAAGGTACCCAGTGAAGAAGTCTGATGTGTGGTTGTTCAAGGAGTTTGACACACATAGGAAGATTCTTCATTTTTCTAACCTTGTTGTGGCATCAAACGTTTATTTGATCAAATATGGGGGTAGACCATTGAACATGACCTTGTGGAAGGTTCATGAGTCTTACCACGAGGCAATACTCGATGCAATAAAGAGTAGAGCAGACCTAGATGGTTCATTAGATTGAATCAGTGGAATGACAGAAAGGTATGTTATTTTTCTTTGCCACACTCATTTCACCTTGTATATTTTTGACATTTTTCTTACCTTCTTATATGTGCTCCTTAGTCTTGGTTGATTAGCTTCATTTCATTATAGAGCTCATGACTGAATGACATGGTTGTTGATGCATTTGGATATTCCCCAAGGTCGTCATTAGTGAATTTGTTTGATCAAACAAAGTCAAGTGGTTTGACCGAACTCATATTTTAAGGTTAACATATTCCAAACAACAAGGTGTGTAAAAAATATCACTACTTTTTAGCTTATGAATATCAATGGAAGAAAATCAAAATTGTAAGTCTTTAATTTAATTTATTTCAACTTTCAAAGCAACCAATTGATTTGTACCTTTAATAGGAGGATTGGTATAAAAAAAACTTCATCTTTCAATAGGTGGACAACAAGAAACATAGATTTATGTTTAGAAACATAGATTGTACCAGGTGGAGGTATTTTGATGGTATTGACTCATTTCATCATGTTGGTGTACTCATTTTAGCTAAATAGTGTAATTACATTTGCATGCAATATTTGAGTATGATGGAGGTAGGCATAATCCTTATGAATTTTATTTTGGAAGGAAGTAAGGTAGGTTTTCATGATTATTTCATGATGATATGTCCTTTGGAGTCAATTTGATGATTGTTCATTCACTTAAAGGGTCATGCCATTATGTTTTCTTGAAGGGTCTTGTTTTCTTGAAGGGTCATGCCATTATGTCCTTTGGAGTCAACTTGAGGATTGTTCTCATTTGTCTTGTAGGCCCTAAGATTTTGAAGGTTTCATAGTACCAACAGTGGCATTATTGGCCAAAATATCCTCTATCAGGCTTGGGAGCAGCCATGGTTCTTCATGCATCATAGTGATAGGGATTCCTTCAAATATTATTTCATCATGTTACATTATGGTTTCATTCATGGAAACCATAGTTGCAAATTATACATCAAACTTATCTTTGCATCATGAAACCATACAAGGATCTTATTTCAAACTGGCTTTGTCATATCCTATGAGGAGATTAAGATCATAATATCGTGATGCTACTATGAGTTTTAATGACAAGGATTCCATCTTACAAATGCTCATTTGTTTCTTCACATTTGGTGCTAACAATTGATAGCACTGGTAAGGGTAGCCTTAATTGATGCCCTATAACACATTGGATCAAGTGAGAACACGTTTATAGTACTAAATTTTAATCTACTGGAAAGGTGCTATGACTGAATTTTTACATTTGGCATCTCCTGGGGCCAAACGGACGGCACCAACATGTTTCGGTGGGTTGGTAAATGCTAGGGGAGATGTCTTTTTGGTGGTGAAGCCTACTGGTCATTCTCGGCTACATTAGATGGAGACAATCTCTTAAGAGCCCTAAGACAAAAAATATGTCAATCTTTGGACTAGTTGTTTCATCAATCTGTGACACTTAGGAACATCTTCTTTGCATGTATAGGTGGATGTCAAGTCCACCTACAAATACCTAACTTAGTTTTTTTTAAATCAATTTTTTTCAAGTTTGTGGTAGCAACGAATACATTTTTGCAAAATGCTTTAGTTTCATGCAGTGGAAAGGTGCTAGGAGTGAAATTTTGCATTTCACACCTCGTAGGGCCCAAAAGACTATGCCAACACATTGGGGTGGTCAGTTAAATGATAGGGGAGGTCTCTTTCATTTACTAAGTGCCCCAGACATTTCAGGTTGTAGGCTACCAGTAAAGTCACTTGAGATCCCTAAGAGCAAAAAACTGCCAAACTTTGATAGAGTGGTTCTTAGAATTTGTTGCACCTAACTATGTTCCATTTGGACCTAGAAGTGCATGTTGGGTCCATTCACAATAACCTCTCTCATTTTTTGTCAACTCCAAACTGTTTGACCGTGCCAAAATTAAATTGATTCTTGCAAAATGCTTCAGTGGCATTCAACAAAACCTTGCCAAGAGCCACATTTTTGTTCTTCTCATCATGGGACCTAATGGACTATGCCAACACATCAAGGTGGGTGGGTAAATGCTAGGAGAGTTTGACTTTCATGTGTCAAGTGCTTCAGACATTCTGTGCTATAGGCTATCGACAAAGTCACTTGAGATCCCTGAGAGCAAAAAATGCCAAACTTTGATGGAGCAGTTCTCAGAATTCATGGCATCTAAGAATGTTTCATTTGGAGGTACAAGTACATGTGGGGTCTATCCATAATAACATCTCTTAGTTTTTGTCAACTCTAATCTGTTTGACCATGCCAAAATTAAACACATTCTTACAAAATGCTTTAGTGACATTTAGCACAACCTTACTAGGAGCCATAGTTTTTGTTCTACTCATTGTGGGGCCCAATGTGATGTGCCAACATGTCGAGATGGGTGGGTAAATTCTATGGGAGGTCTCTTTTCATGTACCAAGTACCCCAGACGTTGCAGGTTGCAGGCTACCAACAAAGTCCATAAATGTGACTTTGTCTATAGCCTGCAACTTAGAAGGTCTGGGGAACTTGGTGCAGGAAAAGAGACCTCCCCTAGTGTTTACTAACCCACCCCAATGTGTTGGAATAGTCTGTTGGACCCCACAATAAGCAGAACAAAAAATATGGCTCTTGACATGGTTGTGTTGAATGCCACTGAAGCATTTTGGAAGAATTTATTTAATTTTGGCAAGTTCAAACGGATTGGTGTTGATAAAAACTGACAGAGGTTATTGTATATAGACCCCACATGCACTTGTAGGTCTAAATGGAACATTTCCAAGTGCCACGGATTTTGAGAACCACTCAGTCAAAGTTTAGCAGTTTTTTGCTCTCAGGGATCTCAAGTGACTTTGTCAGTAGCTTGTAGCTTGGAATGTCTAGGGCACCTGGTGCACAAAAAGAGACCTCCCCTAGTGTTTACCCACCCACCCCAGCATGTTGACATAGTTCGTTGGGTCCCACATTGAGCTGAACAAAAAATGTGGCTCTTGGTAAGGTTGTGTTGAATGCCATTGGAGCATTTTGCAACAATGCATTTAATTTCGACACTCAAATGGATTGGAGTTGACAAATATCAAGAGAGGTTATTATGGATGGACCCCACATGTACCTATAGTTCTAAATAAAACATTCCTAGATGCCATGAATTTTGAGAACCGCTCTGTCAAAGTTTGCCAATTTTTTTCTCTTACGGATCTTAAGTGACTTTGTTGGTAGCCTACAACCTGGAATGTCTGGGGAACTTGGCACATGAAAAAAGACCTCCCCTAACATTTACCCACCCACCCTGACATGTTGGGATAATCTGTTGGGCCCCACATGCTGTGGAATGCAAAATTTCACTCCTAGCACCTTTCCACTGCATGAAACTGAAGCATTTGGGAACAATGTGTTCCTTGCCACCACATACAAACAAAATTGATTTAAAAAAACTGAGGTAGGTATTTGTAGGTGGACCTGACATCCACCTATACATGCAAAGAAGATGTTCCTAGGTGTCATTGTTGATGAAAGAACCAGTCCAAAGTTTGACACCTTTTTTGTCTTAGGACTCTTAAGTGAATGTCTCTATCTAATGTAACTGAGAATGACCAGGAGGCTTAACAACTGAAAAGACACCTCCCCTATCATTTACCTTTCCACCTGGACATGTTGGCACCATCCATTTGGCCCTAGGAGATGTTGAATGCAAAAATTTAGTCCAACACCTTTCTAGTAGATGAAACTATACTAAAAGCTATGTTGTACTCTCCATTTTAGGTGTTTCCTTTACTCTCCTTAGGTTCATATGGTGTTCTCACTTGATCCAATATTTTGTACCACATTAATCAAATGTTCAAACAACATTGAAGATGATGAACCCATTCCAATCCATGTTAGCACTAGAAAAATGTAAAAGATATGATCACATTAGCATAAGAAAAATGTTTTTATATCATAAAATGTTGCCCTAGGACTTTTACCTCGTAAGTTTAGCTTCCTATCCCTTGTTTTTCATTGTGCATGTTAGATTTTGCTCCCGAGACAAAATGGCCTAAAACCCATGTCAAATGGCGCTTGAGGGACATTGTGAGCTTGAAACCTAACCTAAAATAGGTCCTAGGACAAGGGTGCTTGCGCCCTTGTCCTGTCCTATTTTTGCAAGGTCCTAAATTTAAATGTCAGTTAATGACTGTTAAAAGTGTCCATTGTCGACATCTTAAGTTTGAATTACAAAATTTGTAGAGAGATTGCATATATAAGCATGTTTAGGGTTTCATTTGTAAACTAGAAGATGATTATGATATTTTGGTGAACTTACGATTTTAGAGCATTCAAGGCGTTCATTGTTGCATAGTAGAATATTGTTGTTGTGTTTTTATTGCAAATTTGGCTTCATTGAAACAAGCCATTTCCAATTACCCATAAATAACCATAATTAATCATCTTAACTAAGAGTAAGAATGCATCATGATTAACATAATCATAGTTAAACAAGAATGAAATAGTTACATCACAATAATTAAGCATGTTACTCTTTACTAGAACATAACAAAACTCAAAATTACAATATCCGATGATACCCCATTAGTGAATGATCTTCACTATACATGTACAAAGTTATGCTCAAAGCATCAAATATAGAAATATACATAATAACTGACTATCAAGTCAGATAAAGTAAAGCAATGTATCTGGAACTTTGACATCTATCTTCATAAGCCTTAGCTTGTCTTCTGCTTGGGAAGGAGAGCATCATCTGAGTGCTTTTCCTCCAACCATAGACTAGTGGTCCTCCGCACAACTTCCTACCTGGAAGTGGCCCTACCCTTCATGGAAGGTATAGATATAAGGAACCATTAGGTTTTCCATCTAAGTACCTAGTGTTGTGTCCATCATAATGTCTCACAGTTACACATCTATAGATCCACTCTAACTATGTATAACCCTACTAGAGACATTATGTCATATGGAGCATAGTGGACTAACAATGCATGCAGAGACGGATGCATTACTTTGGTCAAAGCTTTACATACATAAATGTTACGCAATCAACATTGTCGTATGTCCACCACCTCAACTTGACTTAGAAGTTGTCTTGTCTTACAGTAAACATAATTCAACATTTCTTGGTCTTGGATAAATAATTTCAATACTATCTTAGTCCATTTCTTAGACATTCAACTCCTATCTTGGAAGCACATTCATTAATGTCTCATTGATTAAGCAACAAGGAACTTGTGACTCCACGTCACTCTATTCCTATACTTTTATAATGATATAAATTCAATCATGTTTTCGAATCCTGACCTTGCCCGATCGATGTTTACATTGTTTTCCTTATTCCAAGGTTTATTCTCAATTCATATCATCAAGAAGGGTACTTTAAATGGTCCATTGGGTTGATTTCAAAATAAAGGTTCTATCTCAAGGAATTGACTTGGATCCCTGATACCCTATACTTTGTTTAAGAAGTATTGCCATTTGCAAGAAGATGACATTCATTTGCATTATAACACAAAAGTTCATAATGGCACAGGGTTGGCTCTTATAAAAAAGTAAGTGACAAGGAAGAATAACGTTTCCAAAGGAAACATGGCATTCATTCATTTTTCCAAGGAAACAATAACATTTACCTTGTATTAACCCTCCTACTTCAACGAGGAGTTATCAGTGAGAATTTTTCATACCATTTTGAAATTTTGATGCATGTCTGATTAATGGTTATTCTGGTTCTAGATAATGAGAATCCTACAAGGTGGCTCAGTCAAGGTTATGCATATGTTGAGAAAAGCATTATTACCTGGCGCACTTTAGAAGCATAATGAATCAAGCCATAGCCATTTTTGGCTCAGTCCAAAGGATGAGAGAAGCTCAAAGACTCAACTTCACTGTAGAAGATGTATTGGAGTGCCTAAAGAACACTAGCATAATTAGAATAGGATCAGCTGGTACAGTTTATAGGACTGAAATGCCAAGAGGTGGAGTCATAGTTGTGAAGAAGCTATGGAAGGTTCAAAAAGATGGAAGAAGGCATCAAAGAGGTCTTAGATCAAAATGTTAGAGCTTCATGTTCCTCTGTCCAAGAAGAGATGATGCTAGTCCTCAAAGTGGCTCTCCTTTGTACTAGCAGGACTCTAACCGACCGACCTTCAATGAGAGATATTGTTACAATGCTACAAGAGGCTAAGCCATGTCTAAAATGATGTAAATATAAATAGAAGCACAACAAACAATGTGTGCAGCCAATATAAGGAACGAAGGCACAATTAATAAACATGGCACATATTAGCAAGGAATTAAGCATTGACCAAATCACAATCACAAAAGATAGTGCATGGCCATTATAATATCTATAGGTCACAACAATATCTTTCTAATTAAAGGCATGATCCACATAGTGCACGACCTTTTAAACTCAACATTTAAATTTTCAACCAATAAATCTCAGTGATCTATTAGAACAACCATTACCAATGATGGCGCTGATTTTGAGTTCAAAGGAGCAACATATTGATGAAATCATGGCATTCCAAATGAGTTGTAAGTGCAGTTTCCAATGAAGAGACAAAGTAAAGGAGCATAGTTAGAACTAAGAAATGATGGTGCTCTACCCTGAAATATGATGGCATTGTCTTAAATAGAAACTCACGCTACTATTCTTCCATAGAGGTTCAGCCTCTCAAACAGGGGAATCGACCATTCAATTTAAAGGAACCAACAATATGAATTCTCAGCAATCATGATGGAGACACTATCATGTTAATGGTGCAAACATATCCAGATGCTTGACATGTTTTCAATTATGCACAATCATGAGTTTCAATGAAATAGTGCAACCATTCACTTTTGATGGCACAGCCTCTAAAAGTCTCACAGAAACCATTACAAATATATATCATGTGGTGCATTCCTTCAAAGAAGATAAAAGCATGGCCATATAATGATGGTGCAACATAAATGGCATGACTCCTTTGTAAAAGCACAGCATATTCACTTAGCCATAGTCATGGCACGATGGAAATATGGATGTGGAACTGGTTTTATTTTAAAATGTAGGCATTAGTATAAATATTAATCATTGATAGAAAGGCTCGGTCTCTGAAGATTGAAAGGAACAGTCACTCTATAGTTCACTGCCAAAGGATGATGCCTCAGCCTGTCAATGGAGGCACAGTCAATAATGATGCAAAGCATAGAATCTAAACCCTCTATAAATCTACGTAGGCCAAAGAATCACAAGGAGACACAAGTAATACAATGCATAGTTACCCTCAGATCAGAAACATAGAAAAGAAGACCAGGCACTGTTGATGTGGAAAGATCCAATAGATCGCAGGAATTTGTGAAATATGCCAGGAGAGGACTCACTCAAGCAAGTCATGGAGCCTGCCAAGTGGCGTAACCATGCTAATTTGAAGGAAATCAAGGAGATTTCCATCCCAAATGAGTGAGAATGTAGCACGTGGAAACTACAGAAGCAAGATAAATAAGTCTTGTTTCATTTTTAAAACTCACCAAAATGTAAAAGTCACGTGAGTCTCCTTAATGTAAAGTCATATAAATGGTGAGGCCCTCCTATTTACAACTGAGCTCTATTCAATATTAAATAAGAGCCTCTTCTAAAAGGGTTTGTAATTAGATTTAAAGAGTCTTTTATTATTATGGAGACATGGTGGGACCTGAGCCAAACAAGTTAAAAGCTTTCTTAAATAATATGAGTCCCAATTATTTTAAAAGCTACATGAGAGATTAGAAGTAAATGCTTATTAATTATAAAGTCTCTTATATGACTATTCACTGGGAAAAGAAGATACAGCCCTAAAATAATAAAGCCACGCTTTTATTTTTATAGCAAGCTAATAGAGGAATGAGCAGGAATTTGAGTTTTCACGTAGATCAAGCAATAGAGGCCATAGCTCATGGGAGTTTGAACAAAAAGACCCAGTTAACTAAAGATACGGTTATCAGAGCCAATTTTTGTGAGATTTTAGTTAGAGATATTTTTTGGGCAGTTGGAGAATTTTCAAGTGGTTTCTTTGGCTTTAAATACAGGAATTTGGAACATAGATAAAAAACTACACAGATAGAATATAGAACCAATGATCATTAATTTTCAGCAGTAGAAAAGAGATATTTTTCTTTGCCTTAGCACGTGCCTCTCATGAGGGATACAATATTGTATTTTGTGCAGCTATTTGCCTCTATATTTAGTTGTCTTGTCAAGCAATGAAGAGAGTGTGGTGCTTTGTACAAATCTAGATTTGTCTTTGATTTTTGCTTCTTGTTTCTTTCTTTTCTTAGCCTCTGATAAATTTGTATTATCCTGGGTAATTAATCATGCATCTTGCTCTTTAGTTTTACCAGTGAAATCTTTTAGGGTTTAATCATTGTGTTGTTGGGTAAATAATGAATTTAGTGCATCACCATAGTAGTAGCTTAGAGTATTTCATTATCTTGTTTTTCCTTCCCTTTTCTCAAACCCCATAGAGAAGAACCAACTTCTTTAAAATCTAGAGGTTATCCTAAGAGTTAGATCCCACATTCTTAGGGTTTCCTATTGTTGGTGATTGATTGATAAATTTAAGCATCAACAGTTTTTAGTACACCTAGTGGGACTCAAAATCAAAGAATCGAGTCTTTGTTTTCGTTGAATCTTTGTTTTATATTTTGTGGTTTTGATGGAAAATAAGAAAAATATCTACTCATGGGAGGATGAATCTTCCATCTAGTGACTCTACGTGTGACTCTTTCTCAGATCTTTACTTCTGCAGATCATGGCAGCCTCAAATATTTTTGTGCAGCTCAATATTCCTGCAAGAAATTTGCCCTTTGTGACTTGGGATTCAAGTCGTTTTCTTCTTCGACAATAGGGTTAGGTTCCTGATGTAGCATGGAAATCATTGCCTCATTTTCTTGGAGATGGCTCAGTTTGTCCAGCAGATCATATTCAGGATGTTGCCAATTTGAGTACCATTCCTAATATCATAGCTAAGAATGAAGCCCTTATGTTACTAGCATCTTCTCTTAGAGGCAAAGTGAGAGAATGGTATAGAAGTTTGCAACCCAGCTCAGTCACAGGATGGGACTAGCTTAGTGAGCTCATTTACAAGCAATTCCAAGAAAGGACAGATGTCAACTCCCTCACCCATAATCTCATCACAATCAATAGGCACCCTATGGAGAACATGTCTTATTTCAATGCAGGATTTGATAAGGTGTGGAATAATTTTTTAGTTCATATGAGACCTCCTCCAGTTTTTGCATTTCTATATTATTTAAAGGCTTTAGACACTAAAATTTCTATTATGATACAAGCCTTAAGAGGTGAAACCCTACCCCAATCATATCATCTTACCATTAGAGATGAAAATAACCTCATAGAGGCTACTAAATTGCCTCGTCTACCCTTAAAACCATTGATTCATCATGCAAATAATTGATCTCAAGTTCTTTCTTATAGCCAAATGCATATAAGTTCTAGTCCGCCGACCCTCCCTGCTGATTCACCAAATCATAAGGAGATGTTGGAGCTAAAAGAGCTTATAAAATCTTTCACCCATGAGTTCATTGAGCTAAGAAATCAAGCCTTGTATCAAGCTGATCCATACTTCATGCTTCAAAGCCTTATAGATAGTAATATGGATGTAATCAATTTTTGAAAGAAATCCTCCCTTAGGCATAAAAGGTACCAAATAATTTTAAGAATTGTACTTTGTAAGCCTCTGTGGCTACAAATCAGCCCATAGAAGTAACAGATAAGGTACTTTGTCATTTTGATATCAAAGAAAATTCAAGCCTTAAAGATCAAAATATAAGAAGAAAGGTTGTCCCTATTTATCCAGTGTTCCTAGCTAATCCTGAGCATCCTGCACATATGGCAAAGTGTGATTCGAAGATTCAGTCAAGTAATGAAGAAGATTTAGATGACGATGATAATGGATTGACTCTTCTAGAAGCTGAAAAGTACTTGAAAAGGGGCTTTGAAGATGAAAAGTATTGGGTGAAGAGAGATGCAATATCTATACCTTATCTTGAAAAGGAAGTTGCTAATGACATTCTTGCAGAATCTATACAGAGTGTGTTTTTATTTTTGCAATGAGTTCTCACATCTTGCAATAGATAGTGATGAACATGAGGAGTAGCAAAATGGAGATTTATTCTTATTTTTTCAATAAGGATATCAAATTCTTGATGCAGATGATCCTATAATTGAGAAAGTGAATGGCTCATTTGCAAAGCCTCTTGAAGGTGATAATGAAGAAAATTTGAAGAGGAGGTAGATGCATGTGTTGATCTGTTTTCTATTCTTGAAAATGGGTATTGTCTTTTCCTTGATGAAGATTCACAGCTCCAAGATAATGAGGCCTTAAAGGATATTACTAGCAGTGAACAGTTGCATGCAGAATTGCATCATACTCTGTTCTTCTTACAAAAAGACATTGCAATCAGATTCAAGACCATTATGGGCAGCTCAATCACTTGTAAACTTGATTTTCATGCTATCATAGGTCATGATTCTATGAAAAAGCATACAAAAGAGTTCAATAATAAAGTCTTGTTAATAGAAGCCTTCATATGCAAGCAAAGAAATGAACTTCAATGCTTGATATTCCCTTCCCACCCTTCGCTCAAGCAAGAACAACATACAAATCAGTTTGATTGGTATTTTCATGCCAAGGAAGAATCCTCAAAATGCAGGAAGATGAAAAGGTACAAGTTATTGCTTTACTTCTTTGTGTAAGTTGTTTGGTCCATCATTAGTTCAATGTTGATTAAGTGGAGCAGAATCATCAGACACGACAGTTATTTCGATGTCCCTATAAATGGGTATGTTCCTGTCAAGATTACTTTAACGATAGCTTAGTTTCAATTATTTCTAAATAAGTTGCAACAACAACATTAGGTTTTAGTTTTAGTTTATTTTCTTTCAATAAGTCTCAGTTGTTGTAAGGATGAAGAGCCATTTTCTATGATTCAATCATGTATATGTTTCAATGGTCCATCAGTTGCAAAATTTTAGTTATGGTTTGACAGTGCTTCAGTTTTAACTTCATGTATTTTTTGGGTAATTTGTATCGGTCTAGTTGTAAAAGTGTTAGTTACAGATCTATTTTCAGAGCGCATGAGTATTTAGTTTGAGCATAATCTACTCTATGCCCAATGGATAAGTGGTGCAGGGGCACCATGTCAACTTTTGTAAATATAATCTTATGCTAGGTGTTTTGAGTCTTGTGAGTCTAATAAGGGCATGATAGACCATTTTATCATGTAATCAGTCTTTATATTGTCATATTTTGTGATATTTGTTCAAAATTTATCATATTGTAAAGTTACAAAAGTGGGAAGGTGAAGAGTCAAAATTGCAAGAATTAAGGAATGTGAAGGGTCATAAGTTGAAAAATGGGAAGTTGAATAGTTAGGTAGTTAAAAAGGTAGTTGTAATTGGTTGGTTTTGGTGGGAAAAGAATAAATACATCATGTAATGGTCAAACCAAGGTGCTGGGGGTGTTTTTTGGAAATGTTGATCATCAATAAAGCTTGTTTTCTGCATTTTCTCATTGTAATTTGTTGCTATGGGTGGTTGTACAACCTTGTATGGTCTAAAAGTGGTCTCTAATTGATTGGAGATGATGTTGAATTGAATATAGTTTCCAAAAAACTTGGTCTCATCAAATTTCATTCAGTTTTGAGTATTTTAGAAGCATTTTACTCCAAAGTTCTTGAAAACATAGGTTTTTGGTGCATAACTGATAAGGTTTGTCTAAAAGATTTGTAGAAAATTGCTTTTGGTTATGGAGAATGTTTGTGTAGACCATATTTAACATGTTTGGGCTGGTGGTATAGGAGTTTGAGGTCTAGGTTGTAAAAATCACAAAGTGACCTATCAAAACAAGCCTAATTAGACCTTGGGACAATGGGACAATCAATTTTTGAGGGGTTTGTTCCAAAACAATCATACATACACTCTTCATATGTTATTAAATGGCTAAAAGGGTATCTATAACAATGATTGGTTTATGGGTTTTAGATCTGGTTTGTAAATTGTACTAGAAAAACCTTGTTTGCTGCCCTAAATGGCCTAATTCCAAAATGAGATAGTCAAAATTTGACCTCTGTATTACAAAACAACCACCCCTAATTTCCACATATGTTGAATAGATTCCAAATGGGTATTTGAAACAGGTTTTAGATTTTGGGTGTGAGGTCTTCTCTGCAAGTTATCACCATTTTATTAGTTTTGGAAGGCTACTAGGAGAATGGTGAAATTGTGAGAGAAACCCACCAAGATAGGGTTACAAAGTTTGAAAGTTTGGTTTGTTTGAGTGAATCCTATATGCTATGCATCAATAAGATACAAATGTCTAGGATTCGCAATGAGCAGGCTCATTTTCCTAGCCAGTCGCCAAGAACTGGTGAGAAGTTTTCACAGCATTTTGAAATTTTGATGCATTTCTAATTAATTATTATTCTGGTTCTAGATCATGAGGATCCTACAAGTTGGCTTAGTCAAGGTTATGCATATGTTGAGAAAAGTGTTATTAGCGGGCACATTTTAGAAGCATGATGAATCAAGACATAGCCATTTTTGGCTCAGTTTAAAGGATGAAAGAGGCTCAAAGACTCAACTTCACTATAGAAGATGTTTTGGAGTGCCTAAAGAGTACTAACATAATTAGAATGCGATTGGCTAGTATAGTTTACAGGTCTGAAATGCCGGGAGGTGAATTCATAGCTGTGAAGAATCTATGGAAGGTTTTAAAAGATGGAAGAAGGCATCAAAGAGGTCTTAGATCGAAATGTTAGAGCTTCATGTTCCTTTGTCTAAGAAGAGATGATGCTAGTCCTTAGAGTGGCTCTCCTCTATACTAATAGGACTCCAGCTAAGCAACCTTCAATGAGAGATGTTGTTACAATGCTACAATAGGCTAATCCATATCTAAAATGATGTAAGTATCAATAGAAGCACAATGAACAATGTGTGCAGCCAATATAAGGAATGAAGGCATGATTGACAAATCACAGTCATAAAAGATAGTGTGCAGCCACTATAATATCTATAGGTCACAACAATATCTTCCCAATTAAAGGCATGATCCAGACAGTGCACAGCCTTTTAAACTCAACATTTAAATTTTCAAGCAATAAATCTTAGTAATCTGTTAGCACAACCATTAGCAATGATGGTGCTAATTTTCAGTTCAAAGGAGTAGCATAATGATGAAATCATGGCATTCCAAATGAGTTGTAAGTGCAGTTTCCAATGAAGATACAAAGTAAAGGAGTGTAGTTAGAACTAAGCAGTGATGTCATTGTCTTAAACAAAAACTCACGCTACTATTCTTCCATAGAGGTTTGACCTCTCAAATAGGGGAATCAACCATTCAATTTAAAGGCAACCATCAATATTAATCCTCAGCAATCATGATGGAGACATGATCATGTTAATGGCACAAATATATCCAGAGGCTCATCATGTTTTCAATTATGCACAATCATGAGTTTTAATGAAATAGTGCAGCCATTCACTTTTGATGGCGTGACTTCTAAAAGTCTCACAGAAACCATTACAAATATATATCATGTGGCACATTCCTTCAAAGAAGATAAAAGCATGGCCATATAATGATGGCACTGCATAAATGGCATGGCTCCATTGTAAAAGCACATCATATTCACTTAGCCATAGTCATGGCACATTGGATATATGGATGTGGCACTTCTTTTATTTTAAAATGTAGGCACTAGTATAAGTATGAACCATTGATAGCAAGGCTTGGTCTATGAAGATTGAAAGGAACAATCACTCTATAGTTTCCTACCAAAGGATGATACCTCGGCCTGTCAATGGAGGTGCATTCAACAATGATGTGAATCATAGAATCTCAACCCTCTATAAATCTTTGTAGGTCAAAGAATCACAATGAGACACAGGTAATACAATGTACAATTACCTTCAAATTAGAAACGTAGAAAAGAAGAATCAGGCACTGTTGTTGTGGAAAGATCCAATGCCTTGCAAGAATTTATGAAAGATGCAAGGAGAGGGCTCGCTCAAGGAAGCCGCAGAGCCTACTAAGTGGCACAATCATGCTAATTGCCAAATGAGAAAGAATGCAACACATGGAAGCTATGGAAGCAAGATAAATAAGTCTTGTTTCATTTTTAAAATTCACCAAAAGGTAAAAGTCACATGAGTCTCCTTAATGTAAAGTCATATAAATGGTTGAGCCCTCCTCCTATTTACAACTGAGATCTATTTAATATTAAATAAGATCCTCTTCTAAAAGGGTTTGTAATTAGATTTAAGGAGTCTTTTATTATTATGGAGATATGGTGGGACCCGAGCCAAACAAGTTAAAAGCTTTCTTAAATAATATGAGTCCTATTTGTTTTAAAAGCTACAGGAGAGATTAGAAGTAAAGGCTTATTAATTATAAAGTCTCTTATATGACTATTCATGCAGAAAAAAGATGCAACCCTAAGATAATAAAGCCACACTTGTATTTTTATGGCAAACTAATGGAGGAATGAGCAGGAGTTTAAGTTTTCATGCAGATCAAGCAATGGAGGCCATAACTCATGGGAGTTTGAATAGAAAGACCCAATTAACTAAAGATATAGTTATCAGAGCCAGTTTTGTGAGATTTCAGTTAGAAACATTTTCTGGGCAGTTAGAGGATTTTCAAGGGGTTTCTTTGGCTTTAAATACAAGAATCTAGAACATAGATAAAAAACTACACAGATAGAATATATAACCAATGATCATAGAATTTTAGCAGCAGAATATAGATATTTTTCTTTGCCTCATCAGGTGCCTCTCATGAGGGATGCAATATTGTATTTTGTGCAGTTATTTACCTCTGTATTTTTTTCTCCCATCAAGCAATGAAGAGAGTGTGGTGCTTTGTACAAATCTGGATTTGTCTTTGATTCTTTCTTCTTCTTTCTTTCTATTCTTAGCCTTTGAGAAATTTGTATTATGCTAGGTAATTAATCATGCATCTTGCTCTTTAGTTTTACTAGTAAAACCTTTTAGGGTTTAATCATTGTGCTGTTGGGTAAATAACGAATCTGGCGCATCGCCATAGGAGTAGCTTAGGGTATTTCTTTATTTTGTTTTTTCTTCCCTTTTCTAAAACCCCATAGAGGAGAACCAACTTCTTTAAAATCTAGAGGTTATCCTAAGAGTTAGATCCCACATTCTTAGGGTTTCCCATTGTTGGTGATTGATTGACAAATTTAAGCATCAACAATTATTAAATCATTACATGCATAGCATGCAACAAGATTATCATATTATCCATAATAAATAGTCGAGGACTATTATAAGTTAACCTTGAGTTTGATATAAATTAAAGTCAAGTGCACTCAACACATAAAAATATTTTCCACTGTCAATAGGGTGGTCATTGTTCTTATATGGCTCTGGTCACTTTCATTATTAGATACAAAGCATGATAGCACAATTAGCATGTGTAGATACCCTCACGCATTCTCACACAGTTATCATTATATAAATATATATCGGTGCCCTCTCAGGCTCTCAACAATCACTATATAACAATGCCCTTGTAGGCTCTTAAACAATCATTATATAGCAATGCCCTCGCGGGCTCTTAAACTATCATTATATAGAAATGCCCTCACGGGATCTTAAACTATCATTATATAGCAATGCCCTTGTGGGCTCTTAAACTTTAACAGGGAAGATTTAAGACAAAGAAGATAGTTTTAATCTTGCAATCAGGAAATGTTAGTCTTGCATGTTTAACTTGCATGGACTATGACCTCAAAGTTGGATGAGTAACACCATGTCCCAAAGGCTACAGATGATAATGCATGGAAAGCACTTGCGGCCTCAAGCCAATAATAATAGTTTATAAACCATGTCTACTATCACAATAAGTGACAATATCAATATATATGACATCGAAGGCTATTAGTAATAACATACTAAGCTATGAGTCGACACAGTTGATGTAATCTTGTTAGTAGAGATAATTCTCTAAACACTATTGAATTCAATTCAATATACCTCATGGATTCATACCTATAGGTGTATACACAATCGTATCAGGTGATTGTTGAAAAGCTTTCAAGCATACATAGAAACTAAGCTCTCTTTCTCCCCATGCTACTGTTGTAGCTGTGCGTTCGCTTAGGCACTCTAATCTGACTTCCCTACCATTTGACACCCCAACAACATATCAAAAGAAAATCTTTTTCGATTGGCATCACAATACCTTTTTGCACATTCACATAATTCTTTGCATGTCAGTAGAGTTTTCCACCTCGTGGGATCGAAAGATCCTCCCAACCCATCACCGAGTGGGTCCACATAATGAGCTTGAGTATAGATACCACTCAGCCTCCACTTTCTCTCTCCACTTCTTGTGGGTGGTGACTACCGAGTGCCAACAGATAACAAATATAATATATATATATATATGGATGCCAAGGTGATAGAGCTCTAAGGAGGTTAAAACCATTATAGCACATATAATTTCCCTTTACATGATAATAATGGTTATCAAATAACCATAATGTTATCCAAAGTTAACATACCACTCCCCCTTACATGGCTATGACAACCATAACTAAAATATACAAGATATAATATTCACAAATCTTAATTCAGAAAAGAATAAGGAATCAAGGGAGATCTCGACAACTTGACGAGATAGACAAATGACTCAATGGATGTTCTATGAACATCATTAAGTCAAAAAAAAGTAGATGGCAATGAGAAGGAACAAGTTGTCAACCGACACTGAAAATAAAATGACTAACAAGGAGAGACAAAACTCACTCTAACTTGCAAGGATTCTTAAGGACAAAATTTGATACTCAAATGGCAATTTGACCTTTTTCCCAACGTCTATCTCTTCCTCCCAGATGATACTCTCCTTCTGTCTTTGAAGGAAGATCATTATTCTTGATCACACTCACCATCATAAAACCATGATTAGTGTATCTTCATCTAATTCGTAAATCATAATAATTAAATAATCATATCAACATGTAACCTCATGTCTAACTAACATTAGTGAGTATCCACATAATCAATATTTAGATCTAATATTTTCCACAAATGTCTAATCATTAAACTATGGTTAATCATCCTGATTACCACACAAAAATAAGATTAAGCTAAATCATAAGTTGGGGATGTAACATATCTCCCCCCATAAGAATCACCATCCTCAATGATTAAATGTCATAAGAGTCAACAAACATAATAATAAAAGTGTTATATGAGCATATTAAAAAAATGTTTTTCAAAGGAGATGGGGAGATCTCGCATGAATATCCTCATGGTTTTCCCAGGTGGCATTTTCCTATGCATATTGGTCCCACTAGACCTGTTGTGTGGTTACACAATATGCCCCATTTTGACTCGACAAAATAGGGACCCAACTTTTGCTTGGATTGTTCTGTGCTTTTTGGCGATTTGGTAAAAGTAAGTCATGTGGATCATCATGCAAGGAGCATGTGGTAAGTCATCATCATGAGGTCAATTTGTCAAAGTTCATATTTCATTCCAGTAACCTCATATTTAGATAGAGCATCAAATTTCATGCAGGTTTGCCTTTTACATCACCCTGAGATTCGTTAGGATGTGAAAGTTATGAATGGTCAAAGTTTGAGTCAAACCTGATATTTTTAGGGGAGGATCATATTTCGCAACATCAGTCATATTACAGAAGGTCATCCCGATCTAATTTATCACCCGATAATCATTTGGTCTGAAACTCTAAACGTCAATCTTAGGTGATAGTGACCTTTACCCGTCAATAGCCTTATGTTTCCCGCGAGGATCATATTTCTCAATGTAACCGGATATTTCTCAATATCCTCCTGACGTGAAATATCCCCCCTAACCCATTATCCTGATGATGTCATTTGAGTCCGATAAACAAAGAAACAAACATGACGATGACATCATCATCACATTTACTTCTCGGGGGCATATTTCCTAAACATGATCCTGCTCGCATAACATGACGATGACGTCATGGCACCATAGCGATATAATGAGCGAATATCTGGATGACGTCATCCTGATATTTTCGAATATCACCCGATATTTTGAATATCACCTAATCTTGCGAATATCACCTGATATTTCAAATATCACCCTTCCGCAGAATATCACCCCAGAGCTAATATGCTAATGACGTCATCCAATCCCGATGAACAAAGAAAATCACCCTGACGGTGATGTCATCACCCTTTTTACCTCGCGGAGGTACGTATCAACCGATCACCCTTTTTAAATAACATGACGGTGACATCATCCTGATCTTTTGGAGGGGGGTCACATTCATTAATTAGATGACTCATCTTCGTTAACATGATGACGACGTCAGCTTATCCCATTCTGCAAAGGACCTAATATGACGATGACATCATCAATCGACTTGAATTGCGAACGTCGTCTAATTTCTAACATCCGTCATCTTTTCTAGTATGACTGATCTTTCCTAACATGGCGGTGACATCATTCTAACCCAATATAAAAAGCTCAACATGACCATGATGTCATCTTATTCGAAGGGTGATATTCCTCAGTATCAGGGTCATATTTCTTAATGTCCCGATTTCCTTCAGTATGACCATGACGTCAGCCTTTCACTTTTTAACGAAGCCTATCCATGATGATGACATCATCATCATATCCTGATCTATGAAGAGAGTCATATTAGTTAATATCCCTCATATTAGCTAATGTGCATACCCGGACCCGATAGTTTTATTCAATGGAATTTAGTGAATAGAAGCGCATGTATTGCATATGCATGATCTTATGCATGCGATAATTGAAAATGTAAGGCTTGAATATCATATGAAAGGTCCCCATCACCCTTGGAATACAAAAAAGGCTATCGGAAGGTGAAACTATTTGCAAAATTCAGAGAAACTCGAAAAATTAGGAAATTGTTGATCTTCCCCTTGGCAGGGTCATAACTCCTAGCCATGTTATCAGAATTTAAACTTTTTGGACTCATTGGAAAGATAAACTAGTTATCTAGTTTGAGTTGCCCGGTCACTTAGGCTTAACGCTAAGTTACCAAGAATGTGTTGAGCCCTAATTTTGCTCTGAAGGCCTTCGAAAATGCAATTTACTAAGATGTAGAAAATACAAAAAAATTACATTTTCGATATTTTTATCAAAAATCGCTCAAATGACCCTGGCTGGACCCGATCAGATATTGAAAATATTTTAGGGCCTGATAACATGTTTTCTAGTCAACGATAGTCACCCAGACCCTCTTGACCACCTATGGGCATTTAGTTGCGCAAATTTTTTCAAATGCTCAATATTCATAACCCGATATATAGGTTTGCACATTCATAGCCTGATAAAATGTAAATGTTTATTTTCCTGCTAGTTATTAAATGATGATGCTTAATTCTTGTCTGTTTGTTGCAGGATGTTGGAGCTGTATGAAGTGGCTGAAAATTGCCAACTGGCAGGCAACATGAACCGGAGCTGGGGAGGATATTATCAAATATGCTGTATGTCAACTGGAAGGTGGACTGAGTCAAAGATACCAGAATATTCTATGCCAGCTGTGTATTTTCCAACTGGCAGGTACGTGCTGTTCATCTGGACCATTGATTGTTCTGGGAGGATCCTGATCCTTGGATCATTATAACTGTTTTCTGGCCTTTGTTCTATAAAAGGGCAGAACTTGTCCAAATTGAGGAGTATGGGAATATCTAGCAAAATAAGGCCAATTACTGTAAAATCAAATAAGAGATCGGATTACTGAGACTAATGAGGGTTGAATTGTTGAAATGTCAAGGTTCTTTCTTCAGATCATTGTAAATGTACTTATTCTAAAGCATACTGAATGGAGATGAAGCTTTAGATTACATCTTGATTGTAAATTTTACGTAATCTTCAAGTTGATTTCTGGATATGTAATGGTGAATGCTGTGTTCAAATAGAAGCGCTTTCATTTCATTGCATGTTGTTGTCAACTTTTCCTTTGAAGATTTGCACTGGATCATGAGGATTTGTGGAATGTCCTGGTGAAGTATGATTTCTTGTTTTCTTCTCTTCATTGCTGTATGGGAACATGTATGTGGATCAGTGATCTCAGTTAAGTAATTTTGGGAATCTCATTCTCTAACCCTTTTCCTCATTTTACTTTCATTGAAATCACTTCCATAACTGCAAATCATGATAAATAACAAACAGAATAGACCAATATGCAGACATCTCGTAGATAACTGAATATCATTAGCATATTTGAGCTAAATGCATGTAGTGTTGAAAATATCATCCAGAGAATTGCAAATAATGGTAAAATTCATGCAAATATCAACCTGTAGGCACATTATTTGAGTGAATTCATAGTGCGGAGGTAAAATAATTTGGAGATTTATACAGGGCAGATATAAAGAACATGATATTTGGAGAAATATTGATGAACTTTACAGAAATTACTGAAGAACGTAAGGCCCCTGAATGATTAACAGCAACACATATCAACCACTGAGTAACGTCAGTAGATTATGAACTAATCAACGGAGACTTGGGATCATTAATTCTCTAAATTCATTGCATCTTTCAAGATGAGTAAAGGTTGTTGTGTAACTTTTATTCTATGTTTGTTTATGACTAACATCATCATCAACATAAATTGGCGCTAGAAGGAGGGCCTGAAAAAAAAAATTGTAGATTTCTGCAAATGTTACATAAATATTTCATCATTTGAGGTTAATGTCTGCAAATATCTCTTATCTGGGAGGTTTTGACTATATCTTTACAAAGATCTAGCTCAAAGCTTTAAAGATTCGTTGAATTTTCAGAGCTTTCAGAGTTTTATTCTGAGATATGATAGATCTCATTAAAATTTCAAAATCCTAAAAAAAAAAATTGAAAATAGAGTCTCATTTTGATGGATGCATATGAAAATAATTGTCAGGTTAACGTTCCTTTATTTTAGGAAACTTTGAATAGGCAGCTTTATCCTCAGAATTTATTTGACTTTGGTTTATCCAGTTGTTGCAGGATACACCAGACTGTGGAACATAGTGAAATTAATTGTCTAACTTTTCTTATAAGGTTGGATCTCTATGTGAAAGGAATAATATTCTTTATAGATGTGTTCAGGGCTAAAGCCTGGCAGGAAAATGAAGCGATTCTAGAGCAACAAGCAGATGCAACACCAGAAGTTATTAGTTGTCCAGACACTGAAGTGGACCACTCTAAAGATTTTGAATTATACTTGTCCAGAAATGTACAGTGTAGTCAAATATTAGGTTTATCCACTGATGATGTCCTGATTGAAAGTTGGTGTAGATTACATGACGAAGAGCATTCAGAAAGGGATTGTGACGCTTGCTTGGTCATGTTGGAGAAGACTCGAATTCTGGAACAGCAAAGAGAAGCAACACCCCTAGTGATGAATTGCTTAGAAAATACAATAGCTGAATCAGTTATAGAAGGTAAAGAAGAGGAAACATCCTTCGTTGAGTCATTCTATGGTGAGATTGATAGGAGTTCTCTACTTTACGGTAAGGGTGAGGCAGAGTGCAGGTATGAATATTTTGAAAATTGTGGAGAAGAAACCACTTGTCAGGATAAAGTCTTTGATTCTGATCCTAATATTTTTGATAAGGATAGTGAAACACCTTTCCTTGAGTCATTTTATGGTAAAAGGGAATGGAGACAGGTGGAACAATTCAAATGCACTACTACTGGTGAAGTTCCCATGATAGTAACCCGAGAAATTGTAGAAAACAAAATAAATGCTGATGTACTACTATCTGACTTCTTTAAATTGAATGATCAAATGCAAGAATGTTGCAGGTCAATGGAACTAGATACCTTACTGGATGGAAAATGTTAGTTATTTGATGAACAATTCATGAAAGTTGAAGATGCAGAAAGCTTTGGATTTGTTGTGCATGATCAGACGCCAATCCAATGTTGTTTTAAAAATGAAATAGGGGAGTATTCCTATCAGTCAAAAGTAGTTTCACCTTTGCAGTCAAATGATTTAGAAATGATGAATATCTGTATATCAGGTTATGAAGATACTCATTTAGATGCTGATGTGCAGAAAATTAAAGAAAACATTGAGGTGCTGCCCGAAGTCAAGAATCAGATATACAAGTCAAATGAAGGAACAAGGCTGGATAAAGATGAAGAAATAATTCATCAAGAGCCATACATCCTTCAATTTGAAGGGAGATTTGAAGTTGAGATGAACAATGAGAATGCAAAGCTAAATGGAGGACCAGTTGTCAATGAAGAGGCATGTCCAACAGAGCCAGAAATACATCAAGTTGTATTTCTTCATTCCACAGTAAATGATGTTGAATACTATTTTGATTATGGAAATTCAGGAGATAAGACATGCATATGGATTAATCATGAACATGATGAGATTCCTCAGTTGCTGCTCATTAAGAGTTATTCTGTTAAACACAGTGAATTTAGAATACAAGAATATTTTTCAGAATACAAGGATGAATTTGCTAGGATTAGAACCATAACTAGTGCCTTGATGCTCCTGCACAATATAAGGAAGTATGCAAATATAGTTGTCTTTGGGTCTTTTCATGGGTTTTATTTACCTTGTAGGGTTTGTATATAGTTTGGTAGAGTAGCTGTTTTGTTTCCTTTCTTTGCTTTCTTTTTTTGTTTTTTTGTTGTATCCTTTTGTAGTTAGTTGTTTGTACAGTTTGCTTAGTGTGTTTGCTTTTGTTTGTTTGCTTGTTGAGTTCTATTTTGGTTAGTCAAGATGATGCAACTCATCATCCTAAGAAAATAACTAAATTGTTAAGATTCAAGTGATGAGAACAAATTCATATATAGGTTATGACTCATTTTAAGAAGTACTTGTGATCAGGTCTGTGATATTTTTTTCATCAGGGTGCCTTTTCTTGACTAAAGTGACTCTTTCACATTGACTCACCTAACAGCCTTGGGTTTGTTGAACACACAAGTATAGGTGTTAAGTGAAAAATCTAAAGGGACTTCCTTGCTACCAATACAATCTCCAACCTAAATCAGCAAGTGACCATACCTTGCACACTAAGCTTACATGATGACATTAGATTTATAGACTATAAAATATTGAAAAATTAGAAAAGAAATAAAATTAGGCCATCTAAGTAACTCTATCGGGGCTATAGACACCTGCTGGCAGTGGGGCTATACTTAGGGGGATTGTATAGATAACCTTGCTGGGGCTATGGACGCCTGCTGGTAGCAAGGCTCTATCTAGGTTGGCTATGAGGGATGCTCCCAAACTATGTAGCTTAACATCAGTTACTCATGTTTTCAACTTGCTTTCAAGATGAGGATAATTAATCATTTGCACACACCTGATCCTTTGTTAGCATTGTTGCCATGATGAAAACTTTGTCATACAGAAAGATTATGATGCTTACACGTAGAAAGAGTTAGAATACTATATATGAATGTGATCACCTCACTTGAATCATTAGAATTTTGGTTGTTTTCTTTGGTGGCAAGTTGTTGTGTGGTTACACAACATGCCCCATTTTGACTTGAAAAAACAGGGACCCAACTTTTGCTTGGCTTGTTCTGTGCTTTTTGGCGATTTGGTAAAAGTAAGTCATGTGGATCATCATGCAAGGAGCATGTGGTAAGTCATCATCATGAGGTCAGTTTGTCAAAGTTCATATTTCATTCCAGTAACCTCATATTTAGATAGAGCATCAAATTTCATGCAGGTTTGCCTTTTACATCACCCTGAGATTCGTTAGGATGTGAAAGTTATGAATGGTCAAAGTTTGAGTCAAACCTAATATTTTTAGGGGAGGATCATATTTCGCAACATCAGTCATATTACAGAAGGTCATCCTGATCTAATTTATCACCTGATAATCATTTGGTCTGAATCTCTGGACATCAATCTTAGGTGATAGTGACCTTTACCCATCAATAGCCTTATGTTTCCCGCGAGGATCATATTTCTCAATGTAATCCGATATTTCTCAATATCCTCCTAACGCGAAATATCCCCCCTAAGCCATTATCCTGATGACGTCATTTGAGTTCGATAAACAAAGAAACAAACATGACGATGATGTCATCATCACATTTACTTCTCGGGGGCATATTTCCTAAACATGATCCTGCTCGCATAACATGACGATGACGTTATGGCGCCATAGCGATATAATGAGTGAATATCTGGATGATGTCATCCTGATATTTTTGAATATCACCCGATATTTCAAATATCACCCGATCTTGCGAATATCACCCGATATTTCAAATATCACCCTGCCGCAGAATATCACCCTAGAGCCAATATGCTGATGACATCATTCAATCCCGATGAACAAAGAAAATCACCCTGACGGTGATGTCATCACCCTTTTTATCTCACAGAGGTACGTATCCAACGATCACCCTTTTTAAATAACATGACGGTGACATCATCCTAATCTTTTGGAGGGGGGTCACATTCGTTAATTAGATGACTCATCTTCGTTAACATGATGATGATGTCAGCTTATCCCATTCTGCAAAGGACCTGATATGATGATGACATCATCAATCGACTTGAATTCTGAAGGTCGTCTAATTTCTAACATCCGTCATCTTTTCTAGTATGACTGATCTTTCCTAACATGGCGGTGACGTCATTCTGACCCAATATAAAAAGCTCGACATGACCATGATGTCATCTTATTCGAAGTGTGATATTCCTTAGTATCAGGGTCATATTTCTTAACATCCCGATTTCCTTCAGTATGACAATGACGTCAGCCTTTCACATTTTAACGAAGCCTGTCCATGATGATGACATCATCATCATATCTTGATCTATGAAGAGAGTCATATTAGTTAATATCCCTCATATTAGCTAATGTGCATACTTGGACCCGATAGTTTTATTCAATGGAATTTAGTGAACAGAAGCGCATGTATTGCATATGCATGATCTTATGCATGCGATAACTGAAAATGTAAGGGTTGAATATCATATGAAAGGTCCCCATCACCCTTGGAATACAAAAAAGGCTACCGAAAGGTGAAACTATTTGAAAAATTCAGAGAAACTCAAAAAATTAGGAAATTGTTGATCTTCCCCTTGGCAGGGTCATAACTCCTAGCCATGTTATCAGAATTTAAACTTTTTGGACTCATTGGAAAGATAAACTAGTTATCTAGTTTGAGTTGCCCGGTCACTTAGGCTTAACACCAAGTTACTGAGAACGTGTTGAGCCCTAATTTCGCTCCGAAGGCCTCCGAAAGTGCAATTTACTAAGATGTAGAAAATATAAAAAAATTACATTTTTGATATTTTTATCAAAAATCGCTCAAATGACCCTGGCTGGACCCGATCAGATATTGAAACTATTTTAGGGCCTGACAGCATGTTTTCCAGTCAACGATAGTCACCCGGACCCTCTTGACCACCTATGGGCATTTAGTTGCGCAAATTTTTTCAGATGCTCAATATTCATAACCCGATATATATAGGTTTGCACATTCACAGCCTGATACAATGTAAATGTTTATTTTCTTGCTAGTTATTAAATGATGATGCTTAATTCTTGTCTGTTTGTTGCAGGATGTTGGAGCTGTATGAAGTGGCTGAAAATTGTCAACTGGCAGGCAACATGAACCAGAGCTGGGGAGGATATTATCAAATATGCTGTATGCCAACTGGAAGGTGGACTGAGTCAAAGATACCAGAATATTCTATGCCAGCTGTGTATTTTCCAACTGGCAGGCACGTGCTGTTCATCTAGACCATTGATTGTTCTAGGAGGATCTTGATCCTTGGATCATTGTAACTATTTTCTGGCCTTTGTTCTATAAAAGGGCAGAACTTGTCCAAATTGAGGAGTATGGGAATATCTGGCAAAATAAGGCCAATTACTGTAGAATCAAATAAGAGATCAGATTACTGAGACTAATGAGGATTGAATTGTTGAAATGTCAAGGTTCTTTCTTCAGATCGTTGTAAATGTACTTATTCTAAAGCATACTGAATGGAGATGAAGCTTCAGATTACATCTTGATTGTAAATTTTACGTAATCTTCAAGTTGATTTTTGGATATGTAATGGTGAATGCTGTGTTCAAATAGAAGCACTTTCATTTCATTGCATGTTGTTGTCAACTTTTTCTTTGAAGATTTGCACTGGATCATGCGGATTTGTGGAATGTCCTAGTGAAGTATGATTTCTTATTTTCTTCTCTTCATTGCTGTATGGGAACATGTATGTGGATCAGTGATCTCAGTTAAGTAATTTTGGGAGTCTCATTCTCAAACCCTTTTCCTCATTTTACTTTCATTGAAATCACTTCCATAACTACAAATCATGATAAATAACAAGCAGAATAGACCAATATGCAGACATCTCGTAGATAACTGAATATCATTAGCATATTTGAGCTAAATGCATGTAGTGTTGAAAATATCATCCAAAGAATTGCAAATAATGGTAAAATTCATGCAAATATCAACATGTAGGCACATTATTTGAGTGAATTCATAGTGCGGAGGTAAAATAATTTGGAGATTTATGCAGGGCAGATATAAAGAACAGGATATTTGGAGAAATATTGATGAACTTTACAGAAATTACTAAAGAACGTAATTCCCCTCAATGATTAACAGCAACACATATCAACCACTGAGTAACGTCAGTAGATTATGAACTAATCAACGGAGACTTGGGATCATGAATTCTTTGAATTCATCGCATCTTTCAAGATGAGTAAAGGTTGTTGTGTAACTTTTATTCTATGTGTGTTTATGACTAACATCATCATCAACATAAATTGGCGCTAGAAGGAGGGCCTGAACAAAAAATCTGTAGATTTCTACAAATGTTACATAAATATTTCATCATTTGAGGTTAATGTCTGCAAATATCTCTTATCTGGGAGGTTTTGACTGTATCTTTAAAAAGATCTAGCTCAAAGCTTTAAAGATTCATTGAATTTTCAGAGCTTTCAGAGTTTTATTCTGAGATATGATAGATCTCATTAAAATTTCAAAATCCTAAAAAAAAAAATTGAAAATAGAGTCTCATTTTGATGGATGCATATGAAAATAATTCTCAGGTTAACGTTCCTTTATTTCAGGAAACTTTGAATAGGCAGCTTTATCCTCAGAATTTATTTGACTTTGGTTTATCCAATTGTTGCAGGATACACCAGACTGTGGAACATAGTGAAATTAATTGTCTAACTTTTCTTATAAGGTTGGATCTCTATTTGAAAGGAATAATATTCTTTATAGATGTGTTTAGGGCTGAAGCCTGGCAGGAAAATGAAGCAATTCTGGAGCAACAAGCAGATGCAACACCAGAAGTTATTAGTTGTCTAGACACTGAAGTGGACCGCTCTGAAGATTTTGAATTATACTTGTCCAGAAATGTACAGTGTAGTCAAATATTAGGTTTATCCCCTGATGATGTCTTGATTGAAAGTTGGTGTAGATTACATGACAAAGAGCATTCAGAAAGGGATTGTGACGCTTGCTTGGTCATGTTGGAGAAGACTCGAATTCTGGAACAGCAAAGAGAAGCAACACCCCTAGTGATGAATTGCTTAGAAAATACAATAGTTGAATCGGTTATAGAAGGTAAAGAAGAGGAAACATCCTTCGTTGAGTCATTCTATGGTGAGATTGATAGGAGTTCTCTACTTTACGGTAAGGGTGAGGCAGAGTGCAGGTATGAATCTTTTGAAAATTGTGGAGAAGAAACCACTTGTTAGGATAAAGTCTTTGATTCTGATCCTAATACTTTTGATAAGGATAGTGAAACACCTTTCCTTGAGTCATTTTATGGTAAAAGGGAATGGAGACAGGTGGAACAGTTTAAATGCACTACTACTGGTGAAGTTCCCATGATAGTAACCCAGGAAATTGTAGAAAAGAAAATAAATGCTGATGTACTACTATCTGACTTCTTTAAATTGAATGATCAAATGCAAGAATGTTGCAGGTCAATGGAACCAGATACCTTACTGGATGGAAAATGTCAGTTATTTGATGAGCAATTCATGAAAGTTGAAGATGCAGAAAGCTTTGGAGTTGTTGTGCATGATCAGACACCAATCCAATGTTGTTTTGAAAATGAAATAGGGGAGTATTCCTATCAGTCAAAAGTAGTTTCACCTTTGCAGACAAATGATTTAGAAATGATGAATTTATATATATCAGGTTATGAAGATACTCATTTAGATGCCGATGTGCAGAAAATTAAAGAAAACATTGAGGTGCTGCCCGAAGTCAAGAATCAGATATACAAGTCAAATAAAGGAACAAGGCTAGATAAAGATGAAGAAATGATTCATTAAGAGCCATACATCCTTCAATTTGAAGGGAGATTTGAAGTTGAGATGAACAATGAGAATGCAAAGCTAAATGGAGGACCAGCTGTCAATGAAGAGGCATGTCCAACAGAGCCAGAAATACATCAGGTTGTATATCTCCTTTCCATAGTAAATGATGTTGAATACTATTTTGATTATGGAAATTCAGGAGATAAGACATGCATATGGATTAATCACAAACATGATGAGCTTCCTTAGTTGCTGCTCGTTAAGAGTTATTCTGTTAAACACAGTGAATTTAGAATACAAGAATATTTTTCAGAATACAAGGATGAATTTGCTAGGATTAGAACCATAACTAGTGCCCTGATGCTCCTGCACAATATAAGGAAGTATGCAAATACAGTTGTCTTTGGGTCTTTTCATGGGTTTTATTTACCTTGTAGGGTTTGTATATAGTTTGGTAGAGTAGCTGTTTTGTTTCCTTTCTTTGCTTTCTTGTTTTGTTTTTTTGTTGTTTCCTTTTGTAGTTAGTTGTTTGTACAGTTTGCTTAGTGTGTTTGCTTTTGTTTGTTTGCTTGTTGAGTTCTGTTTTGGTTAGTCAAGATGATGCAACTCATCATCCTAAGAAAATAACTAAATTGTTAAGATTCAAGTGATGAGAACAAATTCATATATAGGTTATGACTCATTTTAAGAAGTACTTGTGATCAGGTCTGTGATATTTTTTTTCATCAGGGTGCCTTTTCTTGACTAAAGTGACTCTTTCACATTGAGTCACCTAACAGCCTTGGGTTTGTTGAACACACAAGTATAGGTGTTAAGTGAAAAATCTAAAGGGACTTCCTTGCTACCAATACAATCTCCAACCTAATTCAGCAAGTGACCATACCTTGCACACTAAGCTTGCATGATGACATCTGATTTATAGACTATAAAATATTGAAAAATCAGAAAAGAAATAAAATTAGGCCATCTAAGTAACTCTATCGGGGCTATAGACGCTTACTGGCAGTGGGGCTCTACTTAGGGGGATTGTATAGATAACCTTGCTGGGGCTATGGACGCCTGCTGGCAGCAAGGCTTTATCCAGGTTGGCTATGAGGGATGCTCCCAAACTATGTAGCTTAACATCAGTTACTCATGTTTTCAACTTGCTTTCAAGATGAGGATAATTAATCATTTGCACACACCTGATCCTTTGTTAGCATTGTTGCCATGATGAAAACTTTGTCATATAGAAAGATTATGATGCTTATACTTAGAAAGAGTTAGAATACTGTATATGAATGTGATCACCTCACTTGAATCATTGGAATTTTGGTTGTTTTCTTTGGTGGCAAGTTGTTGTGTGGTTACACAACACGCCCCATTTTGACTTGACAAAACAGGGACCCAACTTTTGCTTGGCTTGTTCTGTGCTTTTTGGCGATTTGGTAAAAGTAAGTCATGTGGATCATCATGCAAGGAGCATGTGGTAAGTCATCATCATGAGGTCAGTTTGTCAAAGTTCATATTTCATTCTAGTAACCTCATATTTAGATAGAGTATCAAATTTCATACAGGTTTGCCTTTTACATCACCCTGAGATTCGTTAGGATGTGAAAGTTATGAATGGTCAAAGTTTGAGTCAAACCTGATATTTTTAGGGGAGGATCATATTTCGCAACATCAGTCATATTACAGAAGGTTATCCCGATCTAATTTATCACCTGATAATCATTTGGTCCGAAACTCCGGACGTCAATCTTAGGTGATAGTGACCTTTACCCGTCAATAGCCTTATGTTTCCCGCGAGGATCATATTTCTCAATGTAACCCGATATTTCTCAATATCCTCCTGACGCGAAATATCCCCCCTAAGCCATTATCCTGATGACGTCATTTGAGTCCAATAAACAAAGAAACAAACATGACGATGATGTCATCATCACATTTACTTCTCGGGGGCATATTTCCTAAACATGATCCTGCTCGCATAACATGACGATGACGTCATGGCGCCATAGCGATATAATGAGCGAATATCTAGATGACGTCATCCTGATATTTTTTAATATCACCCGATATTTCGAATATCACCCGATCTTGCGAATATCACCTGATATTTCAAATATCACCCTACCCCAGAATATCACCCCAGAGCCAATATGCTGATGACGTCATCCAATCCCGATGAACAAAGAAAATCACCCTAACGGTGATGTCATCACCCTTTTTATCTCGCGGAGGTACGTATCCAACGATCACCCTTTTTAAATAACATGACGATGATGTCATCCTGATCTTTTGGAGGGGGGTCACATTCGTTAATTAGATGACTCATCTTCGTTAACATGATGATGACGTCAGCTTATCCCATTCTGCAAAGGACCTGATATGACGATGACATCATCAATCGACTTGAATTCCGAAGGTCGTCTAATTTCTAACATCCATCATCTTTTCTAGGATAACTAATCTTTCCTAACATGGTGGTGACGTCATTCTGACCCGATATAAAAAGCTTGACATGACCGTGATGTCATCTTATTCAAAGGGTGATATTCCTCAGTATCAGGGTCATATTTCTTAACGTCCCGATTTCCTTTAGTATGACCATGACGTCAGCCTTTCACATTTTAACAAAGCCTATCCATGATGATGACATCATCATCATATCCTGATCTATGAAGAGAGTCATATTAGTTAATATCCCTCATATTAGCTAATGTGCATACCTAGACCCGATAGTTTTATTCAATGGAATTTAGTGAACAGAAGCACATGTATTGCATATGCATGATCTTATGCATGCGATAATTGAAAATGTAAGGCTTGAATATCATATGAAAGGTCCCCATCACCCTTGGAATACAAAAAAGGCTACCGGAAGGTGAAACTATTTGCAAAATTCAGAGAAACTCGAAAAATTAGGAAATTGTTGATCTTCCCCTTGGCAGGGTCATAACTCCTAGCCATGTTATCAGAATTTAAACTTTTTGGACTCATTGGAAAGATAAACTAGTTATCTAGTTTGAGTTGTCCGGTCACTTAGGCTTAATGCCAAGTGACCGAGAATGTGTTGAGCCCTAATTTCGCTCTGAAGGCCTCCGAAAATGTAATTTACTAAGATGTAGAAAATACAAAAAAATTACATTTTCAATATTTTTATCAAAAATCGCTCAAATGACCCTGGCTGGACCCGATCAGATATTGAAACTATTTTAGGGCCTGACAGCATGTTTTCTAGTCAACGATAGTCACCTGGACCCTCTTGACCACCTATGGGCATTTAGTTGCGCGAATTTTTTCAAATGCTCAATATTCATAACCCGATATATATAGGTTTGCACATTCACAGCCTGATAAAATGTAAATGTTTATTTTCCTGCTAGTTATTAAATGATGATGCTTAATTCTTGTCTATTTGTTGCAGGATGTTGGAGCTGTATGAAGTGGCTGAAAATTGCCAACTGGCAGGCAACATGAACTGGAGTTGGGGAGGATATTATCAAATATGATGTATGCCAACTGGAAGGTGGATTGAGTCAAAGATACCGGAATATTCTATGCCAGCTGTGTATTTTCCAACTGGCAGGCACGTGCTGTTCATCTGGACCATTGATTGTTCTGGGAGGATCCTGATCCTTGGATCATTGTAACTATTTTCTGGCCTTTGTTCTATAAAAGGGCAGAACTTGTCCAAATTGAGGAGTATGGGAATATCTGGCAAAATAAGGCCAATTACTGTAAAATCAAATAAGAGATCGGATTACTGAGACTAATGAGGATTGAATTGTTGAAATGTCAAGGTTCTTTCTTTAGATCGTTGTAAATGTACTTATTCTAAAGCATACTGAATGGAGATGAAGCTTCAGATTACATCTTGATTGTAAATTTTACGTAATCTTCAAGTTGATTTTTGGATATGTAATGGTGAATGCTGTGTTCAAATAGAAGCGCTTTCATTTCATTGCATGTTGTTGTCAACTTTTCCTTTGAAGATTTGCACTGGATCATGCGGATTTGTGGAATGTCCTGGTGAAGTATGATTTCTAGTGTTCTTCTCTTCATTGCTGTATGGGAACATGTATGTGGATCGGTGATCTTAGTTAAGTAATTTTGGGAATCTCATTCTCTAACCCTTTTCCTCATTTTACTTTCATTGAAATCACTTCCATAACTTCAAATCATGATAAATAACAAGAAGAATAGACCAATATGCAGACATTTCATAGATAACTGAATATCATTAGCATATTTGACCTAAATGCATGTAGTTTTGAAAATATCATCCAAAGAATTGCAAATAATTGGAAAATTCATGCAAATATCAACCTGTAAGCACATTATTTGAGTGAATTCATAGTGCGGAGGTAAAATAATTTGGAGATTTATGCAGGGTAGATATAAAGAACAGGATATTTGGAGAAATATTGATGAACTTTACAGAAATTACTGAAGAACGTAAGGCCCCTGAATGATTAACAGCAACACATATCAACCACTGAGTAACGTCAGTAGATTATGAACTAATCAACGGAGACTTGGGATCATGAATTCTCTGAATTCATCGCATCTTTCAAGATGAGTAAAGGTTGTTGTGTAACTTTTATTCCATGTTTGTTTATGACTAACATCATCATCAACAAGACCTTGCATTGAGTTATCTCTTTATTATGTAAGTGTAGCTTACGCGTTTCAAGCACCTTGATGGGCTCGATCACTACCACCCTTGGGTCCTTCACCTGTATAGCATTCCAATCAAGCATAGGGATATGATTATCTTCTGCATTAAAATTGTTCAAATAATAAACATGGAAAACATTATGCATCATGGCTAAAGCTGGAAATAGAGCAATTATGTATGTGACTGGGTTGACCTCTTTGAGAACTTTGGATGTCTTCCCAAACTTAATGGAGCTCTTTCAAGGTTTTACCTTTAGAAGGACTTTTTCTTCCACTGAGAAATGCCTTTCTATGCATTTAGCATCCACATAGCTTTTCTATCTATCATTGGTTTCTGCTATCCTTTTCTTAAT
The DNA here is from genome assembly GCA_027924645.1 of Cunninghamia lanceolata. Lineage (NCBI taxonomy): Eukaryota > Viridiplantae > Streptophyta > Pinopsida > Cupressales > Cupressaceae > Cunninghamia > Cunninghamia lanceolata. Next base: position 4,449,822 of record BSBN01000098.1, on the reverse strand, counting down.
CAAATGGACTTGCTTTTCCATTTCTTACAGGATTTTTAGAGAAGGCTAACCCTATCTTCTAGCTTGTCCCAACTTATAGGGGCTCGACACTTTTCTCCATACAATGCTTTGAATGGAGCCATCTTAATAGTAGAATGATAGGAAATATTATAGGTGAATTCCACCAAAGGAAGATAATCTTCCTATTTGTATTGTTGGTCCATGCAATACATCCTCAATAAATCCTCCAACACTTGGTTTACCCTTTCAGTTTGACCATTTATTTTAGGATGATAATCAGAGCTTATATTCAACTAGGTTCCAAGTGAAGAAAATAAGGTTTACCAAAACCTTGATGTCATTTGAGCATCCCTATCTAGATAAGATTCTCAAGAATGCCCTGTAATCTAAAAATCTCTTGAACAAATTTGTGGGCTATGTTGGGTACACCATCCATCAAGTTCTTGGGTATAAAATGTGCAGTTTTAGTGAGTCTATCCACCACAACCAAAATAGCATTATGCATGTTCCTTAACATAGGAAGTCCTTACACGAAGTCCATGCTTATGATTTGCCATTTCCATTTTGGAATTTCATGAGGGTATAAAAGTCTTGTTAGGTGATGGTGTTCGACCTTCACCCTCTAGCTTTCTATACATGTAGCTACAAAACTTGTAGCATCCCTCTTCATTCCTTTCTAAAATATAAGGGTTTCACATCGACAAGTAAGCTTTTTACTCTAGGATGTCCCGAATACAGTGTGGAATGAACCTCCTTCCACACCATATTCCTTAACTCGGAGTTAGGTACATACATCCTTCTTTTATACCTTAATAACCCATCTGGTTCAAGGTAAAATCCATCACATTTTGGATTTTGGGAGTTTTCCAAAAGGGCCTATTTTACCTGCTCGTAAAACTCATCTCCCTTAGACTTTTGTAGTACCCGATTCTTAAAATTAGAATGTATGGAGATCATTGAGGAGATATGTATTCTCCTACTTAAGGCATCTACCACCTAGTTTTCCTTTCCTTGAATATATTTAATCTCTAAATCATAATCTGAGATGAACTTCAACCATCTTCTTTGACAAGCATTTAGATGTGGTTCAGTAAATAGATATTTAAGCCCTTGATGGTCTATTTTTAGCTTAGAGGGTTTTCTGAGCAAGTAGTGTCTCCACATTTACAGTGCATGAATGATTGCTGCCACTTCCAAATCATGAGGGGCACAATTTTTCTCATAAGTTTTCAATTTTCAAGATTCATATGTAATGACTTGTCCATCCTGGACTAGTACACCACCTAAGCCTTCCCTTGAGGTGTCAGTAATGACTACAAATTGACTCTCTGGGTCAGGTACTTTCAAAATTGGTGTTGAAGTCAATTTTTCCTTCAGTTGGTCAAAGGCCTCCTGGCACTTATCTAACCACTCAAATCTCTTGCCTTTCTCCTACAAGGAAGTTATAGGGTATGCAATTTTTGAAAAGCTATTCATAAATTTATTGTAGTAACCTGCAAGGCCCATGAAACTTTAGACCTCATGAACATTACTTGGTACCAACCATTCCAAGATAGCCTTAATCTTAGTAGGGGTCATAGCTATTCCCTTAGCTGAAATTATGTGGCCCAAATACTGTACTTCCTTTTGAAAGAAAGTACACAGAGAGAGATTTCCATATAGTTTATGTGCTCTTAACCTCTAGAGAACACTCCTTAAATGTTGAAGGTACTCTTCCTCATTCTTAGAGTAGATTAGGATGTCATCAAGGAAAACTAGGACAAACTTGTCCAAACAATCCTGGAACACACTATTCATTGAATTCATAAATACGATAGGTGTGTTTGTTAACCCAAAATGTAGGACAATAAACTCATGATGCTCGTACCTTGTTCTAAAGGTTGTTTTATTGATATCCTAATCCTTTAACCTCAATTTGTGGTACCCAGACTGAAGATCGATCTTGGAAAACACATTTGCTCCCCTCATTTGATCGAATAGATCATCAATGCGGGCCAATGAATATTTATTCTTAATTTTTTCATTATTTAACATGTGGTAATCTATGCATAACCACAAGGTACCATCTTTCTTTTTCACAAATATGATTGGTGCTCCCTAGGATGACACACTAGGTCTTATCAGTCCTATATCCAATAATTCTTGCAATCGAGCCTTCAGCTCCATTAACTCTATAGTAGTCATTCTGTATGGAGCTTAAGATATAGGTTCCGATCTTGGAATTATATCTATGGAGAAATAAAAAGATCTTTTAGGAGGTAATCCTGGTAGCTCATCTAGAAATACGTCCTCAAAATATCTAAGAAAAAGATACCTATCCATATCTGATCTCTCCTGATCTAGGAACTCCCTCTTCCCAACTCCATTGAGTTTCTGAGATTCATAAAACATTAAATCATCTTGAAAATTGGTTTCTTGAAAATAATTTAGTTTTTCCATTTTGATAGAAAAAAGTTGACATCCTTTTCTTTGAGCTCTTTTCATTTGTAGGGAAGAAATTTGTCTTAATTTGACTTCCCTAGGGTTCCCTTGTAGAAAGACTTTTTTTCCTAAGTCATCAAGACATTCTACTATTTTAGCATAACAGTCCACTTTGGCTTGATGTCTCCATAACCAATTTATCCCAAGGATAACATCGTATGAGCCTAGTGGACCTACGTAAAGGTTCACTTCAGTAGAGAAACTCAAAAGTTCAACCTTAGCCTCAAACAAGCATTGCTCTACCCGAGCCTTGGTTTGATTTACATATTCAACTAACCAAGTATTTTCCATGTATCTATCCTTTCTACAAATTTTACTTAAAACTTTTGGGGAAACAAAACATTATGTTGCACCAGTATCAATCAAAACTAAAATTGGGAGATGAGATAAAATACCTATAGTTTCAATGGGAGTAATTTGGTATTTGACCTGCCTATTGTCTAAGGCTGCATGTATAGGTTGTTGGAATGCCACCTACTGATAGGGCAGAGGGTTTCCTCATGGCTATGATCCCTGCATCTTGTTAGGACACTAGTTGGCGTAATGATTTGTGCCACATGTATAGCACCCTCCCACAGGTTTGCACCTCTCACAAGGTTTTCCAGAATTGTCTCCATTTTTCATGGAGTGGTTATTACCCTTCTTTCCCCCCTTGGACTCAATTTTCTTATTCTTAGCCCCTTTATCATTTTTCTTAGTAAAATCCTACTTTTCCCCTTTTTCTTAGAAGATTGAGAGGATTAGGACCAATTATACTTCTTTCAGTTCCTTTCCCTATAAGCAGACATAGCTTTCAATTTTTGTTCCTATTTGATGGCCTTCTCATAGACGTGGTTCATTGAAGTGGGACCATGCATGTCAACCTCACCCTGAATCTATGTGTTGAATGCCATAATAAACTTTTGGATATGAAATCTCTCATCCTGTTGGTATTGCGGCACATACTTAAGTCGGCAAGTGAACTTTTACTAGTATTCGTTCATAGATAATTCACCCTGTTTCAGATTCTAAAAATCTATAATCTTTTTGTCATAAAATAGCTAAGGCAACCCTCTTTGCCTAAAGAGTTCCATGAACCTGTCCCAGGTTAGACTTGTAGACCTTAAGCCTAACTCCATCTTTTGTTCATCCACGATGTGGATGCTTCAGCCGCCAACTGGTATGCTCCCCATACCGCTTTAGTGATCTCAATGTAATTTCTTATTTTGAAATACTTTTCCATCTTTGTAAGCCATGCCTCCATGGAATCTCCACTTACAGACCCATCAAACTTGGGAGGCATAATCTTTTTCATGTCCCAGGATAATTCCAAATCCACATGGCTTCTTCTATCCTCTTCTTGTCTAGCCTCAGATTTATTCTCTCTATGCTCACTTTGGGTGGTGTCATTATGACATGCCTCATAATCACCCCCATAATAGGCTTCCTACCTAGGTCCTTGCCGACCCCTAACCTCCTGCTTGAGAGTTCCTACTCTTGCTCTTGTCTCTTGAAGCATAGCAAGGATTTGGTCAAGTTTGGATTCAAAGTGCCCTAAAGGTTTCCCTTCATCCTGGCTATCTCCCATCCTAGTTCTTATCTAAACCTTGCTACAATCTACTTCTCCTAAAGTTTGCAAATTAATCATGGATTAGTTTTCCATATCATTGATTCCATTCATAATATAAATCTATTCTCATTCGTGTAATCTTTAACAAGAAAGGAAAGATTTGCCAGAATTTTCAAATGCATTATAGTTTTCATTAGATTACATATAATCTATCCCAAAATTTACAAAATTATTTTTTACATATTGCTACTGCAAGTCATTATTAGATTGGGATACCTTCCCATGTTCATTTCTCATCTTTGAGAGTTATCAAATCAGTTTTAGGAGGTGGATGTACTCACAGGTACTCATCCACAATCTCCTTATTAATATTAAGAACCTTAGGATTACTTTCCATGATAGGTCCCTTAGGTACAGAGGGTTCTGCTGACTCATTTTTAGAGTTAGGAGGAGCAATCCTAACTTCTTTCCTCAACTCTTGCTTGATGCATTTAACAACATCAGTAAAGGTCTCATCATCATCCAACCATGTGCCTACTAGGCAACTAGTTTGTTCAAGGTGTTTCATTCTTGAGGCTCACTCACTCAAGACCTTAAGGTAATGTAGGTAATTTCATGTTACCGTCTTTTTGGGTGTCATTCTTATCCTTACCATTCTGGCATAAGAACATCCAAACATTAGCAACCGTTAATGTTGGATAAATATAATCATTATGTAGTGCACTCATAGGTCCATGTATTGAACCCAGTAGCTCCGATACCATATGAAACAAGCCATCTCACATTACCCATAAATAACAATAATTAATCAGCTTAACTAAGAGTAAGAATGCATCATGATTAACATAATCATATTAAACAATACAATAATTAAGCATGTTATTCTTTACCAGTATCCAATGGTACCTCATTAGTGAATGATCTTCATTGTACATGTACAAAGTTATGCTCAAAGCATCAAATATAGAAATATACATAATAATTGACTCTCAAGTCATATAAAGTAAAACATTGTATCTGGAACTTTGACATCTGTCTTCATAAGCCTCAGCTTGTCTTCTACTTGGGAAGGAGAACATCAATCAAGTGCTTTTCCTCCAACCACAAACTGGCGGTCCCCCGAACAACTTCCTACCTAGAAGTGGCCCTACCCTTCATGGAAGGTATAGATAAAAGGAACCATTAGGTTTGCCATCTAAGTATCTGGTGTTGTGTCCTTCATAATGTCCCATGGTTACACATCAATAGATCCACTCTAACTATGTATAACCCTATTGGAGATATTATGCTATCTAGAGCACAGTGGATAGACAATGCATGCAGAGACAGATGCATTACTTTGGCCAAAGAATTACATACATAAACATTACACAATGAGCATTTTCATATGTCCACCACCTCGACTCGACTTAGAAGTTGTGTTGTCCTATAGTAAATATAATTTGATGTTTCTAAGTCTTGGATAAATAATTTCAATACTATCTTAGTCCATTCCTTGGACATTCAACTCCTATCTTGGAAGCACATTCATTAATGTCTCGTTGCTTAAGCAATAGGGAACCTATGACTCCACATCACTCTATTATCATACTTTCATAATGATATAAGTTCAATCATGTTTTTGACTCCTGACCTTACTTGGTTGATGTTTACATTGTTTACCTTATCCCAAGGTTTATTGTCAATTCATATCATCAAGAAGGGTACTTTTAGTGGTCCATTGGGTTGATTTCAAATAAAAGGTTATATCTCAAGGAATTTACTTGGATCCCTGATACCCTATACTTTGTTTAAGAAGTATTTCCATTTGCAAGAAGATGGCGTTCATTTGCATTATAATACAAATATTCATAATGGAATAGGGTTGGCTTTTATAATAAAGTAAGTGACAAGCAAGAATAACTTTTCCAAAGGAAACATGGCATGCATTCATTTCTACCAAGGAAACAATACCATTTACCTTATATTAACCCTCCTACTTCAACGAGGTGTTATTAAATCATTACATGCATAGCATGCACCAAGATTATCATATTATCCATACTTAACAGTCGAGAACTGTTATAAGTTAACCTCAAATTTGATATATACGAAATTTAAGTGCACTCAACACATACAAAGGTTTAAGATTGTCAACAGGGTGGTCATTGTTCTTATACGGGTCTGGCCATTTTCATTATCAGATACAAAACATGATAGCATAGTTATCATGTGTAGATACCCTCGCAGGTTCTCACATAGTCATCATTATATAAATATATATTGATGGCCTCTCGAGCTCTTAACAGTCATTATATAATAATGCCCTTACGGGTTCTTAAACAATCATTATATAGGAATGCCCTCATGGGATCTTAAACTGTCATTATATAGAAATGCCCTTGTGGGCTCTTAAACTTTAATAGGGAAGCTTCAAGACAAAGAAGATAGTTTTAATCTTGCCAACGGGAAATGTTAGTCTTGGATGCATAGCTTGCGTGGACTACGGCCTCAAAGTTAGCCGAGTAACACCATGTCCCAAAGGCTACATATGACAATGCAAGGAAAGATCTTGTGGCCTCAAACCAATAATGATAGTTTATAAACCATGTCTACCATCATAGTAAGTGAAAATATCAATATATATGGCCTTGAAGGCCATTAACAATAAAATACTAAGCTATGAGTTGACACAATAAACATAATCTTATTAGTAGAGATAATTCACTAAACACTATCGAATTCAATTTGATATACCTCATGGATTCATACCTGTAGGTGTATACATAGTCATATCAGGGTATTGTTGAAAAGATTTCAAGCATACGTAGAAACTAAGCTCTCTTGCTCACCATGCTGCTATTGTAGCTATGTGTTCGCTTAGGCCCTCTAACTTCCCTACCATTCGACACCCGAAAAACTTACCAAAAGAAAATTTTTGTCAATTGTTATCATTGATACCTTTTTGCATGTTCACATAATTATTTACATGTCAGTAGAGTTTACCACCTCATTGGATCCAAAGATAATCCTAGCCCATCACCACACGGGTCTGCATAATGAGCTTGAGTATCACTACCACTCAACCTCCACTTTCTCTCTCCACTTCTCGTGGGTGGTGGCTACCAAGTGCCAATAGATAACAAAAATAATATAATAAATATAATATGGATGCCAAGGTGATTGACCTCTAAGGAGGTTAAAACCATTATAACACATATAATTTCCCTTTACATGATAATAACAGTTATCAAATAACCACAATGTTATCCAAAGTTAACATCATTAAAAATGATGGTACATTAATTAAATATGATTTCAGGGTCGAGTACCACTCCCCCTAACATGGCTATGACAACGATAAGTAAAATATAAAAGATATAATATTCACAAATCTTAATTCAGAAAAGAATAAGGAATCAAGGGAGATCTTGATAACTTGATGAAATAGACAAATGACTCAATGGATGTTCTACGAACATCATTAAGTTAAAACAACATAGATGGAAATGAGAAGGAAAAAGTTGTCAACCGATACTGGAAAGAAAATGACTAACAACGAGAGACACAACTCACTCTAACTTGCAAGGATTCTTAAGGACAAAATTAAATACTTAGATGGCAATCTAACCTTTTTCCCAATGTCTATCTCATCCTCTCAGTTTATATTCTCCTTCCATATTCAAAGGAAGATCATTATTCTTGATCACACTCACCATTATAAAACCATGATTATTGTATCTTTATGTGATTCATAAATCATAATAATTAAATAATCATATCAACATGTAACCTAATGTCTAACTAACATTAGTCAGTATCCACATAATCAATGATTAAATCTGATATTGTCCACAAACATCTAATCATTAAACTATGGTTAATTGTCCTGATTATCACACAAAAGTAAGATTAAGCTAAATTAGAAGTTGGGGATGTAACATTCATCATCTCATCTTGTGAAGGATGTTCATCTACATGAGAGCTTCATCTCTAAGGTGATATCTATTTTATGTTTGAATCAATCATTTATCATTTGTTTTTCCTCTGTCCTTTAAGGATACACTCTGTCTATCTAACAACAATGTTGGAAGGCTTGTATGCTATTTCAGGGCTTGACTGAGACAAGCTCATAAGCACCACAACCCCCAACCCCTCTCTTGTGATTACAGGTGACATGTGTTGTATGCTACAGAGTAAAGTTATAAGGAGTATTGTAGAGTGTAAGGATCCTAGATCCAAAAGAAAGAGTAAAAAAGAGTAGAATCAGGACAAGGGTGCTAGTCCCTATGTCCTCCAAGTTTGCAGAGTTGGAAATTAATGAAACAGTGATAATAAGCATCAGAAAAGATCTGGAAACCCTCGATAAAAATACTACATTGGATGCTAGTGGGAGTCCCTCCGTCCTCGGCATTTTTGAATCTTGAATTTCTAAATCTAGTATTAATCTAATCTTCATCTAGTATCTTGGTCCACAAGCATTTGTCAAAATTTGTTTGTTTATTTATGATTTTGCAATAATTAGGGTTTTGAGCATAATTGGGCTTAAATTAACACAATAATCATTAATTTCCAAATTTCCCTATCATTATAAGTCATGACCAACCTGTAGGTGAATCCTCTTGCAAAAGTTGAGATTCAACTCAGTTAAATGTCCTTGAATGTGTGTAGTGAAAGGAGAATTTAGGCATATCATTCATCAAACCCTTTTCCCCCTTTTTCATACATTACAAATTTAATAATAGGATAGAAAACATCATCTAAAACAAAAAAAATATAATCTTGTAAGCACATATATCTAACATTTAAGTAGAAAAAACATAATGGAAAAACACACCTTAAAGAATGTGCTACAAAAATCACATGAAATGGTTATCAAACTAGGGTTTCTGATATTTTTGGAAAAAATGGAAGGCTTTGCTACTATTTTGACTATTGCAGCTATGGTAGGATTTTCAAAATGGACTAAATTTCATCTTTTTAGACTTACATTGTGGTTTCATGGTCTTCCATGCATATTTGATTAATGTTTGTGTGTAGGGATATTACCTATGGCTGCTAGGGTTCTTGTCTTTAGTATCACATTATAGGCATGCCTTTTTCTAATGAATCCATGAAGTTATCCTATTGAGTTAGTCATTAGATCATCAAGGAAAGCATTATGAGGATACTATTAGGGTGTCATGAGTGGAGGGTAACCTTGTCGATCATCCAAAACCCTCATTATCACTATCAAAAGCATGGAAAATTGTGATAGTCCTAAGATTGTAGCATAAACAAGAAGATGTCTTATTCATAAGCAAAGACCCTGGTTTTCATCAGCAATGTTCTCTCTATTTCTCTCTCCTTATGTGTTAAAGTACATTGGTCACTAATGTAGGTGCATAGAATGTGGGTAAGAATTTCATCTTTTGTTTCAAATTACAAAAGGAATAGGCATAAAGAACAAGATTGCAAATTACAAGTTCCATGAATAATTTGTATAAAAATAACCATTATTATTTTATGTCCAAAATGAACACCACCACTAATAAATGATCCACTCACCTAAGTCAATACATTTTTGGGGGTGTTGTATCTCATGTATACTTGTTGTTAAGCACATATACAACTTATAGTGGTTTATTGTCACATGTTGTAAGCCATGTATGTGAAGATGAAAACATAGTTTATCCATTTGCATGAGAAAGTAAGGGATATAAAATGTATTGATGACATGAGAAACACTACTACATAATCTTAAGTGTTGTAAATATGCATCTTCTTATTTCATCATGGTGTGCTTCATTGTAGCATGAATCACTTGCTGTAAACATGTACAATTATAACATGTTATGCACATCACAAATGAAGGAATTTTAAGCACATCACAAATGAAGGAATGTGATGATTACAAGATGTGCACAAAATGGATTTTTTGATAAGGCTTAAAAGAAACTTTCAAGAAAATGCAATTGGTGGGTGTAAATCCAAATTCCACAACATTATCCACCATCCTCCTTGCCTATGCCAAAACAGGATCTTTGGAATAGGGTATAGACAACCATAAAAGCATAAAGGATATACAATTTTTTTCATATGTTGTATTTGCAGCTGCCCTAGTAGACATGTATGCAATGTGTGGAAGCATAGACAAGGCATGTGAATAGTTTGGCATGACACCTCAAAGATATGCCATCTCATGGAATACAATGATTGCACAATATGCAAAAAATGGATTTTTTGAAAAGGCTTTATAAACTTTCAAGAAAATGCAATTGGCATGTGTAAAAACAAATTCTATAACCTTTGTAAGCATCCTCCCTGCCTGTGACAAATTAGGATCTTTGGAACAAGGCATGGACAACCATGAAATAATAAAGGATAAAGGAATTTTAATAGATGTTTTAGTTACAACTACCCTAGGAGACATGTATGGAGAGTGTGAAAGCATAGAAAAGGCACATGAACTATTTGACATGATGCCTCAAAGCAATGCTATCTCATGGAATGCAATGATTGCACGATATGCAAAAAATGGATTTTTTTGAAAAGGCTTTATAAACTTTCAAGAAAATGCAATTGGCACATGTAAAACCAAATTCCATAACCTTTGCAAGCATCCTCCCTACCTATGCCAAATTAGGATCTTTGGAATAGGGCATGGACAACCATGAAAGAATAAAGGATAAATGAAATTTGATAGATGTCATAGTTGCAACTGCCCTAGGAGACATGTATGCAGAGTATGGAAGCATAGAAAAGGCACATGAACTATTTGACATGATGCCTTAAAGAAATGCTATCTCATGGAATGGAATGATTTCAAGATATGCACAAAATGGATTTTTTCAAAAAGGCTTTAGAAACTTTCAAGAAAATGCAATTGGCGGGTGTAAAGCCAAATTCCACAACCTTATCCAACAACCTCCTTGTCTATGCCCATATGGGATCTTCAAAACAAGGTATGGACATCCATCAAAGCATAAAGGATATGGGAATTTCATCATATGTTGTAGTTGTAACTGCCCTATGAGACATGTATGCAAAGTGATGAAGCATAGACAAGCTAGGTGAACTGCTTGACATGATACCTCAAAGAAATGCTATCTCATGGAATGCAATGATTGCAAGATATGCACAAAATGGTTTTTTTTATAAGGCTTTAGAAACTTTCAAGAAAATATAATTGACAGGTGTAAAGCCAAATTCCACAACCTTAGCCAACATCCTCCTTGTCTATGTCCAAATGGGATCTTTGGAATAGGGTATGGACATCCATAAAAGTATAAAGGATATGGGAATTTTGATAGATGTTGTAGCTGGAACTGCCCTAGGAGACATGTATGCAAAGTGTGGAAGCATAGACAAGGCACATGAACTATTTGATATGATGCCTCAAAGAAATGCTATCTCATGGAATGCAATGATCACAAGATATGCACAAAATGGCTTTTTAAAAAAGTCTTTAGAAAATTTCAAGGAAATACACAAAAGAAACTTTCAAGAAAATGTAATTGGCATGTGTAAAACTGAATTCCACAACCTTATCCAACATCCTCCTTGCCTATGCCAAAATGGGATCTTTGGAACAGGGTGTGGACAACCATCAAAGCATAAAAGGATATAGGAATTTCATCACATGTTGTATTTACAGCTACCCTTGTAGACATGTATGCAAAGTGTGCAAGCATAGACAAGGCGCGTGAATTGTTTGACATGATGTCTCAAAGAAATGCACAGTCTCATGGAATGCAATGATTACAACAGGATTTATAAAGTTTCAAACAAATACAATTGGCATGTGTAAAACCAAATTCCTATAACCATAATTGATCAGCATATTATATTTAATGTAAACTTTCATATACATAATGTCATGAACATAACATATAGTCTATATATAAAGCCATATAGGCATATACAATGATATACATCGCTAACATACAAAAGTATGTATACAAAGCCATCTAGGCATACAAAAAAATGTCCCAAAATCTAATTCCCTATGAACTTCTATCAAATAATCAGTGGCCCTTTCTTGGTTGTAAAGATGGAGAGTCAATTAGTGACTCATCCTCTCTCTCTCATCAACTAGACCTCGACAAAGATTTTTGAAGCTCTGCCTGTTAATACAATCAAACAATATCCACATTAGTATAGAAAACATGAAATATATAACATGACATATATGTAATCAATCACTTACAACTAGTTGATGATCCCTCTCAATCATTTTTGTCTCTCTTCATCCATATCTAGATGGGTTGGAGTTGTGACCTCCTATGAGAAGCATCAAGAAGCAAAATTGAGTAAACATGAATATCATTTATGCACATTAAATTACATGAGATAAAACAAGAAATACAAAATGACATTTACATGTCACTAGCTCATATCTTGGTCAAAGGATTTACAGACAAAATAGTTGTAGCATTGCCAACCTCTGTTAGCTGATGAAGATGAGGAGGAGTCTCCATATTCAACATCTAAAAATAGAGTTCAAGGTTATTTGACCAAAATAGATACATAACATTATGTAAATGCATAATGATTACAAATAATAAAATTTACCTCAGTGAAATTGTTTCTACATGCAGGAGACCAAGGAAATCATGGTGGTGGTGGTGAAGCTCCCTGCTCATTATCAAATTGTCACTAAATAAGACTACCATTGATATATATACTATATTTACGATCTTGTGATAAATTACATACCTATTTACTAGACCTCGTCTCATAACCCTACATCAGATGGTTAATGGATGTAGGATGAATACTTTGACCCCAAAATTTCATAGTGCAGACAATTACATACATTAATTTTTACTTATAATATAGATAGTCATATAATTAATTAAAAATTAAAAATACAAATATATTAAATCAAGATGAGCCCTGTGAAAATTACTTGGGAGTCAATACAAAATGTATGCTGTAAGAGGTCATCTGTGAGAACAATATTATCCAATATATATGTGTCCATCACTGGTTGTTACCCCTGTGTCGTAGCATCCTGATACTCTACAACATCATCCATATCACCTAAATGGTGAGATTCCTAGGTCCCATAATTGCACAAGTTCCCACATGAACTACAAAGATGTGGGGACAAACAATGCCTACTGCTCTCACCCTTATTGGCTTGGGTAAGATCATATCCATGTGCTAGAGACTAGGTGAGAGAACTCAATGAATGCAGTGTCTCCATCTCCACACTCTCCTTCCAAGTTGAAGGGAGTGAGATATGTGTTGGCCTAATGAGGAGTCTAGGTACACAATTCTAGTCTCGATGTGCCCCCTATCTATCTTGGGTAGAGCCACCACCTCTACCCTGGAGCTCTCGAATGTTGAAGTAATTAGGAATCTAGCTAAGGACAAACTCACAATAGAGTTTCTTCAAGAAATATAGTGACGCCTCATTGTTATTACAAGGACGCTCATCAAAGATGATGTACCATCTATCCCAAAAGTTTTGGGATATACCATTGTACACACACCAATGAATTTGTAACCATTTGCAACTCTCTTCTAGTGTTTGGCTAGTTTTAGGATTGATAAAATGTGAACATAATTGAGATTTTGTAATTTTTTGTCCTGTAATTATTGGTAAGACAATTTTTCAGCATAGTATTTCTGATTCCTCTCCCTATAGTCATTCCATTTGATGATTTGGTTTGTCACTGATTCAATATGAGAAACAATGACCTCTAATGACTTGGTAAGGGCTCTCCTATGATCGGTGCTTGCATTTGGAGTATTTAATTTTTCAATTAGGGTTTCAAGATGTTTTTTGTTTTTTCAATTCGCCCTAAATAGTTTTCTTATGTGTCTCTTTGATGGTGAGGATGTGAATGTGGGGGGTTTTGAGGGTTCTCCTTAGTTTGAAGGGGGTTGTTTTGAGCCTCCTCTGCTAGATTAGGGTTTTGTGGTGGCTCATTGGTTACAAATTCAAGATAAAAATCTAATCAAAACATTACAAAATTAAACAATTATTTTCAAATTCAAAAAAAATAATTAAACCCCACCTTATTTAGCTGCTACACCCTCTACACTTCATCTACAACATCCTCAGGAGTGGGATTGGTGAGGTGGTATCATGAAATTGTTAATTTCTCTTTGAAATTATTGTTTCTAAGTCTCCTACAATGTGCTTGTGTTAGCAGAAGTGAAACCTATGGCTAATTTTTGCAAATCAGCCGCCAGTTTCACTTTTTGCTCTTTTTATTTTTATTTTTAAAAATCTAAAATGTGAGCATGTTATAATGTGCCTATGTTATAACACATTCATGTTTTAGGTTCTATAATACCGACCCATAATGTGAGTGCATTATAATGTACTCACGTTATAGCTTATATGGGACCAAAAAGTGGTTGTGGCCACTTTTTGGTCCCTCAACTAATATGTACTTACCCCATTATTAATCCATACTACTAGTTCAAACATACTTTTATTGATAACATTCACTAATATAAAAATTGAAGCCCCTATAATTCACAAAGCACATTTACACTCTCAAAATTAAAAGAAAACTCATTATCCTAGATTTTCTAAATAAATGTCTTTTCCCATATAGAATATTAACTACGCTTCTAAATGCAATGTCATAACATCTTTCAAATCAATATTTAAACTATGACTCACATGAATCATAAATGAAATAGAAGGTTAGAATATGCTAATACATAGGTTATAAAGGAAAGTCTTCTAACAAAGCTTAGTTATATCCTTTAACGATGAGAAGAGATTAGAAGATACAACTAAGCTATGTGTTGTCAAAGGATTGTTGTCGTAATTGCAAGTTCCATTAAACTAGAACTACAAATAGAATTAATCCAAAGTTCAATTGCATGTTCAAAGAGGAAACATAGAGCATATGAAGCTCAGAGTAATGTATAAATGAAAAAGTAACTAGCATATTTATATTAAATATAATATATCTAAAGGATTCTGAGAGATATCCTTCTCGAGGTGCCTAATGTTAGGATTAAAAAAATAGGTGCCTCGAGAAGGATATCTCTCAACATGCTTTAGATATATTATATTTAATATAAATATGCTAGTGGCATTCAGAGCGCAAGCCTAATTCTAACTATATTATATATCTTAAGAATTATTATAATTATATTATATATATTATTATAATATATTATATAATAATTATAATTTATATATTATATTCTATATAATAATTATAATTATAATGAACTATATTAATTTTGAAGGTTCAAATGAAAGTTAGATTTAGAATTATGGTTTAGTTTAGGGATTGGGTTAGGATTACACTTATAAATAGCATTAGATATAGGGTTAGGCACATAAATTATAACCATAATTGTAACCCTAATTTTTTAATTTATTGTAATACTAACCCTTACCTCATTCTAACTTTAACCATAATTCTAACCCTAACACTAACCCTAATTGAAACCCTAACCTTAACCAAGTTGCTAATTTTACTCCTAACTATAATTCTAAACCTAACCCTAATCCTAATTTTAAACCTAACCCTAACCTATATTCTAACCCTAAACATAGCTCTAATTTTAACCTTAGCCCTAACCCTAACTTTAACTTAAGCTTGACTATAATTCAAACCCTAACCCTAACCATAATACTAACCTAAACCCTAATTGTTCACTATAACTCTAATTCTAATTTGAACCCTAACCCTAACTATAATTCTAATTCTTACCCTAATTCTAAGAGTGGCCCACATTAATTCTAACCCTATATCTAATAGGAACCCTAATCCTAACTCTAACCCTAACCCTAACCCTAATTCTAATCATAGTTCATTGATTCTACCCTAACTATAACCCTACTTTTAAATCTAACAATAACCCTTATTCTAACCATGACCTTAATTCTAATTCTAACTATGATTTTAACCCTAACCCTAACCTGAATTCTAACCCTAATTCTAATTCTAAACATAACCTCAATTCTAACCCTAAGACTGATCCTAATTGAGACCCTAACCCTAACCTTAATACTATACTTAACCCTAATTGTAACCCTAATCCTAACTCTAATTCTATCATTAACCTTAATTCTAGTTGTATCCCTAATTCTAACCCTAACTCTTGCTATAACCCTACCCCTAACTTTAGCTCTAATGCTTACCCTAACTCTAATTCTTACCATAATTCTAATAGTAACCCACTTTAATTCTAACCCTAATACTAATAGGAACCCTAATCCTAACACTAACCCTAATTCAAATCATAACCCTGACTCTACCCTAACTATAACCCTAATTTTAACCCTTACCTTAATTTTCATTCTAACTATGATTTTAACCTGAACCCTAACACAAATTGTAACCCTAACTCTAGCCCTAACCTTAACTCTAACTGTAACTGTAATGCTTACCCTAATTTAGTAAACCTAACTCTAACTCCAATCATAACCCTAATTATAACCCTAACTGAATTCGAACATTAACCCTAATTCTAATCATAACCCTAACCCTAATTTTAACCCTAGCATTAATTGCATTTCTAATTGTGATCCTAACTCTAATTCTAAACCTAGCTTTAATCCTAATTTTAAATCTAACACTAACCCTAACCCTAACCTTAATACTATACTTAACCATAATTGTAACCCTAAACCTATCTCTAATTCTAACATTAACCCTAACTATAGTCATATCCCTAATTCTAACCCTAACTATAAATCTAATGCTTACCCTAATTCTAATAGTAACCCACCTTAACTCTAACACTAATACTAATAGGAACCTAATCGCAATCCTAACTCTAATTCTAAACTTGACCCTAATTCTAATTTTAAACCTAAACCTAACCCTAACCCTTATTCTAACCCTAAACTTAGGGTTGTCTAATTTTAACCCCAAGCCTGACTAAAATTCAAACCGTAACCCTAACCTTAATACTAACCTTAACCCTAATTGAACTCTAACCCTAATTGTAACTCTAATTCTTACCCTAATTCTAAGTGTATCCCACCTTTATTCTAACCCTAATTCTAATAAGAACCCTAATCCTAACTCTAACCCTAACCCTAACCCTAATTCTAATCATAACATTGATTCTACCCTAACTATAACCCTAATTTTAAATCTAACAATAAACCTAATTCTAACCCTTACCTTAATTCTAATTCTAATTATGATTTTAGCCCCTAACCCTCACTCTATCCCTAACACTAACCCTAATTGTATAAGATGTTATAGAATATCTTGGTGAGTCCAAGATATTCTATAACATCAACCTTAATACTAATCTTAACCCTAATTGAACTCTAACCCTAACTCTAATTTGAATGCTAACCCTAATTGTAACTCTAATTCTTACCCTAATTCTAAGTATATCCCGCCTTTATTCTAACCCTAATTCTAATAGGAACCCTAATCTTAAATCTAACCCTAATGCTAACCCTAATTCTAATCATAACATTGATTCTACCCTAACTATAACCCTAATTTTAAGTCTAACAATAAACCTAATTCTAACCCTTACCTTAATTCTAATTCTAACTATGATTTTAGCCCTAACCCTATCTCTATCCCTAACCCTAACCCTAACTATAACTCTAATGCTTACCCTAATTTAGTAACCCTAATTCTTATCCTAACCCTAACCTCAATTCTAACCCTAAGACTGATCCTAATTGAAACCCTAACCCTAGCCTTAATACTATACTTAACCCTAATTGTAACCCTAACCGTAACTCTAATTGTAACATTAACCCTAATTATAGTCATATCCCTAATTCTAACCCTAACACAAACCCAACCCTAATTATAATCTTGACCCTATCCCTAATTCTAATTTTAACCTTAACCCTAACCCTTATTTTATCCCTAAACATAGCTCTAGTTTTAACCCTAACCATAACACTAAGTCTAACCCTAATACTGACTATAAATCAAACCCTAACCCTAGCCGTAATACTAACCTAAACCCTAATCATAGATTTAACCCTAATTCTATCCTAAACCCTAACCCTAACCCTAATTATAGCCCTAACTTTTAATTCAAACCCAAATTGTAATGATAACCCTAACCTTAATCCTGACAATAATGCTAACATTAGTTCTAATTCTAACCCTAACCCTAATTCTAACCATAACCCTAATTCTCTCATTAATTGTAACCTTAACCCCAACCCTAATTGTAACCCTTACCATAATTCTTATTGTAATTAATTCTAATTATAACCGTAACTCTACTTCTAATACTAACCCTAACCCTAACCCTAACTCCAAGTTTGATTCAAACCTTAACCCTAATTCTAACCCAAATTCTAATCCTAAACCTAACCTTATTTCTAACACCAACCCTAATTCTAACTATAATTCTAAGTCTAATACTTACCCTAACTCTTTCCCTAATTGTAATTGTAACCCTAATACTAACCTTAACCCTAACCTTAGTTCTAACTGTAACTATAACCCTATTTACAACCATAACCATAATTCTAACCCTAACCATAATTGAACTTTAAATATAGTTCTAATCCTAACTATAATTGTAATCCCAACCCTAACCCTAACCCTAATGCTAATTGTAATTGTACCCCTAATTATAATTCTATTTATAACTGTAAACCTATCCATAAACATAATTCTAACTACAACCCTAATTTTAATTGTAATTCTATCTCTACCTCTAATTGTAATTGAACTCTAATTCTAATTAAACCCTATCCCTAAGACAAATTCTATTCGTAATCACAATTCTAATTTTGACTCTAATTCTAACCCTAACAATAATCCTAACCCTAATCGTAGGCCTAACTTCTAATTTCAACCCAAATTGTAACTATAAACCTAACCCTAATGTTAATCCTAATATTAATTCTAACCCTAACCCTAATTCTACCCCAACTGTAATTCTACCCCAACTGTAATTCTACCCCTAGATCTACTTAACCTTAATTCTATTCCTAATTCCAATCCTAATCCCTATCATAACCCTAACGCTAACTCTAATTCTAAACCTAAACCTAATTCTAAAAATAAACATAATTTTAACCCTATTTTAATTGTAACACTAACCCTAGTTCTAATTCTAAAAATATATAAGCCTAACCCTAACCCTAATTTTAACACTAATTCTAACTATAACCCTAACCCTAAAGTTTAGGCCAATGCTAAACCTAATTCTATTCCTAAATCTAACCCTAACCCCAACCCTAATTTTAACCATAGTTCTATATAGATATAAATGTAAATGACCTTTGTTGTTTTAATTCAATTAAAATTGATTTTATTTCTATTAAAACTAAAGGATTAGCTCTTCCCTTAACCTTATTATTCATTTGTTTGTAATGCATACATAGAGGAGATTCTCACATAAAATGGGTACGTTTTATTTGATTTCAAATTATCATAGTTCATTATATCCTCATCTAATTATTGTAATTGAATTACTAAAAAATTAAAGAATAATTACCCATGTATGTGAGTTTAAGCCAAGACATTATAATGCAAGTTTTTTTTGAAAAATAATGAACACCACCAATTTAATATAAAGAACATTATTTATATGTCTAGGTTTACTCCATATTTGTAACCCTAATTCTAAATTGAATTTAAATTTGAACCCTAACCCTAACCCTAATTGTAGCCCTAACCTCTAATTTGAACTGAAATTGTAACTATAACCTTAACCCTAACATTAATCTTGATAGTAATTATAACCCTAACCCTAATTTTTATGTCTAGGTTTACTCTTTATTTGTTTGTTTTTTATTTTCTCTTTCTATGTTTGTCATTGCTTTGTTTACTCCATATTTCTTGTAATGAGTAAATTTTGTTACCAATTAAATTTAAAAAAAAAACAAATTAAAAAGATAAATAAATTAAAAAATAAATATTCTTAGAACATTTTATTAAAATAATATTAAATTTAAATACTTATCCTCCAACAAAATTAATAATTGAATAAAACAAAAAAAACATGTATTTTAATTAATTACTATTTGATCAAATATCCATCCAATATGATAGATATATTTTTTATTTTCTCTTTTTGTGTTTGTCATTGCTTCATGTTGACTTTACAGTTAGGATATCTTAGGTGAACCACAAATTATTTTTTTTGCCAAAACACAATAAGAATTTTAAGGAATTTAACTAATTTATAGGATCAATCCCCACCAAAACAACCTCCCAACATATCATCCAATGAGAATTAAAAAATAACATTGAGTTAAATAAGTATATCACAAGGGTAAATTAATAAGTTTGAATATTTGAAACTTATCATTCAAAATAATTTAACTAAATTCATAAATTCATTTAATAATTGTTATTTGATGATTTGAATAAATTAACACTATTGATATTAATAACAATGTTCCATTAGTAGTGATCATAATTTAAAAAATAATTAAATTTCTAAATAGTTATTATACATTCTTAAATAAATTCTTAAAATTAATTATTAATTTAAAAGGCATGTAAATAATTAAAACTAATAAATTCTAAAAATTAAAACTTAATTTTAAGAGCATGTATTAAAATTAAATTTAAATTTAAAATGCATGTTTGTTTTTTCTAAAATTAAAACAAGACTTGGATAAGTCAGCTAAAAGTACACTAACTAAATAAGAAAGAACAAACAAAGTATAGTAATGAGTAAATATAGCCCTTTCATTATTTTCTTGTCATTTCTTGTAATGAGTAAATTTTGTTACCAATTAAATTAAAACAACAAAAACAAAAAATAAAAAAACAGATTAAAAAGATAAATAAATTAAAAAATAAATATTCTTAGAACATTTTATTAAAATAATATTAAATTTGCTGATGATGGCATGGTTCGGTGGTTAAGTCGCTCAGGATGTAGTGGCGGCCACCAGAGTTCAAACCCCCGCTGGGCCAACGAGCTCGCAAGGCTTTACGCCTTCGCTGGGCCAAGGAGCTCGCAGGTTTGAAGTGTTCTTCCTAGGGGATGAGGTCCCCCAGTTGTGGCCTCACCGGTTCATTGCTCCGGGCAAAAGCATTCGCGTGGAGCCGGAGGGCGTGTCGCACCAGCGTCGCCGGTCACGTTAAAAAAAAAAAAAAATATTAAATTTAAATACTTATCCTCCAACAAAATTAATAATTGAATAAAACAAAAAAACACATGTATTTTAATTAATTACTATTTTATAAAATATCCATCCAATATGATAGAGATATTTTTTATTTTTTCTTTCTACTTTAAAAAATTAGAAAAAGTGGATAACCAATGGAAAACTTCATTACATTTCCTAAACAATAAAATTATAGGACTGAATTTCACATAGTTCCAACTAAGAATGGAGAATGATTTTTGAAGAAAAATGAGAAATTTTCAATCTTCATTGCATAAATTCAAAAGTGTTGCAAAGCATAATTATATTTTCAGGTTTTGTAAGGAAAGGTAATGGATACTTGGGTCAGGGTGAGTCCACAATATTTTTTATATCTTTGATAAATATTAATTTAATGTTTTACTTTTTGCAGGTCTATTGAATTGAAATAAGAAGTTTATAATGCTGAAATTTTTTAAGAAAAATTCTTGGAAGCTTTGTGAGTCCAAGATATTCTATAACATCAAATCAACCCAACTTTATTGAATTGAAATAAGAGGTTTCTTAATACTAATTTTTTTCCTTTTGTTCTAAAATTTGTTAAAGATTAGTATGTGAAAAAGAAAGATTGTAGTAAATGAAAAAAAGAAGATTTTCTTTATTTAATGACTGCATTTTTCTTAACAAAAATTAACCTGGAATAATTTTTACAGGTTCCCTTAGTGAAAAAGTTGAAAAAGCTCTCCAATAATATAGTCCTGAGCTACATGCATGAGCTTCTACAAACCTTAGTGCCTAAAATGAAAATGAAATCTTGTGGCCAAGAAGGATCAAAAAATGCCATTTTTTTCTGCATTTTGTCATAGGCACATGCCCATGCATTTAGTCCACATCCCATTCCATATTTCTATATGATCTCCTCAAATGTAACCAATAGCTACTCAAACCCCAATTTCTTGCACTTCCCTCCCATGCACACTTGTACATGCCGCTGCCCCTCCACTCCACTTAGCCCCAGTTTTTCCTTTGTCTCTGAAAATTCCTGATCCAATCCTCCTATATTTAGAGAGCTTTCCAACAATCTAGTAGGCATGGTGTATAGATCCTCCAGAGCACCTATATAGAGGACCAGATTTGCTCTTCAATGGCGGCAACAACAATCTCCTATTTATAGAGTGCATCCATAAAAGTGTTACACAATAAAACATCTCACATAAATGAAACATATTCTAATTTTAGCGTTTGAACAATAATGCACCAAGATTCTTAGACTCTTTTTAGATTTTTATTTAATTTTAATTTTTTAGAGTGCATCCATAAAGGCGTTACACAATACAACACCTCACATAAATGAAACATATTCTAATTTTAGCATTTGAACAATAATGCACCAAGATTCTTGGACTCTTTTTAGATTTTTATTTAATTTTAATTTTTTTGGTTTAAAATTACAACCAAAAAATGAGTGCTCTCATGAATCTCCACCCCCACTACAACTGTATTTTGCCTTTCCACAAAATAAGGCTCTACATAAAGGCAAAAACAATCGCCTTCTTATGACAACTCAACAACATAATCAACCTTTGGTAAGGAATCGACCATTTAAAAATTATACTAAGTAATATCATAAGATAAAACTAAAGAATAAGCAAAATAAATTTAAAAGATTTTCAAAGTTCTAAGAAAAACAAAAGGTAGGTGCACTGTTAGTTGTTACTGTCAATATGACTCTAATTAAACACAACTATGCAGTCAACAACATTAAAGTTGGCACCTAAAGGACAAATGTAGCCAACATGCAATGAAATTATCTCAAAGTTTATTGCAAGACAATTTGTTGTGAGAGAGAGAACCAATCCTTCATTTAATATAGGAACAATTTCCTTGTTGAGTTTATTAGTATTGCTAAATGAAGTGGTTTGAAAAAAATAGACTTGCACAATAATAATATACACATCATCAAATCTCTAGTAATAATGAAAGGACATTCATCAAAGTATAATGAGAGGGAAACTCAAGCACCCTACTAGAAAAGTGTGTAAAATGTAGAACCATGCACAAAGCACATGAACTATTTGACAAGTGCCTGAAATGTAATGATTGTAGGGTACACAAAAGAAACTGAATAAAAAAAACTTAGAAATTCTTCAAGAAAAACAATTGATAGATTTTATCCAACCCAAAACTTGCCTAGAAAGAAAAAATGATAAAGTACAAACAAGGTGCAAGATCTACTTGAGAGAATGCCTTAAGAAGAGATGATGTCTCAATGACTTGCTAGAGTTTTCCAAGGCTTACCAAATGAGAGGTTGAGAGGGTTTGAGCATAGAGAAAACTCATCAGATATTGAATTTGCAATAGTCTAATAGATTGAAATAGGCCTTCGAATATAAATAATGAACATAGAAAGGTAGCGTATCAAACCTAAGGAGTGCACAACATTAAAATAAAGTTCCAATTCAAAGAGAAATAATGCTACAAATGATCTTTAGGCATTAAAATTATAGTCAACATTGCTTGCAACTTTTATGACAATTATCTATTCAATGGTGTCCTTGAAATTCTATAACATCCAAAAACATATTTGTGAGTTCATTTGAAATCTCTCCTTTCAAATGTAAACATACATTCAGTAAAGCAATATAAGCACTGAACATTTGGCAGAGAAAAACATAAAAAACATACTTGGTTTGCCATGTTTTCCAAAGAAAAAATCTATCTTTTTCCCATGATTCTCCACCTCCAGGCTGCTTTTATTTCTTTTTCCCTTTTCCTTGCATGCATCCCTAACTTTCCATTTTCCTTCCCTATTTAAAATATTTCACTCACAAAGCATCTTTTGAAAACATACGCTCAAAAAAAATAGTAAATGCATTCAAGTTTCTATATCTCCCAGTCACAAAATAGAACGGACAATAAAATCCTAAGATTCCCTCATAAACTACCACCTCTACCTTGGCCTAAAATAGAATCCACTTACTCATGTACAAAATAATCTTTCCAAAAGATATTTAAAATATCTTAAAATAATAATTCAAAATAATGAAATATATAATGTGACTAGATATTTTCAAAAGTCGGGTAGGAAGGAAAAACCTAGAGTTTTCGGATCATGACAAGCTGGGAGGAGATTCCCATCTAGTCTGGCTTGCTTGACACTTACTTTAGGGCCACAAGCCTATTTGTTTAGCTCTCCAATCCCTCAGCCCTTTCCCTTGCTTTTTTTGTTTGTGTATTAATATTCTGGAAGCTAGTCTCCCTTGTAGACCTACGAGTTGGTGACTTTTTCTTGAGTTTTGGAGATTGCCGCTTGCATGGCAGTCTCTAGTGGTCTAGGAGACCCCTCCAAATATTAATTTCAAGGATGTAATCAATGGTGGAAAAGCCTCTATGTCTAGTCATGTGAATGCAGTTAATTTGCAGATTGCATGCAACAAAGGAATCCAAGAATACTCAATCACGGATTCTGCTCAATGCCCAATGGCTATTTAGAAAACCAAGGATTGCCTGGTGGTGGTAATCAACCAAGATGCTAGTGTTGACAATGTTCTATAGTTGTCCTAGCACACATTTATTTGCAAATTCATGTGCATCCACATCTCTCTCGCTTTCTTAGAGGATTGGACATGGAATAACTGGAATCTGGAGGGGGGATATGGAAATTATCCTGGGGGAAATGACTTCTTCTTTGTGGTGTTCTCCTGGCTAGCAAATCAAAATGCCATTTTTGAAGGAGGTCAATATTTCCACAATCAAGTGGATGTTTTTATCAAGCCATTGAACTTATGGTTTGACCCTATAGAGGAGCTCCTGACTAAGATTCATATTTGGATTCATCTTCCTCGACATCCAATGGAATTCTAGTGATATGGTACAAGAGCATCTGGGCTCACAAGCAATCTTAAAAATATATTTTATTTCTTTTACCCTTTTATTTTTCTTGCAGATTTCTAATCAACATCATACACCAAAATTGGGGAAATAAAACAAATATTCTCCAACACTCCAAGGAAAAGACAAGGCAAGTTGCATATGGACAAATTCCTAGTCACCTATATGCTAGAAGACAAAGATTGGATAATGAAGAGTTTTCAAGCACCCAAGTCATAAAAGAAAGTAATAAAATAATCCCAAGAGTCACCTTTCTCCAAGTTGGATGCCACCAAGCAAGAAGAGGAATACCAAGAGTCATTGGAGCCCAAAATGAGGAATATGAAACTATGCAAAGATCTTATAAATAGATTGAAATTTGGCTCCAAAGATGTATTGAAAAAGAAGAGAAGAGCCCAATTTATTTATGATTTTTGCAAGTCATCAAGAGGATGTCCATAGGTGATATTGAAGAGAATTCTCCAAGGGAAATAGATTCATTTTGATGAGGCAAAGAAAGTGAATGTCCATGGTGACTTGCTAGATGAAAATTTTCTGAATTTGTTAGCTTGTGGAGGTGGATAGTTGGAAAGTTTGTTGGAGATATTTCATAGCTGGATTTGTGGAGGTTATGTAGGTGTGTTTCTACCTTGATTTTCTATATAAAAACATTTGGGTTGTAAGTATTTGCTGATGTTCATGTTCTATGAAACTCTCAAGATATGGTGTTACTTCATAGCTAAAATTGTTTCTACAACATTCACAACTTATTTGAACTTAAGGGCTGCAACTCTAAGAGGTTAATATGAATTTATTTTACTACAAATAAAGGAATCAAAGGGACATGTAACAATCCTTAAAGGCTGGAATTTATCAAAGTTAATTTGCATCTAAGAGGAGTGGAAAAATCTTGACAAACAAAAATCTTAAGGCTGAAATTTAACAAGGATATGTTGGCACATACAATTTGTTTAAAACATTGAAGTTTTGAGCACACGATTATTATAATTTGAAGGAAAGAATATTGTTGTTATCATAATGCACATAAGTTGATTGGGCTGCATGATGGGACAATCCTTTATTGGATTCTCTTGTCATGACTTGTAATGCCCCTCATTTTGGCTTGTGATAGTTGATAGTTTTATATTGGACTTTGATAGTTTTATATTGGAATTTGACAATTTTGAGATATTTGAGTTATTAGACTTATGGTTTATGCTTATTATGATCATGATGGACTATGTTTGATTGATGTAGTTTTGACATGTGTTATGAGTTTTATGATGACATTATTGATATTCCAGTTTATGATGTGATTGACATGATCAGTAATGGTTTGATATTATCATGCTTTATGTGATTTGTTGATATATGAATTATAGTTAGAGGTGTTTATGTTATTGTCATTCTTTCAGAGAGGGGACATTGTAGTATTGATCATTCCGAGCAACCTACTACACTGCGAATCCCTAACTCTGTGTGTGTGCTATATATGTATATACTTGAATGTAACATATTGTTTTGATGCAGGTTGCAGGTACCGGGCATCGACTCCACCTAACTTAGTAGGTCTGAGCGTGCCCTTGCACCAATGGATAACATTGATGGGAGATAACATGGGGGTTCCCTAGGTCAGTTCCCATTTTTAGTTTGTGTCATGGGTCTTGATGTCGCTCTGATATTTTTGCCTCGGATTTGGTCGTCATGTGGTATGTAGAGTTAGTGTCAAGTTTTGATTATTAAGCCAATGTGTATTTGGAAATGCATTAATGACTTTATTATTATAATAATAATGTTATTATTAAACTAGATATAATAGTGGTTATTAGTCGTTATGTAGCAATATGAATTTGAGAATATTATTTAAGTAAATTTTAATAAAGATTAAACTAATTATTCTAGCTATTTAATAATATTTGTGTCATAAGTATTTAATATTGTTTTAAAATAGTATATGGTAATTCAAAAATTATATTAGTTAATAAATTATGTCATGTAAGTTGTCGTATAAGATTTCTGTCTCGAAGAATCTCTCTAGAAATTAAAAATTAATTACTTTCAGGGTAGTGGGATTTTCTGTAATGGATTTTTGGTAGTGGAAATTTATGAGACTTGGCTCTTTTTATTTCGGGGGGTTTATTTGGAGGATGGAGTTGTTTGAGGAGGGAGAGAGAAATTGGGGAGAAATTGTTAGGGGAAATGGAGGAAGAACTAGAGGTAGCTGAAGAATTTGAAGCCTTGGATTGAAATTCCAGGTATGCTTACTTGTATTTTCTGTAGCAATTCAGAGAAATTAGTTTAAATCCTTGTTGAATCTCTTGTGTGTATTTGAACTTGTCTCTTTAGACCAGTGGAATTCTTGCCTTCCTGTCACCATTCGAAGTTCCCTATAACTCTATATTCGACAATTTGCTTTTCCATTCTTTAGAAATCTAGGATTCTCTCCTTTCGTTTTGTTGAAGCCTCCATTGATCCAGATGGGAAATTTGCAAAGTTTATCAAACAAATTAATTATTTGAAATTGTTGTAATTAAATCTTTCACTAGACTCCACTGCTAGAAAATGAGATCTTTTTTAAAGCCATGTATTGAAATGAAACTTCAATAGAATCTCATGAAAATTTTTACCTCTGATTGAGTTGCTCACCTATCATTTCCTTGATTTTTGCTAGATGATATTAATGATATTGGGTCAATTTCTACATAAATTTAAACTGCAATCATCAATCGCCCTCTGGCTAGTTGTACGACCTTTATCTTCACATCTTTTTCATTGTGTTGGAAGATTTAATAAGTTTGATTTGGGAATGATTTTGTCAAAATTTTATATTGTTTAAAACTAGCTCTCCCAGCCGCTGCCGTATGACATCATCCCAGCCTAGCTCGAATTCATTCTACCTTTAATTCTTGCTTTACCTTGAATGAAGAAGCCTGGTTGTATGGTGTGAGATGGCATGAGTAGTCTCACTAAAATGTTTTTTTTAATCCTCCTTACATTTTCTATTTTTTTTCCTTAAACCTCAATCTCTCTTGTAAGCTCTCACCCAACTGTACGGTGTGGGTAGAGAAGAGCATAATATAATTTATGAAATCAAATCTGACCCTCCTTATGGGTTGTCGTATGGCATACTGCTGGGTGTTTTCAGCCAATAAAGAATTAATGATATTAAAATATATTCCTTGCCTAAAAATCTATACTTCTTGGGGGTGTTTCTACCAAAATCTCTTGTAGGTTCTTCACTACCAGTCATGTTGATGATCTTTTGTTCCTCTACAATTCCTTGTCTTCCTTCTTGCAAATTGTCGTCTCTTCCTTTCATTGAAATCTCTAAAAAATTTGAATGAATTCATCCTCTACCTTTGAAATCTATATTGCCATGGTTTTCTTCTGGAATATAATTCTCCACATGTTGGTTCATAACTGTAAAAGTCTTCTTTCAAATGCTCCTCTCTAAATTAAGAGTCTTTCAATTAAAATTATTTTTTGTTGGCTTCTTTTCTTATAGTGGAGTTTATCAAGGATTCATAAGATAGACAATTAAATATAATTAGGAATTTTCTAAAATCAACTACATGAATGTTTAATAAACTTGCCTAAATGATTATTATTTTTTAGTTAGTTAGCAATTGTTAAATATATTTTAATTTACTCATTAGTAATTAAAAAATGATGAAACTATTGATTAGTATAACTTATATACATTTGTTAAGATAGACTTGTATTATCCTTTAGAGTAATTGCTTTATTAACTATAGATTAGAATTAGTAGATGAAAGATTGTTAATGAATAAATTAGAATATTAATGTGAATTAGATTAGAATGACAATGCTAGCTTTTAAACCAATGTTAGATGAAATCATAATTCTAGGAAAGAATAGTATATGTTATTATTAGAATTTTAATTAAAAAGAGTTAAAACTTTATAATGTTTTTTGTTTTAATTATTCGAAGGTGATACGTTGAGTTTAACTTAGATGGCCTTTTGTCAGTTAGTATCGTCAAGTAGGATGAAGGAGTTGGTATATTGTACTATTCTTAGGTTCTGAGTCATATTGTTCTCATAGAATGTCATACTCATTTATATCTTCTTTTCTCCATATCGAGAAGTAGATGTCCTTATAGTAGTATTGTGTTTCAATTTAACCAACTTCAAAGGTTAGGCTACTTGGGTTTCAATACAACATTATTTCTTGTCATTTTCAATGTGTTAATTGATTTGAGATTTTGCAGTGGAAAGGGGAAAGTTTTGTGGTCGACGGTTTGGAATTAAAATTGTCTATGTATTGGTTTGCAAAAAGATAGATGCCTTCCAGTCCCTTGTCCATGCATGTTATTGGTTTTTGAATGTTGGTTAGGGTTTGCTAGTTGCAAGTAGGAGAGTGGCTTCCATGGTGGGGCCGGTGCCCAAAGTGGCTGCCTAGATAATGCCATGGAAGTTGTAATCAAGTGATAACTTAATAATTTATCAAGGTGGGTTGGGTAGTAATTCACATAACAAGATAACTATGATGCCTCACCCATACCTTGAGTGCTCTCATAGGGTAAGGATGGGATAAGAAGGCCTGGTTGGCAAGGTCAACCTCCTTGTCTCCATGAGAGGATGTGTTAGCTCCACCTGTATCACCCTATGGGGCCGGTGCCTAGAGAGAGGTCACTAGGATAACTATAGATGGGGGCTAGTTTCTAGTGAGAGATAGCCTGGATAACCCATGCTAGAACCATACGATGACACTCTCCCTACTGCAGCTTAGTTACTTCCTCTTTATCTTTTGTTGTAGCCTCCAGAGTATTGTCTTGTCTTGAGGATTTGTGTAGTCTTGACAATCTGAGTTATCTATGTCAAGTCTATATCTGCTTGCTTGTTTCCTTTGACTTAGTGGAACCTCATTGTTATCTCCTAGCTCAGGGGTGGACCTCAGGGTTCCACATGGTTAGGTGAAAGAGCTTAATCCATTGGTTTTCTTGTTCCTCTTGGTTCATTTTTCACAACTAATGTGGTACCAGTTCCAATTTTGTAATTGTATCCTCAGAGTGCTTTGAACTCTCAAAATTGTATAATCTAGTTGTATATTGTAAACCAATGTAATCGGTCATGAATCTTATAATCATGTAATCTTGTATTTGAACTCTTATAATTATTCATATTTGTAAATGAATGATGTAATCCTCTTCTGTTGTATCATAACACATATTACTTGTATTTAGCTTTATGTTTATCTGATGCAGTTATGTTCCCTAGAGGTGTTATCTATTCATTTTATTTAAATGTTGTGAATAGTGTCAACTTTATCTAATGTTAATGCATTTACTTGCTTCAAAAAAAAATATTTCTATAATTTTAGCACTTGTTAGGCTAACTCTCTAGAGTTGCATGACTGGGCATCACATTTGGTATCAGAGCTAGGTTTAAACACTGGGTACTCTAGTTATAATTGAGCCCATTATGTAACCTAGTGCTTAAACTCTGTAGGTTAACTTTCATCCCTGCTGTTTCCCTCTTTGTGTGTAATGAATTATCTGTTGGTGTTGTAAATAGATGCCTAGAGGTAGAGGTTGAGGTCGTGGTAGAGGTAGGGGTCATGGGAGAGGTGGTGGCAGTACACCTCCTCCCAGTTCTCCTCATGAGAGTGCCCATGAAGGTGGGAGTCAAAATATGGAAGGTTAGGGTCAGCCTGAGGGAGCCTAGTTACGATAGTTGCTTGACGAGGCCCTTTCCTATTTAGGCCCTAGACAGGAGGTAGAGCAGCCTATAGGGGGTCAGGAAGTAGATCAGCTAGAAGCTAGAGAAAGAGAGAGATCTCTTAGGTGGAGAGAATTGACAGCTCAGCAAGAGACCACTTTAGCTAGTCATATGAGAGATCTTCTGAGGGCACGCCCTCCCACCTTCAATGGAGCTAGTAGTGGTCTAGAGGCAGAGACTTGGTTACTGGATATAGGCAGGTGTTTCACCATGCATCCGTATGGTGGAAGTCAGAATATGGAAGGTTAGGGTTAGCCTGAGGGAGCCCAGTTGCGGCAGTTTCTTGAGGAGGCCCTTGCCCATTTAGGTCCTAGACATGAGGTAGAGCAACCTAGAGGGGGTCAGGAAGTAGATCAACCAGAAGCTAGAGAAAGAGAGAGATCTCCTAGGTGGAGAGAATTGACAGTTAAGTAGGAGGCCACTTTAGCTAGTCATATGAGAGATCTTCTAAGGGTACGCCCTTCCACCTTTGATGGAGCTGGTAGTGGTCTAGAGGCAGAGACTTGGTTATTGGATATAGGCAGGTGTTTTGCCATGCATCTGTATGGTAGAAACACCAAGGCTAGATGTACTGTTCTACAGTTTAGAGGTTTTGCTTCGACTTGGTGGCATTTAGAGGAGCAGACGCTGCAGTTGGATATTAGCACAATTTCTTGGGAGTTATTCTTAGAGAGGTTTAGAGCCCGTTTCCTATCTAATCATTGGAGATAGCACCATGCAGATGAGTTCCATGAGATGAGGTAGATGGCCATGTCATTTGAGCAGTATGAGTGTAGATTCTATGAGTTCAAGCAGTATGCGGGTATCACAGATGATGAGACTATGTTAGTGCAACACTTTATTAGGGGCTTAAATGCCCAAATTAGTAGAGGGGTTTAGGTATTTGAACCTAAGAATATGGAGGTAGTAGTGGAGAAATCCCAGTTAGTGGAGGAAAATTTAACTATGGCACTCGAAGGGCATATAGGTGTGCATATTGGCAGTACACCTCCTGCAAGATTGAGTTCTCATGGTGGTCATGCTCGAGCATCTGGATCTCATGCACCCTCAAAGGGTGGATAGTAGCAGTAGTAGTACACTCAGGCCAAACTAAAGAATTCTCAACCGTAGCAGGGTATCAAATTTTAGAATAAGAAGAACCAGAATTGGCAGCGTTCTAGACAGGATCGTGTTGATCGAACCGCTCAGAGTACACAGTCTGCAATGAGTAGTAGTTTCCAGTAGTCTAATGTCTTTCAGGGTGGCGGTGATTTTAGTAGAGGTACAGGGTGCTTCTCTTGTGGCCAACAGGGCCATATTGCTAGACAGTGTCCTTAGAAGAATGCTTCAGGTTTTGGACATAGGCCATCAACTTCAAAGCTAACCGTAGGTGATGCAAGTAGATCGTATAGAGTCTTTGCAGCAATTGATAACCACCAGGTAGAGCATCAGGGCATCGTGGTGGAGACTTGTGGTTTCATGCGAGGTATTGGTTTTTCTATTCTCTTTGACTCTGGTGCATCTGATTCATTCATTTCTCCTTTTCTTGTGGAGCATTGTGGTTTAGTGGTAACAAAGCAGGATGATAGGTGGTAGGTTGAGTTAGCTTCTAGGGCTAAGGTCACAGCTAAGTCTCTAGTGCATGATTGTGAGTTGAGGATTGGCTCTTTATCTACTATAGTAGACCTTCACATCCTACCCCTTGGTTCATATGCTATAGTTTTGGGTATGGATTGGTTAGAGACCCATCAGGCAGTGATCAATTGTTAGCGTAAGTCTGTCAGATGTGTGGATATTTCTAGTAGAGAGGTGGAGGTATTTGGTATTTAGAGACCTATTTCCCTACGTATGATCTTTGCTATGTAGCTTAAGAGATGCATGCGTCAGGAATGTCAGCTCTTTGTAGTGATAGTTAGTGACTTGGAGATGGAGGAGAGTCGAGAGACATCTCTTGATGATCACCCACTTTTGAGAGAGTTTTCTGATGTTTTTCCTTCTAAGATTCCAGGGATGCCACCTAAGTGTGACATCGACTTCAAGATTGATCTTATTCCTAGCGCAGAGCCTATTTCACGAGCTCAATACAGGATGACCACTCGGGAGCTGAAGGAGCTTAGATTGCAATTGGAGGAGTTGTTAGCCGAGGGATTCATTTGACCTAGTGTTTCTCCATGGGGAGCACCTGTGATCTTTTTGAAGAAGAAGGATGGATCTCTATGGTTGTGTATCAACTATCGACAGCTCAATAAGGTGACAGTGAAGAATAGATACCCCTTGCCTCGGATTGATGATTTGTTTGACCAGATTAAGGGAGAAAAGGTGTTTTCTAAAATTGACCTTAAGTCAGGATATCATCAGGTGTAGATATTTGAGGCAGATATTCATAAAGCAACATTTTGTACCCATTATGGACGTTATGAGTTTATAGTTGTACCATTCGGGTTGACGAATGCACCTTTAGTTTTCATGAGCCTGATGAATGGTGTTTTTCACACTTATCTTGATAGATTTGTCCTTCTATTTCTGGATGATATATTGATCTATTCAAGGACTATGGAGGAGCATTTACGTCAGGTGTTGCAGTGTCTGAGAGAAAATCAGCTTTATGCTAATTTGTTGAAATGTAAATTCTTTCAGACAAAGGTGAAGTATTTGGGTCATGTCATTTCTGGAGAGGGTATTGTGGTGGATCCTTCGAAGATCCAAGCTATTATGGATTGGCCTGCACCTACTAATATTTCTAAGGTCTACAGTTATATGGGTTTAGCAGGCTACTATCATCACTTTGTTATGGGGTTTTCAAGGATTGCCCATCCTATCACTTCTCTTCAGAGGAAAGGGAAGAAGTTTGTTTGGTCTGAGCAGTGTCAGGCAACTTTTTAGACCCTTAAGGAGCACTTGCCAGTACACCTCTTCTAGAAGTTCCTACTCCTATCAGGAACTTTGTTGTGTGTACATATACTTCTTTGGAGGGTTTAGGAGCAGTTCTGATGCAGGATGGTCGTGTGATTTCCTATGAGTCTCGCAAACTCAAGGATCATGAATTGAACTATCCCACTCATGATCTAGAGTTATCCACAGTTGTGCATGCCTTGGTGAGGTGGAGGCATTTTCTTTTAGGACATCAGTTTGAGCTGCATAGTGATCATCGTAGTTTGCAGTATATTTTCACGCAGCCAAACTTGAATGCGAGGCAGGGGCAATGGATGGAGTTCTTGTACGAGTATGACTTTGAGGTTAAGTATATTCAAGGCAAAGAGAATGTTGTGGTAGATGTTCTTAGTTGTCGGAGGCATGAGATCTCAGCAATCACCTTCACAGTTGATTTGAGAGGTCAGATTCTTGCAGTACTTCCTACCGATAGTTGGTATCAGGAGGTGAAGTTTGAGGTTGAGTTGGGTAGACCTTTGGAGGGTAGATTTGTGGGTTACTCTCTTGAGTCAGATGGTCTTTTGCGACATTTGGGTCGTATCTATGTTCCTAGTTCAGAGGGTCTTTGTACCCTAGTTATGTCAGAGGCACATCAGGCACCTTATTCTGCTCACCCAGGTGTCAAGAAGATGCATACAGATCTTTGTCAACTGTACTTTTGGAGTGGCATGAAGCAAGACATTTCTAATTTTGCAATGAGATGTCTTGAGTGTCAGAGGGTGATGGTGGAGCACCAATACCCTGCAGGCCTTTTGCAACCGCATCTTGTTCCAAAATGGAAATGGGACATCGTTTCGATAGACTTCATCATTGGTTTGCTAGTATCCTCCCATCGACATGATGCTATTATGGTCACAGTGGATAGGTGAGAAAGGTAGCCCACTTCTCTCCTATCCGTTCTTCTTATAATGCTTCTACGGTGGCTAGAGTGTTCATGGAGGACATAGTTAGACTTCATGGGATTCCTCATAGGATCATCTCCAATAGGGATCCAGTGTTTACTTCATCCCTTTTGACTTCTCTATAGCATGCCTTGGGGACACAACTAAACTTTTGTTCAGTATATTACCTGAGACTGATGGTCAAACTGAGAGGGTTAATCACGTCCTTGAGGATATGCTTAGGATGTATGTGATGGATTGGCAAAGCCATTGGGAGGACTACCTGTACCTAGTGGAGTTTGCATATAATAATGGATATCACAGTTCTATCAGCATGTCTCCATTTCAGGATTTATATGGCCATCCTTGTCAAACCCCACTGAGTTGGGACCGTCTGGAGGATAGAGTTTTTTTAGGACAAGATATGCTTAGAGTTATGGAGTAGCAGGTTGAGTGGATTAGAGAGCATTTGGTGGCAGCAGAGGATGGGCAGAAGAAGTATGCAGATGCTCATAGAGTCTATCTGTAGTTTTTAGTTGGGGATCGAGTGTTCTTGCATGTACGATCACGAAAGAGTCCAATCTGCTACGGAAAAGGATCTAAGATAGCACCACACTTTGTTAGACCTTTTGAGGTGTTGGAGAGGATCAATCCTATCACTTATCATCTTGCTTTGCCACCCAGCCTTTCATGCATCCATGATGTGTTTCATGTTTATGGACTTAGATCTTGTTATCCAGATATTGCTCATGTTCTTGATTGTACTGCTCTACAGGTAGAGGACGGGTAGTTGGATTTGGAGCCTGTAGGCATTTTGCAGCATAGGAGACTTGCTCTTGAGGGCAGAGATGTGGAGCAGGTCCCAGTGGGATCCTAATGATGAGAATTCTAGTACCTGGGAGGATGCTTCTAGGATGAGGGAGTTATACCCTTACTTATTTGTAGGTTTCTAGGATTAAGCCTGATTCTGGGGGGAGGATGTAATGCCCCTCATTTTGGCTTGTGATAGTTGATAGTTTTATATTGCACTTCGATAATTTTGAGACATTTGAGTTATTAGACTTATGGTTTATACTTATTATGATCATGATGGACTATGTTTGACTGATGTAGTTTTGACATGTGTTATGAGTTTTATGATGACATTATTGATATTCCAGTTTATGATGTAATTGACATGATCAGTAATGGTTTGATATTATCATGCTTTATGTGATTTGTTGATATATGAATTATAGTTAGAGGTGTTTATGTTATTGTCATGCATTCAGAGAGGGGATAGTGTAGTATTGCTCATTCTGAGCACCCTACTACGGTGTGAATCCCTAACTCTGTGTGTGTGCTATATATGTATATACTTGAATGCAACATATTGTTTTGATGCAGGTTGCAGGTACTAGGCATCAACTCCACTTGACTTAGCAGGTCTGAGCATGCCCTTGTAACAATGGATAACATTGATGGGAGATAACATGGGGTTTCCCTAGGTCAGTTCCTGTTTTTAGTTTGTGTCATGGGTCTTGATGTCGCTCTGATATTTTTGCCTCGGATTTGGTCATCATGTGGTATGTAGAATTAGTGTCAAGTTTTGCTTATTAAAACAATGTGTATTTGGAAATGCATTAATGAATTTATTATTATAATAATAATGTTATTATTAAACTAGATATAATAGTGGTTATTAGTCGTTATGTAGAAATATGAATTTGAGAATATTATTTAAGTAAATTTTAATAAAGATTAAACTAATTATTCTAATGATTTAATAAGATTGGTGTCATAAGTATTTAATATCATTTTATTAAAATAGTATATGGTATATAATAAATTATGTCATGTGAGTTGTTGTATAAGATTTTTGTCTTGAAGAATCTTTCTAGAAATTAAAAATTAATTGCTTTAAGGGTAGTGGGATTTTCTGTAATGGATTTGTGGTAGTGGAAATTTATGAGACTCAGCTATTTTTGTTTCAGGGGGTTTATTTGGAGGAGGGAGTTGTTCTGAGGAGGGAGAGAGATATTGGGGAGAAATTGTTAGGAGAAACGGAGGAAGAACTAGAGGTAACTGAAGAATTTGAAGCCTTGCATCAAAATTTTGGGTATGCTTACTTGTATTTTTTGTAGCAATTTAGACAAATTAATTTAAATCCTTGTTGAATCTCTTGTGTGTATTTGAACCTGTCTCTTTATCCCAGTCAAATTCTTGTCTTCCTGTCACCATTCAAAGTTCCCTATAACTCTGTATTTGACAGTTTGCTTTTCCATTCTTGAGAAATCTAGGATTCTCTCCTTTCATTTTATTGAAGCCTCTATTGATCCAAATGGAAAATATGCAATGTTTATCAAATAAATTAATTATTTGAAATTGTTCTAATTAAATCTTTCACCAGACTCCACTGCCAGAAAATGAGATTTTTTTAAAAGCCACACATTGAAATGAAACTTCAATAGAATCTCATCAAAAATTTTACCTCTAATTGAGTTGCTCACCTATCATTTCCCTGATCTTTACCAGATTATATTAATCATATTGGGTCAATTTCTGCCAAAATGTAAACTGCAATCCTCAATCCCCTTCTGCCCAGTCATACAACCTTTATCGTCACATCTTTTTCATTGTGTTGGCAGATTTAATAAGTTCTATTTGGGAATGATTTTGTCAAAATTTTATATTGTTTAAAACCAGCTCTCCCAACTGCTACAATACGGCATCATCCCAACCTACCTTGAATTCATTCTGCATTTAATTCTTGCCTTACCTTGCATGAAGAAGCTTGGCCGTACGACGTGAGATAGAGAGGGCTTGAGCAATTTTAGGAAAACATTTTTTTTAATCCTCCTTGCATTTTCTATTTTTTTTTCCCTTAAACCTCATTCTCTCTTGTAAGCTCTCACCTGACCGTATGATGTGGGTAGAGAAGAGCATGATATAATTTTTGAATCAAATCTGACCCTCCTTATGAGCCGGCATACGGCATGCTGCCAGGTGTTTTCAGCCAATAAAGAATTAATGATGTTAAAATCTATTCCTTGCCTGAAAATCCATACTTCTTGGGGGTCATTCTACCAAAATCTCTTGCAAGTTCTTCACTACCAGTCATGTTGATGATCTTCTATTCCTCTACAATTTTTTGTCTTCCTTCTTGCAAATTATTGTCTCTTCCTTTCACTCAAATCTCTAAAAAATTGGAATGAATTCATCCTCTACCTCTGAAATCTATATTGCCATGGTTTTCTTCTATAATATCATTCTCCATATGTTTTGTTCATAACCTCAGAAGTCCTCTTTCAAATGCTCCTCTTTGAATTAAGAGTCTTTCAATTAATTTTTTTTTTTTTGGTTTCTTTTCTTATAGTGGAGTTTATCAAGGATTCATAAGTAGACAATCAAATTTAATTAGGAAGTTTCTAAAATCAACTACATGAATGTTTAATAAACTTGCCTAAATGATTATTATTTTTTAGTTAGTTAGCAATTGTTAAATATATTTTAATTTACTCGTTAGGAATTAAAAAATGATGAAACTATTGATTAGTATAACTTATATACATTTGTTAGGATAGATTTGTATTATCCTTTAGAGTAATTGCTTTAGTAATTATAGATTAGAATTAGTAGATGAAAGATTGTTAATGAATAAATTAGAATATTAATGTGAATTAGATTATAATGATAATGCTAGCTTTTAAACCAATGTTAGATGAAATTATAATTCTAGGAAGGAATAGTATATGTTATTATTAGGATTTTAATTAAAAAGAGTTAAAACCGTATAATGTTTTTTTTGTTTTAATTGTTCAAAGGTGATACATTGAGTTTAACTTAGATGGCCTTTTGTTAGTTAGTATCGTTAACTAGAATGAAGGAGTTGGTATATTGTACTATTCTTGGGTTCTGAGTCATATTGTTCTAATGGAATGTCATACTCATTTATATCTTCTTTTCTCCATATCGGGAAGTGGATGTCCTTATAGTAGTATTGTGTTTCAATTTAACCAACTCCAGAGGTTAGGCTACTTGGGTTTCAATACAACATTATTTCTTGTCGTTTTAAATGTGTTAATTGATTTGATATTTTGCAGTGGAAAGGGGAAAGTTTTGTGGTTGAGGGTTTGGAATTAAAATTGTCTATGTATTGGTTTGCAAAAAGATAGATGCCTTCCAATCCCTTGTCCATGCATGTTATTGGTTTTTGAATGTTGGTTAGGGGTTACTAGTTGCAAGTAGGAGAGTGGCTTCCATGGTGGGGCCAGTGCCCAAAGTGGCTGCTTGGATAACTAATGGAAGTTGTAATCAAGTGATAAATTAATAATTTATCTAGGTAGGTTAGGAAGTAATTCACATAACAAGATAAGTATGATGCCTCACCCATGCCTTGAGTGCTTTCACAGGCTAAGGATGGGATGAGAAGGCCTACTTGGCAAGGTCGACCTCCTTATCTCCATGAGAGGATGTGTCAGCTCTGCATGTGTCACCCTATGGGGCCAATGCCTAGAGAGAGGTCACCAGGATAACCATAGATGGGGGCCGGTTTCTAGTGAGAGATAGCCTAGATAACCCATGCTAGGACCATGCGATAACACTCTCCCTACTGCAGCTTAGTTACTTCCTCTTTATCTTTTATTGTAGCCTCTGGAGTACTGTCTTATATTGATGATTTGTGTAGTCTTGATTATCTGAGTTGTCTATGTCAAGTCTGTATCTACTTTCTTGTTTCCTTTGACTTAGTGGAACCTCATTGTTATCTCCTAGTTTAGGGGGTGGACCTAAGGGTTCCACATGGTTGGGTGGAAGACCTTAATCCATTAGTTTTCTTGTTCCTCTTGGTTCATGTTTCACAACTAATGTGGTACCAGTTCCAGTTTTGTACTTGCATCCTCAAAGTTACTTTAAACTTTCAAAATTGTATAATCTAGTTGTATATTGTAAACTGATGTAACCACTCATGAATCTTATAATCATGTAATCTTGTATTTGAACTTTTATAATTATTCATATTTGTAAATGAATGATGTAATCCTATTTTGTTTTATTATAACACATATTACTTGTATTCAGATTTATGTTTATCTAATGCACTTATGTTCCCTAGAGGTGTTAGTTGTTCATTTTATTTAAATCTTGTGAATAATGTCAACTTTATCTAATGTTAATGCATTTACTTGCTTCAAAAAAAAATATTTCTGTAATTTTAGTACATGTTAGCCTAACTCTTTAGGGTTGAAAGATGGGGACTCACATAACTGCATCATAGTAGGACATTTTGCATTGCATTATTGTGGCATTGGGGAAACCATTCGGTCCATCTCGACAAACCCTCAATCGCAAGGTAGCCACTTTTGCTCATCTTTGTGTGGAAATTAATTTAAATCATCCTTTACCTAAATATTTAGAGATTAGATTGGGTAGCATGAGCTAGATCCAACAAGTTGATTATGAAGCATTACCATTTTTCTACTGTACATGCCATGAGTATGGACACTTGCAAAGAAATTATCCAAAGTTAAGGGCCAATCCTAAAGCAAAGGATAAGGCCCCAACTAAGAATGATGGGCTAGATTCAAATGGGTTCAATCTTGTGAAAACCCAATCAAAGGCAAGGGCTCCATCCTGGAAAAATAAATCCATTCCTAGGGGGCTTTTGGTTATAGATACGATGTTCTTGAAAACTTCAAGGATTTGGTCTCAATGGAGCATGATCACATTTCTATGGGTGAGGATATGCAAGGCATGGGTGAAAATAGACATATTCCACTAGCTCCTAATTCAGTGTTAGAACTACAAGAGGCTTCAAAGGTAGGAGGTTTGCCTTCGTCAGCTTTCGCTGAGACTAGGGTTAATGATTATGAAGTAGTAGG
This sequence comes from Cunninghamia lanceolata, assembly GCA_027924645.1. NCBI lineage: Eukaryota > Viridiplantae > Streptophyta > Pinopsida > Cupressales > Cupressaceae > Cunninghamia > Cunninghamia lanceolata. The sequence continues at coordinate 4,409,542 of BSBN01000098.1, read as the reverse complement.
TGTACTGGAGATAGTTATGGCATCCCACCATTTGTGCAAACTACAAATGGAGTTAACATAAGATGAGGGGATGATTAATCCTATGACTGAGCTTGAGGCAAAAGAAGATAGTAAGAGGAAATCTCTACCTCTCCTAGGGATCCATCAGAAGAGCCTTAAGAAGGGGGTTGTTAATAAATCTTACAAGGTGGGGAGGAAAAAGGATCAAGAAAAGATGAAGATTACGGTAGAGTCATTAGTGGAATTAAGTGTGGTTAAGATATGGGATACTCACTTTGCCTCTAAAAAATGATTGTAATCTCATGGAATGCAAGGGGTTTGAATAGCATCCCTAGACAAAAAGTTTGAGTTAATTCAAGTTCATTTGCCAGATATAATTTTCATCCAGGAGTCTAAGTTGTCAGTGGAAGGTATGAATAACATTTCTCCCAATTTATGGTTAAAAGGCCAATTCCAATGTATTGGGGCTGAGGGCAGTGCAAGTGGGGTTTCATGCTTATGGGACCTACATAAGGCTACTCCTCTTTGCTGGCTCACTAGTAGATTTTCAATTTCAATGGTTGCTTCTAGCTTGGAGTATGGAGAAGTTATCCTCTTCACCAATGTTTATGCTCTGATTGATTTATTAGGTAAATATTTGCTTTAGTCACATATTTGTTATGTTCGGTCCTTAGCCCCTTTATATCCATGGATCTTGGTAGGAGACATTAATGCTATAACCAACCTAGAGGAAAAGATGGGGGTGTGGTAAGGCTAGAGCCTTGTTCCATGCTTCTTAGGGATAATATTCTCTGATTGAATTTGGTACACATAAAGCCTTAAAATGGCTTGTATACCTGAAGTAACAAGAGATGTGGTGAGGATTCCATTTCTGGAAGGCTAGACAAGTTTTTGGTCTCTAGCTTTTGGGTTGGCAACAATTAGATAAATAATTCTGATATCTTGGATTGGCGGGGGTCAAATAACTAGCCTATCAAATTATCAGCTACCTTGTTTAGAGTCACAAGAATCCTTATTTTAAGTTTCAACTTATGTGGCTTTAGGATCCCTCCCTACATGATCTTATGGTAGGATGGTGGAGAAAAGGTAAGCCTACTTTTGGCACAACAATGTATTCCTTTGTCAAGGGATTACAGTTTGTGAAGTTCCAGCTTTTAATGCCCCAAGTTTTCACCCAAGTATTTAGCTGAATAAACACCAAACCAACATTTTTCTTGCATTTGCAAGTGCATCATTCACATGTCGCATTACAGTCATGTACACACAAGGTTTCACAACAAGGACAAAAACACCAAAAGGGACATCATCATTTCACTATACAAGGTCGCACAAGTAGAAGACTTCACCCATCATGTGAAAACTCACCACGATGACCAATAGAGAGGCGAAGCTCACTCCATGACGAGGTTTGAATACATGTCCATGACCTCAATTGCTTGCAAACACATGGAGTAGGATGAGGGTGACATCTACCTCAGTCCATTCCATGACTACACAGGACATCCCAAACACAAGGGTAATGTTCACCCACATGATGGTCCAACTAGGAGGTATGATTCCTCAACCAACTGGAATGATCACTAGTCAAATTTGTGCAAAGGCACACTTCCCAAAGAAAAAGAGGGAATCATCTAAGAGTGCATAACACATCATGGAAATGACACAATGGTTACACTCATGTGGTCAAATGAGTACCTTTTGATAAAAAAACTGCACAAAAGGATTGAGTAGGCATAACAAGACATCCTGGCAGAGTACGACACCCCAAGGAGGAGCCCACTACCCAGGACTCTAGCACCTAGCACTGTAGTCCTGGGACACTAGCACCCAACTTTGTAGTCCTAGGACACTAGCGCCTAGCAATAGGTTTTTAGGACACTAGTGCCCACTGCTGTGGTCCTCCAGAACTGAGGTCAAGAAAAATAAAAATCACTAAAATAGCCCACATTTAAGCAACTCAACCCAAATTTGGGTGAAACTTCTATGATGATTCAAAATGATTTACCATCAAATAGGGTTTATTTTAACTAGAAACAATAAGGTAATGAACCCATAATGCCTACATTCCAAATAGGGCAAAAGAAAAACAAAAGGTTACACAAATTTGACATCAATGTCGACACATGGAAAAAATGACGATAGGATCCTCACCACCTATGTGGGATGAATATGTTACAATATTAACATAACCATAAACATAAAATATGAAATAAAATAAATACATCTAAACTATTAGACTTAGGGTAGACAACTGAGATGGGGGGTGAATCAGTTGTCTAAAACTTTCTTCCAATTAAACACTTAAATCCACTTTGTAATTCAACAACATAATGATAAATCAATCATGGAAACACAATGCATTAAGTCAAGAGTAGAAACACATTAACACACAGGACACCAAGATTTTGATGTGGAAAACCCAGTTAAGGGAAAAACCACGGGGTGATTAACCTAAGATTGTATTCTCTGTTAGAAGAATAGAAAGAACAAAATGGCACATGCCAATTAGGGCTCACTGCCTGAGCACACTGCTCACAAGAGGCTCACTGCCTATAAGAGACACACTGTCTACAAAATACTAAATATCACATACATGAACTGGAGAATAGCATCTTCACCATGCTTGAATCAGTTCCATTTAAGTTCAATACTTCTGCTCTGGCTTTCGCTCTCCTCCTTGCTACCACACTCACATCTCCACAAGACACACTTTGAAATGACTTTACAATCCCTTATTTATACAAGACATCAACTTAGGAATAATCATCTAAGTCAGCAAACATGGATAGGAACATCCGCAGGATGTGTAACTCATCCAGTCGGCCAGTCTTCAGGAAGAACACCATCATTTGGAAGTTATTATTCCATTGCAAGCTCCAACTCTAATGTGGACCACCAACACAAACTAGAAATGATCCAAAGACCTCCACAAGATTGCCTGAATCACCAAGAATATCCACACTTCATCTGCTTACTGAAATCCTTCTCTCCTTCATCCGAAACCTTAAGAACATAGTTTGTCATCACTGTCACAAAGGAATAGATGCTTGCGGACCTCCAAACTACGAACCAATTGAGTTGATACTTCAAAAGGACTTCCTAAATACTCCACCAAATTTGCAGAACATGATAATGCATTTCTGGATCTCACCAGACCTATCTGTCTCACTCTATCACCTCTGAACACCTGCCGGAACCATTTTTACTTGAGCAGCCACAAATTCTTCAAATCTTCATGTGGACCTCTAAAATCTTTACTAGATCACCTTAAGACACATATCTGCAAACCCTTTAAACCACATCCTCTGATCCTCATCATAGCTTGGACTTTTACCTTACTGTCTTCACTGTTATTCACTATTCCTAATATGACAAATTTTCTCAATATCCTCAGCAAACAGTTCATCCAATCCTTATGATTAATGCAACATGCATATGTTGACATCAATGACAACACCGGTTAGGCCCATACTTGTAACAATCTCCCCTTTTGTCATTGATGGCAACATATGATGTGAAAAACTGTTATGACCATCAAGATAAGAACTTCTTCTTACTATCACAACTCCCCCTATCAGTAACAACCATTCTCATGTCTTCTCTTCATTTCTTGCTCCCCCTTTGATGAGCAACCACTTTTTTTTTCACATGTCTTCTCTCCCCCTTTGACATCAATGGTAAAGGGCACATACTTGCAATTCCACCACTTCAGAATCATATCAGCTACTCCCCCTGAGTAGCAGATCTCCATCATCAATCCGAATCACAAGATATGACTATGATATCCACCAGACTGATGCACATTAGTGCATCTTAGTTCATCACCATAGGGGGAATAACCCCTAACTTCTCTCTGAGATACTCAAAAGAGTCCTTAGGTAGAGGTTTAGTAAAGATGTCTGCAATCTGATCCTTAGATGGCACAAACTCTAATTTGACTTCATTCTTGTTCACTTGTTCTTGCAAAAAGGGAAACTTGATGGATATATGTTTAGTCTTTGAATGCAACACCAAATTCTTAGATATATTTATTGCACTTGAATTATCATAGAAGATTGTGATAGGCTCCTAATACTCCACTCTTATGTCTCTTAGCATTTGTTTCAACCACAAAACTTGAGTGCAACTATTTGTTGCTGCAATATATTTAGCTTCTGTAGTGGACAAAGATATTGCCTCTTGTTTCTTGGTTAGCCAAGAAACCAATCTCTTCCCCAAAAAGAATGCTCCACCACTGGTACTCTTCCAGTCATCGACATCTCCTGCCTAATCCGTATCAGTATATGCATGAAGAGAGAAATCATGATCTCTAGGATACCACAATCCATACTCAACTATCGCTTATAGATATCTAAAAATCCTCTTGATTTCCATGACATGAGATTCCCTAGGATCAGCTTGAAATCTAGCAACAAGACCCACAACATTCATAATGTCAGGTCTAGTTTGAGTGAGATACAACAATCCTCCAATCATTGACTTGTAAATTTTCTAATCAGCCTTAGGAGAGTCATCATCTTTTCCCAATTTACATCCAGTTGCCATGGGAGTGTTCATTGGTTTTGATTCTTCCATCCCAAATTTCTTCAACAATTCTTTCACATATTTGGTCTGAGAAATGAAGATTCCTTTCTTTGTTTGAGTGATTTGTAGACCCAAGAAGAAATTCATTTCCCAAGCATAGACATCTCAAATTCACTTTTCATTTGATTTGTAAAAGTTTTACACATACTATCTCTTCCTCCAAAAATGATATCATCAATAAACACTTCAATAATCAAGATGTTTACATGATCAATTTTGAAATACAAATTACTGTCATCAGTACCTTTGTTGAAACCAATCTTGAAAAGATGCTTATCCAATCTTTCATACTAGGCTCTTGGGGCTTTCTTTAGTCTATATAGTGCTTTCTTCAACTTGCAGACCATATCACCACGATCAGACAATTAAAATCCATCTGGTTGCTCAATGAATACTTCTTCTTCCAAGTCACCATTCAGGAAGGCAGACTTGACATCCATCTAATATACTTTGAAGTCCTTGAAGGCAGCAAAAGCAAGAAATAATCTGACTGCTTTAATTCTTGCCACCGGAGCAAAGGTTTCTTCAAAATCAACTCCTTCTATTTGAGAGTAACCCTTGCAGACCAATCTAACTTTATTTCTGATTACTTCACCAACTTCATTCAGCTTGTTCTAGAAGACACATTTTCTTCCAATCACATTCTTATTTCTAGGTCTGGGAACAAGATCCCAAGTGTGATTTTTCTCAATTTGCATTAGCTCTTCCTCCATTGCTTTAGTCTAGTTTTCATCATTGCAAGCTTCATTCATTGTCTTAGGTTCAATCTTTGAGATCAAACAATACTCATCTGAATCTTGAGCAATTCTCCTTCTTGTTTGTACACCTTTGCTTTTATCACCTATGATCTAATCTTCATAGTGGTTCAGTCTTACATACTTGGGAACTTTGGGAGTTTCTTGCATTCTTGATTCTTGATCAGGCTCATTCAAACTTATCTCTTCTTCCTGATTTACCAGATCAGTCTGGATCTAAATCTTAGAAGGGGCTTGGACTCCTTGGATCAAAACATTATTCTGATCATCTTCATCATATTCATAAAACCTTGAGGGTTTCTCAATTCCTTCATTAACCTTCACATTAGTACTTTCTATAATCTTCCTCAATCTCTTGTTATAACACCGGTATGCTTTACTTTGAGTAGAGTAACCTGAGAAAATTCCTTCATCACTTCTAGCATCAAATTTGCCTAAATCTTCATCTCTCTTAATGTAACATTTTCTACCAAAGACTCTGAAATACCTCATAGTAGGAGTGATGCCAAACCAAAGTTCATAAGGAGTCTTACTGGTATTGCTTTTGATTTGAACTTGATTGAGAGTATAGATTACAGTGCTGACAGCTTCTCTCCAATAGATCTGAGGAACATTTGCTTCCATCATCATTGTCCTAGATGCTTCTTGGATGGTCCAGTTCTTTCTCTCCACTACTCCATTCTACTATGGAGTCCTAGGAACAGACAACTATCTCTTTATTCCATGTTTCTCACAAAATTCTATGAACTCACTGGATGTGAATTCTCCACCTCTATCAGACCTCAGACACTTTAATTTTAATTCGGTTTCATTCTCTACCATAGCCTTGAATATTTTGAATTTCTCAAGAGCTTCTGATTTCTCTTTCAGAAAGGTTACCCACATCATCTGGGAGTAGTCATCAATTAGTAACATAAAATATCTATCACCTTGCACACTCTTGATTCTTGCCGGACCACATAAATCAGTACGAACTAAGTCTAATACTCTGGTAGAGGATTGTTCCTTGTTTTTAAATGAGACTCTTCTTTATTTTCCCAACTGACATTCTTTGCACAAACTATTTGTAGGTTTCACCAGTTTTGGAAGATCTCTTACTGCCTGAGTATTGCTTATCTTGATGATATTATCAAAATTCACATGACATATTCTCCTATGCCATAACCAACTCTGATCAATTTGAACAAACAGACAACTTTTACCAGTACCAACTAAATGGAAGATATTACCTTTTGTTTGAGTGCCAGATGCAATCTCTATTTTGAAACTTTCAAAGATCTTGCATTTTCCATTCTTGAATCGGAGATCATACCCTTTGTCCACCAACTGACCAACACTGAGAAGATTGTGCTTCAATCCTTCAACATTATAGTACATTAGCAGTTTTGTTCCTTCCATCAAAAAAAATAGTTCCTCTACCTCTGATTCTACCAGCAAAATTATCACCAAATTTTACCACTCCTCCTTCATACCTTTCCAAATCTATGAACTTATTTTTGTCACCTATCATATGGTGAGAGCATCCACTATCAATGACCCAATCATCCTTTTCTTCAACTTGGGTAGCCAGAGCTCTTTCTACAACTTTATGATTGAATGATTTAGAGGGCATTGGATCTTCTTCCTTGATGGCAATGAACACCCAGTCACTTCTGGATTTGTCTCCTATCTCTGATTCATCATCTATTACTCCTTCATCATCTCCTTCATGGACATAGTAACAATTCTTTTAGAACCTTGATATGTTAGGATTTGGCCTTGAAAATCTTTCCGGACATCTTGAGGCAAAGTGACCAATCTTATTGCAGTTAAAACACTTAAAAGGCAATTTTCCTTCATACTTACCAGATCCTCTTGGCAGTCTTTTTGCAATAAGGGCTTCAAGTTGAGCAGTTTCTGCTTCTTCTTCTTCTAGGTCTTTTCTTCCTTTTTCATACCATGATAGTTTCCTTGAAGAGTTCTCTCCCAGATCAAACCTTTGTTTACCTTTTACAGAGGCACTAGCTTTGAATGTAGATTCAGTCTTGGGAGGGGCATCTCCAAACTTGGTCATTTCAAACACAGCTAATTTACCACCCAATTGATCTCTTGTGACCGCTGTATGGGCTCTAAATTTTTCAATAGCAGCAACCTTGATTTTATAAGAAGCAGGAAGGGATCTGAGAATTTTGCCAACAATTTCATCTTCATCCAAGACTCCACCAGCACATCTAATTCCACAAACAAGTTCATTTACTCTTGGCATAAAAGTAGTGATATTTTCATCTTCTCTCATCTTTAGATTTTCAAATTTCCCTTTCAGACTCTGTAGCCTTGCACATTTAACATACTTGTCTCCATGCAGAAGTTCCAGTTTTTCCCAAATCTCAAAAGCAGTTGGTAGATCAACAACATTTGAAAGCTCTGAAACAGATAATGCGCTTAGAAGAGCTTCTATAGTTTGCAGATTGTTTTTAGCATCTGTGATTTCATTAGGGGCTTTCAGGCCACCCTGTGGAGGAGTATACTTCATTGAAGCCATGTTCCAGTACTGCATTCCCATACATTGCAAGTGGCATTTTATGTGACTTTTCCAATGACTAAAATTTGTTCCATCAAAATTCAGACTATCCTTTTTGTAGGATGACATCCTAGATCTCCTCAAGTGGTTAAGCTCTTTTAGAGGAACTTGGCTCTGATACCAATTGTTAGAGTTAGGGTAGACAACTGAAAGGGGGGTGAATCAGTTGTTCAAAACTTTCTTCCAATTAAACACTTAAATCCACTTTGTAATTCAACAGCATAATGATAAATCAATCATGGAAACATAATGCATTAAGTCAAGAGAAGAAACACATTAACACACAGGACACCAAGATTTTGATGTGGAAAACCTAGTTAAGAGGAAAACCACGTGGTGATTAACCAAAGATTGTATTCTCTATTAGAAAAATAGAAAGAACAAAATGGCACATGCCAATTAGGCCTCACTCCCTGAGCACACTACTCACAAGAGGCTCACTACCTACAAGAGACACATTGTCTACAAAATAATAAGTATCACATACATGAACTGGAGAATAGCATCTTCACCACACTTGAATCAGTTCCATTTAAGTCCAATACTTCTGCTCTGCCTTTCGCTCTCTTCCTTGCTACCACACTCAAATCTCCACAAGACACACTTTGAAATGAATTTACAATCCCTTATTTATACAAGACATCGACTTAGGAATAATCATCTAAGTTGGTAAACATCTACAGGAACATCCGCATGATGTGTAACTCATTCGGTCAGCCAATCTTCAGGAAGAACACCATCATTTGAAAGTTATTCTTTCATTGCGAGCTCCAACTCCAATGCAGACCACCAACATGCACTGGACATGATCCAAAGACCTCCATAAGATTGCCTGAATCACCAAGAACATCCACACTTCATTTGCTTACTGAAATCCTTCTCTCCTTCATCCGGAACCTCAAGAACACAGTCTGTCATCACTGTCATAAAGGAATAGATGCTTGTGGACCTCCAGACCACGAACCAATCAAGTTCATACTTCACAAGGACTTCCTAAATACTCCACCAAATCCACAGAAAAGGATAATGCATTTCTGGATCTCACTGGACCTATCTGTGTCACTCTGTCACCTCTAAACACCTGTCAGAACTGGTTTTACTTCAGCAGACACAACTTCTTCAGATCTTCATGCATACCTCTCAAATCTTTATTGGATCACCTTAAGACACATATTTGCAAACCCTTTAAACTACATCCTCTGATCCTCATCATAGCTTGGACTTTTACCTTACTGTCTTCACTGTTCTTCATTGTTCCTGATATGACCAATTTTCTCAATATCCTTAGCAAATAGTTCATCCAAACCTTATCATTAATGCAAAATGAGTATGTTGACATCAATGACAATACTGGTTAGGCCCATACTTGCAACACTAAACATGCTAAAATAGATAGATTCTAACATGTGAAAAGCTATCAAATCAAACCAACGTCCTCACAAACTGAGATGTGCAAAAATACAAGGTTACATCCAATAATTACAATATTTGAAGGGCTTCATCATGAACATAGATGAATCATAATCCACATCACAAGTTATCCAATATCATCAATAACATCTTATTACAAAGGTCTCAAAAGACCTACTTTAAAAAGGTTACAATAATCAATAATGAAATAATACAAGTACATATATACACCAAAATCCATCACGCTCTCCAAGGTGCATTAAGGCACAAGGCATGACATAATCCACCAAAAAATAGAACAAGGAAACCATCTAGCACTTGAAGATCATCATGAAGGATGAATGGGTGAATGTTGCTCACCTCCCGACCATATTGCCATCATCTAGCGTAATAGTTGTCTACACAACTCTAGGCAACCCTAAGCTACAGAGAAGATGATCATGACAAACCCACTAGCAATGTTTAACAAAAATTAGGGTTTACATAGAAACATATGGCATGCATGCCAATCAATGTACACAACAAATGGCACAACTGCCAATCCAAAGGCATGTATAAATAACACATGGTAGAACAACCATACAGTTACACTCAACTAACAAATGGCACACTTACCAATAAGAATAGTAGAATGACATAACAAAATTCAATCATAAGGGAAATAATCACACCTTCAATACATTCCAAACAAGGCATAAATCATAGTCCATCATAGGTACATACAAGCATGCATCAAGCATCAAAATGCACATGTCAATGCTAGGGTCACAACACATGTCAAGTATAACTCCCACAGTAAGAAAGAAAAAAGAGAGAGACATAGCATGCTAGGACCAAGAGTGTCAATATAGGGGCATATACCTCCTTGTAGAATAAATGAGGGCTCTACCTCCTCATAGAAAAATTGGGTATTGTATCACCAAGAGTTGCTCTTTACATCCAAACCTAGCATAACTGGTTTTGTATCACCAAGAGATGATGTTTGGATTAGATGATCTTATTATTAATTTTTATTTTATCCAATATGTTTATTGTTAATCTTGTTTAAAATCTCACTCACTAGTTCCTACTACCACTTCAGATCATGGTGCATGGTGAAAGCCACTCCTCTCCTACCTCTATACCTCTTCCTACATGTCCAATGCACCAATTTGACCAATTGGCCATGGCATGGAAATCAAGGTGAAAAAACTCATAAAATCACAACATAGGTTTAAAAGATGCAAAACATGCATACATTAAGGATACATCTCATCTCACAATTCAAATCAATCAAATAAGGTCTAAAATGCAAAATTCATATTTTCACACTGCACAAAATAACCATAAGGCCCTAAATCCATGATTAAATCTCCCTATGGCACCTTGGAATATTTTCTAACTTTCATTCTACAAGGTTTATTGAAAAATGAAGAACAACACATCATAGAAAATGGAAACAACATCCCAAATGGGTGAGTGTGGGATCATGATGGGCTGAACACTACCCCTAAGTGGCAATGCAAATGTGAAAAATAGAGTTAAGTAACTTCACATCAAAAAATTGAATGAGTTATCTACATAACCAAGAAACAAGGTAGTAATAAAAGTTGTAATAAATTGAATGTAGTTTATGGGCTACTATCTTTTTTTAAAAAAAAATTTAAAATAGTTTGGTGAAAATTGGATATTTCAATGAAACACTACTAAAATTTTTAGAAAAACATAAAAAGTTGTTTAGTGGGAAATTTGATAGTTTGTTTAAGCTAGGTTAAATACCACCATTTTCTCACTAAGCATTGGGAGGACAAGGACCGAGCTTATGAACAAGCTTCTAATAACTTTGTCTATCCATTACACTCACGTGGTTGTGAAACCTAAGGCCCTAATCAAGATTTTATGAAGTGTTTCCCTTTCAACCAAGTAAAACCCTAATTATGCCTTAAATCAGAAATATGTAGAAACTGATGAAAGAATTGGCAAAACTGATCATAAAAGTACAAAGATAGGGTTTTAAAGACTGTACATTCAAATTTTGAGGGCCACTTGGACTAGGGCGCCCGCTCTAGTGTCCCACAAGTTTCTGAACTAGAAAATCTTCTGCACAGGGCGTCTGAGACTGTTAAAAGGCTTCTAGATCCTAGAAATAACCCCTGGTTGGACAAGGGTGCCCGTTCCAGTGTCCTGTAAGTCTTAGAATCTAAAAATCTTAAAGTCTGTCATGACTGTATCTGCAATATCTTCCTTTCTGTAGCTTCTTTTCATTGAAACCTGCAAAACATGATTTGCACCTACAATAAAAGGAAGATGTTATGGATTTATAGGAGCTTGCCTCAGTCAAGCCCTATCTTTGGTATTTCTACATCAACAATAGCCAAAGAAAAAGATTTGTAGAAGTCTGTGCAAACTTAATACTGTGTATGCAAAAATATCAAACCCTAGATGTCTCAATAAAGAGAAGATCAACAACTTGCTTTGCATTAATAAGCACATACAACTTCACCTCAAGGAGATGAAACAAATGAAGACTTTCATGAACAAGAAGGAGAATCAACAATGTCCATGGAGGATCTCCAAGCTTGCTGTTGGAGGCTTCAACCCTTCTCCCGATCATACAAAGGGTGTACAAACCCTAGGAAGAGAAAGATAGACTCAAGATCTTGATTCCTAATCTCCATCCATTGTCTCCATGATAGAAAATACAAAATATTTCCAAGAGCTTCAACAAGTCACTGATCTACAATAGCAATTGTAGTAGAGTTCTGGCATCAAGCTTGCATAAGAATTGTGTGTGATAAAATGATTTGCAAATGTCTTTTTATTTCTATCTTTAGGGAAATTCAAATTTTGAAATAATGTCTTGATATCGTGCGAAAACTGAGAATTTGAAAATGGAGTCCCGAGGCACATGGTGGGAGCTAACAACCTACCAAAATTCAAAATCCCAGGAAATAGGGGAGGACTAGGGTGTGGGCGCCCAAGTCCAAGCCCCCTATTTCCACTTAGATCTGCATTTTTGGGGGTCCTAGGGACTCAAATCTCAAATCCCCTTTCCGGGTTCTATCAACAAGTTACCTTAAAAAGTGAATAAATTGCTCCTAGACTTAGTCAATCAGGGTTTCAGGAAGGGGATAAAATAAAAGGTTGAGAAGTCACCAAAAGTGAGGAGCTAAACTAAGGGAAATTGTACCATTCCATACAGGAGGACAATTTCTGACGGTACATTTAGCCCCCACTTTAGTGGCCATATGACACTACGTGCATATGCAACTAAAGGAAAGTAAATACATCAAACATGAAAAGGATACCCAAAAGGATACTGTAGAGGAACCTAAAGTGTTCTCACCGAGAAGGAGCCCCCAAGTTTGCAATCTTGGAAGACCACAAAGTTAGGAACCACAACCTACAAAGGAACACTTGTTAGAGAAATCAAAACCAAATCACCTGCAACCACCACTAAAGAGTCAATATCAAAATGCTAAGGGGGGTTGAGTGATGGGAAGGGAGGAAATCAAGAGAGATATATGCCCCCCTTTGTTTCTACTTGCTTAGTCTAAGAGTAGAAACAAGGAGATATCCACGTGCATCAATTTCAAGGGAAATGTGTTATGAGGGTCATTTGAAGAAACAATGCTCAAATATAACACATTGGGAAAGGAAGAGACCGAAACCAAGATTCTAATGCAACCAATGACACTAGAATCAGAGTTTGACGGCTCAAGAAAAGGGCTCAAGAGCAAAAGACCACACTTTTGCACCTAGTTAGGGATAGGAATTCTCATTCACTTAATTTATGTAAGAGGGAGTTGTCACTTATCACTAACTTATTTTAATTTCTTGTCACTACACAGAGAGAGAAGGAGAATAGGGGAATGACCATGCTAAGAGAGGCTCCGAGCCCAAGTAGTAGAGAGACATTTCAAGGCCGAGGTAGGGTCCTGATTCCATGCTTCTATCATCCTTCATTATACTTTTGCTTTCACATTTACTGATGTCTGTGCCAAGAGGGGAAGGTGGATAGGGGTCCCAAATAGGGGCGCTTGGGTCCACCTAGGGCACCAGAGTCCCTCTAGGGCACCCTAGTCCCATAGGGATGCCAGTGTCCCTTTGGGGCACCCTAGTCTTTCTAGGTTACCCTAGTCCACAGAGGACATAGGCCCTAGGTACAGGAATTCTGTTCAGTTCTTGATGGCTTACTTTGATTTCTAGAGGGGATTTTGATACTCTTGCTTGCTTTCTAATCTGTAGGATGTCCCTGAGATGCGTGAGCACACAGGTGGTCATCTGATGGCACTTCTATGAGAGCGCGCTAGTGCCTTAATTGTCGCAGAGAGAGAGCACTTATAGATGGTAGGCCTATGGTGGGTGTTTGATATGCCCACAATCAGATTCCACTAAGCTATGCTCATGGCATTGATGGGGAGGTGGGATGCAGATGTTGATAACTAAGAGGGGGGTGAATCAGTTATCCTAATATTTCAACATTTTGAACTTTCTTATTAGTTAGTGCAACATCAAATCAAATAAGCAAGCATGATCATGAAATGGAAATAACACCAATACACATGACACAAAGATTTTGATGTGGAAACCCTGTTAAGGGAAAAACCACGAGGTGATTAACCGAAGATGTTATTCTCTGTTAGGAGAATAGATAGAACAAAATGGCACTTGCCAATTAGGGCTCACTGCCCGAGCACACTGCTCACAAGAGGCTCACTGCCTACAAGAGACTCACTGTCTACAAGAAGGGAAGGTAACTCAATGTTGGAACTAATGAGAAGCATCTACTCATGCTAAGATTCAGTTCCAGTTAGGCTCAATAAACTGATCTACTGCACTTCATTCTTACTCTCTTTTAATGCTGCTGTACTTTGATATTCTGGACCTGTCTCCCTGTGTTCACTCTGCTTTTCTACTTTTCTTCGCACCACACAATACACACACCCCTTCACATCTAAATCCATCTTGTATATATATCCGCATAAGTGATTTCATCACCTTTCTAGTCGGCATTCGAAATAGTCAATATTTTCCCAAGATTTGATCTGTCGGTTGGATCCTTTCTTACCAAGTGATGCAAGCCTAGGAGATGCTTGTAGAAGTCATCAATCATGTCGGCCAATCATGAATGATACCTCAAGAAACTTATTTATTAGCAATGTCTCTTCAGGATTAGGATCTGACACTCTGCCGGTATAGTTCTTCCTCTGTCTACTCTACCAAACAGGAACCCAACACTCAAGTGCTCATATCTCTTCGCCCTTCTATCACCGGAGGCTAAATCCTTGGAACCTATTAATCAAGGTACTCCTCTTGACTTACCCAAATCCGCACTTCACTAAAATACTTCCTCTAAGAGATCCAAACCTAACTGTTAGACCTTGCTGACTGCTCTATTCTTGCTTACCGGATCATGACATTTCTTCAATCTAACTTCCGATAGAGACTCATCATGTCTTGCGGATGTGTGGGATAACCTTTGTTTCCATCAATGACAACATTCATGAATCCATATAGTGTCTCTTGCCAACAATCTGCCCCTTTGGCATTGATGGCAACACTTAGTGAAAAATGACTAAGTGTCACACTATACTCCCCCTTGGATGATGCTCTGTCTCTGTACATTTTCTGAAGCTCCCCCTTAGCTAGATTCCTCCTTTTTCACTACTCATCACTCCCCCTTTGACATCAATGGAAAAGGGTAGGGTCCGTACATCAAATTTTTTCAAAATTTCAACTATACTTAGCCGCATAAGTATATACATATAGCATACTTACATATACTGAAGTATGCCTGCAAAAGTTGTCTTCAATTGGACAAATTTTGTTGCCCAACTTTACTTCATCCTGTCCAAAATTGAGATGTGACCACTCAACAGGAATGCAAACATGTCTGCCCTTTTTAAATCTGTCAGATCACTGGTTTGGGCTGTGGTCTGAGCTTCTTTTATGGCCTCATGCATGGCCTCTAACTTAGGGATAATTATCCCTCTAAGTTCACCCAACCTTCTTATTCTATTTTTCTTTTCCTTCTCAAGCTTTTTGATTTCATTCAAGACTACAATAGTTTGACATTCTTGATTTATTATGGAGGATGAGAGAGGATCAAAATTCTTAGATAGATTTGTTAGTTTGTCCTCCTGTTCTTTCACTCTCTTCTCAATATCCAATGTTACTTTGGACCATGATAAACAAAATTTGTATACTTCCCCACAATCTTTAAGGGCATTTTCTAAGCTTTTTATCCCAATATTAATATTCCTCCTATCATTTGTTATTAGCCCTTGTACCTCTGATAATATTTTTGCAAAGAATTCCTTCCAGACCTTATCTTCTGCTGACTTCTCTAGGGAATCAAAATGTGTGCTAACACTATTGACTAGAGATTTGAGATTACCAGATGAGGAGGTTGAGGGATCCTTTTGAAAAGATGGCATGCTCTTTTCAAGCACACTGGATGCAGCTACTATAAGCTCACAGTCTTCCATGTGAGATTGCAAGAGTTTTTCATTGGCCTTTGCATTAGCAAATGAAGCTATCTTCATTGTTTGTACTGGAGAAAGAGAATAAAAATCAAATGGTCCTCATAGAAGTTCCGGTTCATCAATCTCCATTGTCTCTTTGTTTAGGAATTATTTGACAATTTCTACAGTGTCTCTTGCTAGAGACAGATTCTTCTTCTCTTCTGCAGTATTGGAGCTGTCATCTTGTTTTTCCTTCACTTCTTTTTCTTTCTCCTCTATTCTTTCTTCTCCTTTGGATCCAGAGTCAGCAGGGGAAACTAGAGGAGTGATTGTTTGTTCATGGGCCATGTCTTCTAGAGCAGAGGATTCTAAGCCCTTATCTTCACCGGTGTCCACTACCTCTTCTGTTATTGCCTCAGTAGATCCTTCTTCAACACTTGTGGCCAATGGATTAACACCTAAATCCTCTATAACTGGAAGATTGAATCTTTTGAAGGCATTTAGGAGGATCTCTTTTGTTTCATTTGCTACTTTATCAGTTTCTCCAAGCATGAGCTGATTCATTCTAGCTTTTCTCTAGAACTCATCCTTGCAATCTTTGAAGATCATATTCATTTGTTTCTAAGTGATTGAAGGATAGAGCTGAATAGCTATCTGCTCCCAAATTTCTAGATCTTTGGCTTGGGCATTGTTCTTCCTTATTTCAAGTTCCTTCTCCAAGCTTTTGGGGATCAAAAATATAATTTCAATGAATGCTTTGTTGTAGATGTTTAGATACCTGACTGTGGCATCTTGCAATATCTTCTGATTAGATTCACCATAATCATCATACAATTCAACCATTGGCTAAAGATTTCCATCCACTGTAATTGATTTGATGATGTCATCAATGTGAAGAGTGGGTTTTTCAACAAATTCCTCTACCTTTTCTTCTTCGCCTTGACCGGTAGAGGGTTCACTAGGTGTTTTCTTCTGTTTCTTCATTTTCTTGACTTCTTCATCAGATTCAGTCTCCTCTTCATCTTCTTGACTAGCATAAGATCTTGTGGCTTTTGTCTAAGTTCTCTTCTCTCCTTTGATGGATGATCTTGCTTTCGGTTTTGATGCCCTTGAGCTTTTAGCAGTGGCAAGTGCAGATTTCTTTAATGATCTGGTCCAGGTGGAAGATTCTACCGGAGCACTTTCCTTTTCTTTCTCTGTTCTTTCCATCTTTTCTCTATTGGCAGCAAGTGCCTCTTTTGAGATGCCAAAGTCTTTGGCAATATTCTCTACTTCTTTTCTTAACTTTCTCTTCATCTCTGGTTGCCTTAACTCAACATGGATCTTCACACTAAGTTCTTCAAAGGTTCTAAACCTTTCTGCCTTGGGATCCGTTGGTTGACTTAGCATGTGCTGAACATGCAGTTCTGTAATTTTCTCATCCACCTCATACCCCATTGGCATGATCCACACTATTCTTGGTTCCACTGCCTCCATTAGGCATTGATCAGTCTCTACCATAAAACATACAGTGTCTTTATATTTTTCAACTAGAGATTGAGGAATTCTCTCTCTAGCTTGCATCATGTTCTGGAAGTTTTTGAAGAAACCCCAGAGGGCTGTATTTTGTACTTTGTCATCACCAAGTCCATGCAAATAATCCCTGATTTGGATAGCTACTGGTCTATCATTCTCCCACACCCAACCACTAGATCTGAGAAGCTCATTCATAAAGTAGAAGAAAAAGCACAATATCAATCCACCATACTTGAATGAATTCTTTTTATCTTTCTTTATTTTCTACAGATTCTCCAAGAGTTGGTTTAAAAGGAGCTAACAAAGATTGTAGTCTACATCCTTTCTGAGCATTTGATAAGCAGTGTAGATGGTCATTCCAGGTATTGAATTCTCCCTGCTAGAATGATATATCTTGTATCCAATAATCATGGAGGCAAACTTGACATCCAGCTCAGTGATGTCATCTACTGTCATTGCTCTTTTGTCAAACCTTGATTCGGTAGCCTCACTCACAGTTTGATTCTTGAAAGATTTAAGAACAGGAATTCCACCGGATGAGTGCAATCCAGTAACTGCCCTAATGGCATCTTTTGTGATCTTGAATGGTCCATTTAACCATATCAAATTGTCATGTATCATGCTCAAAATATACTTGACCCATTCATCCTCAGCCAAAACAGGGGAAATGTATGCATTGTGCAAAGTGCTTATCTTAGAGAGCCTTGAATTGGGGTTTGAGCTCGAAAGAGTCATCTATTAGTTGTTTGTGGAAGATATCCCTCAATTTGAACTCTCTGAAATCTTCAATGTTTGCATGAATGTAAACCCTAATATCTTCTATGTGCAAGACACCATGCGGTACACTGGAAAATGCTCCTAGGGGATCTATTTCCAAAGATTTGTAGGGATGTTTCTTGAATTTGGGGTGAGGCCTATCAGTGATCTTCACTATATTCAAAGTACCCATCATTCAAGGATTTTACAGAGAGATTTTTGATAACACAAAATACCTTTTGCGCTTGTAGGGTTCACAGAGTGAACTTGAGTGATTTGTTGATTGAATCAACTCCAATGGTTGGTCTTTGAGAAGTTTGAAGCAATTCATTGCAGAGCTCTCATTTCTTCTTTTTCAAATGTAAATGTGCAAATGGCGAGCACATGAACCCTTTTATTTGCAAGAAAAAGCCTTAAATTCATACTACAATAAATGCGCAACTTAAGTTATTTTGGTTGCTCTGTTCTTCTTATTCTGAAATAGATCTCTTTCCAGATCACTGCAATATTCTTAGAGTTATCCTTGGTGAATAACTACGAGCTTTCTTACTTTCCTTAACCATTTGATTTATCTGCAGATCAAGATGTCTCAATTTTAGAATCACACCAGACCAAACTTGTAAGAAGCCTGCTTTTACCAGAAGTCTGAAGGGATCTAGACACTTTAAATCTTCATGCGGATCTTTTCAAATCTTTACCATGGCTTATCTAGGTATTTCTCTAAAAGCCCTTTGATCTGCAACCTTTCATGTGCCGATTATAGGCACCAATTGACTAGCTAGGGGAAAATGTTTTTCCTTGTGTCTCCCCCTGAGCCAGAGCTCACTTTTTAATTTCTGGAAGGAATATCAGCACCAAATTCTGGTGCGGATCCATCCCCCACATTCTCTATACTTCTCTTTACCCAAATCTTGTTCATCTCACCTTTAACTTCATCTGCATTCACTTTTCCTTTTCCTTTGTCTTGATTTTGATTATGGTGTTCTGGACCCTTTTTGTCCTGATTCTTGCTTCTACAGAATTTGGCAGTATGACCGGATCTATTGCAATTGTAGCAGACAACATTTCTTTGCATATTTGATTCATATACTCTTGATCTACACTGATTAGCCATATGACGGGCACTCTATTGTATGCAAAACATCTACCATTAAATGAATTGTTCATTTGCATATTTCTACATTCATGAGATTTGTGGCCATACCTTTTACAGTTGAAGCACTGTCCGAAGAAGGATGAATTGGTTTGATTCATTCTCTTTCTACATTGATTAGCTTTGTGACCAAAGTTATTGCAGTTGTGGCAGTATCCATTGAAGGATGGATATCTTTGAGCATTGGGTTGCCTTACCGGAGGTCTTCTAGTTTTGTCCCTTGCATTTCCTAATCCAAAATTCTTCTGACCAAATTCAAAGCTTTCACCTTTCTCATATCCTAAACCACGCTTGTTATCTACCCTCTTTTGGCTTTCAAGAAGAACTTCAAGTTGAGCAGAGCTTATTTTGAATTTCTCTTTGTATTCATTTGCTATTTGAAAATCCCTTTTAAGAGTGTCAATTTGATCCTCAAGTTTTTCTTCATTATCTCTAGCATCTTCAAGAACAGATTCAAGATGTCTGATTATTCTATCCATCTTGTGGTAGTCTTCTGATTTCTCCTTGAGAGATTGTCTTAGATCATCTTCAGTCTTTCTTTTTTCTTCAATTTCTTGTGTGAATTTCATAACTCCTGATTCCATTTCATGTCTTTCCATAATGACCACTTTTGACAATATTTCACATAACTTAGTTTTCTCCTTCCGGTCTTCATTTGTATCATTTGCTTCACCTTGACTTACTAATTGCTGAAGTAGTTCCTTTCTCTTCTTCATAGACATGCTTAGTTTCCCTTTTAATTCATTTATGAAATCATCAGTCTATTTAAGTCTTTCCTTCAATTCATTGACTTCAGAGTTGGAATGTTCAAGATCGTCTAGGGCAGACTAAAGTTGTTCCCTCAAACCATCCATATCCATTTGAATTTCCAGATCTTCCTCAAGCTGTTAGGCTCTATTCAGAGGAACTTGGCTTTAATACCAATTGTTGATAACTGAGAGGCGGAGTGAATTAGTTATCCTAATATTTCAACTTTCTGAACTTTCTTATTAGTTCATGCAACATCAAATCAAATAAGCAAGCATGATCATGAAATGGAAATAACACCAATACACATGACACAAAGATTTTGACGTGGAAACCCTGTTAAGGGAAAAACCACAAGGTGATTAACCCAAGATGTTATTCTCTGTTAGAAGAATAGATAGAACAAAATGGCACTTGCCAATTAGGGCTCACTGCCCGAGCACACTGCTCACAAGAGGCTCACTGCCTACAAGAGACTCACTATCTACAAGAAGGGAAGGTAACTCAATGTTTGAACTAATGAGAAGCATCTACTCATGCTAAGATTTAGTTTTGGTTAGGCTCAATAAATTGATCTACTGCACTTCATTCTTACTCTCTTTTAATGTTGTTGTACTTTCATATTTCGGACCTGTCTCCCTGTCTTCACTCTACTTTTATGCTTTTCTTCACACCACATAATACACACACCCCTTCACATCTAAATCCATCTTGTATATATATCCACATAAGTGATTTCATCACCTTTGTAGTCGGCATCTGGAATAGTCAATATTTTCCCAAGCTTTGATCTATTGGCTGGATCCTTGCTTACCAAGTGATGCAGACCTAGGAGATGCTTGTAGAAGTCATCAATCATGTTGGCCAATCATGAATGATACCTCCAAAAACTTATTTATTAGCAATATCTTTTCCAGATTAGGATCCGACACTCTGCCGATACAGTTCTTCCTTTGTCTACTCTGCCAAACAGGAACCCAACACTCAAGTGCTCATATCTCTTCACCCTTCCATCACTGGATGCTAAATCCTTGGAACCTATTAATCAAGGTACTCCTCTTGACTTCCCCAAACCTGCACTTCACTGAAATACTTCCTCTGAGAGATTCGGACTTGACTGTCGAACCTTGCTAACTGCTCTTTTCTTGCTTACCGGATCATGAAATTTCTTCAATCTGACTTCTGGTAGAGACTCATCATGTCTTGCATATGTGTGGGATAACCTTTGTTGCCATCAATGACAACATTTATGAATCCATATAGTGTCTCTTGCCAACAACAGATACATACACATTCCACTTACCGACAGGTGAGATTACCATCACACTGGAGGATGTATTTAGGATCCTTCGATTGCCGATCCAAGGAGAGATAGTGAGGGTTGTTAAAAATCACTTAGTGGGGTATACTCGTGAGAGTCAGCTATACTACTTGGGTTGTATTATTTCACAAGCAGAGCGAGGACATATTCAGCTCTATTTGCTAGAGTAGGGATGTAGAGACATTCCCTTACTATAGAGGATCATGATTGTCATAGTCGCACTAGCCATCGTACCAGATGGACGAGGCACTCATCTTCATGGGGGTCTTATTCAGCCCTAATTGGTGGTCAAAGGCTCATGGTCCTCCTCCTATAGATGATGCAAGGCCTAGTTAGATAGAACGAGGGGAGAGTAGTAGGTCTATGTCCCCAGCTACAGATCAGACATCAAAACTCATCACACCATCGGTGATCTAAGATCCATCCTAGCAAGATGGAGATCTAGGTTAGGTTTGATTTAGTACTTTGATGTTTTATATAGTTTATTATTTGTGATATTTATATGGGAGTCTAACATCTATCTCATCCTCTATTTTGCAGTTGGGACTGATGGATGGTGAGACTTTGTGAGTCACGTCATAGGAGACATAGTACTGACAAATGCCTCAGAGCAATGAGTGCGGGCTGGTTATTCGCCACGTTCATCCGTTGGCTGACATGCTGAGATATTTATACCTATTGTCAAATACAAGACTGCTATAGAGGCCACGCTAGAGTAGTCCACATGAGAGAGAGAGAGAGAGAGTTGAGTGTGCCAAGGCTAAGCTCAGGGCACAGTGAGAGCATATAGTAGCTGTTCCTACATCAGAGGGAGAGCCAGTTATTAGTGAGTTCTTACTGTGGGAGGTTCATCAAGCAAGAGCTAACAGAGACAGGGTTCAAGCTGAGAGAGACTAGTACTAGAGGATGTACTAGGAGGCACATGAGCAGATGATAGAGATGAGAGGTGAGATCGGGGGGTTACAATCATGAAGTATCTCTAAGAGTCATTCACAATCCATATCCATACATGGTCAAGCTTCTCTCACTCGTACACCACGAGGGCCTGAGGGTACTGGCGATTGAGGCTCATCTATGTGATGTATAGATTTTAGGTAGTACGACATCCCATTTTGTTTTGAGGGATAGTCAACTCAGATGTATACATGAAACTTATATATATATATATATATGTTTATTTATTTTAACCTATGTGTAATGGATTTTGATATATCACATGTGATTTTCGTAAAAATGCAACTAGTGATGATGTTTAAATGCTATAATTAATGCTATTGTGATATACTAACAATTCTAAAAAGAACATGTAGTAACAAACACAATGATTAATTATTTTACGGATAACTTTAATTTCCATACTGCATTCAATTAATACAAAAAGTGATCTAAGCAATTACTACTTAAACACGATACAACAATGATCAACTGAACAAAGATATAATGCCAAATGAATTAAGACAAAACAATGATATATTATCAAAATTGAAGCTAATCTATGTGCTAAATTAGCTTAGGAACATTTAACATTGAATCTCTAAGCATTAACTCTTTTGAGGTGTGCTGCATTAATAGATTCTTTAAGCAACATACCTTGCTCATCAGCTAATTTATATGCTCTAGATCCAAAGGTTTCAGTGAATATGTACGGTCCAAACCAATTAGGGTTGAACTTACCTTTTTCTCCAAGCGGTGCATTTACGTTGCATTGATTTTCATAGAGAATCAAGTCCCCAACATTAATTGAATGTTGTATGACTTGCGCATTATAGGCTCGTTGTATTCCTTTTTGATAATCCTTGAGATGTTCAAGAGCATTAATACATCTTTCATCAAGCATCTCAAGTTCTTGTAATCTTTTCTCTCATTCTACGTCATCATCCATGATGTCTCTTAGGGAAATTCACAAAGAAAGAATTTCTAACTCCAAGGGCATTATCGCGTCTGCATCGTAGATGAGATTATACAGTGTGTTACTAGTAGCTATTCAAATACTTGTTCTATAAGCCCATAATACATAGGATAATTGCATATGCCAATCTTTTTGATGATTATTAATAGTTTTCCATAGAATCTATCCAATAACCTTGTTTGAGGCTTTAGCTTGGCCATTTGATTGAGGATAGTAAGGCATAGAGAAGAAATGTTGTATATGGTATTTTTCATGGAACTTTTTCACGTACTTGTTCTTAAATGGTGTACCATTGTCTAAAACCAAGGAGGAAGGTATTCCAAATTAAAAAATTATGTTATCTTGTATGAATCGATACATTACATTAGCATTCGTGGATTGCAAAGGGACCGCTTTGACCCATTTTGTAAAATAATTAGTAGCACTGATTATAAACATATGTCCTTGAGAGGAGGGTGGGGAAATTTTACCAATTAGATCCAAACCCCAGATAGAGAATGGCCATGGTGACACCTGGGCATGAAGCTCTTGAGCAAGATCATGGATTAGGTGTTTATGTTGTTGGCATTGTAGGTGTCTCTTGATGTAAGCAAATGAGTCTTGTTCCATATGTTGCCAATAATACCCCATACGTAACAATTTTTGTACTAATGATTTTCCACCAAATGCCCTCCACAGGCACCAGAGTGAGCTTCTTCTAAAGCTATTAGAATCTCTGAATTGTTTAAACATTGGAGTAAAACACAATTATAACTTTGTCGATACAAGACATTCGATAATATAATTTATCGCACTGCTCATTTGCGTAAACAGAGTCAGGCATTCTTAGATGTTGAATCAGGAATGGTTCCATCACGTAGATAGTTGAACATGTAGGAGAACCATTCATTGGTGTATGTATTACCACATAGTTCTGAATTTGCAACTATAGGGCTTTCAATTACCGGTGTCTTAAGATTATGAACAACAAAGGTAAATTCCTTAGGAGAACCATCAGGGGATATAAGGGAAGTTGTACTTGCCATTGCATCCGTATATCAGTTATCTTTCCTAGGAATGTTGTCGATTGAATATGATTTGAACTATTTTAAGAGAGATAATGTAAACTCACGATACTGATATAGCTTATCATGCTTAGTTTAATACGATCCCGTTATTTGTTTAACAATTAATTGAGAATCTTTGTATATTGTAATGTTTTTGATATTAAGAGCCAAGGCTGCACGAAGTCCAATAGTAAGAGCTTCGTATTCAACTCTATTATTTGTACATAAGAAATCTAAGCGGTAAGATAAGGGAATCAGCTTACCAATGGGGGGTATCAATGTAACACCAGCCTCGGAGCCAGTTTGACCTTTTGATCCGTCAAAGTATAACTCCCATTTTTCATCCACAGAGATTCTTAAAATATGTTTGTCAGGAAAAGTATCGACATTTTGTATAGAAAAAGGCGAGGGAGCTTTAGCTAACTAATCAGATATCACTTACCCTTTAATTTCTTTTTGTGAAATAAATTTGAGAGCAAATTTTGTTAACAACATAACCCATTTAGCAAGACGACTTGATAAATTTGTTCTTGTGAAGAGATGTTTCAAAGGGTCAAATTTTACTATTACATGCATTTCAGCATTTAAGAGAATGTCTAAGCTTTTGAGTGGCAAACACTAAAGCCAAACAATGCTTCTCTATGACTGTGTATTGCACCTGATAATTGAGCAAAGTACGACTAATGTAATAGACAACACATTCTTTGCCTCCATCATTATGTTGTGATAACAAAGCTGCTAGGGCATTGTTAGATGCTGAGATGTACAACATAAATGGTTTATTAGAAAAAATAGGTTGCAAAATGGGTGGATTAGCTAAGTAATCCTTTAAGTCATCGAAAGCTTTTTGACATTCAAAATTCCATTGAAAGTGAGAATCTTTCTTCAGTAGTTGTGTAAAGGGGCGAGTCCTATCCACGAGTTGTGAAACAAATTGGTGGATGGCCTGTATCTTTCCCTACAAACTACGAAGTTGAGATATGTTCTTCATTATTTGTATATTAACAATAAAATCTATCTTTTTCGTATCAACTTCTATACCTCGATTTGAAACAATAAACCCAAGTAACTTTCCACTATCCACACCAAAAACACACTTACGGGGATTCAATCGCATATTATATTTTTGTATGCACTCAAATATTTGTCAAAGATTTGTAACATGATCCCTATGATGGATAGACTTCACTAGGATGTCGTCAACATAATCTTCTAGAATATTGTGCATATAATCATGAAATATAAGAGTCATTGCACGTTGATAAGTAGCTCTTGCATTCTTAAGTCCAAATGACATGACTACCCAATAAAATGTACCCCAAGGTGTTATAAAGTCTGTTTTATACAGATCGAGAGGATTTATAAGGATTTGGTTATATCCCAAAAATCCATCCATAAAAGATAGAAAGTTGTGTCCAGCTATGGAATCAATAATCATATCGATATTACGGAGCAGAAAATCATCTTTCAAAGATGCCAAGTTTAAGTCTTGAAAATTTGCTCACATTCTTATACAACCATCAAGTTTAGAGATGACAACAATATTTGAGATCAACAGAGAGTAATCAATAGGTTGAATAAAACTAGCTTGTAACAGTTTTTCTATTTTAGTTTTTAAAAGTAAAGTAATCTTAGGATTCATCTTACAAATCTTTTGTTTGAAAGGCTTAACATCTGGTTTCAACAAAATATTATGCGTAACAATCTGAGGATCTATACGAGGCATGTCTAAATAATTCCAAGCAAATAATTCTGAGAACTCATTCAACAGTTTAGTCATTTCTTCTTTTTCTTCCATATTTAAACAATCACCAATAGGGATAACTTTTTTAGGGTTATCCTTATCCATAATGACATTGACAGTCTTTCCGTTAAGGAGAGTACTATGGTCTGAGGGATTGTAGGATTGTAATTGTTCTTCAAGTTCTTCCTTATGCTCTACTATAGAAGTTATTGTGCTAGTAGTCCTTCCAAAATATTCATCGTTGTTTAAACAATAAGGTAGGCCACGTTTATGGTGATAATGAGGAATACCATCATAAGCACCTAAGAATTCCATTATTGCTTCACCTGCCATAAATATATCCAAAGGAAGTGATCCTAGAGGACAATTGATGTCAATTATCTTAGGGAATATTAAATTAAGTGTTGATATTGTATTCACATTTAGAGTAGGGCCTTTGTGGGCTTTGGACTCCTTAAAAGGATTATATCCAACGCCATTTGGATAGTGTCATGTAGCAGATTCTATAGGTACTTTAACTCCTTGTTGATTTATGCTGCAACCATTACCTACATAGTCACAATTTTTGTAAAGGATTCAGTATCCTTTGCCATAGAGAGAGACCATTTCTTTAGAGGAAGGCAGAGCATCATAAGTTTCATAATTAGTAGTATAACTAAGAGTATTATCCTTATTTGTCACCAAAGATGCCTTATGTTTATCATTTGAAGCATGTGATGTGATTGATGCAATATTTGATGTTTCAGGGATGGGGTTTTATGGTTTATACTCTCCTATGGAGTAAGATACAAAATCTAGCAAACCCTAGTCATCACCAACAAATGCATTTGACTACTTAGACTCTTGCATAACATTTTTAGAGGCAAGAGGAGTTGACAACTCAGCTTTAAATTGGTTAAACTCTTAAGACCAACAACATGCTTATGCACTTCCATTTGCAAACAATTATCAAGTTTAGGATCTAAATGGATAGTATGTAGTTTCCCTTTAAATATAAACTTAATCGAATGGTGCAAAGTAAAAGCAACTGCTCCTAGTGCATGTATCCAAGGTCTACCAAGAATCATGTTATAAGATAGAGAACAAGACATTACATGAATGAAGGTAGACACCATCATAGGTCCCACTTGTATAGGTACAGTTATAGTTCCCACAGATTGTCATCCAACATTATCAAAGCCACGAATACTTAATGATTCTAGTTTGATGGCAGATATATCAATTTTAACCTTATGCAATAAATCAATGCAACAAACATTAAGGACTGATCCATTATCAATCATAACTCTCTTAACCAATGTTTTCTTGATTGTAATAAAGATAACCAAAGGATCATACTGATTCTGAACATCGAGAGATGGTAATTCATGTTGTTGAAACATAATATCTATTGTTGTTGCATGCATACAATCTAGTAAAGTGGCAACATCATTTGGTTTAATAGTGGGAGGAACAATCACCTTTTGTAAATCTTCTTGTAGCATTCCATTGTAAGTAGGTGAAGTTTGTATAAGTTCCCAAAGAGATATCTTTGTAGGAGTATCGCGAAGCTTCTCTACAAGATCATAGTCTTTACCACCTTTATGTGTTAAATGAGGAGCTTGAGGAAGCATAGGTTCAGAGGCTGGTAAAGATATCAAAACATTCATTTGTTGTGTACTTTGTTTGTTATTCTGAGTGTTATATGCATGAGCAACCACATTATGATTGGTTTGTTGTGAGTTTTGTTTCACTATTTGTTTTACATAATCATAAATGTGATTAGGAGATTGAGAAGGAGATGAAGAACCTTTAACCACAAGCACAGGTTTAGAGGATGGTTGAGCCACATTTGCACATAGAGTGACCACAATTTTTGGTTTTTCAATCTCTTCTTTAGACTTAGGAACATAAATTGCATTTACAAATCTTTGAAATAATGAAGTCTTAGAGGCTGTAGTGGAATATTCAATCAAGATAATGTCCTCAAGGGCTTCATCTAACATATTGAAGTCATCACGACTAAATGACTCATCATAAGCATGAAAATCTTCCAAAAAATAATCTGACATTTTAACATGCTCTATTTAAACCAAGATTTACATGCACAATTATGGCCTCTGCAAATGAAATACAACTTCCAACAATAATAGATAATTTCCAACTCTTTTAGTGAAAAGATAAAGAATGTAATCTATAATTTAACATATGCAATTTCACTAAAGAGGTTTTTCAATCCAATTAAGCTCTAGAACAACAAATTATTTCAGATCTGAAGTTTAAAAGGATGCAAATTCTTTAAATCTTAGGTTCACCAAATTTTTTAGGGTGAAATTGGGTAGTTTTCTTAAACTAGGTTAAATACCACCATTTTCCTACTAAGCATTGGGAGGACAAGGACTGAGCTTATGAAAAAGCTTCTAATCACCTTGTCTATCCCTTACGCTCACATGGTTGTGAAACCTAAGGCCCTAATCAAGATTTTATCAAGTGTTTCCTTTCAACCAAGTAAATCCCTAATTGTGCCTTAAATCATAAATATGCATAAACTGATGAAACAACTAGCAAAACTAATCATAGAAGTGCAGAGATAGGGTTTCAGAGACTGTACACCTAGATTTTGAGGACCACTTGGACTAGGGTGCCCTCTCCAGTGTCCCACAATTTTTTGAACTGGAAAATCTTTTGTACAGGGTGTCTGAGACTGTTAAAAGGCTCCCAGTTCCCAGGAATAACCCCTGGTTGGACTAGGGAACATGCTCCAGTGTCTCGTAAGTCTCAGAATCCAAAAATTTGAAAGTCTACTATGACCATATCTGCAATATCTTCCTTTCTATAGCTTCTTTTCATCGAAACCTGCAAAACATGATCTACACCTACAAAAGAAGGAAGATGGTGTGGCTATGTAGGGGCTTGCCTTAGTCAAGCCATGTCTTTGGTATTTCTACCTCAACAATAGCTAGAGAAAAAGATTTGCAGAAGTCTATGCAAACCTAACAATTTGTATGTAGAAATATCAAACCATAGATGTCTCAATCAAGGGAAGATCAACAACTTTCTTTGCATCAATAAACACATGCAACTTTACCTCAAGGAGATGAAACAAATGAGGAATTGCATGAACAAGAAGGTGAATTAGCAATGTCTGTAGAGGATCTCCAAGCTTGCTATTGGAGGCTTCAACCCTTCTCTCGATCATACAAAGGGTGTACAAACCTTAGGAAGAGCAAGATAAACTCAAGATCTTGATTCCTAATCTCCATCCATTGTCTCCATGATAGCAAATACATAATACTTCCAAGAGCTTCAACAAGTCACTGAACTTCAATAACAATTGTAACATAGTTTTGGCATCAACCTTGCATAAAAATTGTGTGTGATAAAATGATTTGAAAATGTCTTTTTATATCTAGCTTTAGGGAAATTCAAATTTTGAAATAACGTCTCGATATCATGTGAAAACTAAGAATTTGAAAACGGAGTGCCGAGGCACTCAGTAGGAGCTGACACCCTACCAAAATTCAAAATCTTAGGAAACATGGGAGGACTAGGGCATGGGCGCCTAAGTCCAAGCCCCCTATTTCCACTCAGATCTACATTTTTGGGGGTCCTAGGGACCAAAATCTCAAATCCCCTTTCTAGGTTCTATCAGCAAGTTACCTCAAAAAGTGAATAAATTGCTCCTAGACTTAGTCAATGAAGGTTTTGGGAAGGCCAGAAAAGAAAAGGTTAAGAGGTAACCAGAAGTGAGGAGCTAAACTGAGGGAAATTGTACCATTCCATACATGAGGACAATTTCTGACGTTACAAAAGTATGTGTCATTCTGGCCAACATATGTATGAGAAAAAGATAATATTTTTCCTCCATGATTTTGATTTAAGTAAAGGACACATGACCAGATGTGACACATATTTTTTTGAATTTTTTAAGTAAATAAATAATTATTCATGAATTTTTTACTGTGAATTTTTTAAAATATTAAAAATTAATTTTTCAGCCAACCTAACTTGGTCAAAAATATATGAATATCAAAATTTTTAAATTTTAATGTATACCCAATAAATCCTAGAATGTGATGCATCTTTTGGATTTAAAAAAGGATTAATATGTTGAAAATTATGGATGTTTTTCAATATTCATATTATCAGTAAATCAAACATATCGTATGTAGAAAATTAATAATAATTACCTATGAAAATTATTATGTGGCATATATTGTATTTTTAGAATGTTAATAGCTTCCTCTATAAATCCTTTTCGTTTGATTAAATTTAGTTACAAAAAAGTCTATCAGCTTCATGGATGAAATTGTGGAAAATTTCAGGATAACACTAAATGGGTGGTTTTGCAAGTTTCTTTGGCAAGTTTTAAGACTCCCACTTGCCTAAATATGAGGTAACCCAAGGCATTTTTGGAGGGAATCCATATTTGAGCTAGAAATATTAACACTCCTTCCATCCAAATCTAAATATTAGTCTAAATGTTAGCATTTTTTTAGCCAACAAGTTTTTTTCTATATTGCCACTATTTGACCCATCATGATCTTGCACTCACCCAAATATCAAATAAAATTGAGTTGGGTGATTCTAGGAAAAATTTGGTAGAGTTTTGTTTGTTTTTCCATGTTTCCAAAGCAAGAACAGATGAAAATAAAATAAATTACAGCTGTAATTAAATTCTACTTCTCTATCCTACTAAAGAAAGATAATACACACCACTCTTGGTGGCATGCCCAGGAGAGAAAACATAGAATGAAAACCATGGAGAGATTGAAGAAACATATCTTTCCTAATCAAGCTAAAATCCAAAAACATGAAGAGTTGAAAGCAAACTTCGATCAAACTCACACCAAGCATCCAAAAGTATTCATGAATCCATTTCTCCAACCATGCAAGAAAGATTCTTTCCAATACATCCATGGAGAAATTCCTTCTATCCTTTCAAGAAGATTGATTGAGAGAAAGGAGAAAAATAGAATGAAATTTATGAAAATAAACTACCTTTTTCACTTTTATACAAAAGCCCTAATTTCATTTCTTTTAATTATTTTTCCAATTTCACCAAATACACTCAAATAAATCACTTAAATTAACAAGAAAATAGTTAATCAATTGAATTCAAATATTCCAAATAGGGAATTGCCTTTTAACTCAATCTCATTCCAAAAAGTCCAAACACACCATACCAATAATTCAATTTTCTAAATTAATTCAATTCTACTTTTTGACGGAAAAATATTAAATTTCAGAAAAAATTTGAAATCACTCAAATTTATTCCTCTAGCATAATATAATGCAATATATGTTTTCTCTAAGATATAATTAACAATTTTCAATCTAAATTATTAAAATACTCTAAAAACATAGAAAACACATTTTTTGAAACAATTTAAAATAAAGTGCAAAATGCTAAGGAAACACATGCAATTTACTTCAAGTACACATTATAGGTTTCCACAACACAAGGATAAGGGTCAGATGGCCTAGTGTCCCATGTCAACCTTCTCCACATTTCCCACATTAGTTAACACCTATAATTACCTACACACTGAAGTCAATCATTGGGCATACCTGCTCCACATATAATAGCCAAAGCAACATAATCTACTCCAATGTGGTATAATAATACATGATATACAATAATCACATTCACTATAATAATCTATGACTAGCTTGATTCAGGAACATGATGCATAAACAACAACATTTCATAATGCGGTTCGAATAATACAACAATCACAACTATAACAAGTATAGTGAAAATAGTGAAGCTAAAGCACTAGAATATTCTAACATGCACAATCACAACTTATGCATCCCATACTGCATAGATGGAAGTCAAAAAACAAAGAAAAAACCCCATCAGAAACACCTTGATGGTCATCAAGAATACACCCTTAGAACCCCTCGATGGTATAATAGACCTCATCAGCAAGTTCGGTGCAATGCAACAAAGTAGGAGAATCACATAATACACAAATATACACACAATACAACATAAAACATAGGAATTGGAAAAAACACTATATACACACTAGGGTGGGCATTATATAGCTTAAGAAGTGTAATAGGCAGTGTTTTGGTAATATCTTTGTGACTAAGAAGGCTACCCAATCCCACTTGGATGTCATCACCCGTTAGATTAGGGATCATAGTCTCACAAAGGAGAGCCTTATAGATGAATTTGATGCGCTATGATGGAATTTGTGGAATGGGATTTGCACGAGGAGATCTTTTGGAAACAAAAGTCTTGCATTGAATGGCTTCAGAAAGGAGATAGAAACACATCTTTTTTCGACAACTCCATTAAAGATATAAGGCCTGGGAACGTGATTACTTCTCTTATGTCTTCCCAAGGAATTTAGTTAAATTCTTTCTAGGAGATTTCAAGGGAGGCTACTTAGTTTTACTCCTCTCTATTCATAGAGGACTCTCCCCTAGTGATGGATGAAGAAAATCTTATTCTAGACTATATTCCCCCATTGGTTTCTGATGAGATGAATGACTCACTGATTAGTCCCATATCCCTAGTAGAATTGGAGGAGATTATGTTTTAGATGAAGAAGGGGAAAGCCCCTGGTCCAGATGGATTCCAAATAGAATTCTTTTAAGAATTTTGGGAAATTCTCAAGTATGACTTACTGGAGGTAGTTTAGGAGGCACAAAGGAACAAAAAGATGCTGAGAGCCTTGAATGCCACATTCCTTATGCTTATCCCCAAAAATGAGGGGGCTAATTTGTTGGATCTTTTAAGACCCATATCTCTTTGCAATGTGGTATATAAGATTATCACAAAGTTGACCACAAAGAGATTTAAGCCATGGCTGAATGGGTTAATTTTTGAATAGCAGAGTGGTTTTATTGCAAGCAAACAGATTTTGGATTAGGTTGTAATTGTGAATGAGGTCGTTCACTCCATGGGATCTTCAAAGGAGAAGGAGACATTAATCAAAATAGACATAGCCAAAGATTATGACCTATAGTGTCATAAATTGTCAACACCGGCAATCTCACAATAGGTTCAACACTCTTATGGACTGATGTGTAGACTTATATTGAAAGAAGACCAAGTTTTGAGGCATATTCTGACTCCAAGTGTTGTCCTCTAGAAACAAGCCCTGAAAGGACCCAAAATACCTAGACACTAGCACCCAAGTGTTAGTGTCTTGGACATTTGTAAAAATGAAGATTTGTGTGGCCTTGGATGTTGGCCTTGTTGCCTTGGGTGATGCACTTTGTCAGCCTTTCTCGAAAAGGTTTCCAAAAAACAAATTAAAATGCATATATAAACAAGTCTGCCTCTCTCATTTGCATATAAGTATTTAATGTGAACACAAGTGATATTCAAATTGTGTGATCTATCAACAAATCTCTCTATTGTGAATGTTATTATGTAGATATGTATGAATCTCTCTATTGTTGTAGATTTGTGATGTTATTACAAGTTTTAAAGGAAGCTTCTTCCTCCATCATCTCCTTGTGGTGATTTTGTGTTGCGACACCTAGTCTCACTAGGGTTTTTATCTTGTGGTAAAGATTCTTTATTACAACATTCATTTATATTGGAATATCCAGGTACTCTACACATTGCTTCTCTACTCTTAGTTTCTGTATGTTAGTTCATGTTCACCAGTTAGTTATAAAATTGCTTCATTAGATTTTCTTAAACCCTAGATCTAGCCTATTTGTCTTGATCTCTTTAGTTACAAAAAAGGAACAGAGCTCTCAGAAACCCAGCCCAGGGTCTTCCCAAGGGACAACAACCTAGCTCAAAGCTGTTGGTGGCTTGTGTTCCAATGTTTTGCCTAAAGATTGACAAGTTAGTTAGCATATGATTGACTAGGTCTCTTTTTAGAGAACACAAACATGACCATGTCAAATGGGTGTTCCTTCAAAAAATCCTTTTATTGTTTGGGTTTAGTTTTGACTGGGTTAAGTAGGTAATGAGTTATGTTACTTCAACTTCATACTTGATGCTTGTCAATAGTGAGAATTTGACTTTGTTTGGTGCTTCTAGGGGCCTTTGGCAATCTAACCCTCTATCACCTTATTTGTTTATCTTGATGCCTGAAGGATTGGGAAGAGTCATATTTTAATCTCATGTGAGGCAAGGATTGATCCAAGGATGGAGTTGGGGCAATAGTTTGCCTCCTCACTCTTAATTTATAGTTTGTTGATGGCATTATTTTGATGGGTTTAGCCAGAGTCAAAGAGGTGATTAACTTAAGAAAACTTTGGATATATACCTACCAGCCTTGGGGCAAAGGATTAATGGAGGAAATTCCTCCATTTTATTCTTTAATACCCCTCAGTTTATTCAGCTTAGGATTGCTTAGATCATTAGATTTTAGATTGGAACCCTTCCTCTTGTTTACCTTGGTATTCCTCTTTCTATTGGACCCCTAGGCCTAGAGGGATTTGACAAAATGTGATGGATAAATTTCATAGGTGGGTTAGTCATTGGACTTTTAGGTGGCTTTGGTTTTCTAGGAGAGTGTAGGTATTAAAGTTTGTGGTTCAAGCTCTTCCCATTTACAGGTGCTTAGTTTAGGTTGCCCCCTTAGGCTTCTTTAAGGAATTTTATGCTCTTTCCAAACAATTATTATGGGCTAGTAATTTGGAATCAAGGAAGTGGAGTTTGGTTAATTAGAAGTCTATCTGCAGGCTAAAACAAGAGGGTGGTCTTGGTATCCAGTAGGCTAGTCTTAATGGTTGGGCCTTAGTAGCCAAGCTCTATTGGAGGTGGTGCACTAACCAGGATCAAGCTTTGGCCAAGATCCTCACTTCTAAGTACTTGAGAGGGGCGGAGAGTGAGGATGTTCCAAGGATCTATCTCTCAGTTAAGGGTTCTATGATCTAGGATACCCTTAGAAGGGGTGCCAATCTAATTAAGTAGGGGTTGTATTGGATCTATAATAGGGGATTTGAGGCTCTTTTCTAGTTTGATTCATGGGATGGTTTCCCACCAATCATGTCCATGTATCCACCTCTAATGGATTCAGGTTCAGGACTTCAAATTTTCTCAACACTTGGGTCAGGTTGAGGTGTTTTGATGGAAGGATCCCCATGAGTGGCTGCCAGGGGGCTTAGTTGAGGATCGTGAAGAGTTAGTTCAGATTCTTATAGGAAGAGATTGCAATTATTTGATGGGGGAGTGATGCCCTTGCTTGAAGCCCTAATCCTAAGGGAATGCATTCAGTTGCCTCAGGATATCAGAAATTGAATCAGAAGAATATGGGGAGATTGGTGTTTCCTAGTGGAAGAATGTGTGGAATAAGTTTTCTTGGCCTAGATACAATTTTTTCCTTTGTCTATTTTTTCATAATAGGTGCTTCACCTGGGAAAACTTGTGAAAGAGAGGATTTCAGGGTCCATCTATCTATGTCCTATGCGGTAATAGTAAGGAATACTCTCCTCACATGTTTTTTAGTGTCCCTTCTCTAGAGAGATTTGGAAATGTTGGTGGGGGGCTTGGAAATAGACTTGTGTTCATGTTTCTTCTTTGGTTGTGTTTTTGATATGTATGGGGAGACCCCCCAGCTAAGGCCTCCTTTCTTCAGATAACTTGGGATATTGGTCCCTCATTCATCCTTTGGTATCTCTAGTTGGAAAGGAATCATACTATGTTTTAGGGTAGGAAAATGGTGGTCCAACAAATCTGGCTAAGGATTATTTGTATGCTCAAGGAAACCTTATCTGCAAGATGTGATCTATCTGATCCTTTGGATCTTACTAATTTAGTGGTGGTGTAGAGTTTGGGATTAATTGGAAGTGGTACTAGACGGGCTCATTGTTAAGGGGATGTTGGCACCCCAAATAGAAGACTCAGAGAGATGGTTGTTGGTCTCCTCCACCTCTAAATGTTTTCAAGATCAATACTAATTCTTCCTCTAGGGGAACCATGAACATGCTGGGATCTGGGGAGCTGGGAGGGATAGCTCTTGTGTTGTCACCTTCTTCTTTTCCATTTATAAGGGGCAGCAGACTAACAATATTATAGAGTCCCTTTCTATTCTTTTTGCTTTGGAAAGAGGGTGTGCTCTTGGTAGGCACAAGGTCATCTATGAGTTGGATTCTCAGATTGTGATTAATATGCTAAATGAGCAAAAAATTGATTGAGTGAATTGGTAGTTGGCTTTGATGCTTAGGAAGATTCTTTGTATGAGTAATTCGTTGGATTTTGTTTCTTTTTTTCACATCCTTAGGGAGTGAAACAGTGTGGATGATTGCCTAGCTAAATGGGCTTCAGAGAAAATGGGTGATTGGAATGTGGGAGACCAGGGGCATTTGACTCTGGAACACTCTAAATGTTTAGATAAGTTGATTCTGGAGAATGTGATTGGTTAACTGGGGGGCCCGTTTGAGGTTCTTATGTGATGGAGTTATTTCTTGCTTTGTTGGTGTTGGTTGTTTTCTTGTTGGGGTTGTTCTGGCCCTCTTTTGGGCTTTGTAGGCTTTTGTAACTTTTGGCCTGTGTTTCTAGATTATTAATAAATTTTAACCCCCTTTTTAAAAAGAAAAGGATATTTTCAAAATTCTATCATTTAAAATAATTATTCTAAATGTAACATAGCAACTCATATATTTATTTACGACTATCTAGATTAGTTTAACCTTCAAATTAATTATGAAAAATAAATGCAAATATTTAATCTATATGAAATCTATGTGGTGTGTGTAGAGATCCTTTCAGCGTAATTCACCGTCAACCGGATAGACACCCCCTCCTCGATGATACTCTCTCTACCGAGAGAGTGTCATTCCTACCATTTCTAGATCAAGTCAACTAATTAATTTTAATAATATTATTTAAAATTCAAATTAAATATTAAGAAAAATAATGGTTGTGACATCCTTCTCCTCTTGGAAGAATCATTGTCCTGATGATCAAATCAAATTAAGTAGATACTAAACTTATAAGAAAGTTCCATACCTTTCCAACCTTGTTTTACCTTAATGATAAAATCTATCCACCTAACAAGAATGTTGATTTACTTCAAGTACCTATTTCTCAAACAACAAAGTCCCTATGTCTAATAGCCATACACTTGCAAAATGTTGTTAGCACATTCATAGGTAAAATTTTATATAGAGATAAACACATCATAAAAGGCATTACTAGCATCAAGTAGGAATATGAAAAGTGCATCACTCACACAAAGTAATGATACAATCATTACAAAGCAATCATAGCATATAGGATTTCATAATACTCTAAATAACATAAACATCGAGATTTTGTGCCTTATCTATAAGACAAAAGGAGAAGACTCATCGAATCAACTCCTAATTCTAGGTCATCAACAAAAGACCCTTAAGAAACTTTATCTTACATTCCACAAGGTTGATTTGATAACATCTTACTCTTGTCTTTCTTCTTCTCCAAGAATTCAGTCCATTCTTCTTTAACACCTTTAGACAAATCTCTCAACTCAACATTTCACGATACTTGAACCACACCATCTCCAATAGTTGAGCAATCCCCTTAAAATCCTTAGTTCAATCTCAATTCTAACACCATTAATTTCTAACTCATATCCTCATGATTAACCCTCTTATCTTCTATCAAGCTTTAATGCTTGTGCTCAAGTATAAACACTCTTAGCGGAAAGACTCGAGGTCCTAGAACTAAACCTAGAGTGCTCTCAAATACAGTCAATAAATTCTATTCCTTTTCTAGGTTCTAAACTAAACCATCTGAGATTCCAACTCATCTAAGAAATCTTTGACCGCAAAAATAGGGTCTTCAAATCATCCAATGCACCTGTGCTATAAGGCCATCTTGTAGGTTTGCATTACTATAATACAACCTTAAGCATAGAAGACTCGAGACCTAAGTGTTGAACCTAGAATTGCTCTGATACCACATGTAAAGACCACTCCATTAAACTAGAATAAATAATATTATGCATGTAAAAAATGCTGAAAAGGGAACAAATTAAAATTTATTCCAAAAAATACAATATATTATGAAACAAATTTCTCTCATCTCAATCTATATTCTAATAGAAGAATATTAGAGAAGCTACTCAACATTAGCTTAGAGTACAAATAGGACTATGTCCTTTACAACATTATACAAGAATAAGTTACACCATACAATATCACCATTGAACTTGGTGGAGAGAGAGATTCATCGAGGCAATTTACAACCCAACCAAAAGAGTTACGCCTCCTCAGACTTACTCCAAAATAGGAGCAGCCTGACCCTTTTCAAGGGGTCTAGCAAACTGAAGCCGACATGGGTGAAGGAATCTGGTGCAACATGATATCTTTAATATTTATCAATAGAAAAATAATTTCAAATGAACATATATCATGATATGGTAGAGAGTAATTGAATCAAATTAGTGCAAATGCTTAATTTGATTTATAAAGCTTTGGCCAAAGCATCTTTTATGTTGTTGACAGAAGATAGGTAAGAGTAACACAAACCTTCCCTTCTTTGTTACCCATATTTGTCACCCATCCATTCTCTTTCTTTAACTCTATTTACAAACAAAAAGATCCATCATATAATAGCATACATAAACATACCACATCCATTGATGCAATCATAAACAAAATGAAAGCATGATTTAATAATCCAAAAGAGACAATATCTCAATCTTTATATTGTTGGAATTAGACTAAACAACTGAGAGGAGGGGTGAATCGGTTGTCACACAAGATAAACTTTTTCTTCTTTTAGCCTTCTTTATTAACTTACTATTAGATTAATGATGTAAATATTAAAGCATAGATCAACAACATATGAGCAGAAACATAAGCAACACACATGACACTGAGATTTTGACATGGAAACTCGGTTAAGGGAAAAACCACGGTGGGGGTTAACCCACAAAGATTTTGTACCTTGTTAAAAGTACTTTAGAAAAATAGAAGGCACATACCTTAAGGCGCACTACCCAGAGCTCACTACCTACATAATTTATTTAGAACATAAAGAATTAACTGAGAAATAGCATCTACTTCATGTCTGGTTCAATTTCATTGAATGCTCACAAAACTTCTGCTTTGCCCCAAAACTTCTTTTCTAACTCTTCATCAAAACAACTCTTGCTCTTCTACTTCTCCTCTTCTCTACTTTCCCTTTTGATACTTTCTTTAGATTATATTGTTTTCACACAAGGATAGTTTTCCACAACTCATCAATAAGTATTTATACAATTCATCAACCTTGGAATGAACATCAAGGTCGGAACTACAAATGTCTGACTTAATACAAATCACTAAGTTGTTAGCCAAACATAAATAGGACTCAAATCTTATTTGATCAACATGCCACACTTCAAATAATTTCTCTTAGATCATCCGCAACATGCTTGAATCATCTAGTCGATCAAGACTAGGAAGAACAACAACAAGAAGAAGAAAATCTTCATTGACAAGCTCAAACTTCAATGCAAAACTCCAACATAGTAGTCACATGATCTAGAGACTTCCACAAGCACATTGAATTCAACAAAAACATCCGCACTCCTCCAAATCATCTGAATCACTTGCATCTTCCTCTAGAACCTCAAGAACACTATCTACCATGACTATCACATTAGAAAGATTGCTTGCGGACCTTCAAACCATGAACCACTTGAATGGATGATACACACTGACTTCCCAAACCTACCTCTAGATCCAAAAATCATCATATGACATATTCGAAACAATCCGGACCTCTTTTCTATCACTCTGTCTCTTTTGAATATTGCAGGAACTGGTTCTACTCATATGGCCATAACTTCTTCAGATCTTAATGTGAACCTCTCAAATCTTAACTGGAGCTTCTTTAGACAAACCTCTACATAGCCATTAGGTCCACATATATTGATCTTTATTAATTTTCTCAATATCCTCAACAATCCGGTCTTCTATATAGGCAACAAATTAGGATACAGTTGACACCATGACAATAGAAATATGTTGACATCAATGACAACACTTCTTTAGTACATATTTGCAACAATCTCCCCCTTTGTCATTGATGGCAACATATGATGTGAAAAACTAAATTCAACCATCAAGACAAGAATTTCTCCCCCTTTCTCTTCTCACTTCTACAAATACTTTTATCATTACTCCCCCTTTCATCAGCAACTAGTTTTTCACATGAACTTCTCTCCCCCTTTGGCATCAATGGCAAAGGACAGATATTTAGAATCTTTTCTCCCTCTTTTTGTTTCAGACTAATCTCAAAATTTGCATACTAACTACTCCTCCTGAGTAGTATCTCCTTAATATCAATCTGGATCACAAGATATGACTGTGAATTCCACCAGACTAATGCACCTTAGTGCATCTTAGTGATGATCAGGAGGGGTAATAACTCCTAACTTCTCTCTGAGATACTCAAAAGTATCCTTGGGAAAAGGCTTAGTGAAGATATCCACAATTTA
The DNA here is from genome assembly GCA_027924645.1 of Cunninghamia lanceolata. Classification (NCBI taxonomy): domain Eukaryota; kingdom Viridiplantae; phylum Streptophyta; class Pinopsida; order Cupressales; family Cupressaceae; genus Cunninghamia; species Cunninghamia lanceolata. The sequence continues at coordinate 4,369,224 of BSBN01000098.1, read as the reverse complement.
ATCTTTTGAAGACACAAACTCCAACTTGACTTCATTCTCATTTACCTTCTCTCTCAAGAAATGAAACTTGATGGATATATGCTTTGTCTATGAATGCAACACCTAATTCTTTGAGATGCTTATTGTACTTGAATTATCACAGAAGATTGTGACTGGCTCCTCAAACATAATTCTGATGTCTTTCAACATTTGCTTCATCCACAGAACTTGAGTACAATTATTTGTTGCTGCTATATAGTCTGCCTCTATAGTAGACAGAGATATTGCCTCTTGCTTTTTTCTCATCCAAGAGGCCAATCTTCTTCCTAGGAAAAATGTACCACCACTAGTACTTTTTCTGTCATCCACATCTCCTAGCCAATCGACATCTATATATGCACGAAGAGTGAAGTCATTATCCTTTGGATACCACAGTCCATAATCAATTGTCCCCTTGAGATATCTAAAAATTCTTTTGACTACCACAACATGAGATTCCTATGGATCAGCTTCAAATCTAGCAACAAGTCCAATTGCATTCATGATGTTAGGTCTGGTTTGAGTGAGGTAGAGCAATCCTCCAATCATTGATTTATACCTTTTCTGATTTGCCTTGGGGGAGTCATCATCCTTACTTAACTTGCATCTGGTTACCATAGGTGTACCTACCAGTTTTGAGTCTTCCATTCCAAACTTCTTCAATAATTCTTTCATGTACTTGGACTGAGATATGAAGATACCTTTATTTGACTGAACAATTTGTAGTCCTAGGAAGAAATTCATCTCACCAAACATTGACATCTTGAATTCATTTTTTATTTGATCAGTAAATTCTTTGCACATACATTCATTCCCACAAAAAATAATATCATCAACAAAGACCTCAACAATCAGGATGTCCTCATGATTAATCTTAAAGTAAAGATTCCTATCAGCAACACCTTTGCTAAATCCTATCTTAAGCAAATATTTATCCAATCTAGTATACCAGGCTCTTGGGGCTTCCTTGAGTCCGTACAAAGCTTTCCTCAGTCTGTAGACCATATTTCTCTGATCAGACAACTGAAAACCTTCTGGTTGTTCAATGTAGACTTCTTGCTCCAATTCTCCATTTAGGAATGTTGATTTGACATCCATCTGTTAAACTTTAAAATCTTTGAAAGCAACAAATGGAAGAAATAATCTGGCTACTTCTATTCTTTCCACCAGAGTGAAAGTTTCTTCAAAATCAATTCCTTCCACTTGAGAATAGCCTTTGCATACCAATATTGCTTTGTTTTTTACAACCTTGCCATCTTCATTTAGTTTATTCTGGAAGACCCATTTAGTTCCAATCACATTTTTGTCCTCAGGTCTAGGAACAAGATCTCAAGTGTCATTCTTTTCAATTTGCATCAATTCTTCTTCCATTTCTTTTACCCAGTTTTCATCATTGAAGGCTTCACTTACTGATTTAGGTTCAATCTTTGAAATCAAACAAATCTCCTCTTGATCTTCAAAAAAGTTTGTTCTAGTTAGAACACCTTTACTCTTATCTCTCCTGTGATCTGATCTTCAAGATTATTCAGTCATACATACCTAGGAGTTTTGGGAATTACTTGAACTTCTGTTTCTTTAGCTTGTTCCTTAATGTATGTACTATCCTCTTGAGTTCCTAGAGTTTCCAGATCAATCTGGATCTGAGTCTGGGATTGAACTTGCCTTCCTTGACTTGGATTTTCATCTTGATCATCTGAATCATATCCACAAGACCTGGCAACTCCTCCTTCTTTCTCATCAACTTTGACATTAGCACTTTCAACAATCTTTTTCAACCTCTTGTTAAAGCACCGGTAAGCTTTGCTTTAAGTATAGTAACTCAGAAAAATTATGTCATCAATTCTTGCTTCAAACTTGCCTAGATCCTCATCTCTTTTTATATAGCGCTTACTGCCAAAAACTCTGAAATATTTTATAGTAGGAGGATGACCAAAATAGAGCTCATAAGGAGTCTTACTAGAATTGCCTTTGATCTGTGCCTAATTAAGAGTGTAAATAGAAGTACTTACAACTTCTCTCCAATAAACATGTGGAACATTTGATTCCATCATCATGGTCCTGGCAGCTTCTTGAATGGTTCAGTTCTTTCTCTACACAACTCCATTTTGCTGAGGAGTCCTAGGAGTAGATAACTATCTTTTTACTCCATGCTTTTCATAGAAAGTATCAAACTCACCCGAGGTAAATTCTCCACCTCTGTCAGATCTCAGACACTTTATCTTTATACCAATCTCATTTTCCACCATAATTTTGAACACTTTGAATTTGTCAAGAGCTTCTGATTTTTCTTTTAAGAAAGTCACCCACATCATCCGGGAGTAATCATCAATCAACATCATAAAATATCTATCTCTTTGTACACTCCAAATTCTAACATGACCACATAGATTAGTATGCACAAGTTCCAATCACCTATTTGAAGATTGTTCTTTACTTTTGAATGATGTTTTATTTTATTTACCCAATTAACATTCTCTACACATGCTATTAGCTTTCACAAGTCTTGGGAGATCTCTCACAGCCTGAGTAGAACTTATGTTGACAATGTTATCAAAATTCACATGAAACATCTCCTATACCACAACCAACTTTGATCTGTCTAAGCAATCAAACAAATTTTACTAGAATTACTTAATTGAAATATGTTACCTCTAGTTTGTGTACTAGATGCAATTTCAGTTTTGAATCTTTCTAAGATTTTGCATTTGCCATCCTTGAATCGAAGATCATAACCCTTGTCAACCAACTGTCCAACACTAAGAAGATTATGCTTCATCCCGTCCACATACAGAATATCATTGGTGTTATTCTTACCATCAAAAGAGATGGATCCTTTACCACAGATTCTAACAACTGAGTTATCTCCAAATTTTACAAGCCCACCTTCATATTTTTCAAGGCTTACAAACTTACTTTTATCACCAGTCATATGATGAGAACATCCACTATCAATCACCCATTCATCCTTTTCATCAACCTGAGCAACCAAGGCACTTTCCACATTTCCATAGCTAGCAGATTCAGTAGACAACAGATCTTCTTCTTTGATAGAAATGAACACCCAATCATATTCAGTCGAACCTCCATGATCAGATTCATCATTTGACTCCTTCTTCTCCAGTTTCTTAGAGATAGTAACATTTCTTCTAACCTTTATATCTATTAGGATTTGGTTTTGAAAACCTCTCCATACATCTTGAGGCAAAATGACCAATCTTATTACAAGAAAAATATTTGAGTGGAACTTTCCTTCATACTTATCGGATCCTCTTGGCATTCTTTTGGCAATAAGAACTTCAAGATCTACAGTCTCAATTTCATCATCTTCAAGATCCTTCCTTGCCTTCACAAATCTATTTGATCTTGTAGAAGAGCTTTCAACCGGATCATATCTTTGTTCTCCATATACACTAGCTTTGAATGCAGATTTAGACTTAGGAAGAGAATCACCAAACTCACTTAATTCAAAAGCTAAAATTTTGCCAACTAGTTGATCTCTTGTAACTTTTAAGACAGTCCTGATCTCCTCTATAGTAACAACCTTATGTTTGTATGAATTAGGTAAAGATCTAAGCACTTTGGATATAATCTCTGATTCTTCCAAAGTTCCACTAGCACACCTGATACCACACACAAGTTCATTTATCTGTTGCATGTAGATTGTGATATTTTCATCTTCACTCATCCTTAAATTTTTAAATGTTCCTCTCAGACTTTGCAGCCTAGCATATTTGACAAATTCATCACCTTCATACAGATTCTCCAACTTTTTCTAGATTTCATAAGCATTTTTTAGTCCAAAGACATTTGTCATTTTTGAATTAGTCAGAGCACTAAACAAGGCTTCTTTAGCTTGAAGGTTATTTTCAGTATCTTTGAGTTGAATTGGATTTGAAGGACCTTTCTCTGGAGGTTTATACTCAACACTAGTTATCACCCAATAAGTATCACCGATGCATTGCAAATGGCACTCCATGTGATTCTTCCAAACAGAATAATTTGTTTCATCAAATCTCAGACTATCCTTCTTATAGGCCGACATCCTAGATCTACTCAAGCAGTCAAGCTTTTATAAGAGGATCTGGATCTGATACCAATTGTTAGAATTAGACCAAATAACTAAGAGGGGGGTGAATTAGTTGTCACACAAAATAAACTTTTTTTTCTTTTAACCTTCTTTATTAACTTACTATCATATTAATAATGTAAACATTAAAGCATAGATCAACAACATATGAGCAAAAACATAAGCAACACACTTGACACCGAGATTTTGACACGTGGAAACCTGGTTAAGGGGAAAACCATGCTGGGGGTTAACCCACAAAGATTTTGTACCCTATTAAAAGTACTTTAGAAAAATAGAAGGCACATGCCTTAGGGCACACTGCTTAGAGCTCACTACTCAAAAGAGAGTCTCACTGCCTACAAAATTTATTTAGAATAGAAAGAATTAACTAAGAAATAGCATCTACTTCATGCCTAGTTCAATTTCATTGAATGCTCACAAAACTTCTTCTTTGCCCCAAAACTTCTTTTTTAACTCTTCATCAAAACATCTCTTATTCTTCTACTTCTCCTTTGCTCTACTCTACATTTTGATCCTTCAGATTATATTGTTTTTGCACAAGGATATTTTTCTACAACTCATCAATAAGTATTTATACACTTCATCAACCTTGGAATGAACATCAAGGTCGGCACTACAAACATCTAACTTAATACAAATCACAAGCTGTTAGCCAAACATAACTGGGACTCAAATCTTCCTTGATCAACATGCCACGCTTCAAAGAATTGCTCTTAGATCATCTGCAACATGCTTGAATCATTCGGCCAATCAACACTGGGAAGAACATCAATAGCAAGAAGAAAATCTTCATTGACAAGATCAAACTTCAATACAGACCTCCAACATAGTAGTCACACAATCTAGAGACTTCCACAAGAACATTGAATTCAACAAAAACATGCACACTCCTCCAAATCATCCGAATCACTTGCATCTTCCTCTAGAACTTCAAGAACACTATTTTCCATTATTGTCACATTAGAAAGTTTGCTTGTAGACCTCCAAACCACGAACCACTTGAATAGATGATACAAGCTAACTTCCCAAACCTACCTCTAGATCTGTAAATCATCATTTGACATATTCAGAACAATCCATAACTCTTTTTTGTCACTCTATCTCTTTTGAATATTACAGGAACCGGTTCTACTCAGATGGCCATAACTTCTTCAGATCTTAATGTGAACCTCTCAAATCTTAACTGGAGCTTCTTTAGACAAACCTCTACATAGCCATCGGGTCCACATATATTGATCTTTATTAATTCTCTCAATATTCTCAACAATCTGGTCTTCTATATAGGCATTAAATTAGGATACAATTGACACCAATGACAACAGGAATATGTTGACATCAATGACAACACTGCTTAAGCACATATTTGTAACTTATATAGCAAAAAAAACTAAAGATCTATTTTCTAATATGTAAATTCTCATAATTTGACATCTTCTTATTCATAGATCATATTTTACTCCATACATGGGGAAGCAAAAGATTAAGGTTATACTTCCTCACATTATTCTCCAAAGATTTCATAAGCATAAATGAGCTCACATAAGCCTTACAAACTAGTATACAAAATACTTCTATGCTTTTACTAATGATGAAAGCATAATTCCATAGATACTATTATTATGTCTTAGAAAAAGGAAACTATTTCCAATAACAATATTTCTCTAACCATTCAATTATGAGTTATAATACTATCTTTCACATACAACGTGTGAATGAGAAACTTAACATCGATTATTAATCTATACTACTAGTTCAAACATACTTTATTTTATAACGTTCACTAATGTAAAAAGTGAAGCCCCCTATAATTTACAAAGCATATTTACACTCTCAAAATTAAAAGAAATCTCTTTATCCCACAATTTCTAAACAAATGTCTTTCCCCATATGGAATATCAACTATCCTTCTAAATGCAATGTCATAACATCTTTCAAATCCATATTTAAACTATGACTTCTAAATGCATTGTCATAACATCTTTCAAATCCATATTTATACTATGACTTGCATGAAACATAAATGAAACAAAAGGTTAGAATATGCTTATACATAGGTTATAGAAGGAAAGTCTTCGAACAAAGCTTAGTTATAGCCTTTAACAATGAGAAGAGATTAGAAGATACAACTAAGTTATGTGATGTCAAAGGATTGTTACGCTAATAGCAAGTTCCATTTGGCAAGAACTAGAAATAGAATTAAGCCAAAGTTCACTTGCATGTTCAAAGAGGCAACACAGAGCACATGAAGCTCAAAGTAATCTATAAATAAAAAACGTACTAAGGCTCTGCATAAAGGCAAAAAAAAATCGGCTTCTTATGACAACTCAACAACATAATCAGCCTTTGGTAAGGATAATAAGCAAAATCATTTTAAAATATTTTCATAGGATAAGAACAAGATGAAAAATTATCAACTTCTAAGAAAAACAAAAGGTATGCGCACTGTCAATTGTTATGGTCAATAGGCCTCCAATTAAACACAACTACACAGTTAACATAGTTTGATCTGGCATCTAAAGGACAAAACTAGCTAGCATGCAAAGAAATTATCTCAAAGTTTATTGCAAGATAATTTGTTGTGTGAGAGAGAGAACTGATCCATCATTTAATGTACAGGAATGATTTCCTTCTAGAGTTTATTGGTATTGCTAAATGAAATAGTCTGAAAAAAATAGACTTGTGCAATAATAATACGGACAACATCAGATCTCTAGTAATATTGAAAGGACATTCATCAAATCATAACGGGAGGGAAATTTAAGTGCCCTGCTAGACAAGTATGCAAAATGTAGAAGCATGTGCAAAGTGCATGAACTATTTTACAAGTGCCTGAAATGTGATGATTATAGGATACACAAAAGAAACTGAATAAAAAGAAAGAAAGTCAATAAAAAGAAACATAGAAATTCTTCAAGCAAAACAATCGACAAGGTTTATTGAACCCATGACTTGCCTACAAAGAGCAAATGATAAAGTGTAGACAAGGCACAAGATCTACTTTAGAGAATGCCTCAGGTGATGGCATCTCAATGACTTCCTAGAGCATTCCAAGCCTTACCAAAATGAGAGATTGAGAGGGTTTGAGCATAGAGAAAACTCATTAGCTATTGAATTTGCAAAAGTCTAATAGATTGTTCATAGGATTTCAAATCCAACTAGTGAATGCAAAAGGGTAGTGTATCAAAACTAGCATAGAATTAAAGTAAAGTCCCAATTCAAAGAGCACCAACGCTATAGGTGATCTTGAGGCATTAAAATTATAGTTGACCTTCCTTCCAACTTTTATGACAATTATCTATTCAATGGTGTCCTTAAAATTCTGTGACATCCAATAAATATATTTGTTAGTTTGTCTGAAATCTCTCCTTTTAAATGTAAACTTACATTCGATAAAACAATATAAGCATAAAAAATTTTGTAGAGAGAAAAATAAAAACATACTTGGTTTGTCATGTTTTCCAAAGAAAAATTCTAATTTTTTCCCCTAATTCTCCTCCTCCCTACTTTTCTTTCTTTTTCACATTTCCTTGCATGCATCGTAACTTTCCATTTTCCTTCCCTATTTAAAAGATTTCACTCATAGAGAATCTTTTGAAAACATAAGCTCAAAAAAAAATAGTAAATGCATTTAAGTTTCTGTATCTCCCAATCACAAAATAGAAAGGAGAATAAAAATGAAAGATTCCCTCATTAAAATGCCACCTCTACCTGGCCCTAAAATAAAATCCACTTACTCATGCACAAAAGAATCTTTTTGAAATATATTTAAAATATCTTAAAATAATAATTCAAAATTATGAAATATATATGACTAGATATTTTAAAAAATCTATCATTTAAAATAATTATTTTAATTGTAATATAGAAATTCATAAATTTATTTACGACTATCTAGTTTAGTCTAACCTTAAAATTAATTATGCAAAATAAATGTAAATATTTTAATCTATATGAAATCTATGTGGTGTGTGTAGAGATCCCTTCAGTGCAATTTGTTGTCAATTAGCTAGACACCCCCTCCTTGATGATACTCTCTCTCTACCGAGAGAGTGTCGTTCCTACCATTTCCACATCAAGTCAATTAATTAATTTTAATAATATTATTTAAAATTCAAAATAAATATCAGGAAAAACAAGGGTTGTGACACTCTGTCTCTGTTGATGCTTATTCCCTTCCACTTATTTTCTTGTTCATCAGAGATAAAACAATTGAGATGTTCATGAAATTAAATAAATAGACTAACACAATTTATTTATTGTTGGAAACATTAAGAGTATGTAAAATCCCCTACTAATATTTTTGCTTAAACCCACAAAATTTTTATTTTCTACCACATTGACATTTCAGAAAATAGTTTGTATTTTGATCATCCCACAACATTTTCAAAGTGTATGATCATAAATCATTTCAACATGAAAATTAGAGTATAAATCATTCAATGTTACACCACAATGTTCACAAATTAATTATTAACATTATGACAAATAGTTTGCAGCCTTTCGTAGTATGGTATTCAAAACAAAGTGCTATTATAAAACATAAATTACAAAGATAATAATGTCTTAAGGTCTGACCTTCACGATTAACCCATAGTACATGAGAAATGAGAATATGCTATGGCAAGAATGAGCAGCTCTGTAAATAAAAATTTCCTTCCTTAATCAGCAACTCACAACATGTATGTAGACTCCAACAAGGCAGCCAACTCATACAACCTAGCTTCCATAGTGGCACCTCTTTTTATTTATCCAAGTTTCCCCTATATGTCATGCTTCCTTTCATACCCGCACACTTATTATGAATCACATTTCACCTTAATAATATGTTGCGGCCCATTTGGTGATAGTAGCATTTCCTTGGATGAATATCGAATATTCTAGGAAGAGCTATGGCTAACAAGATAGGCAATACCTAAGGCAATGTGACATACACAGTGGTGCCTCCTCTAGTTATCGTCTCCAACAAACTAGTGCACCACTATAGTCTTCACCAAAACAAGTGCTAAGAAAATAGGGTATAAACCCTTACAAAATCTTCTTCAATCACTAATGGAAATCTTCAATGAATTCTTCTATCAAACTATAAATTTATATTTTTTTGCAAATCAATAAATTTGGACATGAAACCCTCTTGGAAGCAACTACATAAAATCTGTGGAAATGATATATCTTTTCACACAAAAATCTTCAAACCTATAACAATATGCACAAATTGTGATCCTGTATGAATCCACCATATTGGCTAGGGAGGATCTTTCACCATCAAAACCAATAATCCCAAGGGTTTTTGTCCTAGGGTTTGTGGACAAGCTCTAGCTCTCAAAGAGACTCCAAAATAATAAATGGAAAGAAGTAAAATGAGTCTCCATCCTCTTTTTATATTTTTCCATGGAACTTTCCCAAAAGCATAATTTAAAATTACTTTTTAATAAACCTTGAGCACAATATAAAATGACTTTATAATATTTTGTTTTTTGGCTTCTACTAAGTCACTTTTAGTAAACTTTTTAATTAAATACAAGTTGTCTGTGAAATTATAATTTGAGACAATTTAATTTAATTAAACGAATTTTTTCCTCTCTGAAACTCTGAATTAGCCTATGGAAATAAAATAGGATAAATACCCATCTGTGATGCCTACACCGAAGAAGGGGACTTTACATAGTATGTGCCGAGAGAGCACCTTCTTCGATAGAGTGGGTGAGAATTTGAGGCTTCGAGAATTAAACTATGCCACCTTTTCTATGGCTGTCACATAGCAGTACGATCAGACGATTGCAAAGATCAAGAGAAGAAATAGTCCAAAAGTAGCAATGTTATCCCGATCTGGGGTCTTTTCATTTTGCCCAAGCCATGGAGTATATGTTAATATGTCAAATTTTTCAAACACTTCAAATAACATCACATGATATTTAGAATAAAGTTGTATAAATATAAAATTTGAACTCAACCATTTCTTTTTACACCTAGTTATAATCAAGATCAAAGTCGAATTAGTTCTCAACTTCAATTTTTTAAAATTTTAGAGTGCTTTATAGTATTTGGGAAGAAAAGATTGAACTATTAGAATTTTAATGAGATATGAAAATAGATTTTGTTGACATACTTTTTTAAATAATATTTATACAATAAGTAAATATATAAAGTTCATAGGGATTTTTAAATGCAACACTAGCTTATGTTAATGTGAAGAGAATAAATGTTTCCCTATTATTTTAGGTTTAATTAAAAAATTAAAGTTAATTAATATATTAGATTAAAAATGATAGTATTGAGTAAAGAAATTTCAGTACAATAAGATGTTTATTTAATTTGGTTTGGTAGAGGTTAATTGTTGGTATTAATTGATTAAAATGTTGTAATAGATGTTTCGAAATTTGAGGGTGGATTTATGGTTAGAGAGGTTGTAATGGCTATGTAATATGTTTTTCCAGACAATCAATGCCACACAAGTCGTGTGTTCCATGCATCAAGTGTCAATATATTAGAGTTTATCTCTTGAGTTATATATAGTGGAATGGGCAAAAGTACGCACAACAGTCAATTGCTTGGGACCATTACATTTATTGTCATAGGTAATTTTAAACAATGACCCATTATTTAACCATGTGTTGAGGATTGGCTACTATGCACCGTCGACACCCTTAATTGCCTTGCCTAAACTCAATCCTTACCCCACCATCTCCATTATATTACAATTTCAACCTATTTATTTCAATAAACCTTTCTATAAGGTTAAGTAGAAGGTCAAAATGTGCATGGGCTCACACCACTTTTTTCCACCCCATTGCTGAGTCATGGCATAAGTATATCGTATGTCAATAATTACTCTACGCCTCTCATTTCATCACGATAAATGATATTTTAATCCCACATGTTAGCACACCCATATCATTGCTATCCACTAAATTAATTATCAAATCAAAATGTCCAAATTAAAAATAAAAGAAACCAAAAATATTTAAATGTTGTTATTCCAAAAAATATTAATAATTAATTATCATTCATTTAACATTCATTATTTTATTTAATAAATAATAGTTTTTTTTAATTAAAATTGTGAAAATTAAGTAATCTAAATTTAATATATTTGATTTTAAAAATTATAACTTATTAAATAGGTGGTGTTATTTTACAATATATTAGATTATATAATATTTAATTAGGATTCAATGAATAGTTTTTTGAATCAAACTCATTTACTAATATTTCAAGAGTAGTTCAGAGGACCGTCATTATATTATAAACTCATTTATTTATATTAATTAAATATTTATTTAAAATTTATTTATATTTATTATTATATAGTATATTTTATATAATGTAAATTATTTAGAACTGAGATATATAGACATAGAGGAGAGAGATAGAGAGAGAAAATAGAAATCAAAAGTCTCATAGTTCACATCTTTAGATCTACATTTAATAGGCATTCTGTTACAAATATAAGCATTTCCAACCATTATGCATCCTTTCATGGTACATCATAAAATACAAAAATTGATCAAACTTAGTGACCCTCATTGCTTTATAATTTTGCACCATGGCATAATTTGGAGTCCAAATCATGGATTAAAATTAAATTTAGACATGAATATTAATTTTCTAGAGAAAAACTTTTGATCTATTTGAATTTTCAAATGATATGGGAATGATCTTGAGACCTCTAAAATGGTGTGCATTCTATGTCATGGGGGCCTATTGTGTTCAATCTCTCTTTTGAAAAAAATTTGTTAAAGGAACATGATTATCAGTTAAAAAGAGGTCCCCCATCCAAGAAACAACCCATGTGGAATATTGACAAATATCTAATATAACTAATATATATAATTGAGTGTGAACTATCCTAAACAAGCCAAAATTAATCCAACCTATTCAATTCACAACCTATTGCGACCTCAAGATTAGACTAAAGAACTATGCAAGTGAGCTATCCTAATTGCAACCTAATTGATCATGCAAAGATTTTGATATGTCCTAATTGCTATGATTTATGGTAATTGCTAAAGGATGTTAGTGCTCAAAGTGGCAGAATTTCATTACATTCCAATTACTTGTTGAAAATAGATGGGGATGACTCAATTTATAGATTTTTGGAGGTGAGGATGGAGGGCTAGGATTGAATTGGAAGATCAAGGGATGACATTTCTTGAGGATCCTCAAGCAAGAAGAATTGGACAAGTGTCACAAGGAGGTTGGATGAGAAGAATGCTCCAAGATTCAAGGGGAGATCAAATGATGAAATTGAATGGTTGAATTGATGGATGGCTAGGATTGGGTAGGTGTACGACATGTAAGGACTTATTTATGAAAATGTATGGCTTGGATTTTGTGAGAATTTTAAATTTGGCATGTGAGGACACATGAAATTTAAAATTAGATGAATAGTGGAGGAATAGTGCCACATGGAAGTTTAAATTTCATGATTAGTAACACTTAGAATGGGTGAGAAGAAAATAGGACAAATGGAACTATTTGGAAGATTTGCCCATACTTCCAAAGTACCACTTGTCATGTACATCCATGTACATTGAATGACAAGTGAATTTATAAAAACATGGGGAGATGTAATTGAAGGTTAATTTTAATTAACCCATGTGCACATTATTATGAAGAAAATAATAATGATTACTAGAAGTAATCAAAAGTGCACAAAATAGGGAATTAAATAAATAGGCATATTTATTTAATTTTTGGGTGTGTACATGAACTATAGTCTTTTAAAATATTTAATTTTTGAACTATAGTAGAAGAAATTGTTTTTTGGAAATGGGGAAAGGTGAGAAAATATTAATTAAATAATTATAAGTTATTTAATTAACATGTGTGTTGGCTAGAATAGTAGAAATTATTAGATTTGGAACGGTTTAGTGTGCGGCTAATGGAAGGAGGTTGTGACCATTTTTAGGTGTATACATTTTGCCCCTCCTTGATATGGTGTCATTACTGTCGGGAGTTGACGGGATATCAAAGAATATTTGGATGATGTGTATGCCCTAGGTGGCTAATGGGAGAAGATAGGATGGTGAGGTGATGCCCCCATGAGAGATTGATGGAAAAAGAAAAATTTTCTATTGATGTCTTGAAAGAGGAAGAAGGGGTATGTGGGGAGAGAAAAGTTGAAAAAGGATAGACAGGGAAGAGAGGATGGGACAGGGGGTGAAAATTAGGGCTTAGAGGAATATTTGTAGGGGTCAGGGGCTACATATAAGGGTATGGGGGCCCATTATTATCATTTGTCTTATTGCTAAGTGTAAACTTGTGATTAGAGAAGAAAAAGCTAAGTGAGAAAAGATGGCACGAATCCCATGAGAGGAGCATCGAGTAGAGTGAGTTTGGGAGTATCTATGACTTGTGGTGGTTGGTGACCCGGTAAGTGCTCTAACGACACTTCATGAATTAGGTTTGGGGTAGATGGGCACAATAAATGCCAGGGTAAAGGGGGTAGATGAGGGATGATAAAGAATGTGGTTTAGCACCTTGACGGGAGGGTTTATGACCTAGACCAGCCTTAGTGCCTGGTTTGGCAAGAAGTGATGAGCCAAGGTAGTTTAATGCCTAGGGAAATAGGGAAGAAGGGGGGTTGCAGCACCTAAAAAGGATGGTTTTGCACCCAAAATGGTAGGTTTAGTTTTGAATAGGGTTCAACACCTACTTTGGTGATTAGCGCCAAGAGGGAGAGGATTAGTGTTTGTAGAGCAGATGGTAAAAGGGGAGAACAATGCTTAGACAAAAGGTTTAGTGCTAAAAATGGTGAACTCAGCATTGAGGGTAGAATAGCTCTTGGTATGGAGATTAACACCTAGACCAGGGAATTAGTGCTAAAAATGAGCGGTTTAGTACCAAGAGTAGATTACCACCTAGGCATTAGGGATTAGCGCTGAGTCTCAATCAGTGCCTAGGAAGTAGGGATTAGCACCTAGAAGATAAAGATGACTTAATGAAGTGTATTGAAATATGTGTAGGATGATGAGGATGTTCTACAGTCACGTGAGTGACGCCCACTAACACAAGTGTTGTGGGACCCGCTAGGTTCCACAGATAAATTCTTTTTATGACTGATAGGACTGAGGTGGATTGTGGAGATGCCAAGGATCTGAGCACATAGGGCTATGATGAGAGCCCTGGTCAAGAGGTGGCAGTCAGATCGATGTGCTTTCTTGTTGCCTGCCGGAGAGATGATGATCACTCTTGAGGATGTATGGAGGATCATACGGATCCCCATTTAAGGGGAGAGGGTAGTATATGACCATGGACAAGGAGATTGGTTCATGGAGGAGGTATTTGCCCCAGCACTGGTTCCATTCGATGTGGGGAGGACTGAGATAAGATATACCTAGGCAATGGGCAGGTTGTACATACTACTCTTGTTCATGGCAGGGGTTATTGTAGGGACACTGGTATTAGCTAGGAGGTCCAGGGGGTTTCTAGTGGGATGGGGGATGGTGCTGCTGAGGATGTCTAGGGGTGGGGTGGTATGTGCATGGGGGTCATGTGTACTAGTGTACTTGTATCATGACATGGATGTAATGGTTTATAGACAAGGAGCTAGTTTGGGATGTAGGTTGATGTTTATGCACATCTTGACATGGGAGCACATCGCCATCACCAGGCCTATGACAGTGAGGGACTGGGTGAGGAGTCACCATTTATTTTTGCCTATGGCAGGACACTTCAGCATGATAGGTTGGGAGACTTGGAATATTGGAGGAGGGTGATCAATGATATTCAGTTGGTTATATGGAGACCCTGGCAGGGGTGTGAGACGTGCTCAAATGATGACATCTAACTATCATATGTGTTTTAGCCTTGGTACCTATTGGGATGTATTGAATAGATCAATGATAGGTACATGTTGGATCAGGTGGCTAGATAGTTTTGGATTACTCAGGGTGTACCATATGAGTAGGCCATATTCCTATAGATTCAGGTAGTCACGCCATGGTAGGGTGCACTGATTAACCCACAATTGGTCAAACTTGATTTTGAATGGACTGCAACCTAAGGCGTGGGATATGAGGCTAGATGTAGTAGATGTAGGTACCACTACTTTATATGACTAGTGGTGGGCACAGGAGAGGTCGATATGACTGTTAGTGCCACTAGGCTAGGAAACTGGAGGACAGGAAGAGGGAGGGGATGGTGATGATGGAGAGGGAGAGGAGGCAGAGGATGTGGAGATCATCAAGATGGAGGTCAATGATGATGAGGATAATGGAGGAGATAGAGATGGAGATGGTGGGGTAGCAATAGAGGTTGTGAGGCTGGGGGGACAGGTGCAATAGTTACAGGCACAGGTGGTGCAACTACGTGGGGCAGCTAGCATAAGCGCATGGCAATGGGCAGATTTCTCAACTATAGGCCTAGGTATTACAACTGTAGAGACATTTGTAGTGGTACTAGTAAGAGCATGACCAGGCATGCTAGGAATTAGGACCAGGGATGATTGATATGGCTAGAGTAGCATAATAGTAGGCCTATGAGGCTGAGAGGGAGACTCAGCACTATAGGACACTATATGAGTGCCTTCTGACTACAGGATAGAGAGAACTTCTAGAGCCAATCAGAGGCTTCAAGCTTAAGGAGGACTGGCTAGTTAGAGAGGTCAGTGTAGCAGCCTTTACAGGCATAGGCACTAGTACTAGGACATGAAGGACAACATGCCATGGGGCCACCACTGCAAAGTGGAGAAGGATCATCCTAGTTAGGGACATTAGCGAGTGACAGTTCCACCTAGGGGCTATAGACTAATTTTTTTATTGCATATATATTTTTGATGGCTCATCAGGACCTTTGTATCATGATATATTTTTTAATGTATATGAGACATGATTTGTGCGATGATATGGACTATGTTGATGGGTTTTTTTATTTATGTTTATGGATTGTGATGTGGATTATGATGTATGTATGAAATGATTTATTTATGGATGTTTATATGGATTATGATGTAGGTTATTGTTGGTGATTGTTTTGATGCAATCATAACAATTAGTTAAAATTCACATAAAATGAACCAAAACTGACTTGAAAGATATGAAGGAATCAGTTAAGATTCACTTAATCCCAAGTTTAATATGGTCAGGTATTGACCTGTTGGGCAAATTCAGTTGGTCAATGTGAAGCTGTAATGTTCAAGGGGCCTTACTGAGTTTAGGGTTTCTTGATGATTAACTGGACTCAAACTATGCAAAAAGATCATAAATATCAGCAAGTTGTTCATTCCTTTTGCATAAAATATTACTATGCTACAAAACTTTTGAATGGTCTTCTTGAATTATTGCAGCTTTCTTCTCTTTTATATTTATGAAAACTTGTCTACTTTCAAATTCTGTTGTTCATGCTTCTTCAAATATGAGACAAATTTCCTTCAAATTTCTACGTTTTAAGCTAAGTATTTTTAGATGGGTTGGGAAAAGTTAGAAAGATCTAATCTAAACTCCATTCATTGTACCAAAGGATCTAATTATTTTGTTATGCACTTTATAAGTATTGCAGCAAATTGATCAAATCCACAGACAAAAAACCTTAAATGTAAGTTCTGAGCATTTTCACAAACATACACTTAAAATTGCAAGCTCTAAGAGAAAATATTTCAAACACAATGAAGAGCAAGAAAACACTCAGAAAATAGATGCAGAATCCTAGATTCAATTGTATTAGAAACAGATAGTCATATAAGATTTACAATGTCTGAATGACTCTTAGCTTCAATGATCAAATTACAGAAAACTTACAAGCTTTACAGATACAGTAAGGAAGCTAGATGTTCCATGCATTCCTTATTGCAGACACAGGTGAGCTCCTTCTTCTACTTCTAAACTAAAAGGTCCCTTTAACACAACTGCTAGCTATTTTCTAAAAATCGCTGTGTAAAGTTTTACAAAGTAGAGAGGCACAATATATAGACTTTTTGATTGTCCTCAATACAGCTCAAAACCCTAGTTAAACAATGGTTCAAACCTCTGGCTATAGCAATAAATGCTGGAAAACAAGTCTCCCAAAATATCTCTGAGCATACATCCAATCTGGGTGAAATATGCCACTCAGAAACCCTAGCAGCTTAATAATAACTTCTATTGTCTACTGCAATAATGTCTTCAACTGCATTTTGTCTTCATCAATGAAGGCCTTTGACTTCCTCGCCCTTCATCCTTATCTTCCTCTGCTCCTGAGATCAGATCTCCCCCTCCATGATGTCATCGTCATCAAGTTCTAGCTCTTTCCTCAACTACAAACTTGCAAAAAAAAAGACCAGCAATAAGTATCATCATTTAATAAACTTGCAAGAAGAAAAACAACTATCAAATCTAGTCGTGACTATGTAAACACAAGTATCGGTCCCCAAATCTGTGAAAATCGCACGTCCAGAATGCATATTCAATGTTAAACTAGTCAGGTCAACCATCGTTGACCAGAAACATGCATTCGGGCCCTAAAATGCCCTTAAACTCTTATTGTTCTATCTTTCCCCACCTATCGGTGTGAGATCCACTCATTGGAGAGTCCAAAAAAATTTCATACCGATTGCTCAACTTTCAACGAAATAGCCTTATTGACTTGTGTTTCTTTCCTATCAGCATGACTTTCATTCATCGGCGCGGGCTTAATGTTTCATTCCAATAGGCCAGCTTATGCCGATGCCCCTATTCAAATTCTCTGTATATCATTCCCCATCGGTCAGACCAAGACCTTCAGCGAGAAAAACACAAATTCTATCGATAGTGAAAGTTACGTCGACGACAATATACATGCAAACTCCCTTTGTATGTGCATCAGACATAATACACTACATATATCGGATTTGAAAGAAAGCCTGAATTCCGGCTTGTATATGGGAAGCAGTGTATGTTTCAAAATATACAAGCAAGTCAGAATATACAAGGGATTTAACTCCATTTGATAGCTCTTTTAATTCCACACTTATATATTGGGTTGTATATTTTTCAATATGCAAAGTACGAAATATACATTGACTTAACCACTTTAAATAAACCCCTCGGTTCCGCATTATATACCCATCGCAATGTATAAATTACCATGTATGTTTCATTTCATAATGCTTTGAGTCTGCCCGATGTATAAAACACTTGTATATTTTAGATATTCAATTCGGGTTCGATACAAGCAATAAATCAGATTATATTTTATCTGGACTCTGGCCATTGTATAAGTTCTTTGTATATCGCAATGTATATGTAAATATACAAGCCAGAATTATACAAGGAATTAATTACTTTTAATAAACTTCAAGTCCGCGCTATGTATATTGTCAATGTATCTTTCGCTTGTATGTCCAAATATACAAGCATTGAATGTACATCGATTTAACAATGTTTAATGACTTTTCGGGTCGAGCATGCTTGTATATTTATATTGTATGTAATTCTAACATACAAGCCCGCGGATATACAACAAATTAACCATGCTTCATAACATTTGGATTCCACGCTTGTACCTCTACTTTGTATGTTTCAGAATGTATGTATATCGAAACATACATACAAGTTGAAACATACAAAGACTAAATTCAAATTTATAAATGTTTTGGATCCATTGTTTGTATATTTCGTTGCATGTTCTAATATACAAAGCATAAAGATACAACAACTTAACTCTGTTTAATAACCCCTTCAAGTCTACGCCTTGCATGTAGCGTTTGTATGTGACCTTTGTATGTAAGAAATATACAAAGCAAAAGATGCATGCGACGGACTTGACCACTTATACATTTCAACTCTAAAATGACTTCGGGTCCAGCTTGTATGTA
This sequence comes from Cunninghamia lanceolata, assembly GCA_027924645.1. Taxonomy (NCBI): domain Eukaryota; kingdom Viridiplantae; phylum Streptophyta; class Pinopsida; order Cupressales; family Cupressaceae; genus Cunninghamia; species Cunninghamia lanceolata. The sequence goes on along the minus strand of BSBN01000098.1, from coordinate 4,350,346 downwards.
CAATTATAACACTAATGAATGCATACAAGGTGAACAATGTATAAAAACCCGATTGCTCATGCGACTAAGTATAAAAAATGACCTCTTTGTATATACAAACAAACTTGTATATGAACAACAATATACAAAGGCCGCAGCATACAAGTGAACTTGCATACAAAGGGCCTTGTATATGCAACCCGATATACAAATAGGCTTATATATACAAACAACAAACCCCTCTCTTGTACATTTTACCAAAATGATCATAACTTGCAAAATATGAGAAATTTTAAGATGGTTCAAAAAGCAACCCTAGCTTATTTTTCACAAGGAATCCAACCATATCATGCCTTGGTACTGAAAATACATTTTTTCTCTATTTTTAACAAGGTTTGTAATTTTAACCCCCTTTTCCCTTTAGCACCAAGCAAAACAACACACACAAAAAATAAAAGCAACAGCAACAGCAGGGGTCCTCATTTTGCTAAAGAGTAAAATGGGGCGTGTTGTGAACATCACAACAACTAGCAACCAAACAAAACAATTAAATTCAAAGCATTTAAGAAAACTAAATGAAATAAATCCATAACTTCCAACTATCCTTCCTGTAAATTATTATTCAACTTGAGACCTAAGGTATTCAATAAGGGTGCAAGAGTTTTCATTTTCAGTTTAAGTGTGTGCACGTGATTAATTATCCTCATCTTGAAGATCGGTTGAACAAACCAGTGACTGATATTAGCCTACGTAGTTGAGGATATTCCCTCATAGCCAACTAGATAAAGCCTTGCTACCAGCGAGTGTCTATAGCCCCAACAAGGTTATCGTTACAATTCTCCCAAGTAGAGCCCCACTGCTAGCGAGCGTCCATAGCCCCGGTAGAGTTACTTAGATGGCTTAATATGGATTTTCAGTATAATCTGCTTTATTCATTTTATATTTTATATTTTTTAATTTTTGAAAGAGATTTCACTAGATATTGCAGTTGCAACTTCATGATTCAAGGAGTGAACACTTGCTAAAATAAAGCTGAGAATTGTAATGGTAGCAAGGGTAACCTCAGAGTTTTCACCTAATATCTACACTGGTAGGTTCAACAAATCCAAGGATTTTAGGTGTGTCATCATGAGAAACCTTCCTCGAATTCTCAATCACATTTATTGAATACAAAATTTTAGAAGGTAAACAACTCTCTACATTCATGGCAGTCACAAAAATTATATATAAATTACAAATGATTAACCTGAATATTCTAAATTTAATATTGTTTTCAATGGTTGTTAGTTTGCTCCTTAATACTCTAAAGAAAATAAAATAAAGATCCCTGCTGAGGAGACAACAACAGACAAACAAACAGACTGTACAAGAAAAACAAAACAAAGCAAAAGAAGACTGCACACTACCCACACTATATTACACAAAAATGGACTGCCCTTTACCTCATGCCTGGAAGTAGTGTTTCAAATGTTGGCCATTAACTGGTAATGGCACATCTTCCCCTGTCAAGGTCTTAAGTCTAAATGTGTTGTGCCCTATTATTTTTGAGACTTGCAATGGGCCTAACCATAGTTTATCAAATTTTCCATGGCTCCCTTTCTTTTCATATGCTTTATCCCAGCACAGCACTAAGTCTGATATCCTAAATGTCTTGACTCTTGCCCTCTTATCAAACCACCTCTTAACTACTGCTTGGTGTTTGGCAAATTTCTTGATGGCTTGACCTCTTTTCTCTTCTAGTTGTAGCATTTGTACTATCCTAGCTTCCCTATGATTATCAAAGCCTGAATACTCATTGGCAAACTTTCAGATTAGTATTCTCAGATTTACTGAAAGTATGGGATCAGTCCCATAAACTAAATGATAAGGTACACTACCTAAAGTTGTTTTGAACTTGGTCCTATCTACCCATAGTGCATATTTTAACAAGGTATTCCACTCTCTAGGACTCTTTGCAATTAGCTTTTTGATTATGTCTAATAAAATTTTGTTCATAGACTCAGCTAATCCATTACCTTGAGGGTAATAATTCGAAGAAAACTTTAAAACAATCCCGTATTCAAATGCCCATTTAGAAAACTTTAAAGAAGAGAAAGCAGGGCCATTGTCACATACTAATGAATAGGGAGTTCCAAACCTGGTGATGATGTTCTCTTCAAGAAACTTGATAACTACCTTAGTTGTGGAGAATTTGCAGCATGTGGCTTCAATCCACCTTGTACAGTAGTCCATCACCGTCAGTATGAACTTGTGTCCTACAGAAGATGGAGGATTGATGACTCCAATGAAATCTAGGCCCCACTGTGCAAATGGTCTTGATTCAATCACAGGTTGTAATGGGTTGGCCTGATTTCTTCCCTTATCTACTGTAGTCTGACAGGTGTGGCAACTCTTGATGTGACTCTCTGTATCTCTAAACATCGTGGGCTAGTATTAGCCTTCCCTCAATATTTTGTATGTTGTAGCTAGATGGGAACCATGACCTGTTCCGTACTTGTCATGCAGTTCTGTTAACACCTTATCCGCTTCAGCTCTATTTAGACATCTCAAATAAATTCCATCATGGTTCTTCCTGAATAGAAGACCTTCTTGCACCATATATTTCTATGCTTTAATTTTCAAAGCTCTCCTCTGAGAAGCATTCATCCTATTTGGGTACTTTCCAACTATTAGAAGGGTGTTTAAATCACCATACCAATCTGATGCGTCCTGGGAATTCAATATGTACTGCTATTTTATCAAATCTGGGTCTGTATTTTCTATTGTTTGCACCAACGCCTGCCCTCTGACTAGCTTCATGGGAATAATTTCCATGTCAAACTCCTGCAGCGTGGTGATCCATTTGGCTCTGTTTTCTCCAGGTTCATTCTGCATCAGCAGCATCCTTACTATTGCATCCAGCACTATGGCTTTGACTTGGCTACGCAGAATATAATGTCTAAATTTTTTAACGGCTCTTATCAATGTTAATGCTTGTCTTTCGGTATCCAAATATCTCAGTTGTGCATCTTTTAGAGGCGTACTCATAAATGCGATGGGTCTTTCTTCATTGTCTTCACCTTTCTATGTTAAGGCAGCAACGATTGAATGGGAGGATGCAAAGGAGTAGATATAAAATGGCTTAGCATAGTCTAGGCTTGCCAGTACAGGGGCATCAGAAATGGCCCGCTTGATATCTTCGAATGCAGCCCTAGCCACAAGTGTCCACTCCATTTGCACATCCTTTTTTAACATGGCATTTAGTGGTTGTACGATTTCTGCAAAACCAGTGATGAACTTTCAAACAAAGTTAATCTTACCAAAAAATAATTTTAACTCTTTCCTACTGTTTGGTATTTGCAAATTTTTTAGTGATTCTATTCTATCTGGGTCAATCGATATTCCATCTTCAGAAATGACATGCCCTAGTAATTTACCTTCAGTTACCCCAAATGAACATTTTTTAGGATTAAGAGAAATTCTGTACCTCTCACATCGCCTAAGTATTTTCTTGAGATCTTCAGCATGAGTGGATGCATCCTTGGAATACACAGTCAAATCATCCATATACACGACAATGCACTTACCTGATAACCCACGGAACACAATGTCCATGGCTCTTTGAAAAGTGGCACCTGCATTGATTAGACCAAAAGGCATTCTCCTATATGTATAATTTCCCCATTTACAAGTGAAGGTGGTTTTTAATCTGTCATCTCTATCTATTAAAACATGGTTATAGCCTGAGAAACCATCTAAGAAAGACATCATCTTTGCCCCGTTTACTGCTTGCAGCACTTCGTCTATTGGAGGCAGAGGATAATTATCTTTTTCAAATGCTTTGTTCAGATTTCTAAAATCTATGCATAATCTGATGTCTCTATTTTTCTTCCTTACTGGTACTAGGTTAGCTACCTAGACTGAATGTCTGACTGGAAAAATTATTCCAACAGACAGTAATTTTTTAACTTCCTCAAAGATTAAAGGCTCTAGGATGGCATTTACAAGCCTTTGTTTTTGCCTGAATGGTTTAACCTCTGGCCTCAAAGGTATTACATGAGTTATGATGGATGTATCATAGGTTTTCAAGTCTTCATATGTCCATGCTATTACGTGTTTGTATTCTTTCAGAATGTCTAAAATTTATTTTCTTATTTTCTCAGAACAAACCTTCCCGATCGACACATTTTGTTGATTTTGCTCTGTCCCTAAGTTGTGTAAATCACACTTACCCCCTTCTGATTTGGGTAAGTCTTTCTGTCTCATTACTCCATTGAAGTCAAATATATGTTCTAGTTCAATTACTCCTTTGGGTAAAAAGTTGCTCTTTCATCCCATGTTATCTCAGGTCTTTCTTGTTCATCAATGATTTGTGCCTCAAATACCTCATTACAGGTCAGAAAGTCAATGATTTGTTGATCCCCTCCAAATACCTAAAAGTGTGTAACATTGTCTGGGATACTAGGAACATTAACTAATTCTACAGCAAATCGTCTCAAACCTAACAGTGTCAAGGGTTCTAGTGTGCTAGCAGCAACTGCTAGTGCATCCGGCCTGTGGTTTAATTCTCTGGGGATGTGCTCTATGTTGAAAGCATCAAATGAATCTATTAAACCCCATACGCTATGTCTGTAACAAATCATTTTCTTGTAATTGCAGGCATATAGCTTCCTTACTTGTCTAACTACTAGTTCAGAGTCTGAAAATACCCTGATCATTTTTACCTTTTTCTCGATGGCCATGACAAGTCCCAAAATTAAGGCTTCATATTCAGTAGTGTTGTTAGTACAGGAAAACTGTAGTTTATATGCTGCTAGATATGATTTACCCTGAGGATCCACGAGTTCAATGCCTGCACCCGCACCTTGTTTTGACTTGGACCCGTCACATTTTAGTGTCCATATGCCATCTTTACCTTTTCAAACTTTTATTTTAACATGCTTTGTTCCTTCTATTACTTGTGATGTGCTAGTCTATTTATTCATGGGTATTTCCATTTGGTCAACTTGCATATATGTATTTTTAGCTTGCAAATCAGAAAGACAACTACCTTTGTCCCTTATTCTCTCTTCTAAATTTGAAATTAGAGCACCTACATCACTCTGAAAGTATCTCTGTGGTTGATCAGGATTCTCATTTTCCTCTTGTAATTCTACCCTCTTTATGCACTTATTGTATTCATACTCAATGATGTCCTTGCACATTCCACAACCTTCCTCAGAATGTGGCCTATCATGAACTCTACATCTGTCTTTATACAGTTTACATTGGACTGGCAGATTTTGTTTAATGCATTGTTCCACCTCTTGTCTAATGGCATGACCAAATTTGTCTATTACACTATTTTCTTCATCCGAAGAATCTCCATCAGACTCAATGAATAATGTTGTTTCCTTGATAGCACCTTTTTCTCTAATGTTTAACATCATAATCTCTTTAATTTGTACCCTATTATTGGTAATCTAATAAACACCAGGTTCAATAGCGGCATATAATATTTCATTTGTTCGATTATACTCTGTTATCGTATGTTTCATCCTGGGTTCTACCTCTATTCTAATCTGGTTTGGGACACCTCTCCAAGGTAGCCACATATGCGAAAAATCAGTGGCCATATATTCATTTAATGTTTTGGACCAATCCCTACTTAGCAACATTCCATAATTCATGGGTATATCTACTATTTGAATGTCAATGAATTGGCTTACCCAAGGGTCTGAAGCTAATTGCATCTGAATGTTCATCAATTCTCCTATCACACTAACCTTAGTTTTATCTAACTATGTGACAACCTTGGCAGATTTGGTGGGAGTCAACCCAAGAGTTTTACATATCCCTAAAGGCATTACATTGGCTGATGCACCAGAGTCCACCATGCAATTATGTATGTTCTTCCCACACAATCTAACAGTTAACAAGAAAGGAGGAGCATCCTTGTTATCAACATACATCACTACATTTGTATTGGAAGGAAGCTTAACTTTCTTACTTTTCTCTTTAGGTGGTGAATCTCTACTAGGAATAGCTATATCAGCAGCAACCTCACCTGTCATGGATGTATCTAGAGATTTTATAAAAGCATTTCTGATCCTTGGAGTTTTCAATAATTCATTCAGAGGTATACTGACCTTTATTATCTTTATTTCTTCTAACAAGTAACTCATTAATCTTGTTATCTCTACTATTTTCGCTTTACTTGTTTGGGTCTTTTGTACTGTTGTTCCACCGTTTGCATGATTATTATCTTTAAGTATGGAAGGATTGTTGCTAGCATTCTAGTCTGGGGGTGTATTGAGGTTGTTAGGAGGAGTGGAAGTGGTGAAAGGTCCTCCTGGCCTAGTGTTGTTCCTTAAATTGTAGGTGTGGTTTTTATTTGTCTGTTGAAAAGCCTGCACCTCCTCTATTTTAGTTAATACTTCATTTTTTGTTTCAAAGGGAAACTGAAAAGCATTTAACACAAAGGCCGATTCAAGATAAAGATTTTCACAGGAATATGGTTCATCCTCTGATAATTCACCCTCTTTCTCTTCTATAGTTGCAAAGGTAAAGGTTTCTAAAACTAAAGCCATATCATACCCTGAGGGTACTACCTCATTACCCTTGGGAATGAGGAATTCAGAAGTAGGAGGCTGCACGTCTATATTAAAAATGTTGGCTGCTAAATGAAACTATGGACAGTCAAGCTCAGCATGGGTATTGGTATTGTGAAATCTGCACCAATTGTTTAGTGATGTATTGGCCATTTGGATGCTAGCCATTTGTTTTGCATCATGATTATCTATATTCTCAAAAGGAGAAGCTAGAGTACCGTTGTTTGGTCCAGTGTTCCATGTTTTGGATGGCCTGGGCTAATTCTAATTTTTGTTATTGTTACCCCAAGCCCTATTATCTACCACTGGTCCTCTATTTTGCATTGGTTGCCCTTGGTTATGACTTTGATGCTAATTATAGTTTTGATTCAGATTTGAATTTTGGCCTTGGTTGTTATTCTGGGGTTGACTCTGATTATAGTTCTGATTGTAATGCTGATTTTGATTTGAACTATAGTTTTGATTTTGGCCTTGGTTATAATTCTAATTTTGATTCCATCCTTGGTTACTTCTTCCATAGAGGTTCTCATTTCTTAGTTGTGTCACTTCGGTGGTTAATCTTTTCAAATGTGCAGTGATCTCCTTGATTTCTTCCCTTTCCTCTTGTGCTTTTGCCAGAGTTGTATCTATAGGAGGTTGCAAGAAAGGTTGACCATTATTTTGACTATTATTAGAAGTGTTACCTGTGTAAGGGGCTATGTCTTGGATTGGGGTAGGACTATACACGGGTGTGTATGTAGGAACCGGATTTAATAGTAGAGTGTGATGCATAGGGGCTCCATTCCAAGGCTGTGCCTGATTTTGTGTTCCAAAATTTCCTCCATTAACAAATGAACTACAAGTTGTATGCCTCATCTCCTGATTTAGTGAGGCCGCCTCTTTATAGGCTTTGGATATTGAATCTATGTCTGGTTTTCTTTTAACACACATGGAAATAAAAGGATCCAAGGTAGCATAGTACATAGCTAACAAGGTATCATCATCCACGATGTAAGGGGCTACCGGCCTTGAGTAGGCCTTTTGAAATCTGTCATTGAAATTATCAATCAATTCTCCCTCACCTCTTTTTATGGTGGCTAATTTGTGATACAAAATGCAAGGATCAATGGGTCCTCTAAATCTAGACAGAAATGCTTCTTCCATAAGTGACCAAGAAGAAATATAACTATTGGGTAAGTTCACATACTAGTTAGATGCTTGTTCATTAAAAGTGTAGGGAAATAATCTACACACAATGTCCTCATATTCTAATCTGGCCCTAAAGCATGCTTCCTTGAATATTCTAATATGGTCTTCCAGGTCTTGGTGCAATTGGTATTTGGGACATATCTTTTCCAAATTTTTGGGCGTCTCATTATAATTAGGGAACGCTATGGGAGAATGGACATTGAAGTAAGCTATTGCAGGTGTTTGAGCTTGACTTGAACCTATAGGAATACCTAGATTTACTGGTGGGATAGGATTTTTAGGAAGACTAGGACCTCTAGGAGTACCTGAACCAAGATTTAAAGATCTAAATAAAGATCTGTCAGGACTCACAAAGCTATGGATAGTATAAGGTGATCCAGAGGGTGTTCCAGATGAACTTCCTGCCTGCGATATTTTAGGATTCCAAATCAAAGGGCTCTTACTTCACCTTATATCAGGTAATTGTACAAATATATCCCCTGAACTGGATCTAGATCTAGTCACTCTATCATTGTTATGAGCCATCTTTTCTTGAAACAAACCCTAACTCAAGTGGGCCCTCCTTCTAGCACCAGAAAAACTGTTGGTGATTGTTTTGATGCAATCATAACAATTAGTTAAAATTCACATAAAATGAACCAAAACTGACTTGAAAGATATGAAGGAATCAGTTAAGATTCACTTAATCCCAAATTTAATATGGTCAGGTCTTGACTTGTTGGGAAAATTCAGCTGGTCGATGTGAAGCTGTAATGTTCAAGGGGCCTTACGTAGTTTAGGGTTTCTTGATGATTAATTGGACTCAAACTATGAAAAAAAATCATAAATATCAGCAAGTTGTTCATTCCTTTTCCATAAAATATTACTATTCTTCAAAACTTTTGAATGGCCTTCATAAATTATTGTAGCTTTCTTCTCTTTTATATTTATGAAAACTTGTCTACTTTCAAACTCTGTTGTTCATGCTTCTTCAAATATGAGACAAATTTCCTTCAAATTTCTACATTTTAAGCTAAGTATTTTCAGATGGGTTGGGAAAAGTTAGAAAGATCTAATCTAAACTCCATTCATTGTACCAAAGGATCTAATTGTTCTGTTATGCACTTTATAAGTATTGCAGCAAATTGATCAAATCCACAGACAAAAAACCTTAAATGTAAGTTCTGAGCATTTTCACAAACATACACTTAAAATTGCAAGCTCTAAGAGAAAATATTTCAAACACAATGAAGAGCAAGAAAACATTCAAAAGATAGATGCAGAAGCCCAGATTCAATTGTATTAGAAACATACAGTCATATAAGATTTACAATGTCTTAATGACTCTTAGTTTCAATGATCAAATTATAGAAAACTTACAAGCTTTACAGATACAGTAAGGAAGCTAGATGTTCCACATATTCTTTATTGCAGACACAAGCGACCTCCTTCTTCTACTTCTAAACTAAATGGTCCCTTTAATACAACTACTAGCTATTTTCTAAAAATCCCTGTGTAAAGTTTTACAAAGTAGAGAGGCACAATCTATAGACTTTTTTATTGTCCTCAATACAGCTCAAAACCCTAGTTAAACAATGGTTCAAACCTCTGGCTACAACAATAAATACTGGAGAACAAATCTCCCGAAATATCTCTGAGCATACATCCAATATGGGCGAAATATGCCACTTGGAAACCCTAGCAGCTCAATAATAACTTCTGTTGTCTGCTGCAATAATGTCTTTAGCTGCATTTTGTCTTCATCAATGAAGGCCTTTGACTTCCTCGCCCTTCATCCTTATCTTCCTCTGCTCTTGAGATCGGATCTCCCCCTCCGTGATGTCATCGTCATCAAGTTCCAGCTCTTTCCTCAACTGCAAACCTGTAAAAAAAAGATCAGCAATAAGTATCATCATTTAATAAACCTGCAGGAAGAAAAACAACTGTCAAATCTAGTCATGACTGTGTAAACGCAAGTATCGGGCCCCAAATCTATGAAAATTGCACGTCTAGAATGCATATTTAATGTTAAACTAGTCGGGTCAACCATCGTTGACCAGAAACATGCATTCGAGCCCTAAAATGCCCTTAAACTCTTATTGTTCTATCTTTCCCCACCTATCGGTGTGAGATCCACTCATCGGAGAGTCCAAAAAAATTTCATACCGATCGCTCAACTTTTAGCGAAATAGCCTTATTGACTTGTGTTTCTTTCCTATTGGCATGACTTTCCTTCATCGACACAGGCTTAATGTTTCATTCCGATCACCCACCTTACGCTGATGCCCCTGTTCAAATTCTCTGTATATTGTTCCCCATCAGTCAGACCAAGACCTTCGGCAAGAAAAACCCAAATTCTACCGATAGCGAAAGTTACTTTGACGGCAATATAAATGCAAACTCCCTTTGTATGTGCATCGGACATAATACACTACATATATCGGATTTGAAAGAAAGCCTGAATTCTGACCTGTATATGGGAAGCAGTGTATGTTTCAAAATATACAAGGAAGTCAGAATATACAAGGGATTTAACTCCATTTAATAGCTCTTTTAATTCCGCGCTTGTATATTGGGTTGTATATTTTTCAATATGCAAACTACAAAATATACATTGACTTAACCACTTTAAATAAACCCCTCGGTTCCACATTGTATACCCATTGCAATGTATAAATTACCATGTATGTTTCATTTCATAATGCTTTGAGTCCGCCTGATGTATAAAACACTTGTATATTTTAGATATTCAATTCAGGTTCGATACAAGCAATAAATTGGATTATATTTTATTTGGACTCTGGCCATTGTATGAGTTGTTTGTATATTGCAATGTATATGTAAATATACAAGCCTGAATTATACAAAAAATTAATTACTTTTAATAAACTTCAAGTCCGCGCTATGTATATTGTCAATGTGTCTTTCGCTTGTATGTCCAAATATACAAGCACCGAATGTACATCGATTTAACAATGTTTAATGACTTTTCAGGTCTGACATGCTTGTATATTTACATTGTATGTAATTCTAACATACAAGCTTGTGGATATACAACAAATTAACCATGCTTCATAACATTTGGATTCCGCGCTTGTACCTCCGCTTTGTATGTTTCAGAATGTATGTATATCGAAACATACATACAAGTCGAAACATACAAAGACTAAATTCAAATTTATAAATGTTTTGGGTCCACTGTTTGTATATTTCATTGCATGTTCTAATATACAAAGCATAAAGATACAACGGCTTAACTCTATTTAATAACCCCTTCAAGTCTGCACCTTGCATGTAGCATTTGTATGTGACCTTTGTATGTAAGAAATATACAAAGCAAAAGATGCATGTGACAGACTTGACCACTTATATATTTCAACTCTAAAACCACTTCGGGTCCAGCTTGTATATACAACTATAACACTAATGAATGCATACAAGGTGAACAATGTATAAAAACCCGATTGCTCATGCGACTAAGTATAAAAAATGACCTCTTTGTATATACAAACGAAATTGTATATGAACAACGATATACAAAGGTTGCAGCATACAAGCGAACTTGCATACAAAGGGCCTTGTATATGCAACCCGATATACAAATAGGCTTGTATATACAAACAACAAACCCCTCTCTTGTACATTTTACCAAAATGATCATAACTTGTAAAATATGGCAAATTTTAAGATGGTTCAAAAAGCAACCCTAGCTTATTTTTCACAAGGAATCCAACCATATCATGCCTTGGTATTGAAAATGTATTTTTTCTCTATTTTTAACAAGGTTTGTAATTTTAACCCCCTTTTCCCTTTACCACCAAGCAAAACAACACACACAAAAAACAAAAGCAACAACGATAGCAGGGGTCCTCATTTTGCTAAGGAGTAAAATGGGGCATGTTGTGAACGTCACAACAATTATGATTGATGATGTATGTATGAAATGATTTATGTATGGATGTTTATATAGATTATGATGTGGATTATGATGTATGATATGGACTGATATGTTTGGGATATGTATGCATGTTTTTGAATGGATGGTGATGTTGTGTTATGTAGGATATGGATGTATGTTATGGATTTTTTGATGTTATGGATGTGGAGATATGGTCACATGATTATAGGATGTTTAATTTATGACATGGGTTGTGAAATGATGGATGCATGTTATGATGTATGTATGTATGTATGTATGTATGTATAGGAAATGAGTCATCCCACAATAATGGGTTACACTTTTTAGCCAAACTTGACATTGAAATCAACATTTTGAACTAAATCTTCACTTTCTAACACTTATAACCATTAAACCATTGGGAATTTGAAGATGATGTGAACTAGTGATTTGTAAAATTTTGTCTGTAGATTGTAAATATGTTTTTTTTAAAATTGGAGTTAAATTGTAAATTTTTTTGCGTCTTCTTTGATAACTAGTTTTTAATAGTAAACAACATTTTTTAAAGTGATGTGTATTCTGTCACAGATAACTTTTTTTCTACAAAGGATAAAATTCGGATTCTTTTGAATTTAGATTGGCAACACTAATATCTAGAGGATGCATTTGGTTTCATAATGTTTTGTTGAATTTTTTTAATTAAGTTTTGCAGTCAAACCAATTATAATTTAGACATAGGCGTCTTATGTCCAACATAATGTTTTTTTATCTATCAGAATTTATTTTTTTGTTGGAATAAGGACATCAATACCTAGAGGACATGTATTTTTTAGAAATTTTTTTCTCTATTTTCCTATTTTTTTGTATGTGTGAAACAAAGTCCTTGATGTTAATTGACAAACCTACATTCACAAGAAATAAAAAATAAATAACAATCAAATTAAATATATTTAAAATTATAGTTTTTGGAAAGATTATAATAAGGACTACATACATACAAAACATAAATTTTAAATGAATTAATTTGATCCCCCAAAAGGTAAATCAAAAGTGGTTTTTTATCAGCATTTTGATAGGTGTGGAGGAGACTCCATTATAGGTATGGTTTAAAACTAGCGGGGTTCTATCTAAGGGGGTTTGAATCTAAGGGGGTTTGATCAAACCCTCTTCAATTAAAATTCTTTAAATGGAACCTTTCAAGGCTTAAATAATTATATTTTCTAAAAATATGTGATTTTAGCAAAAATTAGGATGTCCCAGAAAGTGTAACCCAGTATTGTGGTAGCACCCAAATGTATATGGATAATGGACAAATGAACTAATGTTAATGAGGTGGATGCATGATGTTTAGATTAATAAACATATATTATTAAAGGATACTAAAATGGATTAATGCAAATGGATGGATAATCTAATGAGTACAAATGGATAAATGGTATGGACAAATGGATAAAAATAAATAGACTAATGTTTTGATGGTAATGTAATGAACTAATGATGGCATGATAGATAGATAAAATGAACTAATGCAAAATGATAATGAAATGGATATATGATAAAGAAATGAACTAGTGAATCAAATGATAATGAAATGGACTAATGAAAAAAGGAGGGAATGATAACATAACAAACTAATGGAATGCAAATGGATAATAGGATGGAACATGTAATGGTAATGAACTAGTAACTAATGCAAATGGGTTACTACTGATAATGGAATGTAAGGAAAATGGACTAATTATAATGTAAAATGATAATGAAAGGGATGTATGATATATGATGATGAAATGGATAATGAACATATGTTTAGATTAATAAACATATATTATGAAAATGTAAAATAATAATGGAATGCAAATGAAATGGATAATGAACATATGTGTAGATTAATAAACATATATTATGAATGATAAGGGTACATGAATGCAAAATGATAATGGAATGCCAATGAGTTGGATAATGAAAGGGCATGGTAAGGACATGGGTGAATTAGACATAAATGATAAATGGTCACAACGAGTGCTCCAAAAAGGGGGAAAGTGGATAATAGATGGACAAAAAGAAAATAGGTGGGGGGAGATGAAGTCCTTTATGATGAAACTTGGAGAAACATATGAGATGGGAAGTGATAATAGTGTTGAGAAATGAGGTGTCTCAACCTTGCATATTTCCCATAGCATTTATTTGTATTTAATATTTTCCCATGGTCAGTTATTGTTTTTATTTAGCTCCAAAATAATGAAGGGGCGTTTGAATTCTTAATTGGCACTTTTGTCACTTGTCACTGCCTTGAAAATTGAAATATTAGTTGTCAAAAGATGCCCACATGGTAGTATATCATGGAAGGACTATTTTTAGCGATATTATGATAGATTCTATGACAACTGTAAGGGTAAAAAATAGGGGAGAACATTTTGGACGTGAGAGCTTATTTTTAGACTGGAATCTTGGCTGAGAAGTTAAGTACATGGTTTTGTAAAACCACATAATGGTTTCTTGGTTGTGAGAAGTCTATAAATTGGAGGCTTAAGGAGAAGTTTCTGAGAGGAGAGTTTTATGCAGGGTTATGCTGTCAGTTTTTCCTCCAGAAGAGCAAGATGTAAATTTACATGTTAAGGCTATGAGCCTACAAGTGTATTGTAATATGTTTGTTGTTGCAGATTAATACATTGGTTCAATGCTTTGGAGTGTGGGGTTTTTACCCGAAAGGGTTTTCCCCACATATATTGGTGTCTCTTCTCTTTTGTCTATCTTTCCTCTATTCTTCTTGTTTCATGTTCTTAAAGTGTTAATATATATGTCATTATGCTACTGAAATTTATTTAGATCTGTAAGATATATTATCTTTACTCTAAGGGTTAAAGTGATGGGAAATCAACTATGTCTGTTTCCACTTTAAGGGCATAGTAGTATGTTCTTGCATCAAGTTATTGAATATATGTTTAAGTAAAATATAGGATGTTGTAAGGTGCATGCTGGGTTCTCTTTTCCCTTTCAATTGGTATTAGAGCTATGGTGGTTCCATGGTTGCATGAGATTGCATGTGTTGGTTCCATGGTGTTTAACATTCTAGGTATTTCTTCTGTTGTGATTTCTTAGCTTAGAAAGCTTGAGGGAATCTGTAGGAAGGAATTGGCTGATTATTAATCCTTGTTTTTGTAGTTGATCTTGTTTTTAGGTTATAATAAGCATTTGAAGGATGGAAAAGATGGAGTATTATGAAGTTGATCATGTGGTTACATTTAATATGATATTGATCTGGAGCTCCTATTTGATAGTATGTAATAACCCTCATGCATGGTGGTTATGTTCTTTCATTCTATGGTTGTTTGCAGGAAAGTATTCATGTTGGGTGTTTGTTCTTGGCTCCCTGATCACATGGAGAAACATGGGTTGTCATGATTATGGTTTGATGTGCTTATGTTGGGTGCTTGGTTTTATTCCCTGGCATTGGAAGGCATTATTTTTTTAACCTCAAATGCATGTAGGATGTGGAGTTGATCATTAAATGATCTGAAAGCTTCTAGAACAACCTAGCTCCTCCGTATGTTTTTACATGGTGGTTGTGGAGTTGGCCAACAAGTGGGTCTGAAGTTCTTAGACCTCTACTTCATTTTGGTTGGTTGTACTTGCACGTCTCAGTTTCATATTGATTTGATCTGAGGGTTTTGTAGATTTTCTATTCAAACTCTATGGTTATGCTTATCTGTGTTATTCCATTATTTTGGTTTAACTATTTTGGTGGTTTTCAGACTTGTGGATATTCTAGATGATAAGTGGATATGGATTTGCATGTATGTTAGTGACATGGTGGTTTTGCAGGTTTTACAAAGTTAATCAAAACTTGTGGTTTTGTAGATCTGGGGGCAAATTGTTTTTCAGATTATGATTCCTTGGGGGTGTTTCTAGATGTAAGATAGTTGCAGGTTTGCATATATGCTTCGTGCATACTGTACGGAGGTTTGTAGCTTTCTCAGTGTGGAGATGTTGGTATGTGATTAGTCACTCATCATTTCTATAGTATATGCTTGAAGGGTTCCTTGACTATGGTTATTCATATGTGGACTTGTTTAGTAAATCGAATCTAGTGATGATTTGGTGTTTGAGTCTTGAAGTCTACAGGTTGTCTTATTTGATGTCTTAGTTTGTAGGTTACTAATGTAATGATGAGTTTGCATGTTACATTTGTTTTGGATCTTTGAGTTATGTAGTTTGTAGATTAGCTACCCATTAGTTACAGTGGGATGACTCGAATGTGGACTATCTTTATCCATGAGATTGATTTAGTGTTTATGCAGACTTTGTTAGTTGGTATTGTCTGTGGTCAATTGTGCATTGGTATATTGCATTGGAATGAGAGGATGGATGATTAGAGTACTTGGATAGTTGGTTATTGGGACTTGTAGCATGTTTATCACTATGTCATGGATAGCTTGGTTACACAGTTTAGTGTGAGCTTTTGACAGTGATGGTTTTATTTTCTTGACTTGGAGATCTTGGTTCTACTTTATTCTTTTGTGTTGCTGGTATTGCACAGGTTAATTATTAGATTGTGTTAGAGCCATGGATTATCTTCATTGAGAGGATGGTTATCATAATGCCTTGATAAGCTTAGTATCATAGTTTCAGTGGGAGCTTCAGCAATGATGTGGATCTATCACTTGGTGATGGATGATCTTCAACAATGGTTGTAGGTGTCATGGTAAGGCTTTTGGATTATGATTCTTATATGCTATGAAATTATTTTGACATCTTCAATTCTATTGTTAGGGGATGTTTATCTTCATGTGATTGGAGATGGTATTGTGCCATGATGAATTCTTATTTCTAATACTGGAGTTTTGGCATAATGGTGCCCCTTTGGCAAGATATGTTCATTAGAGTAGGTAGTGATATACTAGGAGGAGATGTTAGATCATGATGTCATGTGTGTTCTTGGATTTTGCAGATGTGCAGGGAGACCTTTGACAGTGGTCTGGTGAAGTTCTCTTTGGTTTTGAGTATTAATCATTTGCTTGAAGCTTCATGATTTTACAGGATGCATTTGAAGTTGGCATGTATTGGATGATGGATGCTCATGGATACTAGAGAGATTTGAGGTGAGGATAGAGATCTCTTGATGTGGGGATCATGTGTTGGAATGGTGAAATTTCAGTAGAAAGACTGAGGAGCCTTCACTTGTTATGGACATGAGTTCATGTTTGAACATGAGAGGAGATTGTTCTTAGAGAGAGTCTATGAGAATCAGTGTCTCTCAATGGATCATTCTCATTCCCCACTCTTATTTCACTCAGTAGGAAATGATCTGATAGGTATTGCCCATGTTATTTTAGATTCATTTTGGTTTATGATTTTATTTCTCATCGATATGGATCTTGAGCTATAGTTTCTAGTTCTGGAGGGTTCATTTGAGGAGTACTTAGCATGGTTATCTCCTTAGGTATATGGTTTGATTTATGAGATGTTATTGGGCTGA
Organism: Cunninghamia lanceolata; assembly: GCA_027924645.1. Lineage (NCBI taxonomy): Eukaryota > Viridiplantae > Streptophyta > Pinopsida > Cupressales > Cupressaceae > Cunninghamia > Cunninghamia lanceolata. The sequence goes on along the minus strand of BSBN01000098.1, from coordinate 4,333,257 downwards.
ATTCCTATTTATGGAATGAATCTTTTATGTTTGATCTTGGTTAGAGAAGCTTACATCTTTTTTTTTTTTTTGTTATATGAGATATATATGTTTTGTTTTATCTAATGAGATTGAACAATTGGCTATTGTGAAGGCTTTTCAGTCATGGTTTTGTGAAGGAGATCATACTTGACACAACTTAGCACTTGGTGGTGTTGGCAGAAGGACATGATATGGTTTGCAGTTTCTCTTTAGGGTCTCATATATCTTCCTAGAGGTTCTTATTCATCTAGTATGATCACTGGGTTTGTGGTCATCTACTATTGTTGTACTTTATTATTTTTTAGCAACAGTATGTGTTCTTTTAATGTATATCATTTGAGATGTGGAGGACTTGGGAGAAGTGGAGGAGATCAAAGGTAAGAGAGTCAGTAGAAAATTGTTTGTGGAAGTGTGCTCTATTTTGTAACAGTTGGTTGCAATTTGTAGATCATTGTGATTGTTCTTTGTATTACATGATTTTATTATAAGACACACTTTTATGTAAGTGCTGATTGGTAGACTTTGTGTTGCTTTGGTTGGCATTGCTCATGCAGTTTGATTCCTAGGATGTATTTATGTCTTCGGTAGATTATTTTTCATTGGACTACAGTATCAAAGGTCTTCAGATATTTTGCACATCAATGGTTTTGGTGTGTTTGTTATCATGGAAGATGGTAACTTTGAGTAGGATAGTGGATTATATAGGGATGAGAGCTGCAGTATGGGCTGGATATGTCATAAGTTCTATCAATGGTGGGTTTTTTAGTTGGATATAAACAACTACCTATAGTTGTTCTAACTATTTTGGAGAATTCATGCTCGATCTTGTTTTGGATGTGTTTGGACTTCAAAGTTATGTTTTGGTAATAGGTTTAAAGATGGATACATTGGTGTGTCTATGTGACATTTAGTGTTTCATCATGTTTTTGGAATTCTAATCTTTTTTTCATGTTGGTGATCACTTGGAAGATGTCACAGGTGCTTCTGTAAAGCTCATGAGCATAGTGGAGTTTACTTGAGACAGTATGGTAACCTTGGTTGTTCACATACTAGTTATGATTCCCCTAGCTCTTGTAAGTTATTCGACAAGTGGGATAATGTTGGGAAATGAGGTGTCTCAACCTTGCATATTCCCTATAGCATTTATTTGTATTTAATATTTTCCCAAGGTCAGTTATTGTTTTTATTTAGCTCCAAAATAATGAACGGGCGTTTGAATTGTTAAATGGCACTTTTGTCACATGTCGGTGCCTTGAAAATTGAAATATTAGTTGTCAAAAGATGCCCACATGGTAGTATATCATGGAAGGACTATTTTTAGCGATATTATGATAGATTCTATGACAACTGTAAGGGTCAAAAATAGGGGAGAAAATTTTGGACGTGTGAGCTTATTTTTAGACTAGAATCTTGGCTGAGAAGTTAAGTACATGGTTTTGTAAAACCACATAATGGTTTCTTGGTTGTGAGAAGTCTATAAATTCGAGGCTTAAGGAGAAGTTTGTGATAGAAGAGTTTTCTCTAGGGTTATGCTACCGGTTTTTCCTCCAGAAGAGCAAGATGTAAATCTCCATGTTAAGGCTTTGAGCTTGCAAGTGTATTGTAACATGTTTGTTGTTGCAGATTAATATATTGGTTCGATGCTTTGGAGTGTGGGGTTTTTTACCCGAAAGGGTTTTCCCCACTTATATTGGTGTCTCTTCTCTTCTGTCTATCTTTCTTCTATTCTTCTTGTTTCATGTTCTTAAAGTGTTAATTTATATGCCATTATGCTACTAAAATTTATTTAAGTTTGTAAGCTACATTATCCTTCTTGTAAGGGTTAATGTGATGGGAAATCAACTATGTCTATTTCTGCTTTAAGGGCATAGTAGTATGTGCTTGCATCAAGTTATTGAATATATGTTTAAGTAAAACATAGGATGTTGTAAGGTGCATGCTGGGTTCTCTTTTCCCTTTCAAATAGGAGGGTATATGTAGGAGTTATGGATAAAGGGGATTTTTTAATGTATTAGAGATTTTGCTAAAATTATGAGCACTTATGTTGATATAGCATGAGATGTTATGAACTAGGTTATGAGGGACCAAGGTGACAATGTATCACATGCATCAGACTTGACTCTACAAATGATAGGATGATCCCATACATGCCCAACATAGTACAACCTTGTCTAGGCGAATGAGGGGGGACTTAGAACATAAGCCCTTAGTGCACAAAAGGTATGAGGAACCTTAGATGCAAAAAGGAAAATAATATGTAAGAACCAATCCCAACATTCACAAGATATGAATATGAAATTGGAGTAATGGAAACATCCCACAATCACGGCATACAAAAGAAATGACTACGCCCCATTCTATATTTTTCGCCACGTACCATGATATAAAAAGATCAAGGTAGTTTTGAAGCTATTCGAGATAAAATCAATAACCAAAAGACCAAATGACCAAATAGACAACCATTATATCTCTTGCCAAGATGTGTGTGGATCGAGGATTCTGCCTATTGTAGGAAGGATGCATCTGTAAGGTGAGGATACATGGATGATAAGGATAAATTGAGTGATGGGAAAAGTAGTATATAGGCCATAAGTTGTGGTTGAGGTTGATCCTATAGTCTATAATTGGAGTAAGATTTTGATGCTTTCCGAGTATGTGTAGCAAGCGTGTTGTGAGGATATTAAGTGTAACAAGCATATGTAAGAGGGACCATCCATGTGGGGATTGGATGGGTGGCATCTTGTGTACCTACATACTAGATACTTCCTTTGTATTCAAGACTACCTACATGCCCTGTATCAATGAAATCAAGGAAGACTATGATACAGGTTGTGATTATCTTTAGTTTTGGTAACTTGATGAATAGGAATGTGGGGATGGTATGATGTAGATGGATGTAGAAGAGGGAATTATTAGTTTTCAGACCATAACATGGAATTAAAAGCATGGTTAGGAAGAATAAGAGGGGGATGTGATGATAGTGGGATGGTGGAGGGATAGAGTTTTGTTGGTGACTTGGGGGTGACTTGTTAGAGGTGTAAAGACATGATGTGATAAAACAACAAAATGGACCAGGGATGAGGGATGTGAGGGACCAAGGATGGGGGATCAAGGGAGGTTCAGATGATGTGGGGTCTAGGTAGATGGTGAGGAAGACAGGGCAACCCGCTGGGTGACTTGTTGGAGGTACAAAGATGTGATGTGATAAAACCATGTAATTGACTAGGGATGAGGGATACGAGGGAGAAGTGATGGGGGATCAAGGGAGGTTAGGATGATGTGGTAGTCCAGGTGGATGGTGAGGAAGATAGGGTAACCCACTGGGTGACTTGTTTGAGGTGCAAAGATGTGATGTGATAAAACCATGAAATGGACCAAGGATGAGGGATGTGAGGGACCAGGGATGGGAGATCAAGGATGGTTAGGATGATGTGGTGGATGGTAGGGGGGTGAATCTAGGTGTGAGGGTTGATTAGGGGTGATTTCTACTTTTTTGTTACTCACTATCTTTAAAAAGTGAGGAAGTTAGGGGGAGTGTGGGAGCTCAGATAAGGGGATAGTCGATGGGGGGATAAGTTGGTGAGTGACTTGTTTGAGGTGAAAAGTTGTGATGTTATAAACCATGGGAGGGATAGTTAGGATGATGTGGAAGGCTAGGTGAGTTGTAAGGGGGAATCTAGGTATGTAGATCGATTGCGGGGGTGGTTTCTATTTTTCTATTACTCAATCTCTTATGGGAAACATATGGGATGGTGATGGAAGGATTTATACATTCTAAACTATGGGGCTAAGGTGGGAGATTCATATTCTTTGGGAATAATGGAAACTCAGATTTATGGAATGAGGAAAGCTCAGATAGCAAGGATGATCTAGGGAAATGGTGGATAGTGGATGTAGTGAGTTGAGATGATGATGTGATTGATGAATGATGGATGAATGATGGATCCGATTTGAAACTACACATGACACCTGTAAATAAGTTTTCATCATTGTACGTGCCCAAGGTACCACTAGAAGTGGTTTTCACCATAAGACGAATTATTTTTCTTTACTTTTTGCTTTTTTTTTTTTGGATTATTTGAGATTTTTTTTATCTTTTTATTTTTAACATTGGGGTATTCAGTAGCTTAGCTATGGAACTTCTTTAGATTGATGATATTCATAGGTTCTCCAAGCTATTCTCCTTAAAAAGTGGAAAGGCGATATGCTCCTAAACCATATTTATCTATGACCACATAGGGACCCAACCAATTAGGCTCAAATTTCTCCTTCTTGTCTCATTTTGAGAGATTACTTTGACTTTCTTTTAAGACCAGGTCACCTACTGCAAATTATCTAGCATGAATTTTCTTCTTATATGATCTATGAAGCCAATTGTAGTACGTTTGGAGATGATTCAAGGCATTGAGGCACCGTTCATATAATAGCTCTAAATCTTGGAGGCATGCAACATGATAATCTTCTTCAGCGATGACATTTCACAAAGAGATACACAAGGAGGGCAATTCAGTCTCGATTGGCAAGATAGCTTTGGATCCAAAAATAAGTGAGTATGAAGTGGCTTCAGTAGGAGTGTAGATTCTAGATCGGTAGGCCCAAAGGATAGGGTGGATATGGAGGTGTCAGTCACAACTAGTGTCATTGACAACTTTCTTGAGGATTTTGAGAGAGGTTTTATTGGTTGCCTTAGCTTGGCCATTCCCTTGGTGGTAATATGGAGTGGACAAATGGAGTTGAATGTGGAATTATTTACAAAGGGCATAGACATCATTATTTTTGTAGGGTTTATCATTGTCTATGATAAGGGCAAATGGGATTCCATAATGGAAAATGATGTGATAAAGGATGAACATGGTGATTTGGGTACCAGTAGTAAAAGTTAGAGGAATGGCTTCAACCCACTTGGTAAAGTACTCATTGGTGGTGATGATGAATTTGTGTTCATCAGAAGAGGGAAGATGAATCTTGCCAGTGAGATCTAGGCCCCATTGAGAAAAGGGCCATGGTGTGGTGATATGTTGCAATGCTTGGGAGGGAAAATGTATGAGATCTTTGTGCTGCTAACAAGGCTTACATTTCTTCACATATTCATGTATGCATCGTGCTCCATTGTTGGCTAGTAATATCCTATACATAAGTCTTTTGGCTAGGACAATACTACTTGTGTGGGCACCACAGATACTTGCATGGACTTTGTGTAGTACGAGGGAAGCCTCTTCCATGTTTTAAAATTATACGAGAGTTCCATCATAGATTCAACAATAAAGGGTATCGGCAAGAATGGTGTAGCGAGAGGTTGGGCAGATGAGATATCTTTGTTGTTTGTGAGAGGAATCAGGTGGGAAGGTGCAATGTTGGAGATAGACATAAATGTCATGGTACCAAGGATGTTTTGGGACCATCAATCTCACATATAAATTCCAACTCGGGGACTTGATATGCTAGCATGAGGAGTTGCTCCACAAGATACTCACACTGATGACTATCATGAGGCATATCTAGGAGGGACCCAATGGTGGCCATGGCATCAGCTGCTTTGTTGTGTATTCAAGGTACCTGCTCAAACTGAATGAAAATGAAGAACAACTTATACTCATCAACCATTTGTTAACATGGAATTAGTTTTCTATCCTTAGTGAGGTATTCACCATTGACCTGTTTGATAACCAATTGGGAGTCTCCATACACCTGTAATTGTTGGATATTCCATTGAGCTACTATTTTCAAACCAATGATCAAGGCTTCATATTTTGTCAAATTGTTTGTGCAAGGGAATGCAAGCCTATATGCTTTTGGAATGTAGTCTCCATGTGGGGTTACATTCCTAACTCTAAACAATGATTTGTGAAGGATATGTCAAAGTATGATTTCTAGATTGTTGATTATGTTGTTACAAGGATAGACTCATCTGGAAAGTCAATAGTGAACGGTTGATGATCTGTCAGAGGCACTTCAGCTAATTGGTTTGCCACTACTTGTCCCTTGATGTCTTTTTCGATCAACATACTCAATGTCAAACTCGTTGAGTAACACCACCCATTTGGCCATTCATCCTATGAGTGAAGTCCTAAAGGTAGGTACTTAAGAGGGTCAAATTTTGAGATGAGCTTATTGAGTGGCTTAGCATGTAGTGTCGTAATTTTTGGGAACTGAAGACGATAGCTATACATGCTCATTCTATGGGTGTATAATTGAGCTCATAGACTATAAGAGTCATACTGATGTAGTACATAGCCCTTTCATGATCGATTTCATCATGTTTTTCTAAGAGTTCCCATGGTACTACTGAAGTGGTGGATACATACAATAGTAGGGGCTTTCTAGGGATATGTGCCATAATGACTAGGGGTGAAGCCAAGTACTCCGTGATGAGGTTAAAGGATTGCTGACAGTTTTGATCCCATTTGAAATGCATTTCCTTGTAGAGTAAGTGGGGAAATGGTTGGAATTTATTTGCGAGCTGAGCGATGAACCTTTGGATATCCTAAATCTTTCATTGTAGATTACAAAGTTGCTTAAGAGTCTTTGGTAGTGGCATTTCCATAATAGCAGTGACTTTAGTGGGATCTACTTCAATACCTTTGGGGGAGACAATAAACGCCAAAATTTTCCCTGATGTGACGCCAAAGACAAATTTCTTAGGATTGAGGTGCAACTTGTATTATCTAAGGTGTTCAAAGATCTATTGCAAGACCTTAGGATGTGCATTTCTTGTTCTTGATTTCCCAAGGAGATCATCTACATAGTCTTCCATGTCATTGTGAAGCATGTCATGGAAAATGATTGTCATAGCACATTGATATGTTTCCCTTGCATTCTTAAGACCAAAAGTCATGACCTACCAATAGTAGGTACCTCAAGGATAGGTAAAATCTATTTTATGTTGATCTTCGGGGGCAATTCTAATCTAATTATACCCAAAGAATCCATCCATGAGGGAGAGCATTTCATGTCAAGAGTTGTTAAGTCCACAATGATGTCGATATTAGGAAGTGGAAAGTCATCTTTAGGACATGCATTATTGTTGTCTCAGAAATCTGTACACACTCGGATGCCCCCAACTTTCTTAGAAATTAGAACAATATTGGAGACCCATTTCGGGTAGTCTATAGGGTGAATGAAGCCTACCTCCAATACTTCTTGCATTTCTTCTTTGACAAGAAAGGAGACTTGAGGATGCATCTTGCGGTGTTTTTGTTTGACTAGTGCTTCTGGATGTACCACAAGATGATGGACCACAAAGAAAGGATCCAAACTAAGCATATCTGCATAGGATCAAGCAAAGACATCTAGTGCCTTATGGAGTACGATTGAAATATTAGATTTTTCTTTGATGGCGTGGCTTTTGGTACAGTTTGTGATCTTAGTTTGCTCTTGGTTTCCCAAGTTGATTTCTTGTGTGCCTTCGATTGAGATCATGGAACATTCTTTTGAATATGGAAGTGTGGGGGGAAGATGGAATTCCTCATCTCCTAGCATCTCGAAGAGGTTTTCACTAAGAGATGCATCTTTATTTTTCTCTTTTGTGTCTAAAACTGGCTCAGAGTGGTTTTCACTAGGGGACGATTTTCTATTTTTTGATTTTTTATTTGGACTAAGGAATTACTCTTCCCCAAAGTAGGCATCCGCATTCAAGCATATGTCATATTATGAGGTGTCACAGAGTTCCAGGAATGCAAAGAGAGCCTCGTCATTTTGGAATGTATCAAGAGGTGGTGGTCCTTGTTGATCCAAATCAATAAGGTGGGGATGGATGAGGGAAAGGTCCATGAGGAAAATGGCATTGTTAGGGAAGAGACATGAAAGATCAAGATCTTCACATGAAGCTATGATGACACTCGATGCAATGTTTTTAATGGTAGAAGAGGATTTGGCCACATCTACCGAAGTTTTAGCCAGTCCATGGATTGTCATAGTGGGCGGTGTGTATGCTAAACTAAAATACATGGCATATTGTTTAGGGTCCACTAGAATAGGATCAGTAGCACCTTGCTCATTGAGGCTAAGTCTTTTTCCATGATAAGCCATTTTGGTACCTATTTGAAAAGGTACAGGATATTTTTGTTGGAAGTATTCAAGGTCTACCATAAGTGGACTAGTTTCATCATGATTCAATCAATCATTCAAGGATGCTTCGGTAGCTTCTTCATCTTAGGAGACTTGTGCTAGAATAAAGGGGATCTTGTCATTGACCTTGCACTTTTGTTCTTGAGCCTTTTTTTGTAGGTGATGGCCATGGGAGCAGGGGGACAAAGGCAATTGTCCCACATGGAAGACATTATAAATCTCATATTCACCACACCCTTTGTCTATTATCTTGACCTAGGATCTTTGTGCGGTTGGTGTAGATGAAGAGGTGGAGGCATGCGATGTATCAGTTGTAGTGGGATAAGTTGATGAGGAATTGGATGAAGTGGACGAAGTCGATGAGGCATCTTCAAGATGTTCCCCATAGGTACTTGGGCAATGAAATTGTCTATCATAGAGAATGTCCAAACCTTTACAATACTTGAATGGTTGTTGATTAGTGGGAATAGTGAGTTTGATGCTGTTATGGGGAAACTTGAGACATTGGTGATAGGTGGAGGGGACAACTTTAATGCCATGCAACCATGGTAAGCCTAGGAGAAGATTGTATGGGAGGTCAAGATCAACCATGTGACATAGGGTGGGTAGTGTGAGAGGACCCACTTTGATAGGGAGACATATAGTGCCTTTTTATTCTCACTCTGTGTTGTCATATGCTTTGATAGAGATGACCAAAGGTTCTAGGGCATTTTTTGAATATCCCAAAAGTTTTATGAATTTTAATGTACATATGTTCAAACTAGATCTATTATCTAAGATGACTCTCTTGACTTTGTGATTGGTGATTTGGACTTCTATATGGAGTGCTTTATTATATATGGGGTCTATAGGTGGCCTGTCAAATTGGCTAAAAGTGAGATAGTAGGATGATGACAATTGGGCTACTAGATTTTGGAATGTCGGTGGGGACATGGGATTCTTGGAGAGCCTTGTCAAGGATATCATGATGAATGGTATATGTCTTAAGGAGTTCCAAGATAGAGATTTGTGTAGACATTTTCCCAATATGGTCAAGGAGATTGTACTTAGAGTTGGTAGCGGTAGATGATGGGGTGGTCCATTGATGGTTACACACCCACATCAGGTGGTAATGACACATTTAGGGGGTTTTTTTTATGGTGGCGATATGAGTGGAATCAAAATCAATACGACCCACTACATTATCGTAAGGAGGTGGAATGTTATTGTAGTTGATGTTGTTGGCTTGATTATTGGGATTGGTGTTGGAGGATGATGGGTTGGATGATGAAGCATTGTTGTGATTTGGGAGAGGGTCTATGTATACCCCTAAACCATCATTGGGTTATATGTTGTTGTTTCCTTCTATTTGGATATCTCCTCAGTCCATGAGATCTTGGATATTGTTTTTAATTTCATACACTTTCCCATGGAGTGCCCTTTGATATGATGGTACTCACAATACTCATTTTCCTTGTATTGTGCAAGTTTAGGTTGGTTTTCATCAAATGGTTTAGTCAAGGGAAACTCAACCATGTTGACTTGGACTAGTTTTTGGAACACAACTTTGAGAGGTTCACCCAAAGGAGTGTACTTGTATTTTGGATTGTTGGGAGGGTTTTGTTTTGGTTGACTAGATCACACCAATATATTGTTTGAAACATTTTGTACAACTTGTGTCTCTTTAGGCTTAGGAGCAGCTATTTGAATCAACTTGGAATTGGTAGTGCCATCTCCTACAACATTTTTGTTTTTAGCGCAAAATTTAGATTTGTCATTGGATGGTTTTTTCATTATAATTTCTATTGTAGATCTTGACTATACCCTTTTCTATAAGAGCCTTTTCGATGCTGACACCTTTCCCTATGATCTTATCAAAGGTGGATGCACAATGTAGTTGCATGTGGAAGGCCATTTATTGGTTCAATTTTTGGATGAAGATAAGGACAAATTATTTTTCAAGTGTTGTCCAAGGTAGCCTACTAGCAAGGGCTCTCCATCTTTGTAAGTATGCAAATTTTTTTTTGCCATTTTTGTTGTTTGGTATCACAAAGATCAAGCATGGTTATTTTGTGTTCTACATTATATGAGAAATAAGCAACACATTTTTCTGATAGGTCAGTGAAGGTGGAGAAGGAGCCATAAGGCAAGTGCATAAACCATTCTAGAGCTTGACCTCTAACGCTTCATGGGAAAAGATGAAGGAGGTAATGGTCATCATAGGATACTTCTTATCATGCCATGAAGAATTCTTTAATGTGGTCTTGAGGATATCATTTTCCTTTGTATTTATCAAATTTGGATACATCAAAATGTTGAGGAAAAGGTATGGTCACCATGTTTTGATCGAATGGGTAGGGACATAAGTCTTCAAACTTATAATTTTTCTTTTGGGTCCCTAGTTGGAGGTTCTTGAGAGCAGTTTTCATTTCTTGCCATTCTTGATCAAAAGGATTAGCAAGGGGTGGTTGTGTTTGTTGTTGGAATGATAATTATTGTTGTGGGATGATATATTGTTGGGAGTTGTGTGTAGGTAGACCCATGGCTTATGAGTAGATAGGGGGTCCATATATTTGTGGTTGGGTGGGAGTAGATGAATGATATGTGTGGTGTGATTGGAAAGGTGGTTGTTGGTGGGTGATGTGTTGATGTTGCATAGAAGTGACATGGGAGTTGTTGATGAGTGGCTGAGTGATATGTTTTTATGGTATGTGTATAACTTGTTAAAGGATTTTGAGATTGATGGGTTGGTTGAGATATGAATGGATGTTGTGATTGGAGAGGTATTTGGGAAGGCATGGTAAGGGGTAATGTTGTTTGAGTGATAGTCATCCTTTCTGGGATGATCAAGGGGGGGAAATGTTAGTGGGATGATCAAGGGGGAAAGTGTTTATGGGATGGCAATGGTATTGGAAGTGTTTTGGAAGATGTTGGATGGGGTTGGTACGGTAATGTTACATGAATTAGTAGGTATGGAAGAAATCAAGAAATTGGATGGTAACATGTGGAATGGTACACCATAAGGGGAGTCTGATGCTTGAGGTTGTGAAGTGGTGCTACCCCTTATGTGTTGATCAATGGTATGAATGGCATTAGTAGTTGTAGCAAAGTTAGCCCAAGGATTATCCTAGACAGGGTTGTTGGGGTTAGGGAAACATCCCCAAGGTTGGTCCTAGATGGGTGATGGTGGCTTATCATGCATGATTGTTTATAGTTTTTCTTCCTCAAATGACTGGGGGAGACGTGCTCCATGTTCAATGAAGCATTTGAGGAATTCATCCTTATGATTGTCAAGGAATTGATCAAATTTGTGACGTAATCCTCTTTTGTTAAAGAAATTGATGAAGGTAGGGGAATAGATGTGTGTGGGTACAGAAACTTCACCTATTTTGGGTTGGTTGATGTATCCCTCCATATTGCTTGTGGTAGAGCCATGTGGAGAGAGTGGTTGATAGCGAGCATCCATTTTTCTTTTAGCTTGTGGTCGTGTGATAGGAGGAATAAAATGATGAATGTGATTGAAGTTTGATGATGTGGGCAAATGTTTGGGGGGATGATGATATTCCTAATCTCAAATCTAGATATCTTATGCATATGGATGAGACGATATCCTTATGAACTTAGGGTGGACAAAAATCCTAAGTAAGGGGATAACATGATTGTCTTACTTGGGGTAGACAAGATGCACCAAGCAAGACGGGATTCTTGGAGTTCAATAACTTAGGCGTCTAAGCTCCTAAGGTAGCCTATCGAAGTGGGGTAGTTTTGAGTTTACACTAAACTTAAGATAGACAAGTTCTTAAGCCTAATATAAACAAGAGGAGGATGAAATGATCTAGATTCTAACCTTGGAAAGTGATGGATTGGATTTGTTGGATGAGTTCGATAATTGGATTTTGATTGAGGTTGATTGGATTTGGATGACTAATGTTGATTTTGGGATAATGATTAAGATAGTGGGTCACAAGCTAAGGTTTGAATGGATGGGGGTGTTCAAAGATGACAAAAATCTAAGTTATTTTTAGATGTGGAAGGATGTTGGGTGAAGTGAGAGGGCTGAATTAATGACCTCAATGATGATTTCTTTTGAACTAGTGTAGGTTCTGAACTAGGTGCTAAGATAGAGAGTCTAGGGGTTGATAGAGGATTGATAGGTACTAAAGGGCGCTAGATAGGTGCTGATCAAAATGACTGGGCACTCACAGTGACCAGATGGGTGCTAAATGGCACAAGATGGGCATTGATAAATGAAAGTTAGGGGTTGATTGAGACTGCTTTGATTTCAAAGTCTTTGTGGTTTTGATTTGGCAAGAGATTTCAAACAAAAAAATACAATGGCTGCTTGATGACTTTTGGGAAATGGATGTGAATTGTTTTGTAGCTAAAACTCTTATGGTTATTGCATAAAAAGACACACCAAACACTCTTGCACAAGCATAGTATTTATTCAATCAAGGAGTGTCATATCTTGTGGACTCAATCAGGTACAACTTCAACCCCCATTGTTAGATAATGGTTGTTTGCATCCCATTGATACCATTTATCATTGCTGAGATAGTTAGGGAATGCAAGGTCATGTACCACCTTACACCCCTTACTTTGGAGACAAAAGTCTTGCCCAAAGTGTATTCTATCTCCAATAGTCAAGGTAATAGTGTGAGCTCTTCTCCTCCATGCAGCTGCGATGCACACGAAGGATATGATGACTGAAGGTTTTAGATAAGATGAACAAGCTTCTAGGAGGTGTCCCAATATACGCAAGGTATGGGGGACAAGTCCATGAATGGGGGTATCCCAATATAACAAAGAGCCAACCAACACAAGTCTTGATGGACCGAGGGTCTTGGGGATTTTACAAGGGGAGATGGGGTCCTTCCTTTGAAGTGAGTATTTTGATTCTAACAATGCTTATATACCGCACTAGAACACACGATTGAGGTTGTCCCCTTGGGGATGAATTCCAAGGCATGCCTCCTAGAGGAAAGAATCCAAGGTGCTTTTGATCACACAAGATTGCACGAAGCACAAGGGGAGAGCATACACACCAAGGACCTTGGGATTAACAATAAAAAAAGAGAGTCAGAGAAGGCTTTTTATCCCCAAGATCACCAAATAGTGCAAGCGTAGAGCATACACCTTCTAACATCCCAAGACAAAGAAAACAAGTTCATTTACTCATACATTAATTTAATGCCTAAATTAGTGATAAAAAAATGGTTTGACTTGCGAGGCTGCAAAAAATTGTTAGTAGTTTGATATTCTTACCTTGGATGGTTGATATGTGCTAGAAAATAAAGATTCGTCCCACAATTTTGCAAAAAAAGTTAGCCAACTTATGAAAATAGGGACAGACGCTAAATGGGCATGTTTCAGTGCTAACAGACTTAGGTGCTAAAAGAAAGGCTATAGGCACTAATCTAAACGTTATAGGTGCTAAACTAGGGAAACTAGGTGCTAAAGAAAAAAAGGTATTCCTGACCCAATAGGTGCTTATGCAGACTATCTAGGAGTTGACTTGTGTTGGGTAGAGTGACGGCTTGCAAATTTGATTAATCCTATAAAATTAGAGAGCTACAATCCTGCAAATGTGTTGTTAGACAAGTTAGACAAAAAAAAAGAAACACAGTTTTTTCCAAGAAGCACTAATCTTATCATTATGGACTATGAAAATACCATGTCTACAATCTAGTTAACTTGACATTCAAAACCTAAAATGATAACAAAAACAAGTTCAACTATACCAAAGACTGGGTACCAATCTGAAGAATTTGGGTGCTAAGGTCTGTAGGACGGGCCCTGAACTGATTTTGGCATTATGAGGGCTTGTAAAATGGCAAAATCTTGTAAAATAGAATGTTAGTAACTTGAAATGGTGTTGTTAGGAGCTATTTTAAGGCACCAAAAACATAATTAAGCCAAATAGATCATGATAAAAATGTAAGAAATGACCAAGTGAAATTCCCCTGCGCTTAGGTGCTAAACCATGCAGGATGGGCGTGGATCAACAAAAATTAGGCACTGGAAGGCTGTCAAAGGTGTATCAGGGTCTAGGCATTGAAGCTGATAGTATGGGTACTAAATTCTACTGTCTAGTTGCTAAAACAGACTCAGTGCTGATCTGCTCTCAGTGCTAAATCCTTCATTTTTGGTGCTAATCCCCTAGTCTAGGTGCTAGTTGCCAGACCAAGTGCTTCTCTAGCCTCAGCACCGAGTTCACCATTTTTGGTACTAAAACTTTTGTCTAAGTGTTATTCTCCCATTTTAGCACCCGCTCTACAAGTGCTAATCCTAGCCCTCTCGGTGCTAATCACCAGAGCATGCACTCAACCCTGTTCGGCGCTAAACCCACCATTTTGGGTGCTAAACCATTTGGTTTAGGCACTATAACCCCCTTCCTCCCTGCTACTATAGGTTTTAAACCACCTTGGCTCAATGCTAATCACCAGACTCCACACTAAGACTGGTCTAAGTGCTAAACCCTCCTGTCGGGGCACTAAACGCGACCCCTGGGCACTAAACCACATACTTTAGTGCCCCTCATCTACCCCCTTTACCCTAGCATTTATTGTATCCATCTACCCCAAACCTAATTCACAAAGTGTCGTTAGAGCACTTACCAAGTCGCTAGCCACCACAGGTCATAGATACTCCCGCACTTGCTCCGATCGATACTCCTCTCATGGGATTCATGCCATCTTCTCTCACTTAGCTTTTTCTTCTCTAATGACATGTTTACACTTAGCAATAAGACAAATGAGAAGAATGGGCCCTCCATACCCTTATATGTAGCCTATAGTTTTAGGTTTCAACCAATTTTAGGTGTCTACAAGTATATTTATTGTTTTGGTGTGTCATTAGACTTTGTATTATCACAGAAGGGGCTTGACTCCCATCAAGGAAGTCAAAAATCTTCCCTCTTTTTTACAATAGAATCCACTATGCTTTTTAATAGAACCTATTGATATATAAAATTGTGCAGGTTTCAACACCAACATGGGAAGCTTCAAGAATGTAGGATAGATTCTTGAAACAACCATGTTGGTGCTAAAACTTGTGCAATTTTATACATCAACAGTTTTTGGCATGCTCGATGGGACCTTTCTTGATTCTAGATCAAGATCGTATGAACCAGAGAATAGGAAGGAGTCAAAGCTATGGACTGACCACTAGAGCCCAATCAGCTACTAATCCAGGAATCTTATTGCCACCTTTAACTGCCACTCTGAGGAGAAGAGTAAATCAATCATCTAGAGTACCAAGAATAGTCATGGCAGTACCTGCCCTGCTAAAAAACTTTGTAGATTGGAACAATAGCATCCCTCTTATTCTCCCAAAGCCACCAGATACCTAGGATCTGATTCCTACTAATGCTTTGAAAGCATTACCCAAGTTTTTTGGAGAGGACTCCAAGACTCTAGTAGAACATCTCCAAAATGTGTCTGATGTGTGTGTTGTGCATGTCATCATAGAACAAAACGTCGCTATCAGATTATTAGTAGCTTCTTTTAAAGGGAAGGCTCTGGATTGGTATAGGTCCTTAGCCTCAACTTCAATATCTACTTGGGATTAACTTGGAGATGCTTTCTTTGCTAGATTCAGTGAAAAGGATGATAGATCCTCTCTATTACAGCAACTGATCACCATAAAGAGAGCATCCCCAAAAGCCATAACAGACTTCAATACTAGATTCCAAAAGAACTAGGATAGAATTGCTGCCACCGGTAGGCCATCAGCAAGTATGGTAATCATGTTTTATCTTAAGGCTTTCAATTCTGATATCTCATTCATGATCTAGTCTTTAAGAGGACAGACTCTACCAGTGGCATATGAATTAGCAGTAAGAGCTAAAAATAACTTAATAGATGGTGGGAAACTGCCTCGAAGACCTCATATGCCTATGTTTCAAAAAAATTCTATGCCCCTATCACAAAAAACTAGTAATACCCCATCATTTCCAGTGTCCATGTATACCTTCCTGACACCTCAACAACCCGCTATGTCAGTACCTCCTGCTCCCCCATCTGAAATCGATGATGTCAAGAACATTCTTAGAACCTTTTCAAATGAGATTATTAACCTCAAAAGGCAACAGACTTCTTATCCAAAACCTCCTTATGAGGGATTCCAAGGTAATAGGCCCCCGTACCAGCCAAACCAATACCATGGAGCACAAAATCTAAATTATCCCCAACCTTCAAACTAGCTAGTTACAATACCCACACCCTTACAAGTTGTTCTAGCTAATCCAAATAGGGAGATGGTTCCTAGACAAAATAATATAGCAGGAGACCCCAATGCTTGGTGTTTCCCCTACAAAAGTGCACATATGCCCAGAGATTACCCTAGGGGCAACTTACAGTAGAGGGCAGGGCAAAAAAGAATGGAGGGTCAAGTTGTTGTACCTTCAGGGCCCTTTCCTTACCAGTCACCTGGTGTTCAAAATGCATCAATGGTAGCACAAATGCAAGGGATGTCAATAGAACAAGAAGGTGAGATTGCCACAGAGCATGCACTATTTTCATGGATAGAGGATGAAGAGTCAGTATTTCTAAATGAAGCATCTACCTCCAAGAATCCCTTGGTACAGTCTGATTATTACACCAGGTCAAAAAGGAGAATTATGGAACAACCTGAAGCCAACCTAAATGAAACAACTAAAGTTTCCCCATTCCAAGGCAAATACGCCCCTGTTTTGAGGCAAGAAGTGCCTATGAGTGGTCTAAACCAAGGAATATCCAACCCAGTGATAGAAAGAGCAAGGTATCCTTATTACCCTAAGACACAAATGTTGAAGCCAATGAATGTGGTCGAACATCTAAAGAAAACCCCTACACAAGTGTCAATATGGGATATGCTGGCTATTCCTGAGCAAAAGATGCTATTGCAAGAAGCATTGCAGACTTAGGCAGATCTTAAAGTTGTTCATACAAAAGAAGGAGGTACAAATAAAGGGACAACTCAAAACAAAGATACTCCACCTTTGTAGACAGCCAATTTGCTAAATACCATGTCAGAGGTAAGAAAATCTAAGCCAAATTTGTTTTATCTAGCTTTAATAGTGGGCAAGAAATTGTTGAATAATTCAATGATAGATTCGAGGGCTTGTACTATAGTCATACCGAAGCAAATAGCTGATGCTTTAAAAATAAAATATGAGCCAATGGCTAAAGGGGTCATGTAATTTGATGGAAAATCTATCTAAACCATAGGAATGATCAAACAACTCCCATTAAAGCTATATACTTGCCCAAATATAACTATCTTGCAAGATGTGGTGATTATTGATATTCCCCCTATCTTCGGGCTATGTCTATCTAGAGATTTCACAGCTAAAATAGGAGGGTACATGTCACTTGATTGGTCACATTTGATCTTAAGAACTAAATATGGAGCAAAGATGAAAGTGTTGTCTGAACCATTATCTAAAGATCATATCACCGAGGAACCAGCTCGAAGAATGGATTCATCTCATGCCATGATGAATAGAGAGGATAGAGCTTTTGTTGAAGAAGTGGCAGAATGGACTGAATATGATTAGAATGAAGAAGACAACAATCAGCTAATGTCCATGATGTAGAGTGACCCTTATGTTAATTATGACTCTACTGGTTTAAGGACTTATGTAATCTTTGAGGGTCAATAAATACCAAATATAATGAGCCAAGAGACCCCTAAAAAGGAGGATTCCAATAAAGATTCTAAGATTTGGACCTTGAACTTTGATGGGGCCAGGAATAAGAATGGCACTGGGGTAGGCATATGTTTCACTTCTCCAAATGGTGAGAAAATTCTTAGAGCCATACGCTTCCAGTTTGATTGTACAAATAATGATGCTGAGTATGAGTCCTTGGTACATGGTCTTATCTTGGCCAAGAAGAAAGGGATAAAGAATCTAATAGTCAAAGTTGATTCTGAGTTGGTTGTGAAACAAATTAGAGAAAAGGTTGTGGAAAAGAATGTGAGAATGAGATCTTATCGCCATAGGATTTGGGATCTGATCGATGGCTTCGATGCTTTTAACATAGCAATTGTACCTAGAGTTTAGAATGCTGAAGTAGATAGAATGGCACAAATTGGCTCTCAGTTTGATCCAGCAAGTGAATTGCTTGTTAATAATGAAGCAGTGAAAGTCATTATTAGACCATCTATTCCCGATAATGTTCAAAACTGGCAAGTTTTTGACAATGATCTTTAAGTGCTTTTGTTTCTACAACAATCTGGAGAATTTACTGACCAATTACAGCCTAAGATTGAGGAAGCATATGGTGATCAAATTATTCAATTAAAATCTAATAAGCTTTGGAGGGGCTTAATAATGTTAGAGAATCTATTTGAACTAGATGATGCAAGCCTAGATAAGAGGAAGTTTAAAGAAATCAAAGAAGATTACTCTGAAATTCATGTCAGCGAAGGACAAAAGTTGAAAGTAGGCAATGCCACTACTCAAGAGAAAAGAGATAAACTAGTTTCTTTATGCAACAAGTATGATAGAGTGATTGCATGGACCTATGATGACCTTCATGGTTATAACAGAAACATCATTCAACATACTATAGAGCTTGTTGAAGGATCAAAGCCTGTTCACCAAAAATAGAGACCAGTGAATCGTAGAATTGAACCTCTAATGGTGGATGAGTTATAGGAGCTTCTTGAGTCTAAAATTATTTTCCCAATTAAGCATTCAACTTGGGTATCTAATTTGGTACTAGTGAGAAAGAAAAATGGGGACATTAGGTTTTATGTGGACTTCAGAGACTTAAATAAAGCATCATTAAAAGATCACTATCCTCTGCCATCCATGGAATAGAGTTTACAAATAGTGACTAGATCAGAAAGATTCTCCTTGTTGGAAAGTTTTTCAGGTTATAATCAGATCTGGCTAGCAGATGAAGACCAACACAAGACAACATTCACAACAAAGTGGGGAACTTTTGCATACACCAAAATGCCTTTTGGTCTTTCAAATACTGGAGCCACTTTTCAACACGCTATGGATATAGCGTTCAAGGGACTCATAAATAAGATCATTCTGATCTATTTAGATGACCTCATTATATTTACCAAGAATGCCAAAGATCACTTTGAGCATCTAGAAGCTATTTTTCAAAGGTGTCAAGAGTTTGGGATTTCTTTAAATCCTAAGAAGTGTGTTTTTGCAGTACCTCAAGGGAAACTTTTGGGGCATATTGCTTCAAAGGATGGAATCTCCATTGATCTAGAAAGGGTTAGAGCTATACTAGACTTGTCCCTACCAGTCACTAAGAAGGCAGTTCAGTCTTTCTTTGGTAAGATTAATTTTTTCAGTAGGTTCATATCTAATTTTGTAGGGCTAGTTAGGCCCATTACCCTGATGTTGAAGAAGGATTTAGTTTTTAAATGGATAAGTGAAGGGAGGTAGGATTTTGAAGAAATCAAGAAAGCTATGTCAATTGCTCTAGTACTACGAAATCTAGATTTCTCTAAGCACTTCATAATGTATGTATATGGAGGGGAACACAGTATTGTAGCTATGCTGACTCAGAAAGATGACAAAGAAGAGGGGGAGCATCCAATTGCATTCTTCTCCAAGACACTAAGGGAGTATGAATCCAGGTATAATTTTGTTGAAAAGAAAGCTTATGCCATTGTTAAAGCTCTTAATAAATTTAGACATCTAGTAATAGGAAACAAAATCTTGATATTAGTAGCCCACTCAAGTGTTAGAGAATACATTATGGAAGGTGAGATTACAAAGAAGAGGGCTAACTAGATAACCAAGATTTTTGAATATGATGTGGAGGTAAGGCCTACCAAATTGGTTAGAGGCAGGGGGATCTACCAATATATTGCCTAAGACACTAAAGCATCAATGTTGGAAGAAACAAAGGACAAAACAATGTTGAAACTCCAAGAGATAGATCAAGATTCTTGGGTGAGTGACAGAATATAGTTCATGAGAACTAGTATTTTCCCTAGCAAGCTCTCCCTTGATAAAAGAAGATACTATAGACAATAGGGAAGCCATTTTGTGTTAATCGATCATGTCTTGTTCAAAAGAAACTTTGATGGGATACTACTAAGATGTGTTGAAAAGGGAGAAGCTCAAAGGATGCTACATGCACTCCATCATGGAGCTTTAGGGGGCATTTCCTAGCAGGAACTACTACCATCAAGATTACATAGGCTGGCTACTACTGGCCCACATTGTTTGCAGATTGTCATCACATGGTCAAGGAGTGTCAGGTTTGTCAGTTTTATGTTGGAAGGAGAAGGAATGTCGCCTTACCTTTGAGTCCCATAATAGTAGAAGAACCCTTTGCACAGTGGGGTTTAGATTTTATAGGGATGATTAATCCAATCTCAAGTAAAGGATATAAGTGGATCCTTAGTGCAACTGATTATTTTACAAGATGGAGTGAAGCAGTGCCACTTAAGGAAGCTACTGAGAAGGTGATTCTAGAGTTCCTTGAAGGAATAACTACCCATTTTCGTCCTCCGTGCACTGTTATATTCAATAATGCTAAAGCATTTTTAGGGACTAAACTGTCAGACTTTGCTTTAAGGAATGGGATATATTTGAAAACTTCATCCAATTACTATCTGCAAGGCAATGGCTTGGCAGAATCCACAAATAAGAACCTGATTAGACTCATCAAAAGAATGGGGGTCAATCATCAGAGAGATTGGTACAAGTCTCTCAATTCAACACTATGGGTGGACAGAATTACGCCAAAGTAAGTGACTAAGATGTCCCCATATGAGCTAGTTTATGGCAAGAGTGCAGTCATGTCATTGAGAATAGAAATTCCTACTTTGTAGATGATCAAACAATTGGAAATAGAGGAAAATGGCCCAATGCATGTGAGGCTTTCTGAATTATTAGAAGTAGAAGAGAAAAGAGAAGTGGCACATGAATCTTTGATGAAGCATCAGCATACCATAAGGAATTGGTTCGATAGAAGGACTTCTGAACCGAATTTCAAAGTCGGGTCCTTGGTTTTCAAATGGGACGAGAGAGTTGCTAAACAAAGGCGGCACAACAAGTTCGACTCGCTATGGACTAGCCCTTTTAAGATTCGTGCCTACAAGCAACAAAATGCATTTGAGCTTGAGAATATGGAAGGAGAACCTGAAGAGATTCCCGTTAATGGGATCTTTTTGAAACACTTCACATAGTTCCGAAGCCTGACCTTATATCATAGTTAGTTATGTGTCCTTAGTTTCCTTTCCTATTTTGGTCTTGCTTTTTTCTTGCTTTCTTTTAAAATAAGTGTTCCAGGAACACGTGTCCACAATGCATTAACTCTCACAATTGGAAGTTACACTTCCCAAAGTCATTAGGCAGTTCTTGTACTTCAATAAAAATTGCCAATCATTTCCAAAAGATCACCATCCTTAATGCTGATTTGACACTCAGTCCTATGCAGATATGGAATGATACACTAATAGTGTTTTTGGTGTATTTATTAATGATATTAATTATATGTGATGGGTCATTTAATACGTCACTTAATGCCTCCATCGAGCCAAGTTTTTAAGCTTCTCAAATAGTTCAAGTTGCTATTTCTTGCCTCAAAATCCTTCAAATTCCCATCACTTGTGTCACAAAGTTTCAACTCCTGCTTTTAGTTCTATCTATAGTTTGGGCTCATTTGTAGTTTCTAAAGTTCCTAAAGTGATACAGAGATGGAAGAAAGTCAATCACCAAAAGAGGGTATGTTTTAGTTGCTAGAAAAATGGAAGAACAGTAAGGCTTATGCCTCTGCAAGGGTACAACCAAGAACAAGTTATCCAAGGGAAAGAGCCTTGGAGATGAGGGTGAATGCCAACTCTGCATAGGTAAAGGATTATGCAGATGGTAATTTTGACCCTCAGATGATAAAGAATCCAAAGAATCTTCATGAAGGAGAACACAAGAGATGTCTCTGATGGGAAGAAAAGCGAGAGTCTGAAACATTTAGTATGAGGATTTGTACTTCTTAGTTAGTGCAATTTATGGTTCATGTTGTCCACTCCTACCTAAAGTTGATTGATATGTGTTCATAGCTTTTTCACCCACAGACTACCAAGATTCAATGTGGTAGATTCATCCTGCAAATAACCCACAAGGTAATTTAGGATATGCTGGGTTTGTATCGTGACCGAACTGCTACATTTGCTACAATCCCCAATCTATGGCATACATGGAGTGGTGTCCATAGTAAGGTCTGGTTTCTAAATACAGAGATGCATTTGGATGAGGATAACACTCAATTGCCCCTACTACCCACTACCCAAGGCTAGTTTAAACCTAATGTTCAGGATGCTCTCTCTATACTGTCTTTTATTTTTGGTTAGAATGATGATGTGAGGGTATATGATTGGCACTTGGCAACAATTTTTAGACTCAAAATAGTGGACAATTCTTCAGAATACTAGTTTGACTTTTCAGAACACATCTCCCAAGCTATCATTGAGCAGTTGACAAATTTCTCCCAGGAACAAATTTTTAGGTCTTCCATCTACCTTTTCCACTTGATTCTGTACCAAAATTATCATCTCTTCTAGTAGCATAAGCTCCTAGAAATGTATGACCCTATGGCAAGAAGTAAATGGACTATCTCGTTGTCCGTATGGACTCATGTCCTTTAAGAAACTATGTACCCTTACGAATTTGCTTAGTGTTTTGTAGCCCTGATCTTCAAGCAATTAGGGTCTGAGGCTGTTGAGAATAGGATGACAGATAGTATGAGAGGCTTCTTGACAAATTTAAAAATTCTCTATAATTATTTCTTTGCTTCTCACGCAACAATCATCAGACTTCATGGTCTTGCTGGAGAGCCTATTTTACTCCCAAATGTCTTAACCCCTAGGGTCACAACTTTGGAGGTGGGTTGTCAATTGTCCATCATTGATAATAATTTCAGAAATAAGAAGAGAAGGAAGAAAATGTATGATATCCCTTGGAGCAAGGGAAAGATTATGATAGAACAGAGATAAACTAAGAATCTCCTGCTGAGAAAACTAGCAACTTATGTTTTTGTAATAGTACAAGACAAATGGAAGTATGATCTTGATGGTTTCTTGGCATTGTGGATTATAAATAACAAAGTTTCAACTATTTTCATTCACAACAAATGGCTTTTCTGGGAACAAAGAAGGTCACTAAAGTAGGATGATCCTGCATTTTATGTAGAACTCAAGGATCTGCCAGATGAGGGTCCTAAACTATGGGAAACTTTTTACAAAATGGAACAAGAATATGATTCCAAGAAACTAATGACACATGGTTTGAGGCAGAGTCTAGAGAAGAATGATTGGAATGCTGAAAAGATAGCTGCCTATTGGAAGTATAGGCAGGAAATTGATGAAATCACCCACACTTTTGGGGGAGTTTTGACAGATGAACAATGAGAGCAAATATGGGACGAGTATCACATGACCCTAGTGTCAAGCCTAGATACAAGTGATCTTCCAGGTAGCTCTCATGAGGTAGAGGAGACAGAAGATCCAGAGAAGGCTTAGAAGGTAGATGAAGTAGAGAAAATAACTACACAAGCCCCTAGGGGCCCATGGCCTCAACTTCTCAGTGCCCTTGAGAAACAAAAGGTTGCATCATCGTCGTCTCTTGAGACCCATATAGCTTCGACACCTGGGGGTCTCAGAGCAGTAATTTCTCAATGGACATTAATAGCATTACAAGAAGTGGTAGAAGAAGAAAACCCTGAGGATAGAGAAGAAAGGTCCTTCAAAAGAAGGCGTAAGTTAGTATTGCAAAAGGAGGATACCAAAGGTGATGTCTTGAGGTCCCCACAACAATAAGTTCTCACAACAATAGCAGTGGGATAGGGAAGTATCCCTCCTCTTATTTCTCCTTCTTTGACTTCTTCTTCAATAGGGGTGGTAACCCAAATAACCTATTCTTCCATGTCTCTTGCCAACACTGTTGTGCCATTACAATCTTTTGCCCCTGTTGTTAGTTGTATGACCTTAGTATCATCGCATGCCATTTCATTATCTTTGTTTTCCCCAACCATGCACAGACGGACTTTGTCTCAGATTGATCCTCGTGGACAAATCACCACTATACGATATGGCTAACCACAGGGTTATCTTTTTGCCAGAGGTCTCATTGCTTCTCCACCCACCTTCCAAACACAAGCAGACACAACTAGGAAGGAAAGGGAGGCTAGGATGGAGAAGAAAAAGAAGGGAGGAAAAAACTTTGTTGCTCCCCATACGAGGTCACTATTTGACCCAATCTAGCAGTCGCTAACAATCACCCACTTGACCCCTAATGTGGTTAAGCCTACTGAACAAATGAAACCTGAGGACTACACTATGAATGTAGTGGCTATGGACCTAGCCCACTTCAGACCTCAAGATAAAGTGGGGCTGATGAACGAAACTACCACAGCTAATACATCTGATTACCTCAAGGTGACAAAGAAGCTACCGAAATCAAAAGCAGACTTAGAAAAAGTAAAAGCCACAAATAAAAGCCTTATAGTACAGATCAAGGCTAAGGACAAGGAGATTGATACTTTGAATAATGATTTGTAGAAAACTATGTCTCTGGAAGTGTACCAGGCATTTCAAGCTCAGGTTACAACATTGCAGAATGAAATAGCAAAGGCAAGAGGCACTGCAATTGCATTAAAACAAGAAAAAGCCATTGCTAAGAAAAAATATCAAGATAATATGCAAGAGGTATCTCAGTTGGAATAGAACCTATTAAGGGAACATAATCAGAATAGTGTTGCCCAAGCCTAGTTCATGGCCGAAAAGGAAAAGAATAAGCAACTTACTATTGAGTTGAGTCAAAGGCCACAAAATGCAGGAGTCTTGGCAATGGTTAAAGAACTTTATGTATCTGCTTGGAAAAGAATCTTTGAAGAGATTTTATAGCTTAAGCCTATTCTCAGTTTCTTATTAAAAGATCAATAACTATGTGAGAGTGTAGAGTCTTTAGTGGAAGCAACCTTGTCTACTATTTCTTTGAGAGTCTAATTCTCAACTTTTGTTAGAGAAACATTATGATACAATAGATGAAGCTTTGCTAGTTGCAGGGGTAGATGACAAAATGATTGCAACAAAAAAGGTAAATGAAGTACTTAGCTATAATGAAGCTGCTATGAATTGTAAGACACTTCTTAATATTGTAAAGGAAGACGTTAAGGGCATGAACGGCCACATTGAAGAGTTGGCACATCTGGGATTTCCATCTCCCTTTCTAGATAATAGCACAATCTTAATGACTGATGAAATTAAGGCTTTCTTGTTGACAAAAGAAAATGCTCAGACTATTTTTCAAAGTCTAGGTGATTCGTCGAGCGTGCAAGAAGTGGAAACAATTTTCCTTCCATTGGCCTGGCTCGAGTTCTAGTTGCATCCAGTGGTTTAGATTATTCAGTCCTTTTCTCACAAAGACATTATTAATTTGGATTTTGCTTTCCAGGATTTGCAAAAGAAACAAGGCTTGTTAGACTTAGAGTGGTCTATGTATCAAGTTTCTTTACATAAATTGTAATTCTCTAGGTGATGGCGGTGCAATTTGTTTTTGAATCTTTTCATATGTTTCTGGGGTTCCTTCTCTATGAAGGCATAGAGTCCCATATGGTCGCTAAGAACTATAGAGTTAAAACTCTACATTTTAATATTACTTGGTTGCGGCACTGTATAGTTTCATTTACAATTTGTGTTGTTATGTTGCTGAGCGCGAAGAGTACCAAGTGTCAGCATGGTGGGGTTTTGAAAACCTGAGAGAAAAGATGCTTCTAAAAGATGTGTGGGGCTACCATGTGGTAAGGAGATTAGAAGCAGTAAGAATAGTGACCGAGAGTAGCAGATAGTGCCATGTGTCTTCTTCTTAGTTCACAGTTCCCAGGTGCCACAGAACTTCGCCACGTATCTTTAGCTATGTTTCTTATTGTATAGTTTCTATCTATTACCAGAACATGCCACGTGTTGCTACCATAGGGATTTGAGAGAAACTTTTGAGAAAGGTATCAAGAAGGCACGTAGGAGTGCCATGTGTCTTTTGTTGCAATAAGCAGAAGCCGCCGCTTGTCACATTTCTTTAATAAATTTGAAAGTGTCGAAGCACATTATGGTGGGCCCCAAGGTACTAGTTTAAAGTTTCTAAGTGTAGTGGAGTGTGCTAGGTGTCACTACCATGGGTGTTTGAAGGAAAAAGAAACAAAAGAAGCTTTTGAAGGCATGTCAGTCTGCCATCTATCCCAGTTTTGAGGCTCTCAGGTGTTGCCATGTATCAACAATAAAAAGAGGTAGATTTCACCAAGTGTCATAGTGTTGTGCATTCTTTTTATGTCAAGGGAAACTAAGCCCAATGAAACGGAAGGTGCCACGTAGCATTTTTGGAGCCATTTGAAGCTTGCAGAGGAAGCCACTTGTGTCAACAAAATTGATAGTTGTGGGGCCGTATTTTCTGCTGCATTTGGCCAATAGGAGCATGAGGATGATATGGTTGCAGATTCATATAGATCCTGTGTGCATTCAATTCTAGTTCAGTTGAAGACGGTTGCATATTGTTAATGGTTGGAGATGTTTTGAGTCCCATCTTTCTTCTATAAATGGGGGAAAAATTTGTAACTGATAAACATATAGAGATATAGAAATGTAGATAGATATTACTGTGACTGGAGTATATCATTTTTTTCCTTCACAGTTGTTTCAAGAAAAAAAGCAGATAGATTTGTGCATGTTTCTATGCCTCATGTATTTTGCTGAACCTATTAATGAAAGAAACTTTGTTTTGTGTTGTTCGATGATATTTTCTATGTCTTTGTATAATTTCTTTGAGTTTAGCCTTTGATTCTAAATCTACCTATAATCTGTCTATGTTAATCATGCTCATTGCTCTTTGATATAGTTGAAAATCATAAGGAATTAGTCACTATACTAATTGATGATACATATATAAGTCTAGTGCATAGCCTTAAGAGTTTTATTTCATTGCATATGTAATCTTGTTTTTTCTGCCCCTTTCCCAAAACCCCATTGAAAAAAGGAAGAGCCAGCTTCCCTAAAGTCTATAGGTTGCTTCAAGAATTTGTCCTACATTCTTGAAGCTTCCCATGTTGGTGTTGAAACCTGTGCAATTTTATACATCAATAGAACCTTTGTTCAAAAACATGCATGGAAGACATAATTGCATAAGGTCATATCATTAGAGTATATATCTACACCAAGAGGATTAAATCACATTACTTAGAAACATCCCCAAACCAAGTTATTGATACAACCCAATGTTATTTAGATTTTATTCCAAATTTTGTCATAAAATCTACAATACAAATCCAATTTAAAATTCCAAATTATAATAATCAATCACAACTAACAACAAAATTATTTTATATACAAAATTTTAATAATTGACCACAACAAACAATTTTTTTATTAATGATATTAAATCAATGAAAAACTAAATAGCTCTTATCCCCTACAATACAAATCCAATTTAAAAAATCCAAATTATAATAATTGATCACAAGTAAAAACAAAATTATTTTATTGGAACAATTGGAAGGGGCCTAAGGATAACATAGATAAGGTCTATGTGGTGGAACCAAGTATAGGATTTCCCTTTCCCACTATCCTAGATCCCACCCCCTCTATTTTAGAGGATTTTTCATTTCTTGTTTCTAGAGCCAAGAGCAGGGAAGAGTTGTTTGAAGTATTAGGTACTATTAGGGAAGGAATAGCTGCTCAACACAAAATGACAAAATGGTTCTATATTGAAATCAATAGAATTAATATAAAACTAGTTGTTCTTCATGAGAAAATGGGAAATAGTAATGAGATTTAAAGGGAATATGATAGCAACATTAGGTAGGGATTGGAGGTGATCCCTAAGATTGAGCAAATGGACAAATATATATTTACACTACATAATGAATTTAAAAAGGAAACTGCCAATTTGGAGATGTGGAGAAAAGTTGGTAATGAAAGGATAATTGCTTTGGAGAAAGAACTATATGACATCATGGAGAACCTTGAGAGCATTGTTAAAATTAGTCAATGCACTATTCATAATAGTGTGAAAGGGGTTAGAATCCTAATAGATAAACTGAGAGAGCTTAGGGGAGAGTAGGTTACTCAAGGCACCATGAAAAAATAGAAAATGTGTTGGGAATTAAGGTGTCTCAACCTTCACAAGTTCCTAGCATTATTATTTATTTAATTATTATTATTTGCCTACGTTTACATAATTATTCATGTATATTTTATTATGTCACTTTGTGGGATTTGGCATGGTGATGTGTCATCCTACATGGAAGGTGGCTAGATGACATTTGTCCTCATATGAGGAAGTAGGCATCCCATTTTGTGGTAGGAATATTTTTCCATGTTTGTCAGCATCTCTCTTGTGTTATGATGGTTTATGACATGTAAGAGTATGACATATTCTATGACATTGTAAGAGCTGGAAAAAGAGATTCTTATGGCAGGTATGAAAAGTGTCACTAAGCATCTTTGCATGGGAAAGTGGGTACCCAAGTTTGGGATATGAAAAGTTGTAAGAGAATTATTTATTAATAGTCAGTTATGACATATTCTCTTACAGCTGTAAGTGTTCTCATATATGACATATTTTATGACGATGTAAGAGCATCTGTCATACCTATTTTGGGAAAATTTGGGGTGCCCAAGTATGGAGAGTTGTAAGAGCTATAAGGGAATATTGTACAAGTGTCACATAAGTCAAACATGTGTTGGGAAAGTGTACCAAATAGATTTCAATGCCCATCTCTTGTTGCTTTCTCTAGAAGCTTCCTTTATGCTTGTATCTCTCTATAAATAAGGTGCTTGTCGGAGTAGTTTGTATGGTTCATTTATAGGTATAGTTATGATTTTAGAATTACTCTAGATTATTGACATTTCTAAACTCCTATGAGAGCTTAGGTCCAAAAGTGTATTGTAACCTTTATTGATTACTGAATAATATGTTGGGTTGTGCTTTGGAGTGTGGGGTTTTTCAACCAAAAGGGCTTTCCCCACATATATCTTGTGTTGTGAGAATTTGTACTTTTTTTTAGTGTTGTTATATCTTCTCTATTTTTTATTATATAAGTTAGAAAAAACCAAGGGCCAAACCCTTACATCAAGACAAAAAGAGATAGCAGAGGCTCAAGCACAAAAAGAGCTACTAGACCAACTACAACATAAACAGCATAAACAACATATGTAGCCTATTACTAGCAGATAGTAAGTAGTAGTAGATAGACATCATAAAAAGTAACAGAACTAAGGAGATACATTCTCCCAGCCTTTAGCTAGAAATTCAACAAATTCATCAAGTTTTTTGAATTTCTTCTCACCCTCTTCATTAGTATGAGTCCCAAGATCCTGTAATAGAGACAGGTGAAGCATTGTTGTAGGACTGAGAATGCTGCTTATGAGTTCTCCCATAGAAGAAACCTTCTACTCCAGATCATCCACACGACCCCTAAGTACAACAAGATCATGCTTGTGGTCATCCCCTTCCTCATTAGTCTCCTCTCCAACCTCATCCACAATCATCATCTCCCCTTCACTAGTATTGTCCATAGGATCACCATCATCACCTCCCAAATCATCAACCTGTTTCCCTTCATCCTTAATCACATCATCTTTAGAGATCTCTTGAACATCAATGTCTTTGGAATTTAGCTGATTGTCCCCTTGAGTGGAGGCTTCAGAAGCACTTTCAAAGTAGTCAATCAGTTTAGATTACGGAGCAGGCTTACCAGCAATCCTTCCCAACCTCCTTACCCTAGATGAGAAGCCCTCCTTCTTATCTTTAGAAGACAAATTAGCTTTATGTTTATTGCTAGGTCCCACAAGGTCACTACTCAGATTCTTATGGGTCCCCATAGAGTCCCCCACAATATCATCATCCAACTCCTTGAGTTTTCTTTTCTTATTTTTCACACTCCCTTTAGAGGCCGGAGTATGAATATCCTTCACCATGGTGGTCTCCTCAGTGGTCATCGAGAAAGAAACCCCTTTCATTTGTTGGGAAATAGAGGTAGGGCAAGGTTCCTCAGAAATGGCAACATCAAGGGGGTCAGGTTTGGCAGGAACCTCACAACTAGGACTCTGAATTAGCTTAGGCAGCTCCAAAGAAAGATGGAAATTATATAAACAAAGGATAAGACCTTGATGCATAGGGACAGGCCTTTTAGAGGGTTTCTTATCCATCTTAGCTTTAACCCTAAAAATAGAGTGTTCAAGAGATGACATCATGTAAAAAGGGAAACTAATAAGAGCATTACGCCTAAAATGATTAAGCAGAGTGAGGTGATAATTATAAAACCTAGTGAACTGACCCTCCAATGTGAAGTATTTCATGAGAAGAAAGCACATCTCATTACATGGCAGATGACAGCTTGGCCCGATCAAACCCTCCCTAGTAGGGAACTAATTCCTCTCCTTCCCCCAGAAAAAGCTTCTAGTTCAAATGATTAGCCACCTTCACCTTCCTTTACAACTTAGTACCCTTAGTAGAAAGACCAGTCGCCATGGCTATGACTTGTTCAGAGATTTCAAAACCAATTCTTCCCATAGTAACTCTGCGATTATGCCAGGAAAGGGAAAATTACACACACAAATTTTCATCAAAACCATTCAGGCATTCCAGAAAAGGTCTAATGCCACCTTCCTTGCAATAATACTAAACCATAGCATTATCCCTGAATTCGCAGCAAGATATTGGCTCCATGTGAATCTTGTCTCCCCCCATTATCTCCTTTCCCTCAAAGACACAGAAAACATAGAGCTGAGAATTCACATAGTGTTTTCAGAAGGTAATTCTAATAGCTTAGGAAGGAATAATGAAATTGTAAATGAGGCAATAAATTAACATGCTCGAGTCATCATTATCCTAGAGTGCCTTCACAAACTCCAATTGATGCCAACTCTTCCTATACTCAAAAATGAAAATCATAAACTTCCTATGATTACCATATAACCAACTCGCCTTAACACGAGTGATAAATAATGTCAAAATGACATTATACAAAGAAGTACAATGGTTCGTAATAATCCCGTACTTCAAAATACACATCATCAACACCCAAAAAAGCCAACTAGACAAGTTAGCACCCTCACTATGATGAGTCATCCTTCACAAGTCATCTCTTTTTGAATCAGTTCCCTTATGTTAGCAGGAATATTATTAAATTGGTGCCAACACCACCAATTCATAAATTCCTGACCATAATCAGCAAGAGCATCAGTAACCCCATTCCCCTCTCTATAAATATGAGAGTTCCACTCTAGAGATCCTCTAGACAAGGATTTAGATATCCACAATAATATCCTTGAGTCTCCACCCACAGATTGAAGCATTAGTAACTACATCAATGATTAGTTTTGAATCCCCTTGAATATGCAAATGAGGAATGTCATGAGAAATAGCCAATTTAACCCCCCATAAGAGAGCAGAGGCTTCAACATAGTTATTACTTTGAATACCTATCCCACCAACCCCCCTTTGTCATCCCTGATAATCCCACCACCACTAGCCTTACCATTAGACTTAGAAGCCCCATCAAAGCTAAGTTTGAACCAATGGGGCCTTAGAGATGTCCATCTAGTATTTAATCTCTGAATCTATTTAGAGTTATCATATGCCAAAATTTGGTTAAGAATTCTCCAATTGATAGCAATTTGTTCTTCCTCTTAAGTAAGTGGTTTATTAGCAGTTTTGATGTGAGAGCTAAGAACACTTTCAATGAGGAGCTTAGAGAGAGATTGAAAGACTTGAGAGGAGTCCTGTTGTGTGGTTACACAACACGCCCCATTTTGACTTGGCAAAATAGGGACCCAACTTTTGGCGTGGCTTGTGTTGTCTGCTTTCTGGCAGTTTGGTAAAAGTAAGTCATGTGCATCATCATGTAGAATGAGGATGAGGTAAGTCATCATCATGAGGTCAGTTTGTCAAAGTTCGTATTTCATTCCAAAAACCTCATATTTAGAAAGATCATCAAATTTTATGCAGGTTTGCCTTTTACATTCCCCTGATATTCATCAGGATGTGAAAGTTATGAACAGTCAAAGTTTCGGTCAAACCTGATACTTCCCGGGGGAAGATCGTATTTTGTAACATCAGTCATATTTCAAAGGATCACGCTGATCTAATTTATCACCCGATAAATCATGCGGTCTGACTATCCAGACGTCAATTTTAAGTGATAGTGCCCTTTACCCGTCAAACAGCCTTGTATTTCGCGAGCGTCATATTTCCAAATGTAACCTGATATTTCTTAATATCCTCCTACCGTGAAATATCCCCCTAAGCCAATATCCTGATGATGTCATTCAAGTCCGATAAGTGAAGAAACGATATGACGATGACACCATCATCACATTTACCTCGCGGCAGGATATTTCATAAACATGATCCTGTTCGCATAATATGCTGATGACATCATCATACCTTAACGATATAGTGAACGAATATCTAGATGACGTCACCCCGATATCCCGAGAATAAGAAAAGGAATGACTTCAGTCATCATCATCATCTCAAAACAACCCAATATTTTCTAATATCCTCCTGGCATCTAAAACATGACCTAGCGGCGAACATCGCTCGATATTTTAAATATCACCCTGCCGCAGAATATCACCCCAGTACAAATATGCTAATGATGTCATCCAACCCCGATGAACAGAGAAAATCACCTTGGTGGTGACGTCATCATCCTTTTTACCTCGCGGAGCTATTTTTTTTCAATGATCACCCTTTTAAAATAACATGACGGTGACGTCATCCTGATCTTTTGGAAGGGGGTCACATTCATTAATATGACTCATCTTCATTAACACGATGATGACGTCAGCTTATCCCAGTCCACAAAGGACCTGATATGACGATGACATCATCAATCAACTTGAATTCCAAAGGTCATCTAATTTCTAACATCCGTCATCTTTTCTAATATGACTGATCTTTCCTAACATGGCGGTGATGTCATTCTGACCTAATATAAAAAGCTCGACATGACCGTGATGTCATCTTATTTGGAGGGTGATATTCCTCAATATCAGGGTCATATTTCTTAACGTCCCGATTTCCTTTAGCATGACCATGACATCAGCCTTTCACATTTTAACGAAGCCTGTCCATGATGATGACATCATCATCATATCCTGATCTATGAAGAGAGTCATATTAGTTAATATCCCTCATATTAGCTAATGTGCATACCCGGACCCGATAGTGTTATTCAATGGAATTTAGTGCGCATGTATTGCATATGCATGATCTTATGCATGCGATAACTAAAAATGTAAGGCTTGCATATCATATGAAAGGTCCCCATCACCCTTGGAATACAAAAAAGGCTACCGGAAGGTGAAACTATTTGCAAAATTCAGAAAAACTCGAAAAATTAGGAAATTTTTGATCTTCTCCTTGGCAAGGTCATAACTCCTAGCCATGTTATCATAATTTAAACTTTTTGGACTCATTGGAAAGATAAACTAGTTATCTAGTTTGAGTTGCTTGGTCACTTACGATTAATGCCAAGTTACCGAGAACATGTTGAGCCCTAATTTCGCTCCGAAGGCCTCCGAAAATGCAATTTACTAAGATGTAGAAAATATGAAAAAAATTACATTTTCGATATTTTTATCAAAAATCGCTCAAATGACCTTGGCTAGACCTGATCAAATATTGAAACTATTTTAGGGCCTGACAGCATGTTTTCCAGTCAACGATAGTCACCCGGACCCTCTTAACGACCTATGGGCATTTAGTTGCGTGAATTTTTTCAGATGCTCAATATTCATAACTCGATATGTATAGGTTTGCACATTCACAGCCTGATAAAATGTGAATGTTTATTTTCCTGCTAGTTATTAAATGATGATGCTTAATTCTTGTCTATTTGTTGCAGGATGTTGGAGCTGTATGAAGTGGCTGAAAATTGCCAACTGGCAGGCAACATGACCCTGAGCAATGGGGAAGATATTGTCAAATATACCGTTTGCCAGATGGAGACTGAATCAAATCAAAGATGCTGGAATATTCTCTGCCAGCTGTGTATTTGCCAACTGGCAAAGCACGTGCTATTCATCTGGACCATTGATTGTTCTAGGAGGATCCTGATCCTTGGATCATTGTAACTATTTTCTGGCATTTGTTCTATAAAAGGGCAGAACTTCTCTTCATTGATACATGGGGAATATCTAGCAAAATAAGGCCAATTACTGTAGAATCAAATAGGAGATCGGATTACTGAGACTAATGAGGATTGAATTGTTGAAATGTCAAGGTTCTTTCTTCAGATCATTGTAAATGTACTTATTCTAAAGCATACTAAATGGAGATGAAGCTTCAGATTACATCTTGATTGTAAATTTTACGTAATCTTCAAGTTGATTTCTGGATATGTAATGGTGAATGTTGTGTTCAAATAGAAGCGCTTTCATTTCATTGCATGTTGTTGTCAACTTTTCCTTTGAAGATTTGCACTGGATCATGCGGATTTGTGGAATGTCCTGGTGAAGTATGATTTCTAGTTTTCTTCTCTTCATTGTTGTATGGGAACATGTATGTGGATCAGTGATCTCAGTTAAGTAATTTTGGGAATCTCAATCTTTAACCCTTTTTCTCATTTTAATTTCATTGAAATCACTTCCATAACTGCAAATCATGATAAATAACAAGTAGAACAGAGAAATATTCTGACATCTCGTAGATAATTGAAAATCCTTAGCATATTTGAGCAAAGTGCATGTAGTATTGAAAATATCATGCAAAGAATTGCAAATAATGGTAGAAATCATGCAAATATCAACCTGTAAGCACATTATTTGACTAAATTCATAGTGCAGAGGTAGAATTATTGGAGATTTATGCAGAGCAGACATATAGAGCAGGATATTTGGAGAAATAATTATGAACTTTGCATAAATTACTGAAGAACGTAAGGCCCCTGAATGATTAACAGCAACACACATCAACCATTGACTAACGTCAGTAGATTATGAACTAATTAACGGAGACTTGGGATCGTGAATTCTTTGAATTCATCATATCTTTCAAGATGAATAAAGGTTGATGTGTAACTTTTATTCTATGTTTGTTTATGACTAACATCATCATCAACAAGTCCCTGAGAGCTTCCCTAAATATTTTTTATTTTGTTCCTTCCACAAAGTCCAACCAAGGAAGGGAAGAGTTTGGTTCCAAAGCTCCACAAGCTAAGGATGTGAAAAAGTAGGATACCAATTAGCAATGACTTCCCTAATATCTGGATTACAGACCCATTGAATGCCAAAGTTCTACAAAATTGTACTCCAAATTTCTATGGCAAAGACACAATGAAGAATTAAGTGAAAAATAGTTTCCTCCTCCTTAAGGTATAGGAAAAACCTATTCACCAGGGTGAGTCCCCTCCATTGCAAATTATCTTGGGTTAAAATCTTATTATGAACAATAGCCCACCAAAACATATCAACTTTAGGAATAAGATTATGATTCCAAACTTTCCTCCAAAGCTCATTTTTATGAACATCAGGGATCAACAGATGGTAAGCAGAGTTAACCAAGAAATGACCTCTCTTATCAGGCCACTAATACAACTCATCTTCCCTAGGAAAGAGAGGGATTCTGGCACCCAGAAGCATTTGTTGAATAAAACTCATCCTAGGAATAAACTTAGGGCGATCAGCACAACAATTAAGAAGATTTTTCCAAAGTGTGATACCATTCTCAATATGAAGATAATGGCAGACTTTTGACCCAAAAAACTATTTGGCAATATCAGCAACAATCCCATAATCCCCTTGAGCAGCAAGGGCCTTGTCAGCAACCCAAGTGTCCTCCCAGAAATTTATAGTATTACCATTCTCCAATTTCCACCTAAGCCCTTGTTTGAGTAAGCTTCTAGACTTTAGCATTCTGTTCCAAATAACAGAGCCTTAAGGAAGCATCTGTTGATAAAGGAAGTCTATTATGTGTATCTCACTTCTGTAATTGTTAAAGGAAATAGAAATTTGCATATCTCTCCTCATTAGATCAGTGTAGGAAGTTGTTTCTGCTTAACTTGCTTCCTTTCAAAATGGACTAGGAAGAGAAGGTAAAACATAACAATGATAAGCTAGTGAAGACTGATTAGGGTGGTCCAACTTCTCAGACTTGGTGTAGTAAGAAAAAATCATTTGAGGAAGAGAAAAAAGAGCTACTGGGTTTTGTTAAGCTATAAGAGGACTTCTACAACTACAAGATGGAAGTATCAGAGACATGAAAGAAGATGCAGTAATTCCTTGGTGTTTGGTATTTCTTCATGCTTTATGTTTGTTGTTTAGTTGTTGGTTTGTTGTTTGTTGTCATTTGGTTGTTGGTTGGCTTTGTTTAATTTTATTTAGCAATTTTTTGTAAAGGGTTTCAAGATCCCTTTGAAACATGTTTTACCCTTAATGAAAAACAACAAAATTATTTTATATTAACAATATTAAATCAATAAAAAACTAAGTAGCTCTAATGTAAGATATTATTATAATTAAACTTCAATTTATTACTATAGTAAGTTATTATTATTACAAGTAAACTTCAACATTATTAATTTAAATCTGTTTTAATATCATTGTTTAGTAATTTGAATAGATGCCTAAAATAAATGCATGGTAAGGTGTATTTCCCTAATGTAAGTTAGTTTCAATGTTTAATAAGTTATGTGTTAGTCATAATAATTACATTGAATGTGTTCCCTCAGCAAGAAGGAAAAATACCTTGGGGAGATCACCAGACCACAAGGGTTGTGTTCTCCTAGGTTGTCCCCCTTTATTAGACTGGCATCACAATTGTTGATGAATATTGAAGACAACAAGCTCAAGCATGCAAGTGTCTTAGATGATTTCATGTAGATTTGACTTCCTCTTCAATTTAATTTTTTTAAGGACGGGTAATGTGCTGGCATTTTACTTCATAGGATGGGGGCACCCCTACAATCGAAAAAGTTAATAAACTCTCAGAGTCACTTTAAAACATTATAAATTAGTTAGTTACAATTATTTACTTATTCTTAATACATAACAATTTAAATATGACATTAATAAATTATAATTATATTTTATTGAATTAAGTTGATAAGGAGGTTTAGGGATTACTTTTCACAATTTATCTCACAAAAGATCTTAAAGGCATTTGATACATACCATTGAACACAAATACTTACAATGTTTAGGCTCTTAAAAGAGTCATAAACTCTTTACAAAGACAATTTTAAAAATTAGGACTAAATAATAATAATCAAATTATATTATCATAATACAAAGTTATAATGAAATGATTTTAAATATTAGTTTTAGTAAATACACATTATTAAAAAATATAAATTTTATCCCTAATTTAGATTATTACACAATTGTATGTACTATTATCATTAGAGGGTTGTGACAAATATATGACTTTCAACTTATCATGTTATTGGTCATTTAAGATTTATATATGGTTGCTTTATATCATATATTTTGTCATTATTAGAGATAAGAAAAAAAAGTTCACTAAAAGGTCATAGTTCAATTAGTTGAGCAGCCAGTAGGGATGATCGTATGTTCCTTTATTATACCATCTACCGCATCTTAAATCCCCTAAAAGCATGATTAAACAAAATTTCTCTGTTGGATAAATTTGCTAGACTAAATATCCTACACCCCTAAATGCAATTAGTTTAGTGGTTTCCCATTAATATAAGCTTTTTCCAATATCTAAAACTGTTCTTGACATTCATCCTTGTATTTCCATCCACAAGAACACCATCATCCATAAGTTGTTCCTATTTTAGGTCATCCTTAGGTCCAGCTTGAAAGAGTACAATTCTTCCAAATAATAATTAAACACTTATGAATCTACCCCTTTGTTGATTTCAAAAAATTCTTAGCTCAAGACTGCCCTAGTGTTTCTGCAACACATATAACTAAATAGAAATAGAGGTACAGAGATGGAGACAAAGAGACAAATAGAAATAGAGAGATAAAGATAGCAATAATTATAATCCTAGGGTTATTAGTTTGATTAGTCATGCTAACCATGGTTTTCTTTTGTAAGGATTGAATGAAAGCCTAGAGGATGTGTAGAAAATCAAATCTCATAAAATAAGGCACTTAGATTTACAAAAAGATTAGTATGAAACCTATCACAAGAAACCATTTCAATAGATAAAGCTCAAACAAAGTATGTGTATATAATCAAAATAATGTCCATAATTCTCAATACTTGTCTTTACTAACCTCTTCAATTTGGGGTAACATGACTATAGAAATCAAGAAATTACTGATCTATTTAAGTACAAACAAGTACAAAATAAAGAATACATTACCAAAATAATTTATGGGTCTACAATTTGCAACATCCATTCTTGAAATTAGTCCCATGCTAATTGTGCAAAGAAATTTTGTAAGGACCCAAATAATCCTAAACCAAATAATTCTAAATTCTAAATTCAAAAAGCGTGAGGAATAAAAATTTTGATCTGGCAGATGTTGGAAATGTGAAATTTTTCTAAGAAGTGCTAAATGCATGTTACAGAGGTGGAACAACTTGAATTTAGTTTTCTAAAACCATCAAGTCTTAAAGGATCACCAATTTTAAACCTAGTGAAGAGGGAGAACATTATACAAGATAACCTATAAGAACAATGGATCACACATACCTTAAGTTCTTCATTACGCCCTACATTCTCTTCTAACAACTTGCTTTCTCCCCAGAGACTATATCCTTATCACCTACACAAAATTAACTGAACAATCTCATGTTAACACAACTTAGTAATCACTACTCAAAGAATTAAGATCACGATGTTAATTGTAGGACACCCTACATCCAGGGGACTTGAGTACTAAGGACATCCTTCACCGTCTAGACTGTCTACATACCCTGTATCCACGGGATCAAGGCCCCCTCCTTCGGATGTGACTAACATGGAGAATGCAAATATGTAGTTCTATTTTGCACTATGTTTGGTGTAATTGTGAGCGGGTAACCAGCCCTTTCTAGGGTTATTCCCTACCCCAGACAGTTCTTCGTCAGCTGCCACCCACTTGGTGAAACAGGGACGGAAGTTAGTCCACCACCAAAAACACTTAAAGGGGTGTTTGTTAGTTAGTCCTAGTGTGGAGGAATCCCTATAAGGTGTCTACCCATGAAATCTAATTTACTTTCCCAAGCCAAATTAGGTAATTTTCGTGACTAAGTCCATTCCCAATCCCCTAGTACTTTCGCCATGATCTATGAGGGTGAGGTGAGAGCATATGATAGATATCATTTCTAGATTGGCTTAGTCACCCTATCTAACATTTCACATGTCCTCCCTGATCTATACTCACGTGTTAATAAGCCTTATTTTCTGTTAGTATACTTGAAGTGTTTTCCAAATGAGCATCAGGGTAATCATTATTTCAATAGGATCATCCTCTTTTTTTAGTTAATATTCTTAATGAGATATCCAAGGAGATTTTCCCTTCCTGCGGATTTAACTTCGACATGTTCCTTATTACTCCTCGATAATTTAGAGGGACGGTGCCTAGACATCTTTGTTGCAGCTATGTTAGGCGCGAGGTACTTGGTTCAACGCGATGGCATTACCCGTAAACGTGACACATAGGTACCGTAAAAACCAAACATTGCGATTTGTTTTAGTTTTGATGTTTATTTACAAAGTTTACCTAACTAGTTGAAAAGAAAAACTTGCACAATCGCTGATAAAGAAATTGACAAAAGAGGGGTACTTCTTTAAAACATAATGCAAGTAAAGTATAGTAAAAATGCTTGATCATTTTTCTTATACATAACAAATATGATTAGAAAAGTTACTTAATCAATTTAATCAATTCATAATTTTTGTATAACATAACTAGAAAATATATTCTATCAATAATGTATATAAAGATTCAGTCTTGGTGAAAAACAAAGAAATCTTGATAACTTATTTTCCATTAACCAATATACTTTTTTTTTCCAAAGGTAAAGAATTGATATGATTACTTACATGATCATTACAAACTTACCTATAAATTGAAACCAATAAGGACTTAATAAAAGTTGTAAATTAAGATAGACATCTCAACAAGAGGTTTACATAAAACTCTGTAATTGGGTTAGTGCTTTAATAAAACTAATTAACCTCCAGTGTTAATAAACTCGCACCGATAAATAAGTGCAATATATCATTATCAGATATATTGTTGAACTACTAAACCATGAAATCATAATAATACTTTTCTTTAACTTAATCAATTTGAAAGGCATTAGACTTGAAAGATACTTAAGCAATAAGGTACATAATGGTCTAGCCTAGTACAATACTAGGAATTATTGAAAATTGAATTGTTGAACATAAACATTGTTCAATAGTATAGTACAAGGATCAATCATTCAACATACCTATATTTGAAAATGGATAAGAATTTACTATATTTGAATCTCAATAAGTTTCTCGACTAAAACTTTTGTAAATGTTAACACACAAGCTTTACTTCTTTCCATAACTCATGTTGGACGAGTCTTTAAAGTTGTTCTAAATCACTATGTTTTCAATATGTACCCATAAGGTTTAACAATTACTTATATATTCATGATGTATTTCCAGTTATGATTCTTACTTCAATCATATAACCAGGATAATTGTGATATAACATCACTTACTATGCTAGTTGAAAACTATAGCTTAACATATTTATACACAATGTCATATACTTGTAATTACATAATCAATATATTTAGATTATTTACAATTCACACTTTGTTATTACATGCTATATAATATGATTCAAGAGGATGATATAGAAGGTAGAACAAGACCCTAGTCACATTACTATCTAGCAAGATAAGGTATTACAATAGTTCTTAATTTCTTCTATATTCATATTCCTTGAATACATTTTTATAATATCATAGGTCTCACTTCCTTATGTGTTATTAGTCTTTATATACAGTTCCTTTGTCCCAAATATTACAATGAAGTTGTAGTTGAACATGTTGATTCCCTAATCATCAAAGTGATCTTTGATTATAGAGTTTATTAAATTAAGCTTAAGTCTAGTAACTATGTAATTTTTACCTAATTAACATCTTTGTTTATTATATTCTCTACACAACTCTCATTTATATCATCCCAATTGTTACATGTATTAACATATCTTTCACCATCCTTATAGACATTATTTTATACTTAAAGCATTCTCTACTCACCTCCCTTTCATTACCTCTATACACCCACTCTATATTTGCCTGTTTATATATTGCTTATCACAAAATCGTAAATACACATACTTTTTTTTTTCTTTTTCTTTTTTACTTTTTATTTATTCCACAATATTATAACACATTACATTTATTATTTCTACACTATATTTAATATCTTACTATATTTAATACCTTGCTTATTATTACTAATCTTTATATTACTTTTCATTTATACCTTTTTACTAATGCATTCTTTAACATCCCTTCAATCTCTCTCTTTTCTTTATTGCTAATATCTTTACCTAACACTATCAATTTCATTTAATTATCTTATTTTTATTTTATCACTTATTTATCTATTTATTTTTTCTTTTAATTTACCTTTTACATTTTTAATTTCTATAAACTATCTTATATACTTCAAATTCTTAATACTCATACATACAATACTTATCTATACATTCTCTATTTTCATTTAACTCCTCTCTATACCCATTTTCCTCAGTGTACCTACTATCACTTACTATATATAAATTTTCTTTTCAATCTTACCCTCAATATTCATAATGTTCATACTAATGTATTGACAACTAAAGGTACATAGGAAAAATAATTTAAAAAAAAGCTTAAGTCTTTACAAGACCTATATGGAAGGTATAAATCTAAGGATTATTCTTACTAGTCTCAAAACCACATGGATGCCTCATTGCCCTATTTCTAGTCAAATATTGTTCTTAGGATTATGGGATACTTCTAGAGGTAAAGCTTAAACAAAATGCTCCCTTGTGTAGGAGACAGATCACATCTGTAAACAAAGGAGATCTATACGAAGTTGGAGAAATGGGCTAGGAAGATGAAGGCAGTAGGGTATTTTCTAGATTCAAGACATTTACTTACTATAGGGGAAGAATAGGAAAAATAATAACTTCTTTGTCACCATGGGATGACAATTAGAGTTGTTAATAACCTTCAAGTATGCGCTAATTGCTAGGATGGAACAAGGTTTCTCCAAGGTTGTCACAAGAGTAATTGTTTTGAGAAGTGCTCTGCTTCCATCATTTTAAATAGGGACAATATTCTTGTGGAGATCATATGTGATGCTAACTGACGGAATCTAAAAAATAGGCTTGCGCAAAATGTCAAATTTCTAGTAATAATGAAGAGCATAACTGAAGGGGAATTTTTACCATATGTTGTAGATGCAAGAAATCTGGTAGACATGTGTACAAAATGTGGAAGCACGAACAAGGCATATGAACTCTTTGATAGAATGCCTCCAGGAAATGTCTTCTCGTGGAATGCAATGATTTCGGGTTCTATACAAAATGGATTTGATGAAAAAGCTTTAGAAACTTCGTAGCAATTGGGATTGGTAGATGTAAAGTCAAATTCTATAGCCTTTACTAGTGTCCTCCCTGCCTGGTCATCGTGGGAGTTTTGGAGTAGGGTATGGATTTCTAACAAAGCATAATTAAAAATGAATTTTGGTCAGATGTTATCGTTGAAATTGCCCTCGTAGACATGTATATAAACTATGGAAACATAGACCAAGCACATGAATTGTTTAAAAGAATCGCTCATAGAGAGGTCGACTCACGGAATGCTGTAATTGCAGGATACACACAAAATTGATTAGTTAAAAATACTCTAGTAGACGTGTGTGTAAAATGAGGAAGAATAGATTAGGGGCGTGAATTGTTTGACAAAATCCTTCTAAGAAGTGTCACCTCATGAAATGCAGTGATTGCAAGGTGTGTACAAAAATGGATTTGTGGGAAGGGCTTCAGAAACTTTTAAACAAATGCAACTGGTAGTGTGTAAAGTCAAATTCTACAACCTTTGACAACACCCTTCCTGCCTACGCCAAAATGGGACTATATAATGAAAGGGGAATTTTTTTCAGATATCATAGTTGGGAGAGCTCTGGTAGACTCGACTGTAAGACAGCATATGTGAACTATTCGATGAAATCCCTCAAGAAGCGTTGGTTTATTGAATACAATGATTACAAGACCACACAAAATGGATTTGTTGAAACAGAGTTAGGGACTTTCAAGCCAATGGAATTGGCAGGTGTAAAATCAGAAACCAAAAACCTTGGGTAGTGTATTGTGCCCAAAGTGGCACTCAGAACAGGGTATGGACGTCTATCCAAGCATAGCGAGAGGGCTATTGGTGAGAAGAGGTAATTGCAAGTGCCTTGGCCTATGTGAGAGCTTTGGAACGTGGCATGAACATACAACAAGGTGTAAGGAACACAAGCTTTATTAGATGTAAAACACAAGAAAAATGTAAAGGTGTGTAGAAAGCAGGTGATTTGTATGAACCAAACGACAACTTCATAAACTATCAACAATCACTATTAAACTTATGCATCACTTGTGTCTTACTATAAATCTAGACTACTATAAACAACAAACATACTATTAAAACAATTCATCTTAATAAAAAATAGAGAATTCAAAGGAAAGGAAAACAAGATTGGGGAGAGGAGAGTTCTTACAGTTTACTCCAACCCTCCAAACCAGAGATGAGTATCTCTTCTTCAAAAATCCATGCTATACATAGGAAAAACTTGACCCATATGGAGGAAACTCTAAGTCTTGAGTCAAGTCTCTTCCATAAATAAGATTGCTCCATTTTCCAACTTGTCATTTAATTTTGTGGAAAAGGACTTTCCAATTTTTCCAATAGTCATAAATTTTTACGAGAAAAATCCCATTTCATAAATTTGAGCCTTGACTTGAGAATGAGGGGGGAAAGTTCCTCATTTATTTCTCTTTCTAGAAGTGTCCTCACCTCGTTTATTCATTTAAAAATTGCTTACTATTTTATTCTTTTAAATAGGCTGTATTTTTATTATTTAATTTAGCTAGATTTTATGTTGTTTAAAAATAAAATACCTACAATTTTTAATTCTAATTCAAAACTAAAAATTGGGTTGTGACATTCCACTCCCCTAAATTTATGCATCGTCCTGATGCATATCAGAAATAAGGTCAAAACATATACATATAAGTCCATAGAAATAAGCATCATTTACTATCTGTATGCTTGCCTACCTTCATAGTCCATCCCACAACAAAGTAGTCTATCATAGAGTATTATCTAAGTATAATTGTCTGTATCATCTAAACATCATTGAAGTTATAGTTCGTAATTAAAATTTTTACCAAGTTCCAAAATCATAAAGTATCCATGTATTATCATGACATTGTGAGTTTAAGAAACATCTTTAACTTTTCAAACCCGATTGAGCATATCCTTGTAACTTGTCCTTGAGTCAGGAATATTGAATGTTCATTTGAATTTTCTTGTGTCTAGAATAAACAATTGCAGAGGTTGTTAGACATATCAGGTTGTGATGTTAATCATGATGGTGTTTAGCCATGCTTCTAAGTTTGTCATGTTGGTATGCAACAATTCATCATAAAGTACTCGTTTTATCAATGCAGATTAAAGTAATAAATGATCATAAGTTACCAAAGATGTCATTTTAAATCATTACATCATCATGTTAGCAACTCCCTCATAATTATCTTTAGGAGCCTTTTAAATGCAATAATAAGTGAATAAAATTAAGGAATAAATCTAACTTGCAAGAGTGTCATCATTAAGAACCTTATTATCATAGCTAGCTAATATAATTTTTT
Organism: Cunninghamia lanceolata; assembly: GCA_027924645.1. Classification (NCBI taxonomy): domain Eukaryota; kingdom Viridiplantae; phylum Streptophyta; class Pinopsida; order Cupressales; family Cupressaceae; genus Cunninghamia; species Cunninghamia lanceolata. The sequence goes on along the minus strand of BSBN01000098.1, from coordinate 4,288,380 downwards.
TCATGATTTATATCATGGAATGGAGTTATCAAATGTGTGTCATTCCACATGTGAACTGATCAAGGTAAAACATCTCCTATGCTCATGGATTTGTTATGAGAATGGTATACTCAAGGGCAAATGTGGTGAAAGTATTCCAAAATAGATTCAATGTCAAGGGGTCAATTATTATCATATCAACTGTGAGAATCAAAATAATATTACTTTCTAACATCTCTTCAGGAGATTCCTTTCCATATAAGAAGGCTCTTAACTTAGTCCGTAATAAAGATATGTACACTTGCTCCTCATTTTGGTTCCCGACTATTTTCCATCATAGAGAGTAAAATATTCATAGATATAATCAATCCTATCCAAAGTCGCCATTAAATAATTTTCTATCTTTAAACCGAGTTATCTTCCCAATCCACTTTCAAGCTAGTTTTTCTCCTGCATAAGAGGGTCACATTCATTGTTCTCCTTTCCTTTCTATCATACTTGATCATAATAAAAATCCTACTGTACTCAAGGTCCAACTATCGGATCTTATTATTCCTATCCTTAACTTTCTCTCATTTTAAAACCTCCTTTGCTCTTATTACAATTCTTTCAATTCACTTTAAAATTACATCGTCAAGGATAAATCAACTTTCTAAGTGCGGTAAATGGATTCTCCCTTGGTAATTCATCATTATCAAAGTTTTTAGCTATATTTGAAGTTTACTCCAACATTTGATAGAATCCAAGAGTAATGATGCACCAGTGTAGATTAGAAGAATTATATTCTCTTAGTCAATCTGAGTACTCAGGAAATAGCCAATCTAGGTTGAAGTGTCCAAAATGGGACATACTAAAATAAAGCCAACCGGGCTCTTTTCTCCTTTAAGCAAACTGGTAAATGCAGTTCAGTCCCACTATTATCTTCACTCTCATCTTCTAAAGAAACTTCTGCAACATCACAAAGTTCAGGCTTAGATTTCAAGTTTTCAATTTTCTTCTCTGCATGCTACAAGTGACTTTTCCAACTGATTAACATGTTCTTTGAATCCTGCTATTTGAATTTCTTGTAAACTACTCTCCCTTTTCAATTCAAACCTTCTTCTGTTCCTATGTTCTAACTCTTCAATTCTTCAATATCTTCAAACAATGTCAACTCTGCTTCCAGTTCCTCATTTCTTTCTTTTTGTATTTTTTTGTTCTTCTTTAAGGACATCATATTTGTCTTCTCCTATTTCCTCTATCAACAACTTTGAATTACACTTTTTTATTTTACACAATTCTCCAAAATAATGGCCAAACGACCTATATTGGTCAAACAGGTCAAAACTTTATCTAATAGGTAAACACAATAGCCATACAAGCTAAATAGGACAGGAATCATTATGCTCTGGCCAGAGACTTCTGACTCCTTCAGGATCAATACGGGTCCATAGTGACTTTCCGAAGACCACAGTACCTGCCCAAGAACTGTACTGAGGATGTCAACCAAGGATACACAATATCAACTTGTACACATCTCAGTTTCGGCAAAGCCAGGTACAAGTAATCCACCACGGGGATTCTTCTGAGTACCAGTGACTTCCATTATTCTGATATCATATAAACATTATACACATCAACACTCAAGTGAAAGGTAATAATTCTAGCAATCATGTATGCTGATTTATCAAAAACACTTCCAAACTTTCCATCCATCTCTCTTCGCAACTGTCACATCAATTGGTGCCACCTTAGGGCTTGTTATCTAAAAGTAGTGCTAGCATCCCAAAATAGGAGTCCATGAATGTCATCAGTTTCTCAAAAGTCAATAGTTGTCTCTAGTATTCGTCATATAGTCTCACCTCCAAGGAGAACCAATATCATTGATATCTTAGTGCCAAGTAACTGAGAAATAAAGATGGTTTCCAGGGCCCTCTCAAGAACCCCTCCGTACTTTTCCTAATACCTTGCTTGCGTTTGTTTAAGGTGTTATCCTCTAAGAGGGAGGTATGCAAGAAACAAACACATAGATCTAGGGGGATGGATGGATTATGACTGTCCCATACCAGTCCCATCTGCAACCCCATCCTCACAATAGAATCTCCCTAGGCCACCTACTCCCCCATATAACCTGCCAGGGCCCTACATATATATGGCAGTTCTATAGAAGTCACATTACTCCACACATGCCAGCAGTTGTAAAATAAAAATGCCTAAAAACAAGAAGGATTAAGTAAAACAAGTCCATAAGTTAAATCCTCAATCAGAATACATTAAAATAAAACAAGCCAAGAAGAAGTGAAGATCAAAGATAACAACTATTGCAACATCCCAAGTTCAACAAAGAACAAGTCCTTGAGGCAAAAGGACCATCTCAAAATTTAAATAAAGAAATAAAACACTACGGCTTAACACTTAAGTAAAATCTTTAACACAAGAATAAATAATGCAACAATCTCATAAAATTTACACATTACAATCAACATGTAGCCTTACAACAAGACCACCTAAGGGGAGTATGGAAGCTGGGTGGACTTCTATTGCTCCAATAACTAAATCATACAATGGTCTCAAACCACATAGAGAACAATGATAATCACCATGTCACGTTAAACATTCCCCACACAACTTGAAATAACCTTATCATACTTCTATATCAAAAATCCAGACGAATAGTCATATGCCCCCATACAATCTAGGGCATGCCATTCTAAAAAGACTACGATGTGCCACAAGAGGAAATAGCCACAGAATATGATATCCACTTCACAAGTGTTATGGCTGTCATGTACCCAACTACTGTTGTCTCATTACACATACCATTACTGTCATTAAGCCATCCACTTCACCCTCTAGGGAGGGTTTACTTACGACCTTATCATTTCCTTTTCATGTTTCTATCCATGTTTATCATTAATTGGACGATCATTAGATTACAAGAGGGAGAATACTATTAGCCTTATGTCTTAATTCTAACCATGCTTTAGGTTAGTGGACCTTCAGGCCTAGTGTCCGAACTAAAAGCTCTGATACCACATGTAAGGACCCAAATAATCCTAAAGCAAATAATTCTAAATTCTAAATTCAAAAAGCGTGAGGAGTAAAAATTTTGATTTGGAAGATGTAGGAAATGTGAAATTTTTCTAAGAAGTGCTAAATGCATGTTACAGAGGTGGAACAACTTGAATTTAGTTTTCTAAAACCATCAAGTCTTAAAGGATCACCAATTTTAAACCTAGTGAAGAGGGAGTACATTACACAAGATAACCTATAAGAACAATGGATCACACATACCTTAAGTTCTTCATTACGCCCTGCATTCTCTTCTAACAACATTCTTTCTCCCCAGAGACTGTATCCTTATCATCTATAAAAAATTAACTAAACAATCTCATGTTAACACAATTTAGTATTCACTACTCAGAGAATTAAGATCACAATGTTAATTGTAGGACACCCTACATCCAGGGGACCTGAGTACTGGGGACATCCTTCGCCATCCAGACTGCCTACATACCCTATATCCACAGGATCAAGGCCCCCTCCTTCAGATGTGACTAACGTGGAGAATGCGAATATGTAGTTCTATTTTGCACTATGTTTGGTGTAATTGTGAGTGGGTACCTAGCCCTTTCTAGGCTTATTCCCTGCCCCAGAGAATTCTTCATCGGCTGCCACCCACTCGGTGAAACAGGGAAGGAAGTTAGTCCACTACCAAAAACACTTAAAGGGGTGTTTGTCAGTTAGTCCTAGTGTGGATGAATCCCTATAAGGTTTCTACCCATGAAATCTAATTTACTTCCTCAAGCCAAATTAGGTAATTTTCATGACTAGGTCCGTTCCCAATCCCCTAGTACTTTCGCCACGATCTGCGAGGGCGAGGTTACAGCATATGATAGATAGTGTTTCTAGATTGGCCTAGTTGCCCTATCTGACATTTCACATGTCCTCCCTGATCTATACTCACGTGTCAATAAGCCTTGTTTTCTGTTAGTATACTTGAAGTGTTTTCCAAATGAGCATCATGGTAATCATTATTTCAATAGGCTAATCCTCTCTTTTTAGTTAATATTCTTAATGAGATATCCGAGGAGATTTTTCCTTCCTGTGGATTTAATTTTGACATGTTCCTTATTACTCCCCAATGATTTAGAGGGATGGTGCCTAGACGTCATTGTTGCAGCTACGTTAGGCACGAGGTACTTGGTTCAATGCGGTGGAATTACCAGTAAACGTGACACAAAGGTACCATAAAAATTGAACACTGTGATTTGTTTTAGTTTTGACATCTATTTACAAAGTTTACCTAACTAGTTGAAAAGAAAAACTTCCACAATCACTGATAAAGAAATCAACAAAAGAGGGGTACTTCTTTAAAACATAATGCAAGTAAAGTATAGTAAAAATGCTTGATCATTTTGCTTATACATAATGAATACGATTAGAGAAGTTACTTAATCAATTTAATCAATTCATAATTTTTGCATAACATAACTAGAAAAGATATTCTATCAATAATGTATATAAAGATTCAGTCTTGGTGAAAAACAAAGAAATCTTGATAACTTATTTTCCATTCATCAATAGACTTTTTTTTTCCAAATGTAAAGAATTGATATGATTACTTACATGATCATTACAAACTTGCCTATAAATTGAAACCAATAAGGACTTAATAAAAGTTGTAAATTAAGATAGACATCTCAACAAGAGGTTTACTTAAAACTCCGTAATTGGGTTATTGCTTTAATAAAACTAATTAACCTCTAGTGTTAATAAACTTGCACCGATAAATAAGTGCAATATATCATTATCAGAATATTGTTGAACTGCTAAACCATGAATTCATAATAATACTTTTCTTTAACTTAATCAATTTGAAAAGCATTAGACTTGAAATATACTTAAGCAATAAGGTACATAATGGTCTAGCCTAGTACAATACTAGGAATTATTGAAAATTGAATTGTTGAACATAAGCATTGTTCAATAGTATAGTACAAGGATCAATCATTCAACTTACCTATATTTGAAAATGGATAAGAATTTACTATATTTGAATCTCAATAAGTTTCTTGACTAAAACTTTTCTAAATGTTAACACACAAGCTTTACTTCTTTCCATAACTCATGTTGGACGAGTCTTTAAAGTTGTTCTAAATCACTATGTTTTCAATATGTACCCATAAGGTTTGACAATTACTTATATATTCATGATGTATTTCGAGTTATGATTCTTACTTGAATCCTATAACAAGGATAATTGTGATATAACATCACTTACTATTCTAGTTGAAAACTATATCTTAACATATTTATACACAATGTCATATACTTGTAATTACTTAATCAATATATTTAGATTATTTACCATTCACACTTTGTTATTACATGCTATATAATATCATTCAAGAGGATGATATAGAAGGTAGAACAAGACCCTAGTCACATTACTATCTAGCAAGATAAGGTATTACAATAGTTCTTAATTTCTTCTATATTCATATTCCTTGAATACATTTTTATAATATCATAGGTCTGACTTCCTTATGTGTTATTAGTCTTTATATAGAGTTCCTTTGTCCCCAATATTACGATGAAGTTGTAGTTGAACATGTTGATTCCCTAATCATCAAAGTGATCTTTGATTATATAGTTTATTAACTTAAGCTTAAGTCTAGTAACTACATAATTTTTACCTAATTAACATCTTTGTTTATTATGTTCTCTACACAACTCTCATTTATATCATCCCAATTGTTACACGTATTAACATATCTTTCACCATCCTTATAGACATTATTTTATACTTAAAGCATTCTCTACTCACATCCCTTTCATTACCTCTATACACCCACTCTATATTTGCCCGTTTATATATTTCTTATCACACAATCTTAAATACACATTTTTTTTTTCTTTTTCTTTTGTACCATTTATTTATTCCACAATATTATATCACATTACATTTATTATTTCTACGCTATATTTAATATCTTACTATATTTAATACCTTGTTTATTATTACTAATCTTTATATTACTTTTCATTTATACCTTTTTACTAATGCATTCTTAAACATCCCTTCAATCTCTTTTTTTTCTTTATTGCTAATATCTTTACCTAACACTATCAATTTCATTTAATTATCTTATTTTTATTTTATCACTTATTTATCTATTTATTTTTTCTTTTAATTTACCTTTTACATTTTTAATTTCTATAAACTACTTATATACTTCAAATTCTTAATAATCATACATACAATACTTATCTATACATTCTCTATTTTCATTTAACTCCTCTCTATACCCATTTTCCTCATTGTACCTACTATCACATACTATATATAATTTTTATTTTCAATCTTACCCTCAATATTCATAATGTTCATACTGATGTATTGACAACTAAAGGTACATAGGAAAAAAAATTTAAAAAAAAGCTTAAGTCTTTACAAGACCTATATGGAAGGTATAAAGCTAAGGATTATTCTTACTAGTCTCAAAACCATAGGGATGCCTCATTGCCCTATTTCTAGTCAAATATTGTTCTTAGGATTATGGGATACTTCTAGAGATAAAGCTTAAATAAAATGCTCCCTTGTGTAGTAGACAAATCACATCCGTAAACAAAGGAGATCTATGTGAAGTTGGAGAAATGGGATAGTAAGATGAAGGCAGTAGGGTATTTTCCAGATCCAAGACATTTACTTACTGTAGGGGAAGAATAGGAAAAATAATTACTTCTTTGTCACCATGGGATGACTATAAGAGTTGTTAATAACCTTCAAGTATGTGCTGATTGCTAGGCTGCAAAAAGGTTTCTCCAAGGTTGTCACAAGAGTAATTGTTTTGAGAAGTGATCTGCTTCCATCATTTTAAATAGGGACAATATTCTTGTGGAGATCATATGTGATGGTAACTGACAGAATCTGAAAAATAGGCTTGTGCAAAATGTTAGATTTCTAGTAATAACGAAGAGCATAACTGAAGGGGAATTTTTACCATATGTTGTAGATGCAAGAAATCTGGTAGACGTGTGTACAAAATGTGGAAGCATAGACAAGGCATATGAACTATTTGACAGACCGCCTCCAGGAAATGTCTTCTCGTGGAATGCAATGATTTTAGGTTCTGTACAAAATGGATTTGATGAAAAGGCTTTAGAAACTTCCCAACAATTGGGATTGGCAGATGTAAAGTCAAATTCTACAGCCTTTACTAGCGTCCTCCCTGCCTGGTCAGCGTGGGAGTTTTGGAGCAGGGTATGGATTTATAACAAAGCATAATTAAAAAAGAATTTTGGTTAGATTTTATCATTGAAATTGCCCTCGTAGATATGTATATAAACTGTGGAAACATAGACCAAGCACATGAATTGTTTAAAAGAATCCCTCACAGAGAGGTCGACTCATGGAATGTTGTAATTGTAGGATATACACAAAATGGATTAGTTGAAAATACTCTGGTAGACGTGTGTGTAAGATGAGGAAGAACAAATTAGGGGCGTGAATTGTTTGACAAAATCCCTCTAAGAAGTGTCACCTCATGGAATGCAGTGATTGCAGGGTGTGTACAAAAATGGATGTGTGGGAAGGGCTTCATAAACTTTTAAACAAATGCAACTGGCAGTGTGTAAAGTCAAATTCTACAACCTTTGACAACACTCTTCCTGCCTGCATCGAAATGGGACTATATAATGAAAGGGGAATTTGTGTCAGATATCATAGTTGGGAGAGCTCTGGTAGACTCGACTACAAGACAGGGTACGTGAACTATTGGATGAAATCCCTCAAGAAGTGTTGGTTCATGAAATACAATAATTACAAGACCACACAAAATGGATTTGTTGAAACAGAGTTAGGTACTTTCAAGCCAATGGAATTGGCAGGCGTAAAATTTGAAACCAAAAACCTTGGGTAGTGTATTGTACCCAAAATTGCACTCAAAACAGGGTATGGACGTCTATCCAAGCATAATGGGAGGGCTATTGGTCAGAAGAGGTAATTGCAAGTGCCCTGTCCTATGTGAGAGCTTTGGAATGGGGCATACACATACAACAAGGTGTAAGGAACACAAGCTTTATTAGATGTAAAACATAGGCAAAATGTAAAGGTGTGCAAAAAGCACGTGATTTGTATGAACCAAATGACAACTTCATAAACTATCAACAATCACTATTAAACTTATGCATCAATTGTATCTTACTATAAATCTAGACTACTATAAACAACAAGCATACTAGTAAAACAATTCATCTTAATAAAAAATAGAGAATTCAAAGGAAAGGAAAACAAGATTGGGGAGAGGAGAGTTCTTACAATTTAGTCCAGCCCTCCAAACCAGAGATGAGTATCTCTTCTTCAAAAATCCATGCTATATATAGGAAAAACTTGACCCATATGGAGGAAACTCTAAGTCTTGAGTCAAGTCTCTTCCATAAATGAGATTGCTCCATTTTCCAACTTGTCATTTAATTTTGTTGAAAAGGACTTTCCAATTTTTCCAATAGTCATAAGTTTTTAGGAGAAAAATCCCATTTCATAAATTTGAGCCTTGACTTGAGAATAAGGGGGAAAGTTCCTCATTTATTCATTCAAAATTTGTTTACTATTTTATTCTTTTAAATAGGCTATATTTCTATTAGTTAATTTAGCTAGATTTTATGTTGTTTGAAAATAAAATACCTACAATTTTTAATTCTAATTCAAAACTCAAAATTGGGTTGTTACAAATTTGCTACATATAATAATAATAATAATAATAATAATAATAATAATAATAATAATAATAATAATAATAATAATAATAATTTTCAATACTTGTTTTTAGTAGCCTCTTCAATTTAGGTGGGCTATGAAAAATAAGGAAGTTATAATCTATTTAAATTCATAGAAAATAGAGGAATGCTTCCCCTCTAACCCATCCCTTGTGTTCCTGTTGTTGCTTTTTAGATTATTATACGAGATTCCACTTATTATTAGATCAGAACCTACAATTCAATGAATCATTTCATGAAATCTTTCTTTTGTCAAATTCTACATAGCTTCCACCTCAATCAACTTACCCTTTTGATGTGTTTTTTACACCTAGCTTTTGAGATCAAGCTTGTTTCCTTCACAAATTTTTGCACATACACCATAATTGAGTAGTATACCCAAATGATGCAAACCAACTTCTGCACCCCCAATTCTAGAGAACAAGGAAATGATATTGATCCCCTTTAGATAGATAGCTTTCAAAATAAAAATATGGTATCCAATAATGAACAAATCAAAGTGATACAATTTTTCCTCTTCTTCCATTGTTACATCTATGGAAGCCAGTTGACTCCTACTAGATGAAAATAATTTAAATATTTGGTTACAAAGTTTCCTTCATGCATCTTTAAAGAATAATAATTTCTTTTCAAAAATATTTTTTTTACAAGACACTTAGTTTGATATAATATATTAATTTTATCTCATAAATTCTTAGCAATATTTTTAACTGAAACATTCATCAAGATTGAATTTTAGAAAGACACAAATTATAAAATTAATATAATTTCATGCCATATTATATTAAATTTCTCAATCTGAATTGTCAGCTTTCCACGAGGGTTGTTCCTTGTATAGCTTTCTATGTCATGTTCCTTTTATAAAAGTTTTAGTAGAGTGAGATTGAACACAATGGCCATTCCCATTTCATTTGCAAATCCAAACAAAACAAAAGTTTTTCCCTTGAAATTTGATATTTTAAAACAATTAAGAATTCTGATTCTAAAACTATAGCTTGTCTAAATTTAATTTTAATTCATTTGACCTCCAAATTATGCGAAGGTGTGAAATTATAAAAGTAATGAGGGTCACTATTTTTAATTGATCTTTGTATTGTGTAATGTCCCATGAGAGGATACAAAAAAATCATCATTCACTTAAAGACGTGGAAATTGAACTTCCACAACTCTTTGGCAAACCCTTTGCCTTATTATGATTTTAATCTTGATAGTCTACTGGTGCATGGTCTTATTTCAATTATGTGTGCAAAGATTAAACTATACACACATTTTTGGGATTGCTCAACTCTAGATCTAAAGCATATTCATGAATCTTCTCCCATCGTGGGTGTAATTGATACTACTCGGGTTTGTGATCTTAAGTGCACCCATTTGAAGAAATTGAGGGAATCTTCCAAAGATGACATGAGGTATTTTGAGAAATCAATTACTAATCTAGTATACTAGAGCAATGGAAAATGATTCAAATAATCATGCCCATTCATTCTACCCTTTACCTTCATTTGTACACATAGAAAGTAAGGAGAACTTTTGTATCAATATATTCCAACTATTGGCCCCTATGAATGAATAACACTTGCATGTTCAAAAGTGTTCACTGCCTACATTTATCAAATGAAATGCCTAGATTGAGTAGCATGAGCCCATGATTTTTGTTATATGAGGGGGAGTGGTTTCTTGTCTTTTATACAGGTGGAGATACACATAGTGAAGGTGAATTAAATACCACAAGTCTCTTTAAATGCTAGATAATGACATGGGCCATAAGGATACAATACAATCATCATTCACTTCCAAACATGGCAATTCAGCTACCATAACTCTTTGGCGTACCCATTGATTATTCATGACAATGTTGTTATTGTAGTAGTTCAATATTTGTATATGGTTTTATTTTGTCTTAAAGGGTTACATAAAATTGTTCAATAATTACAAAAAACAATTTTATGAAATAGAATAGCTAAAATATTGTTTAATGATAACTTAACTAGAGATTGTTGTATGAATGTGAATGATCTAAGAACATAAAATTGATCAATGTTAACCGAGGACAATGAATAAGGATTTCATAATATTGTTGTATGAAAATGATAACAAAAAGCATATGCTGAAACCATTAACCAATGGATAAAAAATAGTATGTAGATTGAATAAAATAGTGATCTAATAGAGAATTTGATACATGAGGGGTAGATTATGCCATTGATTCATTTACAATTGGCTGCCAAGGTGGCATCTGGGTGCCCATAGTTTCTTGTTTGATATGATTGAATTGGGTTTTCAAGTTGTACACCTGCTGAGTGAGGTTTTGATGCACTTGAAATTGCTACTTCATAATAGTTGAGAGCTAGGCAAGTTGAAGAGACAAGTTAGAGTAGAAATATTGCATTTGAATTTCATGAGGAGTAATGATGGTAGCCTTGACAGGAAATTAAAAATGAAAAATGCAACACCACAAAATTCAACTATAATAGCATATAATCTAAGGAGAACAAATTAGCATTTTAAATGACGGAATTCAATTACTTTAACTTTGTTCAACAAGAATCTTTTATTCTATATTGAACCAAATTGACTATGAATATAGAGATGGTTCTAAGACTTAATAGTCCTTACAAAATTTGGTCTTCACGAGCTTTCAATCCCACAACTAAATCCCCCAATCTCTGCTTCCTCTCTACGAATCCTTCTTCTTTCTCATTGATGGAAACCTTCAGACAACTCCCATCAATTTTTACCTGTCCTACCCCCTACCATTTTGGCAGTTTTTCCTTCTTGTTCCCCTCATGGCTAGCTAGTTTTGGCAGTTTTCTTTCAACTTCCTCCTGTGGCGATAGGAACCGCAACTAATTAACTTATGTTTTTGTTTTTGTTAACTTCTTCTTGTGGGGACAAAAACATGAACTAATTAACTTCCCTTGAGGCTGACTACATGGTATTTAGGGAGTTAACAAATTAATTTAAACAGGTTGAGATCACATGATAGTAGAGAGTTCAACAAACAAAACTTAAACAACACTAAGAAAAAAGAACTTAATGTGGAAATGATGCCCCTGCATTAGGCTCACCCATAGAGCAAACAGATTCATGAGCTCCTACTCATGAGATGCTCAACAAAGTAATCCAAGGTGGCGATTTTAGGTGTAGATAGCCATGAAGCATCCAATAAAGGATGGTTTTTCCATTTCACCAGATACCTGAAATAATCCTTGCCTTAGGTCTATCGTAACAACTTCTCATCAAGAATGTATTCAATTTCTAACGGAGCTGATGTGGTTCCTTGCTGATCGGCAACAGTTAGCAATTCCAACTCTTTTGTTTCATCATCTATAGAAGCTTTGTATGGAAACAAGTCTGCCACATTAAAATGGGCGATATACCTAGGCTTGAAGGAAGACTTATCTTGTAAGCTGATCCAAACAAGTTAGGGTATTTAAATTAAATAATATATATTATCCCCATTCAAATGTTATTTTCGAAGAAAGAAATGGGTGTGGTGACCTTTCAGTTTTTTATTGTCGTTTTGACTTCCAAGGAAGACAAAGTATGATGTCCTTTCAACTTCTTTTTGAAAATGTATAAATGAGTTCAATTCAAAGTAATAAGGTGGGAAGTTCACGGCATACATCTCTTCTCAGAGATACATCTCATCAGCTGAGATTGCCGAACTGTACGAACTCTCCCAAATGGAGTTTCCAGAGTATACATCTCATCTGCTGAGATTGCTCACATTGCTTTGTATGAGCTCTTCTTTTATGAAATAAAATCTGGTTTGCACATTGCTTATTGTGTGGTTTACAATACCGCCAGCCCAGCACTAGGTATTGTCCTCTGAATTGACAAAATAATTTAGATCAGTGGTATCAGAGCCATGGGCATCCTTGGACTCCCCATGAAGCTCTTCCCACCGTCGAATACCACCTCAACCGATCTCGCACATCCATTGCATCTTCTTTTGCTTCCAGATTATCTAGACATCAGTAGATGATGCAAGGAGTAGGGACTCCTGGATTTATATTTACCATGGACACTTGCATTGCAAGAAGGGATCTTTAGCATTTGAAGAATGAAATCCTTCATGTGTTTCGTCAGTTACCGGAGAACGCACTGGTGGATCTCATTTCTTTTGGGGAAATGGTCACTATTCAAGATCTCTACTACACGTACTGCAGTAGTAGATAGTCATTCAAGGGTCTGTCCAGACCGCTTCCCTCTGACATGGACACAGAGCTGTATAATGTGCTCAACAACCCGAGTCTATCAAGGGTTTATGCAGAGCTCTCGCTTTGAACCTGTTCTAGCCGAGGCACTCAAAGATCGGGTCATGGACCTCCATGATGCCAATAAGCAATTGCATATCATTTATCTTGCAAATGATATCCTTTTTGACAGTTTGCAGCAGCCTAGCAATCCCCAGGAGCTTGATAATGAAGCTCTTGCTTTTCAACCTGTGTTGAGATCTATGCTTGCGAGAATCTATCACAATCCTCAAAATAAATATGCAAATCAGTCTCGGCTGCAAAAGATCTTACAGTTTTGGGTTTAAAAAAAAAGTCTATGATACAGATACAATCTACAATCTAGAAGGTGAAATGTTAGCTGGACCACTGACCTCAGCTGTGACAGAACCCCAGGTTGGTCAGGTGAAAGAATCTTCAGTGGTAGAATCCTCTACTGGTCCAACAGGTCTTCCTCAAGCTTCTGTTCAAAATCCTCTTCAATGGCAATCTGTCGCACACAGAAATTCTTTACCCTTGGCAGAGCAAGAGAAGTAAGAGACGCCTATTCTAGTCACCTCAGCATCACAATTCTTTGGCTCAAGTGTCCAATTTGCATCAACAGCGAGTCAGCCATTTGCAGCACCCTCTATCTACCCATCTGCTCCTACAACTTTACTTGGATCACTATCTGCTCCTCCAACACCATCTAGTCAACCAAATGTTGCACAAGTGCCAAATCTATCCAATATTAAAGGTGGGGATCAATCTCCATATCTATTGTTTCCTCCAAGACTTATACCAGGAATGGTCTGAAGAATGCAAATAGGAAGTGGGGTTCCTTACTCTCCTTTGAGTCCACTGGATATCTCGACAGTAATTCCTGCATCGACCACCTCCCCATCATATATCCTTGAAAGAGTGTCAAAATTCCTTAAAGAAATAGATGAAATCAACCCTTCTGATAGTCAAGCAAAGGATGATGAAAGGGAGCAACCGAGTCGAACAGATGGTGCTTGTATTCCACCTCCATCTAATCTGCAAGTAGACACAGATACTGGCACTCTTTCAGATGGAAGCATTGAGCATAAACCCAGAGCATCTACTACAGGAAGGCTGGGCCTTGGAGCTACTGTTGATCCTGAGTATGATGATGTTTATACTTCATACAGGAAGCAAAGGAGCTCGAGCTATCATACATCAATATGATCAGGCATAGCTGCTAGCATGCTAACTTTTTCATCCTCTCCTCCTATACTTGATGAGAAACGAATTGTGGCAGAAAACTGAGATAAAACTTGAGTATGAGGGACATCAATAACAACAGTTGTATTTGTTGCTACATCTTCTTTGACAGAATCAACATAATTTCAAACAGGTGCAATGGGGCCCATTGCCTCTCAAGAGGGGACAAATGATCCAAACAAGTTAGGGTATTTAAATTAAATAATATATATTATCTCCATTCACATGTTATTTTTGAAGAAAGAATGGGTGTGGTGACCTTTCAATTTTTGATTGTCATTTTGACTTCCAAGGAAGACAAAGTATGATGTCCTTTCGGCTTCTTTTTGAAAATGTATAAATGAGTTCAATTCAAAGTAATAAGGTGGGAAGGTCACGGTATACATCTCTTCTCAAAGATACATCTCATTTGCTAAGATTGCCGAATTGTATGAAATCTCCCAAATAGAGTTTCTAGAGCATACATCTCATCCACTGAGATTGCTCACATTGCTTTGTATGAGCTCTTCTTTTATGAAATAAAATATGGTTCGCACATTGCTTATTGTGTGTTTTACAATACCACCAGCCCAGCACTAGGTATTGTCCTCTGAATTGACAAAATAATTCAAATCATAAGCTTTCATAGAAAACTTACGAAGGATCTTACAAGGACCAATCTTTTTTATTTTTAGTTTATTATATGCTCATGTAGGAAATCTTTCTTTCTGAAGATGAGCCATCACTAGATTACCCTCCTAAAAATGCACTTCGCTCCTCATTCGATCAGCATACTATTTGTATTGCTGATTGCTTCCTTCAATCTTCATCTTAACCTCCTCATGGAGGTCATGAATGGTCTTTGCAAAAATTTCTCCATCTGCACTTATTTTCTCCATATCACCAAGATTTTTGAGTTCAAATACACCCCTAGGATGCATGCCATACACAATATAAAATGGGCTGAAACCTATAACCCAATTTGGAGAATTATTATAAGCAAATTCTACTTGTGCCAATGCCATATCCCAATTTCCAGGTGTGTTTCCAACAAGGCATCTCAACATATCACCAAGACTTCTATTGACAACCTCCGTTTGGCCATAGGCTGAGCTAAAACTAAGATGTGTACCCAACTTTTTTCATAGAGTTCTCCAAAAATGCCCTACAAACTTGGTGTCTCTATTAGATATGATACTTATTGGAATGCCATGCAACTGTACCACTTCCTTGAAAAATAAATTAGCAATATTAATAGCATCACTAGTCCTCTTAAATGGAATAAAATGAACCATTTTAGGGAACCTATCCACAATTACAAATATTGAATCATTGCCCATTTGATTGCAAGGCAAACCCATAACAAAATCCATACTCACTGAATCACATGGTCTAGATGGGATTGGTAATGGCTAATCCAAACCAACATTTTCACTTCTTCCCTTTGCCATTTGACAAACTCTACATATTTCCACTTACTTCTTGACATTCGTCTGCATCTTTGGCCAATAATAATGTGCTCTCAATTGTAAATAAGTTTTATTTTGATAAAAATGTCCCACTAGGCTGCCACAATGCTTCTCCTTCAATAGATTATCTCTCACTGAACCTCTAGGTATGCACAATTTGGTTCCTTTGAACAACAAACCTTCTTGTAGCATAAAATCCAACCATGGTCTTCTATCTCTGTTGGTAGGACTGCCACAAGCCTCAAATGCTTCTTTGAAATATGCATCATCAACATATAATCCTTTTAAACTATCAGAACCCACACTATTAGCCTGAATTTCACGAAACAATAGGCTTCTTCTACTTAATGCATCAAGAACTTTATTTGTTTGTCCACTCCTATGTTTCAACTTAAAATTAAAACTTTGAAGATACTCTACCTATTTGGCATGTCTTTGATTCAGCTTATGTTGGCTATTTGTAAACTGTAAGGCATGATTATCTGTATAGAAAATAAACCCCTTAGGAAGTAAGTAATGCCTCCACCTTTTCAACAATTGCACTAATGCATAAAACTTAAGATCATAGGCAGAATATTTTCTCATAGCATCATTTAATTTCTCACTAAAGTAGGCCACTGGTTTCCCTTCTTAACTAAGAAAAGCTCATATTGCCAACCCACTAGCATCACATTCAACTTCAAACACCTTATTAAAATTAGGTAATGAAAGATAGGCTGCTCACTCAGCTTTTTTTTTTTTTGAGAAATCTAAAACTTCTTTTAGCCTCTTGTGTCCATTCAAACCATTTTCTAATCCCCTTAATTGTTTCAAGTATAGGAGCAACTACATGACTAAAATATTTAATAAACTTCCTATAAAAACTAGCAAGTCCATGAAAACTCCTTACCTCCATTGCACTCTTAGGTGTTGACCAGTCAATAATGGCTTGAACCTTTTCCTTGTCCATCTTCAATCCATCTTTGGACACCATAAAGCCCAAATAAATCAGTTTGATCTGCAAAAAGGCACACTTCTTAAGGTTAATCTACAATTTCCCCTCATGCAACCTTGTCATAAACATCCTCAAATGCTCCAAGTGTTCCTCCTTTGACCTGCTAAACACCAAGATATCATCTAGATACACAATAACAAACTTTTTTAGAAATGGTTTTAAGACCTCATTCATAAGTCTCATGAAACTACTCGGTGCATTAGAAATCCCAAAAGGCATAACAAACAATTCATAAAGTCCATCATTAGTTTTATATGTTATTTTCCACTCATCTCCAGGTTTGATCCTAATATGATGATAACCACTTTTCAGATCTATCTTTGAAAAATACATTGAACCACTTAAACAATCCATCAAATCTTTGATCCTTGGAATTGGAAATCTTTATCTAAAAGTTATCATGTTTATGGCTCTAGAATCCATGCACATTCTCCATTGACCTCCTTTCTTAGGTACTAGGACCATATGAACAACACAAGGGCTAAGACTCTCTCTTATCAAATCATTCTTTAACAAATCTTCCACTTGTTTTCTAATCTCCTCATTCTCTTTAGGAGTCAATCTATAGGCAACCTTTTTTGGAAGGCTAGCCTGAAGTATCAAATCCATATGATGATTAATACTCCTCATGGGAGTCAACTCATTAGGTAAATCAACTACTACAATGTCCAAATGTTCTTTCAAAATATCCTGTACTTCATTAGACAAATCATCTAGTTTTCTAGAGGTAAGCACAGTTGTGGGTTTAAGCACCAAAGCAAATCCTACTTCATTTTTCAACTCATGTAAAAACTCTTTTCCACTTTACCATCATTACCTTATTGTTGTTGCTACTACTGATGTCCTTGTCTTGGTCTTGCATAGGCAACAATGTGTGCTTGATTCCATCCTTCTCAAAGGTGTAAGTATTCTCTCTTCCATTATAGACAGCTTTCCTATCAAATTGCCAAGGTCTACCAAGCAACACATGCCACACATCCATGGGCATGATATCACATACAACACTGTCCTTATAACTACCAATTTGAAATTCAACCAAATCATGTTCATTAACCAACAATTGATGCCTTTTCTATAGCCAAGAAACTTTATAAGGTGTAGGATGTTTAATTCTCTTAAGACCCAATTTATCTACCATTTCAGTAGCTACTAAATTATCTGTACTCCCATTATTTATAGTTAATTTGCAACACTTACCTTTAGATTTACATTTTGTCTTAAACAAAGCTCTCCTTTGTACTGGTTCTTGGTTCTGCTTTGGTGGCTTTAACAATGCTTTTTTGAACAACAAGGACTCTCCGGATTAAGGTTCTTATTGGTGATGAGCAGGTGACCCAACACTTTCTTGATCTTCTTGTACAATCTGATTGCTTCTCTCAGTCCTTGTATGGCCTCCTTGTGAGAACTCAAGACACTCCCAACTCTTATGACCAGCATACTGGTTACATTTGAAACACTTACTGGAAAAGTGTCTTCCTCTTCCTTGAAAACCTCCTCTTCCATATGATCTATAACCTTCTTTATTTTGAAATCCTCCTCTTTCTTGATTGGCTATCTGACTTGAACTTCTAGCGACTTCTTCATGGTTTTGTTGTTGTCCTCTTCCAGCCTATTGTCCTCTCCCTCTATAACCTCGTCCTCTATTCCTTCCTTGTTGATTTTACTTCCTTAAAAGATTCTCTTCTACCTTTATGGAAAACTAATATGCCTCTTAAAGAGTTCTAGGAGATACTAGACTCGACTCATCTTGCAAACTATATTTCAAGCCATTCAAATATTTTGCTACCTGCTCCAAATCTTCTTCACTATGGCCTAACCGAATCACCAACTTGTAAAATTCTTCCCTATATTCCTTTACTAACATGTCCTTTTTCTTAATATTCTGCAATCTTTTAAAAAGATTAGTTTGGTAATCTCTCGAAAGGAACTTAGCCTTCAAATTAACAACCATTCTTTCTCAAGAGGTAATCTTCTCTTTCTTCTTCTTTCGTCTCTCAGATTGGACATAGTCCCACCACATAGCAGCATGGCCTTTGAGCCTTGTATAGGTGAATTTAACCTTCCTTTCCTCTGTAACTCCTTAATACTCAAAATATTTATCCAAACCATTGATCCAGTCAATGAGTTCTTCCCCATTTAAACTTCTAGAATATGTAGGAACCT
Source organism: Cunninghamia lanceolata (assembly GCA_027924645.1). Taxonomy (NCBI): domain Eukaryota; kingdom Viridiplantae; phylum Streptophyta; class Pinopsida; order Cupressales; family Cupressaceae; genus Cunninghamia; species Cunninghamia lanceolata. The sequence continues at coordinate 4,269,574 of BSBN01000098.1, read as the reverse complement.
TTATTTTAGGTTTGGCTTCACACTCATAACTGTCCTCAACAATTTCTCTTCAAATCCTTCAGGTTCTTCCTAAAATTCTTCATCGTCTCGTAATTTCTCTTCCTCATCAACTTCACTAACATCATCCACTATTGCTCCTCTCTGTTGTGCCCTCTCTATGGCTTCCATTCTCACTTCCATGTTCTGTAACATGTCAAAAAATCCTTCATCGTGGCCTCTTTGACCTCCTCCTCTAATACCTCTTCCTCTCATCCTTCTCGGTGACATTCTGCCCACTCCACAAAATCCCACTTCTTAGGCTTTGATACCAATTGTGATGGCAGCATTGACAAGAAATTAAAAATAAAAAATGCAACGAAAGGAAATTCAACTATAATAACATATAATCTAAGGAGAACAAACTAACATTTTAAATGACAGAATTTGATTACTTGAACTCTTTTCAAGAAGAATATTTTATTCTATATTCAACCAAATTGACTATGAGTATAGAGATGGTTCTAAGACTGAACAGTCCTTACAAAATTTTGTTTTCACGAGCTTTCAATCCAACAACTGAATCTCCCAATCTTTTCTTCCTCTCTACAAATCCTTCTTTCTCCTCGTCCATTGATGGCGACCTTCAGACAACTCCCATCAATTTCTACCTATCCCACCGCTTGCCATTCTTAAATTTTTTCCTTCTTGTTCCCCTCATGGCTGGTTTTGGTAGTTTTCTTTCAACTTCCTCCTTTGGCAACATGAACTGCAACTAATTAACTTCCGTTTTTATTTTTTTTAACTTCTTCTTGTGGTGACAGGAACATGGCCTAATTAACTTCCCTTGAGGCTGACTATGTGGCATTTAGGGAGTTAACAAATTAACTTAAACATGCCAAGATTAAATGATATTAGAGAGTTCAACAAACAAAACTTAAACAACACTAAAAAAAATTAATGGGGAAATCATGCCCCTGCATCAAGTAAATAGGTGGACAATGTTGCCAAACAACAAAAAAATTCAAATAAGTTTCAGTATAATTTCCCTACATATTTCAACCACTACATTCTCTAAAATTTTAAAGCCTAATAGTGTGGCCTTCCATGACCCACTATAAGTGGAGAGATCTAGGATGGATGATTGGAGGGCACACCAAATTCTTTTTGCATTCATGCAAGTCTCAAAAACATGTTTAGTAGACTTAGGTGCATAGAGATAGAGTTAGAGATATAGAGAGATAAAGAGACATATTTGTATGCATGATGTTGACATATTTAATCTACCCTTAAGTCATCCTTAGGTCCAACTTGAAAGAGTGCAATTTTTCCAAATAATAATTAAACACTTATGAATCTACCCTTTGGTAATTTTCAAAATATTCTTAGCTCATGACTACCCTAGTGTTTTTGCAACACATAGAACTAAATCCCCCATAATTCTAGAGTTTTTTCCATTACAAAATTAAACTAGAGAGTCAATTAGCAGAGAAAATAGAACTGACATCAAGTGCAACAATTACATAATAGAGATACAGAAACAGATGTAGAAGATAAAGACAAAGACATAAATAGAAAAGCAATATAGAGATAGCACTAACTATAATCCTATGGTTATTAGTTTGATTAGTCATGCTAATCATAGTTTCTTTTTACAAGGATTGAATGAAAGCCTAAAGGATGTGTAGAAAATCAAATATAATAAAAGAAAGCACTTAGATTTATAATAAGATTAGTATGAAACCTATCACAAGAAACCATTTCAAAAGATAAAGATTAAAGAAAGTATGTCTATATAATCAAAATAATGACCACAATTTTCAATACTTGTCTTTACTAACCTCTTCAATTTGAGGTAACATGACTATATAAAACAAGAAATTAGTAATCTTTTTAAATGCAAACAAGTACAAAATAAATAATACATTAGTAGAATACTGTATGGATTTACAATTTGCAACACCCATACTTGTAATTAGTCCCATGCTAATTTATAAACAAATTTGCTACATAGAATCAAAATAATAATAATGTCCATAATTTTCAATACTTGTTTTTGGTAGCCTCTTCAATTTGGGCGGGATATGAAAAATAAGGAACTTCTATTGAAATTCAAACAAAATAGAGGAATGCTTCCCCTCTACCTTATCCCTTGTGTTCTTTTTGTTGCTTGTTAGATTATTATATGGCCTTCCACCTATTATCAGATCAAAACCTTCAATTCAATTAAGGATTTCATCAAATCTTTCTTTTGTCAAATTCTGCACATCTTACACCTCAATACCTTTACCCTTTTGAAATTCATAGAAAATAGAGGAATGCTTCCACTCTAGCCCATCCCTTGTGTTCCTATTGTTGCTTGTTAGATTATTATACAAGCTTCAACCTACTATCAAATCAAAACCTCCAATTCAATTAATCATTTCATCTAATATTTCTTTTGTAAAATTTTGCACATCTTCCAACTCAATACATTTACCCTTTTCATGTGTTTTTTCCACCCAACTTTTGAGGTCAATCTTGTTTTCATTACAATTTTTTGCAGATAAAACATAATTGAGTAGTATACCCAAATGATGCAAACCAACTTCTGCACCCCAAATTCTAGAGAACAAGGAAATGATATTGATCTCCTTTAGATAGATAGGCTTTAAAAAAAATATGGTATCCTATAATGAACAAATCAAAGAAATACAATTTTTCCTCTTCTTCCATTTTTACATATATGGAAACCAATTAACTCCCTACTACAAGGAAAGAATTTAAATATTTGGTTAGAAAGTCTCCTTCATGCATCTTTGAAGAATACAAAGTTCTTTTCAAAAATTATTTTTTTACAAGATACTTAGTTTGATATAATGTCATAATTTTATCTCATAAATTTATGCAATATTTTGAACTGAAACATTCATCAAGATTGAATTACAAAGACACAAATTATAAAAGTGATATAATTTAACACCATATTATATTGAACTTCTCAATCTCAATTTTTAGTTTTCCACGAGGGTTGTTCCTTGGATAACTAGAGAAAGATAAAGAGCTAGAGAAAGAGAGATATAGAGGTAGATATATAGAGAGATAAAGTTGAAGAGAGAAAGAGAGATGGTAAGAGAGAGATAGATAAAGATAGAGAGACAGAGAGAGGAGACAAAGAAAGGAAGAGAGAAAGAGAGATAGAGGAACAAAGCAGGGAAGATACATATGGAGAGAAAGAGAGAGAAAGAGAAATTATTCAAGTGTTAACTATGGATGGACATGAATTCTAGTTCACGGGATTTAATAAATACCACAAATCTCTTCAATGCTAGATAATGACATGGGCCATAGGGATACAAGACAATCATCATTCACTTATAGACATAGAAATTGAACTTCCACAACTCTTCAACATACCCATTGCACACAAAGAGGGGGGAGAAAGAGAGAGAGACTGGGAAGAGAGATAGTGATTAGATGAAAGAAAAAGATGATTGTCTTCTCGTTGAAAGAAAAAGATCAAGTAAATATATAAAAACACATTCAACATAATCTTGCCTCAAGATATATGCATAATGTTTTCATTTACCATATAATATTCTATGCATTTGTCATGTTTTCTTTTATTGTGTGATTTTTCATCATGTTGCATAGGTAGAGAGATGGGAGGAAGATATATACCGTCTATGTTTTATATTTGAGTTTGTAATAAATTCTATATTTATTTTATATATAAATTCAAAATTATAATTATATTTATTATTGTATATTATATTATCATTTAAAATATAATCTAATAATAAAATGCATCTTGTTATATATTATTGTATTATATTTATATTTAATAATTTATAGTATTTAAAATATAATATATTAATAAATATAATATTAGTATAGATTTTATATATAGAATTAAGAGAAGTAATTTTATTCTATGTAATTAAAAGGCTTGCACATTGTGAATGTGCATCTAACTAGTGGCACTAAGTTTTTCTGTAAGGCATTTTATCAAACACTTCCCTATGTACCAACACCACAAACTCTTTGTCATAGGGAAACAAAGCACTGGTACACAAAAATACATTACAAAATATATTTCAACAAACCAAAGGCAATATTGTATGTGGCTTTATGCAATACAAGCATGAGACTATTAAATGAAAACTGACCCAATCATCAAACTCTCCTTAAAAGGTAACAATGCAATTGCACACCAAGAATCAAAACCTACCAAATGCCCATATAAAGTTTTGTTGCGTTTATCATGCCATATACTTTAAAGATCAACAATAAGATAGGTGGAGTGAGGTTCAAAGAACATGTCTCTCACAAACATGTTTCACATTTTGGATCTACTTTCATGGCCATTGTTTTCCTATGATTTTATTTCATATCAGGAATTTGTTGTCTATGCACATTGTGTATTTCATAAATAGATAATACTTCTTCCAATACATATCTCTTGAGATACCAATGGACCAAAAATATGAAAATCAAGTCTCTCCAATGCCTTGCAATGTTTTGTGAGGAGTGGCATTTCTCTCTTCCTTCTTATTGAATCTACTTAATCCATCAAAGTCTACTTCCTCTTCCCAAAAATGGATGTATTTCATCATCTATTAGCATTGATATGGTCAAAATCCATCATATTAGTAAAACATAACCTAAAGTGATGTTGTCTCATGAATTGAAATGATTGCAAGATATACATAAAATGGAGGTTTAATATCATCAACACCCATAGTTAATTTGTCCACGATCTTTTCTTTATTTTGAATTATCTCTCTATCTATCTATCTCTATCAATCAAACTTTAATATCATTAACCCCCATTGTTAATTTGCCCACGATCTTTCCTTTGTTTTAGATTATCTCTCCCTCTCTCTCATGGGTAATAGACTATTTGTATAAATATTCAAATATGTCAATTTCAAATACCCTCTTTTCAAATGTATATAGATTTTTTTGAAAACATATATGTTATATCTCTTTCTTTAGCACTTTTTCACTATGTTATATTTTTAGGAAATGTCTCTTCAAATATAGAAAACATATAACTTTAATATTTAAAATGGTTCCCTTGATATCACATGAGAGATTGAATTCTCCACCCGCGAGATCAAATTTTTTTAAAATAAAATGATAATATAAACAATTAAGAATTAATTTATATAAATAAAGATTTTAAGAGAAAAAATTAATTATAAAGGTTACATACTTGTGTAATTATACAAAAAAATTGTTTACTACAAGCTTAATGAAAACTTTGTAACAAGAAACTATAGTTTTGATGGCCATTTAATAAAAATTAGGTCGATCTTAAGGAACATATGAATTTATGATCATAGATGTCCATAGGCCAAAACTCAAGGTATATGAATCGTATTTATCTTCAAGTGTTACATGATTAGTTCCCTTGCCTCTCTCTCCTTAAGGTACTCGCTTTGTGTGATGAGATAGCATTGTGTTCTACAATGACATTAGAACATAACATAGTGGAAGAAAGAAGGGGAGATAGAGACAGAGGAATAGCGAGAGAGGGAGATGAAAGAGATGCAAGTGAACTCAGGTGCAATGCATGAACAATAATATAGAAAGGGGATGCATGCAAATAAAGACTACACAACAAACATGAAAGCTAACACATCTGAAGTACCTACTGAAAAAAACATAGGGATTTGGAAATCCATTAAGATTATGCAAATTGGTTCATGAAAATTGGTTCATGACAATTGAGAAAACAAAAAAATACATATACCATAGGGATACAAGATAGTCTTCATTCACTTAAGGACACGACAATCAAGAACTTCTATAACTCCTCAGAGTACCCATTGCACACCAAGGTGCAATTGCTAGTAATAAATGGGATAACAGACACTACAATCTGAGGCCTAAAATTTAGTTCCCATGCAATGCACCAATCAACATTAAACCAATTTCAAAAGTCTTTCTAATTATTTTCTATCCACATTCGTAGAGGTACATATGCACATTGCACAATCACAAAAGTAATCTTTTAAACTCTTGTCCTCTGAATAGGGGGTTGCCTACAATGGAAAATCTATTTGGAGGGGGGGGCCACATGGTAAAGAAGGTAAAGAAGATGCAATATTTAGTTAGTAACCAGCCAATGGGTATCTATCTCCATGCTCAATAATTAGTTTGTTATATAGCTTAGGCCATTTTCTTTTAACCCTTCTTTTTAAAGCATATTTTGATTCTTAGAATTTTTAGCATAATTTTTATTGATCAATTTTATATCATAATGTTGAAATGTTTCAGTATGTTTAAAAACTTTTTAGTGAATAAAATTTTTGTAACTTTATTGATGCAATTGAATGTTTTGAAAATGTAAAAATCTTAGTAAAGATAAATATTTCTTTAAAAAAATGTATTTTGAAATTACTCTACTACAAACATATCTTCTTTAATGTATGATGTAAGGGTTATTTTGAACTATAGTTTATCTAATGGGGTGCCTCCTCCCATATTAGTTATCTATATGATTGACACTATTCTGCACAACATTCAGCTTCCACCATTGGGATAATGCACATCCAATTTGTTGGTTGCAGTAACTTAGTCCATTTTAATATATTGTTATATCTCTTGGATATTGAACATGATATTTTTTCCTTAAACCATGAGAATCAAGAGACCCCTAGGATTCTTACATTTTAGTGGGCATTTCCTTATAAGCCATGTCATTCGGACCACACTGCGAAAGTGGGTATTGAAAATAGTTGACAAATACAGTGGATCTTTTTGTTATTTTTTTTTTAAATTAGTTTTATAAATCATAGATCTTACAATATATTTGGTATTTATCATATTTTCTGATTAACCATTTTTTTCCATATTTATGTTTCACCATAGAATGTGCTATCTAACAAGGTCACTACCTTGGTTTTGAATCTGCGAATGATGTAGGAACTTCTGGAGGTCATAACTTTGGACCTGGAGGTCCGTTTGAACTAAAATTTAGTGGGCAGATGCATCTTGAAGAGTTTAATAAAAAACCCACAGAACTAGTAAATTTGGTAGGTCTCTATTTTGACACTTTTTCGGGACCTTATCCGATCATCTAGGGCCTCCAAATGAGGTTTTAATGTTTTTTTCTGTGATTTTCCTAGTTGTTTTCTCTAAATATTTTCCTAACTTTACTTGCAATTAGATTAGAAAGTTGCCAATTAGTCATTTTTTAGTAAGTTTCAAATATTTGGAAACTTTCATGGTCATATGGATAAGGATGCGAAGTTACCAAAAATGACAATTTTAGAAAGTTGTGAAAATATGCCAAAAATGGTAATTTTCATTTTTGTATAAATTTGATATTTATTTTTAGTTGTAGTAGAATGGAATGGAATGACAAGGAGTTTGAAAATAGTTTTGAGTTTTCTGGTTATCTGTTTACAATAAAAATAGTGTTGAGCTTTATGTTTTGAAGTTTCGTTACATCAGCAGACTAATGCCACATCCTTAATCAAGGCTTGCAATACAGAGTACCAGTTGCATGGAGTTTTCAAGCAATGGATTTTTTGATAGGCTATTAGTAATGGAAGCAATAAATTATGGAATAAAATATAGAAATAAAAATTGATACTTAAATATTGTAAGATGAGACAATGACAATGGTGTTTTATTTTTTGCAATGTATAATAAGCATTTTTAATTTACATTTAAAATATATAGTATTTACAGTAAATGCTCTTTGTATAAATATGAGTAATACAAGGTTAATAGAATTTGGGTTTTTATGACTAACATAGGTGTTCTTTTGTATTATAGTATTTAGGGTAGTATCAAATGCATGTGTATTGAAGGATAAAAAATTAGTATGATGTTGTAGATGATTACATAAGGTAGAGATATTTTCATATTTTTAATGCAATAAAAGCCATTTGAATTTGTAGTGAGTTCTCCATAGTGGTGTGACAAAGTATGCAGATTATATCAGTAAAAGAAACACAATGCTTGGTGTTAGTAACCACATCAAGCATAGAAGAATGCAAAGAATATCGATCATTTAGTTTTTTCCTCAAAAAGTCATTTTTAATATTACCAATTGCTTAAATACTAGCATTACCTATTGACCATCTTATAATACTAAATGTTATAACTAATAAAATCTCCTACAGCTCATCTCAAGCTAAGCAATTGTAATTGTATAAATAATAATAAATAAGAGATCAAAAACACAATCACTCAAAAATACACTATACAAGAATAAATACAATTATATTAGAGACTATATATTTATATAAAATAAATATAATTAAGTTATAAATACTAAATATTAGCAGTATCAATTACAACACAAACTAACCAAATTTCAGCATAATTGTTGGTTTTACATTATGTTTTCTTAGTATTTATGTGTTTCTTTTGTTTAATTTTTTGTTATTATTATTCTTTTATTACCTATAACTTTAAGAGGAGGGAATTTGTACATTTCCTTTGGATTCATATGTTTTGGAGTAGATTCTTAGCCCCATGTTTGTCAAAGAGTGGAAATCATTATTGAAACTTTAATTGTATAGTGAAATCATTATTCTTCTCTAAATAGTGCCATTTTGAAAAGTGTTAGGAAGGTGGAGACCACATTGCATTATATGGTTGACCATGATTGTTTTATAGTGTATTTCTCTAGTTGCCTCCATTGTTTTGAGAGTGTTTTAAAATGCAATTGATAGCCTCTAAGTAATTTTAGCATGTAGTAAAAACATTTATGCAAACAATATTGACTCATTTTTATTCTAAATGGTGAAATGTATCCAATTAGTTAGCATGACTAATCTGTGTGTGTGTGTGCGTGTGTGTGTGTATTCATCTATCTCTTTATCTATCCCCTTCTCTCTTCCACTACCACTCCCTCTTCCTCTCTCTTTCATTATCTCTATCTCTCTCCACTTCTCTATTCCTCTCTCTCTCTCTATGTATCCCTTTATCTCTCTGTCTCTCCCCTTCTATCTTCCTTTACCTCTCTTTCTCTCTTCCTCTCTCTTTCATTCTCTCTATCTCTGCCTCTCTTTCTATATCTCTCTTCCTCTATCCTCCTCCATATCTTTATCTCACTTCCTCTCTCCCTCCCTATTTCTCTAGCCTCCTCTATGTCTTTCTATCACACTTTTATATAATTTACATTTTGTAAATTATGCTATATAATAACAAATATAACTATATTACATAATATATATTATATATATAATGAATATGATTAAATTGTAAATAAATATTTAATATAAATAAATGATTTAATAATATAATAGTATTTTTAAAATATATTAAATAATTTACATTATATAAAATATACTATACAATCATAAATACAATGGTATTAAAGATTATATATTATATATAAAATAAATATAATTAAGTTATAAATATTAAATATATATATTTCTCTCTCTATTCTTCTATCTCTCTATATTATGTCTCTCTCTATAAATTCATCTATCTCTTTGTCTCTCCCTTTCTCTCTTCCTCTATCTCTCTTTCTGTCTTCCTCTTTCATTCTCTCTATCTCTCTCCACTTTTCTTTTCCTCTCTCTTTGTGTATCCCTTTATCTCTCTGTGTCTCCCCTTCTCTCTTCATCTACCTCTGTTTCTCTCTTCCTCTCTCTTTCATTCTCTATATCTTCCTCTCTTTCTCTATCCTCTATGTCTGTCTATCTCATTTCTAAATAATTTACATTATATAGTATATGCTAAATAATAACAAATATAACTAAAATTATATATAAAATAAATATTATTATATTATAAATAAATATTTAATATAAATAAATGATTTATAATATAATATTATTTTTAAAATATATTAAATAATTTACATTATTTTAAATATACTAAACAAGAATAAATACAATTATATTAGAGACTATATATTATATATAAAATAAAAATAATTAAATAATAAATATTAAATATGTTTAGTTTATCCTTCTTAAGATAGAAGACATCTGAGTGATGAAAACATAAAATAAAGGGATATTTAATGTGGAGATGTACTTTTACATCTATCAAAGCAAAGTTTACATTACTTGAAAAGAGGGGACTAAGATTGCCACTATTGTCCAATGAATATCACTTTTAGCATAAACTAGATTGATACAGATTAGCAGTATCAATTATGACACAAATTAACTAAGTTTGAGCATAATTGTTGTTTTTTCACTATGGCTTCTTATTAGTTATGTGTTTCTTTTGTTTAATTTTTTTTTACTATTATTCTTTTGTACCTATAACTATAAGAGGGAATTTGTACATTTCCTTTGGATTCATATATTTTGGAGTAGATTCTTAGCCCCATATTTGATAAAGAGTGGAAAGTATTATTGAAACTTTAATTGTGTAGTGAAATCATTATTCTTCTCTAAGTAGTGTCATTCTGAAAAGTGTCAGGAAGGTGGAGACCACATTACGTTATATGGTTAACCATGCTTGTTTTCTAGTGTATTTGTCTAGTTGCCTCCATTGTTTTGAGAATGTCTTAAAATATAATTGATAGCCACTAAGTAATTTTAGCGTGTAGGAAAAACATTTATGCAAATAATATTGACTCATTTTTATTCAAAATGATGAAATGAATCCAATTAGTTAGCATGACTAATCTCTCTCTATGAATGTCTACAATCTCCTTCCCCTCTCTATCCCCTCTCTCTCCTACTCCCCTTCTCTCTCTATCTCTTTCTATATATCTATGTTGTTATCTTTCTCTATCTCTATCTATCTCTTTCTCTTCTCTATCTCTTTTCCTCTCTTCTCCTCTCTATATTAGTATCCCTCTCTATTATTCTTTCTTTCTCTATTACTCTATCTCTCTCCTCTAGCTTTTTCATCCTGTGTGTGTGTGTGTGTGTGTGTGTGTGTGTGTATATTCCCTTCTCTCTTCCTCTACCTCTCTTTCTCTTTTCCTCTCTCTTTCATTCCCTCTATCTCTCTCCACTTCTCTATTTGTCTCTCTATGTGTCTCTTTTTCTCTCTATCTCACCCCTTCTCTCTTCCTTTACCTCTCTTTATCTCTTTCTCTCTTTCATTGTCTCTATCTCTGTCTCTCTTTCTATATCTCTCTTTCTCTTTCCTCCTCCATGTCTTTATCTCACTTCCTTTCTCCCTCCCTCTTTCTATATCTCTCTTTCTCTAGCCTCCTCTACGTCTATCTATCTCACTTTTACATAATTTACATTATATAAAATATGCTATATTATAACAAATATAACTATATTAGATATTATCTTTATATATATAAAATAAATATGATTAAATTATCAATAAATATTTATTATAAATAAATGATTTCATAATATAATAGTATTTTTAAAATAAATAAAATAATCTACATTATATAAAATATACTGTACAATAATAAATACAATTATATTAGAGACTATATATTATATATAAAATAAATATAATTAATTTATAAATACTAAATATTAGCAGTATCAATTACAACACTAATCAACAAAATTTTAGCATAATGGTTGCTTTTTCACTATGGCTTCTTAGTATTTATGTGTTTCTTTTGTTTAATTTTTTGTTACTATTATTTTGTTGTACCTATAACTTTAAAAGGAGGGCATTTGTACATTTCCTTTGGATTCATATGTTTTGGAGTAGATTCTTAACCCCATGTTTGTCAAAGAGGAAAGCATTATTGAATCTTTAATTGTATAGTGAAATCATTATTCTTCTCTAAATAGTGCAATTTTAAAAAGTGTCAGGAAGGTAGAGACCACATTGCATTATATGATTGACCATGCATGTTTTCTAGTGTATTTGTCTAGTTGCCTCCATTATTTTGAGTGTCTTACAATGTAATTGATAGCCTCTAAATAATTTTAGCATGTAGTAAAAATATTTATGTAAACAATATTGACTCATTGTTATTCTAAACAATGAAATGCATCCAATTAGTTAGCATGAATAATCTCTCTCTCTCTCTCTCTCTCTCCCTCTCTCCCTCTCTTTGTGTGTTTGTACACATATATCTCTCTATCTATTTCCTTCTCTCTTTCATTCTCTCTATCTCTCTCCACATCTCTATTCCCGTCTCTTTATGCATCCCTTTATCTCTTTATCTCTCCCCTTCTCTCTTCCTTTACCTCTCTTTCTCTCTTCCTCTCTCTTTCATTCTCTCTATGTCTGTCTCTCTTTCTATATCTCTCTTCCTGTATCCTCCTCCATGTACTTATTTCACTTTAGGTCTCTCCCTCCCTCTTTCTCTATCTCTCTTTCTCTAGCCTCCTCTATGACTCCCTATTTCACTTTTACATCATTTACATTATATAAAATATGCTATATAATAACAAATATAACTATATTAGATATTATATATTATATATAAAATAAATATGATTAAATTATAAATAAATATTTAATATAAATAAAAAATTTATAATATAATAGTATTTTTAAAATATATTTAAAATAATTTACATTATATAAATTATACTATAACATAATAAATCCACTTATATTAGAGACTATATATTATATATATTTAAAATAAACATAATTAAGTTATAAATGTTAAAAATGTTTATCTCTCTATTTGTCTATCTCTCTTATTATGTCTCTCTGTATTCGTCTATCTCTTTGTCTCTCTCCTTCACTCTTCCTCTATCTCTCTTTCTCTCTTCCTCTCTCTTTCATTCTCTCTCTATCTCCCTCTTTCTCTATCCTCCTCTATGTCTCTCTATCTCATTTCTAAATAAATTACATTATATAAAATATGCTAAATAATAAAAAATATAACTTCTTTAAATATTATATATTATATATATAAAAAATATGATTATATTATAAATAAATTTTTAATATAAATAAATGATTTTATAACAAATTCATAATTGTTTCTTTTTCACTATGGCTTCTTAGTATTTATGTGTTTCTTTTTTTTAATTTTTTGTTACTATTATTCTTTTGTACCTATAACTTTAAGACGAGGCAATTTGTATATATCCTTTGGATTCATATATTTTAGAGTAGATTCTTAGGCCCATGTTTCTTAAAGAGTGGAAAGCATTATTGAAACTTAATTGTATAGTGAAATCATTATTCTTCTCTAAATAGTGTCATTTTGATAAGTATTAGGAAGGTGGAGACCACATTGCATTATATGGTTGACCTTGCTTGTTTTCTAGTGTACTTGTCTAGTTGCCTCCACTATTTTGACAGTGTCTTAAAATGTAATTGATAGCCTCTAAGTAATTTTGGCATCTAGGAAAAATATTTATACAAACAATATTGACTCATTTTTATTTTAAATGAAGTGCATCCAATTAGTTACTGTGACTAATCTCTCTCTCTCTCTCTCTCTCTCTCTCTCTCTCTCTCTCTGTGTGTGTGTGTGTGTGTGTTTTCATCTATCTCTCTGTCTATCCCCTTCTCTCTTCCTCTACCTCTCTTTCTCTCTTCCTCTATCTTTCATTCTCTCTATCTCAATCCACTTCTCTATTCATGTCTCTCTCTATGTATCCTTTTATCTCTCTATCTCTCCCCATCTATCTTCCTTTATCAATCTTTCTTTCTTCCCTTCTATTTGATTCTCTCTATTTGTGTCTCTCTTTCTATAACTCTCTTCTTCTAGCCACCTTCATGTCTTTATCTCACTTCCTCTCTCCCTCCCTCTTTCTATATCTCTCTTTCTCTAGCCTCCTCTATGTCTCTCTATCTCACTTTTACATGATTTACATTATAGAAAACATGATATATAATAAAAAATATAATTATATTAGATATTATATATGATATTTAAAATAAATATAAATAAATTATAAATATATATTTAATATAAATAAATTATTTTATAATAAAATAGTATTTTCAAATATATTAAATAATTTATATTATATAAAATATACTATACAACAATAAATATAATTATATTAGTGACTATATATTATATATAAAAAAATATATAATTAAGTTATAAATATTAATTATGTCTCTTTATCTCTCTTCATCTATCTTTGTATATTATCTCTCTATATTCATCTATCTCTTTGTCTCTCCCCTTCTCTCTTCCTCTCTTTAATTCTCTCTCCATCTCCCTCTCTTTCTCTATCCTCCTCTATATCTCTCTATCTCATTTCTAAATAATTTACATTAGATAAAATATGCTAAATAATAACAAATATAAGTATATTAAATATTACATATTATATATAAAATAAATATGATTAAATTATAAATAAATATAATTAAATAATAAATATTATATATATTTAGTCTAAATATACCATTTTATTTATATTATATTCGTATATTAAATATAATATATTTTATATGTTATATAATATTAATTAAAAAAAGTATTGAATTTTTTTTTATTCTCATTTGTGAGTGGATCCAAAACACAAATTAGAATTTTATGTAGATACTTAAATAAACAAAGATAGTTAGTTGCATAATTTTAATTAGAGCTTTCATCATCTCACATAAAATATCTGAATTCCTATATATATATATATATATATATATATATATATATATATTGAAATGTGTATTATTTCTCTTCACCTATGTAGTGCAAGTTACCATCATTTCTACCATTATCATAAACCCCATGTTCTAAACCAACTTCAAGTAGTCTTAGGAAATAATTCCCTGAATGCAAGTCATATAAAATTTGTAAATTTAAAATGGAGGCAAGGCAAATCTCTTAATAAGATAATTAAAAAAAACTTTGATGCACTCGTTTTTATATTCTAAGAAGAAAATTGAATCATTCTATCTTTTTTAATTTTACATATCAATGTTTAAGGACTCTTCATAAATTTTAATAATATTATAGTAATCACAATTAAAAAAACTTATCTAACATCTAATTATTTATAAATATTTGTTAATAGATAAAACAAGGGTGATAAAACAATGGTGAAAACTCAAAGCAATAATTATATATTATTAATGTTTTAAAAAAACTTATACTCTAAATAAATTATCTTACCATATAATTATTAATAGCCTATAATAACATAGTGGCCAGTTAATTATAGTATGTATTTTAGTTGTAATTTTTTTCTTAGATTAATTATTTGTTGTATAGACAAATTGCATTCTAATAATGTTAAACAAATAATTTGTTTTAAAGTCTATATAAATATTATAACAAAATTGTAATATTTATAGTAATATAATATTCATAGTAATGTGATTATTTAATTTTGATTCAATATATATAATTTATAAATTTGATATCTTAAATATTAATGAAATTGTATAATTAATTCTATATTGATAATATAGAATGTTTATAATAATACATATAATAACAAATACCATAAATAAAATTATTTAATTATAATTATAATATTATACTAATATTATATCTTAATGTATTATATTTATGTTTATTATTATATTATTATATAATATTATTATAATACTATAATATGAATTAATATAATATATCAACAAGTGTTATAATAAACATTAATAATATAGTTAATATTATTATTAATATTATAACTATAAATTCTGAATGGGGTTGCGCTTGAATGGAGATCCAAGTTTGAATCCCCCAAGTAACATGTGGCTTTTAAGTTGTTTAAGTGGATAATTTTCTCTACCAAGTTATTAATTTAATGAAATGTTATTAGTGTCGTGTAATTTTTTATTATTTGCTTTTGAAATCAGCATGGGAGAATATTTAAATCTTGACTTTATGATTCCTACGTCTAGATCCATCTTACAAATTACAGTAATTATTATAAACTGCAAATGGATCCATAAGAAAACTTGAGATACTTAGTCAAGTTTTAATTACAAATCCAATGAATTATCTTGTAGCTAGTTATGGGTAGTGCCTTGGAAACATTGTGGACAAGCTTTTGGGGATAGAAAGTATCATATGATGGGAGTGTATCTGCAATGCTCATGGATTGTGCTTTTCACTATTTCACTCATCTTGCTACCAATGTTTTTTTCGCAACCCCTCTTTTGAAATTGATGGGGTAGAGTGATGAAATAGCTGAACTATCTGGCACACTGTCTATCTGGTTCATTCCTCAGCACATAGGATTTTCTTTTTCTCTTCCACTTTAGAGATATCTGCAATCACAACTCAAAAATGCAGTTATTGTATGGCTCTCTAGAGTAGCCTTTATTATCCATCAATTTTAAGCTGGCTCATAATTTCATAGTTAGAAATGGGGATTGTAAGAGCTGCAATAACAATGAACTTGTCCTTATGGTTGTCTCTCATTGGTCAATTTCTCTATGTCATCTATGGGAGATACTTTATACTTTTACTTCTAACTATTTGATTACTAGCTTCGTCGAACACAACAACAATCTAACTAATGAATAATTTCATTTATGAAAATTATTGAATTGTAGTCAGCCTAGACATCTACAGGAGAACAAAGACATATTTTAATGTTCTCGATAGCCAAAGAAGGCCACATCGAAGACACACTGACACATCGAAGGGAGACAATTATAAGTCCCTTCGAAGTCCTGAAAAGGGGAGTACACCATTAATAGAGCATCGATAGGAAGTATAGATATCGATAGGACAAGAATGGAACTCTCATCGATGGCTTCGATGACAACAAAAAGGAGACTTCGTTAGTATTAATTAACTCATATCCAAGTAACAATGAAATATCGGTAAGACAATTTATGAAACACAGCCAAGCAAAATTTCAAAGGAACTCTGAGATATCGAAGTGAGACAATTTTAAGTCTCTTTGATGACTCTGATACAGAAATAAAAGCATACCATTTAAATGGATATCGAAGGAAGATGAAGATATCGATGAGAGAAAACTCACATTCTCTTCAATACAATGAAAAGCACTCTTTGCCTTGTTGATATGACAACTACATTTTCAAGTAGATTGTTGACATTAATACTGGTTATGCTAACAAGAAAGCTCATAGGAATGACATTTATGAATCAAGGGCCGAATGCTATAAACCTAATCTTGATGATATTTCAATTGTAAAATTCTCAAGAGTATATAGAGGATGGAATAGGAGCACAAATTTATAGTGATTGTGGTAGTAACAACCTCCATGGTGATCAGTCTTTTCTTTTGGGTTCTCATTCTAGCACTTCGCAATGACTTTTCTCTGATTTTCACATAGAGTTCAATCATTATTGAGGCAGTATCCAAATTGGCATACTTGCTAGGATTCACTATTCTCATTAATAGTGTGCAACCAGTTCTCTAAAATTAATTTGATGTAGGAAAATTTGAAGTCATCTTTAATAAACTAATACCAATCAAATCGCTACAGGGTAAATTGAAAGCAACACAAGAAGCATTTTTCTATGTGTAATTAACTCTATTGTAAATAAAGTTTGAAAAGTGAAACAATAAATGAATTTATCCAAATTTACACCATTTCTAATATTAGGTGTTCCATTCTTCCAAAAAAATACTCCAAACTATTTCTATAACTCTTTTTTTTTTCCTTCCATTTTTACATACAGAAGAGCCCTAACTCTAAAGAACACAAATCCATGAGGCTTCCTTCTTGAGGTGACAAAAATACATAGACAGCAAATGAAAATAATAACAAGAACAAAGATGAAAAACAAACCAAATGTTTCTTCTTGTTCTTCCTCATTGGTTGCTCTGATTAATCATCTCCATGTAACTCTTAAACAAGTTTGGTGTCTATAACCTTATCTCATTATTGAACATAGAAAGTATGATTAAACAGTTTGTCTAAGAAAACCTAGAAATGTCCTCCGACACCCTAACAAGAAGCAAATTGAGGTAATCCAAAACCACTTCCTCTTCTGGTATGGTTGTAATCTGTATCCACCATAGAGCATAATTATTTTCAAAGATCTGAGAATTAAAAATCCTAAAAAAACAATTATTAAAATTTTAAAACCCTCTCAAATCACAATCTAGGCTCTATTGAAAAAATAGAGAAAAATTCTTTCTATGATGGTAATCATCATCTCTAAGCCTTCAATAAAATACAATCCTATAAAATATACTTGCAATTTTTTGTTAAGAACATATCTAGATTTTTCTTCTGTTGAAAGTTTGTGCATGTCAAAAGATGTTGATGGGGTGCAAGAATTTTATAAACCAAAGACATTCCAAAGGCTCGTGGATAAACAAAGTATCAAATTTTAGAAGATATAGTAACTCGAATGGGTTTCTACCTTGAGAAGTTTAGTAGTACCAGTAAAGAAGCATATATTGAGCTCACTACAGGTATCATACTCCCATAGTTGAAATATTAGCTTCCTTTAAAAACATTATGTTTTAAATAATAACCTAATTTCAGAAATATAACTAACTTTAAAATGATATCATCAAATGGTTTACTAATAATATCAATAGCTAAATAATTTTTTGTTAAAAATTTATCATCTTGAACATTATTTACTAATTAATGGGTACAAAGGTAATAGTTAAATTATTACAAAATTCTAGAATAATGATAATATTTTTAATAGTATTATTAATATTATAACTTTGTCCTTTTGACAAAAAGTAATTTTTACGTTTAGCTAATGAAGCAAAAAATTAAATTAAAAAAAAACTGATGATTTTTCCCTCTCATAATTATCACCATCCATTTAGACATAACTTAACTAGTGGGAGACAAGATATGTGTTCATAATTTATTTATGTAGTGGCCCTCTATTCTCACCTTGGATGTACAAGTGGTCAGGCTAAGGAGCATGAAGATGAAGGTAAAATAATAGGAATACTTAGGGTTTGTTAGAGAGTTGATGTTGTACATTATATGATGTTGGTAGATGCTACATTCATTTTGATGACATTCCTGATTTTTCTCATGTGTGGTTCCATATGATAGTATGTTTTTGTGATAATCTCTGTTGTGACACTGATAATTCATATGCTCTGACATTGTTTCACATTCAGGTGATTATGATGTTGATCTTACTATGATTGTCATATGTTAGAATTGATTTTTATGCGATTGATTCTATATTATAGGATGATCTAATTATTGTGTGGGTGAAAAGAGACAATGTCACATCACTCATTCATGAGCATCTGGAGACGTTACGATTCTCTATCACTTCGTGACTGTTTTATATTTATTATACTTGGGCATAGACCGTGTTGTGTGTTGTAGGTTGCAGGTATCAGGCATTGACTACACTTGAATTGACAGGTCTGAGCGTGCCTTAAACCCAATGGAAATTATTGAATGAAGATAACATATGGTTCCCTATTTAGTCATCATCCTTGAAAAGGATGAGTATCCAGTTTTACATCCAGTCCGTGTGGTTGGTATGGGCATGATAGTCAGTCACTATTGTTTGATCGTGTGTAGTCGTCAGGTATTGTTCGACATTTGGTTTATTTAGGTTGTGTTTGTTTGATTAATGTTTTGGTTAATTGCTTCATTAAAATAAAATTATTAAGTCTAGAGGGCACTTTGATAAATAAATATAAATGCTTTTATGTAAATTTAAGTCTTGGGAAAATATACTATATTGTAATCTAAGTTCAATAAATAATAATAATTTTTTTGAGTTGTCATGAAACATATATATATAGTAAATACTAAAATAAATAAAAATAGAAAGAAATTATTGTCTAGTTGTAAATGAAATAAATAGAAATTGTGAGAAAGTAATAAAGGAGGAATTTATTGCATTTGATGGGGGGAACTTGAAGGGTTTTTTGAGGAATCTTTTAAAAAGGGAGAAAGTTGGAGACTAAAGGGGAGAGGACATCCTTCTTCTCGATGTTGGAGAAAAAGAAATGAGGGAGAGATTGCAGTGGATGATAATAGGGGAGAAAATAAGTGATTCCAAAAGGAAAATTAGGTATGAAATGATTGTTATTGCATGTAAGATTGAATCTACAAACTAATCTTTTAGACATACATAACTTTTTGATTATTTGATATTGGGATATTTTTTATCTTTCTCTGCATATTAAAATATGTTTTCCTTCTAAAATAATTTTCGGATCAGCTAAGGAGTAATTTCTACAATGCTTCTCTCAAATGGACTTCTCTATTGCTTTATCGATGCTTCCACAGCTACCACTTATTTCATTGCTTGAAAAAACTTTCAATTAATTCCTAGGTGTCTAACCAGCAATTAATGCGACCCATTAAATGACATTTATTTGAGGTTTTCTACTAAACCAATCGTGTACCTTGTCTGCATGCAATCATCTAGCATTCTTAGAAAGTTTCTGAGTCTTTTTCTACCAAGTCTATTTTATGTTGTTCTAATACTCGCTCATTGCAACCATGGTTTAGTTACCATTTATCTAAATATAATTGGGTGTCTGTTCTTCCCTCTAAATTGTTAATGCAGATACTATGTTGATTACCTTCTTGTTATATATATTTGAGACTTTATCTGAAGCTTGAGGTGCCATTTTGGCCGTGATTCTTCTCTAGCTATATTTTCTTTTAGTATGAAATAAGTTCAACCTTTGCTTTCAATGAGATAACATCTCTTTGAGGCATTATGTCAAATAGTTCTTGTGCCTTGTCTGCATTCCCATATTCTGCATGTCGATCAATTCACTTGTATTTTGCATGCATGTCAATCTAAGCATTCCCAACTATAATATCTGAGAAAATCCCCCTTCCAATCTACTTTGATAGATATCCATATCCTGATCCAAAGCTCCCATATAAGTGCTTTCCAAGGGGATGCTCGTAAAGGTTGTGGCATTTAAATTTACGCTTGCTGATTGCATGTGCTCAAAAGTTTTTGAACCTTGTTCTACAAATTCATTTTGTGCTTATCCTGTAACCATTGCATTCTTGAGGCATTTTGTCAAATAGTTCGTGTGCCCTTGTGTATACTTCCACATTTTGCATACATATTTGGTAGAGAAGATGTAACTACAACATCTAACATATATTTCTATTATTCTACGATGGATGTCCTTACCCATTCCAAATTTCCCATTTTGGCATAGGCTATTAGGATGCTGGCAAAGGTTGTTGATATGGTTTTAAACCTGCAAATCACATTTGCTTGAAAGTTTCTAAAGTCTTTTCAACAAATCTATTTTGGACATAGCCTACAATCATTGTGATCCAAGAGAGGACGCCTCTTTGAGACGTCTTCCAAATAGTTCACAACCCTTGTTTATGCCTAGGTCTTTTGCATAACCATTTACCAAAGCATTTTCAACTATATAAAATATCACTTTTTCTTTTAAGTTCCTCTTGTTATGCTTACTCTATCATTTTATGCCAGTAAAAGGCACCACCCTGAGTGATGTCTTGTTTTTAAATGTGTTTTCTTTTATGCCATCTTAGTTATATCAAGCTTATAGTAGGAATAAGTTATGTGCAACAACTTTAGCTCTTTGTTAGCTGCTTGGATTAGGTTTGAGTGGGTGTCTCTAGCTCCTCGCTAATCATAGGTTTGAGGTGCATATCTCTATTTGTGGCATTGATCACTCCTAGTCATTTCCTCTTTTACCATGCATACTTAGCTGCACAAATGTGATTAACTTTTTCCCAAAATGATTTCCTTCATATTTGCTAGGGCATAGTTTCAAACATAGAAGTCATTAATGATATCATTTGCATATTAGTGGCATCAACTTATAGAAATTTGTCAATGGTTGTTGTTCATCTATTGAGGAGTTGAAAGATTTATCTTGATCTCTTTCTAGTATGAACTGAAGTAAGTTTAGAAGGACATAAAACCTTTATTAGAACTTTTATTTAATCTGTTTGGCATTAGAGATATTGGTTATATTTTCTAATTAATTTGTATCTTCGAATCTGTATTTTAGGATGTGTTTTGGAATGTTTTGTAAATATTATAGAAATGTGTTAGTGAATGTCATAAATAGCTATGAATGTGATTTAAGTTAGCTTTGAATCTTAGACAATTTAAGATGCATACATGTAAGAGATCATATTTAAATTTGTAATTTTATTACCTTGTGATTTATGTGAAAGAAGAAAGTGTATAGAGTCTACATTCTTGGTATGATAGTTTGCTTGTTTAGAGAGGATTATTGTAACAAGATCTTATTTCATAACTAGACAGGTAGGAAAGAATTTCTCAAGTAACGACCATAGCCTTGACTAGAACTAATTCATTGGATTATTGTTTTAGAGAAAACTTAATACTAGCTCTTTAGAGAGTAGCTAAGCCATAGATAAAAAATTGCTCAATTTCAGAAATTGGTATGTCATAGTTTAAAATAGCATTGAAGTATATTCAATATCACCGATTAGTCTTTAAAATAAACATATAGTATATATTAGTTGGGTTGATACTAATGAATGAAATTTTGCTTGTAATAAGGTGATGAAATTTAATTTGTGGGTAATGAGTTAGTGATGCTTTCTTGGTCACTATGATATTACATTGACCTAAGTTGTTTAGATTCTAGAGGCCTAGGATGTTATGTTTTGATTTCATGTAACTGTGTTGTTAGGTGTCTTGAGATAATGATGTTAAAGGGCATGATGTCTCTCGTTTATGCATGTGGGTTTCAATAATTCATAATGTGAAATGATGTACATTTTACGTTGTAAATACATCATGATGAGGTAATAATCTCCTTCAAGGATGTATTGTTATCGAACTTGTGTTAAGTATTGTGTTTGATAATGCAAGATCTTGGTAATCTTAAAGCGGAAGTATTTTGTTTAGGGTTGAGATTTGGGAGCAAGATGGCCCATGCCTTGCTCTGGATATGTCTTGTTTATGGTTGTTGTGATTGCTTCAACTAGAAGTTTTGGGAAAATGATTTAAGAGTTGGTCCTTGTGATTATGTTTTGTATTGAAGAAGGTAAATGCCTTGTATTGTATATGTATACTTATTGTTATGATGGTAATTGTCTTGCTTGATAGATAGGTTCTTCTAGATGCAGGTAGGGGAGTGGCTTTCAATGTGGGGCCGGTGCCCAAAGTGGCTTGCCAGGGTAACCCATTGAAAGGTGGTAACCAAGTGATAACCTAAAATGAATTACAGGGAAAAGGGTAGATTCCACATTAAATGAGATAATTGGATTTCTCACCCATGCTTGTAGTACTAGTTTAGACTAAGGATGGGATGGGAAGGCCTAGTTGGTAAAATCAATTTCCTTGTCCTCACGAAAGGAATGTTGGTTGCGCATGTGTCACCCTATGGGGCTGGTGTCTAGTGAGAGACTATCAGGGTAACCATAGATGGGGTCGACATCTGGTGAAAGACTGTCAAGGTAACCCATGTTAGGACCACGCAATGACACTCTTCCCTACTGTAACCTAGCATTCCCTAATCATGTTTTCCCCTTTCGTTGTGTGATTACCTCTGGAAGTGATGTTTGAGTTGCTTGTGATGTCCATATTGACCAGTGTTGTATTGGAGTCATGTGTAGTCCTTGTACCAGTTAGCCTATTGTCTTCTTGATTGTTTGTTGAAGTGGGACCTTATTGTTATCTCCTAGCACGAGGGGTGGACATTAGCATTCCACAAGGTTGGGTGGTTGTGCTATTATCTCCATTGGTTTCCCTATTATTCTTTGTGTGTGAGAAGGATGTACCTTATGTAGTAGATTTCAAATCTTGTTCTATCTTGAGGAGATAGATAGTTATGTTCATATTGTAGTTTTGTATATCAGTTGAATAATGTACTGTTATCTTACTATATCCATCCCAATGTATTCAAGAAGTGATATTGTAAATAATGTAATGGTGTACTCTCTTGTAAAGGAAATTATATATGTACATGTAATCCCATATGCAAGATCTTGATGTTTACTTATCTGATGATGTAATATGGAAATGTATGTGTTTATTCAATTGATGTAATGACATTTAGAATGAACTATGGTAGTTAGTTAATTCATAATGTTGGTAAGATCTTGTTAATAGTTTGTTAGTAATGCAGCCATGGAACCCTAGAGTATAAAGCTTAACTTAGATGTTAGGAATAATTATGATTTACATTTCTTATTATTTCTTCTTTTTTAATATATATATGTCCTTTTTGTATAGCATAGTTGAGATGTTCTCTGGGGTTTCTTGGTGGGGCGTTACATTTGGTATCAAAGCCAAGTGGTAATACTGGGACCTCTAGATTGTTGTTGTTGCTCTAGGTTAAGCATTTTTCTCCTTGTGGTGAGTTGGCAGTAGTACCTCTCACCTATGTACCTTAGTATGACGTTAAAAGGTTGATAAATTTATAGACTTGTTCTTTGATTCTGGAAGAAATAAATTCTTTATGCCTTGTTTTACTTATGTGTTTGCTATGTGTTCTCTCTCCTTTTTTGAAATTGTGATGTTATATCTGACAATATGTGTTTCCTGAATGTTAGTGCTTGCTGATTTGTTGAGGCCTTGAGTTCCTCTTGTGGTCTCTAGTTCTTTAGAAGAAAGAAGCATGATTACTGTTAGTGCATGTAATTAGGAGTGTGGTATTTTCCCTCTCTAGTGATGTGAATGTTCTATACCCATTCTATGTGGTGTTTTGTGAAAGGCTAGTGGTGTTTTGTGTTCCCTGGTTTAGTGAAGTAATCATACTTGGGGGTTATGTTTAACTATGGGTGTGGAAGCACCATACCACATTTATATTAATTGCATTATTGTTGTATATGTGCAAGTATTGGAATGATTTAATCATTCGGTGGCATCATGCATCACGAGTCATGTGGTTATGTGGTGTTGTCATGTGTGGGGTATCTTTACATGGTTTCTTGATAATCTGATATATATCTCCTAGTTGGCCATGACCTCATGTGGAAGTTCTGTTGTGGTATATGAAAGTTATCATTGTATATTGCTATGTAAGAACTGTGTGCAGGAGATCAAATGGGAGCTTGTGTTGGACCCATGAGATCATGAATGTGATACTGTAAGCCAATTAGAGTTTTGAATTATTCTTGTGTGAATAATTTATTGCATAAGGAAGTAATTGTATATGTTCATAGCTTGGTAAAAAGAAATTGTACTGCATTAAAGATAGAAAATTTTTGTATATAAGTAACAACTATGTTGCCTTAAATTCTTGTATAAAAGTTGCTTATATATGAGGATGTAGAAAACTTAGTTATCCATGTGTTTGGTGTACATTCTCGAATGTATTCTACACTTTGATTCCTAGGGTGTTGGGTAGCGGATACTCCCTTTTGTGGCTAAAATTAGTCACATCGTGATGTGGATTTGTTTGTAATTAATTTGATTGTTTTGAAATTTTGATAGTTTTTTCATGTGTTGTTGGGGGCTAACAATGAAATTTGTTTCCTTTAAACTTTTTTATGTTAGGAGTGGCCACCAAAATAATTTTTCTCTATACTTGATTTATTGTTGAAAATTGCCGGCATTTGTGATGGAAGATTGGATTTGACTATTCCCCCACTTGGGTTTGCACTTTTTAAAAAAAAATTCTATGGTGGCTATTCTAAATGTTTATTTATATTGGCTCTGTTTCATGTAATGTGTTGTTTCTATCATGTTCATTTCGAACCTCTCATAGTATGTTTAATGGAGGACTCCATGGAGGATTGTACTTTGCATATTCGGTAATTAGTTGAAACCATAGTGGAAATAAGAGATGATATACATTTTTTTCATTGTTAATATGTGAATACAATTCTCTAAATCATATGAAATTCTAAAAATATGTGTGATTGGTTATAAGTAGATCACATGATATGTCTTAAGCTAGCTTTGAATCTTAGACATTTTAAGATGCATACATGTAATAGATCATATTTAAATTTGTAATTTTATTACCTTGTGATTTATGCGAAAGAAGAAAGTGTATTGAGTCTACATTCTTGGTAAGGTAGTTTGCTTGTTTAGAGAGGATTATTGTATCAAGATCTTATTGCATAACTAGATAGGTAGGAAAGAATTTCTCGAGTAATGACCATAGCCTTGAATAGACCTAATTCATTGGATTATTATTTTAGTGAAAACTTAATACTAGCTCTTTAGATAGTAGATAAGCCATAGATAGAAAATTGGTCAATTTCAAAATTAGGTATGTCATAGTTTAAAATAGCATTGAAGTATATTCAATATCATGGATTAGTCTTTAAAATAAACATAACATATATATTAGTTGGGTTGACACTAATGAATGTAATTTTTCTTGTAATAAGGTTATGAAATTTAATTTGAGGGTAATGAGTTAGTGATACTTTCTTGGTCACTATGATATTACATTGACCTAAGTTGTTTAGATTCCAGAGGCCTAGGATGTTATGTTTTGATTTCATGTAACTGTGTTGTTAGGTGTCCTGAGTTAATGATGTTAAAGGGCATGATGTCTCTTGTTTATGCATGTGGGTTTCAATAATCGATAATGTGAAATGATGTACATTTTGTGTTATAAATGCATCATGATGAGGTAATAATCTCCTTCAAGGATGTATTGTTATCGAACTTGTGTTAAGTATTGTGTTTGATAATGGGAGATCTTGGTAATCGTAAAGAGGAAGTATTTGTTTATGGTTGAGATTTGGGAGCAAGATGGCCCATGCCTTGCTCTAGATATGTCTTGTTTATGGTTCTTGTGATTGCTTCAACTGGAAGTTTTGAGAAAATGATTTGTATGCAAGAAGGTAAATGGCTTACATTGTATATGTATACTTGTTGTTATGATGGTAATTATCTTGCTTGATGGATAGGGTCTTCTCGATGCAGGTAGGGGAGTGGCTTTTAGTGTGGAGTCGGTGCCCAAAGTGGCTTGCCAGGGTAACCCATTGAAATAAAATTAAAGTTAAAGATTTAATTATTTTTTAAATTAATACATATTATCTTCTTATTAATTCTAAACTATATTTTAAAAAAATAATATTATGTTTTAATATATATTTTTTCTAGCATTTTTATTTTTTTAAATCATAGATTTTTATATTAATTTATAAAATAGGTACGTATACATTAAAAATAATTTAAAGATAGAAAAAGTAAATATTTATTACAAAAGGCTTTATTTATTTATTTATGTTTACATATTAAATTGAAAATACAACTGGTCAGCTTTTTTGAATTATGATTATTATCACTATCCATAATTATTATTAAGTATTTTTTATTAAAATGGGAAATATATTTTTTAAGTTATTTTCTTTATAAAATAAAATAATATATTATATTTCCTATTATACACAATTATATAAAAATATAACAAATCAAATTATAAAAAATAAAACACCTAAAATTATAAGTTTAATTGTTAATTATTTTTTATCCCAAAGTTAGTTTACAATGACAAACAAGAAAACCATGCTATCAGCTAATCAGCTAATTATATTTTTTACAAATAAATATATATTAACCTATCAGCTAATTATATTTTTTACAAATAAATATATATAAACCTATTAACTAATTATATTTTTCACAAATAAATAAAAATAAATATAAATATAAAAATGCACTCTTAAAAAAATTATTAGACAAACTTATTTTTAAAATAAATATAAAAATTATTTTGAAAATAAATATAAAAATACACTCTTACAAAATTATTAAGATTATTTATTTTAAAAAAAGATTAATATTATGTCCATCTTGAAATTCTCCCATGACCCATAATCTATTCCTCAAGATTTGTGATGTTTACATGACCGAAAAAAAGAGGTGAGGAATTGCAACTAAGCTGACAATTTAGGGGGAGCAAAAGCTCCCACATAAAGCCTATAGGGTAAATATATTTAGAGAGGTCTTCGAGGAACCTCATTCATCATGCCGGTAGAAGGACAGAAGAGTGGCGTGAAGTTATAGACTTCATTAACACATAATTGAGGGGACAAAAGAAAAAGCCAGAAAAGAAAAATAAAAAGAGGGTAGACGTCCATCTAAGCTGAAAGGATAGAGGAGTTTTGCAAGAGAGAGCAAGAAGATTAATATGCACATCCTGTCTGTTATCTTCACTGCATTATTGGTATGGTCGATTTGTAGTTTGGAGAGGAGGAGGATGGGCTGAGGGCGTGAGAAGGCAGGGACAGGAGATGCATATGTGATTACCTTGTGTGAGATAGAGTTCTGTTTGGAGAGCCTCATTCTAGATGCTGATGCATACATTGGAGAGCAGGGGGCGCATAACAAAATAGAGACTGGTTCCCTGAGCCCAGCAACAATGATAATGGAGCACACATAGGCGCTCAATAAGGCAGAGCAGTCAGCTCCTCTGAAAAGAAAAGGGGCGACACCAATGTGTTCCCTAAAACACACAAATCAACAAGAAGGAAAAAGTATTTGCCCACAGTTGGGAAGTATGTTGTCCCATGTGTAAAATTCTTAAAATGGAGTGTAAACCCTAAGAAGGAGGAGTAGAGGGGCGGGCATAACAGAAGATGGATAGGAAATGATTAAAGGTGCTCATGTGTAGATTGTGGGGGACTATGGTGAAGGAAAGACTATGGCACTTATGGCAGTTTTGGAGATGGGAATACTGGAGGTGGCTATGGTAGATCTAGAGGTGGTTACGGTAGTTCTGGAGGTGGAAGATATTTATGCCAAAACTTCTACGCACAATAGCTTCTGCTTGGATGCCACTAGATAGGGAAGTCACACTGATTTCTTTTTCTATCAATCTCAACTGCATCCTTGTCTGTTAAAACCATTGAACTCATCATCTTCATCATTATATGTAATATCTTGGAATTTTGTTTTATCATTATTTATTTTACTGAACAGGGCCAATCTACTTTCATGATTCTGAGGACCTTTTAATTCACTTTCCTGTAAACTTGACTTAGGTGTGTCTTTGCTAAGGGGGATTTTGTCCTTTCTAGTTCTTGAGTTATAGAATCATCGAAGTATTGTGAGTGGGAGGTGTTGGTTTTTTCCCTGACTAGATAGTCATTCCCAGATTTCCCTACAAGGTAGCCATCAGTGATCAATAGGATCTCTGGGCCAAGGGCCAACAACATAGGAGATAGACTCTATTTTTATCTCCTCTTCTTCTTCAAGCTCTGCAAAACCTAGGGGGTATTCCCTACTTAACATCTATGAGAATATGCTTGTGGGTTGGCCTGGGATGTTGATACAAAGCAGATAAATCCTCCTATAAGTAGACCAAAACTGTGAGATAAGTGCAAAGGGGCTAGCTTTGGGCTTATGTTCAGTTGTAAATCAGAGGATTTTGGTCCTAAACTACTTCTACAGTCCTAATGGTTTGATTTGGAAGTTTGAGTTTGATTTATATGTTTGGATGCAAAACTAGGACCTAGTATGTAATCTCAACACAGAGCTAGATTGGTGCCTATCCAGGGCTTGGAGTCAGTAGACATACCCCTATGAATGATTAGCATGAACACTAAAACTGGATTTCAAGGGGATGATGTGGTATCTGCCTTACAAATACCTCCCAGAATAGAGTGTTACGTTATCTCTACTTATGGCATCCCTATTGTAGTATATCTTTCCCAACACTTAATTAGAAAACAATTTAATCTACCCCTTGGGAAGAAGTTGAAAGATCAAGCATTCAATATAGGAATTCTATATTCTAAAACCCAAGACACCCCTTAGATATCCAGATTTAGAAGAAGGATACATGCAATACTGGAGACAGAATAACAAAACACATGCAAATATAGCATTACTCGTATAAAACCAATCATGAAATCAGTAAATTCATACATGAGACATACAACAAGAGATACATAAACTCACAAGGTCACATGCATAGAGCAACCAGAACCAGTTGTATCTTATTAAGAGCCAGGTATGTCCAGTTTTCAACAACCAACACTTTCAAATGAGTAACACAGCCTGCTATATATGGCAAGGAGGTGCTCAGCATTAATTACATAGCAGATGAAAATTTTCCAGATACAGTACATTTGAAAAATGGCGCTCAACGCATTCAATGCAGTAGGTGGATGAGGAGATAGGAAGAGATCTCGAGCCCTACACCGTCGCCTAGGAATCCACATCTTCAGTCGGGTACTAGATCCGTCACGCCATCGCCCATACCACTGCAACAACCACCATAATGGCGCACTAACCCACAGCCTTGGGAAAAACAACATACTGTGCATTCACATCCGTTTCTCACCAAGATTCATCATCCTGATATTTCAAATCATGCAGGATCCAATTATCCCACATGTACCCCGTGGCGACCTCCTCAACACTTTATATACTAGGCCGGTTACATATATAATATCAACGATTTTGCTCCCGACGATGCCAGCATAAACCTCATCATCATCATCCTCCAGCATGATATCCTGTTGCTCGAAATATCACCCTGACATCAACATGATATTGCAATGTCACCTGCATGATAATCGCCTTCATCGGCACAACCTGATGCGTCGGAGGAAGATCCTCCTGCTTAGCCGATACCAAATGTCTAGCCGATGAACATCCTGCATGTCCACAAAAATCCTGATGACGTCAGCATCATATCTGCATACTGCTCACCTCCTTATATCCGGATGACGTCATCGTCATATTCACAACATCGGGGGATCTCTATAAAATGACTGATGTTAAAATATGACCCCCCGGGCCTTGATGATGTCACCATCATGTCGACATCAAGATGATATTCGGAAGATAACCAGATATTTGGAAATATCGTCCTGATGCACAAATATCATGCAGCACTGTAGCTTCACGGAACATTGGGGTGATGTTTGATGTCACTCGATATTTGGAAATATCACCCCTTCCTTAGAAAATGATGAAGCCACAAGACTTAGCCAATATCACCCTGATATTCAAATGTGATGACCCTCCGGAGCATCGGGTCATACTTAGAAATTTCATAGCGCCAACATCAGGATGATCTTGACTAAGATCACCCAAAGTCAAATATCATCCTGCACATGAAAGTCGGGTTAGCAAAACATGATGACCACCATAGGATAGCCGGACATGACAAGAAATGATGATGATCCCCTTCCTTGAAAATATCCTGATGATGCTGAAAAAACATTGGAAGGGTCCAACACTTAGGAAATTTCATGAAATCCTGGGAAAGTGCCTGCAAGCTAATAATCTGGAACCTGATAAATGATGCAGGCACCAACAGGAGGTATAAGTAATGCCTGTAATATTGTAGCTATGATTCTTTAAGTATGTTGAATTTGGTGTTAGCATTTAGTTCCTTCATTCTAAATCTGTATTTAGAATGCTGATCAAACCTTTGTGAAATGTGGTAATTTAGCTAGTTGATTCTATTGCTCATACTCTATGTTTCCAAGTTGATATGAGTATTAAATATTTTCTATCTAATCTTATACAGCAATCTTTTATTTCATCTCCATTAACCCACTTGCATGTGAACTATGGTATTTTTTGTATTATATGGTGTATACTCACCATCTTCTTAGAGTGGGTTTAGGTTCATGAGTGTGGTTATCTAAGAATTTGGGGACTTGGTTAAATTATCCAAGATTTGGACTAACCTTGTACATGTCAATAACATGTATTGACTTAGAGAGTAAACTATCTCAACAAATGGCAAGTATGATAATGATTCTACTTTTAGAAACCAAGGATTTATCTTTCGACCCCTACTCTAACGTGGAAGGGTTTGCTAATTGTTAGCAAGGTATAGCTAGTTTGTAAAAATACATATGCATTGGAGGTCATTGCCCTTGCATGATGTTGTCATAGTAGAACTTGTTCATAACTTATCAACTTGGGTTCTCCATTCAAGATACTACTTGACATTCCTTGAATGATATCGTAACATATTGCAAGTGTGATAAGGTACTATAGTTGTAACAAACTATTGTATGACCGTGTACTAACTAGAAGATAAATTGTCATTTAAATTTGATGATGTTGTTGAGATTGAGTTAAGAGATAAAATAACTATAATCATACCATATAGCATCTCCTAGTATCTTATCACTGACCGATAAGATCATATTTAATTTAAGTGGCAAGTGTGAATATCATATAGTCCATGAATTGGACTATTATGAGAATAAGGGGTTGCATCATAGTGTAAATGAAAACAAAAGATTTAGAATACAATTATTGATAACATGATGATCAATTGGAAATAACACTTACTAGAAATAGTTATAGGACAATGAAATATGATACGAAGTTCAATTTTATAAGTCAAAGCATAAGCATAAGATCAATAAATGAGTTCTCAAACACAAGACCCTTATTTTTGGCAATGATATATTAAAGAACCATGTATGATATGATTATGTATCTTGCCATGAGGTGTTCTAGTTATGAAAGATGTTATACTATAATATGATTATGATACTCGATATCATTGAAATCATATTATAGTAGGACAACATTTGGAGGCCATGTTAGGGCTTTGCATAACTAATGCATTGTGAAGAAATTTTGATTGCTACTATCCTATGTCTGGATACAATTGGACATATTTTAGGTTGATTGTGATGTTCTGTATATTTTTTCTATATGGATTTGATTATTGGAATATTAGTAAGTTGTGATCTATCTGTGTTAATGGACTTCTCTAAATATTGATGGTATATATTTACTTTGTTTTGATTTGTGAATGTATTATATCTTAGAGCATGGATTCAAATTTATTTTATAGCGGATAGTGAAATGATATACCACTATGCATTAATAGTAAAAGAGAATACTTGATATTATTATTATCCCTAGAGTATGACAGATATAAATAAATTTAACAAAATGAGTTATGTTTAATACATCTTCCTAAATGACTCCACTATCTTGTCCTACCTAACGGGCTTAAGTATATTATGGTATCTTAGCAGGATCCTCAATTACATCTATGTGGAGTTTGTTTATATATGTGGCTTAGAATGTTATTTTATTTTAAAGTCTTATTAGTATTATCTTAATTATTCAATATCTATGGAATACACACTTTGGCTATGTAGGTATTAAGAATTACATGATATTGATTCCAATATGGCTATGCAAACAAGAGAATTACAAGTTGGTAGGTAATTAAACTTGCCTCTATGTTAAGGAGATGAACCTAAGAGGATTCTAGCATGTTTATGTTGAATTAAAATAATCTTGTAGGAGATTTCTTAACAAGTGAGATCTCAGTGTCTGTAAGGACCAAAATCACACATAGCCTCAATCAGGACCCTGATAATGACTCACAATCCTTGTCATGTACATGTAAGCATGAAATAATGCCCTCTCAACACTGATTCTCTTGGTAGTATTTGGGGTTTTCCTCCTCTTGTTTTTTTCCCTTTTGTTGTACGCTAACCTTCTCCTTGCTTTCAACACTTTTCCACACTTGTCAATTCTTGTTTCATGTGCTTGTAACTTCATCCGCAAGCCTTGTTTTAATCTTTTTTTTGTGATTTAACCTTTCCCTAGTGTTTTTCATCAATTCCCACCCCTAGGAGCCCTCTAGAGGACATCCCAAGCCATCTCCAACTTTGGGTTTTCAGTTTTGATCAACCTGTACAAATCTCCCCCTATTATTTTAGGATCTCCCCTAGGATATTTGACTGTTGCAAGTGGAGATTTGGATTTTGACCCCTTTCAACCAGTTTCCGAAGGTAGTTCACCTTCTTTTCACCTAACTAACAATCTCCAACCTCGCTTTCCAACCCTGGACCTCCCCTGTAAAGGTGACCTAGACTAGTGAAAGGGGCAACCCATTGGCAACCCTGTCATCTTTTCCAACCAGAAATAAACTCAAGTTTTGGACTCAAGAAAGCTCCATTTTGACCCATTTTCTTCCCGTTTTCATGCATTTTTGGTCTAAACATAGAGTTAACTATTCCAAGCCTCCAAGCATGCATAATTAGCTCATTTTTATCTAAAATTGTCAACTCATGCATTCATACTAACTCTATTTTACTTTAGTGATAAGCTAGATTGGCTTAATCACTCCCTAATCAATTCAGTTATTTGTCCAATCAACCTTGTTAACTCTTCAATCAAATTGAGTTAACTTGTCAATCAATTCAACCCTTCATGACCTCTTCCAAGTTATAAATACCCCTCCCCTCTTAATTATTTTCCAAGTTGGAGAATGCTCTTTCCTTCTTCACGAGCTTTTTCAAGCTTCTTTATAGGCCCTTGAGCTTCTTCTTTCTTTAATATTTCAAAGCTTTCAAGCTTTCTTTGCATTATCTTTCATTTTTATCAAGCTTCAAAGCTCCTCCTTTTGGGAGGCAATTTCATTTGTGCATCAAATCTTTGCAGTTTTTTGCTCTCCAACTAGCATCAATATGCTCATAAAGGACATTAAAGCCTTTTTATTTTATTATTATTTCATCTAATCTTTGCTATAAGCTTCATATCATGTTGATATGCTACGCAAATTGCAAGCCATAGTGCTCACAAGCTCACATTGAGCTCATGTTCAAGATTTCAAAAGCTCGTTTTGCATTCCCTTTCCTGTTGTTGCCAAGAGGATATCCCCGCTACTGCAAGAGGGCAAAGTGATTGCTAACACAAGGATTTCTGAGTGTAGTGGAGGCTCATACATCTCATATTCTAGGTTCCTTAGTTCTTTTTTTTATGTAGTAATTAGAAAATCTCAATTTGCTCTTAGGAATAGTAATTTAGTATTGCAATTTCCTTGATAGTCAAAATAGGATTTGCATTGTTAGATTAGTTTGCTTTCAAAGTAATTTCATTTTTCTAGAGTAATTGTTCCAAAAATCTAGAAAATAAAAAAACATAGATCAGATTGTATTAGTTAACTACATATTACATTGCATACATATTTCAATTCCTAGATTAGAAAAAACACTTTATTTTCATAAGAACATCTAAAAAGCACAAAAATATTGTTTTACACTCATATAGCCTTGCATGCATTCGAAAACAAAAAATACACAAAAACATTAGCATCACAAAATGATAACAAACCCTTGATTCCAACACAAAGTAAAAATGCAAAGTCAAACCTTAGGTCAACAAACCCTAAGTGAAATTAAAGTTAACTCCAACTAGCTCTCTTTTGGTTTGGGCTCATGAATGTGCCCTGGGCTTAGAGGCGAGTTGGTGAGGGAAATCCTCGAAGAGATTGAGGAAATTCACCCTAGACCACAACACGATCAACAAACAATTTAGGAACAACAACATATGTTGAGGTTATTCCAAACACAAGTTATCATCCAACAATTTGAAGAAACAATCTAACTCAACAGAAGCATCAAAGAGAACAATTGTCAACCTACACAAAGTTGGAATCTTTAAAATCCAAATAGGAGAAAAGTGACTAGTGACCCTTCAGGTCATATAGTTATTTCAACCACAACAGTCACAGAACATCAGATCAGAATCAACATACAAGAAAGGCTCCAAGACCGGTCGACCACTCTCCAAGAAGTCTAGCTCTCAAACAAGCTAGACCACCCCTGTGTCTCGCCTCCTCTCAACTGCCTACTCCCACGAGAGTGAGAGTGACATGGAGGTTCACCTCGTGGAAAGGAGAGGGGTCCATGTGCATGCCAAATATGACTCAAGCACCCCAGGCTACTAAGTCATGTTTTTGAGTTTACATATTTTGGCAAACTCGATGTGAAGGGCCAAGCCTCTTTGTTATGTTTTTTGCGTTCCCATCACTTGGATGTAATTTCCATCATCATTATCACATACAACGTCAAATTCACCACATATTTTGGTGAACCTGATGTGAAATTGCAAATCCTTCTAGGACAAGTTGTTTGTGTTTCAACTTCAAAAATTTATTCATTATCACTTTCACTTCCATGATCATCTTCACCACTTCCACTCTTGCTATCTTCATGTTTGCTTGTTCCATTTATTCTGTGGTGTTTACAACACCTTTCAATATGACAGAACCAGACTTGAACTTAGGGAATATTCCCTCAAGGGAGCTAGAAACTCCCTCTTTGGACAGGTATGTGCCACCTGATCCAAATGCACCAGTATCAAACTATTATGACTATGAAGACTCATATTACAAACAAGACATAAGAGAACCTAGATGTTCTTTGTCATTCAACAATCCCGCATGGGAACATAATCTTGTAGTTCCAAACATGCCTCATAAAGAAAAAAGAATACAAATGAGGTTAGAAGTCCATCGCATGGAGCAACCTTCCACAAGTAAATCACGTACTCATCTTGATGATGAAGTAAGAAGACTTGAGATAAAGTTACAAGAGGCGAAGGATGCTTAAGAGGCCCTTGAAAGTGGCTCTAGGAGAAGAGCAACATAAAAATGCTATGCAATGAGAAGTGCAAAATCATGACAACATTTAAAATGAGATCCCTAGAAATGAGGAAGTGTTGAGAGGTCCTACACGAACAAATCTCATTGCAACACTAGTACAAACAATTAGGACTCTAGAAGTAGAGAAACTCTTCCCAAATAGAAGACCATAAATGCATGAACACATATTAAAGTCATGAAAGACCATGGGGCATTGTAGAATCCCCCTTACCTCAACTACTACTCATGAAATGGGAGTAATGAAAAAGTTCCCAAATGGGAATCCTCCTATTCAAAAAACCCAAACAATACCAGAAAATCAAGCAATGGCATTGAGTTATCAAAGCCCACCCATGGGGTTATTGTTGTTAACTCCACAATCTCAAAGTGCCTTCTTGGGCACATACTTGGAGTATTTAAAAGAGCTTCTCAACATGGTTATAAGAAGTGTTCTATTGCCATGACTATTATCAGATCTCTCGAAGTTCAAAGGAGAAGGAGACCCTAACTCACACATCTTGAGGCATATACAACCGCTATAAGTGAATTCCTCCCTTGGAATAGGGTCATCGCAAAAATCTTCCCAAAGACACTAGAAGGAATAGCCTTGGATTGGTATTATCGCCTACCAGCCGCCTCAATACACTCTTTCAAATAGTTAATAGGAGAGTTTGTCATGGATTTCAACATGAACAAACTCATAAAGACAGGGATCAGAGAATTTCTAATCATGAAACAAGAACCTAACAAGTCGATGGCCCATTTTATCACTTGATGGAGATAAATTCTTTATTTTTCAACAAATGCTCCAAATATGGATCACTGCAAGTTGTGTGATCTCTTCCTACATACTTTGAATAGTGATACAAGGAAAGAACTTCCAAAATTTCCTTTCAAGTCTTATAAAGAAGCTTTGGAAAGTGCCTTATGAATTGACCAAGTAGCCATTGATAGTGGCCGAAGAGCTTATGGGTCAAATGGGCGGTTGATAAATGAGGATACCAAAAATAATGCGCCTATCCTTAAGATCCTTAACAATAATAAAAATGTGATGACAGATGGGGTAACAGATCAACCCCTAACCAAGAAGGTGAGGGATGATTACAATGGAAGAGATTACTATCCCACGAACATCAACATAGTTTATCACCCTCGAAATAATGAATACTATCCAAGGGATAACTATGAATCATGGAATTGAAATGCAAATGGGAATGATGGAAGATACAAAGGCCCCCAACGAGTATAATCAATTTTGATCTTTCCACAGGACTAGGGGGTATAGTACGGAGTCTTGCAAGAAGTATAATAGGTTCATAACAAGTTTTCCAAAAGACCAACAGTGGTTATTCATGGAGATTTTTCTAAATTTGCAAGAAGTCACACCAGACAACAAGGGACCAAGGCAAATAGAAGTGCCAATAGACCCACAAAATGTAAACATGAAAATCTATCAGGACCCATTTCCCACACATAAAGACACATAAACGAATGGTCAAAAGAATACAGTCTAAGTTACATATACAAGTATCCCTCCATAACTAGGGAAGAAATGAGAAGCTGGGATGTTAGGATTGGTACAAATATTACATGACAAAGAAGAAGAAGGAGAACTCAACAACGAGCAAAAATAGATGTATGAAACCATAGTCTTGGTAGTAGAACTGATACCAGCTCCAATTGGACCCTATGAACTAATTGGGGACTTAAAGAAAATGTATAAACATATCTCATTCATTGACCTCCTCAAGAACTCTCCTTCACATCATTTAGCGTTACTAAAAGAGATAGGGTTAAAGTACCTTGATCAAGTCATGCTGCCTCCTAGTGAACAAGTCAATCATGTAGATTTTGATGTAAACCCACCAAATTCCAAACTAAAAGACCCAAGGTTTTTCTTTAACTTAAAGTAGATGCCTTCTGATGTAGAATTAACAAAAAAGGAGATCCCACACTATACTTACAGGTGTGGATTTATGACACATGCATCAAAAGAATGTTAATCGATAATGGAGCAGCAGTGAATATAGTTATGTTCTCTCTCTTAGAGAGGATGGGTTATGGACACACTAACATCACTAGATATCGAGACACATTAAGCATATATGATAATTTGAAGGCCACCACGATAGGGAAAATCACATTTCCAGTATCTTTATGACCAAAAACTATCTCAAGCACATTCTATGTTATTCACAAGGACCCATAGTATAATCCACTCCTTGGAAGACCCTAGATACACAGAATGAAAGCTATGCCATTCACTTTATTCCAAGAAGTTTAATTTTTACACCTTGGGAAGGTATATGTTGCAAAAGGGGATCCAAAGCCTTTCAGCATGATAAAATCTAATATACTAAACAAGAAAATAGGCATCCCCATCGATTATGAGCTTCCCATGAATAAGATTTATGTTCCTAGTCCTATGCCAAAATTGATATGTATCAACAAGATAGAAATTTTGACCAAGATAGTAAATAATGTAGAAATAAAAGAAAGTGAAACACTGTCGAAACAAAAGGAGGTCATTCCTAAGGAAAAAAAAATGAAAATCATGGAATGGATAGAAAAGGATGGACCCCTTCAGTTGCCTTTAGAACACCTTATGATTAATTTGCATCCGGCCTATAAACTCTTCCCTTGCATAGGAGAGAAACCTCACAGGACCTAAGGGCCAGTATTGGAAATGACAACACTAGATCTGAGAAATGTAGACTCACACGCTTTCTCAGATCATGGAGAACATTTAGCAAAAAATTACACTCCATTGACACTACCAAGTGATTCACATGTCCCCAAGACACAAGAAGAGAGTGAATCTTACGAATCACTCACGCCCTCGGGAGATTCGTTTAAACTAATGATGCCGTTGGAGCAAATAAATTCTATTGACAACGAATCAACCAATGTAGTAGGATACCTCCCAAGGATGTTCATAGTTTCTCAACCCCAGGCATGACTTATTGCCTCTACTTTAGTGCGATGAAATGAGCTTGGTGAATTAGAAGCACCCTTAGTATATATCGAGATGCTTGAGAGACTCCCATATGAAGATGAAGAATTTGAGGGAGCATTTAACAAAGAATGGAAGATGTGAGTGACAGTGGGGACAAATGATCCTACCATCTTTTAGTTTCTAGGAAATTATGTGGGATATTCCATGTATTTGAGACCTGAGCCCAATGGGAGAACAAGTATAAGCTTCATTCCTCTTGATGACCAAAGGGAACCTCAAACTCTCTTTGAGTTATTTTAGTTTCTCCAAAACATTCAAGATCGATAGGAAGTAAATATTTACATGGAAGACCAATTTAATACACTTATGGAGTTATTGAGATGCGACAAAGTCTTGTATTGGACTCCCTTACAACAACAAGCCTTCCAAGATTTACTTCATCTCAGGTTACCAAGAGAGACCTTAGAATTGTGAGCACCAGAGCCAAATCATTTCGTGAAGCCCTATAGGATAGGATATCTTGTCCTAAGAAGAGGCAGCACAAAGAACATGAAATGAAGATGAAAAAGGAAATTTATAGAGGATTGGAAAGGTCCATACATGGTTAAAGATGTTTGTAATGGTGCTTATCCCTTGTGCACGATGGAAGGTGAGGAATTTGGTGAAACAGTCAATGCCTTTCATCTTAAGAAGTATTATGTCTAAAAACCACAAAAATTATAAAACACAAAAAAATAAGTAAAATAAAATATTCCAAAAATATAAAAAAATTGCAAAAATCTTCAAAAAATAAAAAAAATTATTTATTGCATTTCAATATTGATTCTGTCCATCTTGCATTTTAGTGAATGACTCGGTCTTGTACTATTTTCATTTAAGTAAGGAGTCTAAGGTTGCCTAGGTGTAGAGAGTCCTTTTAGGTTTTGAGATTCCCCTATTTTCATAATCGCCATTCTCCCCCTTCATTCCCAGTGATTCAATCAAATCCTAACTCTTAGCTTTATGTTGATCACGGTCTTCCTGTTTCATGTTGTTGAGTCTAAGAAAAGTTAGTATTCAAACCCACAACATGATCAAAGGAATCTCGCAAGTACACCTTCCCAATTCTTCCCTAGTAAAAAGGAAGTCCAACTAGATTATGAAAATGTTTGGTGGCACTCAGCCCCTTATCTTTCCTGGCCAAAAACATCAAGAGGATCATAACTCTGAAGGAAGCAATCTAAAATACGAGTGAAAAAAAAAGAGTGATCAAAAAAATAAAAGTGATGAGAAAAGTGATAATAGAGAGATCAAATTATTGTATAT
The DNA here is from genome assembly GCA_027924645.1 of Cunninghamia lanceolata. Taxonomy (NCBI): domain Eukaryota; kingdom Viridiplantae; phylum Streptophyta; class Pinopsida; order Cupressales; family Cupressaceae; genus Cunninghamia; species Cunninghamia lanceolata. The sequence continues at coordinate 4,229,320 of BSBN01000098.1, read as the reverse complement.
CCAAATCTCAAAAGCACTCATTTTCATAAAAGTCAAAAATCCAAAAAAATTTGAGAAAATACAAGAAAAGAGAAAAAGCATAAAAAAGAGAGCCACATAGAAAAAGAGTGATAGAGAGAAGATTTTTGAATATCCATACCCTTGGGTGGACATAACTCTAATCTTGAAGCTTTAAGGGTAACATTCTATCAGAGTAAGTAAAAGAAAAACGTACAGAGAACACACACCACTAGCTGAGCAAAGCCAATAGTTTAATAGTATTAAGGACCATCTTCTATTCAGGGAGGCTTATTTTTCATATTTTCCTTTATAACAAGTTTATCTTGTTTTCCATCTATGATCTAAGTCTAGTGAACACCAATAAAATTTGTTACTAGTCCAAGTTGAAAGCTTATCAAAATGTCTTATATAGATAAGGATCAGTGTTTAGCCTTTAACAAATCCCAAAATTCAGAGGCACTTCATTTGCCCCCCGCTACTACATGGGTCCCTAATCCCATCCCAAAGATCAATAAGTCTCTTTATACCAAGTTAACTTGCAATCCCCTAGGTAAAAAATCATACTTAAAAAGTCACATTGTTTGTTCCATCTGCATGCATGCTATCATAGATAACCAAAAGCAATAAAACATTTCATAACATCATGACATTCATAGAACATAGAACATAGTACTTTGCATTTCATATTTGTAAATCACATACAAACACATTGCATATCATTCATATCAAGTAAAAGACAAAAAAACAAATTGCATCATCCATATGTGATCATCATAGGTATGCATTCTCATAAGAAAAATAAGATCTCTATCTAGCCATATGCACAAAAGGGAAGGTGAATTACAAGATGTCAGATAAAGCTATTTATAAATCTCATCCAATTAGGTCTTGTAAAAATAAGTGTAAAACAATGTCTGAACATAAGTCACTCCTCCAAATGGAGTGAAAAGAACAAAACTATGTAATCAAGTGCAAAGTCTCCCCATGCAAGGAGGAAAGGGTATAAATCTCTTCAATAAATATAGGTCTCCCAAAGACCTCAAGGAGTGTCAAACCAAACCTTCACAAGATCTTCACACAAACCATAAAACATAGAAAATTTGAAAAAACCTTAAAACTTGTAAAACCTTGAAAATCCCTAAAAATCAAATATGTTCTTCAAATCTGCAATAAAAGGAGAATTTGTTCTCCTCTCTAGCTTAGCATATTTTATACATCTTTTGTGCTCTCATTTTTTAGGCTTTCATACCTACAGGTCTCCTTGGCGAAGCGAACAACTAGGCAAACTCAGAAATCTATGGTAGTTTCGTCATTTTAGTTTTCATTACTTATCTTGATATATTTAAAATGTCGAACTAATGTTAGTTATAGTGGGTACAATTACAGGAAATTGACAACAGGTAAGGCCTATTTTGGGAGTGATACCTACCCTTCATGTAAACTACCGTCCCCGAGGGGGCAAATATGTAAGCACTAAAATAATGGACAACCTCCATGAGGACCCTGATGATGACTCACAATCCTTGTCATGTACATGTAAGCATGAAATAATGTTGTCTCAATAGTGATTCTCTTGGTAGCATTTGAGTTATTCTTACTCTTATTGTTTCTCCCTTATTGTTGTAACCTTCTCCCCACTTTCGACACTTGTCTATTCCTGTTTCTTGTCCTTCCGACTTCATCCTTAATCCTTGTTTTCATCTTTTTGTTGTGAGTTGACCTTTCCCTAGTGTTTTTCATCCATTCCCACCCCTAGAATCCTTCTAGATCACCTCCTAAGCAATCTTTGACTTTTGGCTTTTAGTTTTGATGAACCAGTATAGATCTCCCCCTATTATTTTAGGATCTCCCCCAAGAGATTTGACTTTTGCAAGTGGGGATTTAGATTTTGACCCCCTTTCGACCAGTTTCCAGAGGCAGTTCACCTCATTTTCACCAAACAATCTCTAACCCCAATTTCCAACCCAAGACCTCTCCTCCCTAGGTCTCCCATGGGTCGTGCCCAGGCAACCTAGACTGGTGAAAGGGGCAACCCATTGGCAACCCTATCGTCTTTTCCCGTCATGGAAAAACTTGAGTTTTAGAGTTAAAAAAGCTTCGTTTTGACCTTTTTTTTCTTGTTTGCATGATTTTTTGGTCTAAACATAGAGTTAACTATTCAAAGCCTCCAAGCATGCATAATTAGCTCCTTTTTATCTCAACTTGTCAACTCATGCATTCCTACTAATGTCATTCCCACATTTCCCATGTGGTCACGACACATAACACATGTCATGTCGACATTTGTGATGTGGTCATGACAAAAAATATCAAAAAACTTTTCCACATGACTCTAAAACCCCCTCACACGCAACATGTACGCTTGGTGGCATTCGCGCAAGGGTGAAAAACGTCAATCAAATGTCGTGGTAATGCAAACACCTTTCACCACCCATTTTAAATGTAATCCTACCAAGGGGGTTGTGCAATGCGAGGAGTGTTGATAAGAGGGGTAGATTCTTAACTTGAAACTAACCCTACGGTTCCCAGATGAAGTGAGGTGATTTTGATAAGGGTCAAAATCTAACCTTAAGAAACTATAATATAATTAACAATAATTAATTTCATTAAGACTTAATTAAAGTATTCAATAATAAATAATGTGATAAAGTGAAAACATGAAACAAATCACTTAAATAACCTTTTCACTATTCTAGGGAATTTCTGACAGCATAACACCACCTCATTGATAATGGGGAAATAATTAAATTAAAAATTGAAATAAAAATTTTCATTAGTTGCCTTTTCAACAATATAATTAAAAACTAAATACACCCGTTAATTTACTCCACCATTTCCTCATTTTCCCAAGGCAATATAATTAATAAATTTAATCATATTAACTAATGAAAGCAATAAATTAAAAATCACATTTAAACTATGCACTAGTTAAAAATAGATTTAAAAGGGTCTAAATTAAATAATTTCATAACATTATATCCCCACAACCAAACCCCATTAAAAATAACCCACTAAATTAAATTAAAAACCTAGGGTTGAATTAAATCCACTAAACTTCTTAATTTAATTTAGTGGGTTATTTTTAATGGGGTTTGCTTGTGGGGATATAATGTTACGAAATTTATTTAATTTAGACCATTTTGAATCTATTTTTAACTATTGAATAGTTTAAATGTGATTTTTAATTTATTGCTCTCTTTAGTTAATGTGATTAAATTTATTAATTATATTGCCTTGGGAAAATGAGGAAATGGTGGAGTAAATTAATGGGTGTATTTAGTTTTTAATTATATTGTTGAAAAGGCAATTAGTAAAAAAATTTATTTCAATTTTTAATTTAATTATTTCCCCATTATCAATGAGGTGGTGTTATGCTGTCGAAAATTCCCTAGAATAGTGAAAAGGTTATTTAAGTGATTTGTTTCATGTTTTCACTTTATCGCATTATTTATTATTGAATACTTTAATTAAATCTTAATGAAATTAATTATTGTTAATTATATTATAGTTTCTTAAGGTTAGATTTCGACCCATATCGAAATCACCTCATTTCATCTAGGAACCGTAGGGTTAGTTCCAAGTTAGGAATCTACCCCTCTTAGCAACACTCCTCGCGTCGTATAGCCCCCTTAGTAGGCTTACATTTCGAATGGGTGGTGAAAGGTGTTTGCATTACCCCGACGTTTGATTGACATTTTTCAGCCTTGCACGAATGCCACTGAGCCCACATGTTGCACGCGAGGGGGGTTTAGAGTCATGTGGGAATATTTTTTGATATTTCGTGTCATGACCACATCACAAATGTCGACATGACACGTGTGTTATGTGTCATGACCACATGGGAAATGTAGGCATGACATTAGTTGGAATGCATGAGTTGACAAGTTGAGATAAAAAGGAGTTAATCATATATATATATATATATATATATATATATATATATATATATGTTATTGTGCTGCAAGGTGGAATGACAATGGCAGGGTTTCATCTTATACAGGCAAAGCGCGTAGAGAAGGCATGCCACAGACCATCGAAGGGCACCGACAATGCTTAAGAAAAAAAAGGTGAGGAGGGAAGGGCGGCCTCCCCCCCACCCCCCTCCATAGAGACAAAGCTCTGTGGAGCAGCGGATGAGGGGTCTGTGCCCCATCCTTCCCCAACATATACGGCGGCTGCATGGTCGCTGCCCTCAAGATTTGTTTTTATTTATATTTTTTTCAAACACAAAAAAAATCCTAGCCTATTTCGATGGAAGATATAATTTATTTTAATGCTTTTCTTAGCTATAATATATATATATATATTAGTACAACATATAACTCAATACTTTATATATATAAAGCAGTGAACTACATATTTTCAAACAACAAGTTTAATAGCCATGTAAATATATATATTTAAGATCTTTGTATTTTCTTTCTCACTTTGATAGTGAAAACAATTTTATATAGTGAGCAGCAAAAAGAAAATAAAGCAGCTAGTCCAATATACTTAAATATATATTACAATGAGAGTAAAACTATTCTATTTTTATTTTTGTTTCAATCAATAAGGGTTTTAGATATTTCTCTTTCATCACAAATACATTAAGCATAATATTTTCCTTTCTTTAAACAGACTATACTAAAGATTTTAGTATTGAACAAGATAAAGGGAGAGATAAACACTTTGTTTCACATGAATAAATCTATTATCCCAAATGAACAATATGAAGTATTTTTCCACACACCCATAATATAGAAAATAAAACAATATTAATATTACATAGAATAGAGCTACAACATAGGTTTAAAGAAGAGGAATAACTCCCATACCCTATAACTTGTACAAACTCAAATGGGTTTTGGCTGCCAAATGCCGTAAATTTACAACACAAGGAAAACCACATTTCTTCCAAGTTCTCCAAAACTCCAAATGCTTCATCAAAGCCATAGAACCTACAAAACAAACTCAAGGAAGGTTTACAAATATGCATGAGAGCTCATCCCAACCGTAGACTTGGAACAAGTCACCTCTGAGCTTGGAGCTCACCCATATAACCAGGTGCACATAACAACAAAGGATTTAACACCAAAAACACGCACATAAATCATAAACACACCCTCTCAAGGATTGTACATAACTAATCCATTTACTTGGATTTTTGGGGGTAGGAGAGTGGATTACTCTCAAAAAAAGGGGAGAACCCAAAATCACAAAATCATATAATCCCCAAAATTACAAGGCCTCTTGCCTTAATATCCCAATATGTCAAAAATCCCGAGGCACTCTTGCCTTCACCAAAATCTCAAATACTTCACAATGTACTTTTATGGCCATAAACATGTTAAAAAAATAGTGAGCGTGACCCCGAGGAGATTCACTCCTCTCCCACCCCAAAACAAGATGAGCTCTTCTCAATGGAGAGCTTCATCAAACACCCAAAATGAAAACCCAGACAACACATAAACCAAAACTCAAATAAACGCAAGAAGTCTTCACATACAATGAAAGTAAAAACATAAGGAAGGCATATAGCCTTGGGTGCTTACCTTATAAGCCCAAATTTGGCAAGAGGTTGAAGAAGAGCTCCTAAGTCTCCTTCCAATTTCCTTCCATAAAAAATCCTCCAACTCTAGCTATCTCCCCCAAATCAATAATTACAAAGAAAATAAAAAATGAAGAACCCTCTCCATCTCTAAAAGATGGAGTTTAATAGGCTAAACCAAAGAGCCTTAAGGAATGATAAGGTGGCACATGTCACTTTCTCCTTCCTCCTCACAATTCACTCACAAAACCCCAATGGGTGAGGAGGTGACACATGTCACACTCCCATCCCACAAAGCCTCACACTCTCCTACAAATTATCTCACATGTGTGAGAGCATAGTGGAGAGGGGAATCCCACATGGAAGACTCCATAAGGATAAGGATAAGACACATGTCATTCTCCTATCCAACAAGGCAACCCATTTCGTCAAGGATGCTCTCACACATGTGTGAGAGCATAGGAATGAGGTCTCTCACACTTGAGGGCCTTGGAAGCCTCCCAAGTCTTCAAGATAAGGGAGACCTTATCCTAGGGAAGTGGAGTTGGTCATGGTGGACTCTTGATTTGTCCACCACCTCACCCAACTTCAAATTCCGTCATTTAACTTCAGGGTCAAGTTAAGGTGACCAAAAGAAGGTTAAACTAAGGTTTCACATGTTCAAATTGGTCCTAGACCCTAGGGGTATGAGCTAGGATCATTATTTGACCAAAATAAATACCAAGGGGTCCATAAATTCATATAAAAAGGTCCAATAAAAATAAATAGCACCAAAATAGTGCAACTCAAACATTACAATTTACTACACCTCAATAAATCAATTAAAAAGGGTAAACTCTAATCAAAATACATGCTAATTAAAGACATTACAAATCATCATGTTCCATCACAAATGACCTTGGTCCCTGTTGGGGCTACATCAGCTAAACATGGATATCACATAGGGTTACTGTAATGACCTCCGATTTTCTATGGGCATAGAAAATTACCTGCACACTTCCACAAACAGATCAGTAGCACATGCTCATAATATCCAAAGCAAAAGTAAATGCACCCAGTCACATAATCACATATATTTTCAATTATAACACATGTTATCATTTAAATGATTCATAATTCACTTGCATTTTTCTAAACATCAAATCAAGATCAAACTACATAATATTTCATTCATTTGTTCATCATCTAATATTCTAATTTGCATCAAGGTAAATATCACGTAACATCATAACATCAAGTGAAGTCTAACATGTGAGCTATAACAACATCACATCATGCTCTATATAACAAATCAAAGCATGTGTTATAGTCGTGAAAGTCTACATAACGGGATCAACAGTCCCAAATGTCCACATGTCTATCAAAATGTCCATACGATGTAAGCAAAAATAGAAGGTGAGATAAGTAGGTCTCACAAATAACTCCATTTTCCTTCAGTGATAACCTATATTGACTTGATCACTCCTTAATCAATCAGGTTCTCTATCCAATCAACCTTGTTAAATATTCAATCAAATTGAGTTAACTTCGCAATCAATTCCACCTTTCATGACCTCTTCCAAGCTATAAATACCCCTCCCCTCTTCATTATTTTCCAAGTTGGAGAATGCTCTTCCTTTATTCACAAGTTTTTTCAAGCTTCTTCATAGGCCCTTGAGACTTTTCTTTCTTTAGTATTTCAAATCTTCCAAGCTTTATTTGCATTAGATTTCATTGTTGTCAAGTTTCAAAGCTCCCCCTTTTGGGAGGCAATTTCATTTGTGCATCTAGTCTTTATGGGTTTTTGCTCTCTAACTAGCATCCATATGCTCATACAGGATATTTGAGACTTTTGCTTTTATTGTTATTGCATCTAAGCTTTACTAAAGGATTCATATCACGTTGATGCACTGCCCAAATCGCAAGCTATAGTGCTCACAAGCTTACATTAAGCTCATGTTCAATCTTTCAAAAGATCTTTTTTCATTTCCTTTCTTATTGTTGCCAAGAGGATATCCTTGCTGCTAGAAGAGGATAAAGAGATTGCCAACACAAGGATTTTCAAGGATAGTAGAGGCTCATGCGTCTCATATTCCAGGTTCCTTAGTGCTTTTTTTATGTAGTAATTAGAAAATATCATTTGCTCTTGGGAATAGTAATTTAATATTGTAATTTCCTTGATAGGATAAATAGGATTTACATTGTTAGATTAGTTTTCTTTCAAAGCAATTTCATTTTTCTAGAGTAATTGTTCCAAAAATCCAGGAAATCAAACAAAAACATAGGTTAGATTGCATTAGTTAAGTACATACTAGATTACATATATATTTCAATTCCTAGATTGGAAAAAAACACATTATTTTCATAAAAGCATCTAAAAAAACACTAAAAAATTGGTTTGCACTCATATAGGCTTGCTTGCATTCAAAAACCAGAAAAAACACAAAAACATTAGCATCAAAAAATAATTAAAAACCCTTGATTCCAACACAAGGTCAACATCTATCAAACCCTTGATTCTAACACAAGATCAAAATGCAAAGTCAAACCTTAGGTGAACAAACCCTAAGTCAAATTGAGGTTAACTCCATCTAACTCTATCTTGATTTGGCCTCATGAATGTGCCCTATTCTAAGAGGTGAGCAGGTGAGGGAAATCCTCGAAGAGATTGAAGAAATTCACCCTAGACCACAACACAATCAACAAATGATTCAGGAATAACAACACAGGTTGAGGTTATTCTAAACACAAGTTATCATACAACAATTTGAAGAACAAATCCAACACAACAAAAGCATCAATGAGAACAATCCTCAACCTATGCAATGTTGGAATTTTCATAATCCAAATAGGAGAATAGTGACTAGATACCCTTCAGGTGATATAGTTATTTCAATCACAATAGTCACATAACATCAAATCAGAATCAACATACAAGAAAGGCCCCAAGACTAGCTGACTACTCTCCATGAAGTCTAGCTCTCAAGTGAACCAGATTGCCCCCGTGTCTCACCTCCTCTTGACTGGCTACTCCCATGAGAGCAAGAGTGACGTGCAGGTTCATCCTGTGGCATGAAGAGGGGTCCATGTGCACACCAAAGTTGACTCAACCGCCCCATGCTACCGAGTCATGTTTTTGAGTGTAGAGTGTCCTTATGTGAAAACTCTTTAGTGCAAGATTGCTACATTGGGAACTTAGTTGGGTTCCGTTGCCTACTATTAAGCATTACCAATTTATGGGAATCATTAAAAGGAACCTTGTTGGGGTATACAATAGTAGCCAATGAAACTCATTGATCTATGGCCTTCTTTTAGAATGAGTATTGATAAATGGTAATTTGTTAAATTGTTTGGTTTTAATTCTTTCTATGGTTTTCCTACAATAGTATCCAATCTATATCAATTATTAGTGAAAAGTTATTTGAGTGGTTAGAAAGCCTTGGGTATAAGAATATTTCTGTGAGAGACTATAGTAAGGATAACTACATGTGACTTTGATCTCATTTGGAAGCAAGTATGTAGACAATCCTGGGCCGAAGGATGCCCCTAAACCTCAAGTCCATAGGGGAGGGATTTGGGGAATGGCTCCAAGGTTTGGGTGTTCCTAAACTTGATCAACCTTCCATCTTCTGCATGCTTCAGCTTGAGGCTGAAATTTGCATCACATGATTGTGAACTCAACATCCAATTAATAATTCCCCACTATATAGCCCTAAGCCAAAAAAAGGCACACTATCGCCACTAAGCTCATCTAATCTGAGGTGGTTGGGTTAGGCTCTCTGAATCTGCTTCAATCTTGGATGAACTTCTAAAATCACCATCTTCACGATTTGTCTGTAATGTGAATCTATGAAGGTGCATTTGGACTTGTATGGACTAAAATGATCAGAGCTTTATGTATTGAACACTATGGGCAATTAATAGTGAGAATTACCAACTATGTATGGTGTTTTGACTTAACACCTAGTTGGTGGATAATAGTATGCTAAGATTTGTGATTGGTGTTATGCAAATGTTAGGAATGTAGAATATGAAACTAATATTATTATTGTGGGTTTGACTTATGTATAATGGATATTGTGTTTCTAAGTAACAAGTTGAATGTATGGAATGGAATTGAAATTAATTTAGGAGCCTATATGCATGAGCAGATAGAAGCCATATCATGTGGGCTAGGGTGTTACTTGTGTGTTGACTAGTCATTTAGACCTTAGGACATATAAGACCATGTTTATAAGTTTGTGGGTTACTTTATGTGGCATGTATCTTAGTCAACTTGACTAGTAATTGTGGTTCCTTGTGATATCCTGATTATGTGTACGTAGCTATAAGATGATCCCACATGTCGGAACTGAGTCTGATACAAGTGTGCATAATCAGTTGTGACCAGTACCATGTAGGTGATGAATGTCAAGTGCTATCCACCATATCTTAGGATTATCTGGTTGTCGCCAATAGCACAGAGGTGATGGGTTCCAAGAGATATCCATGTTATGATACATGTGTGATTTAGCCAGTTGTCACCAATACTATGCAGGTGCAGATTCGAGGTACTATCCATCATTTATTAGTGTTTAACTAGTAGTTTCCAGTAGCATGGAGATGACGGATGTTAGGAGCTACCTAGTGGTATGATAGGGCTTAGCCCACATTCACCAGTACCATATAGGTGATAGATGTTAGGAGCTACCCCATACTAGGTTGGATTGACTTTTTTCTAGTAGCATGGAGGTGATAGATGTCTAGATCCACCAGCTAAATAGGTGAACAACATGCCATGGAAATCTTATTAATGGTCACATGTGATGTATGTTGTTACACTTAAAATTTAGGCAGTGATGACAATAAGTAGTATGGGATGCTATCATCACAGTTGGCTATGAATCATGAAAAAGGATGGGATCCAAAATGTTACATGAGATGTGCTAATATTCTTTTTTCTTGTTAGGAGGTATTTATGAGCTTATGTGTTAGTGAACTAGATAATGGGAAGATGCATGTAGTAGGTTGCATACCTATTACTAGTTGATCACTATGTATATGTGAGTAAATCACTATGTCCATCTATATTAAGGACATTATGTGTTGTGAATTGTCGCACTTGGGCCCTTGCCAATGATGATTGCAAGTTATGATACAAGTGCGGTTTAGGCAGTTGTCACCAGTACCAGGTAAGTGATAGATACAAGGTGCTATCCGTTGTATCTTAGGGTTTAGCCAGTTGTCACCAATAGCATTGAGGTGATGGATGCCAGGAGCTATCTAGTGGTATGATAGTGCTTAGCTAGCTTTCTCCAGTACCATACAAGTGATAGATGTCAAGAGCTACCCCATACCAGGTTGGATTAACTTTTGCCAGTAGCATGGAGGCAATAGATGTCAGGATTCATTGACTCAATAGGTTCAAGAGGCCATGGTAATATTATTAATGGTTTCATGTGATATATGTTTTTACACTTACTACTTAGGCAATGATGACAAAAAGTAGTATGGGATGCTTGCTTATCATCACAGTTGGCTATGAATTGAGCAAAAGGATGGGATCCACAATGTAGGATGAGATGCACCGATATTCCTTTTTCTCATTAGGAGGTATTTATGAGCTTATGTGTTAGTGAACTAGGTAATGGGAAGATGTATGTAGTAGGTTGCATCCATTTCCTATTACTAGTTTTTTTTTCAAAGGAAAAAGTGCCAAAAGCACCCATACGAAAGAAATATATTGATAAAAGAACAGGAATATAGAAGGATGGCCCTGAAGTGGCCACAAATGGGTAGACCTGCTCCCAAACAATAAAGCCAAAAAAGTAAAAGGTCCGAAAGAAACAAGGCCACCAAAAACACTTGGTGCCATATATGCACCTATAAAATGACCCTAAAGAGCCTAGTTGTCACCATAAGGAAAAAGGGACAAAAAAATCATCTAGATGAGCAGACAACAACAGATACCCAAGAAAGAGAAATTTGAAACCAAGGAGTTGTTGAGACGGATCCGAAATTGACTGGACCTTCTAACAAATTCGGAATAAATACTCTGATGAATTGGTCAGACCATGGTACGAGCAGAAAGTCACTGTTGGTAGATTTATAGGGCCAACTCACCACTAATCTTCCACCACATAGCGCCATAGAAATCTAAACAACCAGCCAGGAATAGGAAAGTCTTCACGTGTTGTACGCAATGCCAAGTGCTAAATGAAGGCCAGAAACTTTAGCCATGCCTCCACGCAATGCCACACTAGAAAAGAAAGCATTAAAACCCCATATCTGAAACTCAAGATTATGTGTATGGGGAAAAGTCTCCCACCAACCAGGGATTTGGACCAACAAAGAAAACGTAGGTAAACTAGGAACCGAACAGCTCCAAAAACATCTGAAAAACCAGAGAACTCAAACTATCTTGAACCCAATTGTCACTCAGTCCTGAAGATACTCGAGAAGCTCAACAAGAATGCAAAACCTAGAGATTCAAAGCTCTGTGGTACAAATAGCAAAGCCAGGAAATGACAATGTATTCTCCTTAAATGATATGGGACCCAATTCTGAGAGCGGATTAAAAAATAACCAAAGAAAAATTTTGCCTTCCAATGAGAGAAAACTCATCACCCCTCCAACGAACAAAGATCCCCACCCAGAAGATCCAGAGAAAACCAATACCATAGCACAGAAAACACACCAGAACTAAAAGAAAAAATCTACCTCAACCAAAAGGAACATGTGCTGCTGAATCAAAACTAAGAGGTTCTACAAAACAAACGTCAACTACACCTTGTCAGAGAGCACCTGGCCAGGCAAAAACTTTGGGGCAAAACTACCTCAAACCAAAGCACAGAATAAGGATCTCAGAAAACTTGAGGAGATCACTCGAGTCTCCTTGATCCTAAGGATTTCTCTAATGTGGTTTGAATGCCCGCCATAATCTCCTCTTCAGTTTTACACCTCTTAATTCTGCGACCCTTCTTACAGTGGCCTGACGAACTTTCTTCTTTGGCAATTTTGTTTGAGAGATGCCAAGCCTGGGAAGGGTCGAAGTTAACATCTCCTCTTGGAAGGAATCCTCAACGAGTTCATCACTAATTTATACCTTTCATTAAAAATCCTTCATCAAGAATGACATTGAGATTTTTATCTGAGAAGCCAGAATCTCCTGCATCAAGTTCACTAGCATCATCCCAAACCTGTGTTTCATCAACATCTATGTTTCTATTGAATAGAGATTGAAACTCTTCAGCTAAACCTTCTAAGGACTTTGTAGCACTAATAAGTCAAACCTTGTCACTGTTTCCTAACTCAGAGTTACCATCAAAAGCACTTGACAGGATTTTGTGCGACTAGAGGGACCTTACCCAGAGGCAGATCTGAATCCTCAATAAGAACTTCATCTGCAATATCCTCACAAATGTTGTTACCCACCTTTTGGACAATTTCTTCCAAAAGACATCTAATCATGTTGTCCAAATCTTCTACATTCTCAACGCCCATATAGCGTGCACAAAGAATCTTCGTACCAATTTCCTTAAAAAACTCTGAAGGTGACACCGCACCTTCATCCAAGCAGGTATGCTCTGAATCCTTTTCACATTCCTTAAGATGTTCCACTGTATAAGAAACTCCATCCAAATGGAGTTGATCTTTTCCCTCTCCAACACACCCTTCGTTTAGAGAAATAACCCTTCATGCGCAGATTCCTCGGGACATCTCATCATCAAGACTGGGAGCCCTCACAAGCGGCTCTTGGAAAGAAACCTTTTTAGAGGTACGTTTATGGGTAAGGACAAAGTTTTTTAAAGCAGAAAAAGGTGATGAACATCCATAGATATTAAAAAGGAAATAAGCAGAGAGTACTACAAATACTGAGTAGCAAGTCCTGAGGACCAGAGAAAAAAACATATCAAAGCCCTTAACAGAGCCGAACAAACCCAATTAACACAAAAGCAGTCCATTTCACCCTGAATGAACTAAACCAAAACCAACCACTTATAATGACAAAGTTGCACTTATAATGACCAAACCCACCACAATTACTGCATTTAGTTACCGAGGCTTCGTAGAAGATGTCTTGAATCCAATCCCCTAAAGTGGACTGGAGCTTAAATACTGTGGGAAAGCCTTTTTTTAAATCCAGAAGGACATAGATCCTTGTGAAATCTTCAGTCAAGGAAGAATTCTCTGCATCCACGGATTGAAAAACACCAAGAGAATCTCCGATGAGCCTCAGGATTTTGATATCTTTATATTCTAAAGGCAAATTTCTCATCTTGATCCAAAAGGATGAAAAACACCAGCTCCTTAGAGGGGGTATTAAAGTTTGGTTTCCACGACTGCAAATAAACACCTGCTCCTTCATAAAACGAGTCATTTATCTGAAAAATAGAATTTCGATCCAATTTAGTGGGAAAAATAACAGTAAAAAAATGCTTATCAAGCAAAAAGATCTCCTCACACTGAGGGCAGTTCGATTTGATCCATTTAGATAGCTCAAGTTTAGACGGGGAAATTTTCCAACGCTTACCAATAATAGTTGTTTCCTTGAGGGTGTTAACCCTGTTAGAACTAAAAAAAATAAAAAAATTCACCAACCTCTTTCACACTTATCCTCTGTATACTATGGAAATTGGCAACATTTTAATTTTATGATTAAAACAAATTATGAAAATTTGTGTGACAAGATCCATATTGGCCCCTATTGCTAAAACATGTTTGACAAAATCCTATTACAACAAATACATTTGTGAACAAATCTTCATAATATCTTTTCCTAAGTGTATCGGCCTAACAACACTTCATCGTTTGAATTCCACTAATACTCCCACCGATAGCCCTATGAACACAACTCATAGCCATATCGGGCTAACAATACCCTATCGGCCTAACTCTTGAGAGTCCCTTACCGATAGACCAATAAAATCAACAAAAGTTAGCGCATCGCTGTGACTCATAAACGCAGAATAAATATTTCTTTTCCCTTGATAACCCGATATGACCATAAGTTACCCAAAGGTGCAATATCGCCCAAGCTAATGTACATCGGGTTAATGTTACCTGGTGTCCTGCAATACACGGATACAAAGAGTTCATCGGTGAAGGAAGATGATATCGGTGAAACATAAATAACAGTCTCAACGATGCAATGATAATAATTATTGGAACATCTCGAGGCATCGTTCAGATATTCAAAATAAATGACCTCCTCCTATGACATGACATAAATGAAAGTTGCATTTATGAACCAGGAATAAAAGTGAGTTATGCCACAATTTTGAACAAATTGCAAAAGGGTTGAAGGAGAAAGAGACTAAAGCTCTCACACAATAAAGTGGAAGAAAAAACCAGTGGGAGAGTGAAATTCAAGTAAGTCCACTGATCCCAGCTGAGAAATTCTGTCTCTTAAATGTTTGAATTCAAGCAATGGGAGATAGTGCAGAAAAACCTAAAACTAAGAAATAGAAAACTGAAAAGAGACCATTAAACCAAGACTTGATAGATCAATGTTGTGGGTCAAGACCAAGACCACAAAGAAGTGTATAGATGAACCCCTCAATTGATCGATTCTTGGACAATCACAAGGACTTGGGAAATGTGTGGACTCCTCTACAAGGGTACAGACTTTTCTTATACCACTACAGAAAACAATATAGGTTTTCAGTAGTCTGTAACTTGTAGAGGATGAACCTAGGTAGATTAGTTGTGCCAGATGTGTTTTTCAATGTGGAATTAATGAAGGCCCTCACCAGTAAATATGATCCAAAAATGATAACTATTCGAACACACAGTGGTGGTAATTTACTAGTTATTTCAAAAGATATCATTTCCAATGTATTTCAATTAGAGAGTGGTTTTGATTTATCATTCACAATCAGAGATCTATTGCTAGAATATAATCATATGGATACTAGCTATAAAAGATGGAAGTTGGCCTTGCATAGGCCTAAGGACGAAGAAGGACAATTGAGGAAATTTTCTAGCAATGTGAATCCTCCATTTCATGAGGATCTATTTGAAGAGTATTTTCAATACACCTATTATGCAGGTGGTCATCTTGCGAGTAGAGGTCCCACCTCTAATGTCAATTGCACCAATGGTTTTAGTCGCAGATGTACATACTAAGTGGACGAGGCCTTTTGACTATGCTAGCTTTGTGGCTAATGCCCTAAATCAAGGGCTTGAAAAAAATAAAAATAACAATGATAGGATCAGCTTCAAACACTACTCCTTATTAATGCATTTGCTTTTGTACTACTCCTTATTAATGCATTTGCTTTTGTATGACAGACATCATAGAGGGTTTTGGAGCACTGAACTAAGGATAAGGGATTCTTTTGATAATGGGGATCCTAAACCTATACAGATGTGGACTTCATTATGGGATAGCTTATTTGGTAGATCTCACTACCTTTACTTTGAAGAGCTTTTTTTAAAACATTTAGTGGAGTTACTGGGATATCCCTAGGATTATAACCTATCCCCAAGGATGCAGAGATTTCTAAGACCTAAATAAAATGACCCTAAAAGTAAAGTAGACCATAACTGAGGAGATTGGTATGCTTTCCCTAACTACATAGTGATTAGAGTTTATGGATTTGAGGGCACCCCACATTTGCTACCCCGAATAGTTCCTGATTGGATTGCCTATCTAGATATTGTGAGGCAATTAACAAAATCTGATGCCATACACCTCAAGAAGCATAACAAACAGTCAATCATGCCTAGCGCTCTATGCTTCAAAGATTTCGTAGTGGTCATGAATGAAGGGTATGAAGAAATTAATGCTAAATTGGCACAGTACAATCTTCCTATAGGTAATGGAAGACAAAACTTTGATTAGAACATTTATTTTCAGAGGAAGATGTGATTAGAAACCATGATGAGGCCTCTACTATCAATAGAATGGGTACATTCAACAAAGTGATACTTGCTGATGAATGGAAAAGAAAACATGTCCAATCTTATTCAAAAATCTTTTGTGACATATAGGATCCACTGGCAAGAATTGAACAAATGATTTCTCATGCAGATGAAATCATAAAAGATGTGCCCCTAGTTGTTTTTGATACAACTTATCCAATCTATTCTGGAACACAAGCTGAAGACATAGAGCTTCTAGGCTACGAAGCCTCATAGCCTACTCCTGAAGTATGTTTTTTAGTTGATATTGACATAAGTGAAGAAGGGGAAAGTGATGAAGAAAGTTAACAAATTAAGCCAATAAATGCTCCTGAAATAGCACAATATGAGCATCATCTTGAATTGAATGATGTAAATTTTGAAACATCAGATAATTATATGATGACATTAGAATCTCAGTTGTAGAGAAATTCATTTTTGATGATTTTATTAAAACTCCCAAATTTAAGTCATTTGTCTGAGTACAAAGGTAAAAAGGTGAGAGAAAAAATACAAGATGTCACTTCTGAATAAGAGGCTACTGCTTTGGATGAATTAAAAATGGAATTTGATAAAGAGATGGAGTCCATCACTCCTCAAAGAGGAAGAGAGTTGCTTCAAGAAGCCAAAGTATTGCTCTTGTCAGGGTGGGATATGAGTTGAGCAATTGTGGTTGATAGCTTTAGGAAGAGAGAAGACAAAACAATGAATTTGATAGATGAATCCAGTGATAAGATATACTTAGGATCAGTGTATAATGTAGATGAAGCCACTCTACTCATTTGGTCACTTTACCCACAGGGTAAGAAACCATCTATTGTTAACAATTCAAATCAAATGTTTGGTCATCCCTTAGTCAAAAGGGTAGGGGATACTGACCCCATGGAAATACCAAAGCTCAATATTAATGTGGCAAAATTCAATAAGGCACAAGTTGAAAAATTGCTTAAAGAAAATGATAGACTAAAGGAGATGTTATATCAAAAAGAGATATCCTCTTCCTCTTCTATATAACAATTATACCCTCTAGAGCTTGAGAAAGATAAAAAAGTGTTGGATGCACATACTGATGCATCTTATTGGAAAAATTGCCATCTAAAATCCCAAGGGAAGTGTAAAGAGCTGGAGAGGGAAGTAAAAACTATCAAATACATGGCATCTAAATTAATCAGGGAAAGATTTAGTAAAATGATGAGCTGTACTGATACTTATTGGAAATTGTTTAAGCTGACACTCTCATCAATGGGAGAAAATAAATGATTATAGGGGAGGATGACTGAAAAGAAAGAAGACCTTTTGGGCAAAGGGATCTTGGTAGGGCAAACATTACAAGCATATAATGATTTGATAGAGTCACATGATGAATATCATGACAAGCTCAAAGAAGAGATCAATTATTTTAATCTTGCTCCACCACTTCAGGATAATTCTAGGAATCTTCGAAGGATTGATGATTGGAAGGAAGAATTGGCCATGGTTCTGACTAATGCATTATAGGAGATCAACGATGAAGAGATGGTCTTGAAAATCACTCATAAGCAGTTGGAAAAAAATTATGCAAATGGAGTATGATATGAAGGATGTGATTATCAATGTGAATACCTATGCAGAACATGACTACATTCATCATCTCTCTGAAATAAATCTGTTTATCAATCAAACCATAAACATGCTAGATACGATAGGACAACCATCAGATGGAGGAGACTGGCCAATAGTATGATGGGCATCATATCAGAAAATAGAAGTTCTGCACATGCCATAGATGGTCACAGGATTCTATTCAGAGATTAACGGACCAGTGCATCCATTTAATGAAATATTTTCTTTTTAGTTATGATTAGTTGTGAAAACTCATGTCTTTTTGTAATGGGTTTGTAGCTTGTTGTCTCTCGTATATAAGAGAGACCAAGACCTGAGAGATGAATCATCGGAAGTAGTAGTATCACTTTCCATTCCATTTTAGATAGGGCATTAGTAAGAAGATAGATTCCATCCATCTCACCCATCCATTTTCATACTTGTAAAGACTTATGTAACTATTATACATTATCTTAAATAATATAATGGAGAAGAGTATTCTCATATGGTGATTTATTTCTAGTGTTCAACTATTGGTTAATTTTCATGATTACATGTTATTGTACTGTCTCCAAAGTGGTCCTTCTAAGTTATTCAAATTTGTATTATTTGTCAGAACACATTTACTGTTCTTGTGTGGAGTTTTGATTTGTTTCTGATTGACGAGAATTAAAGACCCTTTCAGATAATTGACTTTGATTGATTCTTGTCAAAGATTAGAATCCTTTTAGAGAAATTATTGTGATTGGTTTCCATCAATCTAAGAATTAAATCTCCTTTCACAACTTCACAATAGTTTGGGAAGATATTACTAGGATAAATAAGAAGAGTATTGTAACTTATAAACTTGCATGTCTGTATAAGGTACATACATTCAAAAGTGCCCAATTGTTAGAGTTAAGTTGAGAAATAAATCTTCCAATCCTACACCCCTGTCTCCATAGTTATTATCCACCCACTGACCCCATTCACCCAATAGATCAAGCACTGGTCATCTTTAGTATAATCTTATATAAACTCTATTTTTTTACTTGATTTTTAAAGCATTCTCATTAGAAACTAGTAAGCAAGCTCTGCATCTATCTCACACCTGTGTGCCTAGGCCTAGTAGCACCTAAAGAGTGGGGGGTTTCTAGTTGCATAAACCCTATCTTGTTGACCAAAAACGTATCAAGAGATTGGCACCCTCTTGTGGTCTAAAATAAGCATTTTTGAGACCCAACAAATTGGAAACTCTACTGAGGATCAAGACCATTTTTAGCCTCCCATCATAGAGTTATCTCAAAGCATCATAACATATTTAAGGCTTTGCTAGGAAAAACTACAATCATATTCCTACTTATAAAGGGGTTGGTAGTGACTAACGTTTTATGACTAGTGAAATAGATATTATATCAAAAAGGATATATGATAAACATCAGAGATATATCATATCATCCAATATGAATGGAAAGAGATCTATGCATCCAGAAAGTCCCGAGAAAAACAATGTCAGATTCACAGACAACCAGGGACCTCCTCGAGGAAAGAACAATACAAATAAGGGTGAAGCAGTACCCAAACAGCTTGAAGACAATGTAAATACAACAAAACATCCCTTTACAGTATTCAACCCCCCAGTATACAATGATGGTGAAAATCCCTCAACACCTCCTGAAAAGATTAATACAAATGATAACATCCTTAGTTATAGGACAAATTCTCAAGAAGTAACTAGATTCAAGGAAAGGTTGAATGAAGAAAGGAGGCAGAAATAGGAAGAGTCTGATAGGGGATTTCTATCACAATAGGGCGAAGAAAACCAAGAGGGTCTATAGACCATATTATTGATTTTGATGCTATGAGTAATTAGGAGATTGAAATACATTTGGAGTGGCAAAGACAACAGTTGAAAAGATGACAACAAATGATACAAGAAAGCCATGAGCTAAACTGGCAAATGGAAAAATTAAAAATCTAAATATCAAAACCTCCAAGATATGTCCCACCACACAAACAAGGTAATAATTCCAGTTCACATGGGATATCTCATAATACAACTACTCTGGGTACTTCAAAAATGCCTCATAATGCATGAGGTAATTCAAGAAAATATGCTCAACATAATATGCCATCACAAAGACCCCAACCCCCTAATACTGGCAATATTCCTCAATATTCCCTAATATCACCCACCACTATGTCATCATGGCATTCCACAACATCAACAACATATACCACCTAAGAATATACATCCTTAGCAACACATACAACAAAATCCTTACCATCAGCCCTCATATGTATACTAATATTAGCCCAATCCACCACATATGAATATGCCTCCACAAAACCTCATGAGGATATGTAGATAATTTGATTTAATAGGATATCAATTGTATCCATACCCTATGGGCAGCAACTACAGAAATATGGTGCCCAAATTCACTGGAAAAAATGGGATATCAGCTAAGGAGCACATTATGAATTTCAGTGCCTTTATACAGGATATTGGTATGGAGCATGAGGATGTAAACATGAGATTATTCATGATGTCCCTAAATGAAGATGCAAGGGATTGGTTTAATGGTTTACCAAATGCCTTAATTTATTCTATAGCAGACTTCCATGATCAATTCAAGGAACAATATGGAAATCAGTATGCCCTTGAATTTGCTCTGCATGAGCTAATAAGCATCCAGAAATACCAGAATGAGGCAGTGTATGACTTCAATCAAAGGTTCTCCAAACTGCACAATAAAATACCACATGGATCCAAATTGACTGATTCAGCAACTCTGAATATTTATCTAAAGGCTTTTGATCCAAAAACTAGGTATGAACTCAGGAATAAGGCTCCCACAACCTTAATAGAGGCACAAAAGGTAGTTATCAGTATTGAAAATAATAAGAAGGTTGTAGGGATGACTGGCAAAAGGGACAACCTTAGAATTCTCCAACAATCTAATAACCCCCAAAATAAACAAGAATACCAGTATAGGAATGAAAGACCAAGGTTACATGGCATGCCCTATAGTACCAATTAGAAGGATGGGAGACCTTTGGAAAATAATAGAAAGTAAAATTATGGGAAAGATACTCCTGATCCTCTTAAAAGAAATGGAACACGTGGTGGAGAATAATCCATGGTGCTTAGCTTGTAGTCTACCTCACTCACTTGATTATTGTGTGGTGGCATGCTTAGTACAACAAGAGGGAACATCCCATGGTCAAGAAAGGGACAACTATACTATAAACATGTTGGCATTCAGACCCCATCAGATTGATGAAGGATATTCATCCACAGAGGAGGATGGATATGAATATGATGTGGGAAACCAAAGATAAAATACTAGTATACAAAGACATGAGGTCTTTTCAGACCAAGAAGATAATTATGAAGAAAATGTTTATGATCATGGCATATCATCACATAACCAATGGAGAACACCAACTGAAGAAGAAAGAAGGGCTCTCACAATTGCTGTAGTAGCACAAGCAAAAAGTAATTTTAATCTAAGAAATAGACCAATCAATGCTAATCAAGGAACACCTAGAAGTGTGTTTGTAAAAGATCAAAATCATAATAGGGACAATATGAAAATACATCTAAAGAGCCAGAAAAAACTGAGCAAGGCAAGATAAAAGATAAAATACCAATTGGAGAAAAGGGGCATAACAAAATAGAAAAAGATGAACAAACAATAACTACCTCATTTGACATAGCTCAAGTAGTATCTCAAGTAAAAATATCAGTACCACTTCTTGAAATGATGAAGATAGATCAGTAGAGGAATATGGTGGTTAAAATGATTTCAGATATACCAAAATAGAAACAAGAAAAACCTGAAGTCAAAATAAAATATGTCCAAACTAAGGCTGCTAAAATTCTAGAAGTATATTTGGGTGATACATTGACAAGGAATTTGTCTCAGGTAGATCCTTTCTACACTACCTTGATAAAAAAATAGGCTGGTGAGGAACTGTATGATTGATTCAGGGGCAGCTATGAACATCATGCCGGTAGCAGTCATCAAGGAGTTAGGAATGTGGGTTGACACCACATATGGTAAATGTTATGCTATAGACAATAGATCCATCCCAGTTGTAGGTATTATGAGGGATGTAGAGATAAAGTTAGTTGCCTACCTTGAAGCAGTTTATAAGATTGACATCACTGTAGTGGATATCCCACCCTACTATGGAATGTTGCTATCCAGACAATGGACTGCAATAGGAGGAAAGGTCCAGTTGGATCTATCCTATGCCACTATACTAGTGGGAGAAAAGGAAATTAAGTTGTGCAGAGAACCAAAGTATGAGAACATCATAGAACATATTGACCAGAATAAAGTAAATTTCTTCTATGATATAGACCTTGGTGCAGTCAGAATTGAAAAGGGTCAACTAGAATTACAGGAAACACTGACCCAATACACCAAGAAGCCCAAACCGATGAATGTGGTGTATGGAAAATGTATTTTGATGGTGCATGTAGTAAGGCTAGTAATGGAGTAGGAGTATTATTTATCTCACCAACTGGTAAAACATTCAAGTACTCATTCCTATTAATATTTGAGTGTACCAATAACATAGCATAATATGAAGCTTTGCTCATTGGCCTAAACATTGCCAGAAAGTACAAAATAAAATGCCTTGCTATGTATTGAGATTCAAGACTGATTATATCTCAGGTCAGCGAGAAGTATTCATCCAAGAATAAAAGATTGAAACAATATAGAAATGCTATCTAGGATGATATTGAATCGTTTGATGCTTTCTCCATTAATTGGGTAGACAGAACAAAAAATATAATGGTAGACTTCCTAGAAAATATGGCCTTGAAAAGGGATGATGTCACATTAGCAGGCATTACTGAAGTTGAATTTAAAACTAGGCCTGCAATCCCAGACAATGTCTATAATTGGCAAGTTTTTATTGATGACACTGATCTGCTTAAGTTCTTACAGTGCATCGACCAATATGAGGCCCAATAGATTGATTTTAATGCATTTATGGAGGAAGTAGATGGCAAGCAAACTTTGTTTGGTAAAGAAACTGTCCAACTTAAAACTAATAAGATTCCCAAGGGGCTTGTGGCACTAGAAAGGGTGTTTGATGGACATGACCGAGCCCTTATGAAGCAAATACTAGTAAAAAAGGAAAACCTTGAAGAAATCAACTTGGGTATTGAAATGGCACCAAAAAGAGTATATATTGGGAAAAAGATAAGCCCTACAATCAGGAAAATGTTGATTGCCCTATTGAGAAAATATAAGCATGTCTTTTCTGTTGGCAGTTAGCTGCCCCCTTGTTAGTGAGGAGTTTAACACTGACCTTAGGATTCATGACATGGCAGTGAGCCTCCCATGGATTTGGGTTAAGTCTGCCATTTGTAGCGAGAGTTGATAGCTTGAGCTTTTGGCACAATGGCAAACAACTCCAACAATTGGTATCAAGGACATGGGTCATGGGTTTGAATCCCTCGGGTTGCATTGAGGGGGGAATTGTTGGAAGTGAGCTACCCCCTTGTCAGTGAGGTGTTCAACGCTAACCTCAGGATTTGTGACATGACAGTGAGCCTCCCATGGATCTGGGTTAAGTCTGGCATTTGTAGTGAGTGTTGATAGATTGAGCTTTTGGCACAACGGCAAACAATTCCAACATTTTCTTGGTCTTATGATGACCTTAAGGCATACATGGAGGATTTGTTCCAACATGAAATCCCACTCAAACCTAATGCAAAACCTTTCAGATAAAAACAAAGACCCATAAACCCAACCTTTCAGCCCAAAATGTATGAAGAACTTGTGAAGCTCAGGGAGGGAGGTATTATTAAGCCTATTAGACATTCTACGTGGGTCTCAAACTTGGTGCCAGTCATAAAAAAGAATGGTGACATAAGGTTATGTGTAGATTTTAGAAATCTAAATATCTCATCCCTTAAGGACAACTATCCACTCCCGAATATGGAGGCAGTCCTACAAAGAGTCACAGGATGTGAGTTGTTATCTATTATGGATGGATTTTTAGGTTATAATCAGGTGAAAGTTAAAGAATCAGAGCAATATAAAACCACATATGTATATGTTAGAATGCCATTTGGACTTAGAAATGCTGGTGCAACTTTCTGAAGAGCAATGGATGTTGCTTTTGCTGAACTGATTAATGTTATAATGGTGGTTTATCAAGATGACCTCACTGCATACTCCAATAAAACAACAAATCATGTTGATCATCTTGAAAAAATATTTGTCAAAGCTTTAGAATATGGTATTTCTTTGAATCCAAAGAAATGTCATTTTGCAATGACAGAAGGCAAATTATTAGGGCATATAGTGTCTAAATATGGGGTTAAAATTGATCTGGAAAGAGTGGAAGCCATAGACAAGATCCCTATCCCTAAAATAGTTAAAGCCATCCAATCCTTCTTTGGGCAAATAAATTTTGTAAGAAGATTTATCCCAAACTTTGCTGAAATTGTCAAACCCATTTGAAAAATGTTGAAGGGGGCTAAAATAGATTGGTCTGCAGATGCATTGGATGCATTTATAGCCATAAAGAGAGAAATTAAGGAGGCCCTAATATTGAAATCCCCTAATTTCAGTAAGCCATTTCAAGTCTTCTCATTTGTATCATATCATACTATTGTCGTAGTAATGTTGCAAAAGAACAATGATGGATATGAACAACCTATATCATTTTTCAGTAAATCCCTCCAATGGCCAGAATTGAACTATGATATTACAGAAAAACAGGCATATGCTTTGGTGAAAGCAGTGAAAATTTTTAGACCCTACCTGGTAGAAGAAAAAGTGATTTTATATGTTCCAAATGCTGCAGTTAAAGATGTGTTTATACAAGCAGAAGTCACTAGGAGGAGGTGTAGATGGATCAATAGAATCCAATAGTTTAATGTAGAGATCCAAATCACCAAACTAGTAAGGGGACATGGTTTAGTTAAACAAATGGCCGAATCAAATCTGGAGGCTTCTCAAATTTGCAATGTAGGAAAAGAAGAGATCATGATTACAAGCATTGAAAAAATAGCTTGGTAGACTGACATAATATATTTCTTGAAAAATTAGAAATGCCCTGAACATTTGAATGACAATCAAAAAAGAACTTTGAAGCTACATGCATCTAAATATGTTTTCCTAGATGGTGATTTATATTGGAAAAATAGAGATGGGGTACTACTACTATGTTTGGATGAATCCCAGGCAAAAAGAGTAATGAAGGAAATGCATGAAGGAGTTTGTGGAGGACACTTTTCCAGCAAAACCACTGCCCATAAAATTTTAAGAATTGGTTATTATTGGCCGAGATTTTTCAATGATTCTTTCACATATGTAAGAAAGTGTGAAGCATGTCAGAAGTTCTCAAGAAAGATGAAATATCAAGGAGCACTGCCACTCAAGCCAATTCAAGTTGAGGCTCCTTTTTACCAATGGGGAATCGATTTTATTGGATAAATATCAGAAAAATCGAGTGGAGGCCATAAGTGGATATTGGTAGTGACTGATTACTTCATGAAATGGGTAGAAGCCATCCTAGCTAGATAAGCCATTGGCAAAGTTGTAATTAATTTCCTAATGGATAACATTATTACAAGATTTGGGACACCTACCAGGATAATCACAGATAATGGAATGTGTTTTAGATCATATGAACTCAAAAAAATTTGTGAATCATATGGTATTGTGATTTCATATGCCTCACCATATCATGCACAGGCAAATGGACAGGCTGAGTCAAGTAATAAGAGTATCCTAAAAATTATTAAAAGAACCTTAGATAGAAATAAGAAGGCATGGGATTCTAAATTGAGGGTGGCAGTATGGGCAGACAGAATCACTCTAAAGAAATCAACTGGTAAATCACCTTTTGAGCTAATTTATGGAGCACAAGCTAGAATGCCCATGCAAAATTTGCTACCCATTTACAAATTTATACTTCAAGAAGATCTGAATGTCCCTGAACCAATGGAAGAAAGAATGGAATGGTTGGCAGAACTGTCTGAGATCAGAAGATTGGCCTAAGAACAAAATACCAAGATGCAATCACAAATGAAGTATTTATTTGACAAAAGGGCAAAGGATTGAAAATTGAATGAATATGATATGGTCCTACTATGGAATGCAAGGTGCCAAGATAAGGAGAAACATGGAAAGTTTGAAGCTCTTTAGATTGGGCCTTTTGTTATTACTGGCGAAGGAGGAGAAGATTCATATTATCTACAAAATATGTTGGGAAAATATTAGAAATTGCCAGTGCATGGACAATTCCTGAAACACTTCTTTTCTTAAAAAACTTCCATGCACAGTAGTCTAGGAAAAGGCTGAGAATTGCCAGTGCATGGAAAATTCTCACAGTTGCCTTACTACAATATTTTTCCATGCACAGTAGTATAGGATTTCATTCCACTTCCATTACTCATCCATACCAACTCCCACCTCAAATAAATTCCAAGTTCCATACCATATGGTCTGCTTCCAAGAGATCTTTCTGGATTCTTCCAATGATCTCACGCTCATTCATCCCCAATCAGAACCACTGTTAGAACTAAAAAAAAAATCACCAACCTCTTTCACACTTATCCTCTATATACCATGGAAATTGGCCACATTATAACTTTATGATAAAAGCAAATTATGAAAATTTGTGTGACAAGATCCATATTGGCCCCTATTGCTAAAACATGTGTGACAAAATCCTATTAGAACAATTACATTTGTGAACAAATCTTCATAATATATTTTCCTAAGTGTATCAGCCTAACAACACTTCATTGTTGAAATTCCCATCATACTCCCACTGATAGCCCTATAAACACAACTCGTAGCCATATCAGGCTAACAATACCCTATCGGCCTAACTCTTGAGAGTCCCTCACTGATAGACTGATAAAATCAATAAAAGTTAGCTCATCGCTGTGACTCATAAACATCGCTGTGACTCAAACATCGGCAAAACAAATGTTTATTTTCCCCCAATAACCTAATATGACCATAAGTTACCAAAAGGTACAATATTGCCCAAACTAATGTACATCAGGGTAGCATTACCTAGCATCCCGTCGATACACCGATACAAAGCCTTCATTGGTGAAGATGCAACGATAACAATAATTGGAACATCCCGAGGCATCATTCATATATTCAAAATAAATGACCTCCTCCTATGACATGACAGAAATGAAAGATGCATTTATGAACTAGGAATAAAAGTGAGTTATGCCACAATTTTCAACAAATTGCAAAAGGGCTAAAGGAGAAAGAGATTGAATCTCTTACGCAGTAAACCGGAAGAAAAAACTAGTGGGAGAGCGAAATTCAAGAAAGTACACCAATCCCAACTGAGAAATTCTGTCTCTTAAAGGTTTGAATTCAAGCATTGGGAGATAGTGCAGATAAACCTAAAACTAAGAAACATAAAAATGAAAAGAGACCATTAAACCAAGACTTGATAGATCAGTGTCCTGGGCTGGGACCAAGACCAAAAAGAAGTGTACAAATGAACCCCTCAATTGCTCAATTATTGGACAATCATAGGGAATTGGGAAATGTGTAGGCTCCTCTACGAGGGTAAAAACTTTTCTTATACCACTACAGAAAACAATATAGGTTTTCACCAGTCTATAACCTGTGGAGGATGAACCTAGGGGGATTAGTTGTGCCAGATGTGTTTGTCAATGTGGAATTAATGAAAACCCTCACCAGTAAATATGATCCAAAAACGAGAACTATTCAAACACACAGTGGTGATAATTTACTGGTTATTTCAAAAGATCTCATTTCCAATGTATTTCAATTAGAGTGTGGTTTTGATATATCATTCACAATCAGAGATCTATTGCTAGAATATCGTCATATGGATACTATCTATAAAAGATGGAAGTTGGCCTTGAATAGGCCTAAGGACAAAGAACGACAATTAAGAAAACTTTCTAGCAATTAGAATCCTCCATTTCATGAGGATCTGTTTGAAGAGTATTTTTGATACACCTATTATGCAGCTAGTCAAGTCTTGGGAGTAGAGGTCCCACCTCTAATGTCAATTGCACCAATGGTTTTAGCCACAGATGTATAGACTAAGTGGGCCAGGCCTTTTGACTATACTAGCTTTGTGGCTAATACCCTATATCAATGGCTTGAAAAAATTAAAAATAATAGTGATAGGATCAACTTCAAACACTACTTATTAATGCATTTTCTTTTGTATGAGAGACATGATAGAGGGTTTTGGAGCAGTGAACTGAGGATAATGGATTCTTTTGATAATGGGGATCCTAAACCTATACAGATGTGGACTTAATTATGGGATAGATGATTTGGTAGATCTCACTACCTTTACTTTGAAGAGTTTTTTTGTAAAACCTTTAATGGAGTTACTGGGATATCCCTGAGATTATAAGCTATCCCCAAGGATGTAGAAATTTCTAAGACCAAAAGAAAATGACCCTAAAAGTAAAGTAGACCATAACTAGGGAGATTGGTATGCTTTCCCTGACTGCATAGTGATTAGAGTTTATGGATTTGAGGGCACCCCACATTTTTTGCCCTGAATAGTTCCTGATCAGATTGCCTATCTAGAGATTGTGAGGCAATTAGCAAAATCAGATGCCATACACCTCAAGAAGCATAACAAGAAATCAATCATGCCCAACACTCTATGTTTTGGAGGTTTCACAGTGGTCACGAATGAAAGGTATGAAGAAATTAATGCTAAATTGGCACCTTACAATCTTCCTATAGGTAATGGAAGACAAAACTTTGATTCAGAGGGTTTTATTCATAAATCAAAGATTTCACCAGGGCTCTCAGGATATGAACTTTTATTTTCAAAGGAGGATGTGATTAGAAACCATGATGAGGCCTCTACTATCAACAAAATAGGTACATTCAACAAAGTGATACTTGCTGATGAATGGAAAAGAAAACATGTCCAATCTTATTAAAAAATGTTTTTCTAAATACAGTATCCACTCGCAAGAATTGAAAAATTGATTGCTCATGCATATGAAATCATAAAAGATGTGGTCGTAGTTGTTTTTGATACAACTTATCCAATCTATTCAGGAACACTTGCTGAAGACATAGAGCTTCTGGGCTATGAAGCCTCACAACCTACTCCTGAAGTATGTTTTTCAGTAGATACTGACATAAGTGAAGAAGGTGAAAGTGATGAAGAAAGTTAACAAATTAAGCCA
The DNA here is from genome assembly GCA_027924645.1 of Cunninghamia lanceolata. Lineage (NCBI taxonomy): Eukaryota > Viridiplantae > Streptophyta > Pinopsida > Cupressales > Cupressaceae > Cunninghamia > Cunninghamia lanceolata. Next base: position 4,200,158 of record BSBN01000098.1, on the reverse strand, counting down.
ATAAATGCTCCTCAAATAGCACAATATGAGGATCCTCCTAAATTGAATGATGTAAAGTTTGAAACATCAGATGAATTATTTGATGACATTAGAATCTTGTTTGCACAGAAATTCATTTCTGATGATGATTTTATTAAAACTCTTGAATTTAAGTCATTTGTCTATGTGTACAAAGGTTAAAAGGATAGAAAAAAAATGCAAGATGTCACTTCTGAACAAGAGGCTACTGCTTTGGATGAATTGAAAAGGGAATTTGATAAAGAGATGTAGTCCATCACTCTTGAAAGAGGAAGGGAGTTACTTCAAGAAGCCAAAGTATTGCTCTTGTCAGGGTGGGATATGAGTTCAGCAATTGTGTTTGATAGCTTCAGGAAGAGAGAAGACAAAATAATGAATTTGACAAAAGAAGCCAGTGATAAGATATACTCAGGATCAGTGTATAATGCAGATGAAGCACTCTACTTATTTGGTCACTTTACCCACAAGATAAGAAACCAACGATTGCTAACAATTCAAATAAAATGTTTGGTCATCTCTTAGTCAAAAGGGTAGGGGATACTGACCCCATGGAAACAACAAATCTCAATATTAATGTGGCAAAATTCAATAAGGCACAAGTTGAAAAATTGCTTTAAGAAAGTGATAGACTAAAGAAGGAACTGTTGTATAAAAAGGAGAGATCCTCTTCCTCTTCTATATCACAATTCTATTCTCTAGACCTTGAGAAAGATAAGAAAGTGTTGGATGCACTTACTGATGCATCTTATTGGAAAAACTACCATCTCAAATCCCAAGGGAAGTGTAAAGAGCTGGAGAGGGAAGTAAAAACTATCAAATACGATATGGCATTTGAATTAATCAGGGAAAGATTCAATAAAATGATGAGTTGTACTGATAATTATTGGAAATTGTTTAAGCTGACACTCTCAGCAATGGCAGAAAATAAATGATTACAGGGAAGGATGATTGAAAGGAAAGAAGACCTTTTGGGCAAAAGGATCTTGGTGGGGCAAGCATTATAGACATATGATGATTTGATAGAGTCACATGATGAATATCATGACAAGTTGAAAGAAGAGCTTGATTATTTTAATCTTGCTCCACCACTTCAGGATAATTTTGGGAATCTCTGAAGGCTTGATGATTGGAATGAAGAATTGGCCATGGTTCTGACTAATGCATTACAGGAGATCAATGATGAAGATATGGTCTTTAAAATTACTCATAAGTAGTTGGAAAAAATGATGCAAATGGAGTATGATATATAGGAAATGATTATCAATGTGAATACCTATGCAAAACAGGACTACATTCATCATCTCTTTGAAATAAATCTGTTTATCAATCAAACCATGAACATGCCAGATATGACAGGATAGCCATCAGATGGAGGAGATCGGCCAATAGTATGATGGGCATCATATCAGAAAATAGAAGTTCTTCATAGGCCTTAGATGGTCATGGGCTTCTATTCAAAGATTAACGGATTAGTGCATCCATTTAATGAAATATTTTCTTTTCAGTTATGATTAGCTGTCAGAAGTCATCTTTTTTTGTAATGGGATTGTAGCTTGCTACCTCTTGTATATAAGAGAGACCAAGACCTGAGAGATGAATCATCGGTAATAGTAGTACCACTTTCCATTCCATTTTAGATAGGGCATTAGTAAGAAGATAGATTGCATCCATCTCACCCATCCATTTTCATACTTCTAAAGACTTATGCAACTATTATACATTATCTAAAATAATATAATGGAGTAGAATATTGTCATATGGTGATTTATTTCCAGTGTTCAACTATTGGTTATATTTCATGATTACATGTTATTGTACTATCTCCAAAGTGGTCCTTCTAAGTTATTCAAATTTGTATTACTTGTCAAAAAACATTTGTTGTTCTTGTGTGGAGTTTTGATTGGTTTCTGACTGATGATAATTAAAGACCATTTCAAATAATTGACTTTGATTGGTTCTTGTCAAATATTAAAATCCTTTTAATGAAATTATTGTGATTGGTTTCCATCAATCTAACAATTAAATCTCCTTTCACAACTTCATAGTAATTTGGGAAGATATCACTGGGATAAATAAGAAGAGTACTATAACTTATATACTTACACCTCTGTATAAGGTACAAACATTCAAAAGTGCCCAACTGTTAGAGTTAACTTGAGAAATAAATCTACCAATCCTACACCCCTGTCTCCATAGCCATTATCCACCCATTGACCCCATTCACCCAATAGACCAAGCACTGGTTATCTTTAGTATAATCTTATATAAAATCTACTTATTTACTTGATTTTTAAAGCATTCTCATTAGAAACTAGTAAGCAAGCTCTACATCTATCTCACACCTATGTGCGATAGTGAGTAGATTGCCCAATTAGAATCCATTTAGATTTCCAATGCAAAACCTGAAGAGTAGGGGGTTTCTAGTTGCATAAACCCTATCTTGTTGACCAAAAATGTATCAAGAGATTGGCACCCTCTTATGGTCTAAAATCAACATTTTTGAGACTCAACAAACCCTACTCCCAATCAGCTCATTAGAAATGAGTATTTGAAGCTCCATTTTCTGATTTTCCCTTGCCATGCTAAAGGGTCTGATCCCTATGAAACTCATTTGAACACTATCTAGTGAGAGGCCTACTTTGATTTCTATTAGAATTGATGGCCAATGAGACCCCATGCCACCTTGAGAATACTTGATCACTATGTATGTGTCAGGAAATCACTGTGTGCATCTATATTAAAGACCTTATGTGTTGTGCGTTGTTGCACTTAAGCCCTTTCCAATGATGACTGCAAGTAGTATGGGATGCTTTCTTGGCATCATAGTTGGTTGCAAATCAGAAAAAAGGATGGAACCCACGGTGTACCATTAGATACACCAACATTCCTTTTTCTAGTTGAGATATATTTGAGGACTTATGGGCTAGTGAATTAGATAAAAGGGAAGATGCTTGCAATATGGTCGCAACCATACCTTTTTTCTACCTGGTCACTATGTGTACCTATGATGTACATATGATCTAGTCACATTGTGTATATAGGTTATCTGCACGAGCTATTCATATTGTGTATATGTGAATCAATCACATTATGTATATGTGATATGAGAGTGAACTAATCAAATTGTGTATATGTGTTGTATGCATGAGCCAGTTACTCTGTGTGTATGTGAAGCATGCATGAATCATTCACACTATATATGTGTGTTATATGGTTGGGATAGTCACTCTGGGTGTATGTGATCTACATGCATGATTTATTTATTCTAAGTATATGTAGTAGTCATGAGCTAGTCACATTGTGTATATGTGACACATGCATGAGTTATTCACCTTGTGTATATGGGTTTTACCCATGAGCTAGTCACATTATGTATCTGTGACCCTTGTGAGAGATAGTAACATTATGTATGCATGATGTATACTTGAGCCAGTCACTATGTGCAATGAAGTGATGTTTATATGAGCTGGTCACTATGGGGTTTTGTGTGTTTTCATACATTGATGTTTGCATTGAACTAACATTTGATTGGATTGCATTTGCTACCATACTATCGCAAAGGAACTAAATTGGAAACATAATATTCACATAAAGACTATGATCTAGATTTGAGATAAAAAATCTCATATCAAAGGAGAGGATAAAGCCTCTCTATTATTGGTGTATGAACTACAAAGCCTTTGATTCACATGAAATGATACGTAGGTAGAGCCATTACAAATAAACCCTCAAGGTTTAGGTCTAGGTGTAGGGATGACCTTGACCTTGGGAGATTACCATACTTTAGTGCGAGTGTGTGAGTTGTGGCATAGAGTTGTTTCCTTGACCATGGTTGGTAAGTCTCTAAAGTTGGCACTTCTAAATCAGATAGAAGATGCTTGGTCGATTAAGTTAGTACTTGATGTGTGAATAAAAATGGTAGTAACTAGGGTGGTTATTGCAACTAATATTTTGAGCTTCTACCTTTCAACACTCTATTTGCAGTTTTTGAAATGGATAAGTTTTCAAAAGTCATATACATCTAGCAGCAAGAAATGTATTTAGCTAATCGGTGATGCTTGATTTGACTAGCATTGAATAGTCTAGAATATCTATGCTAACTAAAGAGACACTGACGCTTGAGCACACTAAAAGAATATATGTTTCTATAGAGAAATTATCTATTATAGAATAATAAAAACAAAATCCAATTCATGTTGGAAAGTTAGTTGAGGATCCATAAGGTCTCAAGCTTAAGGAATACCAGTAGCTTGGTGGTAGATCCTTTGAATTGTACCTAAAAGGCATAGTTCCATGGAGTTTCCTGATGGGCAGAAGGGTCTCAAGGACGTGGGTATGGGGGCCTAAGTTTGGGGATTATGGGATGCGGCGATAGGGGAGTGGTGCAAATACATATAGTACTTGAAAAATTAGTTATAAAAAGATGTATAAGAAATAAGTATATTGCATTGAACATTAACAATTTAACATTTAAGTTTTAACAATGAAGTTTGAAGTTTGAACCATTGAACCATTGAACTAGTGAACATTGCACATTGAACATCGAAAATCAAAATCAAAATATCAAATTCATAATTTTCATAACTTCATAATGATGATTCATGATTACAATAAAGTATCAACAATGTTCAAAAACAAAATACTAAATACTAAATACTAATGAGTCAATGGCTAATGGCCTCATGCCTCTAAAGTGTAATCATCCCCAATGTTCTTGCCAAACTCCTCATCACTAGAATTGTTGGACTCCACATGCTCAAGCTCCTCTAAACCAATACCAACTAGCCATGTCTGTGTAGCATCATCATCACTTTGTGCTGGCTTCTTTGGCTCTACATCCCATCTAGTTATTAGAATCTCCTTGTACATAAGTGTGTTGCATTCAATGAGACACAAGCTACTATGTACAACCACAAGCTTCTCTGCCCTCCTAGAGGTAAGCCTATTCCACTTAACAGAGTGGATGAAGCTAAAAGTAGACTAGTTCCTCTCAGCAATAGAAGAACTAGAAATCTAGGACATTAAATGAATGGCTAGATCAGTAGTGATAGAAGTAGGCCCATGCATAATCCACCATAAAGTAAGATCCTCTTGTGCCATAGTCTCCCTATCCGTTTCATCCGCCTTTGAATATCCCCTAAGAGAGGCAGATTTTGTCTACTCAGTATAAATGATGTTGGCCTCTATAGAATCATACATTTTTTGAATGCCCTTCATGAACCCCGCCTTCACCTCAGCATCTTGTATAGGTGTAACTCTACCAAGCCTTTGCACATACCACTTTGGGTTCAATGCATAGGCAACCATGTGCAAGGGAGTTTTGAGATTCTCCCATCTGTGATGAATGGGTAAAAGCAAGAAGTTGGGTCAACATATAGGGGAAGTGTCAAGAAAAAAAATCCCGGCAGGAATGGGTGCTCGAGCCTAGAACAGGTACTCATTCTAAAACAGGTACCCATTTCGTTTTATAGAACAGGTACCCATTTTAAAATGGGTACTCATTTTTTTAGTGTTTTTAGAAACATGTACCTATTTACCCATTCTAAAATGGATACCTCTTTTGCCTTTTATTGTTTTCTAGAATGGGTACCCTTTTTTTTAATTATTTTTTAGAATGGGTACCCGTTCTTAAAATTTTGAATTTCACACCAACATTTTTGGTTTGGTTTTAGGCTTAGGAAAGGCATGGTTAGCTGACATCTAGCCTTGAACCTACAAGTACAAGTCTATGTTTAGAGCAAGAGGAAAGATTGACTTTACCTATATGCCTGACGACATTTTTTTTTTAATTTTTTTAAAAAATTAAAACCCATTATAGATGATGGTGTGTAGTTTTCAAATATGTAATATTTTTATTAGACTTTTTTTTATTTAATAATTAATTTATGATAAACCTAGTCCAAAAACTTGAAATGGCAGGTGTTTGTATTTCTTTAATAACTTTTAATTTTTAAAGTTTCAAAAAAAAATTATTTGTCATCAATCTACACATCATTCTTTATACAATGAAAAAAAAAAATTATGATTAGTTTTACTCAAATTATGTTGGTTGTACATGAGGGGTTTTCAATAACAACAATTAGGGAATATAAAAAATTAATAAAAAAAGTATTTGGAATAAAATTATAAAAAAATATCCTCATCAAACTTCACTATGCTACACATCTTTCCCCAAAAGGATTTATAAAAATTATTTTATTTAGGTCAAATTATGTTGGTCGTACACATGGAGGGTATGGTAAAAAAGTGACTTTTATATAGTGGTTTTTAGACATGCCCATTGAAAATCAATTTGTATCATCTCGGTATTAAAATAAATTACATATTTTAAAACTAGAATTTGAGTAATACATTTGATATTACTAACTTTTAAAGATTTAATCGTAAGTGTTTCAAATTTTTAGGTCAAATTTGACAAATTATGGAAATCAAGGAAAACACTTCTACTTTTTGGCCAAAAAGTGGACCAAACTTCTTCCACTGACCTGAATGATCCACTGAATCTGTTTTGTGTAGAATTGCAATGTGGGGTCTTTCTGTTGTACAAGAACCTTCATTTGATCAAGCATAGTATTAATGCACTCATACACCTCTCCAAGGGTAGGTGCATTAGCATCCCCATATCTAATTACTCTGAGGAATGGAATAATGGTGGAGACTATATTTGGAATTAGCCAAAAAAACATCACTCTTCACCACCTCGTTCAACTCATGCCACTAATTCCATTTTTCTATCATAACCATTAGTTGCAATGCCTCTTGCAACTCAAGTATCCTCTTGAAGAAAATAAAGTATGATGCATACCTAAATTTTCTATAGGTTTCAAGAATCCCTTTTTTGAGATGGTCCTAAAGAGTGCATGTGGAGTGTGGTGGTTACAGATAAACATCTCTACATGTCTCTAGCATCACTAACAACTGCTTTGATCCAGAAGATTTTTCCCATGTCCTTGAGTGCATTATTCATGGCATGCACACAACAAGGAGTCCACCAAATATGTCTATAGGTTGCCTTAATTAACTTCCCTGTAGCTTTGCACACATGGGCTGCATCTATCACTACTTGGACCACATTTTATGGCTCAACCTCCTCTATAGCATTGTTGAGGATCTAGAACTAAAAATTAGCATCCTTGTGATTGCCTGAACAATCAATAGCACTAAGGAAATAAGGGCCAACTATACATGTAACCATTATGTTGATGAGTGGATGATGCCTAATGTTCATCCACCCATCCATGACGATGCTGCATCCACTTGTGGCCTAGGTATTCTTCATTTTCTCCATTAAAATATTAATCTTGGAATAGTTCTCATCCAAGATTCTTGTCCTCAATTTAGTCTCCTCCAGTGGCACATATGATGGTCCTGCACTTATTATCTTTGCCACAATTTCCTTATAATATGGAGAGTGAGCCACATGGAATGGAATGCCATTGGAAAAGAAGAATTTTCCAATGGAATTATCTGCCTCAGCCTTTGCTTGCACATAGAATAATTTTGCTAGTGGATTTGAAGCATCACTAGTCACCTTATGTTTCCCCTTAGGCCCTGCTACCCCTGAACTAAATGGATTCATTGGCCTCTGCAATGTAGTAGAAGTAGAACTCTATCTCTGATAACCCCTCCCCCTTGGTGGCAAATTAACAGATATAGGTGTGTATCTTGTTCAGTAGCACCCCATAATCTACATATTTTAGCCCCATATTTTCATTTTTTTTCCAGATTTCCACATACATCTACACCTTTACCTCAAATACGGAGGCAAGCATTTATTCTAGTCATGCTACCAAACCATTCAACGTCACCTAGGTTGCACTTCAACAACCTAGTGCCCCAGATGAACCAAGCTTTGCCAGTATCTTAGTTGCAAATTGTTTTAAAGCTCTCATGAAATCAAAAGGACCCTTAGCATATTTTTGTTGTTGGGAATTAAGGTGTCTCAACCTTGGCAAATCCTTACATTTTTAATGTTTGCATTTATTATTTAATTTCCTATCTTGTAAATATTTGTAAATTCCATATTGTCATATTGTGGGATGTGGCACGGTGATGTGTCGATCCTACATGGAATATGACAACTTGTAATTTTGTCCTCACATGAGGAGATAGGTGTCCCACTTTATGGTAGGAGTATTTTTCCATGTGTTGGCATCTTCCATGTTGTGTAAGGGAATATTGACCGAAACGGTTATGACAGATTCCTATGATAAAATCTAAAACATGTAAGAGTTAGAAATAAAAGTTTGTAAGATAGGTGATGACATGTGTCATGAAGCATCTTTGAATAAGGCATATTTGGGTGCCCCAAGGTGGAATATGACATGTTGTAAGAGAATATTCTATTTTTAGCATGTGTATGATAGATTCTATGATAGTCATAAGTGTCGTAAGAGCATCTGTCATACCGCATTTTGGAAATAGGCGACCTCTTTGGGATGGGAGGTGTGGACAAGTGTCAGGCACATTCTACAATGTTGACCAAGTGTCCTTAGGCATGGGTTTTGGTCGATGAAACCAAGTTGGATGCCCATTCCAAGATAGGTCCAATATTTCCTTGTATTTCTTATACAAAAAGGTGCTTGGAGATGGAGTTTGTATCACAGGTTTACAGGTACTATTATGTTGCCGGATTGAATCTAGACATGAGTGTCGAAGACCATTGAAGCTTGCATTGCAAGTGTATTGTAAACAACTTTCAGATTTGTTATTACATTGTGCAGTTTTCTAAGTGTGGGGTTTTTTACCCGATAAGGGTTTTTCCCACCATAAATCTTTGTCTCTCTTCTATCTTCTTTCTGGTTCTTGTGTATTGCTGTAATAACTCTATTTAGATGTTGTATGTTGCTGTAATGATAAGGAATAAATTGAATTTGTATAGCTCTCCCCACATTAGATTAGTGTAGGAAGTGATTTCCGCACACCTAGCTTCTTTTCAGTTGGTATCAGAGCCTACCCAGTTTTGGTCTTAGCTATTGGGTAGGGGTTTTTTGAGCTAATCTTAAGTTGAGAGGGAGTCTGTGTAGAGTATTCTGATTTCTATTGCAGCAAGGAGATGGCAAGCACATCAAGAAGGTTTGAAGTGGAGAAGTTTAATGGTAGTAATTTTGAGTTGTGGAAGCTCAAGATGGAAGACATGCTTGTTGACCAAGACCTTTGGGAAAGTGTTAATGGAACTAAACTAGCTGCTATGTCACAAAATGAGTGGGATCTCAAGGATCAGAAGGCTAAGGGTCTCATAAGACTTAGTCTTACTGATTCTATGTTGTTAAATGTCCATGAGGAAACTACTACAAAACTACTTTGGAAGAAGTTGGGGGATGTGTATCAAGAAAAATACCTGGTTAATAAACTTTTTCTAAGAAAGAAGTTGTATTCTCTTTGAATAGAGGATAGAGGATCTGTTGTTGAACATATGAATGCTTTTAACATGCTAGTTACACAATTCACATCTATTGGTGTAAAGATGGAGGAGGAGGATCGATGTATGACCTTTCTTTGTTCTTTTCTAGAATCATGGGATCATCTTGTCATGGCTATTAGAAGCACCACATCCACATTCAAAATGGAAAAAGTGGTTTCTTCTCTGTTGTCTGAAGAGATGCGGAGAAAGTCTTCTGAGGCATCTAAAGAGGCTGTTGCAATTCGTGGAAGACCCAAGGAGAAAGGGAAGAAGAAGGACAAGAAAGCTACGAAGGGTAGATCCAAATCTCCTTGAAAGTCCAAGGCTCTTTGTTGGAACTGTGGCAAAACCAGGCATTTCTAAAAGGAATACAAAGAGGAGAAGAAGAAGAAGAAAAAAGATCCTGATTCAGATTCTGATAAGTCACAAGATGACGGTGATTCTTCCATCATAGCCCTAGCAACCCATGCATCTGACGATGTGTGGCTAATCAACTCTGGTGCATCATTCCACATGACCTCACATCAAGATTGATTCACTAAGTATGAGGAGTTTGATGGTGGAAAGGTGTATCTGGGTGATGACTCTCATCTAAAGATTGTTGGTCGTGGAATAGTCTCTATCTAATTCCTTGATGGTCAAGTGAAGGAGATCTCTGGGGTTATGCACATCCCAGGCTTAGCACATAACCTGCTTTCTATAAGTAGTTTGAATGATGGAAGTGTCTAGGTTGTCTTTTTGAAAGAAGGATGCAAGATGACTAGAGGAGCTATGGTGCTTGCTAAGGGTACTAGGAGAGGTACTTGTTGTGATGTTCACAACACGCCCCATTATGCTCCTTAGCAAAATGGGGACCCCTGCTGATGTCTTGTTTTTTTGCTTCTGCTTGTGTTTTTTCTGCTTTCTGGCGGTCTGGCAAAAAAGAAGGTTAGGTGCATCATCATCATGATAATGCATCAGGTAGGTCATCATCATGAGGTCAGTTTGTCAAAGTTCATATTTTGTTTCTGTGACCCCATATTTTGAAAGAGCTTGAAATTTCATGCAGGTTTGCCTTTTACTTCATTTAAAAATTCGTCCATATGTGAAAGTTATGCACGGTCAAAGTTTTGGTCAAACCTGATATTCGCAGGAGGATCATCATTTTTTATATCCTAAGTTGTGTTGACAGGATCATCATGATCTTGGTCTATCACCCGCTAAAAATCATGCAGTCGCAACATCCGGACGTCAATCTTAGGTGGTAGTGCTTTTTACCCGTCAAAAGGCCTTGTGCGCATCATCAGCATCATGATTTCCTTAGGAAGGTCATATTATAAACTCGGTTTTTCTGTATAAACATCATCATCATCATCATATTTGAACCCCCCCCCCCTCGACAATATCCTGAGGTTCAATTATCATGATGACATCAGCTTTATGTCAAGGTAAGTTCCCCTTCGAGCGGTCTTTGTATCGCGAGCGTCATCATGATATCCTTGCATCGCCTGATCTTAAAATATCATGCTGATAGTATAAGATCACCCTGACTTAGCAAATCCGCCTTCGGCATATTTGCATGCGCACGTTCAAAACCTATTGGAGGGTCATCATCATGATATTTGCTGACATTCGAAAGATGATGACGACGACTTCATATCCTCCTGGTCTCCTTTCGCAACATCATGATCATCATCCTGATCTTTCACAGAACATTCGCTGAAATTCGCTAAGTAATGAAGACATCATCATGATAATTTCGAAGGAGGATCATCATCTTCATATCCTCCTGATATCCGTTTGCCGAAACATCATGATGATCAGCCTGTCTATTAAGAAGTGGTCGATATTACATTACTCAACAGCATCATCATATTTTGTAATATCACCCTGGCCCGAATATCATGATGACCAACTCAACCTTGTGCTTCGAAGACAAAATATCATGATGACGTCATCATGATAAATCAATGAGGAGGGTCATCATCATCATCATTTTTTTATCCTGTCCTGATTGTCAAGATCATCATGATCTTGTTTGTTCGCCTGATATTTCGCAAAGGTCCTCCTGCCGAAAATGCAACCTTTTGAGAACATCCTGATGATCATCATCATCATATAAGTATCCTGATGATCCTCATCATCATCATATTTTCCCTTCGGCAGGATTTTTCTCAAACATGATCCGGTTGGCGAAATATCATGATGACGTCATATTCAAGTTTAACGAAGGCTCCGAATATGATGATGACGTCATCCCGATCTGAATAACGAAAAAACAAATATCCTCCTGATGGTCATCATCATCATTTTTCCTTCGAGCAGGATATTTTCCAAAACCCGATCCGGTTCCCAAATATGATGATGATGTCTTATTCTATGTTCGACAGAAGCTAATATCCTGATGATCATCATCATCATCATTTTTCCTTCAAACAGGATATTTTTTCAAGAGCGATCTGTTTTCCCAAATATCATGATGACGTCTTCTTCCAAGTTCAACATACGCCCCAAATATGATGATGATCTTCATCATGCTGATCTTTCGACAGGGTTGCCTTGACCGCAGAGGATCATATTCACTTCATCATCCTGATCATGCTCCTCAGGTAACCCGATATCACAGTTAGCCCCTGATCTTAACCGAATATGACGATGACGTCATCCTTAGCATTTCAATGAAGCCCGAATATCATGATGACGTCACCATCATCTTCCTTTCCTGGGCAGCATGATTATATTCGCATCCTCCTATTCTCCTTCAACATGATGATGATGATGCTGTTGTTCTTTTCTCCAATATGCAGAAGCGGAATATCATGATGATGAGGTATATCGACTAACCTATTTTTTGACGCACCGACAGGGATGATCATGCCGATGGGCGGGAAATGAAGTGGTGGAGTTTTAAAGTGTTTTTTTTTGGCGCCTCTGGCATTTTCCCGGTCAGCGATAGTTGACCCATCAATTTTGAGCAGCTTGGGCGCATTTTTGACGCGTTTTGAGCGGATTTTGGATCTGATTTCTGTGATCTTGCGCAGTCACCTGGATTTAAACGCTTATTTTAATTTTCATGCTGCTTTGTGATAAATGGAATACTTATTGCTTGTCTTGTCTTGCAGGCTTGCAGTTGAGGAAGCAGCTGGAAAGTCAATACAGTGACTTCATGGAGGCAGAAGATCAGATCTCAGGAGCAAGAAGATAGAGATGAAATGCAAAAAGTCAAAGCCATTCAAGTGAAGAGGAAGGTCGCAGCTGGAGGTATTTCTGCAAAAGACAAACAGAAGTTATTGCCCAGCTGCTGGAACTTCTCAGAAGGGGCAATATTTTGATCAGATTTGACCACAGCTCAGAGATATTTTTGAGAACTGGTTCACCTGCATTTATTGCTGTAACTAGAGGTTTGAACCAGGGGTTCAGTTAGGTTTTTGCTATAGTGAGGACAATCAGGATGTTATATATTGTGCCTCTCTACACTGTAATACTTTACAACAGGGATTTTTAGGAACAACAGGGGCTATACAACAGGGATTTTTAGGGCCTACAACAGAGATTCTAGGAAAACACAGCATGATAGCTTAGCATAGTTTAGAGTAGAAGAAGGAGGTTGCCTGTTTGTCTGCAGTAAGGTGCGCGTGGAATGTCTGGCTGCCTTACTGTATCTGTAAAGCTTGTAAGTTCTCTGTAGTGTGATCAATGAAACTAAGAGTCATTCTTACATTGTAAATCATGTATGGCTATTCGTTTCTAATACAATAGAATCTGGAGTTCTGCATCTATCTTCTGAGTGTTCTCCTGCTCTTCTTTGTGTTTTGAAATATCTTCTTTGAGAGCTTGCAATTTTAAATGTATGTTTGTGAAAATGCTCAGGACTTACATTTAGGGTTTTTACTGTGGATTTGATCAGATTACTGTGGTATTTACATAGTGGATAACAGAAACAATTAGATCCTTCGGTAGATTAGATGAAGTATAGAGTAGATCTTTCTAACTTTTCCCAACCCATCTGAAATATCTAGCTGAAAACGTATGAAATCCAAAGGAAATTGTCTCAAATCTGAAGAAGCATGCATAACAGAGTCTAAGTAGACAGTTTTCATAAGTACATGAAGAAGGAAGCTGCAAAAATCCAAGAAAACCCTCTGAAACTTGCAGCCCAGTATCACTCTTATGCAAAGGAATGACAAGCATTGACATATCTCATGACCTTTTTGCATATTCTTAGGCCAGTAAACCACAAAACAAACCTAAACTACGTAAGGCCCCTTGAACATTACAGCTTCACATTGACCAACTGAACTTGACCAACCGAACCATTGTAGACTTGGGATTAGTTGAATCACCAAATGATTCCTTCTTGTCTTTCAAGTATAGTTACAGTTCATGTCATGTGAATTTTAACTTATTGTTATGATTGCATCAAAACAGTCATCAATAGTTTTCTGGCGCTAGAAGGAGGGCCTGCCTGAGTTAGGTTTCATTTCAAACTGGCTAACGACAGTAACAGAGTGACTAGGTCTAGGTCCAGTTCAGAGGATATCTTTGTGCAACTACCTGATACAAGGCGAAGTAAAAGCCCTTTAATTTGGAATCCAAAGATATCACAAGTAGGAAGTTCATCTGGAACACCTCCTGGGTCACCTTTTAACATCCGTAGTATTGTAAGTCCTGATAGATCACTGTTCAGATCTTTAAATCTTGGTTCAGGCACTTCTGGAGGTCTCAATCCTCCTCTAAATCCTAATCCACCAATCAATCCAGGTATTTCTGCAAGTTCAAGTCAAGCTCAAACACCTGCAATGGCTTATTTCGATGTCAATTCTCCCATATTCTTCAATGATTATCATGACATGCCCAAAAATCCGGAAAAGATATGTCCCAAATACCAGTTGCATCAAGACCCAGAAGATCATATTAGAATATTTAAGGAAGCATGTTTTAGGGCTATGTTAGAGCACGAGGATGTTGTGTGTAGGTTGTTTCCTTACACCTTTAATGAGCAGGCCTCTAGCTGGTACGTAAACTTACCCAATAGTTACATTTCTTCCTGGGCACTTATGGAAGAAGCATTTCTGTCAAGATTTAGAGGACCCATTGACCCTTGTGCTTTGTATCATAGGTTGGCTGCTATAAAACGAGGTGAGGGAGAGTTAATTGATAATTTCAATGACAGATTTCAAAAGGCCTATTCTAGGCTAGCAGCCCCTTATACCATAGATGATGCTCCCTTGTTGGGTATGTACTATGCTGCTTTGGATCCTTTAACTGCCATGTTTGTCAAAAGGAAACCCGACATAGATTCAATATCCAAAGCCTATAAAGAGGCAGCCTCAGTGAACCAAGAAATGAGACATACAACTTACAGTCCATTTGGAGGAAATTTTGGGGTGCAGAATCAGGCACACCCATGGAATGGAGTCCCTGTGCAGCATGCTCCACTAATAAATCCAGTTCCTTCTTACACACCTGTGTATAATCCTACTCCAATCCAGGCTATAACTCCTTACACGGCTAGTACTTCCAATAACAGTCAAAATAATGGTCAGCCTTTCTTCCAACTTCCTAGGGATGTAACTGTGGCAAAAGCACAAGATGATAGGGAAGACATCAAAGAGATTACTGCACATTTGAAGAGATTAACAACGGAAGTGACACAGCTAAGAAATGAGAATCTCTATGGCAGAAGCAACCAAAACTACAACCCACCTCAAGGTCACAACCAAGGCCAAAATCAGAATTATAGTCTCAACCAGAACCAGCAGTACAATCAGAACCAAAACTACAATCAGCATCAAGGCCCCAGTCAGGCGCAACCAATGCAAAATAGGGGGCCAGTGATAGATAATAGGACCTGGGGCAATAATAACAAGAACCAGAATCAACCTAGGCCACCCAAGACATGGAACACTGGGCCCAACAACGGTACTCTGGCTTCTCCTTTCGAGAATACAGATAATCATGGTGCAAAACAAATAACTAACATACAAATGGCCAATACAGCACCCAAAAATTGGTGCAGATTTCACAATACTAATGCCCATGCTGAGCATGACTGTCCACAGTTCCACTTGGCAGCTAGTATCTTCAACGTAGATGTACAGCCTCCTACCTCTGAATTTCTCATCCCTAAGGGTAATGAGGTAGTACCCTCAGAATATGACACAGCATTAGTCTTAGAAACGTTTACCTTTGCAACTGCAGAAGAGAGGGAGGATGAATTGCTAGAGGATGAACCATACTGTTGTGAAAGTCTTTATCCCGAATCAGCCTTTGTGTTAAATGCTTTTCAGTTTCCTTTTGAATCTGAAAACGAGATATTAAATGAAACAGAGGAGGTGCAGGCCTTTCAACAGACAAATAAAAGCCACACCTACAATTTGAGGAACAACCCTAGGCCGGGAGGACCTTTCACCACTTCCACTCCCCCGAATAACATCAATACAGCCCCAGATCAGAATACTAGCAACAATCCTGCCATACTTAAAGCTAGTCAGCACACAAATAACGGAACAGCAGTGCAAAAGGATCAAACAGGTAAGACAGAAGCAGTAGAGACAACAAGACTAGTGAATTACTTATCAGAGGAAATAAAGAAAATGAAGGTCAGCATACCTCTAAATGAATTATTGAAGACCCCAGGGATCAGAAATGCCTTTTTAAAATCCCTGGACACATCCATAACAAACATGGTGTCTGCTGATATAACTGTTCCTAGTAGTGATTCACCACCTAAGGAGAAAGGTAAGAAAGTTGAGCAGCCTTCCAACACAAATGTAGTAATACATGCGGATAAGAGGGATACTCAACCTTTCTTGTTAACTGTTTGTTTGTGTGGGAAGAATATACACAATTGCATGGTAGATTCTGGTGCTTCAGCCAACGTAATGCCCTTAGGAATATGTAAAACTCTCGGGCTGACTCCCACCAAATCTGCCAAGGTTGTCACGCAATTAGATAAGACCGAGGTTAGTGTGATAGGAGAACTCATGAACATACAGGTGCAGTTAGCTTCAGACCCTAGGGTGAGCCAAATCATTGACATCCAAGTAGTGGATATACCCGTAAATTATGGAATGTTGCTGAGTAGGGATTGGTCCAAGACATTAAACGGATATATGGCTACTGACTTTTCACACATGTGGTTACCATGGAGAGGCATCCCAAACCAGATCAGAATAGAGGCAGAGCCCAAAATGAAACATATGATAACAGAGTATTATCGAACTAATGAAATCTTATATGCTGCTGTTGAGCCAGGTGTCTATAGAGTTACCAACAATGGGATGCAGATTGAGGAGGTTATGATGTTAAACAGTAGAAAGAAGTGTGTCAGCAATAGAACAGCACTATTCATTGAGTCTGACGGAAATTCTTCAGATGAGGAAAATAATGCAATAGACAAATTTGGTCATGACATGAGACAAGAGGTGGAAGAGTGCGTTACATACAATTTCCCAGTCCAATATGTGTATAAGGCTGAAAGTTGGCAAGGAAGTGAGGAGATTATTGGGCGACAGGAGGATGCAGCAGCAGCGGTCGTTAAAAGTGTAGAGGATACAATGATGGAACCAATGCTAGGAATAAAGGATAATAAGATCTCTCTCCAGGAATCATGTGATGATTGTTGCAGGTTAATAGAAGCAGACTCCACACTGGACGATAAATGTGAGTCAGTTGATGAACAATTTTTGAAAAAAGAAGATACAGAGGATCATGGAGCTGCTGTGCATAATCAGACATCGCCCCAGCACCATGTTGAAAGTAAAACAGGGGAGTATTCCTATCAATCAAAAGATGTCATCCCACCTTTACTCTCAAGTGATTTAGAAATGATTAATTTCTGTATGTCAGATTATGATGATGAAGATACTTACTTAAGTGCTGATGTGCAGGAAACTAATGAGAACATTGAGAGGTTTGCTAAATTTGAGGACAAACTGAACATCCAGAATGAAGGAACAAAGCTGGATGAAGATGAAGAAATGATACATCTAGAGTCATTCATCTTTTAACTTGAAAAAGGACTAGACATAGAGCTGGGCAATGAAAATGCAGAGCTAAATGAAGAGCCAGCTACTAATAAACAAGTGTGTTCCACAGAGCTAAAGGCACATCAGGTTGTCTCTTTCCTTTCCTTAGTAAACAATGATAAATGCTATTTTGATTATGGAAATTCAAGAGATAAGACATGCATATGGATTAATTATAAACCTAATGAGCAGCCTCAGTTACTAGTTAAGAGCTATTCTAATAAACACAATGAATCTAGAATATCAGAATTTTTTTTAGAATTCAAAGATAAATCTGCTAGGATGAGAACCATCACCAGTACCCTGTTACTCCTGCACAACCTAAAGAAATATGCAAGTAGGGGTGTTCTTGGGTCTTTTTCCTAGGTTTCAGTTTGCCTTGGAGAGGCTGGTATATAGTCTGATGGGGTAGTTGTCTTTTGTTTTTTGTGGTCTTCTTTTGCTGTTTTCTTCTTGGGTTGGTTGTTTGTATAGCCTGTCTTCTTTTTGTTTCTTTCTGTTTGTACAGTTTTGTCTTTTGTTGTTGTGCTATTTGTACAGCCTGTTTGTTTGGTTTGTTTGTTGCCTCCTCAACAGGGATCTTTATTTTACTGTAGAGTATTAAGGAGCAGAACTAGCAACCATCCAAAACAGTATATAATTTAGGATATTCAGGTTAACCATTTGCAATTTACACATAACCTGTCACTGTCATGAATGTAGAGAGTTGTTCATCTTCTGAAGTTTTGTATTCAATAAATGTGATTGAGAATTCGAAGCAGGTTTCTCACGATGACACACCTAAAATCCTTGGGTTTGTTGAACCTACCAGTGTAGACATTAGGTGAAAAATCAGAGGTCACCCTTGCTACCATTACAATTCTCAGCTTAATTTCAGCAAGTGTCCACTCCTTGCATCATCATGAAGTCACAAATTGCTATATCTTATGACATCTTTCAGAATTAGAAAACAAAAAAATAAATAAATAAATAAAGCGGATTATACTGAAAATCCAGATTAAGCCATCTAAGTAACTCTACCGGGGCTATGGACGCTCGCTGGCAGTGGGGCTCTACTTAGGAGAATTGTAACGATAACCTTGCCGGGGCTATAGACGCTCGCTGGCAGCAAGGCTCTATCCGGTCGGCTATGAGGGAATATCCTCACCTACGTAGGCTAATGTCAGTCACTGGTTTGTTCAACTGATCTTCAAGATGAGGATAATTAATCACATGCACACAACTAAACTGAAAATGAAAATTCATGCATCTTTATTGAACACTTTGAGTCTCAAGCTGAATAGTAATTTGCAGGAAAGATAGTTGGAAGTTATGAGTTCATTTCACCTAGTTTCCTTGAACACTCTGAATTTAATTGTTTTGTTTTGGTTGCTAGTTGTTGTGATGTTCACAACACGCCCCATTATGCTCCTTAGCAAAATGGGGACCCCTGCTGATGTCTTGTTTTTTTGCTTCTGCTTGTGTTTTTTCTGCTTTCTAGCGGTCTGGCAAAAAAGAAGGTCAGGTGCATCATCATCATGATAATGCATCAGGTAGGTCATCATCATGAGGTCAGTTTGTCAAAGTTCATATTTTGTTTCTGTGACCCCATATTTTGAAAGAGCTTGAAATTTCATGCAGGTTTGCCTTTTACTTCATTTAAAAATTCGTCCATATGTGAAAGTTATGCACGGTCAAAGTTTTGGTCAAACCTGATATTCGCAGGAGGATCATCATTTTTTATATCCTAAGTCATGTTGACAGGATCATCATGATCTTGGTCTATCACCCACTAAAAATCATGCAGTCGCAACATCCGGACGTCAATCTTAGGTGGTAGTGCTTTTTACCCGTCAAAAGGCCTTGTGCGCATCATCAGCATCATGATTTCCTTAGGAAGGTCATATTATAAACTCGGTTTTTTTGTATAAACATCATCATCATCATATTTGAACCCCCCCGACAATATCCTGAGGTTCAATTATCATGATGACATCAGCTTTATGTCAAGGTAAGTTCCCCTTCGAGCGGTCTTTGTATCGCGAGCGTCATCATGATATCCTTGCATCGCCTGATCTTAAAATATCATGCTGATAGTATAAGATCACCCTGACTTAGCAAATCCGCCTTCGGCATATTTGCATGCGCACGTTCAAAACCTATTGGAGGGTCATCATCATGATATTTGCTGACATTCGAAAGATGATGACGACGACTTCATATCCTCCTGGTCTCCTTTCGCAACATCATGATCATCATCCTGATCTTTCACAGAACATTCGCTGAAATTCGCTAAGTAATGAAGACATCATCATGATAATTTCGAAGGAGGATCATCATCTTCATATCCTCCTGATATCCGTTTGCCGAAACATCATGATGATCAGCCTGTCTATTAAGAAGTGGTCGATATTACATTACTCAACAGCATCATCATATTTTGTAATATCACCCTGGCCCGAATATCATGATGACCAACTCAACCTTGTGCTTCGAAGACAAAATATCATGATGATGTCATCATGATAAATCGATGAGGAGGGTCATCATCATCATCATTTTTTTATCCTGTCCTGATTGTCAAGATCATCATGATCTTGTTTGTTCCCCTGATATTTCGCAAAGGTCCTCCTGCCGAAAATGCAACCTTTTGAGAACATCCTGATGATCATCATCATCATATAAGTATCCTGATGATCCTCATCATCATCATATTTTCCCTTCGGCAGGATTTTTCTCAAACATGATCCGGTTGGCGAAATATCATGATGACATCATATTCAAGTTTAACGAAGGCTCCGAATATGATGATGACGTCATCCCGATCTGAATAACGAAAAAACAAATATCCTCTTGATGGTCATCATCATCATTTTTCCTTCGAGCAGGATATTTTCCAAAACCCGATCCGGTTCCCAAATATGATGATGATGTCTTATTCTATGTTCGACAGAAGCTAATATCCTGATGATCATCATCATCATCATTTTTCCTTCAAACAGGATATTTTTTCAAGAGCGATCCGTTTTCCCAAATATCATGATGACGTCTTCTTCCAAGTTCAACATACGCCCCAAATATGATGATGATCTTCATCATGCTGATCTTTCGACAGGGTTGCCTTGACCGCAGAGGATCATATTCACTTCATCATCCTGATCATGCTCCTCAGGTAACCCGATATCACAGTTAGCCCCTGATCTTAACCGAATATGACGATGACGTCATCCTTAGCATTTCAATGAAGCCCGAATATCATGATGACGTCACCATCATCTTCCTTTCCTGGGCAGCATGATTATATTCGCATCCTCCTATTCTCCTTCAACATGATGATGATGATGCTGTTGTTCTTTTCTCCAATATGCAGAAGCGGAATATCATGATGATGAGGTATATCGACTAACCTGTTTTTTGACGCACCGACAGGGATGATCATGCCGATGGGCGGGAAATGAAGCGGTGGAGTTTTAAAGTGTTTTTTTTTTGGCGCCTCTGGTATTTTCCCGGTCAGCGATGGTTGACCCATCAATTTTGAGCAGCTTGGGCGCATTTTTGACGCGTTTTGAGCGGATTTTGGATCTGATTTCCGCGATCTTGCGCAGTCACCTGTATTTAAATGCTTATTTTAATTTTCATGCTGCTTTGTGATAAATGGAATACTTATTGCTTGTCTTGTCTTGCAGGCTTGCAGTTGAGGAAGCAGCTGGAAAGTCAATACAGTGAATTCATGGAGGCAGAAGATCAGATCTCAGGAGCAAGAAGATAGAGATGAAATGCAAAAAGTCAAAGCCATTCAAGTGAAGAGGAAGGTCGCAGCTGGAGGTATTTCTGCAAAAGACAAACAGAAGTTATTGCCCAGCTGCTGGAACTTCTCAGAAGGGGCAATATTTCGCCCAGATTTGACCACAGCTCAGAGATATTTTTGAGAACTGGTTCACCTGCATTTATTGCTGTAACTAGAGGTTTGAACCAGGGGTTCAATTAGGTTTTTGCTGTAGTGAGGACAATCAGGATGTTATATATTGTGCCTCTCTACACTGTAATACTTTACAATAGGGATTTTTAGGAACAACAGGGGCTATACAACAGGGATTTTTAGGGCCTACAACAGAGATTCTAGGAAAACACAGCATGATAGCTTAGCATAGTTTAGAGTAGAAGAAGGAGGTCGCCTGTTTGTCTGCAGTAAGGTGCGCGTGGAATGTCTGGTTGCCTTACTGTATCTGTAAAGCTTGTAAGTTCTCTGTAGTGTGATCAATAAAACTAAGAGTCATTCTTACATTGTAAATCATGTATGGCTATTCGTTTCTAATATAATAGAATCTGGAGTTCTGCATCTATCTTCTGAGTGTTCTCCTGCTCTTCTTTGTGTTTTGAAATATCTTCTTTGAGAGCTTGCAATTTTAAATGTATGTTTGTGAAAATGCTCAGGACTTACATTTAGGGTTTTTACTGTGGATTTGATCAGATTACTGTGGTATTTACATAGTGGATAACAGAAACAATTAGATCCTTCGGTAGATTAGATGAAGTATAGAGTAGATCTTTCTAACTTTTCCCAACCCATCTGAAATATCTAGCTGAAAACATATGAAATCCAAAGGAAATTGTCTCAAATCTGAAGAAGCATGCATAACAGAGTCTAAGTAGACAGTTTTCATAAGTACATGAAGAAGGAAGCTGCAAAAATCCAAGAAAACCCTCTGAAACTTGCAGCCCAGTATCACTCTTATGCAAAGGAATGACAAGCATTGACATATCTCATGACCTTTTTGCATATTCTTAGGCCAGTAAACCACAAAACAAACCTAAACTACGTAAGGCCCCTTGAACATTACAGCTTCACATTGACCAACTGAACTTGACCAACCGAACCATTGTAGACTTGGGATTAGTTGAATCACCAAATGATTCCTTCTTATCTTTCAAGTATAGTTACAGTTCATGTCATGTGAATTTTAACTTATTGTTATGATTGCATCAAAACAGTCATCAACAGTACTCTATTTCAGCTGGAAGCATGCATTTCACAATGCAATAGTTCTTCTGACTCAAGGAAGAGGGCAGCAGTCACTTCATCCCCACCATCTGAATGAGCAGTGAAGGAATCTATTATTTCTAGTCTTGATGGTTGTAATCATGCATTGGAAGTTAAACTTCCTGCAAAAAAGACAATGTTATGGCATAAGAGATTTGGCCACATTGGTGAGAAGGGTAAGTGCAAGAAACTTGATCCACATGTAGGGGAAGTCGCACAAGGAAAAAAAATGCCGATAGCAACGGGTATCCATTTTCAAAGAAACGGGTACCTGTTTAGGAACGGGCGCCCGAACCTAAAACGGGTACCCGTTTTGTTTTATAGAATGGGTACCCATTTTTTTATTATTATTTTTAGAAATGGGTACCCGTTATAGAACATGTACCTGTTTTAAAACGGGTACCCGTTTTGTTTTTTATTATTTTTTAGAACGGGTACCCGTTTTGTTTTTTATTGTTTTCTAGAATGGGTACCCGTTTATAAAATTTTGAATTTCACACCCACGCTTTTGGTTTTGTTTTGGGCTCGGGAAAGGCATGGGTAGCCAACCTTGAGCCTTGGACCTGCAAGTATTTCTCTAAGTACAAAACCAGAGGAAAGACTGACTTCACCTACATGGCTAATGACATTTTTTTCTGAATTTTTTTACGAAATTAAAACCCATTACAGATCATAGTGTCTAGTTTTCAAATATGTAAATTTTTTTTGGATTAGACTTGTTTTTCTATTTATTATTAAATTTATGAGCAAACTGGTCCAAAAACTTGAAATGACAGGTGTTTGTATTTTTTAATAACTTTTAATTTTTAATTTAAAAAAAAAATTATATGTTATCAATCTACACGTCATTCTTTACACAATGTAAAAAGAAATTTAATTTTATGATTTTTTTTGCTCAAATTATGTTGGCCGTACATGAGGGGTTTTCAAAAGTAGCAATTAGCCCTAATAAAAAATTAATAAAAAAATTATTTGAAAAAAAATTATAAAAAAATATCCTTATCAAACTTCACTGTACTACACATCTTTTCCCAAAAAGATTTTGAAAAATAATTTTATTTAGGTCAAATTATGTTGGCCGTACACTGCATGGTATGGTTAAAAAAAAGTGACTTTTAAATAGTGGTTTTTAGAAATGCCTATTGAAAATTAATTTGTATCATCTGGGTATTGAAAAAAATTACATATTTGAAAACTAGACTCCGAATACTAGATTTTATATTTAGTGACTTTTTTAAAGATTCCATCTTTAAGTGTTTCAAATTTTAAAGTCAAATGTGAAAAATTCTGAAAATTAGGGAAAACACTTCCACTTTTTGGCCACAAAGTGGACCCAACTTCTTGCACTGACCCAGAAGGGTCTGCATACCCTGAAAAATAAGAACCTTGTTAAGGGGTTAGATGATTGTAATCTTAAGTTCAACTTTTGTGAACATTACATTTATGGAAAACAAAACCATGTTCAGTTTTACTCGAGTTCTCATATGTCTTCTGGTGTGTTGGACCTTATCCATTCTGATGTGTTTGGTCTTGCTAATGTTCCTTCATTATCAAAGTCTATATATTTTGTATCTTTTATAGATGATTATAGTAGGACATGGATTTATTTTCTCAGAAGCAAATTTGAAGTCTATAGTAAGTTTAAGGAGTTTAGGGCCTTTGCTAAAAATCAGACTGGTAAAAAGATTAAATGTTTGAGAAATGACAATGGTGGTGAGTTATGTTCTATAGAATTCAATAAATATTGCAAGGAGCTTGGGATTGAAAGACATAAGACAACTCCATACACCCCGCAGTAAAATGGAGTTGCAGAGAGGATGAACATGACACTGATGGAGAAGACTAGGAGTATGCTTAGTGGACCTGGCCTAGAACAAAAGTTTTGGGTTGAAGCTGTTGGCACTACTTGCTATCTGGTAAATAGATCTCCTACATCAGCTCTTGTTGGAAAAACACCCATGGAGGTGTGGTCTGGAAGAAAGCCTTCAATTACGTATCTTCATATTTTTGGTTGTGAGGCATATGCACATGTGCCTAGGGAGAAGTGGTTAAAACTGGAGAATAAGGTTGTTAAGTGTATCTTCATTGGATATGGTGTCGGTGTGAAATGATACAAGCTTTGGGACCCTGTAGCTGAAAAAGTGTTGTAGAGAAGAAGTGTCATATTTAGAGAGCTTACACCTTCAATTATTTTGCAGCTAGAAGAAATAGTAAAGAAAGAGGATGTTGTTCAGTTTCCTGCTACCCCTAAGAAGACTGAACAGAAAGACAATGTTGGACTTGATTATGAGGAGAGCTCAAAAAGCTCAGATGATGAAGCTGAACCACAACCTCAGCTCTTGAGGAGGTCTACACAGATAAGAAAGCAACCTGAAAGGTTTGGTTTTACATTTCTTGATTCTAGTTGTGCTTATGCTTTGGTTACTCAAAGTGATGAACCTAGAATTATATCAGAGGCTATGGACATGAAAGATGCAGGTTCTTGGAAGGAGGCCATGGAGGATGAAATGGCTTCTTTGGAAAAGAATCAAACTTGGGACTTGGTGCCTTTGCCTCCTAGATGGAAACCCGTTGGATGCAAATGGGTGTTGAAGAAGAAATTTGGTGCAGACGGAAGTGTTGAGAAGTATAAGGCTAGATTGGTTGCGAAAGGGTATTCACAAGTGGAGAGTATAGATTATGGTGAGATCTTCTATTCCATTACAAAGATGACATCCATTCGATTCCTGTTACCTCTCGTAGTAGCTTATGACTTGGAGGTAGAACAGATGGATATGAAGACAACTTTCCTTCATGGTGACCTGGAGGAAGAAATCTACATGTCACAGCTAAAACATTACATCGTGAAAGGTAAATAAAATTTGGTCAGCAAATGTAAAAAGTCTTTGTATTGTTTGAAGCAATCCCCTAGGAGATGGTACTTGAAGTTTGATGCCTATGTGTTGTCAATTAGATTTATGAGATCAAAATTGGATCACTGTGTGTATTATAAGTTTGATGGTGATCGTATTCTCATTGTTGCATTGTATGTTGATGATATGTTGCTCGTTGGGAAGGGTAAGAATATGATTTCTGATTTTAAATCTTAGTTTTCAGCACAATTTGAAATGAAAGATTTAGGGGCAGCCAGGTACATTCTAGGAATAGAAATCAAAAGAGATAGAACCACCAGAAAACTTTGGTTAAGCTAGAGTAAGTATTTGAAGACCGTGTTGGATAGGTTTAGCATGGAAGATTGTAGACCATTGTGTGTTCCCATTTCTTTGGGGACAAAGTTGTCTATTGAGGATTGTCTAAAATCTCCTAGTGAGGTGGAGGACATGAGCAGAGTACCTTATGCTAGTGTTGTTGGTAGTTTGATGTATGCTATGGTCTACACAAGACTAGACATTGCCCAAGCAGTGGGAGTCCTTAGTCTATTTATGGCTAATCCTAGACAGGTTCATTGGGATACAGTTACATAAGTGTTTAGATATTTGAGGGGTACTTCTAAGTATTCCATTTGCTATCATGGTAATGTTTCAGGACCTCCACATTCTATTACTATTCATAGATTTTTGGATTCAGATTGGGTAGGTGACATTAACAGTATGAGATCCACCAGTGCTTATGGGTTTACATTGTTTGGTGGTGGTGCTATTAGTTAGATGAGTAAGTGACAACTTGTTATTGCTTTGTCCATGACAAAAGCTGAGTATATGGCATAAATGTATGCTTGTAAGAAAGTCATTTGGCTTAAGATATTGTGTTTAGATATTGGTGTTGATGCAAGTCAGATCATGATTAGTATTGAGAGTTAGAGTGCAATTTTCCTTACAAAGAATCCAACTTTCCATGCTAGAACAAAGCACATTGATGTTCAGTTTCACTTCGTGCGAGACATGGTTGAGGATGGAAAGGTAAATTTGGATAAGGTAGATACTTTGAAGAATGTTTTAGATGCATTGATGAAACTAGTGGGCACAGAGAAGCTCAGATGGTGTTCGGAGTCTATGGGCCTCTCGGCCTATAGCAGTTAAATCTTGTTTTTCTATTGGCTCTTATAAGGTGTTCAACAAGTGGGAGAATGTTAGGAATTAAGGTGTCTCAACCTTGGTAATTCCTTACATTTTTAATGTTTACATTTATTATTTAATTTCCTATGTTGTAAATATTTGTAAATTCCATATTGTCATATTGTGGGATGTGGCACGGTGATGTGTCGATCCTACATGGAATATGACAACTTGTAATTTTGTCCTCACATGAGGAGATAGGCATCCCACTTTGTGGTAGGAACATTTTTCCATGTGTCAGCATCTTCCATGTTGTGTAAGGGAATATTGACCGAAACGGTTATGATGGATTCCTATGACAGAATCTATGACATGTAAGAGTCAGAAATAGAAGTTTGTAAGGCAGGTGATGACATGTGTCATGAAGCATCTTTGAATAAGGCATATTTGGGTGGCCCAAGGTGGAATATGACATGTTGTAAGAGAGTATGCTATTTATAGCATGTATATGACAGATTCTCTTACAGCTGTAAGTTGTAACTGTTATGACAGATTCTGTGATGGTCGTAAGTGTCATAAGAGCATCTGTCATAGCCCATTTTGGAAATAGGTGACCTCTTTGGGATGGGAGGTGTGTAGAAGTGTCAGGAACATTCTACAATGTTGACCAAGTGTCCTTAGGCATGGGTTTTGGTCCATGAAGCCAAGTTGGACGCCCATTCCAAGATAGGTCCCATATTGCCTTGTATTTCCTATATAAACAAATGCTTGGAGATGTAGTTTGTATCACAGTTTTACAGGTACTGTTATGGTGCCAGGTTGACTCTAGACATGAGTGTCAAAGACCATTGAAGCTTACATTGCAAGTGTATTGTAAATAACTTTCAGATTTTCTATTACATTGTGTGGGTTTGTGAGTGTGGGGTTTTTTACCCGATAACGGTTTTCCCCACCGTAAATCTTTGTCTCTCTTCTTCTGTTTTCTTTTCTGATTCTTGTGTATTGCTATAATAACTCTATTTAGATGTTGTATGTTGCTGTAGTGATAAGGAATAAATTGAATTTGTATAGCTCTCCCCTCATTAGATTAGTGTAGGAAGTGATTTCCGCACACCTAGCTTCCTTTCATTTGTAGGGTTTCCAAAGGGCAACTATAATTTGGAGTTGGACTCACAACATAACTAGTTTGATTTTTAACCCTCCTTCCTTTTGAACTAGGATCATCAGGTGCATAATCAGATTTATTTTCACTTTCAACTTCAACCTCAACCTCTCAAGGTTGACCCTCATCCTCACTCATGCTATGAGAACTCATAATGATACTGCAAGCAATGATAAATCTTTTTGTAAGTTTATGATTTAAAAATTAAAATTCAATTATTCAAACCACGCATAATGGAGGAGATTAAAACACAAGTATTTTCTTTTTGTTTTCTTATTTTAGGTCACACAATGCATAGAAGTAGAGGATACATAGATAGGAATCCTTGTTCTTAACCTTTGTCAAAAAAATATTTCACCTTTGTTTTTCTTACTTCAATTCGCACGAAGCTTCAATTCACATGAAGCACAAAAGCAAAGGATACACAAAAGTTAAAATCCTAATTTGGCTTTCAAATTTTATAATTGATTTATAATTTATTCAAAAATTTATTCATTAATTAAAAATTAAAAAACCTAAAAGATGTTGTCATAAATTGATAATTGTAAATACTTGGTCAAACAAGTATTTCAGTTTGTTTTTATTACTTTAGGTTGCACAAAACACAGAAGTAGAGGATATAAAAGACGAAATCCTAATTTGACTGCTAAATTGTAGATTTAAAATTGAAAACAAACTTACAAAGCTATAACCTACAAAGAAAAATACATTTGAAATTTAAGCATTTGATTTGAATAAAGCTTTAAAAATTAAGAATGCAAAATTGTCAATGAAACTAACATTGAAAATCCTAAATCTATTAATCTAAAGATTACAAAATGAATCACAAATAATTATAAGAAATGAATAATGATTCAAAGAACAAATGAAAATTAGAAATTCAAAGAATCAAATGTATAGGGCCTACCTTATCGCTCAAATGATGAACTTAAACAGTATTGAGTCTTCTTGGCTTCTATATCCTCTTCTTGATATCACTTTGCCTCTCTTAATGCTCTCACTCTTGCAAACTTCTCCCTCTTATCTTGTTGCCTCTACTTCCAGCTCTCTACTTCACTCAATGAAGTTTTTGTGTTATTTGGAATGAAACGGATATGGCTTTTTATAATCTTTTGGGAGGCCTTGGGGTGGGGGTGGAAGTGGGGCCCATTAGAAATTAGGGTTAGGGTAGAGGGCACATTAACCAAAATCTTTTTTAATTAAAAAAAACATAATTTATGTTGTTGATCAAAGTGGTAGATGTCTCCGCATTTCTTTTAGGTCGAGGGATGGTTGGACATCTCCTGGATGTCCCAGGGACATCCAAACATCTCCTAAACACCCTCTTTTTTTAGGGATGCCTAAAAATGTCCCCTCTCAAAGGGAGACATCCAGAGGATGGCAGGGGTTCTTAGTGGTGGTGGCATCTCCCTGGCATCCCACATTCCTATCCTAGAAATGTCATGTTTTTTTGTGGGGATGAGTCCCCATCGAACATGAAAGGTCTTAGATTGATACAAATACTACATGACAAAGAAGAAGAAGGAGAACTCAACAACAAGCAAAAATAGATGCATGAAACCACCATCTCAGTAGTAGAACCAATACCAGCTCCAATTGGACCCTATGAACTAATTTGAAACTTAAAGAAAATGTACACACACATCTTGTTCATCAACCTCCTCAAGAAATCTCCTTCATATTGCTTAGCGTTACTAAAAGAGATAGGGTTAAAGTAGCTGGATCAAGTCATGCTACCTCATGGTGAACAAGTCAATCATGTAGATTTCTATGTAAACCCACCAAATTCCAAACTGAAAGACCCAAGGTTTTTATTTTACTTAAAGCAGATGCCTTGTGAGGTAGAATTAACAAAAAAGGAGATCCCCTAGTGTACTTATAGGTGTGGATTTATGACACATGCATCAAAAGAATGCTAATGGATGATGGAGCAGTAGTGAATATAATTATTTTCTTTCTCTTAGAGAGGATGGGTTATGGACACAATAAAATCATTGCATCTTGAGACACATTAAGAAAATACAACAATTTGAAGGCCACCACAATAGGGAAAATCACACTTACAGTATCTTTAGGACTAAAAACTATCTCAATGACATTCTACATTATTGATAAAGACCCAGGGTATAATCTATTCCTTGGAAGACCCTGGATACATAGAATGAAAGATGTGCCATCCACTTTATTTCAAGAAGTTTGATTTTTGCACCTTGGGAAGGTATATGTTGCAAAATGGGATCCAAAGCCTTTCAGCATGATAATGTTGTTGGATTCCAGATAAACAACTGAGAGGGGGGGTGAATCAATTGTCCAAAACTTGCTTCTAATTTAAATATTTAAATCCTCTTTGTTATGTAATAGCATATCAATTAATCATTCATGAAAGTGTAAAGCATAAATACCAGAGCAGATACACATCAACACATGAGACATGAAGATTTTGATGTGGAAAACCCAGTCAGGGGAAAACCCATGGGGTGATTAACCTAAGGATTATTCTCTGTTAGAAGAATAAGAAAAATAGATGGCACATGCCAATTAGGGCTCACTACCCGAGCACACTGCTCACAAGAGGCACACTGCCTATAAGAGACACACTGTCTACAAAGTAACAAGTATTACAAACTTTAACTGGAGATTGACATCTTTACCATGCTTGGATCAATTCCATTTAAGCCCAAAAACTCCTGCTCTACCTTTCGCACTTCTCTTCGCTACACCACACTTATCCACTCCAAGACATACTACAAAATGAATTCACAAACCTTTATTTATACAAGGCATAGACTTAGGAACAATCATCTAAGTTGGCAAACACCTACAAGATCATTCGCAAGATGTGTAACACATCCGGTCGGCCAGTCTCAAGAAGAACACCAATACCCGATGGTAATTCTTCAAATGCAAACTACAACTTCAATGCAGACCACCAATAATAATTGTACATGATCCAAAGATCACCAAAACCTTTCTTGAGTCACCAAGAACATCCATACTTTATTAGCTTATTGGAATTCTTCTCTTCTTCATCGAGAACTTTAGGAACATAGTCTATCGCCACTGTCACACTGAAAAAGGTGCTTCTGGACCTCCAAACCATGAACAAATCTAGTTGTCACTTCACACAGACTTCTTCAACACTCTCTCCAATCCATAGAATTAGATAATGCAATTTCAAAGCTCACCGGACCAATCTGTGACACTCTGTCACCACTAAACATCTATCAGAACCAGTTCTACTAGAGCAAACATAACTTCTTCATGTCTTTATACGGACCTTTGAAATCTTGACTGTAGCATCTCAAGAGTCATATCTAAAAACCCTTTAAACCACATCCTCTGATCTTCATCGTATCTTGGCCTTTTACCTTAATGTCATCATTGTTCTTCACTATTCCTGATTGAAGGTAATTTTCTCAATATCCTCAGCACACAGCTCATCCAATCCTTCTCATTAATGTAGTATGAGTATGTTGACATCAATGACAACACTGGTTATACTCATACTTGCAACAATCTCCCCCTTTGTCATTGATGGCAACATATGATGTGAAAAACCATCAAGACAAGAACTTCTCCTTTCTGTCATAGCTCCCCCTATCAGCAACAACTCTTCACATGTCTTGTCTTTCTTTTACTACTCCCCCTTTGATCAACATCTTGTTTTTCACATGTCTTCTCTCCCCATTTGACATCAATGGCAAAGGGCTCATACTTGCAACTTTAACACATCGGAATCATACCAGCTGCTCCCCTTGAGTAGCAGCTCCCCATCACCAATCCAGATCACAAGATATGACTATGATATCCATCAGACTGATGCACATTAGTGCATCCTAGTTCATCACCGGAGGGGCAATGACTCCTAACTTCTCCTTGAGATACTCAAAAGAGTCCTTGGGAAGAGGTTTAGTAAAAATATCTGCAATCTGATCCTTGGAGGGCACATACTCCAATCTGACTTCATCCTTATTCACTTGTTCTCTCAGAAAGTGAAATTTGATAGATATGTGCTTGGTCTTAGAATGCAACACCGGATTCTTAGAAATATTTATTGCACTTGAATTATCACAGAAAATTATGATAGGCTCCTCATATTCAACTTTAATGTCTTTTAGCATCTACTTCATCCATAAGATTTGAGTGCAACTACCTGCTACTGCAATGTATTCTGCTTCAGTTGTAGACAAAGATATTGCCTCCTGTTTCTTGCTTAGCCAAGAAACCAATCTTTTTCCCAAAAAGAAAGCTTCACCACTGGTGCTCTTCCTGTCATCCACATCTCCTACCCAATTTGCATCTGTATATGCATGAAGAGAGAAATCATGATCTCTAGGGTACCATAGACCATACTCAACTGTCCCCTTTAGATATCTAAAAATCCTCTTGATTGCCATAACATGGGATTCTCTAGGATCAGCTTGGAATCTAGCAACAAGACCTATAGCCTGCATAATATCTAGTCTAGTTTGAGTGAGATACAACAGTCCTCCAATCATTGACCTATATTTTGTCTGATCCACCTTGGGAGAGTCATCATCTTTGTTCAACTTGCATCCGGTTGCCATGGGAGTATTCATTGGCTTTGAATCTTCGATCCCAAATTTCCTCAACAATTCTTTCACATATTTGGTTTGAGAAATGAAGATCCCTTTCTTTGTTTGAGTAATTTGCAGACCCAAGAAGAAATTTATTTCACCAAGCATGGACATCTCAAACTCACTTTTCATTTGATTTGAAAAAGTTTTACACATGCTATCTTTTCCTCCAAAGATGATATCATCAACAAATACTTCAACAATCAAGATGTTTTCATGATCAATTTTAAAATATAAGTTATTGTCAGTAGTACCTTTGCTAAAACCAATCTGCACAAGATGCTTATCCAACCTTTCATACCGAGCTCTTGGGGCTTGCTTCAATCCATATAGTGCTTTCTTCAATTTGAAGACCATATCACCATGATCAGACAATTGAAATCCATCCAGTTGTTCAATGTACACCTCTTCTTCTAAGTCAACATTCAAGAAAGCAAATTTGACATCCATCTGACACACTTTGAAATCTTTGAAGGCAGCAAATGCAAGAAATAGTCTGACTGCTTCAATTCTTTCCATTGGAGCAAAGGTTTCCTCAAAATCAATCCCTTCTATTTGAGAGTAGCCTTTGTAGACTAATCTGGCTTTATTTCTGATTACTTCACCAACTTCATTTAGTTTGTTCCGGAAGACCCATTTGGTTCCAATCACATTCTTGTTTCTAGGTCTAGGAACAAGATCCCAAGTGTGATTTTTCTCAATTTGCATCAACTCTTCCTCCATTTCTTTGGTCCAGTTTTTATCATTGCAGGCTTCATTTATTATCTTAGGTTCAATCTTTGAAATCAGACAATATTCATCTAAATTTTAAGCAATTCTCCTCCTTGTTTGTACCCCTTTGCTTTTGTCACCTATGATCTAATCTTTAGAGTGGTTTAGAGTTACACGCCTTGGAACTTTGGGAGTTTCTTGCACTATTGTTTCTTGATTAGGCTCATTCAGACAAACCTCTTCTTCCTGATTTATCGGATCAGTCTGAATCTGACTTTTAGAGGAGGATTAAGCTCCTTGAAGCAGAGAACCATTCTGATCATCTTCATCATATTCATAAAACCTTGAGGGCTTCTCAATTCCTTCATCAACCTTCACATTTGTACTTTCTATTATCTTTCTCAGTATCTTATTGTAACACCAGTATGCTTTGCTTTGAGTGGAGTAACCCAAGAAAATTCCTTCATCACTTCTAGCATCAAACTTTCCTAGATATTCATCTCTTTTAATGTAACATTTGCTACCAAATACTCTAAAATATCTCATAGTAGGAGTGATACCAAACCAAAGTTCATAAGGAGTCTTACCAGTATTGCTTCTGATTTGAACTCGATTGAGAGTATAGACTGTAGTACTGATAGCTTCTCTCCAAAACATCTAGGGAACATTTGCTTCCATCATCATTGTCCTGGATGCTTCCTGGATGGTCTGGTTCTTTCTCTCTACTACTCCATTCTGCTATGGAGTCCTAGGAGCAGATAACTATCTCTTTATACCATGCTTCTCACAAAAATCTATGAATTCGCCGGATGTGAATTCACCACCTCTATCAGACCTCAGACATTTTAGTTTCAGTCTGGTTTGATTTTCTACCATAGCTTTGAAGATTTTGAACTTCTCAAAAGCTTATGATTTCTCTTTCAGAAAGGTAACCCACATCATCTGGGAATGGTCATCAATCAGTAACATGAAATATCTATCACCTTGCATACTCTTGATTCTTGTTGGACCACATAGATCAGTATGAATTGATTCCAATAATCCGGTAGAGGACTGATCCTTGCTTTTGAATGAGACTCTGCTCTATTTACCAACCTGACATTCTTTGCACAAGCTATTTGTAGGTTTCACCAATTTTGGAAGATATCTTATAGCCTGAGTATTGCTTATCTTGATGATGTTATCAAAGTTTACATGACACATCCTTCTATGCCATAACCAACTCTGATCAACTTGAACAAACAAACAACTTTTATTAGAACCAACTAGATGGAAGATATTACCTTTTGTTTGAGTACCGGATGCAATCTCAGTTTTGGAGCTTTCAAAGATCCTGCATCTTCCATTTTTGAACCAGAGATCATAACCTTTGTCTACCAACTGTCCAACACCAAGAAGATTGTGCTTCAATCCTTCAACATACAGTACATTACCAGTTTTGCTCTTTCCATCAAAAGAAATAGTTCACCTACCTCTAATTCTCCCAATAGAATTATCACCAAATTTTACCATTCCTCCATCATACCTTTCCAAGTCTAGGAACTTGTTTTTGTCACCTGTCATATGGTGAGAGCATCCACTTTCAATAACCCAATCATCCTTTTCTTCAACTTGGGCAGCCAAAGCTCTTTCTACAACCTTATGATTGATAGCTTTAGAGGATATTGGATCATCTTCCTTGATGGCAATAAACACCCATTCATTTCTGGATTTGTTTCCTATTTCTTATTCATCATCTATTACTCCTTCATTATCATCTTCTTCATGAACATAATAACAGTTCTTTTGGAACCTTTGTCTATTAAAATTTGACCTTGCAGATCTTTCCGGACATCTTGAAGCAAAATGACCAATCTTATTGTAGTTGAAGCATTTAAAGGGTAATTTTCCTTCATACTTACCAGATCCTATTGGCAGTCTCTTTGCAATGAGGGCTTCAAGTTGAGCTGTTTCTACTTCTTCCTCTTCCATGTCTCTTCTTTCTTGATCATACCATGACAGCTTCATTGAAGAGTTTTCTCTTAGATCAAATCTTTGTTTGCCTTTCACAGAGGCACTGGCTTTGAATGCAGATTCAGTCTTGGGGGGATCATCTCCAAACTCGGTCATTTTAAATGCAGCCAGTTTGCCAGCCAATTGGTCTCTTGTGATAGCTATATGGGATCTGAATTCATCAATGGCAACAACCTTGATTTTGTAGACAGCAGAAGGGATCTGAGAATTTTTCCAACAATCTCATTTTCATCCAAAACTCCACCAGCATTCCTAATTCCACACACCAACTCATTTACTCTTGGCATAAAGGCAGTAATATTTTCATCATCTCTCATCTTCAGTCTTTCAAATTTCCCTTTGAGACTCTGCAGCCTTGTACTCTTAACATACTCATCTCCTTCATGCAGAAGTTCCAGTTTAACCCAGATCTCATAGGCAGTTGGTACTTCAATAATATTTGAGAGTTCTGAGTCAGTCAATGTGCTTAGAAGAGCCTCTTTGGTCCACAAATTGTTTTCAGCATCTGTGATTTCATTTAGAGTTGTCGGACCACCCTGTGGAGGTACATATGCTTTTGTGACCATGGATAAATACTCCTTTCCCATACACTCCAAGTGACATTTCATGCGACCTTTCCAAAGAGAGAAGTTGGTTCCATCAAACTTCGGACTATCCTTCTTGTATGACGACATCCTGGATCTCCTCAAGCGGTTAAGCTTCTTTTAGAGGAACTTGGCTCTGATACCAATTGTTGGATTCTAGATAGACAACTGAGAGGGGGGTGAATCAGCTGTCCAAAACTTGCTTCTAATTTAAATACCTAAATCCTCTTTGTTATGTAATAGCATATCAATTAATCATTCATGAAAGTATAAAGCATAAACACCAGAGCAGATACACATCAACACATGAGACACCAAGATTTTGATGTGGAAAACTCGGTCAAGGGAAAAACCACGGGGTGATTAACCCAAGGATTATTCTCTATTAGAAGAATAAGAAAAATAGATGGCACATGCCAATTAAGGCTCACTACCTGAGTACACTACTCACAAGAGGCACACTGCCTACAAGAGACACACTGTCTACAAAGTAACAAGTATTACAAACTTGAACTGGAGATTGACATCTTTACCATGCCTGGATCAGTTCCATTTAAGCCCAAAAACTCCTGCTTTGCATTTCGCATTTCTCTTCGCTACACCACACTTATCTGCTCCAAGACACACTACAAAATGAATTCACAAACCTTTATTTATACAAGGCACTGATCTAGGAACAATCATCTAAGTCAGCAAACACCTACAAGATCATTCGCAAGACGTGTAACACATCCGGTCGGCTAGTCTCAAGAAGAACACCAATACCCGATGGTAATTCTTCAAATACAAACTCCAACTTCAATGCGGACTACCAATAAGTATTGTACATGATCCAAAGATCACCAAAACCTTTCCTGAGTCACCAAGAACATCCTCACTTTATCAGCTTACTGGAATTCTTCTCTTCTTCATCCAAAACTTCAGGATCACAGTCTATCGCCACTTTCACACTGAAAAAGGTGCTTCCAAACCTCCAAACCATGAACAAATCTAGTTGTCACTTCACATGGACTTCTTCAACACTTTCTCCAATCTACAGAATTAGATAATGCAATTTCGGAGCTGACCGGACCAATTTGTGACTCTATCACCACTGAACATCTATCGGAACCGGTTCTACTAGAGCGAACATAACTTCTTCATATCTTTATGTGGACCTCTGAAATCTTGACTGGAGCATCCCAAGACTCATATCTGAAAACCCTTTAAACTGCATCCTCTGATCTTCATCTTATCTTGGCCTTTTACCTTAATGTCATCACTGTTCTTCACTGTTCCTGATTGAGGTTAATTTTCTCAATATCCTCAGCACACAGCTCATCCAATACTTCTCATTAATGCAGTATGAGTATGTTGACATCAATGACAACACTGGTTATCCTCATACTTGCAACAAATGTCTAATATAGTAAACAAGAAAATAGGCATCCCCATCGATTATGAACTTCTCATGAGTAAGATAATTTATGTTCCTAGTACTATGCCATAGTCGATATGTATCAAGAGGATAGAAATTTTGACCAAGATAGCAAATAACACAAAAATGAAAGCCTTAGAAAGTGAAACACCATTGAAACAAAAGGAGGTCATCCCTAAGGAAACAATAATGAAAATCATCGAATGGATAGAAAAGGATGGACCCCTTCAGTTTCCTTTAGAAATCCTAATGATTAATTTGTATCTGAGCTATAAACTCTTCCCTTGCATAGGAGAGAAACCTCACAAGACTGAAGGGCCAGTATTTGAAATGACAACACTAGATCTTAGAAATGTAGACCCGCACGCTTTCTCAGATCATGAAGAACATTTAGCAGAAAGTTACACTCCATTGAAACTACCAAGCAAGTCACATGTCCCTGAGACACAAGAAGATAGTGAATGTTATGAATCACTCACACCCTTGAAAGATTCGTAAGAACCAATGATGCCCATGGAGGAAGTAAATTTCATTCACAATGAATCAACCAATGTAGTAGAAAACCTCCTAAGGATGTTCATAGTTTCTCAACCCTAGGCATGACCTACTGCCTCTACTTTAGTGCAATCAAATGAGCTTGGTGAATGAGAAGCGCCCTTAGTATATGTCGAGATGGTTGAGAGACTCCCAGATGAAGATGAAGAATTTGAGGGAGAGTTTAACAAAGAATGGAAGATGTGAGTGACAGTGGGGACAAATGATCCTATAATCTTTGAGTTTCTAGGAAGTTAAGTGGGATATTTCATGGATTTGAGACCTGAGCCTAATGAAAAAATTAGTATAAGCTTTGTTCCTCTTGATGACCAAAGGGAACCTCAGACTCTCTTCGGGTTATTCAAGTTTCTCTAAAACATTCAAGATCGGCAGGAAGTAAATATTTATATGCAAGACCAATTTGATACACTTATGGAGTTATTGAGATGCGATAAAGTCTTGTATTGGACTCCCTTACAACAACAAGCCTTCCAAAATTTACTTCATCTTAGGTTACCAAGAGAGACCTTGGAATTGTGAGTGCTAGAGCGAAATGATTTTTTTAAGCCCTATAGAATAGGAGAGCTTGTTCTAAGAAGAGGTAGCACAAAGAACAAGAAATGAAGATGAAAAAGAAAATTTATAGAGGATTGGAAAGGTCCCTACATGGTTAAAGATTTTGGTAATGGTGATTATCTCTTGTGCACAATGGAAGGTGAGGAATTTGGCAAAATAGTCAATGCCTTTCATCTTAAGAAGTATTAGGTCTAAAAACAACAAAAAAAAAAAAACACAAATAGATAAATAAAATAAAATATTCCAAAAATATAAAAAAAAATTGCAAAAATCTTCAAAAAATAAAAAAATTGTTTATTGCATTTCAATATTGATCATGTCCATCTTGCATTTCATTCAATGACTTGCTCTTGTACTATGTTCATTTCAGTAAGGAGTCTAAGGTTGCCTAGTTGCAGAGGATCCTTTTAGGTTTTGAGATTCCCCTATTGTTGTTCTCAAAATCAGCTACGCTTGTTTTTGTAGACAACCCCCACGAAACTTGTCCGTTTCGTGAATCTACACTCTAATCTTGAAAATCGAGACAAAATTCCCTTGATCTCGTGCGAAGTCGTTTGACATTTTAGACTAGTTTATGACCTCCCTTTGAATTGTTTTCTCAATATGTGTGAAGCTTGTTCGTCATAAATCAGTAAAAAAGTCAACTTGGGTTATTTTTAGGAGTTAGTAAATTTTTTTAACTGTTCACATGCAGTGGCGGAATTTTTTGCCACGGCGGCATTTTTTGCCGCTCCTGTATATCTTTTTGTCTTGTTTTATCACGTGTAATGGCGGCAAAATTGGCTACTCTTACATGTTATTCCCAGTCTTGTGCATTGTCGGCGATTTTAGCCGCTTTCACATTTGTTGTCCTTCGTGCGAAGTCGGCCGAAACACCTGCTCCAATAAGATCTCCGGATCTTTTAACTGGAGTGACATTAATGGTCATTCATGCCAGGTATTAATGGTTTTGTTTTCAACCTTTTAAAAACCCATGGTCTCACCATTTCTTTTGTTTCAAAACATAAATCATTTAGCCTACTCGCTAATGCCATCTTCGACCACCAAATCGCATGCTTTCAAATTATAGTGGATTTTGTGTTGCAGATTAGCACTTACGGTTTTTTGCCGACATCACAGGTAGACCTTTCTTTTGAACACATTCCTCTTGCCAGAGATTTTTGTTTAAACGCCAATGTTGGTTTGGGTTTTGATTAGATAGATTTTTGTTAGGTTTTTATTCTTTTTGTTTTTTTTTTGTTTGCAATTTGTGTCTGGTGTATTTTTGCCCATAAACCATAGGTTGCTGTTAGGGTTTTTGTTTTGAGACGTCATGTTTTCACCATTTAAAACCTTCATCGTTCATACAACTTTTGAAGAGATGCATCAATGGCCAAATTCGCCACTTAGACCTTCCAAACTTAACTTCCGTTATGTGTAATGTTGGTGGATTTTTCCGCCCTTACACAGAAGACACTGACATACCCTATGCAGTGTCGGCATTTACCGCCGACCAAACACTGCAAAGACAAGTCACTCCCACATGCAGTGTTGGTAAAAATCACCGCTCCAGTATCTTCAACTAAGTTTTGATTCACATGCAAAAACGACCGATACACCCCCCCTAGCATTTGAAGTTAAAACTTCCTATAACATGCAGGAGCGGTCATTTTGACCGCTCAAGCATGTTAACCAATAAACTCCCACATGCTCGCACGGCATTTTCACCCGCCCTTACATTAAAACTGGCATGATCATTCCCCTGCCGGAGCGGCCGATACATCCGTTTGAGCATTTGTTGGTAACGAAACCCATTACATGCAGAAGCGGCTGATACCACCGCCCAAACACTTGAGATTTTCACTCATTACATGTAATAGCGGTAATATTAACCGCTCATGCATGTTAAACCAAAACTCTTAAAATACATGCAATGGCAGCCAAATCACCCGCTCAAGCACATTTTCTTGATTTTTCCCAACACTGGAAAATTCACCTTTCAAAATTGAAAGCCCGTTTTTGCCTTCGCCTTGATTTACGCACTCAAGCCCTTCAAACGCAAGCTTCCCTGTCCATGATCGTCAAAATGTAGTTGACCCAGTTTATCAAATTTTTCCCCTAACTACGAGATCATGGCCTTTTGCAGTTCTCAATCAGCGTTCATGGTGTTCAAGTTCACAGTTTTCTCCAGAGCTCATGTCAGAATCATCTCTATCAAAGTCTAGAGCCATGAAGTACAAGTACCAGGGTGTCTTTCAGGTAACGGCAATGCAGTCAAATGTTGATGAAATCAGAGACACAGAAATTAGGCACGTGGACTTGGCTGAGTTCGTAGATAGAACTAAACAAGCAAATCCCTCCAAGCATATGCAGAAAATTATTGACAGTAGTATTCATTTGGTTGCGTCATTTCCAGTCTGTGCACACAATCCTGAATTTGTTCTACAAGTGGCCAACCATTACAACAGGGACACTAGAGCTATGACAGACTCACAGGGAAACGTAATCATGAGATTGGATGGAGAATTCATGGACAAAATCTTCATGTGTCCACTAATTGAAAATGTCAGGCAGATTAATTTTGCTTAGGGTCAACAAGACTATGATAATGATGTGGAATCTGCTAGGAGGCATATAAACAGCAAATGGTTTAAGATTCCTAGGGGAAATTTGACCAGATGGCCAAAGGATCTTCATAGAAGTGATTTTGTGGAGGAAGTATGTGATTTGATTACTCTCTTGAGTCGCATCAGAGGACTCCCTTCTGCTTCCAAATTCCAGGACTGGATGTACACATACATCAAGGTGATTCTATCGGGCAATCAGAAGATATTTTGGGGTGAACAGATAAGTAATGCACTGCATGAGCAACTGATAAGGGTCAACACCACCTTCAAATTTTACATGACCTCTTATCTTGTCTATGTTGCTGCAAGCATGAGGAACTTTCCAGGTTTAACCCAAGTAGGAGATAGGAGATTGGTCCCAATGTATGAATATTACCCCCAAATCACTCTGAAGGGGTCAATTCATCATTTCAGAAGAGTCAATGATGCGTTCTTCTCAGTTTTCATGTGCCTGTGGGATGGTGAACTGGTTCAAAAAAGAGTTTCTGATGAAGCATGGCAAGTTGTAAATTCTTTTGGTTGCTTATTTTTCCAATTCACCACCTTCACATATCTTCAGGTAGGGTACTGTCCTGGTTACCGTTACATGCTGCCACGGTATCCTAGTAATCGCATTGTTCTTATGGAGCTTTGCAGACAGCTGATTGTGGTGCACAACAAACAAATGGAATTGAAGAAGTCAAGAATAAAGTTCCCCGTGGAAATTGGGAGGTACTCGGTTCAATCCGCCAACAAAGCAAAGAGGAAACATCCATTAGGGAAACATTCCAACGAATATTGGCAAACACCAACTTGTTGTTGGAAAGCAAGGGAATTAAGTTGAAAGAGTTCCTTACAGCATCTGAAGAAGAGATACAGGAGCAAACAGGTAAGAAGGTGGAAAACTGAACTAAAAACAGGAGTGACACCCCTTCTTCCTCCAAGATATGCAAACCAAAGATCAAATTTGTATCTAAAGGAGGGAAGAAGAAGGAAACCATAGAAGCTTCTGACGCCCCTAAGTTAGATGTTGAAGATACTAATGATGATCAGATGGAAATTGAAGATGTTGAGACTGAAGAACAAAATGTTCAAAAGTCTAAGACAAAGGTATCTGATGAAGCTGAACAAGGGGTAGATGAAGATATAGAGGTAGAATGGCTTGATGGTTCTCCTCAGACTCTTGTGAATGATCTTCCCTCTGAGACACAAGTTCTTACACCTCCTCCTCATGTTATGGTTTCCAACAGTTTGCCAGTGATGTCAAGTATTCCTCTTTCTCTAATTTTTGTTGTTTCTTCTGACAATACTCCTCAATCCATGAGGGCTAGTCTTGGAACTGTTTTTGATTCTTCTGGTTCCATTCCAAGCTTATCTTCCCCATCTTTTGATATTAGGGAGCAAACTATTTTAGAGAATCTTTTGGATGCTTCACAAAAGGTTGTTGATACAAGTGTTGTGTTTACCAACACAAGTCCAATTGTCACCATCACTGGTACAAACACGGAGCCGGCTAAGCAAGTAGAAGATCCCTCTCCAGCTGTTGACGCTTCTATACTTCCTCCATGGCTATCTGCCTATACTCCAAAGAGGAAGAAGCAAGCCATCTCACCTGACGAGATTGACATTGAAAAGCTATTGTCCGTGAAAGCAAAGAGCCAGAAAAGAAGCCTAAGACTATTTCTAGGCTGGTCACTGAAAAGGGGATCAGATATGCCGAAATTGCCAAACCTCCTGAAGATGCTACGGTTGATACTTTTGACATGAGTAATTATGTCATCTCAAGGGTTGAGCTTGGTAAAGTGACTCATGAGGGTGTCAAAGCAGATTTCCAAACCACTGCCAGTACTCTACTTGAAAAGTATGACGAAGTCAGGAAAGAGAAGGAGCAATACAAAGCAAAAGCAGAACAACTGGCTGCTGTCCTTCAGAAAATAGTAAAGTCATCAGAGATAGTAGAACCAATGGCAGTGACAGTGGAAGATCCCCTGATACAGAAGGTTGAAAATGCCCAAGCCAGAGGTAAGGTAGTGGGGGATGTAGTGGAGCGGTTGTTGGCTCAAGGACAAGTTCTGCTAAAAACTGCTGTGGAAAGGAAAGAGAAAATGGACAAAGCTAAAGCTGAGATGGATAATCTGGTAGATCTACTTTCACAAGAGCTGCAAGATCAAGAAGAGAGCCTAGAAGAGTCGATAGACATCAAGAAGATCAAGATAAAGAATCTGATTACCATTGGGGTCATCACCAATAGAGAATCATATCTTAAGACCAAGGAGACTCTAGCTCATCGTATTTTCACAATAAAGAGTCTACTTGAAGATCTGTGCCAAGCTCGAGAAGCCAGCGAAGATAGTGATGTCACACTCTTACATCGACTAGAAGAACTTCCTTGCACCTTGACAAAGGAAGATAATAGTTTTCTCACGACACAGGAAATGATAAGTTCTTTTGAAGAAATGGTACAGAAGAAATTTGAAGAGGAAGCTCGCTCAGTGCTCTCAATGGATAACCTGTATGATCAACATTTGACTCTGGAGAACCTGAAGGATAATTTGGACAAGCATGAAAAGGTGATAAAGGCGGTGAAGGATTCAATTCTCCGAGCTCGCACTATCTCTAAAAACACAGCAAAACTAGATGCATGCGAGATGTCAGTCGTCAAACTATGTACCAAAACATCCTGAGAAAAAAAGATGGAGGAAGCTAGTGCCTTAGCTTATTTTTCCTGAACGATATGTAAATTGAATTTTGTTTTGGACACCTACATGTGTAATTTTCCAAAATATAATTACATGTGAAACAAGAGAAGTCCTAAGTCAAATAGGACTCTCTTGTTGAATAAGTCAAAGTAATTGTAGATTTCTTAATTTTTCTCAAGGCTTTTCCCTATAAATAAAGGGGGCCTCTTTTGTAAATATTATCTTTTTTCTATTGCAAGAATACTCTGGCGAATTGAAAAGCAAATCAAGACTTTGTGCTTTTTGTGAAAATCAATATTCAAATATTTATCAATACAAGAAAGCAAGTTCAATTCCAATCTTTGTCTTGGGATTATTTGTGTTGTGATAGTATTGTTCTTATGTCTTGCTATCATAATCTTCTTTGGTAATAATTGAAGTGTGGAGTTTGTTGCAAGTGATTGAAGAGCATTTTTAATTTGATTCTGATAGACTTTGTGTTATCAAATCATTTGTAAGGATTATGTTCATGTTTGTGAGAATACAATAGTTTGGAGACTTTGTGCTGCAAGTTGTTATATTCAATTTACTTTTATCATCTTGAAGGGGAGTGAAGACTTTGTGCTGCATTCAACTTCAAATAGTTCTATTTGCAATTAATAAGTGAGGTAACAGAAAACTTTGTGTTTCTGTGATTTTGTGATAATTTTAAGTCATTTATCAAGAGTTTGAAGTATTAACATCTATTCTGAAAAAAGAGAATGAGATGAGATGGAAACACCACCAACATATTTTTTAGTGTACATAAATTTCATAAGTTATTTGGTTTGCAAAAATCAAGTAATTAGAGGGAAACTCCCCTTGCTGAGAGGAGAGACTTTGTCTCATCATAGCTGTGGCTGATATACCCATTTTGCCATTAGCAAGTTAGCGACAAAACATTCACCCAATAGTTTTTTTGGTGACTCTACTGTGGATCGAATGCACAACTTGAAGCCTCACTCTCCAAGTTGAAGCATTTTCAGTTCTTTTCCATTTTTCTTGCAATCTTGTGTTTAGCATACTACATTCTGGCAGATTTCTAGTACACCAGAAGCAAGAGGGCTCAGGGTATTATTGATCCTGCATTTGAATTGATGCAGCAAAATAATTTTGGATTTTTAACTCCGCGACCTCGTCTTCAGCGCACCAGGAGTTTTCCC
Organism: Cunninghamia lanceolata; assembly: GCA_027924645.1. Lineage (NCBI taxonomy): Eukaryota > Viridiplantae > Streptophyta > Pinopsida > Cupressales > Cupressaceae > Cunninghamia > Cunninghamia lanceolata. The sequence continues at coordinate 4,155,653 of BSBN01000098.1, read as the reverse complement.
CTTACAAACACCAGGTCTCCAATACCAGGTGAAGTTTCTAGTGCTAACAGAGTTTTTTCGGTTCATATGACACCAAGGTTTGTTATACCACCTTTCGATTAGCGCGTCATGGCAGCCCAAGGCCCTTGGGGTAATACTTTTGGTCCTCTGAATTTGACCCCACCCTTGCAGGAACTACCTCGTAGTTCAAGAAAGAATTTCCCCAAATTCTATGGTGACAGGAAAGTTCATCCTGATGAGCACATTGCGGCTTTCTGTATAGCCTATGGTGTGATAGGTATCAAGCACAAAGATGTCGTTGTACGACTCTTTTTAGAAACACTACAAGGTGCTGCTGCAGACTGGTTTTACCAGCTCCAAGCTCAGACCATAACGAACTGGAATACTCTCAAAGCAAAGTTCAAAGCCAGGTTTAAACCTATGGAGGATGCACATGCATTGTTGGTGCAGCTGACACAAATGACAAAGGAACCTCACGAACCTATGCGAGATTGCATCGCTAAGTTCAACAAGTTGAGAAACAGGATTCCCACCACTACTGAGCCAACAGCGAAGAATCTTAAGTGTTTCTTTATCAATACACAACTTCCTGAGGTGAGTTTTCTTTTGAGATGAGCTGCTCCTACCAATCTTGCTACAGCTTAGATTCTGGCAACTGAAGTAGAAGATGATCTTATTCTTGTGGGTAAGATAAGAAGGGATACTAATAGAAATAAAAGCTCCTCTTCTACTGAGAATCCTTCCACAAGCACCATGGATCCAATGGTACAAAAGCTAGCAAATGAATTGCTAGCTCTAAAGAGACAAATGTCTGAAGGTATGTCTACTCCTTCTTCTTACCGAGATATACCAAGGAGGACATTACCAAACAATTCATATCAAGGCAATGCTGCTAGGAATCAAGGACAACACAACCGTCTTCCACCTACACAAGGGAAGCTTGCCATTGAAGCAGTGCCAGTTAACTCTGCTGTTGGCTATTATGAAGCAGAAAATGAACTTTCTTTCCAACCTAAGTTGGACTATGAAAATGGTGCTAATCTCTTCACAGAAGGAGAAGAAGAGTTAGCTGGCGACTCTATCATTAGCTTTCTGAATTATCAGGATGAAGCTGAAAAGGGAGAAGTGAGTGAAGGAGCATATGCTGTTTTCACTAGGTCTCAAAATCAGTCAGCTCTTCAAGCTAATAAAGGGAAGGTGAGAGAAGAATCCCAACCGGTGATTTCGATCGCTAAACAGGGGACTCCGCTACCTTTCCAATCAAAAGACCTGGTGGTCAATAAACAAGTAAGTGCTTCTAATGAATTTGTGCCTTCCACTTCTACTCCTCAGACTAGTGCCATCTCTACCAAAAATTAGAATGATGGTTTTTCTTCCTCCATATCTAATTCTTTTCAGCAGTTTGATATAATAGATCATGCTAGGAGAACTAAGATACAAATGTCTGAAGTTGAGTATTTATAGGCTAATATTAAACAATTTGATAGATTAGCCAAATATGTCAAAAATAAGGTTGTCCCTGCAGGACAAGAGTTTTCAAAAGCTTCTCATGACTCCTCCAAAAGTAAGCCCACCCAAAATAACCTTGTCACTACTCCCCCTGAAGCCTCTAGAAAAATTGAACCTTTCTATGTTTCCCTATTAGTAAATGGTCAGAAATTGAGCAATTACGTAATAGATTCTGGAGCCTCTGACAATGTTATGCCTGCTAAGGTAGCAAACGCCCTTGGCCTCACCTTAACCAAATCTTTTGGGAGGTGTTTCTCTATGGAGAATAAGCAAGTTCCACTCTTGGGTCAAATCAAAGATGCCCAATTTGTATTTGCAGCTTTTCCAGATAAGAGAATCAAGATGACAGTCCTAGTAGTTAATGTTCTAGCCTCATACGGCGTTCTTCTTGGGCATAATTTCTGCAAAGATGTAGGTGGGGAGTTGAACATGGATTTGTCTGAAGCAAGGATACCTGTTAAAGGTGTCATGCAGAAGTTACTTCCTAAGAAGGAGGCAAAATACATTGTTACTCAAACATCAAATCCCAAAGCTCAAATTTTGTTTGAGTCCTCGGGAATGGGTAACTATTTTCTGTCCACCAAAGATTGTTCTAGTTCATCATATGAGAGTATGCCAGGTGATAGCTCTGATATGTCAGATGGAGACTCAGAAGAGTTTTCAGATGAAAGTTCAGGTGAGGGTATATTAATGCCAGATTCTTCCCTCATTGATGAAGAGGAATCTCCTGACCAAAGAAAGCCCCAGAAACCAAATTCTGATGAAGTCTCGATTTTAGAGTTTGATGGTAGCTGTTCTTCTACTGGTTCTGGAGCCGGAGTGGTTTTGATATCACCACAAGGTGATATCTTACCTTTTTCATATAAGTTGCAATTTGATAATACCAATAACACTGCCGAATATGAGTCTTTGTTGCTCGGATTGGAAGCTGCTCGTGCTAGGGGTGTTAAAATCCTTCATGCTCAAGGGGATGTCGAATTGGTGGTTTGTCAAGTAAGGAATTTGTACCAAAGCAAAAATGAAAGACTGAGACACTATTGCAATTGCGTATGGGATTGCATTGAATGTTTTGATGCTTTCAACATTTCTGCAGTACCAAGAGAGTTCAATGATCGTGTAGATTCATTGGCTGTTTCTGGCACTCTCATGGTGCCACACAAGGATTTCAAAGGAAACAACTACACTATTGAGCTGGTCTTTCGACCAAGTGTACCGGATAACGCTGACCATTGGCAAGTGTTCAATGGTGATAACCAAATCATCGCTTTCCTTGAAAAAATGGATAGCTTTGATGAGCTTTACTTTGAAGGAAGTGAATCACCACCGCGTGAATATGTTTCAGAGATAGATTCACAAACTAGTGAAGAATTTATACAATTAAAAGGAAATAAAATCCCAAAAGGTTTGGTTTCCCTTGAAAAATTGTTTGATAAACATGACAGGTATATCAAGCAGCGGCAACAATAGGATTCAATTTCCTCTATGGAATTTGAGCAGGTCAATTTGGGTTCGGAAGTAGATCCTAAGATGGTCAACATTGGAAAATGTTGCACTGCTGATGAAAAATTCAAATTCATTACCCTCCTTCGCCATTACATTGATGTTTTGGCTTACTCCTATGATGATATGAAGTCTATCAGGCCTAAGGAGGTTCAACACGAAATTCCCCTCAAAGCTGGATCATTGCCTCATAAGCAGAAGCAGAGGCAATACAATCCTAAGATTTCAGGTATGATCCTTTCTAAAATTCAGAAGATGCTGAACGCAAGGATAATTTTTCCAATTCATCATTCCACATGGATCGCGAACATAGTACCTGTAAGGAAGAAGAACAGAGAAATCCATATTTGTGTTGATTTCAGGAATCTCAACCAGTCTTCCTTGAAAGATAACTACCCTTTGCCCATCATGGATCAAGTATTGCAAACAGTTACTGGTTCATAAATGTTGTCTATGTTAGATGGTTTTTCAAAGTATAACCAAGTGGAGGTTAATGAAGTTGATTAGTTCAAAACCGCCTTCACCACACCATGGGGCACATTTGCATATCGCAGAATGCCTTTTGGTCTGATCAATGCTGGCGCCACATTTCAGAGAGTGATGGATCTTACTTTCAGAGATGAGATGAGGAAGTTCATCGTGGTGTATCTTGATGATTTGACGGTTTTCTCCAAAAATTGTCATGATCATGCGCATCATTTACGACAAGTGCTAGAGTGCTGTCGGTAAAATGGTATTTCCCTCAATCCCAAGAAGTTAGTTTTTGGGGTGACAGAAGTTAAGATTCTCAGACACATTGTATCCCGGGAAGGTACTAAGATTGACTCAAAAAGAGTTAGATCTATTCAAATTCTTACTCTGCCTGCAAGTAAGACTGATGTTCATTCTTTCTTTGGAAAGGTGAATTTTCTATGAAGGTTCATTCTTGAGTTTACAGAAAAAACCCGTCACATTGTTAATATGATGAAGGGTAAAGCAACTTTCTGTTGGACTGCAGAAGGCAAGGAAGCGTTCGAGGATATCAAGAGAGCTATTGCTCATGCACCAGTTCTTGTTTGTCCCGAATACACTAAAGATTTCGTAGTCTATAGCTATGCCTCAGAACACACGCTTTCAGCTATTCTGGTTCAGCAGAATGAAGAAGGCGTTGAATCCCCCATATCGTTAATGAGTTGTCCTCTCAAAGCTCATGAATTGAAGTATTCGAATATGGAGAAACATGCCTATGTCGTGGTCAAAGCGGTGAACCATTTCAAGTTCTATATTCTAAACTCACACACTGTTGTCATGGTGCCTGATACAACAGTCAAATCTATCCTAACTGAACAGGAGTTTGGAACAAAGAGAGGTAATTGGATTGCTAAGATCCATGAATTTGATCTAGATATCAAGCCTACCAAGCTTGTGCATGGTAAAGGTTTGTGTCAGTTGATCGCAGATAACGTTCCAAAAGAGACAGAGGACGAGGAAGATGCAGTTGTGGATACACCAATTGTTCTTTTTGTTACTACAACTGACGAGTGGTATTCTAATATCGTTCATTTCCCTACATATGGTGAGTGTCCTTCTCACTTGTCTTATAAGGAAAAGAGAACTGTCAAGTTAAAAGCTGCTAACTACGTCCTTTGGGACAATGGTTTGTACAAAAGAAATCTTGATGGTGTATTTCTCTGTTGCATGGATAAAGCGCAACAAAGTAGACTTTTGGAGTCTTTCCACAATCTGGCCTGTGGATGACATTTTTCAGCACCTGTAACGGCTCACAAGATTCTACGAGCTAGATACTATTGGCCCACACTATTCCAAGACATGTACAATTGGGTACGTAGGTGTGAGTTATGCCAACAGTTTGTTGGGAAACTGAAGTTGGCAGCCTTACCTCTAAAACTAGTGGTGATTGAGGAGCCTATTCAGCAATGGGGTATTGACTTCATTGGCACTGTGAATGCATCATCAAGTGCAGTACATAACTATGTTCTCACCGCAACAGACTATTTTACTAAATGGGTGGAAGCTATACCAGTCAAGCATGCTACTTCTGAGGTGGTATGCAGTTTTCTTAAGGAGAACATTATTTCCAGGTTTGGAGTTCCAAACAAGATTGTAGCAAACAATGCTACTTGTTCTTCCACTCATGAGATTACTGAGTTTTGCTACAACCATGGGATCATTCTTTCCCATTCTTCAGACTATTATCCACAAGGGAATGGTCAAGCAGAATCAAGCAATAAGAATCTAGTCACTATCATCAGGAAACTGGTAGATGAGAATCAGAGAACTTGGCATAAGGCATTGTTTGATGCTTTATGGGTAGATAGAATTACACCCAAAAGGGCGATAGGCATGTCACCATTTTAGCTTCTATATGGTCTGAATGCAGAGATACCAATTACTTTGGAATTGCCAGCATTGAAGTTGGTAAAGGCATTGGAAGATAGAACTTTTGATAGTTCTATTGATAAAAGGATCATGTATCTGACTGAACTTGAAGAGCAACGCACTATGGTGGTGGACCATATTGCTGAGCACCAAAATCAAGTAAAGAAACTCTTCGACAAGAAGGCAAAGGCTCGTGAGTTTTAGATTGGAGATCAAGTCTTGTTGTGGGACAAGAGGAGAGAACCAAAGGGAATGCACGGAAAATTTGATTCCTTATGGAGAGGTCCATTCACCATTCATCAATTCTGTGGTGGAAATAGTTTCTCACTAGAGTATCAGGATGGGACACCATTATCGTTGCCTCACAGTGGACAACATCTGAAGCACTTCAATCTCTGAAGTATCAGATAAGTTAAATTGTACATTTGTATAGTTTTGCATTTTTATTTTGGTGTTTTCATTTAGTCTTTTGTGTCTTTTTCTTTTAAGCTTGACTCTATAGCCCAATGGCATGGATGAAGGCACTTAGAGACTGGATTCTACTCCCTTCGATCATTTCAAAGTTTGATCGAAGGAAGTTCCCCAGTTAGAGCCAGCTGTTGTTCTCAAAATCAGCTACGCTTGTTTTTGTAGACAACCCTAAGCTCAAAAATCGAGACAAAATTTCCTTGATCTCATGCAAAGTCGTTTGACGTTTTAGACTAGTTTATGACCTCCCTTTGAATCATTTTCTCGATATACGTGAAGCTTGTTCAAGTCATAAATCAGTAAAAAAGTCAACTTGGGTTATTTTTAGGAGTTAGTATAATATTTTTAACTGTTCACATGCGGTGGCGGCATTTTTTGCCGCTCCTGCATATCTTTTTGTCTTGTTTTATCACGTGTAATGGCGGCAAAAATTGGCCACTCTTACATGTTATTCCCAGTCTTGTGCATTGTCAGTGATTTTAGCCGCTTTGACATTTGTTGTCCTTCGTGCGAAGTCGGCCGAAACACCCACTCCAATAAGATCTCTGGATCTTTTAACTGGAGTGACATTAATGGTCATTCATGCCAGGTATTAATGGTTTTATTTTCAACCTTTTAAAAACCTGTGGTCTCGCCATTTCTTTTGTTTCAAAACATAAATCATTTAGCCTACTCACTAATGCCATCTTCAACCACCAAATCACGTGCTTTCCAATTATAGTGGATTTCATGTTGCAAATTGGTGCTTAGGGTTTTTTGCCGACATCACAGGTAGACCTTTCTTTCGAACACATTACTCTTGCCAGAGATTTTTGTTTAAATGCAAATGTTGGTTTGGGTTTTGATTAGATAGATTTTTGTTAGGTTTTTATTCTTTTTGTTTTTGTTATGTTTGCAATTTGTGTCTAGTGTGTTTCTGCCCGTACACCATAGGTTGCCATTAGGGTTTTTGTTTTGAGATGTCATGTTTTCACCATTTAAAACCTTCATTATTGATACAACTTTTGAAGAGATGCATCAATGGCCAAATTCGCCACTTAGACCTTCCAAAGTTAACTTCTGTTATGTGTAATGTCGGCAGATTTTTCCGCCCTTACACAGAAGACACTGAAATACCCTATGCAGTGTCGGTGTTTATCGCCAACCGAACATTGCAAAGACAAGTCACTCCCACATGCAGTGTCGGTGAAAATCACCACTCCAGTATCTTCAACTAAGTTTTGATTCACATGCAGAAATGACTGATACACCCACCCTAGCATTTGAAGTTAAAACTCCCTATAACATGCAGGAGCAGTCATTTTGATCGCTTGAGCATGTTAACCAATAAACTCCCACATGCTCGCATGGCATTTTCACCCGCCCTTACATTAAAACTCGCATGTTCATTCCCCTACCGGAGTGGCCGATACACCCGTCTAAGCATTTGTTGGTAACGAAACCCATTACATGCAGAAGCGGCCGATTCCACCACCCAAACACTTGAGATTTTCACTCATTACATGTAATAGCGGTAATATTAACCGCTCGTGTATGTTGAACCAAAACTCTCAAAATACATGCAATGGCAGCCAAATCACCCGCTCAAGCACATTTTCCTGATTTGACCCAACACTGGAAAATTCACCTTTCAAAACTGAAAGCCCGTTTTCACCTTCGCCTTGATTTGCACACTCAAGCCCTTCAAATGCATGCTTCCCTGTCCATGATCATCAAAATGCAGTTGATCCAGTTTATCCAATTTTTCCCCTAACTGCGAGATCATGGCCTTTTGCAGTTTTCAATCAGCGTTTGTGGTGTTCAAGTTCACAGTTTTCTTCAGAGCTCATGTTAGAATCATCTCCGTCAAAGTCCAAAGCCATGAAGTACAAGTACCAGGGTGTCTTTCTGGTAATGGCAGTGCAGTCAAACATTGATGAAATCAGAGACACAGAAATTGGGCACGTGGACTTGGCTGAGTTCGTATATAGAACTAAACGAGAAAATCCCTCCAAGCATATGCAGAAAATCATTGACAGTAGTATTCATTTGGTTGCGTCATTTCCAGTCAGTGCACACAATCCTGAATTTGTTCTACAAGTGGCCAACCATTACAACAGGGACACTAGAGCTATGATGGACTCACAAGGAAACATAATCATGAGATTGGATGCAGAATTCATGGACAAAATCTTCATGTGTCCACCAATTGAAAACGTCAGGCAGATTGATTTTGCTAAGGGTCAACAAGACTATGATAATGACATGGAATCTACTAGGAGGCATATAAACAGCAAATGGTTTAAGATTCCTAGGGGAAATTTGACCAGATGGCCAAAGGATCTTCACAGGAGTGATTTTGTGGAGGAAGTATGTGATTTGATTACTCTCTTGAGTCGCATCAGAGGACTCCCTTCTGCTTCTAAATTCTAGAACTAGATGTACACATACATCAAGGTGATTCTACGGGGCAATCAGAAGATATTTTGGGGTGAACAGATAAGTAATGCACTGCACAAGCAACTGATAAGGGTCAACACCACCTTCAAATTTTACATGACCTCTTATCTTGTCTATGTTGCTGCAAGCATGAGGAACTTTCCAGGTTTAACCTAAGTAGGAGACAGGAGATTGGCCCCAGTGTATGAATATTACCCCCAAATCACTCTGAAGGGGTCAATTGATCATTTCAGAAGAGTCAATGATGCATTCTTCTCAATTTTCATGTGCTTGTGGGATGGTGAACTGGATCAAAAAAGAGTTTCTGATGAAGCATGGCAAGTTGTAAATTCTTTTGGTTGCTTGTTTTTACAATTCACCACCTTCACATATCTTCAGGTACGGTACTATCCTGGTTACCCTTACATGCTACCACGGTATCCTAGTGATCGCATTGTTCTTATGGAGCTTTGCAGACAACTGATTGTGGTGTACAATAAACAAATGGAATTGAAGAAGTCAGGAATAAAGTTCCCCATGGAAATTGGGAGGTACTCGGTTCAATCCACCAACAAAGCAAAGATAATTGACTCTGAGTTGCAGTTGGTCACCATGAAGACCTACAAGAAAAGAAATCATTTTGACTTCAGAAGGGTTCAAGATAAAATCAAGAGGAAGTTGACTTTTCATATACCAATGGTCGAAGATATATGGGCGGATCTCAAGACTCAAAATTAGATCAGAAAATTGGATTTCTACTGGCTTCACCTAAGTCAAACTAAGGAACTAGGACTCGCTGATATTCCAGATGGAATGGAGGATGATGGAGATGTCCTAGATCACAAATATGAGGCAGAAAATGTTGAGGCTTCACCTCTCCCAGAGGTGAAATGGTCAGTCAAAGAGGAAACATCCATCAGGAAAAGATTCCAACCAATATTGGCATACACCAACTTGTGGTTGGAAAGCAAGGGAATTAAGTTGAAAGAGTTCCTTACAGTGTCTGAAGAAGAGATACAGGAGCAAATAGGTAAGAAGGTGGAAAACTAAACTAAAAATAGGAGTAACACCCCTTCTTCCTCCAAGATACGAAAACCAAAGATCAAATTTGTATCTAAAGGAGGGAAGAAGAAGGAAACCACAGAAGCTTCTGACGCCCCTAAGACAGATGTTGAAGATACTAATGATGATCAGATGGTCAGGCTTCTCCCAGAGGTGAAATGGTCAGTCAAAGAGGAAACATCCATCAAGAAAAGATACTGAAGAACAAAATGTTCAAAAGTCTAAGACAAAGGTATCTAATGAAGTTGAACAAGGGGTAGATGAAGATATAGAGGTAGAACGGCTTGATGGTTCTCCTTAGACTCCTGTGAAAGATCTTCCCTCCGAGACACAAGTTCATACACCTCCTCCTCATGTTCTGGTTTCCAACAGTTTGCCAGTGATGTCAAGTGTTCCTCTTTCTCTAGTTTTTGTAGTTTCTTCTGACAATACTCCTCAATCCATGAGGGCTAGTCTTGGAACTATTTTTGATTCTTCTGGTTCCATTCCAAGCTTATCTTCCCCATCTTTTGATATTGGGGAGCAAACTATTTTAGAGAATCTTCTGGATGCTTCACAAAAGGTTGTTGATACAGGTGTTGTGTTTACCAACACAAGTCCAATTGTCACCATCACTTGTACAAACATGGAGCCGGCTAAGCAAGTAGAAGATCCCTCTCCAGTTGTTGATGCTTCTATAGTTCCTCCATGGCTATCTGCCTATACTCCAAAGAGGAAGAAGCAAGCCATCTCACCTGACGAGATTGATATTGAAAAGTTGTTGCCCGTGAAAGCAAAGAGCCAGAAAAAGAAGCCTAAGACTGTTTCTAGGCTAGTCACTGAAAAGGGGATCAGATATGCTGAAATTGCCAAACCTCCTAAAGATGCTACGGTTGATACTTTTGACATGAGTAATTATGTCATCTCAAGGGTTGAGCTTGGTAAAGTGACTCATGAGGGTGTCAAAGCAGATTTCCAAACCACTGCCAGTACTCTACTTGAAAAGTATGATGAAGTCAGGAAGGAGAAGGAGCAATACAAAGCAAAAGCAGAACAACTGGCTGCTGTCCTTCACAAAATAGTAAAGTCATTAGAGATAGTAGAACCAATGGCAGTGATAGTGGAAGATCCCCTGATACAGAAGGTTGAAAAAGCCCAAGATAGAGGTAAGGTAGTGGGGGATGTAGTGGAGCGGTTGTTGGCTCAAGGACGAGTTCTGCTAAAAACTGCTATGGAAAGGAAAGAGAAAATGGACAAAGCTAAAGCTGAGCTGGATAATCTGGTAGATCTACTTTCACAAGAGCTACAAGATCAAGAAGAAAGCCTAGAAGAGTCGATAGACATGAAGAAGATCAAGATAAAGAATCTGATTACCATTGGGGTCATCACCAACAGAGAATCATATCTTAAGACCAAGGAGACTCTAGCTCATCGTATTTTCACAATAAAGAGTCTACTTGAAGATCTATGCCAAGCTCGAGAAGCAAGCGAAGATAGTGATGTCACACTCTTACATCGACTAGAAGAACTTCCTTGCACCTTGACAAAGGAAGATCATAGTTTTCTCACGGCACAGGAAATGATAAGTTCTTTTGAAGAAATGGTACAGAAGAAATTTGAAGAGGAAGCTCCCTCAGTGCTCTCAATGGATAACCTATATGATCAACATTCGACTCTGAAGAACCTGAAGGATAATTTGCACAAGCATGAAAAGGCGATAAAGGCGGTGAAGGATTCAATTCTCCGAGCTCGCACTATCTCTGAAAACATAGCAAAACTAGATGCATGCGAGATGTCAATCGTTCAAACTATGTACCAGAACATCCTAAGAAAAAAAGATGGAGGAAGCCAGTGCCTTAGCTTATTTTTCCTAAATGATATGTAAATTGAATTTTGTTTTGGACACCTACATGTGTAATTTTCCAAAATGTAATTACATGTGAAACAAGAGAAGTCCTAAGTGAAATAGGACTCTCTTGTTGAATAAGTCAAAGTATTTGTAGATTTCCTAATTTTTCTCAAGGCTTTTCCCTATAAATAAAGGGGGCCTCTTTTGTAAATATTATCTTTTGTCTATTGCAAGAATACTCTGGCGAATTGAAAAGCAAATCAAGACTTTGTGCTTTTTGTGAAAATCAATATTCAAATATTTATCAATATAAGAAAGCAAGTTCAATTCCAATCTTTGTCTTGGGATTATTTGTGTTGTGATAGTATTGTTTTTATGTCTTGCTATCATAATCTTCTTTGGTAATAATTGAAGTGTGGAGTTTGTTTCAAGTGATTGAAGAGCACTTTTAATTTGATTTTGATAGACTTTGTGTTATCAAATCATTTGTAAGGATTATGTTCATGTTTGTGAGAATACAATAGTTTGGAGACTTTGTGTTGCAAGTTGTTATATTCGATTTACTTTTATCATCTTGAAGGGGAGTGAAGACTTTGTACTGCATTCAACTTCAAATAGTTCTATTTGCAATTAGTAAGTGAGGTAACAGAAAACTTTGTGTTTCTGTGATTTTGTGATAATTTTAAGTCATTTATCAAGAGTTTGAAGTATTAACATCTATTCTGAAAAAAGAGAATGAGATGAGATGGAAACACCACCAACATAGTTTTTAGTGTACCTAAATTTCATAAGTTATTTGGTTTACAAAAGTCAAGTAATTAGAGGGAACCTCCCCTTGCTGAGAGGAGAGACTTTGTCTCATCATAGTTGTGGCTAATATACCCATTTTGCCTTTAGCGAGTTAACGACAAAATATTCACCCAACATTTTTTTTGGTGACTCTACTATGGATCGAACGTGCAACTTGAAGCCTCACACTCCAAGTTGAAGTATTTTCAGTTCTTTTCCATTTATCTTGCAATCTTGTGTTTAGCATACTACATTCTGGTAGATTTCTAGTACACCAGAAGCAAGAGGGCTCAGGGTATTATTGATCCTGCATTTGAATTGATGCAGCAGAATAATTTTGGATTTTTAACTCCACGACCTCGTCTTCAGTGCACCAGGAGTTTTCCCCTTACAAACACCAGGTCTCCAATACCAGGTGAAGTTTCTAGTGCTAACAGAGTTTTGTCAGTTCATACGACACCAAGGTTTGTTATACCACCTTTCAATCAGCGCGTCATGGCATACTAAGGCCCTTGGGGTAATACTTTTGGTCCTTTGAATTTGACCCCACCCTTGTAGGAACTACCTCGTAGTTCAAGAAAGAATTTCCCCAAATTCTATGGTGATGAGAAAGTTCATCCTGATGAGCACATTGCAGCTTTTTGTATAGCCTGTGGTGTGATAGGTGTCGAGCACGAAGATGTCGCTATGCGACTCTTTGTAGAAACACTACAAGGTGCTGCAGTGGACTGGTTTTACCACCTCCAAGCTTAGACCATAACGAATTCGAATACTCTCAAAGCCAAGTTCAAAGCCAAGTTTAAACCTATGGAGGATGCACATGCATTGTTGGTGCAACTAACACAAATGAAAAAGGAAACTCACGAACCTATGCAAGATTTCATCGCTAAGTTCAACAAGTTGAGAAACAGGATTCCCACCATTGCTAAGCCAATAGTGGACAATCTTAAGTGTTTTTTTATCAATACACAACTTCCTGAGGTGAGTTTTCTTTTGAGACAAGCTGCTCCTACCAATCTTGCTGCAGCTCAGATTCTGGCAACTGAAGTAGAAGATGATCTTATTCTTGTGGGTAAGATAAGAAGGGATACTAATAGAAATAAAAGCTCCTCTTCTACTGAGAATCCTTCCACAAGCACCACGGATCCAATGGTGCAAAAGCTAGCAAATGAATTGCTAGCTCTAAAGAGACAAATGTCTCAAGGTATGTCTGCTCCTTCTTACCGAGATATACCAAGGAGGACATTACCAAACAATTCATATCAAGGCAACTCTGCTAGGAATCAAGGACAACACAACCGTCTTTCGCCTACATAGGGGAAGCTTGCCATTGAAGCAGCGCCGGTCAACTCTGCTGTTGGCTATTATGAAGCAGAAAATGAACTTTCTTTCCAACCTGAGTTGGACTATGAAAATGGTGCTAATCTCTTCACAGAAGGAGAAGAAGAGTTAGCTGGTGACTCTATCATTAGCTTTCTAAATTATCAGGATGAAGCTGAAAAGGGAGAAGTGAGTGAAGGAGCATATGTTGTTTTCACTAGGTCTCAAAATCAGTTAGCTCTTCAAGCTGATAAAGGGAAGGTGAGAGAAGAATCCCAACTGGTGATTTCGATCGCTAAACGAGGGAATCCACTACCTTTCCAATCAAAACACCCGGTGGTCAATAAACAAGTAAGTGCTTCTAACGAATTTGTGCCTTCCACTTCTACTCCTCAGACTAGTGCCATCTCTACCAAAAATCAGAATGATGGTTTTTCTTCCTCCGTATCTAATTCTTTTCAGCAGTTTGATATAATAGATCATGCTAGGAGAACTAAGATACAAATGTCTGAAGTTGAGTATTTATAGGCTAATCCTAAACAATTTGATAGATTAACCAAATATATCAAAAATAAGGCTCTCCCTGCAGGACAAGAGTTTTCAAAAGCTTCTCATGACTCCTCCAAAAGTAAGCCCACCAAAAATAACCTTGTCACTACTCCCCCTAAAGCCTCTAGAAAAATTGAACCTTTCTATCTTTCCCTATTAGTAAATGGTCATAAATTGAGCAATTGCGTAATAGATTCCGGAGCCTCTGACAATGTTATGCCTGCTAAGGTAGCAGACGCCCTTGGCCTCACCTTAACCAAAAATTTTGGGAGGTGTTTCTCTATGGAGAATAAGCAAGTTCCACTTTTGGGTCAAATCAAAGATGCCCAATTTGCATTTGCAGCTTTTCCAAATAAGAGAATCAAGATGACAGTCCTAGTAGCTGATGTTCCAGCCTCATATGGCGTTCTTCTTGGGCGTAATTTCTGCAAAGATGTAGGTGGGCAGTTGAACATGGATTTGTCTGAAGCAAGGATACCTGTTAAAGGTGTCATGCAGAAGTTGCTTCTTGAGAAGGAGGCAAAATACATTGTTACTCAAACATCAAATCCCAAAGCTCAAATTTTGTTTGAGTCCTCAGGAATGGGTAACTATTTTCTGTCCACCGAAGATTGTTCCATTTCATCAGATGAGAGTATGCCGGGTGATAGCTCTGATATGTCAGATGGAGACTCAGAAGAGTTTTCAGATGAAAGTTCAGGTGAGGGCATATTAATGCCAGACTCTTCCCTCACTGATGAAGAGGAATCTCTTGACCAAAGAAAGTCCCAGAAACCAAATTCTGATGAAGTCTAGATTTTAGAGTTTGATGGCAGCTGTTCTTCTACTAGTTTTGGAGCTGGAGTGGTTTTGATATCGCCACAAGGTGATATCTTACCTTTTTCATATAAGTTGCAATTTGATAATACCAATAACACTGCCGAATATGAGTCTTTGTTGCTCGGATTGGAGGCTGCTCGTGCTAGGGGTGTTAAAATCCTTCATGCTCAAGGGGATGCCGAATTGGTGGTTTGTCAAGTAAGGAATTTGTACCAAACCAAAAATGAAATACTGAGACACTATCGCAATCACGTATGGGATTGCATTGAAGTTTTTGATGTGTTCAACATTTCTACAGTACCAAGAGAGTTTAATGATCGCGCAGATTCATTGGCTATTTCTGCCACTCTCATGGTGCCACACAAGGATTTCAAAGGAAACAAGTACACTATTGAGCTGGTCTTTCGACCAAGTGTACCGAATAACGCTGACCATTGGCAAGTGTTCAATGGTGATAACCAAATCATCGCTTTCCTTGAAAAAATAGATAGGTTTGATGAGCTTTACTTTGAAGGAAGTGAATCGCCACCGCGTGAATATGTTTCAAAGATAGATTCACAAACTGGCGAAGAATTTCTACAATTAAAAGGAAATAAAATCCCAAAAGGTTTGGTTTCCCTTGAAAAATTGTTTGATAAACATGACAGGTATATCAAGCAGCGGCAACAACAGGATTCAATTTCCTCTATGGAATTTGAGTAGGTCAATTTGGGTTCCAAAGCAGATCTTAAGATGGTCAACATTGGAAAATGTTGCACTGCTGATGAAAAATTCAAATTCATTACCCTCCTTCACCATTACATTGATGTTTTGGCTTACTCCTATGATGATCTGAAGTCTTTCAGGCCTAAGCAGGTTCAACACAAAATTCCCTTCAAAGCTGGATCATTGCCTCATACGCAGAAGTAGAGGCAATACAATCCTAAGATTTCAGGTATGATCCTTTCTGAAATTTAGAAGATGCTGAATGCAAGGATAATTTTTCCAATTCATCATTCCACATGGATCGCGAACATAGTACCTGTAAGGAAGAAGAACAGAGAAATCCATATCTGTGTTGATTTTAGGAATCTCAACCAGTCTTCCTTGAAAGATAACTACCCTTTGCCCATCATGGATCAAGTATTGCAAATAGTTACTAGTTCACAAATGCTGTCTATGTTAGATGGTTTTTCGGGGTATAACCAAGTGGAGGTTAATGAAGCTGATCAGTTCAAAACTGCCTTCACCACACCATGGGGTACATTTGCATATCGCAAAATGCCTTTTGGTCTGATCAATGCTGGTGCCACATTTTAGAGAGCAATGGATCTTTCTTTCAGAGATGACATGAGGAAGTTCATCATGGTGTATCTTGATGATTTGACAGTTTTCTCCAAAAATCATCATGATCATGCGCATCATTTACGACAAGTGCTAGAGCGCTGTCAGCAAAATGGTATTTCCCTCAATCCCAAGAAGTCAGTTTTTGGGGTGACGGAAGGTAAGCTTCTCAGACACATTGTATCCTGAGAAGGTACTAAGATTGACTTAGAAAGAGTTAGATCTATTCAAAGTCTTACTCTGCCTGCAAGTAAGACTGTTGTTCATTCTTTCTTTGGAAAGGTGAATTTTCTGCGAAGGTTCATTCCTGATTTTGCAGAAAAAACCTGTCACATTGTTAATATGATGAAGGGTAAAGCAACTTTCTGTTGGACTGCGGAAGGCAAGGAAGCATTTGAGGATATCAAGAGAGCTATTGCTCATGCACTAGTTCTTGTTTGTCTCGACTACACTAAAGATTTTGTAGTCTATAGCTATGCCTCAGAACACACGCTTTCAGCTATTCTAGTTCAGCAGAATGAAGAAGGCATTGAATCCCCCATAATGTTTATGAGTTGTCCTTTCAAAGCTCATGAATTGAAGTATTCAAATATGGAGAAGCATGCCTATGCCATGGTCAAAGCAGTGAAGCATTTCAGGTTCTATATTCTAAACTCACACACTGTTGTCATGGTGCCTGATACAACAGTCAAATCTATCCTAACTCAACAGGAGTTCGAAACAAAGAGAGGTAATTGGATTGCTAAGATCTAAGAATTTGATCTAGATATCAAGCCTACCAAGCTTGTGCGTGGTAAAGGTTTGTGTCAGTTGATCGCAGATAATGTTCCAAAAGAGACAGAGGATGATGAAGATGTAGTTGCGGATACACCAATTGTTCTTTTTGTTACTACAACTGACGAGTGGTATTCTAATATCACTCATTTCCTTACCTATGGTGAGTGTCCTTCTCACTTGTCTTATAAGGAAAAGAGAACTGTCAAGTTAAAAGATGCTAACTACGTCCTTTGGGACAATGGTTTGTACAAAATAAATCTTGATGGTGTATTTCTCCGTTGCGTGGATAAAGCGCAACAAAGTAGACTTTTGGAGTCTTTCCACAATCTAGCCTGTGGAGGACATTTTTCAGCACCTATAATGGCTCACAAGATTCTGCGAGCTAGATACTATTGGCCCACACTATTCCAAGACGTGTACAATTGGGTACGTAGTGTGAGTTATGCCAATAGTTTGTTGGGAAACCGAAGTTGGCAGCCTTACCTCTAAAACCAGTGGTGATTGACGAGCCTTTTCAGCAATGGGGTATTGACTTCATTGGCACTGTGAATCCATCATCAAGTGCAGGACATAACTATGTTCTCACCGCAACAGACTATTTTACTAAATGGGTGGAAGCTATTCCAGTCAAGCATGCTACTTCTGAGGTGGTATGCAGTTTTCTTAAGGAGAACATTATTTCCAGGTTTGGAGTTCCAAACAAGATTGTAGCAAACAATGCTACTTGTTTTTCCTCTAATGAGATTACTGAATTTTGCTACGAGCATGGGATCATTCTTTCCCATTCTTCAGACTATTATCCACAAGGGAATGGTCAAGCAGAATCAAGCAATAAGAATCTGGTCACTATCATCAGGAAACTGGTAGATGAGAATCAGAGAACTTGGCATAAGGCATTTTTTGATGCTTTATAGGTAGATAGAATTACACCCAAAAGGGCAATAGGCATGTCGGCATTTCAGCTTCTATATGGTCTGAATGCGGAGATACCAATTACCTTGGAATTGCCAGCATTAAGGTTGGTAAAGGCATTGGAAGATAGAACTTTTGATAGTTCTATTGATAAAAGGATCATGTATCTGACTAAACTTGAAGAGCAACGCACTATGGTGGTGGACCGTATTGCTAAGCACCAAAATCAAGTAAAGAAACTCTTCGACAAGAAGGCAAAGGCTCGTGAGTTTCAGATTGGAGATCAAGTCTTGTTGTGGGACAAGAGGAGAGAACCAATAGGAATGCACGGAAAATTTGATTCCCTATGGAGAGGTCCATTCACCATTCATCAATTCTGTGGTGGAAATAGTTTCTTACTGGAGTATCAGGATGGGACACCATTCTCATTGCCTCACAGTGGACAACATCTGAAGCACTTCAATCTCTGAAGTATCAGATAAGTTAAATTGTACATTTATATAGTTTTGCATTTTTATTTTTTTGTTTTGATTTAGTCTTTTGTGTCTTTTTCTTTTAAGCTTGACTCTATAGCCCAATGGCATGGATGAAGGCACTTAGAGACTGAATTCTACTCCCTTCGATCATTTCAAAGTTTGATCGAAGGAAGTTCCCCAGTTAGAGCCAGCTGTTGTTCTCAAAATCAGCTATGCTTGTTTTTGTAGACAACCCCCATGAAACTTGTCCGTTTCGTGAATCTACACTCTAAGCTCGAAAATTGAGACAAAATTCCCTTGATCTCATGCGAAGTTGTTTGACGTTTTAGACTAGTTTATGACCTCCCTTTGAATCATTTTCTCGATATGTGTGAAGCTTGTTCAAGTCATAAATCAGTAAAAAAGTCAACTTAGGTTATTTTTAGGAGTTAGTAAATTTTTTTTAATTGTTCACATGCAGTGGCGGTGTTTTTTTCCGCTCCTGCATATCTTTTTGTCTTGTTTTATCACGTGTAATGGCGGTGAAATTGGCCGCTCTTACATGTTATTCCCAGTCTTGTGCATTGTCGGTGATTTTAGCCACTTTGACATTTGTTGTCCTTTGTGGGAAGTCGGCCGAAACACCCGCTCCAATAAGATCTCCAGATCTTTTAACTGGAGTGACATTAATGGTCGTTCATGCTAGGTATTAATGGTTTTGTTTTCAACATTTTAAAAACCCGTGGTCTCGCCATTTATTTTGTTTCAAAACATAAATCATTTAGCCTACTCGCTAATGCCATCTTCGACCACCAAATCGTGTGCTTTCAAATTATAGTGGATTTCGTGTTGCAGATTGGTGCTTAGGGTTTTTTACCGATATCACAGGTAGACCTTTCTTTCGAACACATTCCTCTTGCCAGAGATTTTTGTTTAAATGCAAATGTTGGTTTGGGTTTTGATTACATAGATTTTTGTTAGGTTTTTATTCTTTTTATTTTTGTTATGTTTCCAATTTGTGTCTGGTGTGTTTCTGCCCATACACCATAGGTTGCCATTAGGGTTTTTTTTCTGAGACAACGTGCTTTCACCATTTAAAACCTTCATCATTGATACAACTTTTGAAGAGATGCATCAACGGCCAAATTCGGTGCTTCGACCTTCCAAACTTAACTTCCGTTATGTGTAATGTCGGTGGATTTTTTCAGCCTTACACAGAAGACACCGAAATACCCTATGTAGTGTCAGCATTTATTGCCGACCGAACACTGCAAAGACAAGTCACTCCCACATGCGGTGTTGGTGAAAATCACTGCTCCAGTATCTTCAACTAAGTTTTGATTCACATGCAGAAACGGCCGATACACCCACCCTAGCATTTGAAGTTAAATCTCCCCATAACATGCAGGAGTAGTCATTTTGACCGCTCGAGCATGTTAACAAATAAACTCCCACATGCTCGCGCAGCATTTTCACCTGCCCTTACATTAAAACTCACATGTTCATTCCCCTGCCGGAGCAGCCGATACACCCATCTGAGCATTTGTTGGTAACGAAACCCATTACATGCAGAAGCGACTGATACCACCGCCCAAACACTTGAGATTTTCACTCATTACATGTAATAGCGGTAATATTAACCGCTCGTGCATGTTAAACCAAAACTCTCAAAATACATGCAATGGCGGCCAAATCACCCACTCAAGCACATTTTCCTAATTTTTCCCAACACTGGAAAATTCACCTTTCAAAATTGAAAGCCCATTTTTGCCATTGCCTTGATTTGCGCACTCAAGCCCTTCAAACGTATGCTTCCCTGTCCATGATCGTCAAAATGTAGTTGACCCAGTTTATCCAATTTTTCCCCTAATTGCGAGATCATGGCCTTTTGCAATTCTCAATCAGCATTCGTGGTGTTCAAGTTCATAGTTTTCTCTGGAGCTCATGTCAGAATCATCTTTGTCAAAGTCCAGAGCCATGAAGTACAAGTACCAGGGTGTCTTTCCGGTAACGGTAGTGCAGTCGAACGTTGATGAAATCAGAGACACAAAAATTGGGCACGTGGACTTGGCTGAGTTCGTATTTAGAACTAAACAAGTAAATCCCTCCAAGCATATGCAGAAAATCATTGACAGTAGTATTCATTTGGTTGCATCATTTCCAGTCAGTGCACACAATCCTGAATTTGTTCTACAAGTGGCCAACCATTACAACAGGGACACTAGAGTTGTGACGGACTCACAGGGAAATGTAATCATGAGATTGGATGCAGAATTCATGGACAAAATCTTCATGTGTCCACCAATTGAAAATGTCGAGCAGATTGATTTTGCTCAGGGTCAACAAGACTATGATAATGACATGGAATCTACTAGGAGGCATAGAAATAGCAAATGGTTTAAGATTCCTAGGGGAAATTTGACCAGATGGCCAAAGGATCTTCATAGGAGTGATTTTGTGGAGGAAGTATGTGATTTGATTACTCTCTTGAGTCGCATCAGAGGACTCCTTTCTGCTTCTAAATTCTAGGACTAGATGTACACATACATCAAGGTGATTCTACGGGGCAATCAAAAGATATTTTGGGGTGAACAGATAAGTAATGCACTGCACGAGCAACTGATAAGGGTCAACACCACCTTCAAATTTTACATGACCTCTTATCTTGTCTATGTTGCTGCAAGCATGAGGAACTTTCCAGGTTTAACCCAAGTAGGAGACAAGAGATTGGTCCCAGTGTATGAATATTACCCCCAAATCACTCTGAAGGGGTCAATTCATCATTTCAGAAGAGTCAATGATGCGTTCTTCTTAGTTTTCATGTGCTTGTGGGATGGTGAACTGGTTCAAAAAAGAGTTTCTGATGAAGCATGGCAAGTTGTAAATTCTTTTGGTTGCTTATTTTTGCAATTCACCATCTTCACGTATCTTCAGGTAGGGTACTATCTTGGTTACCCTTACATGCTGCCATGGTATCCTAGTGATCGCATTGTTCTTATGGAGCTTTGCAGACAGCTGATTGTGGTGCACAACAAACAAATGGAATTGAAGAAGTCAGGAATAAAGTTCCCCATGGAAATTGGGAGGTACTCGGTTGAATCCACCAACAAAGCAACGATAATTGACTCTAAGTTGCAGTTGGTCACCATGAAGACCTACAAGAAAAGAAATCATTTTTACTTCAGAAGGGTTCAAGATAAAATCAAGAGGAAGTTGACTTTTCATATACCAATGGTCGAAGATATATGGGCGGATCTCAGGACTCAAAATGAGATCAGAAAATTAGATTTCTGTAGGCTTCACCTAAGTCAAATTGAGGAACTAGGACTCGCTAATATTCCAAATGGAATGGAGGATGATGGAGATGTCCTAGATCACAAATATGAGGCAGAAAATGTTGAGGCTTCACCTCTCCCAGAGGTGAAATGGTCAGTCAAAGAGGAAACATCCATCAGGAAAAGATTCCAACCAATATTGGCAAACACCAACTTGTGGTTGGAAAGCAAGGGAATTAAGATGAAAGAGTTCCTTACAGGGTCTAAAGAAGAGATACAGGAGCAAATAGGTAAGAAGGTGGAAAACTGAACTAAAAACAGGAGTGACACCCCTTCTTCCTCCAAGATATGCAAACCAAAGATCAAATTTGTATCTAAAGGAGGGAAGAAGAAGGAAACCACAGAAGCTTCTGACGCCCCTAAGTCAGATGTTGAAGATACTAATGATGATCAGATGGAAATTGAAGATGTTGAGACTGAAGAACAAATTGTTCAAAAGTCTAAGACAAAGGTATCTAATGAAGTTGAACAAGGGGTAGATGAAGATATAGAGGTAGAATGGCTTGATGGTTCTCCTCAGACTCCTGTGAAAGATCTTCCCTCCGAGACACAAGTTCTTACACCTCCTCCTCATGTTCTGGTTTCCAACAGTTTGCCAGTGATGTCAAGTGTTCCTCTTTCTCCAATTTTTGTTGTTTCTTCTGACAATACTCCTCAATCCATGAGGGCTAGTCTTGGAACTATTTTTGATTCTTCTAGTTCCATTCCAACCTTATCTTCCCCATCTTTTGATATTGGGGAGAAAACTATTTTAGAGAATCTTCTGGATGCTTCACAAAAGGTTGTTGATACAGGTGTTGTGTTTACCAAAACAAGTCCAATTGTCACCATCACTGGTACAAACACGGAGCCGGCTAAGCAAGTAGAAGATCCCTCTCCAGCTGTTGACGCTTCTATACTTCCTCCATGGCTATCTGCCTATACTCCAAAGAGGAAGAAGCAAACCATCTCACTTGATGAGATTGACATTGAAAAGCTATGTCCCGTGAAAGCAAAGAGCCAGAAAAAGAAGCCTAAGACTGTTTCTAGACTGGTCACTGAAAAGGGGATCAGATATGCCGAAATTGCCAAACCTCCTGAAGATGCTACGGTTGATACTTTTGACATGAGTAATTATGTCATCTCAAGGGTTGAGCTTGGTAAAGTGACTCATGAGGGTGTCAAAGCAGATTTCCAAACCACTTCTAGTACTCTACTTGAAAAGTATGACGAAGTCATGAAGGAGAAGGAGCAATACAAAGCAAAAGTAGAACAACTGGCTGCTATCCTTCAGAAAATAGTAAAGTCATCAGAGATAGTAGAACCAATGGCAGTGATAGTGGAAGATCCCCTGATACAGAAGGTTGAAAAAGCCTAAGCCAAAGGTAAGGTAGTGGGGGATGTAGTGGAGCGGTTGTTGGCTCAAGGACGAGTTCTACTAAAAACTGTTGTGGAAAGGAAAGAGAAAATGGACAAAGCTAAAGCTGAGCTAGACAATCTAGTAGATCTACTTTCACAAGAGTTGCAAGATCAAGAAGAGAGCCTAGAAGAGTGGATAGACATGAAGAAGATCAAGATAAAGAATCTGATTACCATTGGGGTCGTCACCAACAGAGAATCATATCTTAAGACCAAGGAGACTCTAGCTCATCGTATTTTCACAATAAAGAGTCTACTTGAAGATCTGTGCCAAGCTCGAGAAGAAAGCGAAGATAGTGATGTCACACTCTTACATCGACTAGAAGAACTTCCTTGCACCTTGACAAAGGAAGATAATAGTTTTCTCATGGCACAGGAAATGATAAGTTCTTTTGAAGAAATGGTACAGAAGAAATTTGAAGAGGAAGCTCCCTCAGTGCTCTCAATGGATAACCTGTATGATCAACATTCGACTCTAGAGAACCTGAAGGATAATTTGGACAAGCATGAAAAGGTGATAAAGGCGGTGAAGGATTCAATTCTCTGAGCTCACACTATCTCTGAAAACACAGCAAAACTAGATGCATGCGAGATGTCAGTCGTCAAACTATGTACCAGAACATCCTCAGAAAAAAAGATGGAGGAAGCTAGTGCCTTAGCTTATTTTTCCTGAACGATATGTAAATTGAATTTTGTTTTGGACACCTACATGTGTAATTTTCCAAAATGTAATTACATGTGAAACAAGAGAAGTCCTAAGTCAAATAGGACTCTCTTGTTGAATAAGTCAAAGTAGTTGTAGATTTCTTAATTTTTCTCAAGGCTTTTCCCTATAAATAAAGGGGGCCTCTTTTGTAAATATTATCTTTTTTCTATTGCAAGAATACTCTGGTGAATTGAAAAGTAAATCAAGACTTTGTGCTTTTTGTAAAAATCAATATTCAAATATTTATCAATACAAGAAAGCAAGTTCAATTCCAATCTTTGTCTTGGGATTATTTGTGTTGTGATAGTATTGTTCTTATGTCTTGCTATCATAATCTTCTTTGGTAATAATTGAAGTGTGGAGTTTGTTTCAAGTGATTGAAGAGCACTTTTAATTTGATTCTGATAGACTTTGTGTTATCAAATCATTTGTAAGGATTATGTTCATGTTTGTGAGAATACAATAGTTTGGAGACTTTGTGCTGCAAGTTGTTATATTCGATTTACTTTTATCATCTTGAAGGGGATTGAAGACTTTGTGCTGCATTCAACTTCAAATAGTTCTATTTGCAATTAGTAAGTGAGGTAACAGAAAACTTTGTGTTTCTGTGATTTTGTGATAATTTTAAGTCATTTATCAAGAGTTTGAAGTATTAACATCTATTCTGAAAAAAGAGAATGAGATGAGATAGAAACACCACCAACATAGTTTTTAGTGTACATAAATTTCATAAGTTATTTGGTTTGTAAAAGTCAAGTAATTAGAGGGAACCTCCCCTTGTTGAGAGGAGAGACTTTGTCTCATCATAGCTGTGGTTAAGATACCCATTTTGCCGTTAGCGAGTTAATGACAAAATATTCACCCAACACCTATGTTCACAATTGCCATTCTCCCCCTTCATTCCCAGTGATTCTAATCAAATCCTAGCTCTTAGCTTTATGTTGATCCTGGTCTTAATGTTTCATGTTATTGAGTCTAAAAAATGTTAGTATTCAAACCCGCAACATGATCAAAGGAAGCTCGCAAGTACACCTTCCCAATTCTTCCCTAGTAAAAAGGAAGTCCAACTAGATTACAAAAATGTTTGGTGGTGCTCAACCCCTTATCTTTCCTGGCCAAAAACATCAGAAGGATCATAACTCTGAAGGAAGCAATCTAAAAAATGAGTGATAAAAAAATAAAAGTGATGAGAAAAGTGATAATAGAGAGATGAAATTATTATATATCCAAAGCTCAAAAGCATTCATTTTTATAAAATTCAAAAATCCAAAAAAAAAAAAAGTAAATGAAGTGAGGCGTTGTAGAAAATACAATAAAAGAGGGAAAGAATAAAAAAGAGAGCCACAAAGAAAAAGAATGATACAGAGAAGATTGTTGAATGTCTGTACCCTTGGATGGAGATAAATCTAATCTCAAAGCTTTAAGGGTGACATTATCTCAGAGTAAATAAAAGATAAAGGTACAAAGAATGTACACCACTAGTTGAGCAAATCCAATAGTTGAATAGTCTTAAGGACCATGTTCTATTTAGGGAGCCTTATTTTTCATATTTTCCTTTGCAACAAGTGTTGCAAGTATGAGGTGAACCAGTGTTGTCATTGATGGCAACATACTCATATTTCATTGACAAGAAGGATTGGATGAGCTGTGTGCTGAGGATATTGAGAAAATTAGCCTCAGTCAGGAACAGTGAAGAACAGTGATGAGAAGAAGGCAAATATATTGTATAGGTTGAGAACCGGAGGATACGGATTAAAGGGTTTGCAGATATGAGTCTTGAGATGTTTCAGTTAAGTTTTCAGAGGTCCGCATGAAGATCTGAAGGAGTTGTGGCTGCTGGTGTAGAACCGGTTCCGGCAAGTATTCAGAGGTGACAGAGGATCACAAAAAGGTCCGGTGAGGTCTGGAACTGTATAATCCTAATCTGCGGATTAGAAGGAGTCTTTGGGATGTCCTTGTGATGTGCCATCTCGAGTTGTGTATAATTTGGAGGTCCAAAAGTACCTCCTGCATTATGACAGTGGGGACAGTCTGTGCTCTTGAAGTTCTGGATGAGGAAGACAAGAGATTCCAGTAAGTAGAGGAAGTGCGGATGTATCCGGTCATTCAGGTAGGCTTGTGAAGGTTCTTGGATCATGTTGAGGTTGTGTTGTTGGTCCGCATTGATAGTAGAGCCCGGAATTGAAGTTATTCTTCCGGATGAAGTTCTTGCTCTGTTTAGCCGACCGGATGAGTTGTTCATCCTGCGAATGTTCTTGTGGTGGCTGACCGGATGTGTTATTGATCTTGAGGATACTCTTATGGTTGTTTGCCGACTTAGATGTTTGTTCCTAAGTCGATGTCTTGTATAAATAACGGTTTGTGAGTTCATTTCGGAGTGTGGATTGTGTGGATGAGTGTGGCATAGCGAAGAGAAGTGCGAAAGGCAGAGCAGAGGTTTTTGGGCTTAAATGGAACTAATCCAGACATGGTAGAGATGTCATTCTCCAGTTCAAGACTGTGATTCTTATCACTTTGTAGACAGTGTGTCTCCTTGTAGGCAGTGGGCCTCTTTGTGAGCAGTGTGCTCGGGCAGTGAGCCCTAATTGGCAAGTGCCATTCTTTTTCTTATTCTTCTAACAGAGAATAATCCTTGGGTTAATCACCCCGTGGTTTTTCCCTTAACCGGGTTTTCCACGTCAAAATCTTGGTGTTCAATGTGTTGATGTTTATCTGCTCTTGTGTTTATGTATTATGCTTTCATGGATGACTAATTGATATGCTGTTAACTAACAACGAAGAATCAAGTGTTTGAAAGAACAAGAAGTTTTATACAACTGATTCACCCCCCCCTCTAGGTTGTATGCCTTAAATCCAACAATTGGTATCAGAGCCACGTTCCTTTGAAAGGAGCTTAACCGCTTGAGGAGATCCAGGATGTCGTCATTCAAGAAGGATAGTCCGAAGTTCGATGGAACCAACTTCACTCTCTGGAAAGGTTGCATGAAGTGTCACTTGGAATGTATGGGAAAAGCATACTTGGCTATGGTCTCAAAACCATATGTACCTCCACAAGGTGGTCCGACAACTCTGAATGAGATTACAGATGCTGAAAATAATCTGCGGACCAAGGAAGCCCTACTAAGCGCATTGAATGATTCAGATCTCTCAAATGTTATTGACCTACAAACTGCATTTGAGATCCTGACTAAACTGGAACTTCTGTATGAAGGAGATGAGTTTGTCAAAAGTGCAAGGTTGCAAAGTTTGAAAGGGAAATTTGAAAGATTGAAGATGAGAGATGATGAAAACATCACTACCTTTATGCCAAGAGTGAATGAGTTGGTATGTGGAATTAGAAATGCTGGTGGAACTCTAGATGAAAATGAGATTGTCTGCAAAATCCTAAGATCCCTTCCTGCTGCCTACAAAATCAAGGTTGCTGCCATTGATGAATTCAGAGCCCACACAACTGTCACAAGAGAACAACTGGCTGGCAAACTAGCTGCATTTGAAATGACTGAGTTTGGAGATGATCCTCCCAAGACTGAATCTACTTTCAAAGCCAGTGCCTATGTGAAAGGCAAACAGAGACTTGATCCGGGAGAAAACTCATCAAGGAAAATGTCATTGTATGATCAAGCAAGAAGAGACATGGAAGAAGAGGAAGCAGAAACAGCTCAACTTGAAGCCCTCATTGCAAAGAGACTACCAAGAGGATCCGGTAAGTATGAAGGAAAACTACCCTTTAAGTGTTTCAACTGTAATAAGATTGGTCATTTTGCTTCAAGATGTCCGGAAAGATCTGCAAGGTCTAATACTAACAGACAAAGCTTTCAAAAGAATTGCTATTATGTTCATGAAGAAGATGACAATGAAGGAGTAACAGATGATGAATCAGAACTAGGAAGCAAATCCAGAAATGAGTGGGTGTTTATTGCCATCAAGGAAGAAGATTCAATACTCTCTGAATCTGTCAATCACAAAGTTGTTGAAAAAGATTTGGCTGCTCAAGTGGAAGAAAAGGATGATTGGGTTATTGACAGTGGATGTTCTCACCATATGACTGGTGAAAAGAATAAGTTCTTGAATTTGGAAAGGTATGAAGGAGGAATGGTAAAGTTTGGTGACAATTCTGCTGGCAGAATCAGAGGCAGGGGAACTATTTCCTTTGATGGAAAGAGCAAAATAGGTAACGTACTATATGTTGAAGGATTGAAGCACAATCTTCTCAGTGTTGGTCAGTTAGTGGACAGAGGCTATGATCTCCGGTTCAAGAATGGAAAATGTAGAATGTTTACAAGCTCCGAAACTGAAATTGCATCCGGTACTCAGACAAAAGGTAATATCTTTCATCTGGTTGGTTCAAATAAAAGTTGTTTGTTTGTTCAAATTGATCAGAGTTGGTTATGGCATAGAAGAATGTGTCATGTAAATTTTGATAACATCATCAAGATAAGTAATACTCAGGCTGTAAGAGATCTTCCAAAATTGATGAAACCTACAAATAGTTTGTGCAAAGAATGTCAGCTAGGTAAACAAAGCAGAGTCTCTTTCAAAAGCCAAGATCAGTCTTCTACCAGATTGTTGGAATTAGTACATACTGATCTATGTGGTCCGACAAGAATCAAGAGTCTGCAAGGTGATAGATATTTCATGTTGTTAATTGATGATCATTCCCGGATGATGTGGGTTACCTTTCTAAAAGAAAAATCAGAAGCATTTGAGAAGTTCAAAATCTTCAAAGCTATGGTAGAGAATCAAACCGGATTGAAACTAAAGTGTCTAAGGTCTGATAGAGGTGGTGAATTTACATCTGGTGAGTTCATTGACTTTTGTGAGAAGCAGGGTATAAGGAGACAGTTGTCTGCTCCTAGAACTCCACAGCAGAATGGAGTAGTTGAGAGAAAGAACTGGACCATCCAGGAAGCTGCCAGGACAATGATGTTGGAAGCAAATGTTCCTCAAATGTTTTGGAAAGAAGCTATCAGCACTACAGTCTACACTCTCAATCGAGTTCAAATCAGAAACAACACCGGTAAGACCCCCTATGAACTCTGGTTTGGCATCACTCCTACTGTGAAATATTTCAGAGTATTTGGTAGCAAGTGTTATATTAAAAGAGATGAAAATCTAGGAAAGTTTGATGCTAGAAGTGATGAAGGAATTTTCTTGGGTTACTCCACTCAAAGCAAAGCATACCGGTGTTACAATAAGAGATTAAGGAAGATGATAGAAAGCACCAATGTGAAAGTTGATGAAGGAATTGAGAAGCCTTCAAAATTTTATGAGTTTGATGAAGATGACCAAGACAGTGTTCAAGGAACTCAATCCTCTCCGGTAAGACAGAGTCAGCCTGATCTGGTAAATCAGGAAGAAGAGATAGGTTTGAATGAGCCTGATCAAGAAGCAGCAGTGCAGGATACTCCCAAAATTCCAAGGTATGTAAGACTGAACCACTCTGAAGATCAGATCATAGGTGACAGAAGCAAAGGTGTACAAACTAGAAGGAATGTTGCTCAAAATCAGGATGAATGTTGTCTGATTTCAAAGATTGAACCTAAAACAATAAATGAAGCCTGCAATGATGAAAACTGGACCAAAGCAATGGAAGATGAATTGATGCAAATTGAGAAAAATCATACTTGGGATCTTGTTCCCAGACCTAGAGACAGGAATGTAATTGGAACCAAGTGGGTCTTCCAGAACAAACTAAATGAAGCTGGTGAAGTAATCAGAAACAAAGCTAGATTGGTCTGCAAAGGCTACTCTCAAATAGAAGGAATTGACTTTGAAGAGACTTTTGCTCCGGTGGCAAGAATTGAAGCAGTCAGATTACTTCTTGCATTTGCTGCCTTCAAAGACTTCAAGGTATATCAGATGGATGTCAATTCTGCCTTCCTAAATGGTGATCTGGAAGAAGAAGTCTACATTGAACAACCGGATGGATTTCAATTGTCTGATAATGATGATATGGTCTGCAAGTTGAAGAAAGCTTTGTATGGATTGAAGCAAGCCCCAAGAGCATGGTATGAAAGGTTGGATAAGCATCTTGTGCAGATTGGATTCAACAAAGGTACTGCTGACAGTAAGTTATATTTCAAAATTGATCATGAAAACATTTTGATTGTTGAAGTGTTTGTGGATGATATCATTTTTGGAGGAAGAGATAGTATGTGCAAAACTTTTGCAAATCAGATGAAAAGTGAGTTTGAAATGTCTATGCTTGGTGAAATGAATTTCTTCTTGGGTCTGCAAATTACTCAAACAAAAGAAGGGATCTTCATTTCTCAGACCAAATATGTGAAAGAATTGTTGAGGAAATTTGGTATGGAAGATTCAAAGCCAATGAACACTCCTATGGCAACCGGATGTAAGTTAAGCAAAGATGATGATTCTCCAAAGGCAGATCAGACAAAGTATAGATCAATGATTGGTGGATTGTTGTATCTCACTCAAACTAGACCAGATATAATGCAGGCTATTGGTCTTGTGGCAAGATTCCAGGCTGATCCTAGAGAATCTCATGTTATGGCAATCAAAAGAATTTTTAGGTACTTGAAAGGAACAGTTGAGTATGGTCTATGGTACCCTAGAGATCCAGATTTCTCTCTTCATGCTTACACAGATGTAGATTGGGCAGGAGATGTGGATGACCGGAAGAGCACTAGTGGTGGAGCATTCTTTTTGGGGAAGAGATTGGTTTCTTGGCTAAGCAAGAAACAAGATGCAATATCTCTGTCTACAACTGAAGCAGAATACATTGCAGCAGCAGGTAGTTGCACTCAAATCTTATGGATGAAGCAGATGCTAAGAGACATTAAAGTTGAATATGAGGAGCCTATCATAATTTTCTATGATAATTCAAGTGCAATTAATATTTCTAAGAATCCGGTATTGCATTCTAAGACTAAGCACATATCTATCAAGTTTCACTTTTTGAGAGAACAAGTGAACAAGGAAGAAGTCAGATTGGAGTATGTTCCCTCAAAGGATCAGATTGCAGATATCTTTACTAAACCTCTTCCCAAGGACTCTTTTGAATATCTCTGGGAGAAGTTAGGGGTCATGGCCCCTCCGGTGATGAACTAGGATGCACTGATGTGCATCAGTCCGGTGGATATCACAGTCATATCTTGTGATCCGGATTGATGATGGGGAGCTGCAACTAAGGGGGAGTAGCTAGTATGATTCTGATGTATGAGAATTGCAAGTATGAGCCCTTTGCCATTGATGTCAAAGGGG
The DNA here is from genome assembly GCA_027924645.1 of Cunninghamia lanceolata. Lineage (NCBI taxonomy): Eukaryota > Viridiplantae > Streptophyta > Pinopsida > Cupressales > Cupressaceae > Cunninghamia > Cunninghamia lanceolata. The sequence goes on along the minus strand of BSBN01000098.1, from coordinate 4,124,882 downwards.
GAGAGAAGACATGTGAAAAACAAGTAGCTGATGATCAAAAGGGGAGCAGTAAATGAGGAGAAGACATGTTGCTGATAGGGGGAGCTGTGACAGAAAGGAGAAGTTCTTGTCTTGATGGTTTTTCACATTATATGTTGCCATCAATGACAAAGGGGGAGATTGTTGCAAGTATGAGGTGAACCAGTGTTGTCATTGATGGCAACATACTCATATTGCATTGACAAGAAGGATTGGATGAGCTGTGTGCTGAGGATATTGAGAAAATTAGCCTCAGTCAGGAACAGTGAAGAAAAGTGATGACAAGAAGGCAAATATATTGTATAGGTTGAGAACCGGAGGATGCAGATTAAAGGGTTTGCAGATATGAGTCTTGAGATGTTTCAGTTAAGTTTTCAGAGGTTCGCATGAAGATCTGAAGGAGTTGTGGCTGCCGGTGTAGAACCGGTTCCGGCAAGTATTCAGAGGTGACAGAGGATCACAAAAAGGTCCGATGAGGTCTGGAACTGTATAATCCTAATCTGCAGATTGGAAGGAGTCTTTGGGATGTCCTTGTGATGTGCCATCTCGAGTTGTGTATAATTTGGAGGTCCGGAAGTACCTCCTGCATTATGACAGTGGGGACAGTCTGTGCTCTTGAAGTTTCAGATGAGGAAGACAAGAGATTCCAGTAAGTAGAGGAAGTACGGATGTATCCGGTCATTCAGGCAGGCTTGTGAAGGTTCTTGGTCCACATTGATAGTAGAGCCCGGAATTGAAGTTATTCTTCCGGATGAAGTTCTTGCTCTGTTTAGCCGACCGGATGAGTTGTTCATCCTGCGAATGTTCTTGTGGTGGCCGACCGGATGTGTTATTCATCTTGCGGATACTCTTATGGTTGTTTGCCGACTTAGATGTTTGTTCCTAAGTCGATGTCTTGTATAAATAACGGTTTGTGAGTTCATTTCGGAGTGTGGATTGTGTGGATGAGTGTGGCATAGCGAAGAGAAGTGGGAAAGGCAGAGCAGAGGTTTTTGGGCTTAAATGGAACTGATCCAGACATGGTAGAGATGTCATTCTCCAGTTCAAGACTGTGATTCTTATCACTTTGTAGACAGTGTGTCTCCTTGTAGGCAGTGGGCCTCTTTGTGAGCAGTGTGCTCGGGCAGTGAGCCCTAATTGGCAAGTGCCATTCTTTTTCTTATTCTTCTAACAGAGAATAATCCTTAGGTTAATCACCCCGTGGTTTTTCCCTTAACCGGGTTTTCCACATCAAAATCTTGGTGTTCAATGTGTTGATGTTTATCTGCTCTTGTGTTTATGTATTATGCTTTCATGGATGACTAATTGATATGCTGTTAACTAACAACGAAGAATCAAGTGTTTGAAAGAACAAGAAGTTTTATACAACTGATTCACCCCCCCCCTCTCAGTTGTATGCCTTAAATCCAACAACAAGTCTATCTTGTTTTCCATCTATGGTCTAAGTCTAGTGAATACCAATAAAATTTTTTACTAGTCCAAGTTGAAAGATTATCAAAATGTCTTATCTAGATAAGGAACAGTGTTTAGCCTTTAACAAATCCCAAAATTCAAAAGCATTCCATCTGCTCCCCGCTCCCACTTGGGTCCCTAACCCCATCCCAAAGATCAATAAGTCTCTTAATGCCAAGTTAACTTGCAATCCCCTAGGTCAAAACTCCTACTTAAAAGTAGTCACATTGTTTGTTCCACCTGCATACATGCTATCATAGAAAACTAAAAGCAATAAAACATATCATAACATCATGGCATTCATAGAAATTAGAACATAGCACTTTGCATTTCATATTTGTAAATCACATACAAACACATTGCATATCATTCATATCAAGTAAAAGACAAAAAAAAAATTGCATCATCCATATGTGATCATCATAGGTATGCATTTTCATAAGATAAATAAAATATCTACCCAACCATATGCACAAAAGGGAATGTGAATTACAAGATGTCAACTAAAGCTATGTATAGATCTCATCCAATTAGGTCTTGTAACAATAAGTGTAAAACAATGTCTGAAAATAAGTCACTCCTCCAAATGGAGTGAAAAGAGAAAACTGTGTAATCACGTACACAAGTCTCTCGATCCAAGGAGATAAGGGTATAAATCTACTCAATAAATATAGTTCTCCCAAAGACCTCAAGGAGTGTCAAACCAAACCTTCACAAGATCTTCACAAAAATAATAAAAATTAGAAAAATAAAAAAAACCTAAAAAATTTTAAAACCTTGAAAATCCCTAAAAATAAAATATATTCTTCAAAATATGCAATAAAAGGAGAATTTGTTCTCCTTTCTATCTTACCATGTGTTTTATTTCTTTTATACATCTTTGTGCTCTCAATTTTTGTGTTTTCATCCCTACAGGTCTCCTTAGCGAAGCGAACAACTAGGCGAACTCACAAATCTATAGTATGTTAGGTCATTTCAGTTTTCATTACATATCTTGATATATTTAAAATGTTGAACTAATGTTAGTTATTGTAGGTACAATTGTAGGAAATCCACAATAGGTAAGGCCTATTTTGGGAACGGTACCTACCATTCATGTAGACCACCATCCCCGAGGGGGCAAATATGTAAGCACTAAAATCACAGATAGCCTCCAAGAGGACCTTGATGATGACTCACAATCCTTGTCACATACATGTAAGAATGAAATAATGCCCTCTCAGCAGCGATTTTCTTGGTAGCATTTGGGATTTTCTTGCTCTTATTGTTTCCCCTTTATCGTGCTAACCTTCTCCTTGCTTTTGATACTTTTTGACACTTGTCTATTCTTGTTTCCTGTCCTTACGACTTCGTCCTTAAGCCTTGTTTTCATCTTTTTGTAGTGAGTTGACCTTTCCCTAGTGTTTTTCATCCATTCCCACCCCTAGGATCCTTACGAGAGGACTTCCCAAGCCATCTCCAACTTTTGGTTTTCAATTCTTATCAACCAGTACAAATCTCCCCCTATTATTTCTGGATCTCCCTTGAGAGATTTGACTTTTGCAAGTGGAGATTAGGATTTTGACCACCTTTCGACTAGTTTCTAGAGGCAGTTCACCTCCTTTTCACCTAACAATCTCCAACCCCACTTTCCAACCCATGACCTCTCCTTTGTAGGTATCCCATGGGTCATGCCCAAGCAACCTGGACTAGTGAAAGGGGTGACCAATGGGTGACCCTGTCGTCTTTTCTAGCCGTGGAAAGACTCAATTTTTGGAGTTGAAAAAGATTTGTTTTGACCTATTTTTCTTCCTGTTTGCATGATTTTTTGGTCTAAACATAGAGTTAACTATTCCAAGCCTCCAAGCATGCATAATTAGCTCCTTTTTATCTCAACTTGTCAACTCATGCATTTCTACTAATGTCATGCCCACATTTCCCATGTGGTCATGACACACGACACACAACACATATGTCATGTCCACATTTGTCATGTGGTCATAACATGAAATATCAAAAAACTTTTCCACAAGACTCTAAAAAACCTCTCGCGTGCAACATGTGCGCTCAGTGGCATTCACTTAAGGGCGAAAAATGTCAATCAAATGTCGGGGTAATGCAAACACCTTTTGCAACCCTTACAAAATGTAAGCCTACTAAGGGGGTTGTGCGATGCAAGGAGTGTCACTAAGAGGAGTAGATTCCTAACATGGAACTAACCCTAAGGTTCCTAGATGAAATGTGGTGATTTCGATAAGGGTCAATATCTAACCTTAAGAAACTATAATATAATTAACAATAATTAATTCCATTAAGACTTAATTAAAGCATTCAATAATAAATAATGTGATAAAGTAAAACATGAAACAAATCACTTAAATAATATTTCCACTATTCAAGAGAATTTCCGGTAGCATAACGCCACCTCATTGATAATAGGGAAATAATTAAATTAAAAATTGAAATAAAAATCTTCACTAATAGCCTTTTTAACAATATAATTAAAAACTAAATATACCCATTAATTTACTCCACCATTTCCTCATTTTCTCAAGGCAATATAATTAAAAAATTTAATCACACTAACTAAAGAAAGCAATAAATTAAAAATCACATTTAAATTATGCACTAGTTAAAAATAGATTTAAAATACTCTAAATTAAATAAATTTCATAACATTATATCCCCACAACCAAACCCCATTAAAAACAACCCACTAAATTAAATTAAAAACCTAGGGTTGAATTAAATCCACTAGACTTCTTTCTAGGTCAGACTAACCCTAAATAGTTTTAAAAGGAAATAAAAAGGTTAAAAATACCCAAAAGGATAAATGTTTTTCATTTTCCTACAAGTTTCAAGGAGAAGAAAAGGAAAATGAAAGGTCACATTCGCAAACAGGAGCTATATTTTCTTTTCTTTTCTATTTGGTCTCCTACAACCTATTTCATTTCTTCTAACCCTAATCATATTATTTTTACTCTTCTCATCTATTCTTCCCCTCTCTTCAAACCCTAAATCTTTTTTTTTATTTCTAACTCTCTCTCTCTCTCTCTAGTGTTGTAGGTTGTGCTCAAGTTTTCAACAACAGGGCTTTCAAGATTTCACAAGCGGGCTCTCTAGTTTTTTTGTTTAATGGTTTTGTAAGGGTATATATCTCTATTGTTTTTTTTGAATGATTGGGTTATATATATATATATATATATATATATATATATATATATATATATATATATATATATATATATATTATAAAGCAGTGAACTACATATATTCAAACAACAGATTTAATAGCCATGTATATATATATATATATATCTATGTATTTTCTTTCTCTCTTTGACAGTGGAAATAATTTTACACAGTGAGAAGCAAAAAGAAAATAAAGTAGCTAGTCCAATATACTTAAATATATATTAAAATAGGAGTAGAACTATTCTATTTTATTTTTTCCTTTCATTCAATAAGGGTTTTAGATATTTCTATTTCATCACAAATACATTAAGCATAATATTTTGATTTCTTTAAACAGACTGTACTAAAGCTTTTAGTATTGAGCAAGATAAAGGGAGAGATAAACAATTTGTTTCACATGAATAAATCTATTATTCCAAATGAACAATATGAAGTATTTTTCCACACATTCATAATATAGAAAATGAAACAATATTAATATTACGTAGAATAAAGCTATAACATAGGTTCAAAGGAGAGGAATAACTCCCATACCCAATAACTTGTACAAACTCAAATGGGTCTTCACTGCCAAATGCCATAAATTTATAGCACGAGGAAAACCACATTTCTTCCAAGTTCTCCAAAACTCCAAATACTTCACCAAAACCATAGAACCTACGAAACAAACTCAAGGTTTCCAAATACCCATGGGAGCTCACCTCCCAACCATATACTTGGAACAAGTCACCCCCAATCTTGGAGGTTACCCATATAACCGGGTGTACACAACAACAAAGGATTTAACACCAAAAATACTCAGATAAATTATAAACACACCCTCCCAAGGATTGCACGTAAATAATCCATTTACTTAGATTTTTGGGGGTAGGAGAGTGGACTACTCTTTGTTTGTTTCAAGACAGACAACTGAGAGGGGTGTTGGGAATTAAGGTGTCTCAACCTTTGCAAATTCCTAATGTTGTATTTATTTATCCCATGTTGAGTTGGCATAGTCAGCACCTTGTGTATATGTAGTAGGGTAAATTTTGGTGACTTTGGCAGCCGCGGTTTCCCCCTTGAATAATTAACGGGGGTTTGTGGGCAGCGCCACTAAGACAGGGTCAAGGGGCATAGCCCCTTGCAGGGTCTAGGGGCAGCGCATCAACACCAATATCTAAACACAATATTTTAAGCCAAATGGCTTTCTTACAAGCATGCGTTTCTGCCATATACTCAGCTTTTGTCATGGACAAAGCAATAATAGGTTGTCGCTTACTCATCCAACTAATAGCACCACCAAACAGTGTAAACACATAAGCACTGGTGGATCTCCTACTGTCAATGTCACCTACCTAATCTAAATCCAAAAATCCACAAATAGTAACAAAATGTGGAGGTCCTGAAACATTACAGTGATAGAAAATGGAATACTTATAAGTACCCCTCAAATATCTGAACACTCACGTAACTATATCCCAATGAACCTGTCTAGGATTAGCCATAAATGGACTAAGGACTCCCACTGCTTGGGCAATGTCTAGGCTTGTGTAGACCATAGCATACATCAAACTACCAACAACACTAGCATAAGGTACTCTGCTCATGTCCTCCACCTCACTAGGAGATCCTTAATTAATGACAAGTGTCGGTGAGTATCTCTGCACGAGAGAAAGGTATCTTTGGGTGGTCAAGGGAGGTTATGACATGTAAGATGAATATGATATTTTTATTCAGTGTATGATAGATTCTCTGACAGTTATAAGGTGTGTAAGAGCATCTGTCGTAACCTATCTTGGGACTAGGTGCCCACTTTGGGATGGGATGTTGGACAAGTGTCCTTAGGCGTGGGTTTTGGGGCATGAGTCCAAGATGGACGCCCATCTCTAGAAGGTTCCATATTTGCCTTGTAAACTCTATATAAATAGGTGTTTGGATGGGAGATAGATAACTTTGGTACAAGTACTGTTATGCTACCAGAATATCTCCAAATTTGACATTTGAAGACTCCTAAAAGAGCATTGACTCTGAAACTGTATTGTAATCTGTTATTGTTTATTGTAATACATTTGAGCTGTGTTTTGGAGTGTGGAGTTTTTTACCCGTAAGGGTTTTCCCCGCATATATCTTGTCTCTCTCTCTTCTGTCTTCTTTCTGGTTCTTGTGTTTTGCTACAATATCTCATGTTAATGGTTTAACATTGCTGTAATAGTTAGGATAAAGTTGGATTTGCATAGCCCTCTCCTCATTAGATCAGTGTAGGAAGCATTTTCCGCACACCTAGCTTCCTTTCAAGGGGGGAATCAGTTGTAACCACTTAAATCCTTCTTGTAATTCAGCAACATAATAATAAATCAATCATGGAAACACAATGCAATAATTCAAGAGAAGAAACATTTTAACACATATGAGACTAAGATTTTAACATGGAAAACCTGGTTAAGGGAAAACCCACTGGGTGACTAACCCAAGATTGTATTCTCTGATAAAAGAATAAAATAAACAAAATGGTACATGCCAATTAGGACTCACTGCCTAAGCACACTTCTCACAAGAGGCCCACTGCCTATAGGAGACACATTGTCTATAGAATAATAAATATTACATAGTTGAACTAGAGATTAGCATCTTCACCATGCTTGAGTCAATTCCATTTAAGCTCAAAACTTTTGCTCTGCCTTTCGCTCTTCTCCTCTCTATGACACTCACATCTTCACCAAGGATAATTTTGAAATGACTTCACAACTCTTATTTATACAGGACATCGACTTTGAGATAATCATCAAAGTCAGTACACTTTATTTTATTATAGAGCAAATACACAAATACAACTTGAGTTATTACAAAAGACTTCATGTGAATCACCACTTTGTCAGCCACACATATTTAGGACTTCAATCTTCTTTGAGGAACACGCCATCCTTCACATAACATATTCAAGATCATCTGCAAGATGTGTAAATCATCTAATCAGCCAAGGAGGAAGAACATCACCATCCAGAAGTAATTCATGAATTACGATCTCAATCTTCAATGCAAACCACCAACACATACTAGACACAATCTAGAGACCCGCACAAGATTTCCTTATTCACCAAGAACATCCACACTACTTCTGATAACTGAAATCATTCTCTTCTTCATCTAGAATCTTAAGAACATAGTCTATCATCACTGTCATATTCAAATAGATGCTTGCAGACCTCCAGACCATAAACCAAATGAGTTGTCAATTCACATTGACTTCCTAAACATTCCACCAAATATGTAGAACAAGATATTGTATTTCTAGATCTCACTGGACCTATTTATGTCACTCTGTCACCTCTGAACATCTACCGAAACTAGTTTTACTCATATGGCCATAACTTCTTCAAATCTTCATGCGAACCTCTCAAATCTTTACTAGATCACCTTTAGACACATATCTACAAACCCTTTGATTTACAACCTCTAATCTTCATCTTAGTTAGGATCTTCACTTCATAGAGCTTCACTATCTTCATTGTTCTTCTCTGTTTTTGATAGGACTAATTTTCTCAATATCCTCAGCACACAACTCATCCAATCCTTGACATCAATGCAACAGGAGTATGTTGGCATCAATGACAACACTGGTTAGGCCCATACTTGCAACAATCTCCCCCTTTGTCATTGATGGTAGCACATGATGTGAAAAATTGTTTTAACCATCAAGACAAGAGCTTCTCCTTATTGACTGACATAGCTCCCCCTATCAACAACAACCATTCACATTTCTTCTCTTCCTTTACTGCTCCCCTTTGATCAGCAACCACTTTTTGTTTTTCACATGTCTTCTCTTTCCCTTTTACATCAATGGCAAAGGGCACATACTTGCATCAATCTTCAAAATCATACAGGCTACTCCCCCTGAGTAGTAGCTTCCTATCATCAATCTAGACCACAAGATATGACTATGATATCCACTAGACTGATGCACATCAGTGCACCTTAATTCAAAACTGAAGGGGTAATAACCCCTAACTTCTCCTTGAGATACTCAAAAGAGTCCTTAGGTAGAGGTTTAGTAAAAATGTCTGCAATCTAATCCTTGGAGGGTACAAACTCCAATTTGACTTCATTGTTGTTCACCTGCTCTCTCAAAAAGTGAAACTTGATGGATATATGTTTTGTATTTTAATGTAACACTGGATTCTTTGAAATGTTTATTGCACTTGATTTATCACAAAGGATTGTGATAGGTTCCTCACACTCCACTCTGATGTCTCTTAGCATTTTCTTCATCCACAATACTTGACTGCAATTGCCTGCTACTGCAATATATTCTGCTTCTGTAGTGGATAGAGATATTACCTCTTGTTTCTTGCTTAGCCAAGAAACCAATCTTTTTCCTAAAAAGAATGTACCACCACTGGTACTCTTCTGGTCATCCACATCTCCTGCCCAATCCACATCTGTATATGCATGAGGAGAGAAATCATGATCCATAGGATACCATAAACCATACTCAACTATTCCCTTTAGATATCTAAAAGCTCTCTTGATTGCCATGACATGAGATTGCCTAGGATCATCTTGGAATCTGGCAACAAGACCAACAATATTCATAATGTCAGGCCTAGTTTGAGTAAGATACAGTAGTCCTCCAATCATTGACCTGCACTTTTTCTGATTAGCCTTAGGAGATTCATCATCTTTGCTTAGTTTACATCCGGTTGCCATGGGAGTATTCATTGGTTTTGAGTCTTCCATTCCAAATTTCTTCAACAATTCTTTCATATATTTGGTCTGAGATATGAAGATTCCTTTCTTTTTTTGAGTAACGTAGACCCAAGAAGAAATTTATTTCCCCAAACACAGACATCTCAAATTCACTTTTCATTTGATTTGTAAAAGTCTTGCACATACTATCTCTTCCTCCAAAAATAATATCATCAATAAATAATTCAATAATCAAGATATTTTCATGTTCAATCTTGTAGTACAAGTTACTATCAGCAGTACCTTTGTTGAAACCAATCTTCAAAAGATGCTTATCCAGTCTTTCATACCAGGCTCTTGGGGCTTGTTTGAGTCCATACAATGCTTTCTTCAACATGCAGACCATATCGCCATGATTAGACAATTGAAATCCATTCAGTTGCTCAATGTACACTTCTTCTTCCAAGTCACCATTCAAGAAGGTAGACTTGACATCCATTTGATGTACTTTGAAATCCTTGAAGGTAGCAAAGGCAAGAAATAATCTGAATACTTCAATTCTTGCCACCAGAGCAAAAGTTTCTTCAAAATCAACTCCTTCTACTTGGGAATAACCCTTGCAGACCAATCTAGCTTTGTTTCTGACTACTTCACCATCTTCATTCAGTTTATTCCAGAAGACCCATTTGGTTCCAATCACATTTTTGTTTCTAGGTCTGGGAACAAGATCCCAAGTGTGATATTTCTCAATCTGCATCAACTCATCATTCATTGCTTTAGTCCAACTTTCATCATTGCATGCTTCACTTACTATTTTTGGTTCAATTTTTGAAATCAGACAATACTTTTCTGAGTCTTGAGAAATCTTTCTTCTTGTTTGGACACTTTTCTTTTATCACCTATGATCTGATCTTCAGAATGATTCAGTCTTACATACTTGGGAGTTTTGGTAATTTCTTACACTTCTATTTCTTAGATTGGTTCACTCAAACTTATCTCTTCTTCCTAATTCTCTGGATCAGTCTAGATCTGAATTTCAAAAGGAACTTGAACTTCTTGGACCACAACATTATTCTGATCATCTTCTTTGTATTCATAAAACATTGAGGGTCGTTCAATACCTTCATCAACCTTCACATTTGTACTTTCTATAATCTTTCTCAATCTCTTTTTATAACACCAGTATGCTTTGCTTTGAGTAGAATAACCCAAGAATATTCCTTCATCACTTCTAGCATCAAATATTCCAAGGTCTTCATCTATTTTAATGTAACATTTGCTACGAAAGACTCTGAAATACTTCACAGTGGGAGTGATGCCAAACTAGAGTTCATAAGGGGTCTTACCAATATTGTTTCTAATTTGTACTCGATTAAGAGTATAGGCAATAGTACTTACAACTTCTCTCCAGTAGATCTGAGGAACATTTGCTTCCATCATCATGGTTCTAGATGCTTCCTGGATGGTCTGGTTCTTTCTATCTACTACTCCATTCTACTATGGAGTCCTTGGAGTAGATAATTGTCATTTTATCCCATGTTTCTCAAAGAATTCTATGAACTCTCCGGATGTGAAATCTTCACCTCTATCAGAACTGAGACATTTTATTTTTAATCTAGTTTCATTCTCTACCATAGCTTTGAATATTTTGCATTTCTCAAGAGCCTCAGATTTTTCTTTCAGAAAAGTCACCCACATCATCCGGGAGTGGTCATCAATTAATAACATGAAGTATCTATCACCTTGCAAACTCCTGATTCTTGACGGTCCACATAGATCAGTATGTACTAAATCCAACAATACGGTAGAAGGTTGTTCCTTATTTTTGAATGTGACTCTGCTCTGTTTACCCAACTAACATTCTTTGCACAAACTATTAGTAGGTTTCACCAGTCTTGGAACTCTCTTACAACCTGAGTGTTGCTTATCTTGATGATATTATCAAAATTCACATGACACATTCTCCTATGCCACAACTAACTCTGATCAATTTGAACAACTAAAGAACTTTTGCCAGTACCAACCAAGTGGAAGATGTTACCTTTTGTTTGAGTACCGGATGCAATCTCTGTTCCAGAACTTTCAGAGATCTTACATTTTCCATTTTTGAATCACAGATCATAGCCTTTGTCCACCATCTATCCAACACTGAGAAGATTGTGCTTCATACCTTCAACATATAGCACATCACTGGTTTTGTTCTTTCCATCAAAAGAAATAGTTCCTCTACCTCTGATTCTACCAGCAGAATTATCACCAAATTTTACAACTCCTCCTTCATATCTTTCCAAATCTATGAACTTATTTTTGTCACCTGTCATATGGTGGGAGCATCCACTGTCAATGACCCAATCATCCTTTTCTTCAACTTGGGCAGCCAGAGCTCTTTCTATCATTTTATGATTGACAAATTCAAAGGGCATTGGATCTTCTTCCTTGATGGCAATAAAGATCTAGTCACTTCTGGATTTGTTTCTTGTGTCTGATTCATCATCTATTACTCCTTCATCATCATCATCTTCATGAACATAGTAACACTTCTTTTGAAATATTGATCTATTAGGGTTTGGCTTAGAAAATCTTTTTGGACACCTTGAGGCAAAATGACCAATCTTGTTACAGTTAAAACATTTGAAAGGAAATTTTTCTTCATACTTACTGGATCCTCTTGGCAATCTCTTTGCAATGAGGGCCTCAAGTTGTTCAACTTCTAATTCATCCTCTTCCAAATCTTTTCTTGCTTTCTCATACCAAGATGATTTTCTTGAGGAACTTTCTCTTGGATCATATCTATGTTTGTCTTTTGTAGAGTTACTAGCTTTGAATGCAGATTTAGTCTTGGGAAGTGCATCACCAAACTCAATTAACTCAAATGCAGATATCTTACCAACTAATTGATCCCCTATGATGGTTGTTAAGGATCTGATTTCCTCAATAGCAGCAACTTTGTGTTTATAAGTACGAGGTAAGGATCTGAGAACTTTAGCAACAATTTCATCTTCATCCAGAACTCCACCAGCACATCTGATGCCACAAACAAGCTCATTTACTTTTGTCATGTAAGAATTGATATTCTCATCTTCACTCATCTTTAAGTTTTCAAGCTTTCCTTTCAGACTTTGTATCTTGGCACACTTAACATATTTGTCTCCTTCATATAGATTTTCAAGATTTGTCCAAATTTCATAGGCAATCTTCAAACCCATAACATTTGTCAGCTCTAAATCAGACAAGGCACTTAGTAGGGCTTCTTTAGCTCGAAGATTATTTTCTGCATCTCTAATTTCATTTAGAGTTGTAGGGCCATTTGTTGGGGGAACATATTTAATTGAGGTTATGTTCCAATACTGACATCCCATGCATTGTATTTGACATTCCATGTGGCTTTTCCAGGCAGTGAAGTTTGAACCATCAAACATTAGATTGTCCTTCTTGTAGGTCAACATTCTGGATCTTCTCAAGTAGTTAAGCTTCTTCTAAAGGAACTTAGCTCTAATACCAATTGTTAGTTTCAACACAGACAACTAAGAGGGGGGGTAAATCAGTTGTCCCAAAACTTTTCTTTTATTAACCACTTAAATCTTTCCTGTAATTTAGCAGCATAATAATAAATCACTCATGGAAACACAATGCAATAATTCAGGAGCAGACACACATTAACACATATGACACCAAGATTTTAATGTGGAAAACTCAATTAAGGGAAAAAAAATGGGATGACTAACCCAAGATTGTATTCTCTATTAAAAGAATAAAAGAAACAAAATGGCACATGCCACTTAGGGCTCACTACCTGAGCACACTACTCACAAGAGGCCCACTGCCTAGAGGAGGCACATTGTCTATAGAATAATAAATATTACATACTTGAACTGGATATTAGCATCTTCACCATGCTTGAGTTAGTTCCATTTAAGCTCAAAACTTCTGCTCTGCCTTTCACTCTTCTCCTCTCTACACACTCACATCTTCACCAAGGATAATTTTGAAATAACTTCACAACTCTTATTTATACAAGACATCAACTTTGAGATCATCAAAGTCGTTAGACTTTATTTTATTACAGAGCAAATGCATAAATATAACTTGAATTATTACAAAAGACTTCATGTGAATCACCACTCTGTTGGCCACACATATCTGGGACTTCAATCTTCTTTGAGGAACACGCCATCCTTCGCAAAACATCTTCAAGATCATCCGTAAGATGTCTAAATCATCCAGTCGGCCAAGGAGGAAGAACATCATCATCCAGAAGTAATTCTTCAATTATGAGCTCAATATTCAATGTGGACCACCAACACAAACTAGACACAATCTAGAGACCCCCACAAGCTTTCCTGATTCACCAAGAACATCCACACTACTTCTGATAACTAAAATCATTCTCTTCTGTATCCAAAATCTTAAGAACACAGTCTATCATTACTGTCATATTGAAATAGATTCTTGCGGACCTCTAGACAACAAACCAATTGAGTTGTCAATTCACATTGACTTCCTAAACACTCCACGAAATTCACAGAACAAGATATTGCATTTCTGGATCTCACCAAATGTATTTGTTTAGTCTATCACCTCAGAACATCTGCCAGAATAGGTTTTACTCATATGGCCATAACTTATTCAAATTTTTATGTGGACCTCTCAAATCTTTACTAGATCACCTTTAGATACATATCTACAAAATTTTTGATTCACATACTCTGATCTTCATCTTAGCTGGGATCTTCACTTCATAGAGCTTCACTGTCTTCACTGTTCTTCTCTGTTTCTGATAGGACTAATTTTCTCAATAACCTCAGGACACAACTCATCCAATCCTTGACATCAATGCAATAGGATTATGTTGATATCAATGACAACACCAATTAGGCCCATACTTGCAACACTCTCAACTCAAGGGGAGAACCCAAAATCACAAAATCACATAATAGCCAAAATCACAAGGCCTCTTGCCTTAATATCTCAATATGTCAAAAATCCCAAGGCACTCTTGCTTTCACAAAAATCTCAAATACTTCACAATGTACTTCCATGGCCATAAACACCTCCAAAAAAAATAGTGACCTCGAGGAAGTTCACTCCAATCCCACCCCAAAACAAGATGAGCTCTTCTCAATGGAGAGCTTTAGCAAACACCTGAAATAAAAATCCACACAACACATAAACCAAAAATTAAATAAACACAAGCAATCTTCACATACAATGAAAGTAAAAACATAAAGAAGGCATATAGCTTTGGGTGCTTTCCTTATAAGCCCAAATTTGGCAAGAGGTTGAAGAAGAGCTCCTAAGTCTCCTTCCAATCTCCTTGCATACAAAATCCTCCAACTCTATTTATCTTCCCCAAATCAATAATTACAAAGAAAACCAAAAATGAAGAACCCTCTCCATCTCTCAGAAATGGAGTTTAATAGGCTAAACCAAAGAGCCTTAAGGAATGAGAAGATGACACATGTCACCTTCTCCTTCCTCCTCACAATCCACTCACAAAACCCCAAGGGGTGAGGAGGTGACACATGTCACACTCCCATCCCACAAAGCCTCACACTCTCCCACAAATGCTCTCACACATGTGTGAGAGCATAGTGGAGAGGGGAATCCCACATGGAAGACTCCATAAGGATAAGGATAAGACACTTGTCATTCTCCTATCCAACAAGGCAACCCATTCCATCAAGGATGCACTCACACATGTGTGAGAGCATAGGAATGAGGTTTCTCACACTTGAGGGTCTTGCAAGCCTCCCAAATCTTAAAGATAAGGGAGACCGTATCCTAGGGAAGTGGAGTTGGTCATGGTGGACTCTTGACTTATCCACCACCTCACCCAACTCCAAATTTTGTCACATAACGTCAGGGTCAAGTTTAGGTGACCAAAAGAAGGTCAAACTAAGGTTCCACATGTTGAAATTGGTCCTAGACCTTAGGGGTATGACCTAGGGTCATCATTTGACCAAAATAAACACCAAGGGGTCCATAAATTCACATAAAAAAGGCCGAATAAAAATAAATAACACCAAAATAGTGCAACTCAAACATTACAATTTACTACACGTCAATAAATCAATTAAAAAGGGTAAACTCTAATAAAAATACATGCCATTTAAAGACATTACAAATCATCATGCTCTTGATCACAAATGACCTTGGTCCCTCTTGGGGCTAGGTCGGCTAAACATGGATATCACATAGGGTTACTGGAATGACCTTTGATTTTTGATGGGCATGGAAAATTACTTGAACACTTCCACAAATGGATCAGTAGCACATGTTCATCATAGCTGAAGCGAAAGGAAATACACACACACCTAGTCACATAATCACAGATATTTTCTATTATAACACATGCTATCATTTATATGATTCATAAATCACATGCATTTTTCTAAACATGAAATAAGGATCAAATTGCATAATATTTCATTCATTTGTTCATCAACTAATATTCTAATTTGCATCAAGGTAAATATCACATAACTTCATAACATAAAGTGAAATCTAACATGTGAGCTATAACATCACATCATGCTCTATCTAACAAATCAAAGCATACGATATAGTCATGAAAGTTTAAATAACGGGATCAGTAGTCCCAAATTTTCACATGTCTATCAAAATGTGCATATGATGTAAGCAAAAATAGAAGGTGAGATAAGTAAGGCTCACATCCTCCCCGCCAAGACTAAACTTCCTCTTGTAAGTCAACAAAGAGGTGAGGATAACGTCTCCTCCAACTAGTAGCATCCTCCTGAGTAGCCATGACCTCATCATAATGATCCCATTGAACTCTGACCTAGTCCAGCTCTCGTCCTCAAAGGCCCAATGTTCGATGAGCCAATATGTGAATTGGCTCCAAAGCGAGCTGCCCATCTGACTCTACATGTAGTCTCGATAACAGAGACTTGAAAGTCAATCTGGAGGGTATCAACCACTACAAACATACGATGGGATCTACCCACATCTCCAACTGTCTACTTAGAACCTTAGGTATGTGGTTGTCCTCCTTCTATATATCCCTATGGACACTCTCTGGCTAATTGCCCCACACCACCACATACATAACAAGGTCCCTAAGAATGGATATGCACTGACTGAGTCCTGCTAGACTGTTATGCTCCAAGTCATTTTGTACTACTCTGTGACCCTCTAAAGGACTACTGTGACATACCTAGTCCTACAGCTGGTACCTGATGATGCTGGTCTCTACGCAGACCCTGTGAGTGCCATACTTGACTGTGGCCACCCTGCGATCTCTGTGGTGGTCTAGACCTTTGCTACTGATGATGATGTTGTTGATGCTGCTGTGGAGGTGTAGGTAAAGATGCAGAACTAAAACCACCCCTATGAGGTGGTTGGGATCTACAGAACCCCTGGTCTTGATGCTGAGTATGGTCCTAAATTTGTTGTTGTGACCCGTGGCTCCGCCCATAAACCTCCTCTGCAAGAAGTGCCTTCTCAATGTTCTCGCACATAGTCTGTGGGTCTACCATGCAAACAGGTCCTTCTATCCCAGGATTTAAGCCCTTGATAAATCGACTAACAAGGAGCTTCTCATCCTATAGGTACTGGGCATATCATGACAACTCGACAAACTTGCACTCATACTGTACAACTGTAGAACCCCACTGCCGTAGATCATGGAACTCATCTATACGGTGTTGTCTAAAGTGCTCTGAGAGATATTGCAACCTATAGCACTCAAGGAATGTATTCCAAGAAAGTGTGTCCAAGGATAGGTGGTGCTTGCACTCCTCAGTGCACCACCAATTCACTACAGCGTCATGCAGTAAATGGACTGCACCACGTTCTTTTGTGTTACTCCCATAGGGATGCAACACAAAGCACTAATCTAGACTAATGAGCCAAGCCTTAATCTTAGCTCCATATATAGTCCCTACAAATGTAACTGGATTTAGTCTAAACAAATTTCTGATGGAGTCTCCATGATTGTGGCATCCTCGAATGGGAGCATCTACCTCATCCCGCTGTCCATAACCAAAGGGGTCGTAATGAACCAACTTCACTCCAACCTCCTCCTCATGATCCCCATGATGTGTTGGTTGACTCCTTCTATGCTCCCTATGGGTCGAGGCGTGACCCTCAACTGTAGTCTCTAGAATCTCAACATGCGGTCCCTCCACGACTGGTGATAATCTCTCTAGAACTGCTTGAAATGCCTGGAGTATCTAGAGTCCTATGTCAAGTTCTAGCAGAATCTGGCCCTCAGATGATGAAGCACCCCATGTACCAGCTCCTCCAGACTCATTGGTGCGTGGGTGCCCTCTTCTCGATCTAGGTGGCATCCTTCATCAACAAGGTGTCTAAAATTAAAACAAAATTGCAGAATAAATAATGTGCCCTTAATGCCTAGTGTTTAAACCTGGCTCTGATATGAAATGTCATGCCCACATTTCCCATGTGGTCACAACACACAACACACATATCATATCCAAATTTTTCATGTGGTCATGACACGAAATATCAAAAAAAAATTCCAGATGACTCTAAAACCCCGTCACGCGCAACATACGTGTTCAGTGGCATTCGCACAAAGGTGAAAAATGTCAATCAAATGTCAGGGTAATGCGAACACCTTTCACAACCCCTGCAAAATGTAAGCCTACTAACAGGGTTGTGCGACACGAGAAGTGTCGCTAAGAGGTGTAGATTCCTAACTTGGAACTAACCCTAAGGTTTCTAGATGAAATGAGGTGATTTCGATAAGGGTCAAAATATAACCTTAAGAAACTATAATATAATTAATAATAATTAATTCCATTAAGACTTAATTAAAGTATTCAATAGTAAATAATACTTTAAAGTAAAAACTTGCAACAAATTACTTAAATAACATTTTCACTATTCTAGGGAATTTTTGGGAGCATAATGCCACCTCATTGATAATGGGGAAATAGTTAAATTAAAAATTCAAATAAAATCTTCATTAATAGCCTTTCCAACAATATAATTTAAAACTAAATACACCCATTAATTTACTCCAACATTTCCTCATTTTTCCAAGGCAATATAATTAATAAATTTAATCACATTAACTAAAGAAAGCAATAAATTAAAAAACACATTTAAACTATGCACTAGTTAAAAATAGATTTAAAAGGGTCTAAATTAAATAAATTTCACAACATTATATCCCCACAAAAAAACCCCATTAAAAATAACCCACTAAATTAAATTAAAAACTTAGGGTTGAACTAAATCCACTAAACTTCTTTCTAGGTCACACTAACCCTAAATAGTTTTAAAAGGTAGTAAAAGGGTTAAAAATACCCAAAAAAGATAAATTCTTTTCATTTGCCTTCATGTTTCAAGGAGAATAAAAATAAAATGAAAGGTCACGTTCACAAAGAGGAGCTATATTTTCTTTTCTTTTCTATTTGGTCTCCTACAACCTATTTCATTTCTTCTAACCCTAATCTTTTTATTTTCTCTCTTCTCATCTATTCTTCCTCTCTCTTCAAACCCTAAATCTTTTTTTTTGCTTTCTAACTCTCTATCTTGTTTTGCAGGTTGTGCTCAAGTTTTCAACAACAGGGTTTTCAAGATTTCACAAGAGGGCTCTCTGGTTTTTTTGTTTAATGGTTTTGTAGGGGTATATATCTCTTTTTTTGTTTTGAATGATTGGGTTAAATAGGGTTACCATATTTTTTTGCACATCAGTATATATATACATACAGTTATATACTATTGTCATTTTTAAAACAAAGATGAAGCATATATATTTTCAAATCATAGTGTATAGTCAATATATGTGTGTGTGTGTGTGTGTGTGTGTGTGTGTGTTATTGTGCTACAGGGTTGAATCACAATGGCAGGGTTTCATCTTGTATAGTTGAAGGGCATAGAGAAGGCATGGCACAGACCATCGGAGGGCACTGGTGACACTTAAGAAAAAAAATGGTGAGGAGGGAAGGGCGGCCGCCCCCCCACCCCCTACACAGAGCTGAGGGTCTATGGAGGGGTAGACGGGGGGTTTGTCCTCCCTCCACCTACAACATATACGGTGGTGGCATGGCTGCCACCCTCAAGAGTTGTTTGATTTAATTTTTTTTCAAACACAAACAAAACACCTAGCCTATTTCGATGGAAGATATAATTTATTTTAATGCTTTTCTCATGTATAATTCATATATGATATGTATGAATGTATATATATATATATATATATATATATATATATATATATATATATATATATATATATATATATATACATTCATATATATATATATATAGATATATATATATATATATATATATATATATATATATATATCTATATATATATATATATATAGACAACATATAACTCAATACTTTATAAAAGCAAGATAGGTATACTTTATATATATATATATATATATATATATATTGGGAATTTCTTTCTCTGTATATATAATTTTTTTTATAAAATACTGAACTACATATTTTCAAACAACAAGTTTAATAGCCATGTAAATATATATATTTAAGATCTTTGTATTTTCTTTCTCTCTTTGAATGTGGAAAATTTTTTACACAGTGAGCAGCAAAACGAAAATAAAGCAGCTAGTCCAATATACTTAAATATATATTACAATGGGAGTAAAACTATTCTATTTTGTTTTTTTCCTTTCAATCAATAAGGGTTTTAGATATTTCTATTTCATCACAAATACATTTTAAGCATAATATTTTCATTTCTTTAAATAGACTGTACTAAAGCTTTTAGTATTGAACAAGATAAAGGGAGAGATAAACACTTTGTTTCACATGAATAAATATATTATTCCAAATGAACAATATGAAGTATTTTTGCACACACACATACTATAGAAAATGAAACAATATTAATATTACATAGAATAGAGCTATGACATAGGTTCAAAGGAGAGGAATAACTCCCATACCCAATAACTTGTACAAACTCAAATGGGTCTTAGCTATCAAATGCCATAAATTTACAACACGAGGAAAACCACATTTCTTCCAACTTCTCCAAAACTCCAAATGCTTCACCAAAGCCATAAAACCTACAAAAAAACTACAGGAAGGTTTCCAAATACCCATGGGAGCTCACCTCACAACCATAGACTTGGAACAAGTCACCCCCGAGCTTGGAGGTCACCCATATAACTAGGTGCACACAACAACAAGGGATTTAACACCAAAAACACTCAGATAAATCATAAACATACCCTCCCAAGGATTGCACATAACTAAACCATTTACTTGGATTTTTGGGGGTAGGAGAGTGGACTACTCTCAACTCAAGGGGAGAACCCAAAATCACAAGGCCTCTTGCCTTAATATCTCAATATGTCAAAAATCCTAAGGCACTCTTGCTTTCACCAAAATCTCAAATACTTCACAATGTACTTCCATGGCCATAAATACCTCCAAAAAAATAGTGAGGGTGACCCCAAGGAGGTTCACTCCTCTCCCACCACAAAACAAGATGAGCTCTTCTTGATGGAGAGCTTCATCAAACAACCAAAATGAAAACCCACACAACACAAACCAAAACTTAAATAAACACAAGAAATGTTCACATACAATGGAAGTAAAAACATAAGGAAGGCATATAGCCTTGGGTGCTTACCTTATAAGGCCAAATTTTGCAAGAGGTTGAAGAAGAACTCCTAATTCTCCTTCCAATCTCCTTGCATACAAAATCCTTCAACTCTAGCTATCTCCCCCAAATCAATAATTACAAAGAAAACTAAAAATCAAGAACCATCTCCATCTCTCAAAGATGGAGTTTAATAGGCTAAACCAAAGAGCTTTAAGGAATGAGAAGGTGGCACATGTCACCTTCTCCTTCCTCCTCACAATCCACTCAAAAAACCCCAAGGGGTGAGGAGGTGACACATGTCACACTCCCATCCCATAAAGCCTCACACTCTCCCACAAATGCTCTCACACATGTGTGAGAGCATATTAGAGAGGGGAATCCCACATGTAATACTCCATAAGGATAAGGTAAGAAACATGTCATTCTCCTATCCAACAAGGCAACCCATTCCCTCAAAGATGCTCTCACAAATGTGTGAGAACATAGGACTGAGGTCTCTCACACTTGAGGGCCTTGGAAGCCTCCCAAGTTTTCAAAATAAGGGATACCTTATCCTAGGGAAGTGGAGTTGGTCATAGTGGACTCTTGACTTTTCCACCTCCTCACCGAACTTCAAATTTCATAACTTAACTTCAGGGTGAAGTTAAGGTGACAAAAAGAAGGTTAAACTAAGGTTTCACATGTTCAAATTGGTCCTAGACCCTACAGGTATGACCTAGGGTCATGATTTGACAAAAATAGACATGAAGGAGTCCATAAATTCACATACAAAGGCCCAATAAAAATAAAGAGCACCAAAATAGTGCCACTCAAACATTACAATTTACTACACCTTAATAAATCAATTAAAAAGGGTAAACTCTAATCAAAATACATACCAATTAAAGACATTACAAATCATCATGCTCCATCACTAATGACCTTGGTCCCTCTTGAGGCTAGGTTAGCTAAACATGGATATCACATAGGGTTACTGGAATGACATCTGATTTTCCATGGCATGGAAAATTACTTGCACACTTCCACAAACAAATCAGTAGCACATGTTCATCATAGCCAAAGTGAAAGGAAATGCACATACACACCCAGTCACATAATCACAAATATTTTTAATTAAAACACATGCTATCATTTATTTGATTCATAATTCACATGCATTTTTCTAAACATCAAATCAGGATCAAAGTGCATAATATTTCATTCATTTGTTCATCAACTAATATTCTAATTTGCATCAAGGTAAATATCACATAACATCATAATATCAAGTGAAATCTAACATGCAAGATATAACAACATCACATCATGCTCTATCTAACAAATCAAAGCATACGATATAGGCATAAAATTATGCATAACGGGATCAGTAGTCCCAAATGTCCACATGTCTATCAAAATGTCTATATGATGTAAGCAAAAATAGAAGGTGAGATAAGTAGGCCTCACATCCTCATCCACTAAGACTAAACTTCCTCCTAGAAGTCATCTAAGAGGTGAGGGTAAAGTGTCCTCAAGCTAGCAGCGTCCTCCCAAGTAGCCGAGATCTCATCATAATGGTCTCACTGAAGTCTTACCTAGTCTAGCTCTCATCCTCGAAGGCCCAACGTCTAATAAGCCAATATGCGAATTGGCTCTAAAGCTAGCTGCCTATCTAACTCTACCTGTAGTCTCAATAACAAAGGCCTGAAAGTCAGCCTAACGGTTATCAACTGCTGGGATCTACCCACATCTCCAACTGTCTACTCAAAACCTCAGGCACATGGCTGTCTTCCTACTGTATATCCCTATGGACACTCTCTAGCTAAGTACCCCGCACCACCACATACATAACAAGGTCCTCGAGACTAGATATGCACTAATTGAGTCTTGCTAGACTGCTACACTCCAGGTGGTCCTGTACTACTCTGTGACCCTCTAAAGGACTATTGTGACCTAGCTGGTCCTGCAGTCAGTACCTGATGATGCTGGTCTCTCCGCAGACCCTGCAAGTACCATACTCGACTGTGGCCTCCCTACAATCTCTGTGGTGGTCTAGCCCTCTGCTGCTGCTATGGAGGTCTAGGAGGTAAAGATACAGAACTAAAACTACCCCTATGAGGTGGTTGGGGTCTACAGAACCCCTAGTCCTAATGCTGACTATGGTCCTAAAATTGTGGTTGTGACCCGTGGCTCTACCCATAAACCTCCTCTGTAATAAGCACCTTCTTGGTGGCCTCGCTCATATTTTATGGATCTACCATGCAAATAGGTCCTACTATCCTAGGATTGAATCCCTTGATAAATTGACTAATAAGGAGCTTCTCATCATGCACGTACTTGGCATATCATGACAACTTCACAAACTTGCACTCTTACTGTGCACCTGTAGAACCCCGCTGATGTAGATCATGGAACTCATCTACACAGTGCTATCTGAAGTACTCTGAGAGATATCATGCCCTATAGCACTCAAGGAATGTGTTCCAAGAAAGTGTGTTCAATGATAGGCAGTACTTGCACTCCTTAGTGCACCACCAAGTCGCTGCAACGTCACACAGTAAATGGATTGCAATACATGCTTTTGTGTTGCTCCCATACAGACGCAATACAAAGCACCAATCTAGACTAATGCGCCAAGCCTCAGCCTCAGCTCCATCTAGAGTCCCTACAAATGTAGGTTGATTCAGTCTAAGCAAATTTCTGATGGGATCTCTAGCGTCCTCGAATGGGAGCATCTACCTCATCCCATTGTCCATAACCAAAGGGACTGTAATGAACTGACTCCACTCCAACCTCATCCTTGCAGTCCCCATGATGTGTTGGTAGACTCTTGCTATGCTCCCTATGGGTCGAGGTGTCACCCTCAACTATAGTCTCTAGAATATGAACATACGGTCCCTCCATGGGTGATAATCTTGCTAGAACTGCCTGCAACACCTAGAGTATATGGGGTCCTATGTTAGATGCTAGCAGAATCTGGTTGTTGTATGATGAAGCACCTCGTGTACTAGCTCCTCCGAACTCATTGGCATATGGGTGTCCTCTTCTCGATTTAGGTGGCATCCTACACGAATAAGGTGTCTAAAATTAAAATAAAATTACAGAATAAATAATGTGCCCTTAATGCCTAGTATTTAAACCTAGCTTTGATACCAAATGTTATGCCCACATTTCCCATGTGGTCATAACACACAACACATGTGTCATATCCACACTTGTCATGTGGTGATGACATGAAATATCAAAAAACTTTTCCACACGACTCTAAAACCCCCTTGCACACAACATGCACACTTAGTGGCATTCGCGCAAGGACAAAAAATGTCAATCAAACATCAGGGTAATGCAAACACCTTTTGCAACCCCTAGAAAATGTAAACCTATTAAGGGGGTTGTGCAATGAAAGGAGTGTCACTAAGAGGGGTAGATTCCTAACTTGGAACTAACCCTAAGGATCCTAGATGAAATGAGGTGATTTCGATAAGGGTCAAAATCTAACCTTAAGAAACTATAATATAATTAACAATAATTAATTCCATTAAGACTTAAATAAAGTATTCAATAATAAATAATGCGATAATGTAAAAACATGAAACAAATCACTTAAATAATCTTTTCACTATTCTAGGGAATTTTTGGGAGCATAACACCACCTCACTGATAATGGGGAAATAATTAAATTAAAAATTGAAATAAAAATCTTCACTAATAGCCTTTCCAACAATATAATTAAAAAAAATACATCCATTAATTTACTCCACCATTTCCTCATTTCCCCAAGGCAATATAATCAATAAATTTAATCACATTAACTAAAGAAAACAATAAATTAAAAAATCACATTTAAACTATGCACTAGTTAAAAATAGATTTAAAAGGGTCTAAATTAAATAAATTTTATAACATTGTATCAAAACAATTAAACCCCATAAAAAATAACCCACTAAATTAAATTAAAAACCTAGGGTTGAATAAAATCCAGTAAACTTTTTTCTAGGTCACACTAACCCTAAATAGTTTTAAAAGGCAATAAAAAGGTTAAAAATACCCAAAAGGATAGATGCTTTTCATTTGCCTCCAAGCTTCAAGGAGAAGAAAAAGAAAATGAAAGGTCACCTTCACAAAGAGGAGCTATATTTTCTTTTCTTTTCTATTTGGTCTCCTACAACTTATTATTATATAATCATTTGGTTAAACATGGTTACCATATTTTTTTGCATAGCAGTATATATATAGATACAGTTATATACTACTGCCTTTTTTAAAACAAAGATGAAGCATGTATATATATTTTTATTGTAATCACAATATATATATATATGTTATTGTGTTGTAGGGTCGAATGACAATGGTAGGGTTTCATCTTATTAAGCGAAGGGCGCATAGAAGGCATGACGCAGACCATCAGAGGGCAATAACAATGCTTAAGAAAAAAAATGTTGAGGACAAAAGGGCGGCCTTCCCCCCATCCACAAAGCCTTGGCTCTCTGGAGGGGCAGATGGGGGGTCCGTCCTACTCCCCCTACAACATATGCTGCCACCCTAAAGATTTTTTTCATTTAAATTTTTGTCAAACACAAAAGAACCCTAGCCTATTTTGATGGAAGATATAATTTATAAAAGAAAGATAATTATTATAGACATGATGTTTCCACAGTCTATGGTATAAGAATGAAGTGCTTCTAGAAGAGACTGTGTGTTGCTTTTTTGGATTGACATTTCAGATCACACTCCGTGATCCATCATTAGGATGAAAAGAAGAGAATAATTGAGTTTTGTTTGTAGAGATAATTCTAAAAAAAGAGACAGAGGGGGGAGGTGTAAACCCCAACCATGAAACCCTAGGGAACAACTCAACTATTCTATACAAAGGGCCAAACAAAATTTTGTTTTAAAGAAAGAAATAACAAGAAATCTAATCATATTTAATCATATATCAAGTTAAGATGTACCCTCTAGGGATTCCACGGATGCATTACTAACAACTATTAACATGATCTAACCAACATTATGAATTAACATACAACCATGGTTCATTCTAATCTAATTGCATCAAATGAATAAACACATACATTTCTTTATTATATCATTAGATAAGTAATCATGAATTTCCTGCAAAAAGGATACAAGTACATATACAATTTCCTTTACAAGAGAGTACAATATTACATTGTTTACAGTATCGCTTTCCTAATTACATTGGAGTACATACATCAAGCTAACAGCACATGATTCAACTAATATACAAGACTAGAACATGAACATAAGTATCTATCTCCTCAAGCTAGAACAAGATTTGTAATCTGATATAAGAGGTACATCCTTCTCACACATGAACAACAACATGGGAAACCAATGGAGACAAAAGAACAACTACCCAACCATGGGGAAACCTAAGGTCCACCCCCCGTGCTACGAGATAACAATAAGGTCTCACTAAGCAAATAGTCAAGAAGACAATAGGCTAATAGGTGTAAGGACTACACATGACTTATGTTGGATCACAAATTGGCAGAGGGTTTGCCAGTTTGAATGCACAGGTAGATTCAGCCAACTAATATAGGAGGTTGGGTGAGCTGCCTCCCCTTCACTTCTGCTTATGCGGCACCAAGGGGGGTACCCCTATCGCTAAAGATTTAACCTTAACTCACCAAATGACACAAATATTTAGCTCTACAACAACAGGCAGAATACGCTCATGTGTGGACCAAGATTTGAATGATAAATCACAAGGATGACAACTTTATTGACCATATTTGACTAGTTATGGATGAGAGTATGCAAAGGTCCTAATCCTACTCCTACAACTAATAGGTTGGAATTATCGAATGATTTGAAATTATGTTTTGGATGCAAGACAGGGGGTTTTGGATCATAACTACTACACAAGAAGCAGACCGGTGCCTATCTCAGGGCAAGGAGTCAACTAGATGTATACAATAAAATGGCATACAACTGGCATTCAAGTTTCAAGGGGTTATGACTGGCATTTGCCTTATAAACACCACCCAAGAATGGGTATTTAACTACCTCTACTTATAAATATCCCAGTTGACATATAATCTTCTCCATACTTAACCTAAAACAATTTAATCCACTCCTTGAATGGAAGTTAGTGATTAAGCATGTGATACAGAAAATTTATATCCTACAATCTGAGAAACCCTTAGCAACCAGATTCAAAAGAAGAAAATGCATAGAACAAATGGAGACAGACAGATAAACACATGCAATAATGCATTTTTCATATTAAATGACAATGAAAATGAACATTTGTAAAAGATGCACTCAAATGCAACTCATAAACTCCAACAGAGATAAAACAACCAAGAAAATGCTTTGTCTTTCATTATTTTCCCCCAAAACTACCCAAGTCTTCAACAACCTAAATGAGTAACACAGTTTTCCTTTTATAACAAGACTATGTACTCAGCAATAATTTCATGGCATTTAAAAATTTCTGCCAAATACAATGCACCAAGAATGGCACCCAAATCATTCAATGCAGTAGGAGACAAAGAGGGGAGAAGCAGGTGAACTCAGGGACTGCACCACTGCCTGAAGATTTTCTTCTTCGATTCAGTGGTTGGCTGGTTAGTCAGACCCATACTTCTCTATAATTCTATCATTAATGCTCAATCTACCTGCAGGATGTAGCAGTTGCGTGTTCTGAAGCTCTTCCCACCAAGAATGCCACTGTAGATGCATGGGAAAACCCTTGACTTGAACATTTGAACACAACTGTCAATTTCCTCCTTCCCACTGAGATCTACAGCTCAAAATTATGCTAAAATCCATTGGCTAGTAGAACCTTGCCACGTAGGCGCTTTATCTCTGTATCGCTGACATTTCAACATTTCATTTCCCCCTTTTTGCCCCTAGTATATGCAAAATGCATATACATACAACAGTGCTTGGACACGTGGAAGTCTCTGATTTGTTCTCCATTGCTAGGAAATTGCATATCCATCGGCCATTGGAATTACCCTAGGAGTATTCACCGATAAGCAATGTTATGCTGATGAGCCAATGTACCTTTTCCTTTTGCATATGTGGGATATGCAATGCTTCACATACAAGGCAAATCCCAAAGATTTATAAAACACATTTAAACTCACCATCGGGTCTGGCTTGTATCTCCCCCATGCACATATTCTTTATATATTGCATTGTACAAATGCAATGTACAATGCGGACTCCAAGCCATTAAAGAACAAATTGAAATTTGAATCAAGTCCAGGCACTATATGTTACTTCCTTTGTATATCTGTGATATACAATGCACACACACATACAAGATGTGGACTTCAACACTTTATCTTCTAGATTGGAACATCCTTTGGAATTCGCATTGTATCTTTCTCATTGTATCTTACCCTTTGCATGTTGCTTGTATGTCGCATATACATTGCAACTTGTATGTTGGAAATACAATGACCCTTATATGTCTATGGGCCCCATCACTTGTATATCGGCCTTGTACATCCTTTTCCTTTGCATATGACGAATGCATATCACATATGCATTCTGCTTTGTATGCTGCTGAATATACAAGGCCCCTTGTATATTTGCACTGTAGCGAATGTATATGTGTCCCCTTTGCATATCTACAATTTACATTTCCTTTGTATGTCGAATATACAAATGTGAACATACAACCCCTTTTACATACAAGAAAGGAATCTTTCCTGGTATATGCGATATACATTCTCTCTTGTATGCCCGAAAATGCATATTTTGTTTTGTATGTTGCGCATGTATGTGCGAACATACAACACAATATACAAGCAAACCTTTGATACATCTATAGAATATTCTGGGAATCTTCAATGTATATTCCACCCTTGTATATGCACCTTTGTTAAGCTTGATATGCATTGCGAGATGCATACAACCAATTTTTTCATTTTTTGAAGGCCGATTGAGGTTTCTGACCCGCCAATGCACATTTGACCTGCATGTATATAAAAACAACCTTGTATATACAAAGTGACATACATACAATAGATTTTCTACAATTTTTCTACTCAGAAGGCCGAAAGACATAGGACTTTTATGAATTTTTATGAAGGGGCCTACAGATTTAAATGTTTGAAACCTGAATATTCATGCAGACACCAACACTAGCTCTATCTGGGGACTCATGCCTCTTGTAGGCATGGCAAGAACCATAGATCTCTAGGATGCAAACCAGTCCCTTATCCATTGAGCTACAAAGTCAAACATTGCACCAATCTGCATCATAAATCACACTTTTTAAACATTATTTTGGCAGCCCTAGGCAGCCAAAAATGAAAAACCATAAATTTTTCTTGTCAAATGTTTGATTCTGATCTGAATAATCCCAACCACAACTGAAAACATCAACACAATTTGCCCACATGTTGATCTTGTCAATTACATACTTCACCATTTTTGAAAGCTTGCCTCTTGCAGTATTGCCTCTATCACTCTGGATTTCAAAATTAGACATATAATCATACATACTATGAAAATCTTTAGCGTTAGGCAATGTATGAATGTCATATTTCTCAGACAGTAAATCATATTGCTCTTGGCATTCCTCATCACCTACCTGGATGTTACACATTACCAGGCACTCGTCTAGCTGATCCATAAACTCAAAACATTCAAAATATATGAGACCTCCAATATCATTTATATCACTTATTGACATTGAAAACAAAACCTGATCCTCATACCCATGGTTGCACATTTCTGAACCAATTGATGATGAACATTCATTATCTATAGTTTGCATATCCATATTATCTTCACAAGAGATGAAGATATATGATTCTGACTCATATGTCCCCTCTTCACAAACTGATGTAGCATCTAGGTCAGTTGTCTCCTCATATTCATCATCATCCTCAAAAAGAGGATTAATTCTGCACCAATGAAGGTCATGACTCACAATGTTCAATGCATCTAATGGCTCATCATAAAGGGGATTCATTCTCATTGCAAAGGTCTCTATCTGTTCTTCATGACAATCCATCTCTTTTTCATCATTATCAAACCTAGAGTCATAAGAAGAATAAACTTGATCCATGAACTGATCATGGATATCATCTTTATCATCTGATTGCCCCACATACAAGATTTTGCTACTTCAATGCACTCTAAAGATGAACTATCCACATCACTTTCCAGCCCTCTAATGCTTCCTAATGAAATTGATATTGACTGTTGATCCACATGATCACAACTATGCATAACTGGATCATTTAAACACGAATGCTCTTTGCTGAGAATTGGCATATTAATATCACTTGAAAAATCATTATTATCAACTTCATTTGCTAGGCAAATCAGGATATCCCCCTTTATGGCAGAGTCATCATTAACTTGGAATGATGCATAAACAGGGATAATAGGGATAATAGGGGTGTGAGTGCTTTGACATTCATTTTCAACACTTAGATTATATCTTTCATCAACATTGGGGGCTACAAGACAACAAATTTTTTTAGAGAAATAACCTTTTTGAATTCCATGCCTCCAATTGTTTTCAATATCAATTGCAAACTGATGTGCCTGATGCAATGTGGTGGGCTCCTTATTTCTCAATCTATATCTCATTTTTTTATCAAATGTTCCCAAATAGACCACTAGGCACAATGCATCACTAGGCCTCATGCATTCTAGAATTCTTTTCAATGTCTTCATAAATCTGAGGTTAAAGGCTGGAATTAACTCATCTTCTTCAATATGAATATACATAAAATCACTAATAACTACATACTCAAAAATTCTTTCACCATATTGTTCTAGAAATGCAGATTTAAATTCTTACCAAGAGCTGACAGAGTGAGCTGGAAGATAGGAGAACTAGTTCCTTGCATCTTCATCTAGATATTAAACAAATAATCTCATAACTACATCTTCATGGTCAATCTCAAAGTCAGCTATCACATTCATAAACTGCTACAAGTGTCTCTTAGCCGATTCATCCTTTATACCATTGAATTTGGGCAAATACTTTCTGATTTTAAATGGAAAAGCATTTGGATAACCACAAATGCCATCAAAATTGATGGGCTTATATCTATCAATGTTGTAACTCTTTTTATTACATGACTGGGATGGCTCACTATACATTTTTGGATTTGACACCTCACAAGGGTGCATGGGATGATAATACATTCTCATGTGTTTTTGCAACCCTCCTCTCAACTTAGATTTTCAATCAACAATGACTTTAGGCCCTTAAATTACAAACTGCTATTTCAGCTTTCCTAAAGTCCTCTAAATGAGTCTTTTCAACAACATTGCATACTTCACTTGAAAATACAAACTATGTTCTCAGCAAATACAAAAGCATGCAATCTCTCACCAACATTTCCCTTTTAACCAGTGCTACTTCACCAAATAGAGAGTCTTTTAAAACTTATATAAATACCTGGATATGTTGCAGCCTTTGATAGGTTCATTCAATAGAGTCACCACCTCCTTGCAAAGGAATGAGCTTCGAATAGGCTAAAGCTGAAAATTTATTTCTATTCTTTCTGGGTTCTCCAACAATAGAGCCACATATAAATCTTTAAATTTTCCACAACAAGGCACTTCTAGGTCTGATTCTTCAATCCTTTAGACTCAAACTTTCATGGCTATGACACTACATCTCCCTAGCAGAGTCACCATTTTGTTGGTTCACAAATCGGTAGAGGGTTTGCCAGTTCCAATGCACAGGCAGATTCAGCCAACTAATATAGGAGGTTGCATGAGCTACCTCCCCTTCACTTCTGGTTCTGCTGCACCAAACGGGGTATCCCTATAGCTAAAGATTTAACCTTGACTCGCCCAATGACACAAAGATTTAGCTTTACAACAACAAGCAGAATACTCTCATGTGTGGACCAAGATTTGAATGATAAATCACAAGGCTGGCAACTTTCTTGGACATATCTGACTGGTTATGGATGAGAGTATGCAAAGGTCCTAATCCTACTCCTATAACTAACAGGTTGGAATTATGGAATGGTTTGAAATTATGTTTTGGATGCAAGACAGGGGGTTTTGGATCATAACTACTACACAAGAAGTAGACTGGTGCCTATCTCAGGGCAAGGAGTCAACTAGACGTATACAAGAGAATGGCTTGCAACTGGCATTCAAGTTTCAAGGGGTTATGACTGGCATTTGCCTTACAAACACCACCCAAGAATTGGTATTTAACTGCCTCTACTTATAAATATCCCAGTTGACATACAATCTTCTCCATACTTAACCTAAAACAATTTAATCCACTCCTTGAATGGAAGTTAGAGATTAAGCATGTGATACAAAAAATCTATATCCTACAATCTGAGAAACCCTTACCAACCAGATTCAAAAGAAGAAAATGCATACAAGAAATGGAGACAAACAGATAAACACATGCAATAATGCATTTTTCATATTAAATGACAATGAAAATGAACATATGTAAAAGATACATTCAAATGCAACTCATAAACTCCAACAGAGATAAAACAACCAAGAAAATGCTCTGTCTTTCATTATTTTTCCCCCAAAATTGCCCAAGTCTTCAATAACCTAAATGAGTAACATAGTTTGCCTTTTATAACAAGACTGTGTACTCAGCAATAATTTCATGGCTTTTCAAAATTTATGCCAGATACAATGCACCAAGAATGGCATTTGAATCATTCAATGCAATAGGAGACAAAGAGGGGAGAAGTAGGTGAACTCAGGATCTGCACCACTGCCTAAAGATTTTCTTCTTTGATTTAGTGGTTGGCCAGTCAATCAGACCCATACTTCTTTGTAATTCTATCATTAATGCTCAATCTACCTGTAGGATGCAACAGTTGCATGCTCTGGAGCTCTTCCTACCAAGAATGCCACTGTAGATGTATGGAAAAACCCTCATCTTGAACATTTGAACATAGCCATCGATTTCCTCCTTCCCACTGAGATTTGCAGCTCAAAATTATGCTGAAATCCTTGGCCAATAGAAACCTACCACATAGGTGCTTTATCTCTCTATCGCTGACTTTTCTGCCTTTCATTTTCCCTTTTTTGCCCCTTGTATATGCAAAATGCATATACATACAACAGTGCTTGGACACGTAGTAGTATCTGATTAGTTCTTCATCACTACAAAATTGCATATCCATCAGCCATCGGAATGACCTTGGGACTATTCGTCGATAAGCAACGTTATGATGACGAGTGAATGTACCTTTTCCTTTTGCATATGCGGGATATTCAATGCTTCACATACAAGGAGAACCCCAAAGATTTATAAAACACATTCAAACTCACCATCGGGTCTAGCTTGTATCTCCCCCATGCACATATTCTTTGTATATTGCATTGTACAAATGCAATGTACAATGCAGACTTCAAGCCATTAAAGAACAAATTGAAATTTGAATCGGGTCCAGGCACTGTATGTTACCTCCTTTGTATATCCATGATATACAATGCACACAAACATACAAGCTGTGGACTTCAACACTTTATCTACTAGATTGGAACATCCTTTGGAATCTGTATTGTATCTTTCTCATTATATCTTACCCTTTGCATGTTGCTTGTATGTCTCATATACATTGCGACTTGTATGTTGGAAATACAATGACTCTAGTATGTCTGGGGGCCCCACCACTTATATATTCATCTTGTACATCCTTTTCCTTTGCATATGACAAATGCATATCGCATATGCATTCTATTTTGTATGTTGCTGAATATACAAGGCCCCTTGTATATTTTCACTATAGCGTATGTATATGCGCCCCCTTTGCATATCTGCAATGTACATTTCCTTTGTATGTCAAATATACAAATGTGAACATACAACCCCTTTTACATACAAGCAAGGAATCTTTCTTGGAATATGCGATATACATTCTCTCTTGTATGCCCAAAAATGCATATTTTCCTTTGTATGTCGCGCATGTATGTGCGAACATACAACACAATATACAAGCAAACCTTTGATACATCTGTAGAATATTCTGGGAATCTTCAATGTATATTGCACCCTTGTATATACACCTTTGTTAATCCCGATATGCATTGGGAGATGCATATAACCAAATTTTTCATTTTTTGACAGCCGATTGAGATTTTTGACCCGCCAATGCACATTTGACCTGCATGTATATAGAAACACCCTTGTATATACAAAGTGACATGCATACAATAGTTTTTCTACAATTTTTCTACTGAGAAGGCCGAAAGACATAGGACTTTTTTGAATTTTTATGAAGGGGCCTGTAGATTTAAATGTTTGAAACCTGAATATTCATGCAGGCACTAACAAATCCAATACAACACTGGTCAATATGAACATCACAAGCAACTCAAACAACACTTCCAGAGGCAATCACATAATAAAAGAGGAAAACACACTTAGGGAATGCTAGGCTGCAATAGGGAAGAGTGTCATTACATGTTTCTAACATGGATTATCTATGGGTTATCTTAGTCATCCAAACGCTAGTCCCCATCTATGGTTATCCTGGCAGTCTCTCACTAGTCACCGGCCCCATAAGGTGCACATGCGGAACCAACATTCCTTTCGTGAGGACAAGGAAGTTGATCTTTCCAACCATGGCCTTCTCATCCCATCCTTTGCCTGAGTGAGCACTACAGACATGGGTGTGGGATCCAATTATCTTATTTAGTGTAGAAACTACCCAACCCTCTAAATTTATTATTACATTATCACTGGATTAAAAACTTCCAATGGGTTATCTTGGCAGCCACTTTGGGCTCTAGCCCCACATTGAAAGTCACTCTCCTACCTACATCTAAAAGACCCTATCCATGAAGTAAGACAATTACCATCACAATGACAAGTAACATATACAATGTAAGGCATTTACCTTCTTGCATACAAAACACAATCACAGGGACCAATTCTTATATCCTTGTCCCAAAACATAAACAAAAAAATGAACTATCACATTCTCATCATGATGCATTTACAACACAAAATACACATCATTTCACATCACACAGAGCAAGGCATTATCCATCTTACACATGTATCATACCAACATGAATAGGAGGTAACATTTCAAGCATAGAGTTCATTCAACAAACATGATGCACACATAGCTAATGCCCACACAATCATACCCTCCTAGGCCTCTTGTAACAACTTCCCCAAATGACACAAACACTTGACACCACTAAACACAATGGTCTCACATCACATTCACTTTCAGATGCACATCATAAACTAAGATCCTTCATCAACATTTTCATGATCAATCATCTAACAAATATAAACTGAATCTGTCTCAACAATATAGAACTATAACTAATAATTCGCAAGACTTATTTTAATTTCAATTAATTAAAATGAATGCGAAAAACATGCAAATAACCCTAAGACATACAAATTAAACACAACAATTATTTAAATGCAATCCTTATCACAGTGAGGGACTATCACCATAATTAAAATCATACAATAGAGTATTAATGCTATACCAATGGCTACAAAAGCCACTATTTACACTGATGTAGATTTCATTAATAATCTCGACAATTTTTTAAATATTATTGAATACAACTGTATGAGCAAAACTAAAAGCCTATAATACTAGAATACTATAAATATCTTACACTAGTTAGAATCATAAGATACAAAACCCAAAGCTACAATGAAAGAACCTTGTTCTAAGGTTACCTTGAGAGGAGAGGAATATAGAACAATAAAACATTCCTATAGATCTAACATATTCATCAAATCTACCACACTTTTAACCACATGCATATGATAGGATCATAACACATTTAAAGGATGGTTCAAACCAAGTATAAGTATCATGGCTAAAGCAACTCAAGAGTGAACACGAATAGGGCACAAGTATGAGAACATTTTTTTTCTAGGTTTTACCAAATTTCGTTCAACACACAAAACAATTGAGAGGTAGATAGTCATAAAATATTCATATCTCCAAAATGACAAACTGGGTAACGCTGATTTTCAGATATGATTTAGCTAACTAGGTCGTGCACCATATATAAAATTTGTAAAAGAACCTAGTTCATAAAAATAATGTTATGGCTACTACAACAGACTATAAAACAGAGATGAAATTGATGAGAGATAGACAGTCACAAAATATTCATATCTCCAAAATGACAAACTGGGTAAGGCTGATTTTCGGATATGATTTAGATAACTAGGTCATGCACCATATATAAAAACTTTAGAGGAACCTAGTTCATAAAAATAAAGTTATGGATAATGCAATAGATTGTGAAAATAGAGATGAAATTGGTGAGAGATAGACAGTCACTTCAATCAGTGATTCCCAGAAATGCAATGATACAGACATGCACAATTGGATCTGATAACAAGGCTTCTAACCTCTCAAAGAAATTATAATCGATAGGAAAAATCATAAATCAAACATTTGCTTCAACAAAACTGAGACAGAAATTAAAATCAAAGGAACCTAATTTCGCTTGCTTGACTTGGCTGAAGATTTGATGCCGGGTTCAACTGTTGCAGCCATAAACCAGTCTCTCCCATCTACTCTCCGCCCAAAAGTTCCATCTGCTGAAGATTATTATGAGAGAGAAATCCCCCCAATATCCTCCAAAAGATTCCGCCCATTAAAGGCAATAAATTCTACCTA
This sequence comes from Cunninghamia lanceolata, assembly GCA_027924645.1. NCBI lineage: Eukaryota > Viridiplantae > Streptophyta > Pinopsida > Cupressales > Cupressaceae > Cunninghamia > Cunninghamia lanceolata. The sequence goes on along the minus strand of BSBN01000098.1, from coordinate 4,088,405 downwards.
AATCCGTTTCTTACAATTTGCTTTTTTTTCCATTTACAACCAGACCAGACAATATATTTTTTTATCTTAATTATTTCATTTACAACTAGACAATAATTATTTTTATTCTTATTTATTTAGTATTTACTATATATGAGTTTTATGACAACTCATAAATATTACCTATTTTCATTGCCACTTAACACCACATTTAATTATATTAATTTACTTATTTATCTTAAACTATTATTATTACCTATTATTAAAATATTACCTATTATTATTTTTATTATTTATTTCCATAAACTCAAATTCTCATAAAGACATTTATATTTATTTGTTTATTTAACAAAAATGCTTTCATAACTAATAATATTAGTTTAATGCAACAATTAACCAAAGCAGTAATCAAACAATGCCAAACTAAATAACCCAAATGCTAAACAATATCTAACACAATGCACGATAGAAACCATCACCACAATGATAGTGACTGACCATTACGCGCATACAGGCAACACTAACTGGGTGCAAAACTAGATACTCATCCTTTTTAAGGATGATTGCTAACTAGAGGACCATATGTCATCTCCGTTCAACAATTTCCATTAGGTTTAAGGCATGCTCAGACATGTCGATTCAGGTGGATTCAATGCCTGATACCTGCAACATACAACAACCAAAAAATGGTCAAACATATAGATGTAGATCTAATCATACAATCAATGACACTATGAATGGAAATCATAGCATAGCAGGGTACTCACACATGAGTAATGCAACACTATTCCTCTCACAAACACACATCAAACAAGTAACCACATCATGCATAATAATTAGTAATTGATCAACTAGATAAGAAACATCATTAGATAATCGTGTGATGCACATAATAAGATTAATCCACATAATCAATTAAGTCCATAAAGTTGTCATAACATATGCATAACTCAAGTAAATATCAGTGTCGCAATAAAGCTTATCGATAAAACATACTAAGTGTCATATGAAACCACATGAGGATAATTAAGAATGTCACAAACATGAATGTAGCATCTACCAACATCATATAATGTACAACATCAATTGTCTAACATACCCTAAATATTCCTATTATTTTACCTTTACCTTCATGCTCCTTAGCCAAACCAACAGCACATCCAAGGTGAGAATGGATGACCACTACACCCTCCCCCCCTAAAACTTAACTTACTCCTGGAAGTCACCCACTAGGGTGGGAACATAACATATTAGTATTGCAATTTTCTATTGCCAACATATGCATCCATATTAAGCAATTGTTCATAAGACAAGCTCAATCGTTCAATAAAGACAAGAAGGACATCAATTCCTCACTTTAAGACTTATCATGTGATCTAGTTATAACCAATCACACATATTTTGAGAATTTCAGATGATTTAGGGAATTGCATTCACATATTAACAAGGAAAATACATCTCATCTCTTATTTCCACTATGGTTCCAACTAATTACCAAACATGTAGTTACAACTCTCTACGGAGTCTTCCCTTGTACATACTATTAGAGGCTCGAAATGAACATGATAGAAACAACACTTAGCATGAAACAAGGCCAACAAAACAAACATTCAGAATAACCACCATAGAAATTAGACAAAAATGCAAACCGAAGTGAGAAATGATCAAATTCTATCTTAAGTCACAAAATGTTGGCAATTTTCAACAATAAATCAAGTATAAAGAAAAGGGTTTTGGTGACCACTCCTATCATAAGAGAGTTCAAAGAAAACAAAATCACTGTTAGCCCACCAAAAACATATGAAGCAACTATCAAAAATTAAAAAAAAAACCAATATTGCAAACAAATCCACATCACGGTGTGACTAATTTTAGCCACAAAAGGGAGTATCCACTACAAAACACCCCAGGACTCAAAGTCCAGAATGCATTAGAGAATGTACACCAAACACATGGGCAACTAAGTTTTCTACATCTTCATAGCTAAACAACTTTTATACAAAAAATTAAGCTAACACAGTAGCTACTTATATACAAAACTTTTCTATCATTAATGCAATACAATTTCCTTTTTACCAAGCTATGAACATATGCAATTACTTCCTTATGCAAGAAGATATTTAAAGAGGGAATGTATGATATCACACACAAGAATAATTCAAAACTCTAATTGACTTGCAGTATCACATTCATGATCTCATGTATGTATGTATGTATGTATGTATGTATGCATGCATGCTTGTATGTATGGTTGTATGTATGTACGTATGCTTGTATGTATGTATGAATGCTTGTATGTATGTATGTATGTATGCTTGTATGTATGTATGTAAGGGTTTTGGGTTTAGGGTATATAAGGACTTGAGCCCGTATAGTTTTTAGGGTTGAAGGTTGAGGTTTTTTGGTTTAGGGTTTAAGGTATAGGGTTGAGGATTGAGGGATTAGGGCTTAAGTAATAGTTAGAGGGTAGAGGGTTAAGGGTTGAGGGTTGAGGGTTGAGGGTTGAGGGTTATAGTTGAGGGATAATATTCAGCTTGTTGAGTGTATAAGATTAAATGTGTAAGGTATGGGGATTAGGGTCTAGTATATTGGGAACTTAGGGTTTATGATATGGATTGATGGTATAAGGGTGAGGTTATAGGGTATAGGGATGAGGGTTTGTGGGTGTAGGTTTCAAGGTTTAAAGTATAGGGTTGAGGATTGATGGATTAGGGCTTAAGTATATGGTTGAGGGTATAGGGTAGAGGGTTGAGAGTTTCCAGTTGAGGGATAATGTTCAAGGTTGAGTGTCTAATATATAGGGTATAGGGTTTAAGGTTGAGGTTATAAGGCATATGGATGAGGGTTGAGCGTTTAGGGCATAACTATAGGATTGATGGTATATGGTATATGTTAGAGGTTTGAAGCTTGAGGGATAATGTTGAATGTCGAGTGTCCAAGGTTAAGTGTATAGGATATAGGGTTTAAGGGTTTAAGGTTTAAGGGTATCTAGGGGTTGAGAGTTTATGGTTTAAGGGTTGAAGGATTAGGGTTTAAGGCATAGTGTCTATTGGTATTTTTTTTCAAATCAACAGTGGGTTTGCTAGTTCTAATGCACAGGCAGATTCAGCCAACGAATATAGGAGGTTGCGTGAGCTACCTCCCCTTCACTTCTGGTTCTGCCAAACCAAGGGCGGTATCCCTATAGTTAAAGATTTAACATTTACTCTCCAAATGACTGAAAGATTTAACTTTGTGATAATAGGCAGAATACTCTCATGTATGGACCAAGATTTGAATGACAAATCACAAGTTTAGCAACACTCTTGGACATGTGTGTCTGGTTAAGGATGAGAGCATGTAGGGGGTTCCTAATTCCTACTCCTACACTAACAGATGGAAGTTATGAAAAGATGGATTTTATGATTTGGATGCAAGACAAGGGGTTTTGGGTTATAACTACTGACCCAGGAGCAGACCGGTGCCTATCTTAGGGCAAGGAGTGAACTAGACATATGCAACGGATGGTTTGCAACTAGAATTCAAGTTTCAAGGGGTTGGATTGATGCTTGCCTTACAAACATCACCCAAGAATGGGTATTCAACTGCCTCTACTTAAAGATATCCCTACTGACATACAACCTTCTCCATGCTTAACCTAAAATAGTTTAATCCATTCCTTGAATGAAAGTTAGAGATGAAGCATGTGATACAGAACCTTGTATCCTAGAATCTATTAAACCCTTAGCAACAAGATTCAAAAGAAGGAGATGCATGCAGCAAAGGAGACAAATAGATAAACACATGCATAAAAGTATTTTTCATCTATATCAACATGAACTTGAACGTACGTGCAAAATACAATCATGATGCAACTCATAAACTCCAAAATGAGATAAAACAGCCAGGAGATGCCCTATTTTTCATTATTCACACAAAAAAAAGCCCAAGTCTTTCCACCCCCACAATGAGTAACACAGTTTGGCCTTTATACCAAGACTGTGTACTCATCAAATTAATTACATGGCAAGTCAAAATTTTGCCAGATAGAACACATCTGAAATGGTGCTCAGAAATAGAATGCGGCAGAGGGACAAAGAGGAAGGAGCAGGTGAACTTGGGATTTGCACTGCCGCCCAGGGATTTTCTTCATCAATCAGGTGGTTGACCTGTCAATCATCGACCCAAATCCTGTAAATGTCGCCATTATTGCTCAGCTACCCACAGTTCCTCAGCGGCATGTCATTGGAGTTCTTCCTGCCCAAAAATGGCTACACACGCTCAAAAAACCCATTGCTACAGGTTCAAAACAAGGCTATCGATCCACTCCTATCGCTGAGATCCACGGCTCAAAATCGCACTGACTAGTCGTTGGCTAGTGAAAATGTGCCACGTAGGGACCCCATGATTCTATCGCTAGCTTTTTGCTTCTTCATTTTGCCTTTTTCACCATTGTATATGCATGAACAGATGCATATACAATCGCCACTGTTCACTCTTCAAAAACCCTTTGTATATGCAAAATGCATATACATCTGTTTGATATACAAGGCGGACCCCAAACATGTTTAGAACAAATTGAAATTTAATTCGGGTCTGGCTTGTATCCTCTTTTCTTGCATATTTCCTTGTATATGTGCATGTACATTTGCCTCATACATACAAGGCAGATTTCAAATTCTAATGAGGCATGCTGAAGTTGCTTTGAAATCTGGCTTGCATCTTAACCCTTGTATCTTTCGAATGTACATTGGCACATACAAGTGCCCAACATACATGCTGCGGATCTGAAATATTATTAACTCCATTTGATTTCTCCTTCAGGTCCGGAATATATATTTCTTCATTGTATATTGGCTTGTATGTGCAAACATACAAGCGAACACATATGCAACTGGTAGGCCCCATTTCTGATGTTGACCGCCGCTGACCTGTTTGGATGTTTTACCTTGTACATTTCCTCTACATGCCGAATATACAAACTCAATCTACAACCTGTGTACTTCAACATCTATCCATTGCAACGTATTATCTTTTCACGTCCGGGCCATGTACATTCCTTCTTTGTATATTCGCTTGTATGTCGCATATACAATACAAACATACAAGCCAAACATACAAACAACGAACCTCAAATATGAATTAACAATATCACATGTCTTTTTGGGTCCTACTCTTGCATCTCAAGAATGCATGTTTCATTGTATGTCAAACATACAATCTCCTTTGTATATCTACAGGCCCCACCAAATGCATCTCCCCCCTTTTGCCTGCCACCTGCACATTGCATATACATTGCGACTTGTATGTTGGAGATACAAAAACTTTTGCATGCCTGCGGGCCCCATCACTTGTATATCGGCCCCTTTGTATATCTGCAATGTACATTTCTCTTGTATATCGAATATACAAACCCCTTTTACATACAAACAAGGAATCTTTCCTAGAATATGCCTGCAATGTATCTTCCATCCTTGTATATTTTGCTTTGTATATGACCCGACATACAAATTAGGAATATTCTGGGAATCTACAAAAGATTCCCCCTTTGTATATGCACATTCAAAGCCCGATATGCATTTAAAATGCATATAATTGATTTTTTCAAAGGCCGATGGAGATTTTGCACCCGCCAATGCACATTTTGACCTGCATGTATATACAAACACCTTTGTATATATAAAGACACTTGCACCTTAACTGATTTTTTACATTTATTCAACTGTACAGGCCAAAAGTGTTAGAGTTTTTTAGATTTTTGGGAAGGTGCCTGCATATCTAAATGCTTGAAACTTGAATACTTATGCAGGCACCACCAGTAGCTTGAGCCTAAAACCCTAAACATAAATGATTACTAACATAGGCTCTGTCTAGGGACGCATGCCTCTTGTAGGCATGGCGAGAGCTTCAGATCTCTGGGATGCAGACCAGTCCCTTATCCATTGGGCACAAAGTCAAAACATTGCACCAACCTGCATCACAAAAACACTTGGTGGCCTAAGGCCACCAAGTAAGGAAAAACCTGTATCTTCCCTTATCAAATACCTTGTTTTGATCTGATATCACTGAATCAGGCCTAAAGAAGCTGCCATGATCTGACCACAAACAAACCTTGTCATTTGCATATACAATTATCTCATTGAGCTTATCCTTGTCAATGTTATGCGAACAACCCTCAACATCAGGCAACATGTGAATTCAATATTTATCAAACAATGCATATTCATATGGCGTATAACACATGTTATCATCTATGTCAGCATTATGCATTGCAAAATGATCTCCTAGCTGGACTTAAAACTGAAAGCACTCAAAGTCCATTATGTAGCTAGGAACATTAGGGCTCATCTTATCACAAGCTGGCATATCAAAGAAAAAGCTTTTAGATTCACAGTTGTGTACATCATGCACACAACCATCAGCTGGACCAAGCTGGAAAAGATCAGGCTCTGGCATCTCTTTACAGTAGTTTTCATGATGTATGTTGGTTTCTCTTTCATCAGGATGAGAACTAGAATCCATATCAACATCAGTGACCAGATTCTCACCATACTAAAATAGATCCTCATCACCATATGTGTCAAAAATGGGTGATCCAAGTGTTTCAACTTCATCATGGTATGCCACTAGTTCATGGGCAGCAAAACATACATCTTCATTACTAATGGATTCTCTTTGTGGAGGAGTATCAGCCCCTATGGCGTAAGAAAAACTATAATCAAATGAATAACAATCATACTTAGCACTAGCACTTGTTTCAATATCAGATTGCTTATCATCATCTCCATGTGTTTGGAAAGAAGCCATTGATTCACACATTTCACACATGGAACTTCTGCTATGTTTGCTTATTTTTTCTCTATCCTGAGCACAATACTCACAATCATCTCCACAAATCCATTCAAATAGATGCTCATTTCTGTCCATAACCTCATCATTATTTTCAGAACCAGACACCTTAACACTACAATGGGAGTCACCACTGATCCTCTCTTTGGCATCCTCAACTGGTGAATAATCCAGTTGAGCATTGTTATCAGCATTATGTTCAAATACAACAGTCTCAATTGTTATATTTTCATTTTCACTTTTATCTTCACATGACGCCTTAATCATTTGGTCATTTGCAGCCATACAACTATTATTCACACCAAATCCTATGGACAGGGAATTCTACATATGCTCATTTCTAATTTTTTCTATATTTTCTAAAAACTTGTATGCCATTTGCATACTTGTTATCTTGAATTCCCTCAAAAATGCACTAGAGCCCTCCTCAAAAGCTTCAAAATATATGCCAACATAGGCTGAAGTATCAGGTCTGAAGCCTTCTGGAATTTGTGAAAGGGCTACTGATGCAGAGTGCAAACGCAATGGAAGCTAACTAACAGGAAGGAGGAGCCAAATATACAAACAGCATGATAAAAATCCCTATCGGCTCAGCATCATCATCATATTTCCTGTAAACACCAACAGCATCATCATATTTCGGATGACCACAATTATCCTCCTGCCGACTACTGTTCACTTCCTCCGTCTTCCGCCTATCATCATCATCATGATGTTCAACGGGCGCAAACATCCTCCTGTTGCACTGTTCATCGGGCTCCAAACACTAGCGGCATCATCATGATATGCGACACCACCTTCGTCAGCAGGATATCAAATATTCGGTTGCTCCAAATATCCTGATGACGACCACTTCAGCACCTTCCCTTCGATGCCCCGATAGCCGACGATACAAGCAACATCATCATGATATGATTTATCCGGTTCTCTCGAAACCTCCTGATGATGTTAACACAACTTTCTGCCGAGAGCCTACGCCGATACCTAAGCACTTAGCGACAACAGGATCAACATGCATAGGGGGATATCTCAATATCTTGATGACGATGACGTCATATGCGGATGACGATGACGTCACACAATATCCTGATGACCTCTTCAACACTTAGCCAAAAAAATCGAACTTTCATTCCCGCATCTGTTAGCGATATGCGGATGATGGGCACTCACAGAAGATGATCCTGACGGTGATATATACACTGAGTATATATCTGACTTACAACATCCTGATGCACTTGCAATATGTAAACTTCAACAGTTTCATAACCCGATCTTCTATCTTATGCTGATGCACTCTTCTTCGGCAACTCCTGACGATGATCACCCCGACGCACATTCACTTCATGCACTCAACTACATCATGCTCATCTTCACTTATCCGGATGACGATACCCAAAGTGACTGCAGGATATTCACCAAAATATCCTGATGATGCCGTTTTGACAAACTTTCAACCTTAGCGGATTTTCACTGTTCTGATCTGCCGAACCTCCTGGGATGACTCGATCCACTTCCAGGGTGATCTTCGAAACTCTATCAGCTCGACCTAGCACATGAGGATGCTAGGCTTCTCAACACCTCTCGACCGCGATCCTGCACACCTGCATGCGAACAAACAGAAAACACAAACTACCTCCTAACCTACTGTACACAGCCATTCCACCGATTCGACGAATCAACCGGTGGAATGGATCAGCGAATCCATATAACCACCAAAACAGCAAATCGATCACAATGGAGGGCAAACAGAAAATGAACACAAACAGGATCTCTTTATTGATTTCAAAGATGCAATTACAATGATCAGTCTCTCTCTCTCTCTGTCTCACTCTATGCAATCTAGCTCGATCGATGATATGTCTCTCTGTATCCAATATCAACCGATCCTCATCCTTAAATAGATTTTCCTATGAGTACTACTGACCCGACTCCAAGCGGCTGGGAGATCCAACCGAACATACATCATGACAACTGTCCTAACAAACTATCTAAAAATAGTAAAAGCATGGTCAGCGTGATCTTAATATGATCAGCATGACCTTATTACATGCATTTGGTCTTAACAGACCTTCTTGAAAACATTAACAAGACCTATAACAAACTAACTGCCTCATGGAGGCCAGCTGTTAGGTAGGTGCCTCTGCACCATACTCCCCAATAGAAAAGAACTCATGTCCCATGAGTTTGGTTGTGGAAGTCCTCCACCTTTACACTTTGCCTTGTCAGTCTTCTGACCTGTTCCAGCTTTATCCTCTGTTGGCTCTTAGCTGCTCCAAGACGTCTGAACTGTAACTTGCTTTCTGGCAAGTAAATCCCCATGCCTGTCAATGTAGGCTTTTCTCTCACATACCCTGTGTTTGTCAGGTTGCCTGACCAGAACCTCTGTCTGAACTGCCTCTTGAACTTCTGAAATGTTCAATTCTATCTTCCTATCAACCTTTATAGGACAAGCAATAGTCCCAACTATGACAACATCCTTGTCATTCTTCTGAACTGGTTGCTATGTGCAAACCTGTTTCTGAACCTGCTGCTGACCTCTGTCAGTCACAACTGAAACTTTCTTCAGCTTGTTGTCTTTAACAACTCCTTTCCTTGCAGTGTCTTCAACTGCCTTTATGCCTGCTCCTATAGGCATCTGCACAAATTCCTTCTTTCCCATTAAAATGACTTGGGTTGTCTTCTGTACTGCAGCATTTGCCTGTAATGGCATCAACGTAATAGTCTTCCCATCTTTCTGGATGGTGTAGGTATTAGCATACCCATCATACAGTACCCTCCTATCAAATTGCCATGGTCTACCCAACAGTAGGTGACAACATTCCATGGGCAAAATATCACACAAAATTCTATCCTGATATGCTCCAATCTGAAAATCAACATATGCCTGTTCCGAGACAAAAAGTGATTGACTATCACTCACCCAAGATACCTTGTAAGGGTGTGGATGTGGAATCCTTTCCAAATTCAGTTTATCCACCATCCCCTGAGATACCATGTTGTCTGTTGAACCAGTATCAATGACAACCTTACATACCTTACCTTTGCTCTTACATGTGGTTTTGAAAAGAGCTCTTCTATGTGGGGATTCTTTGTCAGGTACCATCACTGTTCTTCTCATCAGTAGAGACTCTCCACTTTCTGGGTATCCACAATTATCAGCCTCCTTATCCTTTTGATAAGTATTTGGACTCTGCACACTTTTCTCTTCTTTCTCTTCTTGCACAAGTTGTACTCTCGTCACTCGTTCTATCATTTCTGGATGATGAACCTTTGTTTTCTGGACATTTGAAGGATGGATGACAAAACTCACCACAGGTGTAACATTTTCCTGAAAATGTAGTAGAACCTCTACCACCTCCAAATCTGCCTTTATTACCTTTCCATCCACCTCTGAAATCAGACTGTCCCTGTCCTTTACCAGTGTCTTCTTGACCCTCATTGGTTTGCCTTGTTCTATGGGTTGATCCTCTTCCTCTATTGTTTTGTTCTTGTTTTCTCTTTAACTTCTCTTCCACTTTCAATGCCAACTGGAAACATTTCTGAACTGTATCTAGATTATGCAGACTTAAATCATCCTGAATATTAAACCTCAATCCATTAAGGTATCTGGCTACCTTCTCTTCTTCACTTTCTTTTACCTTTGTCTTCATACAGAGTTTCATGAATTCTTCTGTATATGAGCTGACATCTAGCTCCTTCTGCTTCAGGTTTTGCTTCCTCTTGTGTAATTGGATACTGTAATCCAATGGGATATAAGCTTCTTTTACCAATGCCATCATCTTCTTCCATGTGGCAACTCTACGTTTTCCTTCCTGTACTCTATCATCTTGAACAAAATTCCACCATGTCAAGGCAACTTCTTTCATCTTTGACTGTGCTATCTTCACTCTCTGTTGTTCTGGTATCTCTTCTGTTACAAAGAAATTGTTCAAACAGTCTATCCACTCCATCACTGAATCAGGGTCCATCTTACTTGTAAACACTGGCAAATCCAGTTTCACATCCATGGTTCTCCTCTCCATGGCCTTGAGGGCGTTCAACAGTGGTCTCTGGTCTGCAGGAACGACCTCCTCACTCCAATTAGGGATCTCTTCTTCTTCCCTATCTTCTTCTCTACCAGAACCTACTCTGCTCCTCAACTTTACTAATTCATCTTTCAACTCCTGATTCTGAGCCTTCACGGCCTTGCTTTCTGCAATCTGTTTCTTCACCAGAACTGCCAACTCAGCGTTGGTCATTTTTGCCGGAACCTCAGATGTTCCTTCTTCGTCTGACATCCTACTTATCTTTTCCAGAAGATCCTAACCTTTGCTCTGATACCACTATGATGCAGAGTGCAAACGCAACGGAAGCTAACTAACAGGAAGGAGGAGCCAAATATACAAACAACATGATAAAAATCCCTATCAGCTCAGCATCATCATCATATTTCCTGTAAACACCAATAGCATCATCATATTTCAGACGACCACAATTATCCTCCTGCCGACTACTGTTCACTTCCTTCATCTTCCGCCTATCATCATCATCATGATGTTCAACAGGCGCAAACATCCTCCTGTTGCACTGTTCATCGGGCTCCAAACACTAGCGGCATCATCATGATATGCGACACCACCTTCGTCAACAGGATATCAAATATCCGGTTGCTCCAAATATCCTGATGACGACCACTTCAGCACCTTCCCTTCGATGCCCCGATAGCCGACGATACAAGCAACAGCGTCATGATATGATTTATCCGGTTCTCTCGAAACCTCCTGATGATGTTAACACAACTTTCTGCTGAGAGCCTACGCCGATACCTAAGCACTTAGCGACAACAGGATCAACATGCATAGGGGGATATCTCAATATCCTGATGACGATGACGTCATATGCGGATGACGATGACGTCACACAATATCCTGATGACCTCTTCAACACTTAGCCAAAAAAACCGAACTTTCATTCCCGCATCTGTTAGCGATATGCGGATGATGGGCACTCACAGAAGATGATCCTGATGGTGATATATACATTGAGTATATATCTAACTTACAACATCCTGATGCACTTGCAATATGTAAACTTCAACAGTTTCATAACCCGATCTTCTATCTTATGCCGATGCACTCTTCTTCGGCAACTCCTGACGATGATCACCCCGACGCACATTCACTTCATGCACTCAACTGCATCATGCTCATCTTCACTTATCCGGATGACGATACCCGAAGCGACTGTAGGATATTCACCAAAATATCCTGATGATGCCGTTTTGACGAACTTTCAACCTTAGCGGATTTTCACTGTTCTGATCTGCCGAACCTCCTGGGATGACTCGATCCACTTCCAGGGTGATCTTCCAAACTCTATCAGCTCGACCTAGCACATGAGGATGCTAGGCTTCTCAACACCTCTCGACCGCGATCCTGCACACCTGCATGCGAACAAACAGAAAACACAAACTACATCCTAACCTACTGTACACAGCCATTCCACCGATTCGACGAATCAACCGGTGGAATGGATCAACGAATCCATATAACCACCAAAACAGCAAATCGATCACAATGGAGGGCAAACAGAAAATGAACACAAACAGGATCTCTTTATTGATTTCAAAGATGCAATTACAATGATCAGTCTCTCTCTCTCTGTCTCACTCTATGCAATCTAGCTCGATCGATGATATGTCTCTCTGTATCCAATATCAACCGATCCTCATCCTTAAATAGATTTTCCTACGAGTACTACTGACCTGACTCCAAGCGGCTGGGAACTCTCCAGGCGGCTGGGAGATCCAACTGAACATACATCATGACAACTGTCCTAACAAACTATCTAAAAATAGTAAAAGCATGGTCAGCGTGATCTTAATATGATTAGCATGACCTTATTACATGCATTTGGTCTTAACAGACCTTCTTGAAAACATTAACAAGACCTATAACAAACTAACTGCCTCATGGAGGCCAGCTGTTAGGTAGGTGCCTCTGCACCAGCTACTACAAATCTATGACTGAAATCAATACAGGGCTCTTTATCCTGTTTTCTAATTTCCATTAATCTTGCAACAAGATCAACAAGTTCTCTTGCAAATTCTTCTCTAAAGCAGTCAACAAGTTCATCCCAACAGGCAAAGCATCTCTTTGGAAAGCTCAAATACCAATCTCTGGCTCTAGTACCAAATGATCTAACAAAAAACCTCATCCACATATCCTCATCCCTAAATGAATGTCTCTCCATGAAGCAGTGAAACTTTTGGATATGTGCACCCCCATCACACACATTGTGTCCATTAAATCTAGGCATATGATTGTAAATTTTAGCAAGCATACTTTCAACTTGATAATCAACCCTTGACAAATCTAATTGGTCATACAAAGGATCAAAAGAGCTTACAAGAGGGTTATCATTCTGACTAGCAAACACAATAGGGTTACTACTATTTAACTGAGCATGCTGGGCTTCTAAGGATATCAACCTATTCTTTATCTCTTCAATTTTTTTACTGAATACATCATCCCCCTTTTGAATGAGTATGGGTGAATACATACTTGGATTCATATAAACTTCACTCTTAGAGATCTTATGTCTGTCTAAGACCTAAGGCTTCCCCTTGGCATCTAACTTACACAATAAAACAACAAATATAAATGGGAAGGAGCTAGGTACCTTTTCTCATCCAGATGCTGAAGCTTTAAACAAAATATTTTTTGATCTTAATAACATACATCAGCCTTTCATGTGCACTAAAACTTTTTTACAGAGTCGCCACCTCTCCAAAGAGGATAAATATTTCAAACAGCTGAAAGCTCATCAAACATTTTTCTGAGTTCATACCGCCAGCAGAGCACCATCATTCACATGAAAGAACCAGATATGCAGCAATGATTTCACATTATTTGATTCTTTTCCCCAGTAGAGTCACCAATTTGTTGCGACTCATATGGGCTCAAATAAATTATGTTTTCATCAACTCTTCCCCAACGGAGTCACCAATTTGTTGGTAATTTTTCCTGAATCAGCAGTGGGCTTGCCAGTTCCAATGCACCGGCAAATTTGGCCAACAAATACAGGAGGTTGCATGAGCTGCCTCCCCTTCACTTCTGGTTCTATCGCAACAAGGGGGGTATCCCTATAGCTAAAGATTTAACATTTACTCTCCAAATGACTGAAAGATTTAACTTTGTGATAATAGGCAGAATACTCTCATGTATGGACCAAGATTTGAATGACAAATGACAAGTTTAGCAACACTCTTGGACATGTGTGTCATGTTAAGGATGAGAGCATGCAAGGGGTTCCTAATTCCTACTCCTACACTAACAAATGGAAGTTATGAAAAGATAGATTTTATGATTTGGATGCAAGACAAGGGGTTTTAGGTTATAACTACTAGCCCAGGAGCAGACCGGTACCTATCTCAGGGTAAGGAGTCAACTAGACGTATGCAACAAATGGTTTGCAACTAGCATTCAAGTTTCAAGGTGTTGGATTGATTCTTGCCTTAAAAACATCACCCAAGAATGGGTATTCAGCTGCCTCTACATACAGATATCCCTGCTGACATACAACCTTCTCCATGCTTAACTTAAAATAGTTTAATCCATTCCTTGAATGAAAGTTAGAGATGAAACATGTGATACAGAACACTGTATCCTAGAATCTATGAAACCCTTAGCAACTAGATTCAAAAGAAGGAGATGCATGCAGCAAAGGAGACAAATAGATAAACATATGCATAAGAGCATTTTTCATCTATATCAACATGAAACTAAACATATGTGCAAAATACATTCATGATGCAACTCATAAACTCCAAAATGAGATAAAATAGCCAAGAGATGCCCTATTTTTCATTATTCACGCAAAAAAATGCCCAAGTCTTTCCACCCCCACAATGAGTAACACAATTTGTCCTTTATACCAAGACTGTGTACTCATCAAATTAATTACATGGCAAGTCAAAATTTCACCAGATATAGTGCATCTAAAATGGCACTCAGAAATAGAATGCGGCAGAGGGACAAAGAGGAAGGAGCAAGTGAACTCAAGATTTGCACCACCGCCCAAGGATTTTCTTCATCAATCGGGTGGTTGACCTGTCAATCATCGACCCAAATCCTGCAAATGTCACCATTATTGCTTAGCTACCTGCAGATCCTTAGTGGTGTGTCATTGGAGTTCTTCCCACCCAAAAATGGCTACACACACTCAAAAAAACCATCGCTACAGGTTCAAAACAAGGCCGTCGATCCACTCCTATCGTTGAGATCCATGGCTCAAAATCACACTGACTAGTCGTTGGCTAGTGAAAACATGCCACGTAGGCACCCCATGATTCTATTGCTGGCTTTTTGCTTCTTTATTTTGCCTTTTTTGCCCTTGTATATGCATGAACAGATGCATATGCAATTGCCACTGTTCACTCTTTAAAAACCCTTTGTATATGCAAAATGCGTATACAACTATTTGATATACAAGGCAGACCCCAAACCTATTTAGAACAAATTGAAATTCAATTTGGGTCCGGCTTGTATCCTCTTTTCCTGCATATTTCCTTGTATATGTGCATATACATTTGCCTCATACATACAAGATGGATTTCAAATTTTAATGAGGCATGCTAAAGTTGCTTTGAAATCCAGCTTGCATCTTAACCTTTGTATCTTTCGAATGTACATTGGCACATACAAGTGCCCAACATAC
Organism: Cunninghamia lanceolata; assembly: GCA_027924645.1. Lineage (NCBI taxonomy): Eukaryota > Viridiplantae > Streptophyta > Pinopsida > Cupressales > Cupressaceae > Cunninghamia > Cunninghamia lanceolata. The sequence goes on along the minus strand of BSBN01000098.1, from coordinate 4,072,901 downwards.
ATGCTGCAGATCCAATATATTATTAACTGCATTTGATTTCTCCTTTGGGTCCGGAATGTATATTTCTTCATTGTATATTGGCTTGTATGTGCAAACATACAAGCAAACACATATGCAACTGGTAGGCCCCATTTCTGACATTGACCACCGCTGACCTATTTGCATGTTTTACCTTGTACATTTCCTCTACATGCTGAATATACAAAATCAATATACAACCCATGGACTTCAACATCTCTCCATTGCAATGTATTATCTTTTCGTGTCCGGGCCATGTCCATTCCTTCTTTGTATAGTCGCTTGTATGTCGCATATACAATACAACATACAAGCCAAACATACAAACAACAGACCTCAAATATGAATTAACAATATCACATGTATTTTTGGGTCTGACTCTTGCATCTCGAGAATGCATGTTTCATTGTATGTCAAACATACAATCTCCTTTGTATATCCGCGGGCCCCACCAAATGCATCTCCCCCCTTTTGCTTGCCCCCTGCACATTGCATATACATTGCGACTTGTATGTTAGAGATACAAAAACCTTTGCATGCTTGCGGGCCCCATCACTTGTATATCGGCCCCTTTGTATATCTGCAATGTACATTTCTCTTATATATCAAATATACAAACCCCTTTTACATATAAACAAGGAATCTTTCCTAATATATGTCTGCAATGTATCTTCCATCCTTGTATATTTTTCTTTGTATATGACTTGACATACAAACCAGGAATATTCTAGGAATCTGCAAAAGATTCCCCCTTTGTATATGCACATTCAAAGCCTGATATGCATTTAAAATTCATATAATTGATTTTTTCAAAGGCCGATGGAGATTTTGCACCCACCAATGCACATTTTGACCTACATGTATATACAAACACCTTTGTATATACAAAGACACTTGCACCTTAATTAATTTTTTACATTTCTTCAACTGCAGAGGCCAAAAGTGTTAGAGTTTTTTGGATTTTTGGGAAGGTACCTGCATATCTAAATGCTTGAAACCTGAATACTTATGTAGGCACCACCAGTAGCTCGAGCCTAAAACCCTAAACATAAATGATTACTAATAGTGTCGAGGGTAGAGGGTTTAGAGATAGGGTTTAGGGTTGAAGGTTTAAGTGATGACGGTTAAGGCTTTGGGGATGAGGGTTAAGGGATTAGGGTTTAAGGTTTAAGGGTTGAGGGATTAGGGTTTAATGTATAGTGTCAAGGGTTGAACCCTAATCCCTCAACCCTCGACACTATACCTTAAACCCTAAATCCTAACTCCTCAACCCTAAACCCTAAACCCTATCACTTAACCCTCAACCCTAAACCCTAAACCCTATCACTTAACCCTCAACCCTAAACCCTATCACTAAAGCCTCAACCCTCAACCCTTAAACCTTAAATCCTAAACCCTATCCCTAAACCCTCAACCCTTAACCCTTAAACCCTAAACCCTATCCCTAAACCCTCTACCTTTGACACTATACCTTAAACCCTAAACACTAAACCCTATCCCTAAAGCATCAACCTGCAACCCTTAAACCTTAAACCCTAAACCCTATCCCTAAATCCTCTACCCTCGACACTATACCCTAAACCCTAATCTCTTAACCCTCATCCCTAAATCCTCAACCCTCAAACCTTAAACCTTCAACACTAAACCCTATCCCTAAACCCTCTACCCTCGACACTATGCCTTAAACCCTAATCCCTCAACCCTTAAACCCTTAATCCATCAAACCTTAAACTCTTAAACCCTAAACTCTCAACCCCTAGATACCCTTAAACCCTTAAATGTTAAACCCTAATCCCTCAACCCTCAACCCTCAACCCTAATCCCTCAACCCTCAACCCTAATTTTAATTTTCTTCCATTGCTTCAACATAATTGTTGTTTTCCACATCAGAAACCAATTCATTCAGCAAATTGATGTCCATTGGTTGACTCGAACTACATACCCTGTTAGAAGAAGGGCATCTTTTATTTGTATCAATGTTGGTATTCATAAGTTGGAGCTCGCATTGATATTTTCACACATAATGTTCTTTGAAATAACTTAACCTTAAAACATGACTTGGATATGTACTTGAACACAACAAAATCTCCAATCTCCAACCCATGATAATTCACAAAATTTTCCCAACTTTGCCTAAATTCTAGTTTATTTATTGTATACCCTCAACCTTAATCCCTCATCCCTAAACCCTAAACCTATCCTTATTCCTAAACCCTCAACTCTCAACATTAAACCCTAATCCATCAACCCTAAACCCTAATCCCTCAACCCTAAAACCTATCCCTAAACGCTCAACCCTCAACACTATACCTTAAATCATAATCCCTCAACCCTAAACCCTAAGCCCTATCCCTAAACCCCAAAAAATTGCTTTCCCTTATGTTAGGTTGTTAAACCCATCATTTTTGACATTCTCTTAAAGATATCTGAGTTACAAGAATATGTCATAAAAATGGCTATGAACATTTTTGTAATTTTAGAAATTAGTTTTAAAGTACTTTTCTTCATTCCCTTTTTAATTATGCATGTCTACAGTAAATCCTAATTTAAGTTTTCTATAATGTCTTAGTAATGTTATATGGCATGTTTTTCGGGCACATCTGGGGTTCATTATTCCAATAGGTGTACACTATGAGAAAAGATTTGTGTATGGTACATCCACAGTGAGTAATTAATAGATAAAATCAAAAGGATGATCATTAGGAGAAAAGATTTGAATTGGGGTACATCCACAGTGGGCAATGAATGGTTGAAATCAGAACCCCTGGTCAACATTAAGTGAATGTTTTTTTTTTAGATTTTTTAAAAAGATTAGCATATTCCCTCCACCTATTTGCTTGAATTTAAATTAGGGCCATAAAAATGTGCACATATCTACTCCCAATGTATAACATGGGTGTAATTAAAACCATCAACTAGATAAAATAAACAACTTTGACCATAAAAATCAATCAGTCTTTTAAAAATAGATATATTAGTAACTATACATTTTAGATATCAGTAACTATACATTTTAGTAGTGTTTCTTTCTTGATTTTCTATTTTTAATTAACTAATTTTTGTTTGTTTTAGACAAAATATTACAATCCTCATAAAGATCTTTTCTTGTATATAATTTTCTCCTTTTATCTTTGGCCTATCTTTTCCCTCCTAGAAGTTATTTGAAAAGGATCCTTATTTTATCTTTCGATCTATATGAACTCTAAACATAAATCTATGTTTCTTGTTGTCCACCTGTTCAAAGATACAAATGTCTCCTTTATATTATTATGGTGTACAAAATATGCCCAGCCCACACTTAGGGAAGGTATATTGTTATGAAATAGGCAAATAATCTCACATTGTTTACTGGCTCTATCCACAAGAACTACTAAACTTTTTTCTCTTGGTAATTGTAGAGGACATTCACCTATTTTTGGCAACTCCTACATTCCCAAACCATTACAAAAACTAAGTTATTTTAACCCAATAAATAGCTAATTGCATTAATTTAATACTCCACTATTAAAGCTTAGCATTCACACAAATGTAGATGTTCATATTATAGAAAACTGCATTATATTAGACTATTAGAGATCCCTCAAAAAAATGTAATAACAAAACTACTTTGCCTTATGTTAGCTTACAATTATTTACTAATTCTTTTTGACACTCTTCTCTTAATAAAGTAAGAGTAATAACAATAGAAGGAAGATAATTTGATCTTACTAGTATGCATGGTTGTTTACATTCCGTTACTTCATTTTCATTGAATAAAAAGGTAAATATTTGATTTGAAAGGTGGGGCAAAGTTCACTATCATGTGCTTTTCTAGATGATAGGGTCCATAATGTCTAGGGTTCTTCAAAGAAAGGCCTATAACATAATTAAGTTTTTGTTATACCAATCCTTCAGGTAAAGCCACAATTCAAATGCCTGCTTTAAAAGTTGAAATAAATTAAATTAGACTTACAATTTTTATTTTCTTCCATTGCTTCAACAACATCATTGTTTTCTTCATGAGAAACCAATTCAATCAGCAACTTACTACCCATTGGTTGACTTGAACTGCATCCTTTGTTAGAAGAAGGGCATTTTTTATCTGTATCAATGTTGGTATTCATAAGTTGAAGAGCATTGATATTTTTCACACACCCTGTTCTTTGAAATATCTTAACCTTAAAATATGACTTGGATATATACTTGAACACAGTGAAATTTCCAATCTCCAACCCATGATGATTCAAAAAAAATTCCCAACCCTGCCTAAATTCTAGTTTATTTATGGTACCCCCTAAATGTACATCCCACTCCAGCCCACCTGGGCCTAGTAACACCATATGTTCATCTATGTTGTCTATAAACTATGAAACAAATGCAGGAGGAATGCGCCGCCATAAACAAATTACACAATTAGATTTTACAAGTTCTTAATAGTGTAAAGGAAATAAAAGAATGAAAAATAATGTATAGAGTTACCATTTTTTGTGTAAAGTCTCCAATAATAACTTTGAAGAAGGAGGCACGCCCATTAAACCAATTCAATCAACAACTTACTATCCATATGTTGACTTGAACTACATCCTCTATTAGAAGAAGGGCATCTTTTATCTGTATCAATGCTGGTATTCATAAGCTGAAGTGCATTGATGTTTTTTCACACACCATGTTCTTTGAAATATATTAACCTTAAAATATGACTTGGATATGTACTTGAACATGTAACAAAATCTCCAATCTCCAGCCCATGATGAGTTTACTTGAACTACATCCTCTGTTAGAAGAAGGGCATCTTTAATCTATAGCAATGTTGGTATTCATAAGGTGAAGAGAATTTATGTTTTTCACACACCCTGTTCTTTGAAATATCTTAACCTTAAAATATGACTTGAATATGTACTTGAACACAACAAAATCTCTAATCTCTAACCCATGATGATTCACAAAATTTTCCCAACCCTGCCTAAATTCTAGTTTATTTATGGTACCCACTAATTGCACATCCCTAAACCCTAAACCCTAATCCCTTAACCCTAAACCCTAATCCCTAAACCATAAACCCTAATCCCTAATTATAATTTATGGTACCCTAATCCCTTATCCCTAAACCCTAAACACTATCCCTAAATCCTCAACCCTCAACACTTAAACCTTAAATCCTAAACCCTATCCCTAAACCCTCAATACTCTACCTTAACTCTAATCCCTCGACCCTCAACCCTAAATGCTATCCCTAAAACCTCAACCATAAACCCTAATCCCTCAAGGTCCTAAACTCTAATCCCTATCCCTAAACTCTAAATCCTATCCCTAAACCCTCAACCCTCAACCCTCAACCTTAAACCTTAATCCCTCAAGCCTAAACCCTAATCCCTCTAGACCTTAAACCCTCAACCCTTATCCACCCCTCTCCTCCCCTATCTGCCACACCCCCATATCTACCCTCCTCTACCCTCAACACTATACATACATACATACATACATACATATAGGCATATGTAGATACATACATAAATACATATAAGTATACATACATACATACATGATTAATAACCTTGAACATAAAAAAATCCAAGGGGGTCATAACATGAGCGCGTTATGTCAAACATGACAAATATTGAGCTAACTTTTGCGAAAAAGGAAAAAATGCAAAACAGAACATAACGCGAGCGCGTTATAATGCACTCGCGTTATGTTTTACTTTGGGAATCCCAAGCCTTAGGCTTGAGATTTGCTTTGGATTTCCAACCCAAAGGCTTGGAGTGCATTTCTAATGTCCAGAGATGCATTTTTGCATATTCTACAGGATTTTACATAATTTCATTTGTGCTAACCCTCAGATCTACATGTTTTTCAAGGTCGAACAAATCAAACACCTAGATAATGTTAGGCTTTCTCTTAGCTATTTAATGATGTAATTTTTTTCACATTTTGACAATGTTAAGCCTTTCATCTTTAATTTCTTTTGTTTGTGTCTCTGTTTTTGGGCAAAAACTACTATTTGGTCTTTTTTTCATTGAAAATTAACCATTCATTGAAATTTCAAAAAAATTACATATTTAGAAACTAGACTCCTTTCTACACATATTAAAAAAATGATTTGCAATTAGTTTTCAAAATTTATAGGGGTAGCATGGCCAAAATTCTATTTTTTAGGATGTATCCACTTTGAAAACTAGTAAAAAATCAAATATTCATCAAAAAATTATCAGAAAAATTAGGCATAAACTAAATGTTGTTAGCTAATTTCTCACTAAAGTGATTTTTAAAATACCAAAAAAAAGTTGATGTTTTGAGGGAGCCACAAAGCATGCTAAGTTATGTCTTTTTGATAGAAACAACACCAATTTCTGTGGCTCCCTCTTTTGAACCCCTTAATCTATATCATTTAAAAAAAAATAGTAGTTTAGAAAGTAGACTCAGAGCACTACGAACATTGTTTTGGTTGCACCTCCAAATTTTGAGTGTAACTATGCTCAATTTATCATCTAAGGCCAGCATTTCCTAATTTTAGAAAAAAGGTGGCCACTTAAAACCCTTTTTTGGCCACCCATCTTTTTGCACTTTCCTAGAAAGAAATAACAAGAAATGTAAATCATATTTAATCATACATCAAGTTAAGTTGTATCCTCTAGGGATTCCACAACTGCATTACTAATAACTATTAACATGATCTAACCAACATTATGAATTAACTAACAACCATGGTTCATTCTAATCTAATTACATCAAATGAATAAACACATACATTTCCATATTATATCATCAGATAAGTAATCATGAAGTTCTTGTAAAAAGGATACAAGTACATATACAATTTCCTTTACAAGAGAGTACAATATTACATTGTTTACAATATCGCTTTCTTGATTACATTGGAGTACATACATCAAGATAACAACACATGATTTAACTGATATAGAAGACTGGAACATGAACATAAGTATCTGTCTCCTCAAGCTAGAACAAGATCTGTAATAGGATATAAGAGGTACATCCTTCTCACACAAGAACAATAGTATGTGAAACCAATGGAGATAACAACACAACCACCTAACCATGTGGAACCCTAAGGTCCAACCCTCCTGCTAGGAGATAACAATAAGGTCTCACTAAGCAAACAGTCAAGAAGACAATAACCTAATAGTTGCAAGGACTACACATGACTCTAATACAACACTGGTCAATATGAACATCACAAGCAACTCAAACAACACTTCTAGAGGCAATCACACAATAAAAGAGGAAAACACACTTAGGGAATGCTAGCTTGTAGTAGGGAAGAGTGTCATCAAATGGTCCTAACATGGGTTATCCTGGCAGTCTCTCACCGGATGCCACCCCTATCCATGGGTTATCCTGGTCATCCAGACGCTGGCCCCCATCTATGGTTATCCTGGTAGTCTCTCACTAGACACCAGCCCCATAGGGTGACACATGTGGAATCAACATTTTTTTTGTGAGGACAAGGAAGTTGATCTTACCAACCACGGCCTTCTCATCCCATCCTTAGCCTGAACGAGCACTATAGGCATCCTAATTTTTGTTGAAATCAAATATTTTTAGAAAATATAATGATTTATGCCTTGAAAGGTTCCATTTAAAGGATTTTAATTAAAGAGGGTTTGTTTAAACTCCCTTAGATTCAAACCCACTTGGATAGAACCCCGCTAGTTTTAAACCATACCTGTAATGGAGTCTCCTCTACACCCATCAAAATGCTGATAAAAAACCAATTTTGATTTATCTTTTGAGGGATCAAATGAATTCATTTAAAATTTATGCTTTGTAAGTATGTAGTCCTTATTATAAGCTTCCAAAAAATATAATTTTAAATATATTTAATTTGATTATTATATATATATATATATATTTTGTGAATGTATGTTTTTCACCGAACATCAAGTTCTCTATTCTACATGTTGATGCTTAAAGTTGCGCTGATTTCAACACCAACATGGGAAGTTCCAGGAATGTGGGACTTGAGACCTGAAACAACCTCCAGATTTTAGAGAAGCTGGCTCTTCTTTATCTCAAATATGTTTTGAGAAAAGGGTAGGAATTAAATAGAATTATAACTATAATGAAAGTAAATCTAACTATGGTGATGCGCCTGAATATAATTTTGTTTCTTATCACTAAGCATAGTGAAACTATTTTTAAGATATAGTTACATTAAAGAGCAGGCAATGCATGATCAATGCAACAGATAAAAATAATAGAATCAAAGGCTCATAACTAGACAATTTTGCAATGACACAGAGAATATTAGCAAAGGCACAGAACTCAGTCTTCTCATTAATTTTCCAGCCACATAAAAGGCACAGACACATGCACAGTTACACAAACTTTCTGAATCAAGAAAACAGAAACAAAGGAAAATGGTATTACTAGCCACAGCAAAAAGTCTTCAAACTTCTCTCTGAAATCTCTTGATGGAAACACTCTCTGGAAAAGAAACTTCCAATCAATCTCCCATCTAAGCTCATTACAAATGTTACATATTTATAGCATAGAACATCTCTAGATTGTCTGTAACAACTAGATCTCAACAGCCTAACAGAACTGGAGATAACTGGATGTATCTGATAGAAGATATCTTTCGGATCTGAAACAGTTACTTTCCCCACGAGCCCATTGGCTGAAATAGATACATGTAGTGCTCCTCTTTGAATCAGATAGGGACACTTGGCAGCTTCCACTTCTTTGCGAATATAAACCCAGAAACAGATGGCATAGTCTGCATTCTTTACTTGAAACTCCTTCATCTTTCTAGGAAAAAAAGGAACTTCAACATGTGGCAGCCTCTGCTACAATTGAAACATATACGTGGCTTTATCTGCTATCTCTATACTTTACTGTGTCTTTGTAGTCGAGAGAGTTCCACCTGTGACATCTGTCATAGTCTGAAGCCTTGAAACTTTAATCACCTATAAAATATGGGACCCACCAGACTTCTTGCTCAGGCAGCCTCAACAAAAAAGGGACAGGTGGCGCCTTCCATGCAGCAACAAAATGATACGTGGCGGCTTCCGCTATCTTCTTTGAAACTGTAGGAACCTTTTGAGAGTACCATAGAAGATGACACATGGCGGTATCTACCTTACCGATACTCCATAAGAAACTTTACTGAAACTCCTGCGGACGTTGCCACTTGGCGCTTTTCGCCTTACTTAAAACTTTCTAGGGCTTACCAGACTTCTTTTACTTAACAATGAAACCAAAAAGGGGCAAACCTTGCAGACGATGACACATGGCACATTCTGCTGATATTACAAGGGACACATGGCAGTTTCTGCACAACTTAGAGAAACTTTATTGAAACCTTCCGTAGCTAACACATGACACGTTCCGTGCTCACTGAGAAACTTTAAAAGGGCTTTCAAAAACTTGATGGATACTACCACTTGGCACTTTTTGCGCAGGGAGAAACTTAGAAATAGGGACCGACCAGACTCTCTTAGAAACATTATAAGGGTCTTGAAACTTAACGCGGATGCTGACACTTTTTACGCTTCACTTTAATGTAAAAGGACACGCAGCCTATTCTGCGATAGTCTGAGACTTCTTAAAATGTGTCTCCGCTGACGACACGTGGCACTTTCCACCTAACTCTGAGACTTAGGCAAAAACTTAGGAAAAAATGAAACTTTGCAAAAGTAAAACTGGAACACGCACAGTCGCGCTGATGCACTGCAACTGAAACAAAATGTAGAGTTTTTACTCTACACTACACACATGGAAAATTAGTAAATTACTGAAAAAATTCTAAAAAATATCTGTGCACTAGGTATTAATGTCCTTGTTTCAACAAAAGAAAAAAAATTGAATTTTGATATATATAGAAAAAATTATGTTTTACGAAATATGCCTATGTCTAAATTATAACTTGTTTGACTTCAAAAGTTAATTAAAAAATATATATTCTACAAAACATTATGAAACTAAATTCATACACTATATATCGTTGTTCCTAGTCTAAATTAAAAAGAATAAAAAATTTATCCTTTGTAGAAAAAACGTTATGTGCTACAAAATACACATCACTTTAAAAAAATGTTGTTTACTATTAGAAACCAGTTGTCAAAGGAGATGAAAAAAAATTTACAATTTATTTCCAATTTTTTTAAAAAAAATATATTTAGAATCTATAAACAAAATCTCACAAATCACCAGTTCGTATTGTCTTCAAATTCCTAATGATTTAGTGGCTATAAGTGTCAAAACGTGAAGATTTAGTTCAAAATATTGATTTCAATGTCAAGTTTGGCCAAAAAGTGTAACCCATTATTATGGGATGACCCGGTGAGGCATCCAATTTATTTATTTAGTGTGGAAACTACCCAACCCTCTAAATTTATTGTTAGGTTATCACTAGATTAAAAACTTCCAATGGGATATCCTAGCAGCCACTTTAGGCACTGGCCGCACATTGAAAGCCACTCCCCTACTTGCATCTAGAAGACCCTATCCATGAAGCAAGACAATTACCATCACAATGACAAGTAACATATACAATGTAAGGCATTTATCTTTTTGCATACAAAGCATAATCACAGGGACCAATTCTTATATCCTTGTCCCAAAACATAAACCAAGTATGAACTATCACATTCTCATCATGATGCATTTACAACACAAAATACACATCATTTCACATCACACAGAGCAAGGCATTATCCATCTTGCATTATCATCATAACCACATGAACAGGTACACTAAGCAAGGCATTATCCATCTTGCACATGTATCATACCAACATGAATAGGAGGCAACATTTCAAGCATGTAGATCATTCAACTCACATGATGCACACATAGCCAACACCCACATAATAACACCCTCCTAGGCCTCTTGAAACAACTTCCCCAAATGACACAAACACTTGACACCACTAAACACAATGGTCTCACATCACATTCACTCTCAGATGCACATCATAAACTAAGATCCTTCATCAATATTTTCATGATCAATCATCTAACAAATTTAAAGTGAATCTATCTCAACAATACAAAACTGTAACTAATAATTCTCAAGACTTATTTTAATTTCATTTAATTAAAATGAATGCGAACAACATTGAAATAAACCTAAGAGATACAAATTAAAAAAAACAATTATTTAAAAGCAATCATTATCATAGTTAGGGACTATCACCACAATTAAAATCATACAATAGAGTATTAATGCTATGTCAATGGCTACAAAATCCACTATTTACACTGATGTAGATTTCATTAATAATCTAGACAATTTTTTAAATACTATTGAATACAACTCTATGAGCAAGACTAAAAGCCTATAATACTGTAATGCTATAAATATATTATACTAGTTAGAATCACAAGATACCAAACCTGAAGCTACAATAAAAGAACCTTGTTCTAAGGTTTAGCTTGAGAGGAAAGGAATACAAAACAACAAAACATTCCTATAGACCTAACATTTTCATCAAATCTGCCACACTTTTAACCACATGCATATGATAGGATCATAACACATTTAAAGGATTATTCAAACCAAGTATAAGTATCATGGCTAAAGCACCTCAAGAGTGAACACTAATAGGGCACAAGTAAAAGAACAATCTTTCTCTAGGTTTTACCAAATTCTGTTCAACACACGAAACGAGTGAGAGGTAGACTATCACAAAATATTCATATCTCCAAAATGACAAACTGGGTAAGGCTTATTTTTGGATATAATTTAGATAACTAGGTCATGCACCATATATAAAAAATTTAAAAGGACCCAGTTTGTAAAACTAAAGTTATGACTACCGCAACAGACTATAAAATAGAGATGAAATCGGTGAGAGATAGATAGTCACAAAATATTCATATCTCCAAAATGACAAACTAGGTAAAACTGATTTTCGGATATGATTTGGATAACTAGGTCTTGCACCATATATAAATTTTTTTTAGGAACCTAGTTCCTAAAAATAAAGTTATTGATAATGCAACAGATTATAAAAATAGAGATGAAATCAGTGAGAGATAGACAGTCACTTCAATCGGTGATTCCCAGAAATGCAATGATATAGACATGCACAATTGGATCTTATAACAAGGCTTCTAACCTCCCAAGCAAATTACAATCGACAGGAAAAATCACAAATCAAACATTTGCTTCAACATAAAACTGAGATAGAAATTAGAACCAAAGGAACCTTATTTCGCTTGCTTGACTAGGCTAAAGATTTGATGAGAGGCTCAACTCGTTGCAGCCAAAAACTAGTTTCTCCCATCTCCTCTCCCCCCAAAAGTTCCTTCTGCTGAAGATTATTAAGAAGAAGAAATCCCCCCAATATCCTCCAGAAGATTCCTCCCATTAAAGACAATAAATTTTGCCTAAATCCCTTTCTTACAATTTGCTATTTTTTTCCATTTACAACCAGACCAGACAATATATATTTTTTTATCTTATTTATTTCCTTTACAAATAGACAAGAATCATTTTTATTCTTATTTATTTAGTATTTACTATATATGAGTTTTATGACAACTCATAAATATTATCTATTTTTATTGCCACTTAACACAACATTTAATTATATTAATTTATTTATTTATCTTTAGCTAGCATTTACATTTATTATTATTATTTTTTTATTATTTATTTCCATAAAATCAAATTCTCATAAAGGCATTTATATTTATATATTTGTTTAAAAAAATCTTTTTATAATGAATAATATTGTTTTAATGCAATAATTAACCAAAGCAATAATCAAACAATGCCAATCTAAATAACCCAAATGGTGAACAATACCTGACACAATACACGATTGAAAGCATGACCACAATGATAGTGACTGACCATTACGCCCATACAGACAACACTGATTGGGTGCAAAATTGGATACTCATCCTTTTCAAGGATGATGGCTAACTAGGGGACCATATGTCATCTCCGTTCAACAGTTTCCATTGGGTTTAAGGCACGCTCAGACCTATCAATTCAGGTGGACTCAATGCCTGATACTTGCAACCTTCAGTAACAAAAAAATGGTTGAACATATAGATGTAGATATAATCATACAATCAAACACACTATAAAAGGAAATCGTGGCATAGCAATGTACTCACGCATGAGTACTGTGACACTATTCCTCTCACAAACACACATCAAACAAGTAACCGCATCGCACATAATAATCAGTAGCTAATCAACCAGATAAGAAACATCATCAGATAATTGTGTGATGCATATAATAAGATTGATCTAGATAATCAATTGAGTCCATAAAGTTGTCATAACATATGCATAACTCAAGTAAATATCAGTGTCGCAACAAAGATTATCGATAAAACATACTAACTATCATATGAAACCACATCAGGATAATCAGGAATGTCACCAACATAAATGTAGCATCTACCAACATTATATAACATACAACATCAATTGTCTAACATACCCTAAATATTCCTATTATTTTACCTTCACCTTCATGCTCCTTAGCCAGACCACATGCACATCCAAGGTGAGAATGGAGGGGCACTACATCCCCCCTTAAAACTTGACTTACTCTAGGAAGTCATATACTAGGGTGGGAACATAACATATTAGTATTGCATACTTATATTGCCAACATACGCATCCATATTAAGCAATTGTTCATAAGTCAAGCATAATCCTTCAATAAAGACAAGAAGGACATCAATTCCTCACCTTAAGACGTATCATGTGATCTACTTATAATCAATCACACATATTTTGAGAATTTCAAACAATTTAGGGAATTGCATTCACATATTAACAAGAAAAAATACATCTCATCTCTTATTTCCCCTATGGTTCCAACTAATTACCAAACATGCAAGTACAATTCTCTATGGAGTCTTCCTTTGTATAGTCTAGTAGAGGCTCAAAATGAACATGATAGAAACAACACTTAGCATGAAACAGGGCCAACAAAACAAACATTCAGAATAGCCACCATAGAAATTAAAAAAAAATGTAAACCCAAGTGAGGAATGATCAAATTCAATCTTAAGTCACAAAATGCTGGTAATTTTCAACAATAAATCAAGTATAAAGAAAAGGGTTTTGGTGACCACTCCTATCATAATAGAGTTCAAAGAAAACATATTCATTGTTAGCCCACCAACAACACATGAAGCAACTATCAAAAATATTAAAACAACCAATATTGTAAACAAATCCACATCACGGTGTGACTAATTTTAACCACAAAAGAGAGTATCCACTACAAAACACTCCAGGACTCAAAGTCTAGAATGCATTAGAGAATGTACACCAAACACATGGGCAAGTAAGTTTTCTACATCTTCATATCTAAACAACTTTTATACAAAAATTTAAGGTAACACAGTCGCTACTTATACACAAAATTTTCTAAGTACAATTTCTTTTTTACCAAGCTATGAACATATGCAATTACTTCCTTATGCAAGAAGATATTTACAGAGGGAATGTATGATATCACACACAATGATAATTCAAAACTCTAATTAGGTTACAGTATCACATCCATGATCTCATGGGTCCAACACAAGCGCCAATTTGATCTCTTGTACACGGTTCTTACATAGGCATACACAATGTTAACTTTCATAAATCACAATAGAACTTTCTCATGAGGTCGTTGCCTACTAGGAGATAGATATTAGATTATCAAGCATCCACATAAAGATACCCCACATACGGAAACACCACATTACCACATGACTCGTGATGCATGATGCCACCCAATGATTAAATCATTCCAATACTTACACATATACAAAAGCAATGCAACTAATAGTAACCATGCTTCTTTCTTCTAAAGCACTAGAGACCACAAGAGGAACTCAAGGCCTCAACAAATAAGCAATCACTATCATTTAGGAAACACATATTTTCAGATATATCATCACATTTTTAGAAAAGAAGGAGAAAAAACACATAGCAGACACATAAGTAAAACAAGGCATAAAGAATTTATTTCTTCCAAGATCAAAGAACAAGTCTGTAAATTTATCAACCTTCTAATGTCATATTAAGGCACATAGGTGAGATGTACTATTACCAACTCGCCACAAGTAGAAAAATGCTTAACCTAGAGCAACAACAACAATCTAAAGATCTCAATGTTGCAACTTAGGCTCTGATACCAAATGTAACGCCCCGCCATGAAACCCTAGGGAACAACTCAACTATGATATACAAAGGACCAAATTCTATTTATTTTTTTAAAGAAAGAAATAACAAGAAATGTAAATCATATTTAATCATACATCAAGTTAAATTGTATCCTTTAGAGATTCCATAGCTCCATTACTAACAACTATTAACATGATCTAACCAACATTATGAATTAACTAACAACCATGGTTCATTCTAATCTAATTGCATCAAATGAAGAAACACATACATTTCCATTTTATATCATTAGATAAGTAATCATGAAGTTCCTGCAAAAAGGATATAAGTACATATACAATTTCCTTTACGAGAGAGTACAATATTACATTGTTTACAATATCACTTTCCTAATTACATTGGAGTACATACATCAAGATAACATCACATGATTCAAATGATATACAAGATTGGAATATGAACATAAGTATCTATCTCCTCAAGCTAGAACAAGATCTGTCATTTGATATAAGAGGTACATCCTTCTCGTACACGAACAACAACATGGGAAACCAATGGAGATAAGAGCACAACCAGCTGACCATGTGGAACTCTAAGGTCCTCCCCCCAAGCTAGGAAATAAGAATAAGGTATCACTAAGCAAACAATCAAGAAGACAATAGGCTAAAAGGTACAATGACTACACATGATTCCAATACAACACTGGTTAATATGAACATCACAAGCAACTCAAACAACACTTCCAGAGGCAATCACACAATAAAAGAGGAAAACACACTTAGGGAATGCTATGCTACATTAGGGAAGAGTGTCATTGCATAGTCCTAACATGGGTTATTCTAGCAGTCTCTCACTGGACGTTGGCCCCCATCCATTGGTTATGATGTAGAGCCACATAGTAGAAGCTCATAAACAGGTTGAAAAACTCATTAAAACCCCTTTCTGAAGACCATATGCTATCAAAATATGTATTTTCTTAGTTATCGGCAAGACTTACCACGATGTCTCTCCGAAGTAGACCTTGGACTTTACCATCGGCAAAACATGCATCATCGGCCACCCTTAAGATCATTATACCGATGCCTTCGGTCATGCCGACACCATCCCCTTACTACACCTATCAGTCGAACCTCTCACCAACTCTTGCTGACGACCACACTCCCATCGCTAAGACATGAACTATCAGTGAACACCTCCAACCTTCTTGTCGATCTCTATTGTCTCCCCGACGCATCGCCCTTGGTTTCTTATCGGCAACACTTTAACTATCGGCCACTTCGTTTGACGTCTTCCCGATGGCTGCTCTCTCTCCGATAACTTTTCTTATCGGCCAAACATAACATTGTTGGCCCATGATGGAAATGTCAACCTGATCCACCAACTCACGCCGATATGCTCTTCGTCGGCAACACCTTGCAATTGTCACCCTGATGCACATTCACCTTATGCGATCTACTGCATCATATTCACGAATTATCTCTGTCAGACGGATACTCACAACCTGATACACATATGCAACATCCACAACATACATAACCTGACGTGCAATATCAGGATATACATAAGCTGATGCCTGATGTAACTATAGGATATACATAGAAATATCCTGATGATGCAGATGCAATGAATACACCGATCTTAGTAGATTTTCACCATTCTGATCCGCTGAACTTCCTGGGGTGACCTGATCTGCTTCCTAGATGATCTTCCAGACTCTAACAACCTGCACAACCTAGCACATACCCATGCTAGGGTCCTTCAACATCTCTCAACTGCGATCCTGCAAACATGCATGTGAACAAACAAAAACACAAAATGAAAACCTAAACTATGGTACATAGCCATTCCACCAATTCTACGAATCAACCGATGGAATGAATAAGCGGATCCATATGCCCACCAGAACAGAAATTTGATTACACAGTGAGATCAAATAGAGAATTGACACAAGATAGAATCTTGTTATTACTTGCAGAAAAGATTACAACTAACTGTTCGATATCAGATCTCTCACAAACTTGATATCAGGATCCACATATCCTATCCTATCATCTCATCCTCACAAATGACCTGATCTCAGGTATTTAACTACTCACAGTAGTACTGTTTTGGCCTCCAAGTGGCTGGGAGACCTAACCTAACTAACAAACTAAACAACTGTCCAAACAATCTACCTAAAAATAACAAAGCATGGTCAACTCAGACCTTATTACGTGCATTGGCCTTATAAGACCTTCTTGGAAATATCAACAAGATTTAAAACTAACTAACTGCCTCATGGAGGCCACTGTAAGGTAGGTGCTCCTGCACCATACTCCCTAACAGAAAAAGAACTCATGTCCCATGAGTTAGGATGTGGAAAAATTCCACCTTTACTCTATGCCATCTCAGTGTTCTGACCTGTTCCAGCTTTATACTCTGCAGTCTCTTAGCGGCTCCAAGATTTATGAACTGTAACTTGCTATCTTGCAAGTAAACCCTCCTGCCTGTCAATGTAGGCTCTGTTCATGCATACCCTGTGTTGGCTAGTTTGTCTTACTAGCACCTCTGTCTGAATACGTGATTGAATAACCTTAGTAATTGCCTCTTGAACTTCTGTAATGTTCAAATCTGTCTTCCTTTTAACTTTTATAAGACAAACAATAGTCTGAACTACAATCACATCCTTGTCTTGCCAATCAATCTTTGGCTACTCATAAACCTGTTGTTTGATCAGTGGCTGACCTCTGTCAGTAAAAACTAAACCTTTCTTCAAACTGTTGTCCTTAATAACTTCTTTCCCTGCAGTATCCTCAACTGCCTTTGTGCCTGCTGCTGTAGGCATCTTCACAAACTCTTTCTTTCCCACTAAAATTATTTTTGCTGCCTTCTGTGCTGCAGCTTCTTCCTATCATGGAATCAACACAATAGTTTTCCCATCTTTCTTGATGGTATAGGTATTTGCATACCCATCATACAATAGCCTCCTATCAAATTGCCATGGCCTACCCAACAGTAGGTGACAACATTCCATGGGCAATATGTCACACAAAACTCTATCATGATATGCCCCAATCTGAAAATCAACATATGCCTATTCATATACAAAAAGTGATTGACTATCACTCACCCAAGATGCCTTGTAAGGGTGTTGGTGTGGAATCCTTTCCAAATTTATTTTATCCACCATTTCTTGAGATATCATATTGTCTGTTTTTTTAGTATCAATGACAACCTTACATACTTTACCTTTGCTCTTGCATGTGGTCTTGAAAAGAGCTTTTCTTTGCATCATATCCTTTGATGCCTTCAAGACTATCCTTCTTAACATCAATGATTCTCCCTCCTCAAGATATCCATAATTGTGAGGAGCTCTATCTCCTTGATAAGTGTTTGAACTTTGCACACTTTCCTATACTTTCTCTTCTTGCACAAGTTGTACTCTCTTGTCATTCGTTCTATCATCTCTGGATGATGAACCTTGTCTTTCTGGACATTTAAAAAATAGATGACCAAACTCACCATAGGTGTAACACTTTCTTGAAAATGTAGTAGAACCTCTACCACTTCCAAATCTGCCTCTAGTACCCTTCCATCCACCTCTGAAATCAGACTGTTCTTGTCCTTTACCAGTATCTTCTTGACTCTCATTGGTTTTCCTTATTGTAGGGGCTGATCCTCTTCCCCTCATATTGCTGCCTCTTCCTCTCATGGATTTATCTTGTCTTCTATTCATCTTTTCTTCAATCCTGATTGCCACTTGATAACAATCTTCCACATTCTTAGGGTTAACTAAAACTAACTCATCCTGTATGTTCAATCTCAAGCCAACCAAATATCTGGCAACCTTTTCAACCTCACTCTCATGATGATTAGATCTCATACTCAATTTATAAAACTCCTCAGTATATGCCTTCACATCCATTTCCTTTTGCCTTAAAAATTGCAACTTCTTAAACATTTGAATTTCATAATCCTTGGACAAGAATTTACCTTTGATCCTTGCTACCATTTTGTCCCATGAAGTGATCTTTCACTTGCCTTGTTTCCTTCTCTCAGATTGTACATAATCCCACCATACCAAAGCATGACCTCCTAACTTGGTCTTTGCAATCTTTACCTTCTGATCCTCAGCAACATCTTCACATTCAAAGTGATTGTCCAAAGCAGCAATCCAATCAAGTAACTCATCTTCATTCAAACTTCCATTATACTTGGAAGCATCAACCTTTACCTTAGGTTTATCACTCTACACTACCTTTAATAGTTTTGCAAATCTCTGGTCTTCAGCATTCAGATCTTTAGCTACCTCTTCATACTCTTCAACATCTTCCTCTTCTTCTGATTCACTGTCTTCCGCTTCTCTCTTCTTGTTCTTCTCCAATGCTACAAGCCTGGCTTGAAGTGCTTCAGCAAGCTCCTTCATCTTCCTCATCTGTCTGGCATGTTTTTCCTTCATTTCCTGCAACTGCCTTGTAGTACCATAACCTTACGGAGGCATTTTGTCAACCTCTCACTCCTCTACCTCTATCTTCTCAGTGACAGAATCAACACACAAACAGCCCAGACCTTTTGCTGAGCTCTAATACCACTATGATGCAGAGCCACATAGTAGAAGCTCACAAACAGGTTGAAAAACTCATTCAAACCCCTTTCTGAAGACCATATGCTATCGAAATATGCATTTTCTTAGTTATCGACAAGACTTACCATGATGTCTCTCCGAAGTAGACCTTGCACTTTACCATTGGCAAAACATGCATCATCGGCCACCCTCAAGATCGTTATACTGATGCCTTCAGTCATGCCAACACCATCCCCTTACTACACCTATCAGTCGAACCTCTCGCCAACTCTCGCCGATGACCACACTCCCATCACTAAGACATGAACTATCGGTGAACACCTCCAACCTTCTTGTCGATCTCTATTGTCTCCCTGACACATCGCCCTTGGTTGCTCATCAGCAACACTTTAACTATCGGCCACTTCATTTGACATCTCCTCGATGGCTGCTCTCTCTCCGATAACTTTTCTTATTGGCCAAACATAACATTGTCAGCCCATGATGGAAATGTCAACCCGATCCACCAACTCATGTCGATATGCTCTTCATCGGCAACATCTTGCAATCGTCACCCCGATGAGCATTCACCTTATGTGATCTACTGCATCATATTCACAAATATGCACTACATCATATTCATGAATTATCTCCATCAGATGAATACTCACAACCCGATACACATATGCAACATCCACAACATACATAACCCAATGTGCAATATTAGGATATACACAAAAATATCCAGATGATGCAGATGCGACAAATACACCGATCTTAGCAGATTTTCACCATTCTAATCCGCTGAACTTCCTGGGGTGACCCGATCCGCTTCCTGGATGATCTTCTAGACTCTAACAACCTGCACGACCTAGCACATACCCATGCTAGGGTTCTTCAACATCTCTCGACTACGATCTTGCAAACATGCATGTGAACAAATAGAAACACAAAACAAAAACCTAAACTATGGTACATAGCCATTACACCAATTCTATGAATCAACTGGTGGAATGAATAAACGGATCCATACACCCACCAGAACAGAAATTCAATTACACAAAACAAAATCTTGTTATTGCTTGCAGAAAAGATTACAACTAACTGTTCGATATCAGATTTCTCACAAACTTTATATCAGGCTCCACATATCCTATCCTATCATCTCATCCTCAGAAATGACCTGATCTTAGGTATTTAACTACTCACAGTAGTACTATTTTGGCCTCCAAGCGGCTAGGAGACCCAACCTAACTAACAAACTACCTAAAAATAGCAAAGCATGGTCAACTCAGACCTTATTACATGCATTGGCCTTATAAGACCTTCTTGGAATCATCAACAAGATTTAAAACTAACTAACTGCCTCATGGAGGCCACTGTAAGGTAGGTGCTCCTACACCAGGTTATCCTGGCCATCCATACGTTGAACCCCATCTATGGTTATCCTGGTAGTCTCTCACTAGACACTGGCCCCACCGGGTGACAGATGCAGAACCAACATTCCTTTCGTGAGGACAAGGAAGTTGATCTTGCCAACCACGGCCTTCTTAGCCCATTCTTAGCCTAAATGAGCACTATAGGCATGGGTGAGGCATCCAATTATCTTATTTAGTTTAGCAACAAGCCAACCCTCTAAATTTATTATTACCTTATAACTAGATTAAAAACTTCCAATGGGTTATCTTGGTATCCACTTTGGGCACTAGCCCCACATTGAAAGCCACTCCCCTACCTACATCTAGAAGACCCTATCCATGAAGCAAGACAATTACCATCACAATAACAAGTAACATATACAATGTAAGGCATTTACCTTCTTGCATACAAAACATAATCATAGGGACCAATTCTTATATCCTTGTCCCAAAACATAAACCAAGCATGAACTATCACATTCTCATCATGATGCATTTACAACACAAAATACACATCATTTCACATCACACAGAGCAAGGCATTATCCATCTTGCATAGTCATCATAACCACATGAATAGGTACATTGAGCAAGGCATTATCCATCTTGTACATGTATCATACCAACATGAATAGGACACAACATTTCAATCATGCAGTTCATTCAACTCACATGATGCACACATAGCCAACACCCACACAATCACACCCTCATAGGCCTCTGGAAACAACTTCCCCAAATGACACAAACACTTGACACCACTAAACACAATGGTCTCACATCACATTCACTCTCAGATGCACATCATAAACTAAGATCCTTCATCAATATTTACATGATCAATCATCTAACAAATATAAAGTGAATCTATCTCAAAAATATAGAACTATAACTAATAATTCTCAAGACTTATTTTAATTTCATTTAATTAAAATGAATGTAAAAAGTATTGCAATTACCCTAAGACATACAAATTAAACACAACAATTATTTAAATGCAATCCTTATCATAGTGAGGGACTATCACCATAGTTAAAATCATACAATAGAGTATTAATGATATACCGATGGCTACAAAATCCACTATTTACACTGATGTAGATTTCATTAATAATCTAGACAATTTTTTAAATACTATTGAATACAACTGAAAGAGGAAGACTAAAAGCCTATAATACTAGAATGCTATAAATATCCTACACTAGTTAGAATCACAAGTTACAAAACCTGAAGCTACAATGAAAGAACCTTGTTCTAAGGTTACCTTGAGAGGAAAGGAATACAGATCAACAAAACATTCCTATAGATCTAACATCTTCATCAAGGCTACCACATTTTTAACCACATGCATATGATAGGATCATAACACATTTAAAGGATGGTTCAAACCAAGTATAAGTATCATGGCTAAAGCAACTCAAGAGTGAACACTAATAGGGCACAAGTAAAAGAACATTTTTTTCTAGGTTTTACTAAATTCCGTTCAACACACGAAATGATTGAGAGGTAGATAGTCACAAAATATTCATATCTCTCAAATGACAAACTGAGTAATGCTGATTTTTGGATATGATTTAGATAACTAGGTCATACACCATATATAAAAAATTTAAATCAACCCAGTTTGTAAAAATAAAGTTATGGCTACCATAACAAAGTGTAAAAATAGACATAAAAATTGGTGAGAGATAGATAGTCACAAAATATTCATATCTCCAAAATGACAAACTAAGTAAGGCTGATTTTTGGATATGATTTGGATAACTAGGTCGTACACCATATATAAAAGCTTTAGAGGAACCCTGTTAGTAAAAATAAAGTTATGAATAATGCAAGAGATTCTAAAAATAGAGTTGAAATCGGTGAGAGATAGATGGTCAGTTCAATTAGTGATTCCCATAAATGCAATGATATAGACGTACACAATAGGATCTGATAACAAGGCTTCTAGCCTTTCAAGCAAATTACAATCGACGGGAAAAATCATAAATCAAACATTTGCTTCAATAGAAAACTGAGACAGAAATTAGAACCAAAGGAACCTGATTTCGCTTACTTGACTGGGCTGAAGATTTGATGCCAAGTTCAACTGTTGTAGCCACAAACCAGTCTCTTCCATCTCCTCTCCCCCAAAAAGTTCCATCTACTAAAGATTATTATGAGAGAGAAATTCCCCCAATATCCTCCACAAGATTCCTCCCATTAAAGACAATAAATTCTGCCTAAATCCCTTTGTTACAATTTGCTATTTTTTTCCATTTACAACCAGACTAGACAATTTTTTTTTATCTTACTTATTTCCTTTACAACTAGACAAGAATCATTTTTATTCTTATTTATTTAGTATTTACTATATATGATTTTTATGACAATTCATAAATATTATCTATTTTTAGTGTCACTTAACACAACATTTAATTATATTAATTAATTTATTTATCTTTAGCTAGCATTTACATTTATTTATTTATTTTATTATTACTATTTATTTCCATAAACTCAAATTCTCATAAAGACAATTATATTTATTTATTTATTTAACAAAAATGCTTTCATAACTAATAATATTATTTTAATGCAATAGTTAACCAAAGCAGTAATGAAACAATGCCAAACTAAATAACCCAAATGCGAAACATTACCTGACACAATGCACGATCGAAAGCATGACCACAATGACAGTGACTAACCATTATGTCCATATAGACAACACTGACTGGGTGCAAACTGGATACTCATCCTTTTCAAGGATGATGGCTAACTAGGGGACCATATATCATCTCTGTTCAACAGTTTCCATTGGGTTGAAGGCACGCTCATACCTATCAATTTTGGTAGAGTCGATGCCTGATACCTGCAACCTACAGCAACCAAAAAATTGTCAAACATATAGATGTAGATATAATCATACAATCAAACACACCATGAAAGGAAATTGCAGCATAGCAGGATACTCACTCATGAGTAATGTGACACTATTCCTCTCACAAACCCACATCAAACAAGTAACCACATCACACATAATAATCAGTAGCTAATCAACCAGATAAGAAACATCATTAGATAATCATGTGATGCACATAATAAGATTGATCCACATAACCAATTAAGTCCATCAAGTTGTCATAACATATGCATAACTCAAGTAAATATCAGTGTCGTAACAAAGATTATCGATAAAACATACTATCATATAAAACCAGATGAGGATAATCAAGAATGTCACCAAGATAAATGTAACATCTACCAACATCATATAATGTACAACATCAATTGTCTGACATACCCTAAATATTCCTATTATTTTACCTTCACCTTGATGCTCCTTACCCAGACCACCTACACATCCAAGGTGAGAATGGAGGGGCACTATAGGAGGTGTGGGCACAGAGTTTAGCGTGAGGAGAGGAAACCAATAGAGGGATAAACACACAATCACATATAAGTATAAATAAAAGAATAATTAATAATATATATTAATAAATAAAACTATAAAAGAGGGAAATACCTGAAAAAGGTTACATGTAAAGTATCAAGAAGGGAGATAAAAAGAACAAAAACCATGGGGAAAGATTGATAAAAGATGTAAAGGAAAGAAATAGGTAATAATATATATATATATATATATATATATATTATTACCTATGTATATAAAATATAAGAAGATAACAAAAATTAGAAGAATGGATAGATAAAAAGCAAAGGGAGACCTATGTAAATATGTATAAATAATGTATAAAGGGGTATGTTAGAAATAATGAATAGTTAAAAATATAAAATAGAGAAAAGAGATAAGAGGATATACCAAAAAGATGGAAGTGTAAAGTAAACTCAAAGACACACAAGAATAAACCTATAAAAGAGTATATATATATAAAGAAATAAATAAATTAAAAGTTAATGTAAATGCTTATGTACATATCTATATGTATATAAGTAATTGATATATATATATATGATTACCTATGCATATAAAAGATAAGAAATTAATTAAGAGAAGAAGAAAGGATAGATATAAAAGAAAAGGAAAGACCTATGT
Source organism: Cunninghamia lanceolata (assembly GCA_027924645.1). NCBI lineage: Eukaryota > Viridiplantae > Streptophyta > Pinopsida > Cupressales > Cupressaceae > Cunninghamia > Cunninghamia lanceolata. Next base: position 4,047,789 of record BSBN01000098.1, on the reverse strand, counting down.
AAAAAGTATGAATAATGTAAAAATAAGTACGTTAGAAATAATGGATAGTTATAAATATATAAGATTGTACAAAGACAAAAGAGGATATGCAAAAAGATGGAAGGATAAAACAAACTAATAAACATATAATGAAATAAAAGAATAAAAATAAATATAAAAGAAATAAGGTAAGAGTAAATGTAAATACTTATATACATAGCCACATGTAAATATTGATATACATGTGGATATGTATATAAGTATTTCCATTTTCTTTTATTTTATTTCTTTCTTTATGTATATATATGCATAATATTTAAATGTGTGTGTGTGTGTGTGTGTGTGTGTGTGTGTGTGTGTGTGTGTGTGTGTGTACATACATATAAATATATAGGAGAGAGAGAGAGAGAGAGAGAGAGAGAGAGAGAGAGAGAGAGAGAGAGAGAGAGAGTAATACACATAAATAATACACATAAAAAATAAGCAAGAAAAGGGACAAAAAAAGATCCAAGAAAGAGGACCAAGGCTTAAAAGAGGAGCACGACAAGGAAGAAAGTGACAAATAAAGAGAAGAAAAAAACTAGGGGGAATCTGGAAGGGCACATGGATGGGAGAGAGAGGAGGGCAGGCTAAGAGGGGGGAGGTGAGGGGTTCAAGAACAAGGGGGAGGGCTCAAGGGAAGCAAGAGGAGAGGTGTGGGGTAGGATAAGAGAAAAAAGGAAAAGAAAGGAGGAGTATGGATAAAGGAGAGAGAGGGGGAGAAGATCAAAGACCATACCAAGGAGAGGTAAGGAGAGGAGAAAGGAGTAGCAGAGGGGGGGTTTAGTTTTTAAGGGGGTTCAAGGTGTGGTTCAAGTTCCAACCATCATCTCTATTTAGGTTGGTAGGGTTATTCCTGATGAAAATAGCTTCTTTAAGTTTCCTTTTGAAGAAGTTATCTTCCTTGGCTAGGACTCGAGTATCCTTAAGCTGAATGTGGTCCTTGGTGCTAGAGAAGTGATCTACAAGGGCCAATTTTGTGACCCTTTCATGTCTGACATCTGCATAGTGCTCTTTGATTCTCATGTAGATAGATCTTCCTGTCTCACTAATGTAAGGGGTACCACACGAGAAATCTATTTTTTAGACGTCTAAGTTTAAAAGAATGTCATTAGAGTCTTTGGTGGATGGGATAAGGTTTCTAGTGGTGGAAGAAGGTTTGAAAGCACAATTGAGATCTTTCTTGCAAAGGATTTGGCAATTTTGTTGGAGATACCTTCAATGAAAGGGAGGGTGGCACCATAAGCAATCTCAGTGTCTTAATTGGTAGGTTTGGAGTTGAGGCAGGCTTGGGATAGCTTAAAAGCTCTCTTGATGTGCTTGATATGGTACCTATTAAGTTTGAAAACTTTGGTTAGGTGGGACAACTCTTGGTTAAGGTGCTCATTATCACAAATCTGGATGGCCCTCGTTTCTAAAGTTTTAAGGACACTAGCCTTGTGGGTAGGGTGGTTATAGGAGGAAGAAAGAAGATAGACGTTAGTGTGGGTAGATTTCTTGTAGACACAGCGACCAATGGGGCTATCACCTTTCCTAAGGAGAAGGATGTCCAAGAAGGGGGTTGTTTATTAGTTTTAAGTTCTTTGGTGAACTTTATGCAAGGGGAAATGTTGTTACGGTGATTGTGGAAAATTTGAAGTTGTTTCTGGCCATGTTGCCAACATATGTTGGTGTCATCCACATAGCACTTCCACCAAGTTGGTTTGAGAGGGAAGGAATTCAAGACAAACTCTTCAAAATGCTCCATGTATATCTTAGCAATGACCAGGCAAATAGGTGAACCCATTGCAACCCCATCGGATTGATCATAAACCACGCCTTGGAAGGTGAAGAATGTGGATTTTAGGCACAATTCAACCAAGGATGCAATTTCTTCATTGGTCTTTTGTGTGACAAGCGTAATGGAGTCATGAAGAGGGACTTTGGTGAAGAGGGAAACTACATCAAAGCTAACAAGAATGTCATCATCATTAACCTTTTTTATCTTTGATGAAGTCAACAAAATGGGTGCAGTCTTTAATGAAGGAAAAGGATTTTCCAGTTAGAGGAGAAACTAACTTGGCCAAGTAGGCAGCAAGTTTGTAAGTAGGGGAGTAGGTCGTGTCGACAATCAGTCTCAACAGAATGTTGGATTTGTAAATTTTAGGCACACCATAGATGTGTGGTGTAATTTTGTTTATTGGGTAGGAGACACTTTTTGGTAGCATCATCAAAGGAGGAAGAAGAAATAGCATTTCTCACTTGTTTCAAGATTTTAGAAATAGGATTATGGGGAAGGATTTTATAGCTTCCACTATTGTTAAGGTTGTCCAACATTTTTGAGACATAATCAGGTTTATTCATGACAATAGTGATATTTCCCTTATTCGCTTTGATGGCCACCACATCTTGGTTGTGAATGAGTCTCTTGAAAGAGAGAAACTCACCTTTGGGGACATTCCACCGGGGGGCTTGGCATGTCTAAGTGCAACAATGCAATCATGCCTAACTTCATCCACCATCTCCTGGGGCAGGGAATGGATAGCATTTTCAATTTTGATAAGGAAATCAACTGTAGGGATGGAGGTAGGAGAGATGACAAAACCCAAGCCTCTTATGAGGAAATTGAGGGCTAGGGGTTCAATGTTTTGATTGGAAAGATTGATGACAATTTTGTCTTCCCAGTCATGAAAGAATGACAATGACTTGGGAAGGCAAGAAGGGTTGATTGGAGATTAACAAGCAATCTCAGTCAAAGAGGGGTCAAGATGACTAATGGAAAAAGACCCGCAAGTATGGATTACTGATGGGTACGGATTACTATTAGCGAGAGGGTTAGGACTCACAAGAGGAGAGGGAGAACGGTGGGTGCCATGGTGGCAAGAGATCAAGGGGGAGAACTAGAGGTGGGTTGGGCGGTCCACACGGATAGGGGAAGACCTAGGAGGAGAAGACATCAAAAGAGGTGCTGGAAGATTGTCAAGATCAAAAAAGGTATGTTTCAGGTAAATGTTGGGGAGAACGATCAGGGAAGATTCAACGGGCTCACTGCTCAAAGGGTCAGGTGGAACAAGGCAAGAGGACACTAGAAGAGAAAAGATTGGGAGTATCCTCATCATTAATGACTGAGTCATTTAAGGGAGGAGATAGAAGAAGGTACAAGGGTGATGGTGAATGAGAATTAATATTTGGAGAATCCTTGCCATAAATGAAAGAGACGTTTGAGATAGGAGCTGCAGGGTGAGAAGGCATACTTGGATCAAAGGATGTAGATTTTGGATAATGGTAAACTATCTGAGATTTACTGCCATTGAGGTAGAGCTGGAGTCTATAGGGAGCTGAGAGTTAGCAGGGGTGAGATTGGATGCCAATGATCTTTGTCTAGTGCATGTCCTTGGTGAAGGCGAACTACGAATGCCAACATGAGTAGGGATAAAGATGCTACGATGCTTTGAGGAGCGATGAGAGGAATCATTGCTTCCAGTACCTGGAGGAGTTAAAGATGGATCCAAGGAATGTAGACATTGGAGAATGGGCAACAGTCTAAGATTTTCTGCCGTTGAGGTAGAGCTGGAGTCCACAAGGAACTAAGAGTTAGCTAGGGAAAAATTGGATTGAAGTGATCTCTATCTGGTGCACATCCCTGGATGAGTTAAAGATTGAGACATGCTAGAAGACAAAAAAGTTAAGCCGTGAGAAGTTGGTTTTAGCTCATGGTGTGCAAGCTAGTTGTTGAAATCTATAGTTTGATGAACTGGACCCGATTTGCTACACCGAATGGGGTGGTGTAGGTTGTTGTAGAAGATTGAAAACTTTTTTGATTTGTATGTTGGTGCTTTCATGTTTCATACCCTTTGCTCTGGTTTGGGTGGAGATGTCAAAGAGGATCCAAATGTTTGGTCTCAATAAAGAAGCAAGCTCCAGATGGAGATAGAAGAGGCAAGAAGAAAGTTGATCAATCTGAGCTCTAGTTGTTTTGATCACCGATCTAAGGGGTGACAAGCCTGCTTTGTGAAAAATATGCTCTGTGTTGGGGCTGATTAAGGAGTGGGAGACATGAACAAATGAAGGGATAGGATTAAAATCTCTGCAGCTTTTTAAGAATACTAAATTTGCAATTTTCTTTGAATCTTTGATCGTCATCTTTTCAAAAAGCTTTTCTTTGAAACAAATCTCCCTCCCATGAAGGGCAATAATTATAGACATGATGTTTCCACAGTCCATGGTATAAGAATGAAGAGGAGGGGGGACAAGAGGGGCGAGGTGAGGGGTTCAGGAACAAGGGGGAGGGCTCAAGGGTAGCAAGAGGAGAGGTGCAGGGTAGGATAAGAGGAAAAAGGAAGAGAAATGAGGAGCATGGATAGAGGAGAGAGAGGGGGAGAAGAGCAAAGACCATATCAAGGAGATACAAAGATCATTGCTCTAGCACTAAACACCACATTCACCTTGAGGATACCCAAGTCCTAGCCAAGGAAGATAACTTCTTCAAAAGGAAATTTAAAGAAGCTATCTTCATTAGGAATGACCCTACCAACCTAAATAGAGATGATGGTTGGAACCTAAACCACACCTGGAACACCCTTCTAAACTCCCTTAAAAACTAAACCCCCCTCTACTCCTCCTTTCTCCTCTGCTTGCATCTCCTTGGTATGGTCTTTGCTCTTCTCCCCCCTCTCTCCTCTATCCATGCTCCTCCTTTCTCTTCCTTTTTCCTCTTATCCTACCACGCACCTCTCCTCCTGCTTCACTTGAGCCCTCCCCCTTGTTCTTGAATCTCTCACCTCCCCCTCTTGGCCCCCCACTTCCTCTCTCTCCCATCAATGTGCCCTTCCAGATTCCCCCTAGTCTTTTTCTTCTCTTTTTTTGTCACTCTTTTTCTTGTCGTGCTCCTTCTCTTTTTAGCCTTGGTCCTTATCTTTCTTGGTTCTTTTCTTGTCCCTTCTGGTTATTTTTTGCGTGTATTGTTTGTGTGTATTAGTTTTACTCTCTCTCTCTCTTATATGTATATATATATATATATATATATATATGTATATATATATATATATATGTATATATATGTATATATATATATGTATATATATATATGTGTATATATATGTATATATATATGTGTATATATATGTATATGTATATATATGTATATGTATATATATATATATATATGTATATGTATATGTATATATATATATATGTAGATATATGTATATGTATATATATATATATACATATATGTATATGTATATATATATATATCTATATATATATATATATGTATATATATATATATGTATGTATATATGTATATATATGCATATGTATATATATATGTATATACATATCTATATATATAGATACATACCTATATATATATATATACATATATATATATATATATATAGATGTATACATATAAAGATTATGCTATATAAATATTTACATTTACTCTTATTTATTTCTTTTATATTTATTTTTATTCTTTTATTTTGTTATATGTTTATTAGTTTGTTTTATCGTTCCATCTTTTTGCATATCCTCTTTTCTCTTTGTACAATCTTATATATATTTATAACTATCCATTATTTCTAACGTACCTATTTTTACATCATTTATACTTTTACATAGGTCTTTCCTTTTCTTTTATATCTATCCTTTCTTCTTCTCTTAATATAGATATGTACATAAGTGTTTACATTTACTTTTAATTTATTTATTTCTTTATATATATATACTCTTTTATAGGTTTATTCTTGTGTGTCTTTGAGTTTGTTTTACCGTTCCATCTTTTTGGTATATTATCTTATCTCTTTGTTATGTTTTATATTTTTAACTATTCATTATTTCTAACGTACCCCTTTATACATTATTTATACTTATTTACATAGGTATTTCCTTTACTTTTCTATCTATATATATTTCTTTCCTTTAAATCTTTTATCAATCTTTCCTTGTGGTTTTTGTTATTTTTATCTCCCTTCTTGATTTTTTACATGTAACCTTTTTTAAGTATTTACCTCTTTTATAGTTTGATTTCTTAATATATATATATATATATATATATATATATATATATATATATATATATATATATATATTATTAATTATTCTTTTATTTATACTTATATGTGCTTCTGTGTTTATTTGTCTTCTTTATGTTTCTTCTTTCTTATATATATATATATATATATATATATATATATATATATATATATATATATATATATATATATATATATATATATATATATATATATATATATATAGAAGAAAGAAGAAACATAAAGAAGACACACACACACACAAAGTTTTTTAGATTTAGCCATATTTATATTTTGTTGTCTTCTCTGGATGTCTTTTTTTCTTTTTTGACTCATTTACTCTTTTCCTTATCCCTTTATTGGTTTCCTCTCCTCAGGTTAAACTTTGTGCCCACACCTCCCCCCTCTCTCCTTTTATAGAACTATCTCTGCAAACACAACTCATTTATTCTCTTCTTTTATCTTGATGATGGATCACAGAGTGTGATCCGAAATGTCGATCCAAAAAAGCAACACACAGTCTCTTCCAGAAGCACTTCATTCTTAAGATATATATATTTAAGATCTCTGTATTTTCTTTCTCTCTTTGCAGTGAAAATAATTTTACACAGTGAGGAGGAAAAAGAAAATAAAGCATGTCGTCCAATATACTTAAATATATATTACAATGGAAGTAAAACTTTTTTTTTTTCCTTTCAATCAATAATGGTTTTATATATTTCTTTTTCATCACAAATACATTAAGCATAGTATTTTCCTTTCATTATATAGACTACTAAAGCTTTTAGTATTGAACAAGATAAACAGAGAGATAAACACTTTGTTTCACATGAATAAATCTATTATTCCAAATGAACAATATGAAGTATTTTTCCACACACCCAAATATAGAAAATTAAACAATATTAATATTACATAGAATAGAGCTACAACATAGGTTCAAAGGTGAGGAATAAATCCCATACCCAATAACTTGTACAAACTCAAATGAGTCTTGGCTACGAAATGCCATAAATTTACAACACAAGGAAACCCACATTTCTTTCGAGTTCTCCAAGACTCCAAATGCTTCACCAAAGACATAGAACCTACAAAACAAACTCAACAAAGGTTTCCAATTACCCATGGGATCTCACCTCCCAACCATAGACTTGGAACAAGTCACCCTCGAGCTTGGAGGTCACCCATATAACCAGGTGCACATAACAACAAGGGATTTAACACCGAAAACACTCACATAAATCATAAACACACCTTTCCAATGATTGCACATAACTAATCCATTTACTTGGATTTTTGGGGGTAGGAGAGTGGACTACTCTCAACTCAAGGGGAGAACCCAAAATCACATAATACCCAAAATCACAAGGCCTCTTGCCTTGATATCTCAATATGTCAAAAATCCCAAGGCACTCTTGCCTTCACCAAAATCTCAAATACTTCACAACGTACTTCCATGGCCATAAACACCTCCAAAAAAAATAGTGAGGGTGACCCCAAGGAGGTTCACTCCTCTCCCACCCCAAAACAAAATGAGCTCTTCTCAATGGAGAGCTTCATCAAACACCCAAAATGAAAACCCACACAACACATAAACCAAAACTCAAATAAACACAAGCAATCTTCACATACAATGAAAGTAAAAACATAAGAAAGGTATATAGCCTTGGGTGCTTACCTTATAAGCCCAAATTTGGCAAGAGGTTAAAGAAGATCTCCTAAGTCTCCTTCCAATCTCCTTGCATACAAAATCCTCCAACTCTAGCTATCTCCTTTAAATCAATAATTACAAAGAAAACCAAAAATACAAAACCCTCTCCATCTCTCAAAGATGGCATTTAATAGGCTAAACCAAAGAGCTTTATGGAATGAGAAGGTGAAACATGTCACCTTCTCCTTCCTCCTAACAATCCACTCACAAAACCCCAAGGGGTGAGGAGGTGACACATGTCACACTCCCATCCCACAAAGCCTCACACTCTCCCACAAATGCTCTCATACATGTGTGAGAGCATAGTGGAGAGGGGAATCCCACATGGAAGACTCCATAAGGATAAGGATAAGACACATGTCATTCTCCTATCCAACAAGGCAACCCATTACCTCAAGGATGGTCTCACACATGTATGAGAACATAGGAATGAGGTCTCTCACACTTGAGGGCCTTCGAAGCCTCCCAAGTCTTAAAGATAAGGGAGACCTTCTCCTAGGGAAGTGGAGTTGGTCATGGTGGAGTCTTGACTTGTCCACCACCTCACCTAACTTCAAAATTTCGTAACTTAACTTTAGGGTCAAGTTAAGGTTACCAAAAGAAGGTTAAACTAAGGTTTCACATGTTCAAATTGGTCCTAGACCCTAGGGGTATGACCTAGGGTCATTATTTGACCAAAATAAGCACTAAGGGGTCCATAAGTTCACATAAAAGGGCCCAATAAAAATAAATAGTACCAAAATAGTGCAACTCAAACATTACAATTTACTACAACTCAATAAATAAATTAAAAAGGGCAAACTCTAATCAAAATACATGCCAATTAAAGACATTACAAATCATCATGCTCCATCACAAATGACCTTAGTCTCTCTTGGTGCTAGGTCGGCTAAATATGGATATCACATAGGGTTACTGGAATGGCCTCTGATTTTCCATGGGCATGGAAAATTACTTACACACTTCCACAAATGGATCTTCCTTTTGTGGAAATGCACACATACACCCAGTTACATAATCACATATATTTTCAATTATAACACATGCTCTCATTTATATGATTCATAATTTCACTTGCATTTTCCTAAACATCAAATCAGGATCAAACTGCATATTATTTCATTCATTTGTTCATCAAATAATATTTTAATTTGCATCAAGGTAAATATCACATAACATCCTAACATCAAGTGAAATCTAACATGCGAGCTATAAAAATAGCACATCATGCTCTATCTAACAAATCAAAGTATACAATATAGTCATGAACATATGCATAATAGGATCAACAGTCCCAAATGTCCACATGTCTATCAAAATGTCCATACGATGTAAGAAAAAATATAAATTGAGATAAGTATGCCTCACAACTAACTCCATTTTGCTTCAATGATAACCTATATTGGCTTGATCACTCCTTAATCAATCCAGTTCTCTATCAAATCAACCTTGTTAAATCTTCAATCAAATTGAGTTAACTTATCAATCAATTTCACCTTTCATGACCTCTTCCAAGATATAAATACCCCTCCCCTCTTCATTATTTTCCAAATTGGAGAATGCTCTTCCCTTATTCACAAGCTTTTTCAAGCTTCTTCATAGGCCCTTGAGCCTCTTATTTATTTAGTATTTCAAATCTTACAAGCTTTATTTGTGTTAGATTTCATTGTTACCAAGCTTCAAAGATGCGCCTTTTAGGAGACAATTTTAGTTGTGCATCCAGTCTTTGTGGGTTTTTTCTCTCTAACTAGCATCCATATGCTCATACAGGACATTCAAGCCTTTTCCTTTTATTGTTATTTCATCTAAGCTTTGCTAAAAGCTTCATATCGCGTCGATACACTGCCCAAATCGCAAGCCATAGTGCTCACAAGCTTACATTAAGCTCATGGTCAATATTTCAAAAAATCTTTTTGCATTCCCTTTCCTATTATTGCCAAGAGGATATCCCCATTATTCCAAGATGACAAAGAGATTGCCAACGAAAAGATTTTTGAGGAAAGGAGAGTCTCATGCATCTCATATTCCAGGTTCCTTAGTGCATTTTCTATGTAGTAATTAGAAAATCTCAATTTTCTCATGGGAATAGTAATTTAATATTGCAATTTCCTTGATAGTCTAAATAGGATTTGCATTGTTAGATTAGTTTTCTTTCAAAGCAATTTTATTTTTCTAGAGCAATTGTTCCAAAAATATGGAAAATCAAACAAAAACATAGATCAGATTGCATTAGCTAACTACATATTAGATTACATATATATTTTAGTTCCTAGATTCGAAAAAATACTTTACTTTCATAAAAGCATCTTCAAAAGCACAAAAATATTGTTTTACAATCATATAGGATTGAATGAATTCAAAAACCCAAAAAAGCACAAAAACATTAGCATCACAAAATGATTACAAACCATTGATTCCAACACAAGGTCAACATCTGCCAAACCCTTGATTTGAACACAAGATCATAACGCAAAGTCAAACCTTAGGTTAAGAAACCCTAAGTCCAATTGAGGTTAACTCTAACTAACTCTCTCTTGATTTGGCCTCATGAATGTGCCCTCATCTTAGAGGTGAGTGGATGAGGGAAATCCTCGAGGAGATTGAAGAAATTCACCCTAGACCATAGCACAATCAACAAATGATTTAGGAACAATAGCACAGGTTGAGGTTATTCTAAACACAGGTTATCATACAACAATTTGAAGAACAAATCCAACACAACAAAAGCATCAACGAGAACAATCGTCAACCTAGGCAACATTGGAATCTTCAAAATCCAAATAAGATAATAGTGACTAGAGACCCTTCAGGTGATATAGTTATTTCAACCACAATAGTCACAGAACATCAAATCAGAATCAACACACAAGAAAGGCCCCAAGACTAGCTAACTACTCTCCATGAAGTCTAGCTCTCACATGAACTAGACTACGCCCGTGTCTCACCTCCTCTTGACTGGCTACTCCCACGAGAAAAAGAGTGATGTGGAGGTTCACCCTGTGGAAAGAAGAGGAGTCCACGTGTGCACCAAAGCTGACTCAACCGCCCCATCCTACCGAGTCATGTTTTTTTAGTGTATAGTGTTCTTATGTGGAAACTCTTTAGTGCAAGATTGCTATATTGGGAACTTAGTTGGGTTCCCTTGCCTACTATTAAGCATTACCAATTTATGGGAATCATTAAAATGAACCTTGTTAGGGTATGCAATAGTAGCCAATGAAACTCATTGATCTATGGCCTTGTTTTAGAATGGGTATTGGTAAATGGTAATTTGTTATATTGTTTTGTTTTTATTCTTTCTATGGTTTTCCTCCTATAGTATCCAATCTATATCAATTATAAGTGGAAAATTATTTGAGTGGTTAGAAAAGCATGGGTATAAGAATATTTCCATGAGAGACTAAGGTAAGGAGAACTACATGTGACTTTGATCTCGTTTGGAAGCGGGTATGTAGGCAATTCTTGGCCGAAGGATGCCCCTAGACCTCAAGTCCATAGGGGAGGGATTTGGGGAATGGCTCCAAGGTTTGGGTGTTCCTAAACTTGATCAACCTTCCCTCTTCTACATGCTTCAGCTTGAGGCTAAAATTTACATCACATGATTGTGAACTCAGTACCCAATTGATAATTCTCCACTATATAGCCCTAAACCAAAAAAAGGCACACTATCACCACTAAGCTCATCTACTATGAGGTTGTTGGTTTAGGCTCTCTAAATTTGCTCCAATCTTGGATGAACTTCTAAATTGTCATCTTCATGGTTTGTCTCTAATGTGAATCTATGAAGGTGTATTTGGACTTGTATGGACTAAAACGATTAGAGTTTTGTGTATTGAACACTATGGGAAATTAATAGTGAGAATTACCAACTATGTATGGTGTTTTTCCTTAACACCTAGTCAGTGGATAATAGTATGCTAAGATTTGTGATTGGCGTTATGCAAATATTAGGAACTTAAAATCTAAAACTAATATTATTATTGTGGGTTTGACTTATGTATAATGGATATTGTGTTTCTATGTAATAATTTGAATGTATTGAATGGACTTGAGATTAATTTAAGATTTTGTATGTATGAGAGGATAGAAGCCAGATCATGTGGGCTAGGGTGTTACTTGTGTGTTGACCAATCATTTAGACCGTAGGACATATAAGACCATGTTTATAAGTTTATGGATTACTTTATGTGGCATGTATCTTAGACAACTTGACTAGTAATTGTGGATCCTTGTGATATCCTGATTATGTGTACTAGGCTATAAGATGAGTCCACATGTTAGAACTGAGTCTAATACAAGTGTGGATAGTTGGTTGTCACCAGTACTATGTAGGTGATGGATATCAAGTGCTATCCACCATATCTTAGGATTATTCGGTTGTCACTAATAGCACGGAGGTAACGGGTTCTAAGAGCTATCCATGTTATGATACATGTGTGATTTAGCTAGTTGTCACCAGTACTCTACAAGTGATGGATGCTAGATGCTATCCATAATATATTATGGTTTAGCCAGCAGTTGCTAGTAGCATGGAGATGACAGATGTCAGGAGCTACCTAGTGGTATGATAGGGCTTAGTTGATGTTCACCAGTACCATATAGGTGATAGATGTTAGGAGCTACCCCATACTAGGTTGGATTAACTTTTTTCCAGCAACATGGAGCTAATAGATGTCAGGATCCACCAACTCAATAGGTGAACAATAGGCCATGGAATTCTTATCAGTGTTCACATGTGATGTATGTTATTACACTTACAATTTAGGCAGTGATGACAATGTAAGGACCCGACTCATCCTAAATCAAATAACATTAAACTCTGGTTTAAAAAATACCAATGAATAAAAATTTTGATCTGGCAGATGTAGGAAATGTGAAATTCTTCTAGAAGTGCTTAATGTATGCTATAGAAATGTGATGAAACTTGAAATTTAGTTTCCTAGAATTATTTAAATCTAGTGAAGATAGAGTACATTACAAGAGAAGGTACATTATGTAAAATAACCTAGAAGAACAACAGATTAGTTCATACCTTAAGTCATGTATTACATCCTGCATTCATTTTCGATAGCTTGCTTCTCCTCTAGTAACTATATCTTTATCATCTGCACAAAATTAACTTAACAATCTCATGTTAATACAACTCAGTAATCACTAGTCAGAGAATTAAGGTCACGATGCTAATTGTAGGACTCCCTACATCCAGGGGACCTGAGTACTAGGGGCATCCTTTACCGTCCAGACTGCCTACATACCTTGTATCCACAGGATCAAGGCCCCCTCCTTCGGATGTGACTAATGCGGGGAATGTGAACATGTAGTTCTACTTTGCACTATGTTTGATGTAACTATGAGTGGGTACCCAACCCTTTCTAGGGTTATTCCCCACCCCAGACAGTTCTTCGTCGGCTGCCACCCACTCGGTGAAATAAGGACGGAAGTTAGTCCACTACCACAAACACCTAAAGGGGTGTTTGTCAGTTAGTCCTAGTGTGGAGGAATCCCTATAAGGTGTCTACCCATGAAATCTAGCTTACTTCCCCAAGCCAAATTAGGTAATTTTCGTGATTAAGTCTGTTCCTGATCCCCTAGTACTTTCACCACAATCTGCAAGGGCAACGTGAAAGCATATGATAGATAGTGTTTCTGGATTGGCCTAGTTGCCCTATCTGACATTTCACATGTCCTCCCTGATCTATACTCATGTGTCAATAAGCCTCATTTTCTAATAGTATGCTTGGAGTGTTTTCCTAATGAGCATCATGGTAATCATTAGTTCAATAGACTCATCCTCTCTTTTTAGTTAATCTTCTTAATGAGATATCCGATGAGATTTTCCCTTCCTACAGATTTAACTTTGACATGTTCCTTATTACTCCTCGATGATTTGGAGGGACGGTGCCCAGACGTCGTTGTTGCAGCTATGTTAGGCATGAGGTACTTGGTTCAACGTGACGACATTACCCGTAAATGTTACACAGAGGTACCGTAAAAACTAAACACTGCGATTTGGTTGAGTTTGCACATTTATTTAAAAGTTTACCTAGCTAAGTAGAAACATAAAACTTGCATCAAAACTAATAAATAAATTGGTAAAGGAAAGATACTTAATTGAATCTTGATACATGTTAAGTACAAAAATTATGCTTGATCAGTTTATTTATGCGAAATAAATAGGACTAGAAATGTTCAATGTCATCCATTCATAACATAAACTAGAAAGGATATTCTATCATTAATGCACATAAAGATTTAGTCTTGAGCGAAACAAGGGGAAACTTATTTCATCATACAAGGAAAGAATTGATACAATTCATTGAAACCAACGAGGACTTAATGAAAGTTGTAAATTAAGATAGTTATTTCAACAAGGGGTTTACTAACTTTAATTAAAACTGGTTAATTCCATTGTCAACAAACATGCATCGATTATAACAATAATATTCTAACATCATTATTGGAAATATCATTTTTATGATTGAACTACTTATGGATCACAAAACAACTATACAACTTGATTGGTCAACCCTGACCACATTTATAATATGTGAACTCATAATAATACTTTTCTTTAACTTAATTGATCCAAAAAGCATAAGACTAGAAAAACACTTAATCAATCAAGTACATAATGATCTAGTCTTGTAGAAGACCAAGAATTAATAAACATTGTCCAATAGTATAGTATGAGGAGCAATTTCTTGCAAAAGCATTTGACTTACCTATATTTGAAAAATGGATAAGAACTTACGATATTTGAATCTCAATAAGTTTCTCAACTAAAACTTTTCTAAATGTTAACACGCTAGCTTTAATTCCTTCCATAAGTCATATTAGACGAATCTTTGAAGTTGTTCTAAATCACTATGTTTTCAATCTATACCCATAAAGTTTGACAATTACTTATATATTCATGGTGTATTTCTAGTTATGATTCTTACTTCAATCCTATAACAAGGATAATTGTGATATAACATCACTTACTATGCTAGTTGAAAACTATAGCTTAACATATTTATACACAATGTCATATACTTGTAATTACTTAATCAATATATTTAGATTATTTACCATTCACACTTTGTTATTACATGCTATATAATATCATTTAAGTGGATGATATATAAGGTAGAACAAGACCCTCGTCACATTACTATCTAGCAAGATAAGGTATTACAATAGTTCTTATTTTCTTCTGTATTCATATTCCTTGAATACATTTTTATAATATCATAGATCTGACTTCCTTATGTGTTATTGGTCTTTATATAGAGTTCCTTTGTCCCCAATATTACGATGAAGTTGTAGTTGAACATGTTGATTCGTTGATCATCAAAGTGATCTTTGATTATATAGTTTATTAACTTAAGCTTAAGTCCAGTAACTATGTAATTTTTACCTAATTAACATCTTTGTTTATTATATTCTCTACACAACTCTCATTTATATCATCCCAATTGTTACACGTATTAACATATCTTTTACCATCCTTAATGACATTATACTTGAAGCATTCTCTACTCACATCCCTTTCATTACCTCTATACACCCACTCTATATTTGCCCGTTTATATATTGCTTATCACACAATCTTAAATTCCACAATATTATAACACTTTACATCTATTATTTCTACACTATATTTAATATCTTACTATATTTAATACCTTGTTTATTATTACTAATATTTATATTACTTTTCATTTATACCTTTTTACTAATGCATTCTTTAACATCCCTTCAATCTCTCTTTTTTTGTTGCTAATATCTTTACCTAACACTATCAATTTCATTTAATTATCTTATTTTTATTTTATCACTTATTTATCTATTTATTTTTTTTCTTTTAATTTACCTCTTACATTTTTAATTTCTATAAACTATCTTATATACTTCAAATTCTTAATACTCATACATATAATACTTATCTATACATTCTCTATTTTCATTTAACTCCTCTCTATACCCATTTTCCTCATTGTACCTACTATCACTTACAATATATAAATTTTCTTTTCAATCTTAACCTCAATATTCATAATGTTCATACTAATGTATTGACAACTAAAGGTACATAGGAAAAATAGTAAGTCTTTACAAGACCTATATGGAAGGTATAAAGCTAAGGATTATTCTTACTAGTCTCAAAACCACAGGGATGCCTCGTTGCCTTGTTTCTAGTCAAATATTGTTCTTAGGATTATGGGATACTTCTAGAGAGAAAGCTTAAACAAAATGCTCCCTTGTGTGGTAGATAGATCACATTCGTAAACAAAGGGGATCTATGCGAAGTTGGAGAAATGGGCTACGAAGATGAAGGAAGTAGGGTATTTTCCAGATCCAAGACATTTACTTACTGCAAGGGAAGAATATGAAAAATAATTACTTCTCTGTCACCATGAGACGACTATTAGAGTTGTTAATAACCTTCAAGTATGTGTTGATTGCCAAGCTGCAACAAGGTTTCTCCAAGGTTGTCAGAAGAGTACTTGTTTTGAGAAGTGATCCACTTCCATCATTTTAAACAGGGACAATATTCTTGTGGAGATCATATGTGATGCTAACTGACAGAATCTAAAAAATAGGCTTGTGCAAAATGTCAGATTTCTAGTAATAACGAAGAGCATAACCAAAGGGGAATTTTTACCATATGTTGTAGATGCAAGAAATCTGGTAGACGTGTGTACAAAATGTGGAAGCACAGACAAGGCATATGAACTGTTTGACAGAATACCTCCAGGAAATGTCTTCTCGTGGAATGCAATGATTTCAAGTTCTATACAAAATGAATTTGATGAAAAGGTTTTTAGAAATGGTCCTGCAATTGGGATTGGCAGAGGTAAAGTCAAATTCTACAGCCTTGGTCAGTACCCTCCCAGCCTGTGCCAATATCTTTCTCGCCTGGCTAGCGTGGGGTGTTTGGAGCAGGGCATGGGCTACTACCCAAGCAAATGGAAGGTGAATTATGTCAGATGCTACAACTGCAAGTGACCTGGTATATATGTAAGATGAAGAAGCATAGACAAAGCTCATGACTGTTTGACATAATGCCCAATGAAATGTGTTTTCAAGGACTACAGTGATCGCAGGTTATTCATAAAGTGGATTTATTCTAGCAAACATGACTAGTAGGTGTGGAGACAAATTCAAAACCTTTGCCAACGTCCTCCTTGCCTGTGCCCAATGGGTGCTTAAGAACAGAGTATGGGTTTAGAGCATAACAAAAAGGGGCGATTTGGCCGGTAGGTCCAAATCCTTCAAAGAACTGTCACCTCGTGGAATGCAAATGATTGCAGGATTTCACGAAATGGGTTGAAAAAGGCTTTTAAACTTTCAAGAAAATGGAATTGGTAGGGATGGACACTCAGGAACAGGGTATGAATGTCTATCCAAGCATAATGGGAGGGAAAAGCCCATCAAAATTTGTATAGAAGATTAAAAGTTGCCAAGGTGATATATCAAAATTTGAGATCTCAAGCCTCCGAATCCAATGCTTTTAACAATTGTGTTTCTGCTAAACATGGGACAAGACATTGGATCTGTGCACTAGAGTACTAAACCATGTCACAAGTTGATGCACTAATATATAGTTTCTAGGTTTTTCAAGTATTTTAATATTTAAGCTAAACTACAGCAAAGGCATGGATCGAAGTACAGGCACATCGACAAAAAGATTTACAATAATTTGCATGGATATTTAAATGTAGTGTAACTCTTTCGAATAAAAACTAAAAGAGATTATCTATGAATGGAAAAAGGAAAACTTTCATAAATACCTTCCTCATCTCTATTGTCATTTTTCTTGAAAAGGGGTTGAGAAAGCACCATGTTTTCTTTAGCAAATTGAATCGACTACTTGCTATACTCCACTCCTCTCGTATTATAGGCTAGCTTGCCTCTAAGTTTACTTTAGCCCTTCAAACAAGAGATGAGTCCCCTTCTTCTTCATAATTCTAGGCAATTTATAGAAAAATCCATTCTCCATCTCTTTTTTTTTTTAATGATAATGCATCCTCCACTTTTTAGTGGATTTGCAAATCTTATCCTCCATTTTTTTTTAAAGTGTAATCCATTGTTAATTGTGTATTATTTGTATTTTTAAATTAATCTACATTTTATGTTTATTTTTCAAATTTCTAATTCAAAAATTGAGTTGTGACATTATTACAATAGTATTTCAATTTGAATTCAAAATTTAAATGTGGGTTGTGACATCCTTCCCTAAATTTATGGATCGTCCCAATGCATATTAGAAATAAGGTCAAAACATATATATAAAAGTCCATAGAAATAAGCATCATTTACTATCAGTATGCTTGCCTACCTTCATAGTCCATCCCACAACAAAATAGTCTATCATAGTGTATCATCTAAGTATAATTGTCTATATCATCTAAACATCATTGAAGTTATGGTTCGTAATTAAAATTCTACTAGTTTGCAAAATGATAAAGTATCCATGTATTATCATGACATTGTGAGTTTAAGAAACATCTTTAACTTTTCAAACCTGATTGAGCATATCCTTGTAACTTGTCCTCGAGTCTGAAATGTTGAATGTTCATTTGAATTTTTCTGTGTCTAGAATAAACACTTGTAATTCACTTTAAAATTTCCATCATCAAAGATAAATCAACTTTCTAAGTGCGGTAAATAAAAATTTAGGTTCATAGATTCTCCCTTGGTAATCTAGATCATTATAAAAAATTTTAGTTACATTTGAAGTTTACTCCAACATGTGCTAAAATCCAAGAGTAGTGATGCACCACTGTAGATTAGAAGAATTATATTCTCTTAGTCAATCTGGGCTAAAGTGTCCAAAATGGGACATACTGAAATAAAGCCAACCAGGCTCTTCTGTCCTTTGGGCAAACTGGTAAATGCAGTTCAGTCACACTATTATCTTCACTTTCATCTTCTAAAGAAACTTTTGCAACATCACGAAGCATCACAAGGTTCAGGCTTAGATTTCAAGTTTGCATTTTCTTTTCTGCATGCTACAAGTAACTTCTCCAACTAAGTAACATATTCTTTGAATCCTATTACTATTCTCCCTTTTCAATTCTTGCAAACCATCTTTTGTTCCTCTCTTTGTTTCCAACAACTGTGAATTATAGCTTTTGATTTTGTACAATTCTCCAAAATAATAGCCAAACGGCCTACACTGGTCAAACGGATCAAATCTTTATCCAATAGGAAAACACAACAACCATATGGGCTAAATAGGACAGGAATCATTATGCTCTGGCCAAACACTTTTGACTCTTTCGGGATCAATCCGGATCCATGAGTCGCTTCCTGGAGACCACAGTCCGCCCAAGCACTATGCTGAGGATGTCAACCAAGGAATACAATATCAACTTGTACACACCTCAGTTTCGGCAAAGCCAGGTACAAGTAATCCACCCTGGGGATTCTTCTGAGTACCAGTGACTTCCATTATTTTGATATCATATAACCATTATACATATCAACACTCAAGTGAAAGGTAACAATTCTAGCGATCATGCATGTTGATTTATAAAAAAAACTCTTCCAAACTTTCCATCCATCTCTCTTCGCAACTGTCACATCAATTGGTGCCACCTTAAGGCTTGTTATCTAAAAGTAGTGCTAGCATCCCAAAATTGATAGTAGCTTCCCAAAATAGGAGTCCATGAATGTCATCAATTTCTCAAAAGTTGATAGCTGTCTCTAGTACTCATCATATAGTCTCACCTCCAAGGAAAACCAATATCATTAATAACTTAGTGACAAGTAACCAAGAAATAAAGTTGGTTTTCAGGGCCCCCTCAAGAACCCCTCCACACGTTTCATAATACCTTGCATTTGTTTAAGGTGTTATCCTCCAAGAGGGAGGTATGCAAGAAATAGACACATAGATCTAGGGGGATGGATGGATTATGACTATTCCATACCGGTCCCATCTACAACCCCATCCTTGCAATAGAATCTCCCCAGGCCACCTACTCCTCCATACAATCTGCCAGGGCCCTACCTATCTATGGCAGTTTTATAGAAGTCACATTACTCCACACATGCCAGCAATTGTAAAATAAAAATGTCTCAAAACAAGAAGGATTAAGTAAAATAAGTTAAATCCTCAATTAAAATAAAACAAGCCAAGAAGAAGTGAAGATCAAAGATAGCAACTATTGTAACATCCCAAGTTCAACAAAGAACAAGTCCTTGAGGCAAAAAAGACCATCTAAAAATTTAAATAAAGAAATAAGACACTGTGGCGTAACACTTAAGTAAAATCTTTATCACAAGAATAAATAATGCAACAATCTCATAAAATTTGCACATTACAATCACCATGTAGCCTTACAACAAGACCACCTAAGGGGAGTATGGAAACTGGGTGGATTTTTATTGCTCCAATAACTAAATTGTACAATGGTCTCAAACCACATAGAGAACAATGATAATCGCCATGTCACGTTAAGCATTCGCCACAAAACTTGAAACAACCTTATCATACGTCTATATCAAAAATCCAAATGAATAGTCATATGACCCCATACAACCCAGGGCATGCCATTCTAAAAAGATTACGATGTGCCACAAGAGGAATTAGCCATAGAATATGATATTCACTTCACAAGTCTTACGGTTGTCATGTACCCAACTACTGTTGTCCCATTACACATACCATTACTGTCATCAAGCTATCCACTTCACCTTCTAGGGAGGGTTTACTTACAACCTTATCATTTCTTTTTCATGTTTCTATCCATGTTTATCATTAACTGGATGATCATTAGATCACAAGAGGGGGAATACTATTAGTCTTATGTCTTAATTCTGACCATGCTTTAGGTTAGCGGACCTTCAAGCCTAGTGTCCGAACCAAAAGCTCTGATACCACATGTAAGGACCCGACTCATCCTAAAATCAAATAACATTAAACTCTAGTTTCAAAAATAACAATGAATAAAATTTTTGATCTCGCAGATGTAGGAAATGTGAAATTCTTCCAGAAGTGCTTAACGTATGCTATAGAAATGCGATGAAACTTGAAATTTAGTTTCCTAGAATCATTTAAATCTAGTGATGATAGAGTACATTACAAGAGAAGGTACATTATGTAAAATAACCTACAAGAACAACAGATCAGTTCATACCTTAAGTCATGCATTAGATCCTGCATTCATTTTCGATAGCTTGCTTCTCCTCTAGTAATTGTATCCTTATCATCTGCACAAAATTAACTTAACAATCTCATGTTAATACAACTCAGTAATCACTACTCAGAGAATTAAGGTCACGATGCTAATTGTAGGACTCCCTACATCCAGGGGACCTGAGTACTGGGGGCATCCTTCACCATCCAGACTGCCTACATACCCTGTATCCATGGGATCAAGGCCCCCTCCTTTGGATGTGGCTAACGTGGGGAATGCAAACATGTAGTTCTATTTTGCACTATGTTTGATGAAACTGTGAGTGGGTACCCAGCCTTTTCTAGGGTTATTCCCTGCCCCAAACAGTTCTTCGTCGGCTGCCACCCACTCGGTGAAATAGGGACGGAAGTTAGTCCACTACCACAAACACCTAAAGGGGTGTTTGTCAGTTAGTCCTAGTGTGGAGGAATCCCTATAAGGTGTCTACCCATGAAATCTAGCTTACTTCCCCAAGCCAAATTAGGTAATTTTCATGACTAAGTCCGTTCCTGATCCCCTAGTACTTTCACCATGATTTGCAAGGGCAAGGTGAAAGCATATGATAGATAGCATTTTTGGATTGGCCTAGTTGCCCTATCTGACATTTCACATGTCATCCCCGATCTATACTCACGTGTCAATAAGCCTCGTTTTCTGATAGTATGCTTGTAGTGTTTTCCTAATGAGCATCATGGTAATCATTAGTTTAATAGACTCATCCTCTCTTTCTAGTTAATCTTCTTAATGACATATCAGAGGAGATTTTCCCTTCTTGTGGATTTAACTTCGACATTTTCCTTATTACTCCCTGACGATTTGGAGGGACAGTGCCTAGACGTCGTTGTTGCAGCTATGTTAGGCGTGAGGTACTTGGTTCAACACGGCGGCATTACCCGTAAACGTGACACACAGGTATCATTAAAACTGAACACTGTGATTTGGTTGAGTTTGGACATTTATTTAAAAGTTTACCTAGCTAAGTAGAAACGTAAAACTTGCATCAAAACTAATAAATAAATTGGTAAAGGAAAGATACTTCATTGAATCTTGATGCAAGTTAAGTACAAAAATTATGCTTGATCAGTTTATTTATGCGAAATAAATAGGACTAGAAATGTTCAATGTCATCCATTCATAACATAAACTAGAAAGGATATTCTATCAATAATGCACATAAAGATTTAGTCTTGAGAGAAACAAGGGGAAACTTATTTCATCATACAAGTAAAGAATTGATACAATTCATTGGAACCAACGAGGACTTAATGAAAGTTGTAAATTAAGATAGTTATCTCAACAAGGGGTTTACTAACTTTAATAAAACTGGTTAATTCCATTGTTAACAAACATGCATCGATTATAACAATAATATTCTAACATCATTATTGGAAATATCATTTTTATGATTGAACTACTTATGGATCACAAAACAACTATACAACTTGATTTGTCAACCCTGACCACATTTATAGTATGCAAACTCATAATAATACTTTTCTTTAACTTAATTGATCCAAAAAGCATAAGACTAAAAAAACACTTAATCAATCAAGTACATAATGATCTAGTCTTGTAGAAGACCAAGAATTAATAAACATTGTCCAATAGTATAGTACGAGGAGCAATTTCTTGCAAAAGCATTTGACTTACCTATATTTGAAAAATGGATAAGAACTTACGATATTTGAATCTCAATAAGTTTCTCAACTAAAACTTTTCTAAATGTTAACACACTAGCTTTAATTCTTTCCATAAGTCATATTGGACGAATCTTTGAAGTTGTTCTAAATCACTATGTTTTCAATCTATACCCATAAAGTTTGACAATTACTTATATATTCATGGTGTATTTCTAGTTATGATTCTTACTTCAATCCTATAACAAGGATAATTGTGATATAACATCACTTACTATGCTAGTTGAAAACTATAGCTTAACATATTTATACACAATGTCATATACTTGTAATTACTTAATCAATATATTTAGATTATTTACCATTCACACTTTGTTATTACATGCTATATAATATCATTTAAGTGGATGATATAGAAGGTAGAACAAGACCGTCGTCACATTACTATCTAGCAAGATAAGGTATTACAATAGTTCTCATTTTCTTCTATATTCATATTCCTTGAATACATTTTTATAATATCATAGATTTGACTTCCTTATGTGTTATTGGTCTTTATATAGAGTTCCTTTGTCCCCAATATTATGATGAAGTTGTAGTTGAACATGTTGATTCGTTGATCATCAAAGTGATCTTTGATTAGTTTATTAACTTAAGCTTAAGTCCAGTAACTATGTAATTTTTACCTAATTAACATCTTTGTTTATTATATTCTCTACACAACTCTCATTTATATCATCCCAATTGTTACACGTATTAACATATCTTTTACCATCCTTAATGACATTATACTTAAAACATTCTCTACTCACATCCCTTTCGTTACCTCTATACACCCACTCTATATTTACCCGTTTATATATTGCTTATCACACAATCTTAAATGCACACACACACACACACACACACACACACACACACACACACACACACACACACATATATATATCTGTGTGTGTGTGTGTGTGTGTGTGTGTGTGTGTGTGTGTGTGTTTAAGATTGTGTGATAAGCAAGATATATTTTATTCCACAATATTATAACACATTACATCTATTATTTCTACACTATTTTTAATATCTTACTATATTTAATACCTTGTTTATTATTAGTAATCTTTATATTACTTTTCATTTATACCTTTTTACTAATACATTCTTTAACATCCCTTCAATCTCTTTTTTTTTTATTGCTAATATCATTACCTAACACTATCAATTTCATTTAATTATCTTTTTTTTATTTTATCACTTATTTATCTATTTATTTTTTTTCTTTTAATTTACCTTTTACATTTTTAATTTCTATAAACTATCTTATATACTTCAAATTCTTAATACTCATACATACAATACTTATCTATACATTCTCTATTTTCATTTAACTCCTCTCTATACCCATTTTCCTCATTGTACCTACTATCACTTACAATATATAAATTTTCTTTTCAATCTTAACCTCAATATTCATAATGTTCATACTGATGTATTGACAACTAAAGGTACATAGGAAAAATAGTAAGTCTTTACGAGACCTATATGGAAGGTATAAAGCTAAGGATTATTCTTACTAGTCTCAAAACCACAGGGATGCCTCGTTGCCCTGTTTCTAGTCAAATATTGTTCTTAGGATTATGGGATACTTCTAGAGAGAAAGCTTAAACAAAATGATCCCTTGTGTGATAGACAGATCACATCCGTAAACAAAGGGGATGTATGCGAAGTTGGAGAAATGGGCTAGGAAGATGAAGGAAGTAGGGTACTTTCCAGATCCAAGACATTTACTTACTACAGGGGAAGAATAGGAAAAATAATTACTTCTCTATCACTATGAGATGACTATTAGAGTTGTTAATAACCTTCAAGTATGCATTGATTGCCAAGCTGCAACAAGGTTTCTCTAAGGTTGTCACAAGAGTACTTGTTTTGAGAAGTGATCCACTTCCATCATTTTAAACAAGGACAATATTCTTGTGGAGATCATATGTGATGTTAACTGATGGAATCTGAAAAATAGGCTTGTGCAAAATGTCAAATTTCTAGTAATAATGAAGAGCATAACCGAAGGGGAATTTTTACCATATGTTGTAGATGCAAGAAATCTGGTAGACGTGTGTACAAAATGTGGAAGCACAAACAAGGCATATGAACTATTTGACAGAATACCTCTAGGAAATGTCTTCTCATGGAATGCAATGATTTCAAGTTCTATACAAAATGAATTTGATGAAAAGGTTTTTAGAAATGTCCCAGCAATTGGGGTTGGTAGAGGTAAAGTCAAATTCTACATCCTTGGTCAGTACCCTCCCAGCCTGTGCCAATGTCTTTCCCGCCTGGCTAGCATGGGGTGTTTGGAGCAGGGCATGGGCTGCTACCCAAGCAAATGGAAGGCGAATTATGTCAGATGCTGCAACTGCAAGTGACCTGGTATATATGTAAGATGAAGAAGCATAGACAAAGCTCATGACGGTTTGACATAATGCCCAACAAAATGTGTTTTCAAGGACTACAGTGATCGCAGGTTATTCACAAAGTGGATTTATTCTAGCAAACGTGACTGGCAGGTGTGGAGACAAATTTGAAACCTTTGCCAACGTCCTCCTTTCCTATGCCCAATGGGCGCTTAAGAACAAAGTATGGGTTTAGAGCATAACGAAAAGGGGTGATTTTGCCGGCAGGTCCAAATCCTTCAAAGAATTGTCACCTCATGGAATGCAAATGATTGCAGGATTTCACGAAATGGGTTGAAAAAGGCTTTTAAACTTTCGAGCAAATGCAATTGGTAGGGAGGGACACTCAGGAACAGGGTATGAACGTCTATCCAAGCATAATGGGAGGGAAAAGCCCATCAAATTTTGTATAGAAGATTAAAAGTTGCCAATGTGATATATCAAAATTTGAGATCTCAAGCCTCTGAATCCAATGATTTTAACAATCATGTTTCTGCTAAACATAGCACAAGACATTGGATCTGTGCACTAGAGTACTAACCCATGTCACAAGTTGATGCACTAATATATAGTTTCTAGGTTTTTCAAGTATTTTGATATTTAAGCTAAACTATAGCAAAGGCACAGATTGAATCACAGGTACATCGACAAAAAGATTTACAATAATTTGCATGGATATTTAAATGTAGTGTAAATCTTTCGAATAAAAACTAAAAGAGATTATCTGCGAATGGAAAAAGGAAAACTTTCATAAATACCTTCCTCATCTCTATTGTCGTTTTTCTTGAAAAGGGGCTGAGAAAGCACCATGTTTTCTTCAGCAAATTGAATTGACTACTTGCTATACTCCACTCCTCTCGTATTATAGGCTAGCTTGCCTCTAAGTTTACTCCAGCCCTTCAAACAAGAGATGAGTCCCCTTCTTTCTCACAATTCTAGGCAATTTATAGAAAAATCTATTCTCCATCTCTTTTTTTTTTTAATGATAATGCATCCTCCACTCTCTTTTCTTAATGATAATGTATCCTCCACTCTCTTTGTTTAATGATAATGCATCCTCCACTATCTTTGTTTAATGATAATGCATCCTCCACTCTTTAGTGGATTTGCAAATCTTATCCTCCATTTTTTTTTTTAAGTGTAATCCATTGTTAATTGTGTATTATTTGTATTTTTAAATTAATCTACATTTTATGTTTATTTTTTAAATTTCTAATTCAAAAATTGAGTTGTGACATTATTACAATAGTATTTCAATTTGAATTCAAAATTCAAATGTGGGTTGTGACAAACAATAAGTAGTATGGGATGCTTACTTATCATCATAGTTGGCTGTGAATTGTGAAAAAGGATGGGATCCACGGTGTTACATGAGATGCATTAATATTCTTTTTTCTTGTTAGGAGGTATTTATGATCTTATGTGTTAGTTAACTAGGTAATGGGAAGATGCATGTAGTAGGTTGCATACCTATTACTAGTTGATAACTATGTGTGAGTAAATCATTGTGTCCATCTATATTAAGGACCTTATGTGTTGTGCATTGTTGTACTTGGGCCCTTTACAATAATGATTGTAAGTTATGATACAAGTGTGGTTTAGGTGGTTGTTACCAGTACTGGGCAAGTGACAAATGCAAGGTGCTATCCACTGTATCTTGGGGTTTAGCCAGTTGTCTCTAGTAGCACAAAGGTGATGGATGCCAGGATTCATCCAGTGGTCTGATAGGGCTTAGCCATCTTTCTCTAGTACTATACAAGTGATAGATGTCAAGAGCTACCCCATACTCGGTTCAATTAACTTTTGGCAGTGGCATGGAGGCAATAGATGTCAGGATTCACTGACTCGATGGGTTCAAGAGGCCATGAGAATCTTATTAATGGTTGCATGTGATATATGTTGTTACACTTACTACTTAGGCAGTGATGACAATAAGTAGTATGGGATGCTTGCTTATCATCATAGTTGGCTATGAACCAAGAAAAAAGGATGGGATCCACAGTGTAGGATGAGATGCACCAATATTCTTTTTTCTCGTTAGGTGGTATTTATGAGCTTATGTGTTAGTGAACTAGGTAATGGGAAGATGCATGTAGTAGGTTGCATCCATTTCCTATTACTATTTTTTTTTTCAAAGAAAAAGGTGCCAAAAGCGCCCATATGAAATAAATATATTGATAAAAGAATATGAATACAGAAGGATGGCCCCAAAGTGGCCACAAATGGGTAGACCTACTCCCAAACAATCAAGGCAAAAAAGTAAAAGGCCTGAAAGAAACCAGGCCATGAAAAACACTTGGTGCCATATATGCACCCATAAAACGACCCTAAAGGTCCCAATTGCCACCATAAGAAAAAAGAGACAAAAAAGATCATCTAGATGAGCAGACAACAGATACCCAGGAAAGAGAAATTTGAAACCAAGGAGCTATTGAGATGGACGGATGTGTAATTGACTGGACCTTCTGACAAATCTGGAATCAAAGGTAGATCTCTGAAGATATTTAAATACTCTGACGAATTGGTCAGACCATGGTACGAGAAGAAAGTAACTATTGGTAGATCTATAGGGCCAACTCACTACTCAATCTTCCCCTACATAGAGCCACACAAATCTAAACAACTAGCCAGGAACAAGAAAGTCTTCACATGTTGTACACAACGTCATGTGCCAAATGAAGACCAAAAACTTTAACCAAGCCTCCACGCAACGCCACACCAGAAAACAAAACATTAAAACCCCATAACTGAAACTCAAGATTATGTGTATGGGAAAGAGTCTCCCACCAACCACGGATTTTGACCAACAAAGAAAACACTGGTAAACTAGGAACTGAATAGCTCCAAACAACATATGAAAAACTAGAGAACTCAAACTATCTTCCACCCAATTGTCACTCAGTCCTTAAGATACGCCAGAAGCTCAGCAAGAATGTAAAACCCAGAGCTTCAAAGCTCTGTGGTACCAATAGCAAAGCCAGCCAATGACAATGTATTCTCCTTAAATAATATGGGACCTAATTCCGAGAGCGGATTAAAAAATAACCAAAGAAAAATTATGCCTTCCCATGAGAGAAAACTCATGACCCCTCCAACCAACAAAGATCCCCACCCAGAAGACTGAAAGAAAACCAATACCATAGCATAGAAAAGACACCAGAACTAAAAGAAAAAAATCTACCTCAACCGAAAGGAACATGTGCTGCTGAATCGAAACTAAGAGGTTCCACAAAACAAACGTCACCTACACATTGTTAGGAAGCACCTGGCTAGGCAAAAAAATTGTGGCAAAATTACGTCAAACCAAAGCACAGAATAAAGATCTCAGAAAACTTGAAGGGAGCACTCCAGTATCCTGGACCTTAAGGATTTCTCTAATGTGGTTTGAATGCCCGCCATAATCTCATCTTCAATTTTACAACTCAAGTAATTCTGCGACCCTTCTTATGGTGGCCTGACGAACTAACTTTCTTCTTTGGCAATTTTGTTTGAGAGATGCCAAGCCCAGGAAGAGTCCAAGATAACATCTCCTCTTGGAAGGAATCCTCAACAAGGTCATCACTAATATTATACCTTTCATTAAAAAATCCTTCATCAAGAATGACATTGAGATTTTTATCTGAGAATCTAGAATCTCCTGCATCAAGTTCACTAGCATCATCCCAAACCTATGTTTCATGAACGTCCATGTTTCTATTGAACAGAGATAGAAACTCTTCAGCTAAACCTTTTGAGGACTTTGCAGCACTAATAAGTCAAACCTTGTCACTGTGTCCTAACTTAGAGTTACCATCAGAAGCACTTGACAGAATTTTGTGCGACTAGAGGGACCTTACCCAGAGGCAGATCTGAATCCTCAAGAAGAACTTCATCTGCAATATCCTCACAAATATCGTTACCCACCTTTTGGATAATTTCTTCCAAAAGAGATCTATCATGTTGTCCAAATCTTCTACATTCTCAACGCCCATAGAGCGTGCATATAGAATCTTCTTACCAATTTCCTTAAAAGACTCTGAAGGTGACACCGTACCTTCATCCAAGTAGGTATGCTCTGAATCCTTTTCACATTCCTTAAGATGTTCCACTGAAGAAGAAGAAATTACATCCAAATGGAATTGGTCTGTTCCCTCTCCAACACACCCTTCACTTAGAGAAATATCCCCTTCTGCAGAGATTTCTCGGGACATCTCACCACCAAGACTGGGAGCCGTCACAAGTGGCTCCTCGAAAGAAACATTTTTACAGGTAGGCTTATGGGTAAGGA
Organism: Cunninghamia lanceolata; assembly: GCA_027924645.1. Lineage (NCBI taxonomy): Eukaryota > Viridiplantae > Streptophyta > Pinopsida > Cupressales > Cupressaceae > Cunninghamia > Cunninghamia lanceolata. The sequence continues at coordinate 4,018,526 of BSBN01000098.1, read as the reverse complement.
CAAAGTTGCACTTATAATGAACAAACCCACCACAATTACTGTATTTAGCTATCGAGCCTTCGTAGAAGATGTCTTGAATCCAATCCCCTAAAGTTGAATGGAGCTTAAATACTTTGGGAAAGCCCTTTTTTAAATCTAGAAGGACATAGATCCTTGTGACATATTCAATCAAGGAAGAATTCTCTGCATCCACAGATTTAAAAGCACCAAGTGAATCTCCAATGAGCCTTGGGATTTTGATATCTTTATATTCTGAAGGCATATTTCTCATCTTGATCCAAAAGGGTGAAAAACCCAGCTCCTTAGAGGATGTATCAAGTTTGGTTGCCAGGCCTGCAAATAAACACCTGCTCCTTCGTAAAACCAATCATTTTTCTGAAAAATAGAATTTATGTCCCATTTAGTGGGAAAAATAACAGTGAAAAAATCCTTATCAAGCCAAAAGATGTCCTTACACCGAGGCTAGTTTGATTTGATCCATTTAGATAGCTCAAGTTTAGAGGGGGAAATCTTCCAAGTCTTACCAATAATAGTTGTTTCCTTGAGGGTGTTAACCCTACTCCCAATCAGCTCATTAGGAATGAGTATATGAAGCTCCATTTTCTGATTTTCCCCCACCATGCTAAAGGGTCTGATCCCTGCGAAACTCCTTTGAACACTATCTAGTGAGAGGCCCACCTTGAGTTCTGTTAGATTTGATGGCCAATGAGACCCCAGGCCACCAAGTGAGAAGAGTTGATCACTATGTATGTATGAGTAAATCACTGCGTGCATCTATATTAAGGACCTTATGTGTTGTGCATTTTTGCAGTTGAGCCCTTTCCAATGATGAACGCAAGTATATGAGATGCTTTCTTGTCATCATAGTTGGTTGCAAATCAAGAAAAAAGATGGAACCCACGGTATACCATTAGATACACCAACATTCCTTTTTCTGGTTGGGATATATTTGAGGACTTATAGGCCAGTGAATTAGATAAAGGGGAAGATGCTTGCAATATGGTCGCGACCATTCCTTTTTGCTACCTGGTCACTATGTGTACCTATGATGTGCATATGATCCAATCACATTGTGTATATAGGTTGCTTGCATGAGCTATTCATAGTGTGTATATGTAAACCAATCACATTGTGTATATGTGATATGAGTGTGAACTAATCAAATTGTGTATATGTGTTGTATGAATGATCCAGTGACTCTGTGTGTATGTGAAGCATGCATGAATCATTCACCCTATATATATGTGTTATATGCTTGGGATTGTCACTCTGGGTGTATGTGATGCATGCATGATTTATTTATTCTAAGTATATGTGGTAGTCATGAGCTAGTCACATTGTGTATATGTGACACATGCATGAGTTATTCACCTTGTGTATATGGATTTTACCCATGAGCTAGTCACATTGTGTATGTGTGACCCTTCTAAGAGATAGTCACATTATGTACACATGATGTATGCTTGAGCTAGTCACTATGGGGTTTTGTGTGTTTTCATACATTGATTTTGGCATTGAACTAACATTTGATTGGATTGCATTTGCTACCATACTATTGCAAAGGAACTAAATTGGAAACATAATATTCACTTAAAGACTATGATCTAGATTTGAGATCAAAAATCTCATATCAAAGGAGAGGATAAAGCCTCTCTATTATTGGTGTATGAACTACAAATCATTTGATTCACATGAAAGGATACGTAGGTAGGGCCATTACGAATAAACACTCAAGGTTTAGGTCTACGTCTAGGGATGACCTTGACCTTGGGATATTACCATTCTTTAGTGTGAGCATCTGAGTTGTGGTATAGAGTTGTTCCCATGACCATGGTTGGTAAGTCTCTAAAGTTGGCACTTCTAAATTAGATACAAGATACTTGGTCGATTAGGTTAGTACTTGATGTGTGAATAAAAATAGTAGTAACTAGTGTGGTTATTAAAACTAATAGTTTGAGCTTCTGTCTTTCAACATTGTATTTATAGTTTTTGAAATGGTTAAGTTTTCAAAAATCATATACATCTAGCAGCAAGAAATGTATTCATCTAATCAGTGATGGTTGATTTGACTAGGATTGGATAGTCTAGAATATCTATGCTGACTAAAGAGACACTGAGGCTTGAGCACAATGAAATAATATACATTTCTATAGAGAAATTATCTATTATAGAATAATAAAAACAAAATCTAATTCATGTTGGAAAGTTAGTTGAGGATCCATAAGGTCTCAAGCTTAAGGAATACTAGTAACTTGGTGATAGATCCTCTAAATTGTACCTAAAAGGCATAGTTCCATGGAGTTTCCTGATGGGGGGAAGGGTTTCGGGGACAGGGGTATGGGGGGCCTAAGTTTGGAGATGACAGGGTGGGGGGGGGGTGGCAGGGGAGCGGTACAAATACATGTAGTACTTGAAAAATTAGTTATAAAAAGATGTATAAGAAATAAGTATATTGCATTGAACATTAATAATTTAACATTTATGTTTTTAACAATGAAGTTTGAAGTTTGAACCATTGACCCAATGAACATTGAACATTGAACATCGAAAATCAAAATCAAAATATCAAATTTAGAATTTTCATAACTTCATAATGATGATTCATGATTACAATCAAGTATCAACAATGTTAAAAAACAAAATAGTAAATACTAACTACTAATGAGTCAATGGTTAATGGCCTCATGCCTCTAAAGTCTAATCATCCCGAAAGTTCTTACCAAATTCCTCATCACTAGAATTGTTGGACTCCACATGCTCAAGCTCCTCCAAACCAATACCAACTAGCCATGTCTGTGTAGCATCATCATCAATCTATCCTGGCTTCTTTAGCTCTACATCCCATGTGGTTGTTGGAATCTCCTTGTACATAAGTGTGTTGCAGTCAATGAGACACAAGGCACTATGTACAACCACAAGCTTCTTTGCCCTCCTAGAGGTAAGCCTATTCCTCTTAATGGAGTGGATGAAGCTAAAAGTAGACCGGTTCCTCTTAGCAATAGAAGAACTAGAAACCTGGGACATTAAATGAATGGCTAGATTGGTAGTGATAGAAGTAGGCCCATGCATAATCCACCATAAAGTAGGGTCCTCCTGTGCCATAGTCTCCCTATCTATTTTGGCCTCCTTTGTATATCCCCTAAGAGTGGCAAATTTTGTCTACTCAGTACAAATGATGTTGGCCTCTATAGAGTCATACATTTTCTAAATGGCCTTCATGAACCCTGCCTTCACCTTAGCGTATTGTACAGGTGTAACTCTACCAAGCCTTTGCACATATGACTTTGGGTACCCATTTTGTTTTTTATTAGTTTTTAGAACGATTACCTGTCTTTAAAATTTTGAATTTCACACAAACATTTTTTGTTTGGTTTTAGGCTCAGGAAAGGCATGGTTAGCTGACCTCTAGCCTTGAACCTACAAGTACAAGTCTATGTTTAGAGCACTTGAGGAAAGATTGACTTTACCTATATGGCTGGCGACATTTTTTCTAAATTTAAAAAAAAATTAAAACCCATTATAGATGATGATGTGCAGTTTTCAAATATGTAATTTTTTTTATTAGACTTGTTTTTTGATTTAATAATTAATTTATGAGAAAATTGGTCCAAAAACTTGAAATGGGAGCTGTTTGCATTTTTTTTAATAACTTTTATTTTTTAAAGTTCCAAAAAAAATTATATGTCATCAATCTACACATCATTCTTTACACAATGAAAAAAAAATCATTTTATGATTAGTTTTGCTTAAATTATGTTGGTCATATATGAGGGGTTTTCAAAAACAATAATTAGGGTGAATAAAAAATTAATTAAAAAATATATTTGGAAACAAATTATAAAAAAATATTCTCATCAAACTTCATTATGCTACACATCTTTCCCCAAAAAGATTTATAAAAATACCTTTATTTAGGTCAAATTATGTTGACTGTACACATGCAAGGTATGGTGAAAAAAAGTGACTTTTAAGCAGTGGTTTTTAGACATGCCTATTGAAAATCAATTTGTATCATCTGGGTATTAAAATAAATTACATATTTTGAAACTAGACTTTGAGTACTACATTTCATATTACTAACTTTTTAAAGATTCAATCATAAGTGTTTCAAATTTTTATGTTAAGTGTGACAAATTCTGAAAATTAGGGAAAACACTTCCACTTTTTGGCCAAAAAGTGGACCCGACTTCTTGCACTGACCTAAATGATCGACTGAATATGTTTTGTGTAGAATTGCAATACGAGGTCTTTCTATCATACAACAACCTTCATTTGATCAAGCATAGTATTAATGCACTCATACGCCTCTCCAAGGTTAGGTACATTAGCATCCGCATATCTAAGCACTCTAATGATGGAGACTATATTTGGAATTAGCCCAAAAAACATCACTCTTCACCACTTCCTTCACCTTCTTCCCCTACTCTACCACCGATTCCATTTTGTTGTCATAACCATTAGATGCAATACCTCTTACAACTCAAGTATCTTGTCCAAGAAAATAAAGTATGATGCATACCTAATTTTTCTACAGGTTTCAAGAATCCCTTTTTGGAGAATGTCCTAAAGAGTTCATTTGGAGTGTGGTGGTTGCAGATAAACATCTCTACATCTCTAGCATCACTAACAACTACTTTGATCCAGCTGATTTTCCCCATGTCTTGAGTTCATTATTCATGGCATACACACAACAAGGAGTCCACCAAATATGTCTATAGGTTGCCTCAATTAACTTCCCTATAGCTTTGCACACATGGGCTGCATCTATCAGTACTTGGACCACATTCTATGGCTCAACCTCTTCTATAGCATCTTTGAGGATTTGGAGCTAAGAATTAGCATCCTTGCGATGCCCTGAACAATCAATAGCCCTAAGGAAATAAGGGCCAACTGTACATGTAAGCATGATATTGATGAGTGGATGATGCCTAATGTTCGTCCACACATCCATGATGATGTTACATCCACTTGTGGCCCATGTATTCTTCATTTTCTCCATTAAAATATTAATCTTGGAATAGTTCTCATCCAAGATTGTTGTCGTCAACTTAGTCTCCTATTGTAGCACATATGATGGTCTAGCACTTATTATCTTTGCCACAAATTCCTTATAATATGGAGAGCGAGCCACATGGAATGGAATGCCATTAGAAAATGAAGAATTTGCCAATGGAATCATCTGCCTCATCCATTACTTACATATTGAATAATTTTGCCAGTGGATTTGAAGCATCACGAGTCACCTTATGTTTCCCCTTAGGCCCTCCTACCCTTGAACTAGATGGATTCATTAGCTTTTGCAAAGTAGTAGAAGTAGAACTCTGTCTCTGATAACCCCTCCCCCTTGGTGGCAAAGTAATAGATGTAGGTTCATCTTGTTCAGTAGCGCCCCATAATCTACATATTTCGGCCATATATTTTAGTTTTTTTCGCAACTTTCCACATACATTTACACCTTTACCTCAGATAAGAAGGAGGTAAGTATTTATTCTAGTCATGCTACCAAATCATTCAAGGTCACATAGGTTTCACTTCCACAACCTAGTGCCCACAGATGACCCAGGCTTTGCTGGTATCTTAGTTGCAAATTGTTTTAAAGCCCTCTTCGGATCAAAGGGACCCTTAGCATATTTTTGTAGGGTTTCCAAAGGGCAACTATAATTTGGAGTTGGACTCACAACATAACTAGTTTGATTTTCACCCCTCCTTGCTTTTGAACTAGGATCATCAGATGCATAATCAGATTCATTTTCACTTTCAACTTCAACCTCAACCTCTCGAGGTTGACCCTTATCCTCACTCATGCTATGAGAACACATAATGAAACTGCAAGAAATGATAAATCATTTTGTAAGTTTATAAATTAAAGATTAAAATTCAATTATTCAAACCACACATAATGGAAGGGATTAAAACACAAGTATTTTATTTTTGTTTTTCTTACTTCAGGTCACACAAAGCATAGAAGCAGAGGATACATAGATAGGAATCCTTGTTCTTAATCTTTGTCAAAAAAATATTTCACTTTTGTTTTTCTTACTTCAAGTCACACGAAGCACAGAAGTAGAGGACATCGAAATGTTAAATTCCTAATTTGACTTTGAAATTTTATAATTGATTTATAATTTATTCAAAGATTTATGCATTAATTAAAAATTAAAAAACCCAAATGATGCTGTCATAAATTGATAATTGTAAATACTTGGTCAAACAAAGATTTTAGTTTGTTTTTATTACTTCAGGTTGCAAAAAATGTAAAAGCAAAGGATACACAAAATGAAATCCTAATTTGACTTCTAAATTCTAGATTTGAAATTGAAAACAAACTTACAAAGCTACAACCTACAAAGCAAAATACATTTAAAATTTAAGCATTTGATTTGAATGAAGATTTAAAAATTAAGAATGCCAAATTGTTAATGAAACTAACATTGAAAATCTTAAATCTATTAATCTAAAGATTAAAAAAAAGAATCACAACTAATTATAAGAAATGAATAATAATTCAAACAACAAATGAAAATCAGAAATTTAAAGAATCAAATGCATAGGGCCTACCTTGTGGCTCAAATGATGAACTTGAACAATATTGAGTCTTCTTGGCTTCTATATCCTCTTCTTGATCTCACTTTCCCTCTCTTAATGCTCTCTCACTCTTACAAACTTCTCCCTCTTATCTTGTTGCCTCTACTTCCATCTCTCTACTTCACTCAATGAAGTTATTGTGTGATTTGGAATGAAAGAGATATGAATTTTTATTAGCTTTTGGGAGGCCTTGGGCTGGGGTGGAAGTGGAGTCCATTAGCAATTAGGGTTAGGGTAGATGGCGCATTAACCAAAATCTTTTTTAATTTAAAAAAACCACTTTATGTTGTTGATCAAAGTGGCAAACATCTCCACATTTCTTGCAGGGTCGAGGCATGGTTGGATGCCTCCTAGACATCCCGGGGACATCCCCAGACACCCTCTTTTTTGAGGGCTGCCTAAAAAATGTCCCCTCTCAGAGGGAGACATCCAGAGGATGAAAGGGGTTCTCAGTGGCAGTGGCATCTCCCTGGTGTCCCACATTCCCATCCTAGAAATATCATGTTTTTTGGGGGGATGCATCCCTGTCAAACATGAAAGGTCTTAGATTTAAAGATTAGATTCAAAAGATTCTCACTATGTATGTGTTATTTTTGAGTCATAAGTTACCAAGGGATTGGATAAAGTAAAATGTAAATGTACAGTTCTATATAACTCTGTGATAAAATAATTAATCACTGAAATGCTTGAAGTTCTGATATGATTCGCAATTTTACTTAACTCATTGATGCATCAAGGTAATACATATGCAAGTCCATCCACTTCAAGACAAGCATTTGAAGGTTAACTCTTACATCTTTTCTTGCCTGTGCATACCCTTTAGATCAGATCTACATTTAAGTCCAAGGGGTTGAGCTTAATTGGTTAAAGCATTGGGTTCTCATTATGGAGACCTAAGTTCAAATCCCATAGGGACATCTAATGTAGAATTCTAAGTTGTGACCCTTGCTCTTCCATAGTTGGTTTCTAATGTAAATGTGGTTTCTAAAAAATGTGGATTTGTAAGTAGTGACTCTTGATATGCCACAGATGGTTTCTACTATGTGTGCTCCCAAATAGATTGTATTAAGTGCTTGTAAAATTAAAAAAAATATACATTTAAATTTTGGTTTTAGGTAGATATTTGTAATTATGCCCCATCTATGACAATATGAGAAACCTTTGGGGTGAAAGTTCAAAGTTGTGTCCCACTTTCAGCCAATTAAATAGTTTTGAGTTGATAGCTTCTGGGTGGCACGATTCTACCTATTTTCATTCCACTCGGAATCACATGGCGCCTATGTGGATCCTATGTGGTTGTATGTTTCCGGGTGGAAAGGTATCAAGCGGTAAGTTTACTCTTGGTAAGGTTTTAGGTGGAACCATATAAAATAAAAATAAAAAAGGGGTGAAAATGTCATTTTTGCCCTGATTGCTATCGGTGTAAAGAATTCTGCTTGGAGTCCACAATAGCTAGCGAGCACATAGGCCTGCTAACTGCCACTTCCAGGTATGAGAATTCCATCTCTCCGCCATCCTCCTTTGCTACCTGCTCTGTCTTTAATACATTTTTCCTTCGTAATTGTAGTGCCTCTCCATTCTCACCATGGATGTGCAGATAGTTGGCATTGGAACTTGGAGATGAAGGTAAAATAATAAGGGAGATTTAAAGGTATGTGCTAATGATGTTAAATAGTTGATGTTGTATATTATAAATTCGTGTATTCAAGTATATATTCCATGACTTTGTATGTTCAAGTGTATACTACTTGACTTATGTGTGTTCAAATGCATACTCCATGACCTTGTATGTTCAAGTTCACACTCCAGGACTTGCATGCTTCATGTATATGGTTCATGCTTCCCGTGTATACTATACGTATTACTTGTATTCAAGTGAATACTCTGTGACTTACATGTATGACTTATGACTTCGTTAAAACTATCAAATATGATCAACCTTTTATAAAGCAATCACTAGCGCATACTATTTAACAATATAATGATCATAGGGCAGTCAACAGGTATGAGACAATAATGATTGTTAGAAAGTGAAATAAGGAAGTAATGATAGTTTCTAAAGACGACGACTAATAATAAACAAACGATCACATAAATCAAGAAAGACCGGTCATAGTTTTAAGGAATTAAAGAGTCGTTGATTAACAAAAGATTAAGATTTATAAAAGGACATCATTAAGGGTGGCGACCGCTGGCCAGCCCAACCCCTCACAATTTATTAATATTAATCGGTGGGACATCATAGGTGGGTAGAATTTTCTTTTCTAGTGTGTGATTACTAGTATGTTAGAGAAATGCGTTTTGAGTAGAATCATGAATCAAGTATGGGATTTCAGTTGTAAAGAGGCTTGGGATTGCTTTTAGGGGATGACTCTGGCTGATCGGTTTATTATCAGGGGCCCATCCAACTTGTTTATTGCATTATCAATGTAATGTAATGTATCCACACTTTATGCTGCAGTTTGTTGTTTGTTTGTTAAGTGTATCCGATGCAATATTGTCATAGAGATCGTATGTCGTTTGTATATGCATAAGATTAACATCAAAGCTAGGTAGAATTACTTTATTTTGATCAGTGAATTCTGTATTAATTTCAAAAAAATGGGAACTTTAGTAAGATTAAGCTTTGTAAGGGAGTCATGGTCGGCTCCCCTATAATTCATTGGCGCTGATTGTGGCACGTTGAAAAGGTCACGGTCTGGTCCTATAAAGTCAGACATTATTGAAAAAAAATTGATTCTTCTTGATATAATCTGCAGATAATATAAAGTTTAGATTGTATTTCCAAATATTCGTAATGATCATGAAAGATGTTATGTCTATATTTTGATAGTGAATTCTTAAGTTTAGGGACTGCATTTTAGGATGAAATATTGTGGAGCGTCTATGGTAAGTCAACTTAGCTGGGCATTCTGTGGAGAATCTTCCTCTTAAATTCATTAGTATGGTTCTTAATAAAGATAATCAATTTTGTACATATCCTATAATCATTGTATTCTATAAGACGATATATCTTGAAGCATATTGTTAGTAGTTCATGTACCATGATCATGCATCCTAGTTCATTGCATTGTGAATTTTGAGAAGTCAGGAAATATTTTGAAATGGAACAACAGTCATCGGCTATTCCAAGTCTACGAGATTTACATTTATTCTGATCATGATTGTAGCATGCTTGTATTCATTTATATTCTTGCTAATCTAATGTGTTAGTTAGCCAGCAGCTTCAATTTTATCTGAACAACATTTTATCTCCGTAGATCATGCTTTCTTATTCATAATAGGTAAAATTTCATTTAAGAATGTTTATTCCTTCCTCTATCAATCTTCAATAAGATTTGTTTCTATTTTTTGGTTTTCATATCTTTTGTGAGCATCTTTCTCGCACTCATTAGAATCAATTATCTTTTGCAATGGAGATAACTCCATCTCGCATTTACCTTTGGAAATTTCATTATTTTTATAGAAACCCCTATATAGTGGCAGTTGAAACTGCAACATATGGCAAAATTTCATTACATTTTATGGTCTAAAATTTGTCCTCGCCGTGTCTCTTAACCTTTTTTTTTCTAGCACAAGAAGTGAGGCCGATGGCCTTCATATCGAATCCTTAATTTCACTTATCATTCAAGCTTGTTGTAGGAGCATCTGAGCTCACAAGCAATCTTGTATCAAACAAAAAATATTTTATTTCTTTTACCCTTTTGTTTGTCTTTTAGATTTTTAATCAACATCATACACAAAATTTGAGGAAATAAAATAGATATTCTCCAACACTCCAAGGAAAAGACAAGGCAAGTTGCATATGGACAAATTCCTAGTCACCTACATGCTAGAAGACAAAGATTGGACAATGAAGAGTTCTCAAGCAACCAAGTCATAAAAGAAAGCAATAAGAGAATCTCAAGAGTCACCTTTTTGCACGTTGGATGCCACCAAGCAAAAAGAGAAATACCAAAAGTCATTGGAGCCCAAAATGAGGAAGATGAAACTATGCAAATGAGATCTTATAAATAGATTGAAGTTTGGCTCCAAAGAGGTATTGAAAAAGAAGAGAAGAGCCCAAATTTATTTCTTATTTTTACAAGTCATCAAGCGGACGTCCATAGGTGATGTAGAAGAGGTTTCTCCAAGGGAAATACATCCATTTTGATTTAGCAAAGAAGGTGAATGTCCATGGTGACCTATTAGATGAAAAAAATTCTGAATTTGTAAGCTTGTGGAGGTGGATAGTTGGAATATTTGTTGGAGACATTTCATAGTTAGATTTGTGGAGGTTATGTATGTGTGTTACCATCTTGATTTCCTACACAAAAAAATTTGGGTTGTATGTATTTTTTGTTGCTCATGTTTTATAAAATCCTCAAGATATGGTGTTACTTCATAGCTGAAATTATTGCTACAACATTCACAATTTATTTGAACTTAAGTGATGCAAGTTTAAGAGGTTAATATACATTTATTTTTTCTGCAACTAAAAGAATCAAAGGGACAAATAACAATCCTTAAGGGCTCGAATTTATCAAAGTTAATTTGTATCTAAGAGGAGTGGAAAAATCTTGACAAACAAGAATCTTAAGGCTGAAATTTAACAAGGATATGTTGGCACATAGAATTTGTTTCAATCTTTGAAGTTTTGAGCACACGATTATGATAATTTGAAGGCATGAATATTGTTGTTATCATGATGCACATAAGAGAAGTTGATTGGGATGCATGATGGGACAATCCTTATTGGATTCTCTTGTTATCTCTGCATCAATTGGTATCAGAGTTGGTTATCCTGAGTGTGGAGAGTATCCACTAGGACCGTGGGTGAAGAGTTTGTGAGGATTGAAGAAGCCTTGATAGGCCATTGGTTCCACTGAGAATGATGTTGACTATCCTCCAATAGAGATAAAGCTAGGTAGAAGATGTACAAATGTCCTCCACTATGGGAAAGTGGGTAGAGGGGGTTTTGAGAGGTTCATCTTTCAAAGTCTTTGTTGGGTAGAGGATAGTTGTGGGAATTGTTAAATATTGAAATATGTGATTTATTTGTATTGTGAGAAAAATTGTGTGAGTTTTGTAGTTATTGTGTATGTGTGTGCAGAGATTTCTAGGAGGTTGGATGCCTTGGAGGCAAGTATAATGAAAGGAAACAGAAAAGAAAAGAAGATGGGAAGTAATGGGTCACAAATATTTTATGATTTAGTCTTATGTGCAGGTGAAGAAAAAATCCTTATGCAAGAGGATGAGGAAGAAGAAAAGAATGAGAAGGCAACAACAAAATTTCTTTTTTAAGGCATGGAGAAAGTGGAGACAAAAGTTGTAGCTAAGGGTGAATATGAGAATAAGGTTGCAGCAGTTGTGTGTCATTTGAAGGACACATTGGTACATACAAAAGAGTGTGAGGAAGAAGTGAATGAAGAGGTAAAATATTTGATTGTGGATTTGTTTCATTTTAATAATATTTGTTGTAATGAGTTGAGTGCAGTAGAGATGGTGAAAAAAGAAGGGAAAGAATTTTGGTGGGTTAAATCCCATGAGAAAAGAGAAGAGAGGGGAATGCACTTGGTGGAGGAGATCAACTTATGATGGACAAAATTCCATAAGTGAAGGAAAGATTAATGAACAATTTTGGCAGAGGATGATAGGAACAAACTTAAATCTACTATCACAACACTGTCCTTAAGGGGACTTGAGTTCATTTTTCCTAGAGATTATGGTGTAGGAGAATCCGAGCTCACAAGCAATCTTGTATCAAACAAAAAATATTTTATTTATTTTACCCTATGGTTTGTCTAGCAGATTTTTATTCAACATCATACACAAAATTTGGGGAAATAAAATAAATATTTTCCAACACTCCAAGGAAAAGACAAGGCAAGTTACATATGGACAAATTTCTAGTCACCTACATGCTAGAAGACAAAGATTGGACAATGAAGAGTTTTCAAGCACCCAAGTCATAAAAGAAAGCAATAAAAGAATCCCAAGAGTCACCTTTCTCCAAGTTGGATGCCACGAAGCAAGAAGAGGAATATCAAGAGTCAGTGGAGCTCAAAAGTAGGAAGATGAAATGACGCAAAGGAGATCTTATAAATAGATTGAAGCTTGGCTCCAAAGACATATTGAAAAAGAAGAGAAGAGCCCAAATTTATTTCTGATTTTTGCAGGTCATCAAGAGGATGTCCATAGGTTATGTTGAAGAGGATTATCCAAGGGAAATACATCCATTTTGATGAAGCAAAGAAGGTGAACATCCATGGTGACCTATTAGATGAAAAAAAATTCTAAATTTGTAAGCTTGTGGAGGTGGATAGTTGGAAGGTTTGTTGGCGACATTTCATAGTTGGATTTGTGGAGGTTATGTATGTGTGTTACCATCTTGATTTGTTGCACAAAAACATTTGGGTTGTAAGTATTTTCTATTATTCATGTTTTATGAAATTCTCAAGATATGGTGTTACTTCATAATTGAAATTGTTGCTACAACATTCACAATTTAGTTGAATGTAAGGGCTGTAAGTTTAAGAGGTTAATATACATTTATTTTTGCTGCAACTAAAGGAATCAAAGGGACAAATAACAATCCTTAAGGGCTGTAATTTATCAAAGTTAATTTGCATCTAAGAGGAGTGGAAAAATCTTGACAAACAAGAATCTTAAGGCTGAAATTTAACAAGGATATGTTGGCACATACAATTTGTTTCAATCTTTGAAGTTTTGAGCACACGATTATGATAATTTGAAGGCATGAATATTGTTTTTATCACAATGCACATAAGAGAAGTTGATTGGATTTCATGATGGGACAATCCTTATTGGATTCTCTTGTTATCTCTGCATCAAAGCTTGAGATCGAGAGTCTTGTTTTACTTTCTATTGTTGATCTTTAAGCATCCCCAATAAATAGTATAATATTTTCTTTAATTACTTTATTTGTTTTTGTGTGTGATCTTTGTCATCTATGCCTCTCAGTAAAATGATGAAAATAGTTCACATCTTTCTTTATTTCTCTTACACCAATTTTGGAAGTTAATGTTGTAGTAGCATGGTGTTTAGGTTTATTTAATAGCTGTGTAGACTATCTTCAAAATTAGGAGTAATGAACTATAATTATGCAAAAAAAATGCCACGCCGCAACTATCTTCCTTATCACTTATCAAAGGAGAAAATTTTCTAAGTTATTATCTTTGAAAGTCATCGTGCAATGTGGAAATGAGTTTAGAGGTATTTTATTGACATGTATATGATTGTTCCATTACTTTTAAGTGATGTTTTATCAACCCTCTTTTGTATCATTTGGGGTATTGTTAGTCAAAGAATAGTATTATAATGTTACCTTGTGTGTTGGATGTTATTATGGTATCTTGCTCCTTGAATCATGATAAATGTTACAAGGAAAAATTTTATGTGTTTCGATATCCTATTTATTGCAATGTGATCTAATCAAAAGCATAGGTGAATGTGATCTAAGGTTCGATATAATATCAGGTCTACGTTAACTAAGTTTTTTGTTATATTAGCATACTTAAAAGAAAATTTTGTTTACTCTTTATATGATGATTATGAAATTGTTATTATTTAGTCTATGAGTTACATCAATAGAAATTATGTATCTTGGAACATTATTTATTGATTGATTAGCTTTACATGTTGTGGTAGCCAATTTAATTCCTTTGTTTGATCTTGAATCTATTGTATGTATGGATGATGTAATGACGTTATAATTAGAGTCCTTCAATGAAAGAGGTAAACTTAGGAAACTTTACTAATGTGAACTGGATCATGAGGGAACCTGTGGGATTTATGTGAAATGATTTGGATTGGATAAATTTAATGTGTTATTGGGAGTTATTTAGACTTCTAATGAAGATAGATAACTATCATATTTCTTGTTAAGATGTGTTTTCTGAAATGATGCATTTACTATAATGGATGTGTTGAACTTGTTGAATCAATATGTTTTAGTTATGAGAATGCATCATTGGATGTTGTATCCCCTATTAGATATTGATATTATAACGCTTCTATTACATATTTTAACCCAAGTTATAAGTTGTATGTCACCATCTTGTGGTTGTAAGATCAAGTTTCGAATTACAAAGTCTCTATGCTATGCATACGTAGAGAAGGTCATCATGAGCCCCCGAGACACTGGGTCAGCCCCTTAGGGCCTTAGGCTAGTATATAGTTGTCTTTTCTATTTATTGATAATCTTTGTGGAACTAATGTTCACTTTTAGATGCATAGATACAGGTCTATTAATTGAGCAATTTACTGGAGCAAATAATATGGTTTTCCACTATACTAAGGATGACCTTCTAGTTATTACTATAATTGTTTGTAAATGCATGAGAGATGTCTTGTTCTTGTTTGAAAAGATCTCTTATCATGTATTTGTAAATTGAGATGTATCTCCATTTGTATCTCTTTATGTAACCTTTGTTTCTTGTAATCTTGATTTGTGAGTAATGCAGTCGAGTAACCTTAGAGGACCTAGGTTTAGATTATTATGTTATGTTATGCATTTCGAGTAACCTTAGAGGACCTAGGTTTAGATTATTATGTTATGTTATGCATTCTATTTTTATTTTCTTTTAAAATAAAAATAAAATTATTCCATTAATTTGACCTAATTTATTGTTGTCCTCTGGAGTTTCTTGGCGGGGGTGTTACACCTGGTATCAGAGCCCATGTTCACACACTGGGAGCTTTGGTGTACTTGAGCCTTCTATGTTTCACTATTTTTAGCGTGTGTGGTGTGAGCTTGTTATATTATTTTTATAGTCTTGATTGATTTCATGCCTTAGCATGCCATTAGTGGGTTAAGTTACAACCCCATGCTTAGAAATCATGGAGGAAATAGCCTCCTTGGACTTACATTACTCAATGGGACTAGAGTGTTGAGTTTGGTTGAGAGTCTCCCATGGTTAAGAGTGATCACTCTCCCATGTTATAAGATGGGGGTAGGAATGTTCTACCTTGTATGCTTGTGGGTTGAAGGTAACTTGGGTTGTCTAATTACCCTTGCTTGGACCTACTCTTCTTGTGTCTTCCTTTATGTTGCTAGTGAATGAGATGACCCTAATTGGTCATGAATTACTCTTGTAATTCTTTCTTGTATTATAGATGTAAAGGAGGAATGTGTGTAGATGTTCGCGGATGTGGATTGATTAGAACGAATGTTGCATGCTTTCTTGTAAGTGATCTATGGTTGCTGAAATTGGTGTGATGTGACCAAATTTTGTTTGTAACCTCTTGATGTGCTAGATTACTGGATTTATCATTATTTAATTATAAATTGAAGTAATTGGTGCATTAATGGTGCCTTAAACTTCCAATTAGTAGAATTTTCATGTTTGTATGATGAATATTGGATGGCATGTAATGTCTTGACTAGAGATGAAATGTATCTTTCTCTCCTCTTCTTAGCTGTCAATAGTTGACAAGATGTTAGAATAATTGCATATGGATTTAATTAGTATGTTTAAATTCCAATAAGTAAAAGAGTTAG
Organism: Cunninghamia lanceolata; assembly: GCA_027924645.1. Lineage (NCBI taxonomy): Eukaryota > Viridiplantae > Streptophyta > Pinopsida > Cupressales > Cupressaceae > Cunninghamia > Cunninghamia lanceolata. The sequence goes on along the minus strand of BSBN01000098.1, from coordinate 4,002,439 downwards.
TGAGATAGGAGTGAAGAAGACCTTATTCTTGTTATGGTTATGTGTTGAAGGTGATTATATGTTAATTAGTGCCTTCTTGTTTAATGAGCTTGAATGAAGATAATAATTGCTTAGTGGATATATCTTGTTGATGAGATTTGATCTCTTCTATTGTATTGTGATTTTAATGAGATCACATAGGTTAACACTTGTACTTTAATGCAAACTGAAAATAGGGAATGCTAAGGTAATCAGACTTTTGCATATCTTGCTTTGAGTGAGCAATTGAATGCCATTGCCATAGCCAAGGTTACTTATGCATATATGTATGGATGTGAATGTTGATAAATGACTAGGGATCCTCAACCAAACTCATCTAATTGTGTTTCTAGTTCTCATTTTCTTGTGAATGAATGGTATTATTGTGACTTGTGATATGATGTCGCATTATGTCTTATTATGAGATAAGAGTGTAATGGGTGTAAAATGAGATGTATATCATTATGTAAATATAGAAGTGAATGTAATGATGATTGTGAAGATGTTCCCTATGTTTATGAACTAATGTAAAGGTGGTAGTGATGATTCTATACATGTTCATGCACTATTGTATTATGTTGAAAGCATTGCAAGTGAATCTATGATGATTATGTATTGATGTTTATAAGTGGAAATGGGTGTTAGGAATATTTGAATTTGGTGTTTAAAATGAATGTAGTTTTAGCAATGTTTGCAAGGAGGGTGATTTAGTCCTCTCATTTTGGGATGTACCTAATAGATAATGATATGATTTTAGAAAAGGGAATCATATTGGTTATGGAAATAAATGTACTTATGGTATGTGATCTTTTGAAAGTAATGGAATTGAGTATGTAAATGTAACCCTCCTGTAAATGTGATAAACTAGTAACTGTGCATTGGTTGAGTGTTATGAATACCATGTACTTGCTTTGTGTGCCCATGGGATGGTGATACTAGGTACCCATCCATGGGGAAAATGTTGTATTTTAGGTGTGGGATTAACCATACCATTATGTGTGCATGTATGTTGTTACCTGATTGAGGGCCAACACATGTGTGGCTGAAATTTATATATATGAGAGTAGCCAAAAGTTGGTTTCATAGATTCTCTTCTTTTGGTTCTCCAGTCCCTTAGTCCATGAAGGGGTAGTAGCAGCCACAAAGTTCCTTGGGCGGCATGTGCAGTGTACGCATATTGCGGCGCAGAGTTGTCTTAGCTCAACCAATCCTGAGGAAAGTACTCAATACTTCCCCTTATGATGGATCAAGGTACTTGATCCATATGTTCTAGCTTAATCCCCACAGTTTTGAGTATAGTAGCACTGGTTTGTTAATATATGCCTTGTCATCCATAGGGATGCTGAACTGGCATTGTTTGGCTGCCTATAGCAGTGTTGAGTTAGCATTAGTGAGACAACCTCATCCGTATGAGAGGTGAAGCTCGAGGAACCCCATATTGATATACTCATATATGGATTATATATACCATATCTGTACATGTTCTGACATGATGCAATGGATATAATACCACACCCCACTGATGTTCTGACACAGTGCTGGTGATGATACCGTGTTGCTGCTGATAGTGAGATCGGCTCGAGGACACGATGCCACATGCATAAACACGTGAAGGTGCACTATGAGATTGTGTTATGATAGTTTACTCGTGTGATGAGTGTAATGGGGCCTCGTACACTTGTAGTGGGATACTCATGTTTTCTTTTGACAGTGTTTGGGTCGGTTAGCATATGGGTATGTCCTAGCCATGTATACCTCTAGCTATAGCGAGTACCTATGTGTGCCTTCTCCATGAGGTGTCACTATACGGGGTGTGTTCTGTGTGTGCCTACTTCTATGGAGCCATAGACACACTGCCATGCGGCATACGATTTGTACATGCCTTCTATGGTTGGCATATGACCATGTCATGCTGAGATACGATGCAGGATGTCGCTGAGGTGCACATCCCATGCGGCCAACCAAGGAATGCATGAGCCACTTGGCTAGTGCATATCGCATGATGACGTGATGTAGGGTGTAGTTGAGGAGTGCACTTAGAGCGATGTGGATGGCGTGCTCATTCCACACCACATGAGGGCTACTACCATAGCCTGACATTGTTCCCTCCTTCCTCATTTGGTGGCTAGTATCTGTTGAAAGCAAGGCATATAACTAAGAGCGGGGGGTGAATCAGTTATCTCAAAATTTCCTTAAATTTGTTATCTCAATATTCAATGTTATATCAAAACATGAAAGTATATGTAATCATAAGAACATAAATAAAATCAACACACACAACACAAGGATTTTTATGTGGAAACCCTATTAAGGGAAAAACCACAGGGTGACTAACCCAAGATTGTATTCTCTATTAAAAGAATAAAGGAGTACAAAATGGCACTTGCCAAATAGGGCTCACTGCTCAAGTACACTGCTCACAAGAGGCATACTACCTACAAGAACTTACAGAAGATAATCAAGGGTTTGAACTAATGAGAAGCATTTACAAATGCAAGAGTTTAATTCTGGTTAGGCACAATATACTGATCTGATGCACTTCATCCTTTCTCTGTTCTATGTTGTTATTCAATCACATACTGGACCTGAATTACTGTTCTCACCCTTAACCATACTTTTCTTCGCACCTTATTGCTTCACACACTCATCACACACACTTACATGCTAGAACCCATCTAGTACATATATCTACATCAAGGATTCTCATCAACTTTCTAGTCGACAACAAGAACACACAAGATATTTGTAAGTTACTCATCTGTCAGCTGAATCAATACTTGATTTGTGATGTGTATCAAAAACATAGGCATAGAAGTCATAAATCATGTTGGCCAATAATGTATAATCCCACAAATTTCTTGGTCAACACCTTTTATTCGTCTGGATTGAAGTATGATACTCTGTCGGTCAGTTCTTCCTCTATCTTCTCTTCCTAATTCAAACCCAACACTTAGATGCTCATATCTTTTTCTTGATTTAGCATCGGAGGCTAAATCTTTGGAGTACAGTAGTCATGATACCCCTCTTAACTTGTCCAAATCTATAACTTACTGAGTTACACCATCTGAGAGATCCAGACCTGATTGTCAGACCTTGTTACATACTCTGTTCTTATTCACTGGACCAAAACATTCTTCAATCTAACTTCCAATGAAGGCATATTATGTACTGTGGATGTGTGGGATAGACTTTGTTGCCATCAATGACAACACTTATGAAGCCACACAATGTCTCTTGCCAACAATCTCCCCCTTTGGCATTGATGGCAACACTTAGTAAAAATGGCTAAGTGTCGCAGTAACTCCCCCTTGGCTGATGCTCTATCTTTTGCACTATTTTACTGGAGCTCCCCCTTAGCTAAATTCCACATTTTTCACTACTACTCACTCCTCCTTCCTCCTTTGACATCAATGGTAAAGGGCGGAATCTGCATACCAAAATTTTGCAAAAATTGTCCTATACATGGCCACATAAGAATATATAAATCATATGTTATACTTACATATACTTAAGTATAACCAAAAAAGTAGTCTTCAACTGTACAAACTCTATGGCCCAACTCTGCTTCATCCTATCCAAAATGGAGATGTGACCACTCAACAAAAATGCATATGCTTCTACACTTCTTAAATCTGCTAGATCACTGGTATGGGCTGTGGTCTGAGCATCAGTCAAGGCCTCATGTATTGCCTCTAGCTTAAGGATAATTATCCCTCTGATTTCACCCATTCTATTCATTATGTTCTTTTCTTTTTTCAGCCTCTTTATTTCATTTATGATTACAATAGCCTGGCATTCTTGATTCATTAGAGAGAAGGAAAGAGGGTCAAAATTTTGAATTAGGCTTGACAGTTTTTCTTCCTATTCTTTTACCTTCTGTTCAATTTTTTTTGTCACTTTGGGCTAAGATAAACAGAATTTGTATATGTCCTCACCATCTTTAAGACCATTTTTTAGGCTCTTTATTCTAATGTCTAGGTTAATCCTATCATTAGCAATAAGTCCTTGAACTTCAATGAATCTTTTTCCCAGAAACACCTTCTGGACCTTTGCTTCTGCTGATTTCTCTAGAGATTCAACATGAGTGTCAATAGAGTTTACTAAGTTTTTCAGGTTACCAAATGGTGAGGCCAAAGGATCCTTTTGATAGGATGGCATGATCTTCTCCAGCATCTCAGATGCAATCTCCAACAGTTCACAGTCCTCAATGTGAGATTTCAATAGTTTTTCTTTAGCCTTAGCTTGGGCAAAAGATGCTATCTTCATCATCTGTACTGGAGAGAGAGTGTCCAGATTTAGGGGCCCTTGTAACAACTCTGGTTCATCTAATTCCACCACCTCTTTGTCTAAGAAGTTCTTCACTGTCTTTGCAGTGTCTCTTACTAGTGATTGAGTCTTCTTTGAAATATCAGAAGAGTCATCATTAGTCTTTTTTGCTTGTTCTTCTTCTTTTCCCTTAACCTCTTCTTCTTGAATCTTCTTCTCCTCTCTTCTACCTTCTCCTTCAGCTTCAAAGTCTGGAATGTTTGTCACAGCTATAGTGGGATCCAGAGGAGAGATGTCACCTATGTTTGCTGCTTCAAGAACTTCCTCTTTCAGAATTGAGGAGTCTAACTTCTTAGATATTTCTTCATTTATTTTATTTAATTCTTTGACATCCTTGTAAGAAGTTTCTTCATTGATTGCATTTAATCCTTCACCATCCATGGTAGAAGGTTCTTCATCTATTTCTTCTACAATCAGAAGATTCAATGTCTTCAAGGCATTCTAGAGGATATCTTTTGTTTCACTTGCTACTTGGTTTGTTTCTCCAAGCATGAGTTTATTGATTCTTGCCTTACTCTAGAACTCATCCTTACAATCTTTGAAAATCATGTTCATTTGTTTTGGAGTGATGGAAGGATAAAGTTGAGTTGCTATCTGCTCCCTAATCTCTAAGTCTTTTGCCTCAAAATTCTCTTTTCTCAGCTCAAGTACTTTTTCTAGACTCTTAGGAATTAATGATATAATTTTAATGAAAGATTTATTGTAAATGTTCAAGTACCTGACAATAGCTTCTTCCAAAATTCTCTTGTCAACATCATTGTATTCATCATAGAACTTAGTTACCAGCTGCAGGTTCCCATCCATAGTGACTGCCTTGATGATGTCATCAATGGAAAGAGTGGGGTTCTCTACAAATTCCTCTGCCTTCTTTATTTCCCTGATCTCTTCATTTTATTCTATTGCCTCATCATCTTTATGGCTTGTATACATCTTTGAGGCTTTGGTCTTCATCCTCTTTTCTCCTTTTCTAAATGTCTTGACTTCTGGTTTGGTGGACTTTGAGCTTTTGGAAGTGACAGGAGTAGAGCTCTTTCAGGATCTACTCCTAGAGAAGGTTTGTGCAGGGGTACTTTCTTTCTCTGCTTCTTGTCTTTCTTTCTCTGCCTTCTCCATTTTCTCTCTATTAGCATCTAGAGCCTCCTTTGATATGTCAAATCTTTTGGAAATTTCCTCAACTTCCCTTCTTACTCTTCTCTTCATCTCTGGTTGTCTTAACTCAACATGTATTTTTACACTTAGCTCTTGAAAGGTGCCAAACCTTTCTGCTTTAGTGTCCTTAGGCTGGCTCAATAGGTGTTGAATATGTAGCTCCAAGATTTTTCCATCGACTTCATGTCCCATAGGTATTATCCACACAGTTCTTGGCTCAACTGCCTCCATTAGGCATTGATCAGTGTCAACCATGAAGCAAACTGTGTCCTTGTATTTCTCAACTATGGACTGTGGTATTCTCTCTTTGGCTTGCATCATGCTTTGGAAGTTCTTAAAGTATCCCTAGAAGGCTGTGTTTTAGGCTTGAGCATCACCAAGTCCATACATGTAGTCTATGATCTGAATTGCAACTGGTTTATCATTTTGCCAGACCCATTGATCCAGGTAGGTCATTCATATAATAGAAGAATAGACATAGTATTAGACTACCATATTTAAAGAAATTTTTCTCATCCTTTTTGATCTTTTGCAAGTTCTCTAATAGCTGATTTAGAAGAAGCTCACATAGATCATAATCTACATCTTGCCTCAACATTTGATATGCTGCATTGATTGTTGTGCCAGACACAAAATTCTCCCAGCTCGAATGATAGATCTTGTAGCTGATTATCATTGAGGCAAACTTGACATCTGGATCTGTGATGTCATCTATGGTCACTACTCTTTTGTCAAATTTAGATCTGGTGGCTTCAGTTACTGTTTGGTTCTTCATAGATTTAAGTGCAGGTAACCCACTGGATGAATGCAGTCCGGTCACTGCCCTGATGGCATCTTTAGTTATCTTGAATGGCCACATTAGCCACATAAAATTATCATGCATCCTGCTTAGAACATACCAGACCCAATCATCTTCTGCAAAACATGGAAAATGTATGCAATATCCAAAGTGTTTGTCCCTGAGGGCCTTGAATTGAGGTTTGAGTTCAAAATTTTCATCTATTAGCTATTTGTGATAGATGTCCATCAATTTTGAGTCTCCAAATTCTTCAATGTTGGCATGGATATAAACCCTAATATCTTCTACATGCAATAGTCCATGCAGAATGCTAGAAAATGTGCCCAAGGGATCAACTTCTAGAGATTTGTAAGGGTGTTTCTTGAATTTAGGTCTCGGCCTATCAGAAATATTGACAACCATTGGAGTAGCAATTTTGCAAGAGATTCAGAGAGAGATTATCAAAATGGAAATACCTTTTCATGCTTTAGGGTTTGAAGCAGGAGCCAGAATGAATTGTTGGTTGAATTTGATTTTCAGTTGATCTTGAGTGAATTGCAGAATCTTCTTTGCAGAGCTCTTCTTTTCTTCTTTGTGAGTGCAAGTGTGTAAATAATGATTGAATGAACCATTTTATCCTTTCACAAACCCTAGTTTCCTTTTGTAATAAATGCACAACTTAAGTTATCCAGTTGCCCTATTTTGAGAGAGATCTTCTTGAATCACTGTGCAGAACTTAGAATCATTGTGTGTGAGGATTGACAACGTAGCTTCTTTTCTTCAGACATCTCATAGGTCCACAGATTAAATTATTTCAATTTTGGATCATATCGGATCTATTTGTGAAGTTATGCTTTACTGGATAGCTGTTGATACAGGTTCTCCTCATAACTTGCTCAAATATGTATGCAGATTTGCCAAATCTTTACTGGATGACTTTCTAGTGAATATCCTTAAACCCTTTAAACCACAACCTCTTATTCTGACTCAATGTCCCTAATTTAGGCACTTACTAGCTCGCTGGGGGAAAAGGATCTCATCTGTTGCTCCCCCTAAGCGAAAGCTTACTTTTTAGTTTTTACAAGCAATATCAACACCAGATTCCGGTGCGGATCCATCCCCAATATTTATTGTACTCTTTTTTGCCCAAACCTTTCTCACATCCTCTTGAACTTTATCTGCATTCAATTTACCTTTGCCCTTATCTTTCTTCTAATTATATTCCACCGAACCTTTTCTATCCTAATTTCTGCTTCTGCAGAATTTGGCAATATGACTGGATCTATTGCAATTGTAACATACAAATTTTCTTTGCTTATTTGATTGATATCCTCTTGATCTACATTGATTAGCCATATGTCCCATTCTATTGCATGCAAAACATCTACCATTGAATGAATTGTTTATTTGCATATTTCTGCATTCATGAGATTTGTGACCATACCTTTTGCAATTAAAACATTGTCTAGAGAAGGATGGATTATTCTGATTCATTCTCCTCCTACACTAAGTTGCTTTATGACCGAAATTGTTGCAGTTGAAGTAGTATCCATTGAAGGATGGATATCTTTGGGCATTTGGTTGCCTTACCAGAGGTCTTCTAGGCTTGTTTCTTTGATTTCCTGATCCAAAGTTCTTCTGACCGGATCTAGAGCTTTCACCTTTCTCATATCCCAAGCCACGCCTATCATCTACCCTCTTTTGGCTTTCTAAAAGAACTTCAAGTTGGGATGAGCTTATCTTAAATTTTTCTTTGTATTCATTTGTAATTTGAAGATCTTGTTTAAGAGTGTCTATCTGATTCTCAAGTTGTTCTTCATTGTCTCTAGCTTCTTCAAGATCAAATTCAAGATGCTTGATTATTCTTTCCATTTTGTGGCAGTCCTCTATTTTATCCTTGAGGGATTGTTTTAGATTATCTTCAATCTTTCTTTTTTCTTCAATTTCTTGGGTGAATCTCATAACTCCTAATTCCATTTCATCTCTTACCATAGTGACTTCTTTTGACAGCTTCTCACATAGCTTATTTTTCTCATTTAGATCTTCATTAGTATCATTGATTTCACTCTGATTGGCTAATGTTTTAAGCAGTTCCTTTCTTTTTTTCATAGAAATACTAATTTTTTCTTTTAGCTCATTTATGAATTCATCAACTTGTTTGAGTCTTTCTCTCAAGCTGTTAACCTTAGAGTGGTATTGTTCAAGATCATCTAGGGCAAACTGAAGTTGTTCCTTCATGCCATATGCATCCATTGAGATTCCTAGATTTTCCTCAAGCTATTAGGCTTTGTTCAGAGGAACTTGGCTCTGATACCAATTGTTGAAAGCAAGGCAGATAACTGAGAGGGGGGGAGGTGAATTAGTTATCTCAAAATTTCTTTCAATTTGTTATCTCAATATTCAATGTTATATCAAAACATGAAAGCATATGTAATCATAAGAACAAAAATAAAATCAACACACATAACACAAGGATTTTTATGTTGAAACCCTGTTAAGGGAAAAACCACGAGGTGACTAACCCAAGATTGTATTCTCTATTAAAAGAATAAAGGAGTACAAAATGACACTTGCTAATTAGGGCTCACTACCTGAGCAAACTACTCACAAGAGGCACACTACCTACAAGAACTTACAGAAGATAATCAAGTGTTTGAATTGATGAGAAGCATCTACAAATGCAAGAGTTTAGTTCCGGTTAGGCACAATATACTGATCTGATGCACTTCATCCTTTCTATGTTCTATGTTTTTATTCAATCACATACCGGACCTGAATTACTGTTCTCACACTTAACCCTACTTTTCTTTACACCTTATTGCTTGACACACTCACCACACACACTTACATGATGGAACCCATTTGGTATATATATCCACATCAAGGATTCTCATCAACTTTCTAGTTGGCAATAAGAAGACTCGATATTTGCAAGTTATTGATCTGTCGGCTGAATCCATACTTGATTTATGATGAATATAAAAAACATAGGCATAGAAGTCATAAATAATGTCGGTCAACAATGTATAATCCCACAAATTACTTGCTCAACACCTTTTACTTTTTCAGATTGAAGTCTGATACTTAGCCGGTCAGTTCTTCCTCTGTCTGCTCTGCCTGATTGGAACCCAACACTCAGATGCTCATATCTTTTTCTTGATTTAGCACCGAAGGCTAAATCTTTGAAGTACAATAGTCATGATACCCCTCTTGACTTTTCCAAGTCTGCAACTTACTGAGTTACACCATCTAAGAGATCCAGACCTGATTGTCAGACCTTGTTACATACTCTGTTATTGTTCACCAGACCAAAACATTCTTCAATCTGACTTCTGGTGAAGGCATATTATGTACTACGGATGTGTGGGATAGACTTTGTTGGCATCAATGACAACACTTATGATGCCACACAGTGTCTCTTGCCAACAGTATCTAGTCACACAGTGTTGTACAATGCAATTTTGAATATTGTGTATTTGCTTTATGGTATTGATGATTTTCTATTGATTGTGAAGGCTGACATTTTGTTTATGTTTGATTGTAATGGTTTAGCCACACCTTGTGATTTTATTTACATGTAGCCCTCATGGTTACTTTTGATTTAGTGTTGAAATTGCATGCATTTCTTGTTTATTCTTGAAATTAAAAATTTTATTTGTTCTTTATGACTTTGGTGGCTAAACTAGTTTATCCTTATTGTTTTCGATGTCAGCCATCTATCATATTGTGATTCCTCTCCAAGGACATATGAGACGGACTTGGTGAGTGTATACAAGGAAGCAGACATAGGGAACCTTGAGAATGGGGGTATGTGAGGCTGTTATATAGCTAGGACCACTACCCACCTATGTGTGATGAATATCTCTTGGAGGATAACCACCTTATACAATGAGAAAGAGGTCATTGTGATCTTGTTTGGATGGTCTCACCCTGTGTGTGTGGCCTAACACCAACAAGCCACTGAGTGTGAGGTATGGATTATGTGAGATGGATATTGGCTCTTGGCTCATTGATTATGTATCATGGACTAATATGCTGCTATCCGGTGTCCAGATGGACCCTTATGTATCCTTGTGATGTGATTCCCGGTGATGTGAAATTGTGTGTATGTGAAGAATGTATGTTAAATCACGAATATAGTAATTATGAAATGATAAATTTGTTCCCATGCTTCAAAAAAGATGTAAAAACATGATCTTTGTTGAATATGTTATGCAATTAGTGTTGTAAAATGAATAAAGTGGAATGTCTTGATAGATATTTAATGAAGAATGTGTGCTTGGTGTGTACAATTATATTGTTGTTTATGGAAGTGTAGCATTCTAATGTATTGATTGCTTAACAGTGTATTGGAAGAGGAATCATAATTTAAGGGTAAGGAAAATGAAATGGTGATGCATTTAAAATTGAATATTTTTATGTTATGAAAAATTATTCTAGGGTGCAATGTTTTCTTTGTTCTGAAAAAAATTGATGGGTGTTAGTGCTAATATGTAAGGATTTTGAGTGATGTATGTACTATGGAATCATTTTGAAATGCAAGTCTTGATTGTGTTATTATACTTTAAACTACCTCCTACCTTCTACCGACCTCAGCGCTAAAATCCACTTGCATTGCCTAGCGCTAAAAACCGGTTGCACTGACTTGTGCTAAAAATTGGGTTCATTGCCTTTATGCATTCCCCTTAGAAATCTGCATAGGTCGGTACCTTCAAAATTCCCCATTAAGGAGATTTGCACTAGAAAAGGTACCTATCGACTTGCACTGAAATCAACCCTTGCCGACTTTGTGCACTAGCCCTCCAAATTAGGGCAAGTCTATGCCACTCAAAAGTAGCGCTAATACATTGTGTGCTGAAAACAAAGCTCTCTGACCTATACTAGATATAACCCTCACCAACTTTTGTCATCGACACCTAAAATCCATGCAAGTCAGTGGTGACGAAAATTCACTTTGTCCATCTTGCACTGAAAATAACGCCTACTGACTTGTGCGAAGATCCCCTTTACTGACTTTAGTTAGTGGACCTAGAATTTAGAGCTAGGTCGGTAGAGACCAAATTTAGCACTTTTGGTCCATGACCTCCAAATCTCCGCCAATAAGCTCAGCACTAAAAATTCCCTCTACTGCACTTAGGCAGTTGCACCTAAAATCCTTGCCTTTTGCCCATTTTGGCCTAAAAACACATTTTTTTCAAGGTGAAACTTAGATTTTCTTGGTGAATTAGGTCTGCAAATCTATTTGTCACATCATAATGGATCTTTTCAACATGTTTGTGTGGATTTTGGGCATGTTTAATGACAATTAATACTACTACACATAAGAAGTCCGTGACCCCCAAACATCCTACTTTTTACAGAAAAGGATATAAAAATGCAAAATAAATGTCCCCAAATGGATTCTAATGACCAAAAAAATTTCTAGATCAATATATTGGCCAAATGGGTACTTGAAAATGGTAAGAAATGCATAAAATCATGCAAAAATCACTAGATTTGTGAAGAAGACTATAAGGAAGTAACATTAAGTTTGAGCTATTTTTGACTGATACATGATTGTAAATGGACATGTTTTGATCTAAATTGATGGAAAATGATTGTTTTTGATGAAATTGATCCTTTGCCTTGTTGATTGCAGGTCTAAGAGGACAAAGGAGCCAATTAGAACCATGTTGGAAGGGTGAACACACAGAGGTACCTTGCTGACCCAGAAATGCAGAATTGACATTTTATAAACCAAATTGCTACTGCACATATAAAAGGAAGTCAATATGATGTCCAAGATGATGGAGATTAGGTACATGAGCTAAAAACATAAAAATCAAGTCTACTTCATTATTGTTCTTGCAGATCCAGTCTAATGTCCAAGACATGTTCACACTTGTTCATAGTTGTCCCAACAGTCCAGTCATGCAATGATGATCTAGCAAGCATCTAGTTGGATACACTTTCACTAAGAATGTGCCACATACACCTCTTGATTCAGTTCGCACTTGGAATCCCATGAATCCACATCAACTCAAGTTTGAATCAAGTATCATGTGACTCTATTTTGGCTTTATTAGGCCTTGAAAATTGACTTATTAATATATATGTCTAAATGGGTATCTATTTTGTCTAAATTCAATGTATTTGCACGCTGAATTTTGTCTTTTTCCTACAAGACAAAGGTAAATCCAAAAATGTAACAAACTAATATATCTCATTAAATGTCATGTAATCTGGACCGTTGGTGTTGAGTTAATCTCCACCGTCCATTGAAAAACTCAGTATGGTGCCTTATCTATAAAAGGGCCATCTTTTTCTCTCATTTGTAAAGAAAGGTTCGATAATGAATTGCTGAGACTCTGCCAAAATACAATCAATAAAAAACAAGTTTTGTAGGTTGCTAGGAATTTGCATCATTGCGTTGTCTCATTTTAGATTTTATGGTTCATGTCAATATAAAATTAGTTGATATTCAATTGCATTAGTGATTAATTCTTCAGATATTTGATGGATTTATTGTCCATACCATTAATAGTTTGTTGATTGTATGTCATTGTGCATGGTTAGTCTGGGCATATTTTATGAGCATAGTTCAATTGTGTGAATTTGTTGAGCTATGCCAAGAGTTGGGTGTTTGATGAACCCTCTACAATTTGAAAATCATTATATTTCCTTAGAAAATTGTACAATCTCTATGGCATTGTGGGTTGTCTGGTTAAACAAGGATTTGTTTATTGTTGGGAATCTATTTATCTATTTGTTGATCATTTCTACAATTGTCTATAGGATCTCTTATTCTTTCTCTCTCTCCCTATCCTTTTACATTTTATTTACATAAAGTTTGGTAAATTTAGGATTTCAGCAGCATTGCATTGATCATTTGCTGAAATTTCAAACTTCACAACCTATCTCACCTAGGGTTTCTGCATATACATTGCTGTCATATTTCATAAACCCTATCATTTCATGTAAGACCCCTTGTTGGTACAGTTAGACATACCACTAAGTCATTCCAAGCAAGCTAAGACATACCTATATTATCCTTGGGGTAGTCCTATCTTGGAAAGGATACCTTTTTCGCAAGAGGTGTAATACCGACAATCATACCTGTGTTGTTGTATGCTAAAAACACCATCAACAATACATATTACTTGTATTCAAGTGAATAGTTTGTGACATATGTGTATGACTTATGACTTCATTAAAACTATCAAATATGATCAACCTTTTATAAAGCAATCACTAGCGCATACTATTAAACAATATAATGATCATAGGACAGTCAACGGGTATGAGACAATAACGATTCTTAGAAAGGAAAATAAGGAAGCAATGATACTTTCTAAAGACGATTACTAATAATAAACAAATGATCACATAAATCAAGCAAGACCAGTGATAGTTTTAAGGCATTAAAGAGTCGCTGATTAACAAAAGAGAAAGATTTATAAAATGACATCACGAAGGGTGGCAACCAATGGCCAGCCCAACCCCTCAAAATTTATTAATATCAATTAGTGGGCCATCATGGGTGGGTAGAATTTTCTTTTCTAGTGTAATACACCATTTTGATCCTTCCTGGATTGGTTGCAATATATGTCTAAGTTTGAGTCATTTGGGTTCTGTCAATATTGTCATAAGAATAAAGAAATCACAGGGAGATGTCATTATTACTATGTTAGAGAAATGGGTTTTGAGTAGAATCATGAATCAAGTATGGGAATTTAGTTGTAAAGAGGCTTGGGATTGCTTTTAGGGGATGATTGTGCCTGATCGGTTTATTATCAGGGGCCCATCCAACTTGTTTATTGCATTATCAAGGTAATGTAATGTATCCACACTTTATGCTGCAATTTGTTGTTTGTTTGTTAAGTGTATCCAATGCAATATTGTCATAGAGATCGTATGTGGGTTGTGTATGCAGAAGATTAACATCAAAGCTCGGTAGAATTACTTTATTTTGATCAGCGAATTCTCTATTGATTTCAAAAAAATGGGAACATTAGTAAGATTAAGCTTTGTAAGGGAATCATGGTCAGCACACCTCTAATTCATTAGCGTTGATTGTGGCATGTTGAAAATGCCACGGTCTGGTCCTATAAAGTGAGACGTTATTGAAAAAAAAAACCGATTCTTCATGATATAATCGAGAGATAATATAAAGTTTCTAGATTTTATTTCTGAATATTCGCAATGATCATGAAAGATGTTGTGTCTATATATTTTGATAGCAAATTCTTAAGTTTAGGAACTGCATTTTAGGATGAAATACTTTGGAGCGTCTATGGTAAGTCGACTTAGCTGGGCGTTCTATGGAGAATCTTCCTCTTAAATTCATTACTATGGTTCTTAATACAGATAATCCATTTTCTGCATATCCTACAATCATAGTATTCTATAAGATGATATCTCTTGCAGACTATTGTCAGTAGTTCATGTTCCATGATCGTGCATCCTAGTTCATTGCATTGTGAATTTTGAGAAGTCAGGATAGACTTTGAAATGGAACAACAGTCTTCGGCTATACCAAGTCTGCGAGATTTACATTTATTCTGATAATGACTGTATCATGCTTGTATTCATCAATATTCTTTCTAATCTAATGTGTTAGCCAATAGCTTCAATGTTATGTTAACAACATTTTATCTCCACAGATCATGCTTTCTTATCCATAATAGGTAAAACTTCCTTTAAGAATATTTATTCCTTCCTCTGTCAATCTTCAGTAAGATTTGTTTCTATTTTTTGGTTTTCTTATCTTTTGTGAACATCTTTCTCTTACTCATTAGAATCAATTCTCTTTTGCAATGGAGATAACTCCATCTCGCATTTACCTTTGGAAATTTCATTATATTTATAGAAACCTCTATCCCGTGGCAGTTCAAACTGCAATATCTGCCAAAATTTCATTATATTATATGCTCTGAAGTTTGTCCTCACCGTGTCTCTTAACCTTTTTTTTTTCTAGCACAAGAAGTGAGGCAGATGGCCTTCATATCGAATCCTTAAATTCACCTATCATTCAAGCTTGAGATCGAGAGTCTTGTTTTACTTTCTATTGTTGATCTTGAAGCATCCCCAATCTATAGTATAATCTTTTCTTTAACCGTTTTATTTCTTTTTCTGTGTGATCTTTGTCATCTATGCCTCTCAATAAAATGATGAAAATGGTTCACATCTCTCGTTATTTCTCTTACACCAATTTTGGAAGTTAATGCTGTACCAGTGTGGTGTTGAGGTTTATTTAATAGTTGTGTAGACTATCTTTATATTTAGAATTAGGAGCAATCTGTAATTATGCAAACAAAACGCCTCACCACGACTATCTTCCTTATCACTTACAAAAGTAGAAGGATTTCTAAGTTATTATCTTTGAAAGTCACCGTGCGATGTGGAAATGACATGATGTTTGAGAGAGAGAGAGAGAGAGAGAGATCACTTGCTTAGTTTATGATAGCTCCTAGAAAAGAATTATTAGATATGTGATAATCTTATAGTAATAATATTGTATTGTAATAATTAGTATTAGTTTAAATGTTATTGGAAATAATAGAAAAATATAGTGATCTCATTATTAGTCCTTATGACTTTCATCTACTAGTTCCCATGGCCCTAATAACATAGATGTCAAGGTCTTCTGGATAATAGTAAATAGTACAATAATGTTACCTTGTGTGTTAGATGTTATTATGGTATCTTGCTCCTTGAACCATGATAAACGTTACAAGGAAAGAATTTTATGTGGGTTTTGATATCCTATTTATTGCAATGTGATCTAATCAGAAGCATAGGCATGGCCCTAGTAACATAGATGTCAAGGTCTTCTGGATAATAGTAAATAGTACAATAATGTTACCTTGTGTGTTAGATGTTATTATGGTATCTTGCTCCTTGAACCATGATAAACATTACAAGGAAAGAATTTTATGTGGGTTTTGATATCCTACTTATTGCAATGTGATCTAATCAGAAGCATAGCTGAATGTGATCTAGGGTGTAATATAATATCAGGTCTAGGTTAACTATATTTTTTGTTATATTAACATACTTAAAAGAAAAATTTGTTTACTCTTTGTATGATGAATATGAAATTGTTATTATTTAGTCTATGAGTTATATCAATAGGAATTATGTATCTTGGAACATTATTGCTTGATTGATTAGCTTTACATGTTGTGGTAGCCAATTTAATTCTTTTGTTTGCTCTTCAATCTATTGTATGTATGGACGATGTAGTGACGTTATAATTAGAGTCCATTAATGAAAGTGGTAAACTTAGGAACCTTTACTAATGTGAACTGGATCATGAGGGAACTTATGGGATTTATGTAAAATGATTTGGATTGGATAAATTTAATCTCATTGAAAAGAAGACTAGATTATATCATAGAAGAAGTTATTTAGACTTTTAATTAAGATAGATAACTATCATATTTATTGTTTAGATGTGTTTTCCGAAATGCTGCATTTACTATAACAGATGTGTTGAACTTCTTGAATCAGTATGTTTTAGTTATGAGAATGTATCATTGGATGCTGTATCCCCTATTAGATCTTGAGATTATAAAGCTTCGATTACATATTTTAATCCCAGTTATAAGTTGTATGTCACCATCTTGTGGTTGTAAGATCAAGTTTCAAACTACGAAGTCTTTGCACTACATGTATGTAAGCAAGGCCATCATGAGCCCCCGAGACATTAGGTCGGCTCCTTAGGGCCTTAGGCTAGTATATAGTTCTCTTTTATGTTTATTGATAATCTTTGTGGAACTAATGTTTACTTTTAGATGCACAGATACAAGTCTATTAACTGAGTAGATTACTCGAGTAACGATTATGTTTTTCTACTATGCTAAGGATGACCTTATGGTTCTTACTATAATTGTTTGTAAATGCATGAGAGATATCTCTTTTTTTTTTTTGAAAAGATCTCTTATCATGTATTTGGAAATTGGGATGTATCTTCATTTGTATCTCTTCATGTAACCTTTGTTTCTTGTAATCTTTGTTTGTGAGTAACACAGTCGAGGAACCTTAGAGTATCTAAGTTTAGATGATTATGTTATGTTATGCATTCTACTATTATTTGATTTTAAAATAAAAATAAAATTATTCCATTAATTTGACCTAATTTAGTGTTGTCCTCTAGGGTCCCCTGGCGGGGTCTTACAGTAATCATTTAATTGCTCTGTGTCATTTCTCCTATTGTTTCTAAAAAATTATTTGTGACTCTCCTCATCAATTATAATAAAAATAGGTCAACTTCTTAAATTGTATTATAATTTTTTAAGGCATCTTTAACTTGAGTGAAGCTTCTTTCACATGACAAATTCATTTGATCATGTCTAAAAAATTAAACTTCCAAAACTTTCAATGACATCCAACAACAAATTATATCCATGATAGAAAAGATAAGTGTGCTTAAAAGGAGAACTCCAATGCAAAACAAGAAAACAATCAGTTGTATGGTAAAAGGTTTAACAAAATAACTCAGTTGACACATTACAGGCACTTACAATGCAACTTTTCTTTATATATAGTATGAATGTAGTATAGAAAAGGATACACATGGATAGGGTTATACAGGAATTGTAATGTGACCACAATACCATCTTAAGAAAATTATATTTAGCATAGATTGACATTTAATGATATATTTCATGTCAGCTGAAGAGCAGACATTTAGAGCACATAGTATCTGGAACATTCAACTTATATATTCATGTCTAGATGATTTAATGAGGGGAAACATTTCTATCAAACTTTCATATGAGTCATTTATTTTACAGATAACCTTCAAACTACATCGCAATCTTGGCATTATAATGGCCTATTTTTTGAAGAGGAAATCTTACCCCAAGAATCTCATCCCCGCTTGTAGAACTAAAGAAGGAAACAATTTTTCTACACTAATTAGACAACAAAATTACAACAATTCCAATCTTCGAGATATCTTAAATAGAAACATTTATGTGTTAGCATTTGTGCAACAGTTATGGATTACTATACACAAACACACCAAACTAATAAAACCCTATATATAATAAAGGATATGCTTGTTAATATGTTAAAACCATTTTTTTTGCTTTCCTGAAAACCCATACTTCTATTGCAAGTCATTTTACGAAAACCTCTTACAGATTCTTCTCTGCCAAACTAGTTTTATGACCCTCTATTTCTCTACAATTTCTAGTGTCTCAGTTGAATTCTTGAATCTAAAATGAAATTTCTTGAATTTTTTTTTACCTAAAGATTGTGCCTTCCTCTCCTCTTTCAGCTGCCTTGGTTGATCTTTGACCTCTGTAATAAATAATTTCATGTCATTTCCTATTATTGTTGCTTTCTTTCAACTTTTTAATCTCTGTAATTTTTTCATTAATTATCATATTGTGTAAGAATGAATAGACTTTCAAGTTTATAGTTAAATAAAAGGTATTATATGAGTGGTTTTAGGAAGATTATTATTGGATTTATTTAGAATTTATGCAAAGGTAATCTAATATTTAGAAAACTTCTATTTAAATCTTCTTGATCAACTCATAAATCTTGCTTTATGTTTTGTTTAGTTTTGATTTATTAAAATTGTTAATTTGACTTTTTTTTTTTATCAAACTCATTAAATGGTAGTAGTGATAAAGTTAATATTAGGATATCTCATAAGATATTAGGATAGATTTGTATTATTTTAAACTTATTTTTTTCAAAATAAAGTTGTTTTAGTAGATGCAAGTTTGATTAAATGAATAAATTAGATTTTTAATGTGTAGTAGATTTTTATGGTGATACTAGTTATTAAATAAATGATAAATAGAATTAAATATTGAGTTAAAACTTTATTAGACTATTAATAGGTTATCATTGGTAATGATAGTGATTAAATAAAATATATTTGGTATTACATTCTAGAATTTAAAATATTGAGTTAAATATTAGTTATACTCATTTTATCTTATTAATTATAACTTTGTTTAGTTATGTTTTAGTTTATACTATCATGTGGCACTCTGATTTTAATAAATAAACAATAAATTAGAGATTAATTGTGATTTTAATAAATAAATAATAAACAAATAATAGATGGATTTATAGTTCTTGGGTGGAATAATATTTGGTTTTTATTTTAAAATAGAGCGAAAACCTTATAGTGCTTTCCAGTTTAATTTGTTCAATGGTGTAATGTTGAGTTAATTTTAAATATGGTCTTGCTTGAAATTTCATTGTCAGTTAATGGCGTTAAGTACTAATGATGTAATTGGCTTATTATATTCTTTAGTTCTTAGTCATATTGTGCTAATTAAGTGTCAATTTGTTTAAGCCCTTATTTTCCATATCAGGAAATGGATATATGGATAGTAGTTTTGTGTGCTAAGAATTACCCAACTCTAGAGGTTAGACTTCTTGGGCTCTAGTACAACATTAAGTCATGTTGTTTTAAATGTTTTAATGGATTTGAGATTTTGAAGTAGATAGGACAAAGTGTTGTTGTTTGAGGTTTTGGATTGAACTGGTTTATGTAATGTATTGGTTTGCAAAAAGATAGATGCCTTTCTGTCCCTTGTCCATGCATGTTGTTTAATTGGTTTATGGATGATGGTTAGGGGTTGCTAGTTGTATGTAGGAGAGTAGCTTCTATGGTGGGGCCAGTGCCCAAAGTGGTTGCCTGGGTAACCCGCTGGAAGTTTTAATCAAGTGATAACTTTATAATTTATTTAGGTGGGTTGGGTAATAATTTACATAACAAGATAAGTATGATGCCTCACCCATGCCTTGAGTGCTCTCACAAGCTAAGGATGGGATGAGAAGGCCTGGTTGGCAAGGTCGATCTCCTTGTCTCCATGAGAAGATATGTTGGCTCCGCATGTGTCACCATATGGGGCCAGTGCCTAGAGAGAGGTTGCTAGGGTAACCATAGATGGGGGCTAGTTTCTAGTGAGAGATAGCCTAGGTAACCATGCTAGGACCATGCAATGACACTCTCCCTACTGTAGCTTAGTTACTACCCTCTTTATCTTTAGTTGTTGCCTTTGGAGTACTATCTTGTCTTGATGATTTAAGTTGTCTTGGTGATTTGAGTAGTCTTGATGATTTGTGTAGTCTTCATGATCTAAGTTGTCTATGTTAAATATGTATCTACTTGCTTGTATCCTTTGACTTAGTGGAACCCCATTGTTATCTCCTAGTTCGGGGGGTGGACCTTAGGGTTCCACATGGTTGGGTGGAAGAGCTTAATCCATTGGTTATTCCTAGTCGTCTTGATTCATGTTCACTACAGATGTGCTTCCAATTCTAAATTTGTAGTTGCATCCCCAGAGTTGTGTTCTACTTTCAAAATTTTATAATTTTGTAGTATTTTGTAAACTAATATGATTAGTCATGAACCTTGTAATTTGGTAATTCTTGTATTCAAACTTTTGTAACTAATCATATTTTCAAATGAATAATGTAATCCTCTTCTATTGTATTATAATGTATATCACTTGTATTGTTATGATTTCATGTTTATCTGATGCAGTTATGTTCCCTAGAGGTGTTAGTTGTACAACTTGTTTAACTGTTGTTAATAGGGTAATTTTTTCTAATGAATAATGCATTTACTTTCTTAAAAAAAAAAAATTGTAAATTTTGCTCTTGTTAGTCTTCACTCTAGGGTTGCATGATGGGGCATCACATTTGGTATCAGAGCCAAGTGTAAAAATTGGGTACTCTAGTTATAACCGAGCCCATTATGTGACCTAGTTCTTAAACTTTGTACAATAACTTTCATCCCTATTGTTCCCTCTTTGTGTGTAATAAATTATCCTTTGGTTTTATGGGTAGATGTCTAGAGGCAGAGGTTGAGGTCATGGTAGAGGTAGGGGTTGTGGGAGAGGTGGTGGCGGTACACCTCCTCCTAGTTCTCGTCATGATAGTGCCCATGAAGGCAGGGGTCAGGATATGGAAGGTTAGGGTCAGCCTGAGGGAGCCCACTTGCAACAACTACTTGAGGAGGCCCTTGCCCATTTAGGCCCTAGACAGGAGGAAGAGAAGCCTAGAGCGGGTCAGGAGGTAGATCAGCTAGAACCTAGGGAAGGAGAGAGATCTCCTAGGTGAAGAGAACTGATAGCTGAGAAGGAGGCCACTTTAGCCAGTCATATGAGAGATCGTCTGAGGGAATGCCCTCCCACCTTTGATGGAGATGGTAGTGGTCTAGAGGTAGAGACATGGTTACTAGATATAGTCAGGTGTTTCACCATGCATCAGTATGGCAGCAACACCAAGGCTAGATGTGCTATTCTGTACCTTCAAGGATTTGCTTCTACCTAGTGGCATTTGGAGGAGTAGAAGTTGCACCTAGACATTAGTACTATGCCTTGGGAGTTGTTCTTAGAGAGACTCAGATCCTGTTTCATATCTGATCATTGGAGGTATTGTTGGGAAGATGAGTTCCATGAACTGAGGCAGATAGCCATGTTAGTTGAGCAGTATGAGCGCATATTCTATGAGCTCAAGAAGTATGTGGGTATCAGAGATGAAGAGCCTATGTTAGTGCAACATTTTATCAGGGGCTTAAATGCCCAGATCAGTGGAGGGGTTCATGTCTTCGAACCTAAGACTATGGAGATAGCTATGGAGAAAGCCTGGTTAGTGGAGGAGAATCTAGAGATGGCACTGGGAGGGCATATAGGTGTGCACATTGGTAGTGCACCTTCTTTAGGTGTTGGTGGTTAGTCTTAGGCAGTTGGCTCTTCAAGAGACCATCATTCACCCAACAAAGGTGAGCAAAAGCAACAGTAGTGTTCTAAGTCACAACCAAAGAATACTTAGCCTCAACAAGGTAATAAATTTCAATCTAAGAAAGATCGGTCTTGGTAGTTGAACAGGCATAACCACTTTAATCAGCTAGCCTAGAGTACACAGTCTGTAGTGAGTAGAGATAACTTTCAGCCGTCCAACACTTCTTCAGGTAGCGGAGGTTTTGGTAGAGGCACATGATGTTACTCTTGTGGACAGTAGGGCCATATAGCCAGACAGTGTCCACAAAGGAACACTTTGGGATTTGGTCAGAGGATGACAACTTTAGAGCCAACTGTAGGTGACACGAGAAGGTCTCATAGAGTGTTCGTAGTGATTGAGCATCATCAGGCAGAGCGTCAGGGGATAGTCTTCAAGGCTACAGGTAGGGATTAGGCATCCTTTGGAGATCATGCGTGAGCTGCAACATCAGGAGTAGACTCACAGGGGTAGAGATGAGGAGTAGGTCAAGCTTTAGTGGGATCCTAATGTTGAGACTTTTTCTACCTGAGAGGATGCTTCCAGGATGAGAGAGTTATACCTTTACTTATTTATAGGCTTCTAGGAGTAAGCCTGATTCTAGGGGGAGGATGTAATGCCCTTCATTTTGGTTTGAGACAGTTGATAATTTTCTATTGCTTTAGACAACTTTGGGACAGTTTATAGTTTTATATTACACTTTGGTAGTTTTGAGATATTTGTGTTATGAGACTTATGGTTTATGCTTATTATGATCATGATGGACTATGTTTGATTGATGTGGTTTTGACATGTGTTGTGAGTTTCAAGATGACATTATTGATATTTCAGCTCATGATGTATTTTGACATGTTTAGTTGATGGTTAATTAGATTATACAGATTAATGTTACCTTGTTTTATGTGGTTGAATGTTATCTATTTTCTAATTAGAGATGTTTATGTTATTGTTATAATTAAGAGTAGGGACAGTGTAGTATTACTCATTTCGATCACCCTACTATGTTGTGATTCCTTGACTGTGTGTGTTTGATATATATATGCATGTGTTATATACAACCTATCAACTTGATGTATCTGACTCCACCTGACTTAGCAGGTCTGAGCGTACCCTTGCACTATGTATAACATTGATGGGAGATAACATGAGGTTTCCCCTAGGTTAGTTTTAGTCTTCAAGTTGTGGGTTGTCAAGTGGTATCTGGAGTTATTGTCAAGTTTTGTTTAGTTAAGCCTATGTGTATTTTGGTAATGCATTAATCAATTAATATTACATTAATAATGTTATTAACATGTCAAATATAATAGTATTTTGCTTAGTCATAGAGTATTAAGGAAATATGGAATATTCTTTAAGTAATTTTAATGTAGATTAAATTAATTATTTTAATATTTTAATAGTATATGAGTCATAAGTTTTTTTTATGGCTAATTAGTATATAGTTATTTATAGAATAATATGAGTCAATAATTTAATGTTTGTTAGTTGTCGAATAAGATTCCAGATTTAGGGAATCTCTATGTAAAGTAAAAATTTAAATTCTTTTGAGTAGTGGGATTCTCGGTAACAGATTCATGGTAGTGGAAATTTATGAGTTGTAGCTATTTTTGCTTCTGGGGGTTATTATTTTTTGGGGAGTATTGTTCTAAAGAAGTAGACAAAAAATTTGGGGAAGATATTGCACAAGGAAAGAGAGGAAGAACTTGAGGAAGCTAAAAGAAATTGTAGCCTGGAATTGAAATTCTGGGTATGTTTACTTGAACTATCATATTAGTTTAAATTTTTAGTTAAATCTTTGGTGTGTATTTGAAAGTGTCCCGTTACTCCAGTGAGTTCTTTGTCTTCTTGTCACAATTCAAATTTTCCAAATAACTCTGTATTTGATAGTTGCTTTTCCATTCTTATGAAATTTGAATTTTTTTTCTTTTGATTTGGTTGAAGTCTCCACTGCCAGAAATTGAGACCTTTATTTTGATTTTATACATTGAAATTGAAACTTCGTTAGAATCTCATAAAATTTCTTTTACCTCTGGTTGTTTTTCTTATCAACCAATTCTTTGATTCCTGCCAGAGTACAGTAATGTTAGTGGGTTGATTTATGCCTAATCTTGGTTCCAGTAAACTCTCTGCCAGAAAATGAGGTTTCTTTCTTTATTTTATTTTTTTTGCCAGGCATTGATGTGTCATTTCAATTTCAAGTTTTACCTTTGCTTGATTAAGATATTATTGGAGTTATTTTTGCCTTATGGCAATTTCAAATCTGCAATTCTCAACTTTCCCTATCTACCACCGGACGACCACTGTATGATCCCCTTTGCATTCTTTTTGTCTAAAATTTTCAGTTGTTAAACCTTGACAATCTTTCTTTTTTGCTAACCGTATGGAGTTGAAGGAGACCTTGATCCATTAAACTTTTGAAAATTTAGTTCTGGGCCTCATTCTTGGCTATGGTACAGCTTGGACTGGGTCATTCTAGCTAGTAAAAATCAAGAAAAATATATAATATTAAAAGAAATTAAATCTTGCTCTCAACCACTTTAGAATTATTGATGTTAAAACCATTTTTTTTCCTTGACTAAAAACCCATACTTATTGGAAGTCATCTTACTAAAACCTCTTACAGATTCTTCTCTGCCAGACTAGTTTTAGGACCCTCTGTTTCTCTGCAATGTCTAGTGTCTCAGTTGAATTCTTGAATCTAAAATGAAATTTCTTGAATTGTTTTTACCTGAATGGTTGTGTCTACCTGAAGATTGTGCCTTCCTCTCCTCTTTCAGCTACCTTGCTTGATCTTTGACCTCTGCAATAAATAAATTCATGTCATTTCCTTGCATTGTTGCTTTCTTTCAACTTTTTAATCTCTGTATTTTTTCATTAATTATCATATTGTGTAACAATGAGTAGACTTACAAGTTTATAGTTAAAAAAATGTATTATATGAGTGGTTTTAGGAAGATTATTACTAGATTTATTTAGAATGTATGCAAAGGTAATCTAATAGTTATAAAACTTCTATTTAAAGCTCCTTGATCAACTCATAAATCTTGCTTTGTGTTTTTTTTAGTTTTGATTTATTAAAATTGTTAATTTGACTTTCTTTTTTTTATCAAACTCATTAAATGGCAATAGTGATAAAGTTAAGATTAGGATATCTCATAAGATATTAGGATAGATTTTTATTATTTTAAAATTAATTTTTTATAAATAAAGTTGTTTTAGTAGATGCAAGTTTGATTAAATGAATAAATTAGATTTTTATGGTGATACTAGTTATTAAATAAATGATAAATAGAATTAAATATTGAGTTAAAATTTTATTAGAGTATTAATAGGTTATAATTGGTAATTATAGTGATTAAATAAAATATGTTTGGTATTGTATTCTAGAATTTAAAAATATTGAGTTAAATATTAGTTATACTCATTTTATCTTATTAATTATCAATTTCTTTAGTTATGTTTTAGTTTACATTATCCTGTGGCACTCTGATTTTAATAAATGAATAATAAATTAGAGATTAATTGTGATTTTAATAAATAAATAATAAACAAATATTAGATGGATTTATAGTTCTTGAGTGGAATAATATTTGGTTTTTATTTTAAAAGAGAGTGAAAACCTTATAGTGCTTTCCGGTTTAATTTGTTCAATGGTTTAATGTTGAGTTAATTTTAAATATGGTCTTGCTTGAAATTTTATTGTCGGTTAATGGCATCAAGTAGTAATGATGTAATTGGTTTATTATATTCTTTAGTTCTGATTCATGTTGTGCTAATTAAGTGTCAAGTTGTTTAAGCCCTTGTTTTCCATATCAGGAAATGGATATATGGATAGTAGTTTTGTGTGCTAAGAGTTTCCCGACTCTAGAGGTTAGACTTCTTGGGCTCCAGTACAACATTAAGTCATGTTGTTTTAAATGTTTTAATGGATTTGAGATTTTGAAGTGGATAGGGGAAAGTTTTGTTGTTTGAGGTTTTGGATTAAAATGGTTTATGTAATCTATTGGTTTACAAAAAGATAGATGCCTTTCTGTCCCTTGTTCATGCATGTTATTTAATTGATTTTTTGGATAATGGTTAGGGTTTGCTAGTTACATGTAGGAGAGTGTCTTCTATGGTGGGGCTGGTGCCCAAAGTAGCTCCCTAGGTAATCCCATGGAAGTTGTAATCAAGTGATAACTTTACAATATATTTAGGTGAGTTCGGTAGTAATTTACATAACAAGATAAGTAAGATGCCTCACCCATGCCTTGACTGCTCTCACAAGCTAAGGGTGGGATGAGAAGGCTTGGTTGGCAAGGTCGACCTCCTTGTCTCCATGAGAGGATATGTCAGCTCCACATGTGTCACCCTATGGGGTCGGTGCTTAGAGAGAGGCTGCCAGGGTAACCATAGATGGTGGTAGGTTTCTAGTGAGAGATTGCCTGGGTAACCCATGCTAGGACCATATGATGACACTCTCTACTGTAGGAGCACGTAACAAATCATGTTTTTGTTTGTAATAAGGTCAAACTGACCAATGTTGTTTCTTTTTAGTTGTTGTTGTTCAGTTTGTAACCGACCGATTGAGAAACAGTTGGCCTCCCATAGTAGTGGGTTAAAAACATAGTAGAACAAACATTGGAGGGTGGTTCTATTTTGTGTCCTGTTGTGTGTTCATTTTTGGAAGTATGTATGAATTGTGATGAAGAACAATAAAGCTCTGTTCCGTCCCCTTATGTGTTTTCTTGTTCTTAGATTCAAGGATTTTGTAATTGTGCTTAGTAGATTCCCTTTTTCTGTAGTCTGTTTTAAAATGGTTCATTGGAGCATTCCACCAGTATGGTTCCTGTCAAGATCGGTGGAATGAATTCATTGTACAAGTATTCATTTTTGTTTTCTATTTTGTTTCCTTGTTTGGCAATGCAGAGGACCAAATTGGATCATTTTACATAGTAGACGGCCTAGCATCTCTATGTGCTAGGGTTTGGTTGGAGAGTAAATGAGTCATAGAAATAGCAGAGGAGTTGAATTCGTTGTCGGTGAAATAGGGGCCATCGGAAAAATATTCCTCTCTTGAAGTGATAAGTATAGTCTGGCCGATCATGGGAAGACTCTTGGTGTATCATCTTAATAACATCGCAGTTCGTCGAAGAGAGGTTCAAGCCATTGAATGGAAGTCATGGTCTAAAGATTCATATTGGGATGATAAGGTTATTGGGTAGATAACTTGGCATTAGACTGACAGTATTGGTCTTACTGATCGAGGCGTATCGGCGAAGCAAATTCTAACGTGACCGATAGTAATTGTCTTGCCAACAGGAAAGAAGTGTATAGTCACCCATCAGGAAGAGTTGCGATGTCGAAGTGACAAGTTCAAAGACGACCAATGGTGATTCTTGCCGATAGGTAAAGAGTGTTGAACCTCACATCGGAGTGACTAAGACTTCAGAGAGATAAGTTGTAAAGTGGCTGATGGACAAAGTGTTGCCCAAAATGAAAGGAAGAGATCTGTTCACCGAGACTAGAAATGTTTCCAAAAGGTTCAAGATTTCAATAGTTTAATATTTGATCAATTGTCTATTCTCGCTATACGCTCCTCATCATATTGGTATCAGAGCTATAAAAGATTTTGTTGTTCATTTAGTATATGCCAGCAGAGGAGAGCAAAGGAGAGGCTAGCAATATGCCTCCAAAGGGGATGACCACCGAAGTGCTCAATAAATTTAAGGAGATGGAAGAGAAGATCAAAACTAGAGTCAGGGAAACACTCCAAGCAGAATTGAAGGCACTGAAGATAGGAAAAAGGATAGGGGAAGGTTCAGATCAAGAGGAAGAGAACAAAGAACAAGAAGAGGCAGAGATACTGGATGATCAAAAGCATTTCCTGGAAGCCATTAAGGCTATTGGCAAGGACTGTTCAGAGGCTCAGATAGATATCCCCATGTTCAGTGGAAAGATGAATGTTGATGAAGTCATGGAATGGATTGAGGCTCTAAACAACTACTTCAAATACAAGGAAGTTCCTTAGAATAAGAGAGTTAAATTTGCAAAAACCAAACTAAAAGGTATTGCTCTTATGTGGTGGAATTACACCCAGGGAGAAAGGGTAAAGAATGGGAAGAGTATGATCTCTTCGTGGAGCAGAATGCTAGAGAAGATCAAGTCCCAGTTCCTTCCATCTGAATATGAGGTGTAGATTTACAAGAAAATGTAGAACCTCAAGCAAAAAGATATGGATGTAGCTACTTACACGGAGGAGTTTCACAAATACACTCTTCATTGTGGGTACATGGAGGAGGAAAAAGCTAATGTGGCTAGGTATCTAAATGGTCTAAGGTTCAATATTCAAGATGAGATAAGTTTATTAACCCTGAGACCATGGAAAAATGCTTCCAAGTAGCATTAAGAGTTGAAGAGAAGCTGAAGAGGAAAGGTGAGCAACAAGGTAGAGGAAGAGGTGGCAAAAATTTTAGAGGCAAAGGTAGTTTTAGAGGAAGAAATCCTAACTAGAGGCCTAATGGTGAGTCTAGACAAGGAGAGAAAGTTGGGGATTCAAGTAGCAGAGGAGGCTACTGAGGAAGAAGGCCTAATGGAAGAGGTGGGACAAATGGATCAGGTAGAGGATCCAGGTTCTCCAATATGAGATGTTATAACTTTAATCAGATAGGGTACCTAGCTTATAAGTGTCCAAAGAAGGCCTTAACTTCTCATGGTAATGAGAGAAGAACCACATTGACTCAAGAGGATGTAGGGAGTGTGATATCTCTTGAAGTGAGTTTGACATCAGAGAGAGGAGAAAATCTGATGATCAAGAGGGCGCTGCTCAAAGAACTAGTGTAGACTGAACTGTCACAAAGAAGAGCTTTGTTTAGAGTCAACTGCAAGATCCAAGGTAAGGTTTGTAAAGTTATTATTGACTCTGGTTCTACTGACAATATTATATCTTTGGAAGCAGTAGATAAATTGAAATTAGAAAATATACCCCATAGCTATCCATATAGGGTCAGTTGGTTAAACAAGGGACATCATGTAGTCATCAATGAACAAGCATGGGTAGAATTAGTACTGGGGGGTATAGAGACAAGATTTTATATGACATCCTTCCAATAGATGCTTGCCATCTTCTGCTAGGCCAACCATGGCAGTTTGACAAAAAGGCTCATCATGATGGGGAAAACAATGCTTACTCATTCCAAAAGGATGGTGTAACTTATAGGATACAGTCATTGGTACAAGGGGATCCATAGCCTATAGGATCTAGTGTAATGCTGGTAGGAGAAAAAGAATTCATGGATACATTAAAGGAAGGTGGTGGAGTAGGTTTTGCTTTGATTGTGAAGCCTAAGGGGGAAAAGAAGGAAAATTTGAGAGAAGTAGGGCCTAAGGAGGTCAGAGATTTGCTTGAGAGTTACAAAGGAGTGATTGCAAAAGATATACCTGATTCCCATCTACCTGTTACATACATTAGCCATCAGATAGACCTCATACCTAGAACAACACTCCCTAATAAGGTAGCATATAAATTGAGCCCTCAGTAGAATGAAGAGATAGCAAATTAGGTTCAAGAACTCCTAAACAAAGGACTGATAAGAGAGAGTCTTAGCCCGTGTACAGTAACTACTATTTTAGCCCCAAAGAAGGATGGGAAATGGAGGCTTTGCACCAATTCTAGGTCCATCAATAGGATAACCATCAAGTATAGGTTTCCTATTCCTAGAGTAGAAGATCTAATGGATTATTTGGGAGGGGCCACTTATTTCACCAAGATAGACTTAAAGAGTGGGTATCACCAGATAAGGATAAGAGAGGGGGATGAGTGGAAGACAACATTTAAAACCAATGAAGGGTTGTATGAGTGGGTTGTGATGCCTTTTGGCCTTTCAAATGCCCCAAGCACCTTTATGAGGCTGATGAATGAGGTATTGTAGGAGTTCATAGGGAAATTTGTGGTAGTCTACCTTGATGATATCTTGGTGTTCAGTAAGAGCAAAGAAGAACACTTGAAACATTTGGAGATAGTCTTGAAGAGGCTGCAAGATCAAAAGTTACTAATAAACTTGGAAAAGTGTGACTTCATGAAACAAGAATTGGTGTACCTAGGTTTTGTCATCTCTAAGGGTGATTTGAAAATGGATCCTTCCAAGGTAGAGGCTATTTTGAATTGGCCTACACCTAGGACAGCAGAAGAGGTCAGATGTTTTCATGGTTTGGCCACATTTTATAGAAAATTTATTAAGAACTATAGTTATATTTGTGCACCTATGTTGGAGAGCATCAAGGGTGGCAGTAAGGTGAAGTTTGTGTGGACAAAAGAGGTAGACCAGAGTTTTGAAAGTCTGAAGCAGAAAGTTGCCAAGTATCCTATCTTAGTACTTCTTGATTTCAATAAGGTTTTTACCATTGAATGTGATGCAAGTGGGCTAGCCATAGGAGCATTGTTTAGCCAAGAAGGCAGACTAGTGGCCTTTTTCAGTGAGAAATTAAATGAAGCTAAGAGGAAGTACTCCTCTTATGATTTAGAATTTGTATGCCTTGGTAGAAGCTCTGAAAAAGTGGAGGCATTATTTGCTTCCCAAAGAATTCATTGTGTACACTGACAATCGTGCTCTCAGCTTTTTGAATGGACAGGGAAAGCTCAGCCATAGACACAAGAAGTGGGTGATTGAAGAAATGAAAGTTGAATAAAGAAAACCACTGTTTCTTGCATATTTCATCAGAAATTTGGTGTTTTCAGTTGTTGTATGGCCCTGTATGGATAGGAAATGATGCCTAATTGGTTGTAAGTGATAGTACATTCAATCACCTTCCATTTGATTTTTGTTTCATGCAATTCAGTCTCCATTTGAACAAGATATTTTTAGTTTTCTAAAAACTGTGGGAAACCCTTGCTAGGGTAAACAGTGGGCATTCTAAATTGTGTTTTTCAATATTGAACCAATGGAAAATGCTAAAAATGGGTGAAATGATACTCCTAAGTGTGCTTTATCATATACAAAAGGTGCAGAGTTAATTGATGGAGTTTGGTCATATTTATGTGATGCCCTAGGACTGTTCTAACCCTATTTCAGACTCATAAAGGGCAGAAAACTTGTGATTTTGATGATTTTATTGTGGAATGCACATTATTTATGGTGCTGTTAGTTGGAAGGGTATAAATTGGAGTCTTTTTCATATTTGTCAAGTTAGGATTGATAAAATTATGAATGGTTATACCCACAAGTGGCTCTGTCCTGTTATGACTGGTTATGACAGTCACTGATAGGACTGAGTATAATGATAATTTTGTGTCCTACTAATGTTTGAAAATCATAGAATGGTGTTGGATAGATTCTTTTGGATGTTTTAAATCAATATTAAAATTTGAAAGAGTATTTTTATTGGGCTAATGCCAAGAAGAAACAGAGTTGACAGTTAGGATGAAAAAATTAGGCTTAAGGGGTAGAGTTACAGGGTACTGTCACTAGAGTTCGGTAGGAATGCTCTTGAAGTTGAATTTGTGGCATTTTAATAAGAATGAGAAGACTCTATTTCATATGTTCCAAGCATTGGTTGAATGAGTTAGGTATGGAGATACTAAAAACCAATAATCCTTGAGTGAATTAAGCCATTTGGAGGAACCTAAGAGGTAATTCTTGGAACAGCAGTTAGTAGAAGCCTCAAACCCACAAAATTCTTTGTTTTGGCATGCATTCTAAGTGTCCAAACCCTTGTTTAAGTTCTAGGCTTGCATTCCTTGGTAGTCTTTTTGTAATTTTGGCCTAATTGGGGCTCTAGACCACTGACAGGGGTTATTGGTTGAGACATTACATCCAAAACAACCTATGGCAAGTTTGTGTTATGTGATAGAGAGCCATAATGGGTATCTACAGATTGTCTAAGATCTGGGTTTGGAGGTCCGAGTCAAAAGTTATTAGGACTCTTGTCGTTTTGAAGGGCTACAAGCCATTTAGGAGGGTTTGTGAAGGAAGTACCAACCCGGAGTCTAATTTACCTTGGCCAATGGATGGAATGGGTCCCTTGACATCCCAAACCAATATTTCCATGATGATACTAGAGTTTCTTTCTTCTGTTCCCAATTTGTATAAAGGTCTTCATTTTTGGGCTTGTAGGTGAAGTAGAACCTCTCCTAGTTTGTCTATCCTTTCCCATTTTATTTGTCTCTACATCATAGTGGTATCAAAGCATACACCTTCACCATCAAGTATAAGAAAGGGATAACCAATAAGGTTGTGGATGCTCTATGTAGGCAGGTGTTGATAGTACAAGAAGTGCAGTTGTAAAGCATTGGTGTTGAAGCACTCAAAGGATTGTATGAAGAGGATCATGATTTCAAGGAAATTTATAGGGTATGCAATGAGTTTTCCAATGCTTCCCATACTAAATTCTTAGATTATACATTATAGGACGACCTTTTGTTCAAAGGAAGTCAGCTATGTATTATTTAGTGTTCAATGAGGGATAATATAGTGAAGGAAAAACACAGTGGTGGTTTAGGAGGACATTTTGGACTCAATAAGACTTTAGACCTGGTAAGAAGATTTTACTTTTGGCCAAAGATGCAATCTGATATCAGAAGGTTTGTTAAGAGTTACATGGTATGTCAGAGAGCAAAGGGGGTCTCAACCAATACAGGACTATATCAACCTTTGCCCATACCAGACATACGTTGGGAAAGTTTGAGTATGGATTTTGTGATGGGATTGCCCAAGACAAGGACAAGTTGTGATAGTGTGTTTGTTATGGTAGATAGATTCAGTAAAATGGTGCACTTTATTCCTTGTAAAACCACCAATGATGCTAGCTACATTGCAGGTTTGTTCTTTAAAGAAATTGTCAGGATTCATGGATTACATTTTAGCATTGTGTCTGACAGGGACAACAAATTTGTGGGACATTTTTGGAGAACCTTGTGGAAACGATTGGGTACAAACTTGTCTTTTATCTCAGCCTACCATCCTCAGACTGATGGCCAAACTGAGGTTGTGAATAGGTCAATAGGCAATCTGCTAAGATGTTTGACAAGAGGACATGGCAGTAGTTGGGATGTGGTACTCCCACAAGTAGAGCATGCCTATAATGATTCTACAAATAGAAGAACATGTTTAAGTCCTTTTGAAATTGTCTATAGTAGTCATCCTCAAGGAGTTTTTGAATTGAGAGATGTTCAAGGTTTAGACAAGAGGAGTAGACATGCTGATACATTTGCAGAGGCTATGAAGGAGATTCATCAACAAGTTAGGGATACTCTACACAAGACTAGTCAGAAAATGAAGTCTAGATTGGATAAATGAAGGAGAGATGTGTGGTACCAAATCAGAGATCTAGTCATGGTTTACCTTCACAAGAACAGACTGCCCAAGAGAAGCCACAACAAGTTGATGATGAGGAAAATTGGACCTTGTCAAATTTTAAAAAAATATGGTCCTAATCCCTACAAAATTGAACTCCTTGATGATACTTCTATTTCACCTATATTCAATGTTGCTGATCTAACATTATATAGGAGTCTTGATACAGGAGAAGGTGCATCAGATTCTTCCCAGGCCAATGAAGAGTGGGTGCAAAATTTACCACCTAAGGAACCACCAAAACAGGAGTGCATCTTGGATAGCAGGATAGCCAAGAAGACCAGAAATCAGACCTATTTTGAGTACTTGGTTAAATGGCAAGGACTTCCAGACTCCAAAGACACATAGATGCTGGAAGAAGACATCAGAAAGTAGGGTGGCAATTTGCATCTGTTAGTCTCTAAGAGGACTTGAGACAACTTTCACCCATGGAGTATGGTGCAAGAGCACCTAACAAATCATGTTTTTGTTTGTAATAAGGTTGAACTGACCAATGTTGTTTCTTTTCAGCTGTTGTTGTTCATTTTATAACCGACCAGTTGAGAAACAGTTGGCCTCCCATAGTAGTGGGTTAAAAGCATAGCAGAACGAACATTGGAGGGCGGTTATGTTTTGTGTCCTGTTGTGTGTTCATTTCTGGAAGTATGTATGAATTGTGCTATAGAACAATAAAGCTCTATTCTGTCCCCTTTTGTGTTTTCTTGTTCTTAGATTCAAGGATTTTGTAATTGTGCTTAGTAGATTCCCTTTTTTTGTAGTTTGTTGCAAAATAGTTCACTGAAGCATTCCACTGGTACAGTTCCTGTCAAGATTGGTGGAATGGCTTTGTTGTATAATTATTCATTTTTGTTTTCTATTTTGTTTCCTTGTTCAGCGACGTAGAGGACCAAATTGGTACATTTTACATAGTAGAAGGCCTATCATCTCCATGTGGTAGGGTTTGGTTGGAGAGTAAATGAGTCATAGAAATAGTAGAGGAGTTGAAGTCGTTGTTGGTGAAACAGGGGCCATCAAAAAAATATTCCTCTCTCAGAGTGATAAGGATAGTCTGGCCGAGCATGGGAAGAGTCTTGGTGTATCAGCTTAATAACACCACAGTTCGCTGAAGAGAGATTCAAGTCATTAAATGGAAGTGGTGGTCTAAAGATTCATATTAGGATGATAAGGTCATCAAGTAGATAACTTGGCATTGGACCGACAGTATTGGTCTTACTGATCGAGGGGCATCGGTGAAGAAAATTCTAACATGGCCGATAGTAATTGTCTTGCCGACAAGTAATAAGCATAGAGTCATCCATTGGGAAGAGTTGCGATATCAGAGTGACAAGTTCGAAGATGACTGATGGTGATTTTCTTGCCAATAGGCAAAGAGTGTTGAACCTCACATCAGAGTGACTAAGACTTCAAAGAGATAATTTGTAAAGTGGCCGACAGACAAAGTGTTGCCGAAAATGAAAGGAAGAGATCTGTTTTCTGAGACTAGAAACAATTCTGAAAGGTTCAAGAGTTCAAAAGTTCAATATTTGATCAATTGTTCATTCCCGCTATGTGCTCCTCATCACTCTCCCTACTGCAGCTTAGTTACTCCCCTCTTTATCTTTTGTTGTTGCCTCTAGACTATTGTCTTGTCTCGATGATTTGAGTTGTCTTTTTGATTTGAGTAGTCTTGATGATTTGTGTAGTCTTGATGATCTGAGTTGTCTATGTCAAATCTGTATCTACTTGCTTGTATCCTTTGACTTAGTGGAACCCCATTGTTATCTCCTAGCTCGGGGGGTGGACCTTAGGGTTCCACATGGTTGGATGCAAGAGCTTAATCCATTGGTTATTCTTGGTCATCTTGATTTGTGTTCATTGTAAATGTGCTTCTAGTTCCAAATTTGCACTTACATCCCCAGAGCTGTGTTCTACTTTCAAAATTTTATAATTTTGTAGTATTTTGTAAACTAATATGATCAGTCGTGAACCTTGTAATCTAGTAATTCTTGTATTCAAACTTTTTTAACTATTCATATTTGCAAATGAATAATGTAATCCTCTTCTATTGTATTATAATGTATATCACTTGTATTGTTATGATTTCATGTTTATCTAATGCAGTTATGTTCCCTAGAGGTGTTAGTTGTACAACTTGTTTAAATGTTGTTAATAGTGTAATTTTATCTAATGAATAATGCATTTACTTTCTTAAAAAAAAATTATGTTAAATTTTCTCTTGTTAGTCTTCACTCTAGGGTTGCATGACGGGGAATCACATATAAATTGAAGACGTAAATGTGGGGTCTAATTGTAGATTCAAAAATTTTGTATACTTCATAGTTTGTACTCTATGTGGTACACTCATTTTAGTATCCATGTTCCATTAGACATGTTTTAAGGTCCATTTAGCCTATTTCTAAGCTTAAAGTGACCCTTCAACAAAGTGCTATGCAAACTAAACTAAAATCATTTATCCTCACATTCTTGAAACTTGTGTCCACATAGACACTAATGTGGGCATGCTAGTGACATTGTACACTAGCACAATCATTGTAGTGTTTGCCTATGAAAATAAAATCTTAATTGCACCATAAGTGCACTCCCTTGGACTTCGTACAAATTTCAAAGTTATATCTACATTGAATAAGATGATGTCAAGATGAGTCCTATCCTATATAGTCTTGCATTTAGTTTAAGTTGAATACAAGTAGTGTTTTAATCATTTGAAATTAGAATAATGATATCTAAATATTGTTTTCATTCATATTAATTGATTATCATTTAACAATTAGTCATTTTGAAAATAAACAAAAACAATATTTGTGTTTGCAAATTAGTTTTAATCATTTGTTGATCAATATTATTCATTTATTCATTAGTAAAAACACAAAAAATAGGATGGGATATAGTTTATTGCATTTAAAAAATTTCACTTTAGCATTTAGTATAAATTGTAAACAAACATACTTTATTAGCTTTGAAATAGCTTAAAATATAAAAACAAAACAAAACACAATCCCTAG
Source organism: Cunninghamia lanceolata (assembly GCA_027924645.1). Taxonomy (NCBI): domain Eukaryota; kingdom Viridiplantae; phylum Streptophyta; class Pinopsida; order Cupressales; family Cupressaceae; genus Cunninghamia; species Cunninghamia lanceolata. The sequence continues at coordinate 3,966,098 of BSBN01000098.1, read as the reverse complement.
TCCCTTGTATTTTTTAGGTACAAGCTCCAAACCTAGTAATATTTAACCATAAAACTACAAACCACAAATGAGTTGACACAAGAGATATATAAATCAATTTACTCTAAGTGAATGTTCACTTGCATAGATTCTCTCACTCACACTTGGCATATCAATCTCATGCATATATGGAAATTAGAGAGGATTGGGTTAGAATCAATCTTGAAGTCATTAACAACTTGAGCAAGTCTAAAAACTTCAAAATATTATTTGGAAGAAGAGAATTAAATACAATGGGATTTAGACCTAGTACTCCTCAAGGAGAACTATTTGAGATAGATCTCGAATTTCATCTTGTAGGAACATTCTATTTCTTATGCCTAGATTATGTATATGACAATCACATCCTATGTAAATTGTTTGAATATGTTAATTCAAAGAACATGTGATTGAGTGGTTTTATTCAACTCCTTGTTGGTAAATCTAGTCACATTTGACATGATTACAAAAGCCTATCATCCATTTCAAAATATAGATTTCACTCAAAGGAAGCTTCACTCACCTCATATATTTCAAGCAAAGTCACTGAGAAAAGGTTAGTGACTTTATCCTATGCCATGAATCTATATTAAGAAAAATACATTATCATCTCCTAGATATAGAAATTCTGAAAATATTTATGGACAACATTAGTCCTTCTATCTTAGAGATCATGTTTTGGAAGCATGATTCTTTTGTGGACTTAAATGTGTGTAGAAAATTATAAATAATTAAAGACTATGTTTCAGTAATTTATTCCCAATCAAATGTATAGATTGAATGTATATATTTAAATGTATATCTTGATTGTTAATCCTATTAATATATGGACTTGGTCCTATGTCAATACCTTATGTCTAACAATCATTCTTGATTTTGTTCTTATGTTTCAAGTTAGTCATACTTGTGGTCATGTCATTTTTGCTTCACTAACATTAAATCGTGTCATTTGATGATTCACATCTTATTTTAGCATATTTTAGAGAAGCCCTAGACAATCTCCAATAGTCTTGAATGGCCTTTAGATAATAATTAATAGGGACCCCCCTTATGTATAATTTATCTTATTAAAATTGTTCAATATGTTGTTTACATCCTCATGCTTTAAATCATTGTATGGACATTTGTCATACATTTCCCAAGATTAAAATAGGATCTACAAAATAGATCTTTAAATATGTCTAGGTTTTCCAGTTTACCAATCTTCAATATGTGTTACAACATGTTCCATACATATAAGTTCAATCCTAAATGTTATCCATTCAAGACTTAAGAGAGGTCTTCTTTTTTAATCATATTCTAAGAATTATTAGCTTGAATACTTTAATATATTTAATAAAAAAGTATAATTATATTTCTTTAACCTTACAAGACATACATCAATTGCTTCCACTAGATACCATAAAGTATAATCTACAAGCTAAGAGTGTTTAAAAAAATAAGCCTGATTTATCTTACTTTGTGAACTATAGTAACTTAAACATACTCTATATTTAGTTGTCTTCCAATGTACATATTGTTTTCATACATCACATGGATGATATGGCATCTCATCATAGTGATGGTCATACACATGATAGTGCTAATATTACTGATGCACATAGTGTTAGGAGTAACTTATATGCTGGCACTCTCGATAGACTGAATAATGCTTTGACACATTTAGATCAGAGCATCCATAGTATGCCGAACCTGTCTAATAGAGACAGGTTGGTGGGAATTGGAGCACCATTTGCCCATATGATTGACATTGTCAAATCATATAATCCATATGACAATTTGAGTATTGAGGATTTCTATGCGACACTTGCTAGTACTGTTATTGGGACAGTGAAATGGTCAGTGGTTAATAGGGCCATTTCATTGGTTATGGTGTATTCTATGTTTCCACATTATTCTAGATGAGATAGAGTTCAAGGCTATCTTGTCACCATGTGTACAAATGTTTTTTTGCACCCCTTATCTATCCTAAGTGGTTAGTGGCACATCATAGATGGCGACACAATGCTGATTTGCCCTTATATTTTTGTAAACAATTATATGTTGCAGTTCATTTACGACTTGATATTGATTTCACACCTATCCCTCCTCATGCAGGATAGGGTGTTGGGATGTTTTTAGATAAACCTTAATACTGACGTCTTGATCAAGACCTGCCCATTGATAGGAGGGTATTCGTGGGTCCCAACCTTTTGGTACTTCCCAAAAGGTTGAATCTAAGACAATCAGCTGAGCCGCCAGTTGCATAATCGAGAGAACGCATTTTTGAGAGTTTAGGTTCTATTTCTAGTGACGTTGACCACTTGGTATTTGATTGTGTTGGTAGATATATGTTGCATCCATGCACCAGCATAGGATCTGTTGATTCAACTTCCACCAGTTATGATCCTTACATATGTGCTGACATAGTTTCACCATGTGATGTGGCGTAGACTTCTGGAGAGGGTGCAGTACGCAGATTGAGTACATGTCTGGCATAGGATATATTATATGTATATGGGTTTGTCAGTTCAGAATATGGGATCCCTCTTGAGTCTATGGCCACATTTGTTAGTTAGTACAGTGATTGATGAGCTACACATATGACTGACACAATGCCTTCACAAGAGATTCCATCATAGCTTGATACTGGTATTGTGCCACCTTAACAAGTAACATCATTCCATGGACTTTCTTTTGAGGATAACATTACGATGACCCTGAATTCATCTGACCTTAGTGGGATTGGGAAGGTCATCCATGGAGCTACACAGGTTGTTGATGATGAGGTATATATTAAATTTTGTGTTTAAGCTAGTGTTATTTATTTGTGATAAATAATATATTTAAATTATAAAATTTAGTTTTGTGCATCATGTGTGTTAACTCTTATTTAATCAATCTTACATTAGGGACCGACTAGAGTGGTGCTAGGACATGACACTATGCAATAAATACCAGATGTGGTTGAGGCTAGATGTGAGGTAAAATATTTAATTGTATAAAATTTGAACATGTACTTGAGATTCCATATTTTTTAATATATAAATTTAATTGAATAGAGATAATTTTAATGTTCATGGATCTACACATGACTCAGATATTCATAAATGGATGAGATTAGATACACAAGGTTGAGGATGGGGATCATCACATAGCTTAGGATAGGGCTTAGCTCATCATTCTAGTCATGGGTTGAGTGAGGCCCATTCTAGCCATAGGAGGCACGAGTCATGTTGTTCTTTGTTATATTTTCCCAAACTCTCATGATGTTGTAGTTAGACTTGATGTTATTGAGTTTACATTTTGTAGTTAGACTTGATGTTATTGAGTTTACATGTTGCAGTTCAACTTGATGTTCTTGAGTTTACATGTTGCAGTTAGACTTGATGTTCTTGAGTTTACATGTTTAGTTTTTTATTTATTTATATGATATGTATATGCACATTTAGATGTTTAGTTATAGATGTATGGATGTTTTCCTTCATATACGAGTCTTAATTTGGATAAAATCAAGTTTTAATTTATAGTTTAAAATGTGTATATATGTTTACTTATAGATGCATATAAATTTACTTATACTTGTGTATATATTCAATTGCAAATATACATATAGTTGAAACTTGCCATGTATGTACAATTATATGTAAATTTAAATTTAGTTTTATGGAAAAATATCAATGTATTTTTGAAATGTTTCTTTTTTTTATGTGAATGTAAGATTATTAACTTTAAATTTACAATAAATTTAGGTCTAATATAATAATCATGTAATAACTAAAATTAAATTTAAATTAAAAGATATAAGACTAAAACATACTATAACATAAACAGAGGATAGAGATACTTATATCTTGTCAATATTTGATGTGTCAATGTATGAAGATTATATTGTTCTACTTTCATCAATAATTGAAACTAAAAATATAAATATATTGCCCTAAGTTCTTTCTTTGTTTTTCCCTTGTAATTTTCATTAGCCTTATTCATCTATTTCTTCCTTCGGGTTAGTTTTACTTATTCATTTTCGTCTGTTGGCAATCCTTTGTATTCTTGAAGTTAAGTTGGCAGGTTCACAAGTTCTTGAACAACTTGACCTACTGACTCACCTTGAATTTCTAGTACTCCGATTCTTTGTTAAGTCTCTGTAAGAAGTCTTTCCTTTGTAGTCGGGAGGTTGGGGATTCTTTGAAGTTTTGAATCTTCGACTCCTAGTTCAAAAGCTCATATTCTACCTGACTCGCCGACTTTGCATGGCATGTAGTATTAGCTACGCTGACATGTTGTACAAGACAATGACACTTGTCATTATGCATTCAATTTGAGGTACGTGCGGACATAGTGGCACATTATTCAGAGGGAAAGTCAAGGCATGCATTTATGATTTTTAATGATCAATTCACCGCCAATATTTAATTTCTTTCTCAGGGGAGTTCATGAGAAGTGACTTGAACTAAAGGCCTACATAAGGTGGTATTATGAGCCAAAAGAATGTGTTGGAGAGGAACAAATGGCTAGCTCGCTACGTGTGTGATGCAGGAACTTCCAGAGGTCATACCTTTTGACCCGGAGGTCCATTGGAGCTGAAATTTGGCAGGTAGATGCGTCTTGAAGAGTTTAATAAAAAACCCCCCGAGTTGGTAAACTCGGTAGGTCACCATTTTGACACTTTTTCGGGACCTTATTCGATTATCTAGGACCTCAAAATGAGGTTTAAATGTTTTTTTCGAGATTTTCTAAGTTGTTTTTTCTAAATATTTTCCTAGATTTACATGCAATTAGATTAGAAAGTTGATGATTAGTCATTTTTAGTAAGTTTCAAATATTTGAAAACTTTCATGGTCATACAGATAAGGATGCAAGGTTAGCAATTTTAGAATGTTATGAAAATCTGCCAAAAATGGTAATTTTCATTTTTGTATAAATTGGATGTTTATCTTTAGTTGTAGTGGGATGGGATGGAATGAGAAGAAATTTGGAAAAATAGTTTTGAGTTTTATGGGTATCCTTTTGTAATATTAGAGTTGAATTTTATGTTTTGAAGTTTAGTTACATCAGTGCAGAATTTCAACTCAGTTTTACTCTTGCAGGTTAGTAAAGCTGGTAACTTTTCCCTCTCTATAATAGCTTCATATCTTTTAGGAGGAGTTAGATATTTCTATTTCCCATGTATCTACATAAGGAACTCTCTACGAGTGTTTTGCCTCATTCTCTGTTATCCGCACATATCTCTAAATCTCTCACTTACTGGTTTCTAGAGCATACAAGAATGAAATTTAAGTTCCAAGGAGCTCCTGTAGCCTGTACTATAGAGAATGGTCTTGCTAGGGTGAAGGATACAAATTTGGGGCATGTTAATTTAGATGATTTTTGGGGAAGAATACAATCTGAGAAAAGAACTCCTTTAGTAGAGAAAATTGTCAGCAGCAGTCTGCATAAAGTTGGTGGCTTTTCGCTTGCCATGCCTTGTCCTGAGTTCATGGTTGCATGTGCAAATAATTATTTTCTAGACTCTTTGAATATAAAAACTCCCATGGTACTGTGGTGGCCAAAGTTGATTCTGAATCTGTTTCTCTAGCTCTAGAGTTGGAAGAATGTGAAGATAATGATGATGTTTTTGTGTCCTCGGCCTATAAATACTATAATGAAAAGCAAGACAGGTGTCGTACATGTGTCACCAAACATTGGCTATAAGAAGAAAAGACTAGGAAGTCTCAGCTGCCTGCTAATTTGAAAAGAAGCCATTTCAAGGAGGAAATATCAGATATGATAACCCTGCTGAATAGAGTGATTGGTAGTCCTGAGTCAGATGTTTTTGAATTCTAGATGTACAGGTTTATCCTGTTAATTTGTAGAGATCACCAAATTGACTAGCCAAGAATCATCAGCGGTTGTCTACATGAGCAGCTGATGAATTTTACATGATGCTCAAACTTCGATATGTGTTCTTAGCTATTCTATATCTTGGCTCAGAAAGATGCCGCTTGGCCTAGTTTAAGGACCTAGAGGAGTTCTTCATTGGGCACGCCTGTGAATCAACTTTTTCCTCAATTGCAAAGAAATGAAGGTATGAAGGATTTTCGTTGTGTGAATGATGCATTTTCTATGTTATTAGCTAAAAGAATTGATGGCTCAATAGAGAAAAGATTTTTGTAGAAGCATTTTCATTGGTCACAAGATTCAGGAGTGTCTATGTTCATTTTGACTACTTCTTGTATTTAAGGATTAGAGGTTATGAAAATGCCCCATTAAAATTGCCTCGGTATCTCTCTGACTATTTGGTATTACTGGAAGTTTACTACCAAATGGCTATGGTCAATGTCAAATATCAGGCAATGAAAAAGAAAGGGTATTCTTTTTCCGTGTCTTTGTCCTTCTATTCTTACAAAAATAATGAAGGTGCTCGGAATGTAGACAAATTGTTGTCTGAGTTTAGTCTTCATAGTTTGTCTCCTCATGTATCATTTGACAGTAAATATTTTATAAAGGAACATATGCACGGAGGGGGTTCCTGTTGATAACTGAGAGGGGGGGTGAATCAATTATCTTAATTATTTCAGCTTTCTGAACTTCCTTATCAATTAGTGCAGCATTAAATTAAATAAGCAAACATAACCATGAAATGGAAATAACATCAATACACATGACACAATGATTTTGACGTGGAAAACCTTGTTAAGGGAAAAACCACGGGGTGATTAACCCAAGATTGTATTTTCTGTTAGAAGAATAAGATAGTACAAAATGGCACTTGCCAATTAGGGCTCACTACTCGAGCACACTACTCACAAGAGGCTCACTGCCTATAATATTTAATACAAGGAACTAGATACTTGAACTGATGAGAAGCATCCACACATGCTGAGGTTCAGTTCTGGTTAAGCCTAATATACCGATATGCTGCACTTCATTCTTACTCTCCTTAGGTGTTGTTGTCCTGTTACATTCTGGACCTATCTTACTACCTTCACACTGATCTTCTACTTTTCTTCACACAATATTATACACCACACACACACTCATATCTAAATCCATCTGGTATATATATATCCACACCAAAGATTTCATTCACTTTCTAGTTGGCATCCGGAATGCTTAATATTTTCCCAAACTCTGATCTATTGGTTGAATCTTTTCCTACCAAGTAATGCGCATCAAAAAGATGCTTATAGAAGTCATCAATCATGTTAGCCAGTCATCAATAATACCTCAGGAAGCTTGATCACCATCAATATCTGATCCGGATTTAGGTCTGATGCTCTACCGGTTAGTTCTTCCTTTGTCTACTCTGCCAAATAGAAACCAAACACTCAAGTGCTCATGTCTCTTCACTCTTCCATCATCGAAGGCTTAATCCCTAGAAACTATCAATAAATGTACTCCCATTGACTTCCCCAAATCCACACTTTACTGAGATACTTCCTTTGAGAGATCCGGACCTGACTGTCAGACCTTGCTACATGCTCTATTCTTGCTTACTGGACCACAACACTTCTTCAATCTGACTTCTGGTATAGACACACCATGTTTTGTGGATGGGTGGGATGAACTTTGTTTCCATCAATAACAACACTTATGAAGCCATATAGTGTCTCTTACCAACAATCTCCCCCTTTGGCATTGATGGCAACACTTAGTAAAAAATGACTAAGTGTCACACTATACTCCCCCTTAGCTGATGCTCTGTTCTTATGTACATTATCCGGAGCTCCCCCTTAGCTAGATTCCTCATTTTTCACTGTTCCTCACTCCCCCTTTGACATCAATGGAAAAGGGTGGGGTCCGCACACCAAAATTTTCAAAAAAATAATAATCTATACTTAGCCGCATAAAACATATATACATGTTTTACCTACATATACTGAAATATATCTACAAAAGTGGTCTTTAGCTGTACCACTTCTGTCGCCCAACTCTACTTCATCCTGTCCAAAATTGAGATGTGACCACTCAACAAGAATGCAAAAGCTTCTACCCTTTTTAGATCTATCGGATCACTAGTCCGGGTTGTAGTCTGAGCATCACTTAGAGCCTCATGCATGGCCTCTAACTTAGGGATAATGATCCCTATTAGTTTACTCAACCTACTTATTCTATTTTTCTTCTCCTTCTCAAGCTTCTTAATTTCATTCAAGACTGCAATAGTCTGACATTCTTGATTTATTATGGGAGATGAGAGAGGATCAAAACTTTGAGACAAGCTTAGTAGTTTATCTTCTTGCTCTTTTACTTTCTTATCAACATCTTTGGTCACTTTGGGCCAGGATAAACAAAATTTATAAACATTTCCACCATCTTTGAGAGCATTTTTTAAACTCTTTATCCCAATATCCATAACTCTCCTATCATTTGAGATTAGACCCTGTACTTCAGAGAATCTCTTATCCAAAAATTCTTTCCTGACTTTCTCTTCTACTGCTTTCTCTAAAGAATCAAAATGAGTATTAACAGAATTTATAAGAGATTTTAGATTACTGGATGTGGAGGCTATAGAATCCTTTTGGAAGGATGGTATGATCTTTTCCAATACACTGGATGTAGTTTCTATAAGCTCACAGTCTTCGATGTGAGATTTCAGTATTTTTTCTTTTGCCTTTGCTTGAGTGAAGGAAGCTAGTTTCATTGTTTGCACCAGAGAGAGGGAATCAAAATTGAATGGTCCTTGAAGCAATTCCAATTCATCAAATTACATCATCTCTTTGGTCAAGAACTCTTTGACTACTTCTGCTGTGTCTCTTACTGGAGACAGAATTTTCTCCCCTTCTACAGCCTTACTACTGTCGTCTTCTTTTTCCTTCTTCTCTGCTTCTTGACTGATCTTTTCTTCTACTCTTTCTTTTTCTTTGGATCCAGAGTCTATAGGGGAGACCAGAGGAGAGATTTTTTTTTGTTCATGGACCTCCTCTTCCAAAGCAGAGGAATCTAAGTCCTTACATTTTTCTTCACCTATCTCCTTTACCTCTTCTACCACTGTCTCAGTAGATTCTTTTTCAACATCTGTAGCCGAGGGATCATCACCTATGTCCTCTACAATAGGAATGTTGAATCTTTAGTATGCATTCCGGAGGATCTCTTCTATCTCTTTTGCTACTTTTTTAGTTTCTCTGAGCATGAGCTGATTCATTCTGGCTTTTCTCCAGAACTCATCCTTACAATCTTTGAAGATCATATTCTTCTGCTTAGGAGTGATTGAAGGATATAGCTGAATAGCTATATGTTCTCAGATCTCAAGATCCTTTGCCATAGCATTATTCTTTCTTATTTATAATTCCTTCTCTAAGATTTTGGGAATGAGAGATATGATTTCAATAAAAGCCTTGTTGCAGATATTCAGATACCTGATTGTGGCTTCTTGCAAGATCTTTTGATCAGCTTCATTGTAATCATCATAGAATTCAGCCATTGGTTGAAGGTTCCCATCCACAGTAATTGATTTTATGATGTCATCAATGAACAGAGTAGGCTTCTCAACAAATTCTTCTGCTACTTCTTTAGTAGAGGGTTCATCGGATGTTTTCCTTTTCTTCTTCATTTTCTTTACTTCCTCATCTAATTCTATCTCTTCTTCATCCTTTTGGCTTGTGTAAGACCTTTTTGCCTTTTTTTTGGTTCTCTTTTCTCCTTTTCTGAATGTCTGAGCTTCCAGTTTTGAAGCCTTTTGACCTTTGGAAGTGGCAGGTGTAGAGCTTTTGGTTGATCTGGTCTGGGAAGGGGCTTGCACTAGAGCACTTTCTTTTTCTTCCTTTTCCTTTTCTGCCCTTTCCATCTTTTCTCTATTTGCATTTAGTGCTTCTTTTGAGATTCCATGCCTCTTGGAAAACTCTTCTGCTTCCCTCCTCACTTTTCTTTTTATTTCCAGTAGTCTTAGCTCCACATGGATCTTCACACTTAATTCTTCAAAGGTTCCAAACCTTTCTACTTTAGGATCCTTGGGTTGACTGAGCATGTGTTGAACATGTAGCTCAACGATTTTCTCATCTACTTCATACCCCATTGGCATGATCCAGACTATTCTTGGCTCTACTGCATCCATTAGACATTGATCAGTTTCTATCATAAAGCATACTATATCTTTATACTTTTCAACTAAGGATTGGGGGATTCTCTCTCTTTCTTGCATCATGCTCTAAAAATTCTTGAAGTAGCCCCAGAGTGTTGTATTATATGCCTTGGCATCACCAAGCCCATGTATATAATCTCTGATTTGGATGGCTACTGGTCTATCATTCTGCCATACCCAACGATTGGATCATGGAAGCTCATTCATGAAGTAGAAAAACAAGCATAGTAACAGCCCACCATACTTGAAGGAGTTCTTTTTGTCCTTCTTGATCTTTTGTAGGTTTTCCATCAGTTGGTTCAGAAGGAGTTCACAAAGATCATAATCTGCATTTTTTCTCAACATTTTATAAGCAGTGTAAATTGTAGTTCCGGGTACTAAATTTTCCCCGCTAGAGTGATATATCTTATAACCAATGATCATGGAGGCAAACTTGACATCCGGATCAGTGATGTCTTCTATTGTCATTTCTCTTTTGTCAAATTTTGATCCGGTAGCCTCACTCACAGTTTGATTGTTGACAGATTTAAGAACATGAATCCCACTGAATGAGTGCAATCTGGTTACTTCCCTAATGGCATCCTTGGTTATTTTAAATGGTCCATTCAACCACATGAAGTTATCATGCACTCTACTCAAAATATATCGAACCCATTCTTCTTTTGTAAAACAGGGGAAATGAATGCATTGTGCAAAATGCTTGTCCCAGATGGCTTTATACTAAGTTTTGAGTTCAAATGAGTCATCTATCAAATGCTTGTGATATATATCAATCAATTTAGATTCCCCAAAATCTTCAATATTTGCACAAATATATGCCCTAACATCTTCTACATGTAGAACCCCATGCGGAATGCTTGAAAAGGCACCTAGGATATCAACTTCTAGGGATTTATATGGATGTTTCTTGAATTTAGGACACGGCCTATCAGTGATCTTTACAACATTCGGTGGTCATCTTCAAAGGATTTTATAGAGAAATATTCAATAACGGAAAATACCTCTTGCACTTCTAGGGTTCGCTGAATGAGCCAAATTAATTTGCTGGATGAATCAACTTCAACGGTTGATCTTTTGAGAATTTGAGATAGTTTGTTGCAGAGCTCCTTTTCTCTTCTTCTTGAATGCAAATGTGTAAATGACAAGTGAATGAATCCTTTTATCTCTGGGAAAACCCTAATTTCATATTGCAATAAATGCATAACTCAAGTCATTCCGGTTGCTTGGTTCTTCTTATTTTGAGAAAGATCTTTTTCCGGATCACTGAGATATACTTAGAGAAATCCTTGGTGATTAATAACAAATTATCTTTCTTTCCCTAAACACTTGATCTATCATAGAACAAGATGCCTCAAATTTGAATCATACTGGATTTAACTGTGATAATCCTATTTTACCGGATGACTGTTAAACCAGATCAATCTTGGAAGATTAGACTCTTCAAATCTTCCTATGGATCTTCTATATCTTTACCAAGATTTCTTCAGATGTTTCTCTAAGAAACCTTTTATTCCACAACTTCCCATGTGACAATTTTAGGCACCAATTAACTACCTGGGGGAAAATATTTTTCCTTGTGTCTTCCCTTGAGCCAGAGCTCACCTTTTAACTTTTGGAAGGAATATTGGCACCAGATTTTGGTACGGATCCATCCCCTATATTCTTTGTACTTCTTTTTACCCAAATTTTGTTCATCTCTCTTTTAACATCATCCGCATTCACTTTTCCTTTTCCTTTGTCTTGATTCTGATTATGATGCACCAGACCCCGTTTGTCCTGATTCTTGCTTCTACAGAATTTGGCAATATGACCAGATCTATTGTAATTGTGGCAAACAACATTTCTTTGTATATTTGAATGATATCCTCTTGATCTGCATTGATTAGCCATATGTCCCATTCTATTGCATGTAAAGCATCTACCATTGAATGAATTATTCATTTGCATATTTCTACATTCATGAGATTTGTGACCATACCTTTTGCAGTTGAAACATTGTCCAGAGAAGGATGTATTGGTTTGATTTATTCTCTTTCTGCACTGATTAGCTTTATGACCAAAGTTATTGCAGTTGTGGCAGTATCCATTGAAGGATGGATATCTTTGAGCATTAGGTTGCCTTACCGGAGGTCTTCTAGGCCTGTTCCTTGGATTTTCTGATCCAAAATTCTTCTAACTGGATTTGGAGCTTTCACCTTTCTCATATCCCAATCCACACTTGTCATCTACCCTCTTTTGGCTTTCAAGAAGAACTTCAAGTTGAGCAAAACTTATCTTGAATTTCTCTTTGTATTCATTTGTTGTTTGAAGATCCTTTTTAAGACTATCAATTTGATCCTCAAGTTTTTCTTCATTATCTCTAGCATCTTCATGATCAGATTCTAGATGCCTAATTATTCTATCCATTTTGAGGTAGTCTTTTGACTTCTCCTTGAGATATTGTCTTAGATCATCTTCATTTTTTCTTTTCTCTTCAATTTCTTGAGTGAATTTCATAACTCCTGATTCCATTTCATGTCTTACCATAATGACTTCTTTTGATAACTTTTCACATATCTTGGTTTTCTCCTTCAGATCTTCATTTGTACCATTATCTTCACTTTGATTTGCCAATTGCTAAAGTAGATCTTTTCTCTTTTTCGTAGAGATACTTAGTTTCCCTTTTAGTTCATTTATGAAATCATTAGCCTGTTTGAGTCTTTCCTTCAATTCATTGACTTCAGAGTTTGATTGCTCAAGATCATCTAGGGCAGTCTGAAGTTGTTCCCTCATACCATACACATCCATTTGAGTTCCCAGATCTTCCTCTATCTATTAGGCTCTTTTAGAGGAACTTGGCTCTGATACCAATTGTTGATAATTGAGAAGGGGGGGTGAATCAGTTATCTTAATTATTTCAGCTTTCTAAACTTCCTTATCAATTAGTGCAACATTAAATTAAATAAGAAAACATAACCATGAAATGGAAATAACATCAATACACATGACACAATGATTTTGATGTGGAAAACCCTGTTAAGGGAAAAACCACGGGGTGATTAACCCAAGATTGTATTCTCTATTAGAAGAATAAGATAGTACAAAATGGCACTTGCCAATTAGGGCTCACTGCCTGAGCACACTGCTCACAAGAGGCTTACTGCCTTTAATAGTTAATACAAGGAAACTAGATACTTGAACTGATGAGAAGCATCCACACATGCTAAGGTTCAGTTCCAGTTCAGCCTAATATACTGATCTGCTACACTTCATTCTTACTCTCCTTAGGTGTTGTTGTCCTGTTACATTCCAGACCTGTCTTATTGCCTTCACACTGATCTTCTACTTTTCTTCACACAATATTATACACCACACACACACTCATATCTAAATCCATCTGGTATATATATATATCCACACCAAAGATTTCATTCACTTTCTAGTCAGCATCCAGAATGCTTAATATTTTCCCAAACTCTAATCTGTCGGTTGAATCTTTGCCTACCAAGTAATGTGGATCAAAGAGATGCTTATAGAAGTCATCAATCATGTTAGCCAGTCATGAATGATACCTCAGGAAGCTTGATCAGCATCAATATCTTATCCAGATTTAGGTCTAATGCTCTACCGGTTAGTTCTTCCTCTATCTTTTCTGCCAAACAGAAACCAAACACTCAAGTGCTCATGTCTCTTCACTCTTCCATCACCGGAGGCTCAATCCCTAGAAACTATCAGTCAATTTACTCCTATTGACTTCCCCAAATCTGCACTTTATTGAGATACTTCCTTTGAGAGACTCAGACCTGACTGTCAGACCCTACTGCATGCTCTTTTCTTGCTTACCGGAACACAACACTTCTTCAATCTGACTTCCGGTATAGACACACCATGTTCTGTGGATTGGTGGGATGAAATTTGTTGCCATCAATGACAACACTTATGAAGCCATATAGTGTCTCTTGCCAATAGTTCCTACTTACACATTCCTTAGCTTGAAGATTTTTGGGAGGAGTGTGTTGATGAAAGTAAAGTTCAGAAAAGGAAGTGGATGAGGTTGACTATTGATCAGGTCCATGCTTCCAAGCTAAATATTCAGGTCCTAGATAGAATTGATGATATTTCAGATGTTTTGAGTGAAGAATATGATATAGCGTCTATGGAACCCTTGCCCCCAATAGAATGGTCGGCGAAAGAAGTTTCAAATATTATGTTACTGTCATTTCATGTTTTAAGGAGAACTGAAAAGTGGTTGTAAGCAAAGGCTAGGGAATGCACTGGCTCATCGACACCTAAGGACTCAACCTCTCAAAATCAAGCTAGGTCCCAAATTGTCACCTCACATAGAAGAGCATCTAGTTCGGATCCAGCTCTATAAAGAATTGGTTTGCAACCAAATAGTGACGGTAAAGATCCGCCTGTGAACAAGATGTTCAAGTCACAAAAAGGAATACCAGATTAGTAGCCTTATCATCTAAGGATAACCATGTCCCCTCATCAAACAATCAGGCAAGTGATTTTGATTCTTTTATCTTCTGAGAAGTGGGAGACAATTTATTGCACTCATTACTCAGTCCACCTAATTCCCCACAACAAAAAGAGATGCCTGGGTGGAATTCTCATCCTGCACCAATAGTGGCAAGTACCAATGCTGCCAATGCACCAGTCTCATCTCCAAACTAGTTAAAGAAGGTAGTCCAAAAGAAGATGAGATACATTATTCCATCTGATGATTGCATTGATACTGTTGCTAGTTTGTTGCAGATGGTGTCACCCAAAATGTGCAAAAAGGATGTCTCGGATGGTAATTGATACCACCTTGAGAAATCATTTTTTGGAGATTGCAGACCCACTGGTTGAGAAGAATGAAGATGAAATAACTAAAACAGATTTCAGAGTAAGTCGAGTGGATCTAGGACCATCGACCATCGAGGGTGATCTGTACCACATGCACTATTTAGTGGGCAAATTTCTAAAAGAGTGAAAGATTTGTAGGATGAAATTTTGAAGTTGCTAGTGCATGTAAGTTCCTTGTCCTCTTTCACCAATTCAATTGCTAAGATAATTTCTCCCTCTATTGGAACTTCCTCCAATGCCAAAATTCCCACTCTTGACCTAAATCTTCTTCAACAAATTAGAACTTCTTTATCTCTGAGGCAAGCTATGGAGCAATGGACTGAGAAGGTCATATTTGGTCTTATATTTATTGAGGAAGTAGTGAAATTGTTTGATTCTATTCATTGTAAAAGAGAAGTTTTAATAGTAGAACTTGAGAAGGTCCGAAGTGAGCACCACAGTTTGAAATTAGTCTTTAAGGAAGTGTGGGAAATTTCTAACATGGACCCTGGTATCCTAATGGCTAAAGAAGTCATAGATGACCCTAAAGAATTGGATGCTATTTTATGGGCTAATGCACTGGAATGGAATATTTGCATAGTTGCAGCAACTGAAGAAGAAATAGGAAAGGCAGTGGCAATTTATTATAAAGAAATGATGAGAATTAAAAGAGATTTTGCTACTTTGGATGTAGAAGCCAATGGGTTTGATGATGAAAAACTGTTAGACGTCAAGATAATCAAGCAGAATTTCAAGAAGGTAGTAACATAGGATATAGTAAACTACAGTACAATTACAGGGGAGTCATTGGACAGACTTTCTAAGATGGTAGCTTACATTAGCACTTTCAAAAATGGCATCAAGGAAAAACATCGAAAAGTGATTGACTCTGACAAGGCTATCATGAAAAGGAAACATCGAATCAACTTGACCGGATCTCCACCTGGCATGATATTAACACATGTTATCAACAAATATAGAGATTATAAAGCCAGATTGTGAGCATAGTTACCTCAAGCGGCACAAAGTGTCAATAAATAAGGTGAGTAGTCAAGGGAAGATGAAGAAATGGAGGAGGTGGATGATGGTAACGCAGACTTGCAGATCTTGAATTGATTTAAAATTTCATATTTGTAAAGTTATCTTTTATTTGTTCTAAAACTATTGGCTCTAGAGGGCCCCTTATTATTATGATCATTTAAACAATCTTTTAACGAACTATTTCAAGAAGCCATTATGGTTTGGCTTAGCTATATATTCTGAATAGCTGGTCGAAGTTAAGGACTCTTCTTTTGGGTAAAAATTTTGTTTTCTTGGAAGAGTGATAGTTAAATTTTGTTTTCCAGTTTCTATGATATATAAAATACAGTTAATACAGTGGAGTTTTGGATGATGATAGATTTTGTGCTATGATTATTTGAATTTATGTTCTTCCTAAGTTGAATATTGTTCTTCTAATGTTAATAGTATTTGTGTATTTTGGTGGTTGGGTGTTATTGAATTTTTTTCACTGCTTCGAATAATCTATCTGTTGGTATTTTATCTCAAGGTGGTGATTTCCTATGTATGTCTACTATTTTCAATATTCTTTTGTGATTTGAAGTCTGTGAACTTCTTGTGTTGGTGTTATAGTTGTAGATTTAGCTTTATAGCTTTGTGGTTAAAAGCTCTACCTTTGTCTTGCTTTCTAGTTAAAAACAAACTCAAGTTTATATTCCTCAGAATATCTGTAGAAGGTAGCTATGCCTTGTTAAACAATGCAGAGAGCCGGTGTAAAATACCAATACACCGGACTCAACTGTTGATTACATTTGTGACTTGTCTGGGCATGAGTATATAGAGTTAGGTGACAAATCTGTTAACCAACAAAATATAAATCTATAATATGGAGCCTATGATGAATCTATTCTACTTTATCCATATTTTCCTCCACTCTTTGAGATGTGATGTTATTAAGTAGCTACAAAACGTAAAATTAAGCATGAAATTATTGCTCTATTATATCTTTAACATAATGTTAAATAGGAATACTCATTAGGAAAAATTAAGCATGACATCACCACTCTAATGCCTATTCATTAGGTCATTGATATGGTGGTAAAAAAGATAAAGAATTAAAAAATTATGCTCTATAGATGGTGAAGAAAAAACAATTTGGACATCATGAAAATTAATTCAATAAGAACCAAACTTAATATAAGTTCCATCATTTGGTATATAATATAGGAGTAATGAGACCCATGACTTCTCAAGGAGGAGAAACTAATCTAAGATGTAGTATGGGTAATCTAAGTCATATTTTCTACCAAAATCCAAAAAAGATTGAAATATTTTTTTACATTTTCTAAATTTTCATGTTTTACATTTTGAGGTCTTTAGGGTAGAATTTAGTCTTGAAAATTTACAAGTATTACATAGTTTTATTGGTTTATTCAGCATCACTTCATATAACTAAGATATTTCATGCATATCTAACCTTTATATTTTGAGCTAAGAATGGAGTTGTAACCTTGATAAATGTGGGCACCAAACATATATAACTCCAACTATTTATAGTTTCTGAATAATTTCTTTCCTTATCCAAATCCCCATTAAAATTTATAAAAGTAAACATAATTGATATTAAACATATTGATTCTTTGGATGGCTTTGAAAAACTAAAAGTATTTTTATATGTGATTAATCATATTTACTCTTTTTAATCCTTTTTATTAGGATTTTTATAAATATTATTCAATCTTATTGTTTAAAGATTTAATTTTTCTTTAAGATCGGTATAAACATAGTCTTTATTCTAGGATAAGTTCATCTCTACATAATATTATTAGGAAGCCAAATCCATTATTCCATCAACTATAAATGCTAATCAATTAAAAAACTATTTATAATTAGTTAGTTTGTTCAATGTCCTTGATACTTCATTCCTTGTTTTATTTTATCAACAATATGATATATGTCAATGAAATTTATTGAATAAAATACAAATTAATATTTTTTTATTTTTAATTTGTTAAGTTATAAAAAATAAAAAAAAATCAATGAATTCAAGATTAAATTTAAAAAGTGATTCAAAATTTAATTAGAGTCAAATCTTTATATAATGGTCAAAATTGTAATCCTTTATAGGCTAAATTAGACCTCTCTCTATTATCTATTCCACTTGTCTATTTAATTTTGCACTCATGTTAAGACTCATCATGTTAAAAGTGTCTTACGAAGCAAGCTAGAACTTGTAATCAACTTGGAATCAAACTCATTTAGTAGTCACAATCTATGTTTTTTATATAATAATAAACTTTAAAACTATTAAGTTAAAACCACTTTAAAAAAATATAGTATGGTTTGAAGGGGGTGTCACATATATATGTTGTAACTAGGCACTCTTGATTAAAATATTATGTTCAAATTTGGTTATGAGGTTAATATTTAAAATCATAAAATTAGAAACAATTTTTAAAATAAATAGAAATTAAAAGGAACTTATTTTTGTATATTCAACATTAAACATATAAATAAACATAAACATTAAACATAAACAATATTATGATGACCAAGAAACAATAGGATACCTTTAAGCTCAATATGTGTGATACTACAACCAAGTAGAAGAGATTTAAACTCAAAATATGTGACACTTACAAACATGTTAATTTGTTGATAGGTTCTAAAATATAGTGTTCAAACCCATATTGACATAGAAATGATTAAGACAAGATTTGGCTAACTTGGGAAAAACAAAATTACTGCAACCAATATAGTAACAAATGAAACTAAATTGTATAGCATAGTCCCTTAAAGTACATGGTTCAAATTCAATTACATGCACTAATTAATACAACTATTACATACAATGATCAAAGAGTTTCAAGGAACTTGTGCATGTGTAGGAACCTCTAGAAATTGTAACATTTTATTGTGAACATATTTCATACAAATTGATGCATGCAACATGTAATTTACATACATTTAACTTAGTTCTTGGTACATAAAATCTAGATCCTCTCTATCCTTTATTATCTCTAAACTTTTTTCATGGTCTTTAATACTTGACTTCCATTTTTTTTAGCTACGTCCTATTTTTTGCAAAGTTTCCAAATTTAACCATGTTTTCTATAACTAAGTGACTATAATGTAGAACCTTTTGTCCTGGAAAATAATCAACAAAAATAAAACCACTTTTATCTATCTTCATTTGTTGATAATAAGTACCTTCAACCACTATAGATCTAATGGGATACTCTTGTCCATAACCATCTATCATAGATTCTGTCAACTTGCATTTTGGTTGCGTGCATCTGAGTAGATAGTAATCTACACCTTCAGTATTATCAGAATCTGCAATCACAACAAAGATATCTCCTACAACAAATACACATATTCAAAAGTCAATTCAAATACAAGTAGTTACTTAGACAATTTAGACAAAATTTCACTATTTAAATAATCAATATACATGTAAATTCACTATTTAAATAATCAATATACATGTAAATAGTTTATTTACCTGCAACAACTAGATTGGATACATGTTCAAAATTAGTTGAATATAAAGGGTCATGGAGATCTATATTATCATCTTCATAAGGAGACATTGAAACTAATTCTTTCATCTCCCTTTCTGAAACATATCCATCAATAATATGTTGACATTGTAGAACATTTACATTGTTCTCAATGCGACAACACAAAAACATGATTTTTCATTAATTTGGATTACAAGTAGTTTGCTATATCTAGTCGTCATCACTTGATGAAGTCTTCTAATACCGAAAATCATTTGACAATTATAGGGATTTGATCGATCGATATCTACAATCATGGAAATTTAAATTTGTATGAACAAAAAATTTACATGTACTAAACATAAATAAATGTAGATCTGCAAGAATTACAAGAAGACCTCTTACTTCCCAAAAATAATGTTTGGTACTTATTGAACCACTTTTTCCTTCACGAGCCCCAAAATGAGTCTTACACCACTCAACAGTTGCTTTTGTGCTACGAATGGTGTTACCAGCAAGGTCATGTTAGCAAAGTGCACGCTTCACACATGCACCAGCTCTGTCATGCTTGCCTTTTCCAGGTCCACTTTCAAAATTATTCCACACAAATTTTATGGAACGTCTTGCATGTTGTTGGCTCAACCAATTTGATGAAGGGGGTAAATCATAAAACACACAATAACAAAAATTGCATGTAGAAAATAGAATGTTATTTTATTAATATGGGAAAAACATTACATTACAAAAGCTTAAATACAATCAGAGGATGAATCCCCTATAGGCTGCAACACATTACAGCTCCCTCTCTCAAAACTCTCGAATCTTTAGCCTTCTGTAATTCCCAAATCAACTAGGTTTTCTAATTTTTTTGCCTTTCTTGACTCTACACCTTCCCCCTTAACTCTACTACCCTAAGGGTTCCCAAAAATGGTTATATATAGCCCTTTTTGGCGACCACCAACTTAATTTGGAAATTTACATCTCCCCCCAAAAATAGGTCAACTTCGCGGGGCCATAACTTTCGATCTGACCGTTGGATTTTCAATTATATTACCTTTTTGGAAAGCTCTCGAAAAGACGATGGTGCGTCAAGTAGTACCAATAGGTAGACTACTTGGGTTTCCCACCAAATTTTAGGCCCATCTGGAGCCTCTAAGTGCCTCAAATTGACTTTGAATATTTCAATAGGATTTTTGGAATTTCAAATTTTAATATCTCACAAATGACATATGATATTGAAGTGATTTCTTCACCATTAGCTTCAATTCACCATTCTAGAGGTCTATGTAAGATTTTGTATTCAACCGTGCATAAATGTAAACTTACTAAAAATAGTAACCCTGCCAAATTTAGCCCTTATTGAAAAGAAACAACATTTCTTTTTTGGTTGATGCAAGATTGCTCTTACACCATAGATGCTCCTACATCAGACACCTAGGGTAATTTGAAAAGTGACCATGTCACTTCTCATGTGTTAGAGGGAAACCAAAATGATTAACCTTAGTTTCAGATAACCATGATGAATCCTCAACAGGCCTTCCTTTCCATTTCACCAAGTATTCTGTATACTGCCTGTTTCTTGTACTCTTACTCACACGGCTATCTAGAATGCCCTCTATCTCCTCCTTCTCTAAAGTAGATGCTGGAATGTCCCACTGTGGTCCTTTATCAAGTCCATCATCATGATACTCTGTCAGATCTAAAATGTTGAACACTAGTGAAATGTTGATGTCATCAGGCAACTCTACCTCAAATGCATTTCCTGAATCACACTTCTTCAGGATTCTACATGGTCCAAATTTCCTCATCTTTAGCTTATTATATGTACCAACTAGAAATCTTTCTTTTCTCAAGTGAACCATGACTTCATCACCCTCCTGAAACTCCTTATGCCTCCTCTTCTGATTGGCCTTAGCCTTGTACTGAGAATTCATCTTATGGATATGCTCTCTTACCTCTTCGTGCAAATTCTTCATGTGCTCAGCAAAATTTTTAGCTTCGGCACTACTCTTCTCCCCCTTATCCATCCTCTTCAATTCAGAAGCAGTTCTTGGGCTACTGCCATACACAACCTAGAATGGAGATTTACCTATGCTCCTATTGACAGAATTGTTGTAAGTAAATTTTGCCTATGGTAAAATCAAATCCCATCCCTTGGGCTTATCTCCTACTATGCATCGTAGCAGGTTACCCAAACTCCTATTCACCACTTCTGTCTATCCATAAGTCTATGGATGGTGTGCAGAACTGAACTTCAAATCTGTCATCAACTTCTTCCACAATGTCCTCCAGAAATAACCAACAAACTTGGTATCTCGATCTAAAACTATGCTCTTAGGTAGACCATGTAGTCTCACCACCTCCCTGAAAAATAACTCTGCAATGTGAATAGCATCATTAGTCTTCTTGCAAGGAATAAAATGGGCCATCTTTGAGAATCTATCCACCACCACAAAAATGGAATCATGCCCTCTCTGTGTCCCTGGTAAACCAAGAACAAAATCCATACTAATATCATCCCATGGCTTCTCTAGTATAGGTAATGGATGATATAGCCTTGTATTTTGACTTGTTCCTTTTGCCATCTGACACACTCTACAACTCTGCACAAATTTTCTCACATCTTGCTGCAATTGTGGCCAGTAATAATGTTCACCAGCAATAGCAATGGTCTTATCACGACCAAAGTGTGCAGCTAATCCTCCACTATGCTTCTCTTTAATCAAGTTCTCTCTCATGGAACTCCTCGGAATGCACAACTGGCTTCCTCTAAACAACATACCATCTTGGATTATGTAATCCAACCATTTTGTCTTGTCTAAAGTAACAGGTTCCAAACAAGCTTTCCAAGCCTCTACAAAATCTAGATCTTTAGGATACAAACTTTTGATTTCATCAAACCCAACAACCTCTATCTTCATTTCTGTCAGCAAATTTTGCCTTCTACTCAAGGCATCTGCAACCCTGTTGGACTTCCCACTCCTATGCTTCAAAACAAAAGTATAACTCTGCAAAAACTCAACCCATTTTAAGTGCCTTTGATTTAACTTTCCTTGACTATTAAGATGCTGCAAAGCCTGATGATTAGTATATAAAACAAACTCTTTTGGCAACAAATAATGTCTCCATTTCTTCAAGGCCTAGACTATTGCATAAAACTCTTGATCATAAACAGAATACTTTTTCGTGGCATCATTAAGCTTCTCACTAAAATAGGCAATGGGCTTACCTTCTTGACTTAGAACAGCTCTTATACCACTACCACTAGCATCACAATCTACCTGGAATACCTTATTGAAATCTAGAAGTGCCAACACAGGTTGTTCTACGACTTTCTGCTTTAATGTATCAAAGCTCTTGTCTGCTCCTTTAGTCCATTTAAACTCTTTTCTATCCCCTCTCATTGTCTTAGTTAGGGGTCCACAAATGCTACTGAAATTCTTGATAAACTTTCTATAAAAACTTGCCAAACCATGAAAAGATCTTACCTCGAAAGCACTCCTTGGCATAGGCCATTCAATGATAGCCCTCACCTTCTCTGGGTCCATCTTAAGACCTTCCTCTGAGACAACAAATCCCAGGTATACCAACTCCTTCTTTGCAAAACTACATTTCTTCAAATTGATCAACAACTTCTCCTCCCTCAGCTTCTCTAAAACTCTTCTGATATGCATCAAATGCTCATCCCAAGTCTTACTGAAAATCAAAATGTCATCTAAATAAACAATAATAAAAATTCCCAAAAATTCCTTCAATACCTCGTTCATGAGCCACATGAATGTGCTCGATGCATTGGTTAGCCCAAATGGCATGACTAACCACTCATACAAACCCTCCTTTGTCTTGAAGGCTGTCTTCCATTCATCTCCTTCTCTGATTTGAATCTGGTGATACCCACTCTTCAGATCAATCTTCGTGAAGCACTTGGCTCCACTCAAACAATCCATTATGTCATCCATTCTCGGCAATGGAAATATGTACTTGATTGTGATCTTGTTGATGGCTCAGGAATCTGTACACATCCTCCACTCTCCATCTTTCTTTGGTGCTAGTACTGCAGGTACTGCACATGGACTTAGGCTCTCCCTTATCAGTCCCTTCCTTAACATCTCGTGAGCTTATCTGTTCAACTCTTCATTCTCTACTAGAGTCATTCTGTGAGCTGCCTTATTTGGCAAACTAGCTCCTGGTATCAAATCCATTTGATGACTTATCTTCCTCACTGGTGGTAAACCTTCTAGTACATTATCAGAGACAATATCTTGAAATTCTTCCAACATTTCTGAGACTTCTACTGGTACATCTTCACATTTCTCTTGACTAATCATAGGAATCAATGCAAAGCAATGACTCTCGTGCTTCATACCCTCCAAAAACTTTCTACCATCTACCAAGCAAATTCTGGCAGTACTACATACCTTTTCTTCCACCTCCTTCAAGGGCTTCAACTTATGATGGACTCCATCCTTTGTTAGGGAGTATGTGTTTGCATGGCCATCATGGACAGTGCTCCTATCATACTGCCACGGCCTCCCCAATAACATATGACATGCATCCATCGGTATGATGTCACACAACACCTCATCATGGTAGTCACCAATCTTGAACTTCACTAAACACTGTTCATTGACCAAGGCTATATGGTCCTTCTGCAACCATGCAATCCGGTATGGATGTGGATGCTTTCTTCCTATCAACTTCAACTTGTCAACCATCTCCTCTGAAACAAGATTATCAGTGCTTCCACTGTCAATAATAATATCAGAACACTTACCTTCACATTTGCACCTTGCACGGAATAAACTCTTCCTCTGATTGGGTTCTTTCTCCTCATTCAACAAAGTTCTTCTAACAACTAGGGTTTCTCCCCTTTCTGCATCTTCGGAGCGCTCAGACTATGCAGCTTCATCCACATGTGCAACTCGTGCATTACCTTCAGGTCTTCTATTCATCCTTCCTTGATGTTGCAGACACTCGTATGCTCGATGCCCTTCTTCTCCACATTGGAAACATGTTCCTCTGAAACCTCCTCTTCCAGGTCCTTGCCCAAGTCTACCTCTTCCTCTTCCTCTTTGCTTGCCATTATTCTGGTCACGAGGGCGGTAGGTATTATCTCCTCTCTGATTTTGACTGGTCCCAGCTTCTTCACTTTTCTTTGGTTCTTCATTTCGGCCTCCATAGGGTCTTCCGCCAGTCCTTTCACCTTGACCTCTTCGCCTTTGTTTGTTTTCAAATCTCTTATTCAGCTTCTCTTCCACCTTCAACGAAAACTGGTACACATCTTCTATGGTGGTCATTCTGACCAGGCTCAACTCTTCTTGAATTCTTGGCCTCAACCCATTAATGTAATGGGCCACCTTCTCCTTGTTGGCCTCTCCATGGCCTGTCCTGATCGTGATCTTATAAAAATCTTCTGTATACTCCTTAATAGACTTGTTACCTTGCTTCAATCCTTGCAGCTTCTTCAGCGACTCCATCTCATAGTCCATAGGAATGAACTGCTTCTTCAATTTCTCCACCATCTGATCCCATCTGGTAATCTTTACTTTTCCTCTTCTATTTCTCTCTAACTGGACCTCCTTCCACCAAATACTGGTGTGGCCCTTCAACTTTGTCCTTGCAAACTTGACCCATTCAAGGTCTTCCACATCTTCATACTCAAAATACTCTTCCATATCATTGATCCAATCAATAAGTTGTTCCGGATTCAAATCTCCAGAATAGGTAGAAACTTCGATCCTGAGCCTCTTTCCGATCTTTGAAATGGCCCTCAACAACCTAACTTCTGCAGGATCTCTCGCAGCTTCTTGTTCTTCCTCAGATAGCTCTTCTTCAGCTTCATCTTCACTTTCCTCTCTCCTTCTCGGCTTGAACCCTCTTCGCAACTCCTCTTGCAATGCATCGATTTGTCTTTGTAGGGCTCTAAAACCCTCTTCTGTCAAAGCATTCTTCCCACCAAGGTTTCTTCGTGGAGGCATTGGTGCAGGAGCACCTACCTGATAGCTGGTCTTGATAAGGCAGTTAGTAGTTTAGGTCTTGTTTGTGTTTCCAAGAAGGTCTGATAGACCAATTGCATGTAATAAGGTCATGCTGATCATGATAAGATCATGCTGACCAGGCTTTTGCTATTTTTAGTTAGTTGGTTATAACAGCTGTCATGATGTATGATTGGTTGGATCTCCCAGCCGCCTGGAGAGTTCCCAGCCGCTTGGAGTCGGGTCAGTAGTACTCATAGGTAATCTATTTAAAGCATGAGATCGTTTGATATTGAAGATACAGACAGATATCATCGATCGAGCTAGGTTGCAGAGAGTGAGACTGAGAGTGAGGAACATCATATTGTATTGCATCTTGTGAAATCAATAAAGATCCTGTTTCGTTTCCTGTTTGGTCTCCTTGGTGTAATCGATCTGCTGGTTTGAGTGGTTTCATGGATTTCCTGATCCATTCCACCGGTTGACTCATCTGATCGGTGGAATGGCAATGTACAGTAGGTTAGTAGTTAGTTTGTTTGTTTGCATGCAGGTGTGCAGGATCGCGGTCGACAGATGTTGAGAAGCCTAGCATCCTCATGTGCTAGGTCGAGCTGATTGAGTTGGAAGATCACCCTGAGGTTGGATCGGGTCATCCCAGGAGGATCGGCGAAGTGAAATTTCGCTAAGTGAAGAAGTTCACTAAAATGGCATCATCAGGATATTTCTGCAAATATCCTGCAGACAGTTCGGACATCGTCATCCGGATAAGTGGAGGAGATCGGCATGATGTTGTCGATTGCATGAAGTGCGAGTTCGTCGGGGTGATCATCATCTGGAGGAGCCGAGGAGAAGCGTATCGGCATCAGGATCATCTTTCGGGAGAGTTCATCATCCGCATATCGCTAACAGATGTGGGTGTGAAAGTTCAGTTTTTGTCTAAGTATTGAAGAGTTCATCAGGATGATGTGTGACGTCATCGTCATCAGGATATGACGTCATCGTCATCAGGATATTGAGATATCCCCCTGTGCGAGTTTATCCTGCCATTGTTAAGTGGCTAAGTATCGGCATCGGCAGAAAGTGTGAAGCATCATCAGGAGGTTTCGAGAGGACCGGATAAAGCAGATCATGATGCAGTTGTTTGTGTCATTGGCTGGCGGAGCATCGAAGGGAAGGTGCTGAAGGTGATCGTCATCAGGATCTTTGGGGGCAACCGGATATTGGTTATCCTGCTGACGAAGGAAGTGTTGCATATCATGATGCCGCTGTTAGTGTTTGGAGCCCGATGAACAGTGCAACCGGAGGATGTTTGCGCCCGCTGAATATCATGATGATGATAGGCGGAAAGCGGAGGAGGTGAATAGTAGTCGGCAGGAGGATGATTGTGATCGTCCGAAATATGATGATGCTGACTGTGTAACGCGAAACATGATGATGCTGTTGGTGGTGTTAGGAAATATGATGATGATGGCGAAGATGATGATGATGAGGTTGGTCTGCAAACATCCATGCTATATGCGAAGGTTATAGTGTGGATGCCTCTGCATCATAGTGGTATCAGAGCTCAGCAAAACATCTGGGCTGTTGTGTGTTGATTCTGTCACCGAAAGGGCAGAGGTAGAGTTGAATTGTGTGTTGTGTGTTGATTGAGAGGTTGACAAAATGCCTCCTAAAGGTAGTGGTACTGCAAGGGAATTGCAGGAGATGAAGGAGAAACATGCTAAAGAGATGAGGAAGATGAAGGAGCTTGTTGAAGCACTTCAAGCCAGGCTGACAGCCCTGGAAAAGAACAAAAAGAGGGAAATGGAAGACAGTGAGTCTGAAGAAGAAGAAGATACTGTTGAAGAGTATGAAGAGGTAGCTGAAGATCTGGATGCTGAAGACCAGAGATTGGCAAAACTGTTAAAGGCAGTACAGAGTGAAAAACCTAAGGTAAAGGTTGATGTTACCAAGTATACTGGAAGCTTGAATGAAGATGAGTTGTTGGATTGGATTGCTGCACTTGATAATCACTTTGAATGTGAAGATGTTGCTGAGGATCAGAAAGTAAAGATTGCAAAGACCAAGTTAGGAGGTCATGCTTTGGTATGGTGGGATTATGTACAATCTGAGAGAAGGAAACAAGGGAAGTCTAAGATTACTTCATGGGATAAGATGGTAGCAAGGATCAAGGGTAAATTCTTGCCTAGGGATTATGAAATCCAGATGTTTAAGAAGCTGCAATTTTTAAAGCAGAAAGACAGGGATGTGAAAGCATATACTGAGGAATTTTATCTGTTGAGTATGAGATCTGGTCATCATGAGAATGAGGTAGAAAAGGTGGCTAGATATTTGGCTGGTTTGAGGTTTAACATACAGGATGAGTTAGTGTTAGCTAACCCTAAGAATGTGGAAGATTGTTATCAAATGGCAATCAGGATTGAAGAAAAGATGAATAGAGGACATGATAAGTCCATGAGAGGAAGAGGAAACAATAGGGGAAGAGGAGCAGCCCCTGCACAAAAGCAAACCAATGAGGGTCAAGAAGACACTGGTAAAGGACAGGGACAGTCTGATTTCAGAGGTGGATGGAAAGGTAATAGAGGAAGATTTGGAGGTGGTAGAGGTTCTACTACATTTTCAGGAAAATGTTACACCTATGGAGAGTTTGGTCATCCATCTTTCAAGTGTCCAGAAAACAAAGGTTCATCATCCAGAAACGATAGAACTAGTGACAAGAGAGTACAACTTGTGCAAGAAGAGAAAGTAGAAGAAAGTGCACAGAGTTCAAACAGAGAGCCTGATAATTATGGATATCCAGAGAGTGGAGAATCATTGATGCTAAGGAGAATTAGTTTGCAGGCATCAAAGGATATGATGCAAAGAAGAGCTCTTTTCAAGACCACATGTAAGAGCAAAGGTAAAGTATGTAAAGTTGTCATTGATACTGGTTCAACAGACAACATGGTATCTCAGGAGATGGTGGATAAACTGAAGTTGGAAAGGATTCCACATCCACACCCTTACAAGACATCTTGGGTGAGTGATAGTCAATCACTTTTTGTCTCTGAACAGGCATATGTGGATTTCCAGATTGGACCATATCAGGATAGAATTTTGTGTGATATTTTGCCTATGGAATGTTGTCACCTACTGTTGGGTAGACCATGGCAATTTGACATAAGGGTACTATATGATGGGTATGCTAATACCTACACCATCAAGAAGGATGGGAAGATTATTAAGTTGATGCCATTGCAGGCAAAAGCTGCAGTACAGAAGGCAGCTCAAATCATTTTGATGGGAAAAAAGGAGTTTGTGCAGATGCCTAGAGGAGCAGGCATAAAGGCAGTTCAGGACACTGCAAGGAAAGAAGTTGTTACAAACAACAAGTTGAAGACAGTTTCAGTTGTGACTGACAGAGGTCAGCAGCAGGTTCAGAAACAGGGGTGCAAACAGCAACCAGTTCAGAAGAATGACAAGGATGTTGTCATAGTTGGGACTATTGCTTGTCCTATAAAGATTGACAGGAAGATAGAGTTGAACATTTCAGTAGTTCAAGAGGCAGTTCAGAAAGAGGTTCTGGTCAGGCAACCTGACAAACACAGGGTATGTGAGAGAAAGGCCTACATCAACAGGCATGAGGATTTACTTGCCAGAAAGCAAGTTACAGTTCAGAAGTCTTGGAGAAGCCAAGAGACAGCAGAGGATAAAGCTGGAACAGGTCAGAAGACTATTGACAAAGCAAAGTGTAAAGGTGGAGGACTTCCACATACTAAACTCATGGGACATGAGTTCTTTTCTTTTGGGGAGTATGGTGCAGGAGCACCTACCTGACAGCTGGTCTTGATAAGGCAGTTAGTAGTTTAGGTCTTGTTTGTGTTTCCAAGAAGGTCTGATAGACCAATTGCATGTAATAAGGTCATGCTGATCATGATAAGATCATGCTGACTAGGCTTTTTCTATTTTTAGTTAGTTGGTTATAACAGCTGTCATGATGTATGATCGGTTGGATCTCCCAGCCGCCTGGAGAGTTCCCAGCCGCTTGGAGTCGGGTCAGTAGTACTCGTAGGATAATCTATTTAAAGCATGAGATCGTTTGATATTGAAGATACAGACAGATATCATCGATCGAGCTAGGTTGCAGAGAGTGAGACTGAGAGTGAGGAACATCATATTGTATTGCATCTTGTGAAATCAATAAAGATCCTGTTTCATTTCCTATTTGGTCTCCTTGGTGTAATCGATCTGCTGGTTTGAGTGGTTTCATGGATTTCCTGATCCATTCCACCGGTTGACTCATCTGATCGGTGGAATGGCAATGTACAGTAGGTTAGTAGTTAGTTTGTTTGTTTGCATGCAGGTGTGTAGGATCGCGGTCGACAGATGTTGAGAAGCCTAGCATCCTCATGTGCTAGGTCGAGCTGATTGAGTTGGAAGATCACCCTGAGGTTGGATCGGGTCATCCCAGGAGGATCGGCGAAGTGAAATTTCGCTAAGTGAAGAAGTTCGCTAAAACGGCATCATCAGGATATTTCTGCAAATATCCTGCAGACAGTTCGGACATCGTCATCCGGATAAGTGGAGGAGATCGGCATGATGTTGTCGATTGCATGAAGTGCGAGTTCATCAGGGTGATCAT
This sequence comes from Cunninghamia lanceolata, assembly GCA_027924645.1. Classification (NCBI taxonomy): domain Eukaryota; kingdom Viridiplantae; phylum Streptophyta; class Pinopsida; order Cupressales; family Cupressaceae; genus Cunninghamia; species Cunninghamia lanceolata. Next base: position 3,936,131 of record BSBN01000098.1, on the reverse strand, counting down.
CATCTGGAGGAGCCGAGGAGAAGCGTATCAGCATCAGGATCATCTTTCGGGAGAGTTTATCATCTGCATATCGCTAACAGATGCGGGTGTGAAAGTTCAGTTTTTGTCTAAGTATTGAAGAGTTCATCAGGATGATGTGTGACGTCATCGTCATCAGGATATGACGTCATCGTCATCAGGATATTGAGATATCCCCCTGTGCGAGTTTATCCTGCCGTTGTTAAGTGGCTAAGTATCGGCATCGGCAGAAAGTGTGAAGCATCATCAGGAGGTTTCGAGAGGACCGGATAAAGCAGATCATGATGCAGTTGTTTGTGTCGTTGGCTGGCGGAGCATCGAAGGGAAGGTGCTGAAGGTGATCGTCATCAGGATCTTTGGGGGCAACCGGATATTGGTTATCCTGCTGACGAAGGAAGTGTTGCATATCATGATGCCGTTGTTAGTGTTTGGAGCCCGATGAACAGTGCAACCGGAGGATGTTTGCGCCCGCTGAATATCATGATGATGATAGGCGGAAAGCGGAGGAGGTGAACAGTAGTCGGCAGGAGGATGATTGTGATCGTCTGAAATATGATGATGCTGACTGTGTAACGCGAAACATGATGATGCTGTTGGTGGTGTTAGGAAATATGATGATGATGGCGAAGATGATGATGATGAGGTTGGTCTGCAGACATCCATGCTATATGCGAAGGTTATAGTGTGGATGCCTCTGCATCAGGCATCTTGATCTATGCAGTAAACCCACAACCTCAGGTCCTGGTGCAAACTACGTCACGGTCTGTGATCTGTCTACACACTCAGGAACCCTTGCTCTGATACCACTTGATGAAGGGGGTAAATCATAAAACACACAATAACAAAAATTGCATGCAGAAAATAGAATGTTATTTTATTAATATGGGAAAAACACTACATTACAGAAGCTCAAATACAATCAGAGGATGAATCCCCTATAGCATGCAACACATTACAGCTCCCTCTCTCAAAACTTTGGAATCTTCAGCCTTCTGTAATTCTCAAATCAGCTAGGTTTTCTAATTTTCCACCTTTCTTGACTCTGCACCTTCCTCCTTAACTCTACTACCCTAAAGGTTCCCAAAAATGGTTATATATAGCCCTTTTTGGTGACCACCAGCTTAATTTTGAAATTTGCATCTCCCCCCAAAAATAGGTCAACTTCGCGGGGCCATAACTTTCGATCCAACCATTGGATTTTCAATTATAATACCTTTTTGGAAAGCTCTCGAAAAGATGATGGTGCGCTAGGTAGTACCAATTGGTAAACTACTTGGGTTTCCCACCAAATTTCGGGCCCATCCGGAGCCTCTAAGTGCCTCAAATTTGACTTTGAATATTTCAATAGGATTTTTAGAATTTCAAATTTTAATATCTCACAAATGACATATGATATTGAAGTGATTTTTTCACCATTCTAGAGGTCTATGTAAGATTTTGTATCCAATCATGCACAAATGCAAATTTACTAAAAATAGTAACCCTGCCAAATTTAGCCCTTATTGAAAAGAAACAACATTTTTTTTTTTGGTTGATGCAAGATTGCTCTTACACCCTAGATGCTCCTGCATCACAATTAAATGGTTTAGAGGATTTGAATTGTCCTATAAAGTAAACAAATGAACATTAAAAGTTGTTTAAATCTTGGAAATAATATAAATTTTTTTGAAAGATTTAATAAATTCAACACTTACTAGTACATCCATCTGACCATATCTAGTGACTTAAAGCATGTATGCTACATTGTCTTAGATCATCAAAAAACATTTGAAAACAATGGGCTACATAGATTGTGTCATGACCAGTATCATCATTGATGTAAAAATGAGCCTCTTTGATAATATTTCGTTCATGTGGGCTACTTTGTATACCATCCAGTTGCAACTCATCATATCTAGAACAAACATGTACAAAGATTGCAACCTGCTCTATATGATAATACTAACTCTGACTCTTTGTTTGAAGACTAAATGTATAGTTCTCACAAAATCCACAATCAAAAGAATACAACCATATGGAAAACAATTCTTTGACTCATGAAACTGATTTGCCTGCCATCTTGCACCATGACAATGTTGGATGTGCGGATATATGAGAATATAAAATTTATTCAAAAACTCATTGTAGGGAAATTCACTTTCTTCCATAACATTTTTTTGGATTCCACTCCTAATCTAGTTGTGTATTTCTCATATTCAAATCTCTTCCACATAATTTCCATTGATTGATCAATATTTTTGATCAGAGGAAGCTTCTTCAACTCTCCATAGTTTTCATAATTATTTTTTATACACTGCACACTAAACTCATTAGAACCTTCTATTTTTTCACATAAGAGGGACTTCATAAATTGTTTTGTACTTGTATGGATGATAACATCTAGATGAGTCATTTCCATTTATTTTTTATACGATTGAAGGTGTAGATGAAATTCAACGTGATTTCAACAAGTTTCATGCACTTTATGTATTCATACAAAATAGGGATGTAACTTTTCAAACTCCTTTTGAGATATCTTTACGTGTGGAGATTCTTGTTATAATGCTTCAAAACATTCACTCTATGTTGTATCTATAAAAAGTTTTGGATGAGGATACTTTTTTCCATCTTCACCTATTACTTGTATACTATCCCTTCTATTAGAGGAAACATGAGAGTGGTTGATCCAATATTCAATGACTTGTTTCTTCACATCTTCTGGGATTCTATCTTTTCTGGGAACCCTGACAATATTTACCCAATTTTTTTTCTATGTTCATCAAGCTTATTTCTCTTTGAAATATATCTGTGAAAAGTTCTCCTAGATACATGTAGTAACTTTCCAATTGCTTTCACCTATCTCATCAGTGATAGTTTTTTACTTGAAATCACAGTCTTCAATGCTCTGCATGTTGCACTTAAATCACTTGTTCTACTTGTACTTTGAATAGAGTTCAAAGCTTCTTGCAAGTTTTCAACTATTATCTTCTTTTCTAGATTTGTTTTTTTCTCCCTATTAACAACCCCTAGCAACTCCAAAATAGGGGTCATTTATTTTCTCTTAAATAACTTAGCACATAATTGTTCTCTTCGAATTAGAGATTTGTCTTCAAAAAATTCATCCCAAATTCTTTTGGAAAGAAGTTTCATTGTACTATAAGGTAACATTTCCTGGGGTGAAATCTTATTGAAATGCACATCTTCATCTAAATCTACTAGATTGTCCATATCCTTAAAATATGTTATGTTCTCAATTTCCTCCTCGGTCACAATGTTTTCTACACCTTGTTCAATTTCTTCTTCGATTTGATCAAACCCAAGATGTTCTTCCTCTTGTTCATTAGTAATTTGATCTTGTGCTTCTTGACTATGTTCAACCAATCCTTCTAAGGTTGAATTTCTCTGAATTCATCTTCTTAGATTTTTATCTTCGTCAGACCTTCTTCGATCAAAAATCCTTACCCTATTCATTTTGTTCCCCATCACAAATTACCTTTTAATTTGAGCCTGCACAAATATGTATATGTGAGGGCAAGGTCAACTAAAAAAACTCCAAAAAATAAAAAATAAAAAATCCATGCCATTTATGATTTCCAAGATCATCTTACGACACAAGGAAAGAGCATATGCAGATATGGACTTGGGAAGTTCATATAAACCTCACTATTTCTAATTTCTAAGATCATCTTATGAAGAGAGGAAAGAGCATACGCGGATATGGATAGGGAAGTTCACATAAACTACACCGTTTCTGATTTCCAAAATTGTCCTACGACACGAGGAAAGAGCATACGTGGATATGGATGGGGATTGTTAATTATATAAATTTAAGTTTATTTTTTGTTAATTTGTATTGATTTTTTTATTACTAATCTAGGATCTTTTTTGTATAGTATTTGTCCATTATTAGAAACCCTAAGTAACAAAAAATCAATGAAACCACACTGTTTCTAATTTTAAAGATCATCTTACGATGTGAGGAAAGAGGATACATGGATATGGATGGGGAAGTTCACGTAAATTTAAGTTTATTTTTTATTAATTTGTATTGATTTTTTTGTTATTAATCTAGGAGTTTTATTGTATAGTATTTGTCAATTTTTAGAAACCCTAATTAACAAAAAATCAATGAAACCACACCATTTTTTATTTCCAAGATCATCTTATGACACGAGCAAAGAGTATACGCGGATATGGATAAGGAAGTTCACATAAACCGCACAATTTCTGATTTCCAAGATCATCTTACAACATGAGGAAAGAGCATATGCGGATATGGATGGGGAAGTTCACATAAATTTAAGTTTATTTTCTGTTAATTTGTATTGATTTTTTTAATTAATCTAGGAGTTTATTGTATAGTACTTGTCAATTTTTAGAAACCCTAATTAACAAAAAATTAATGAAACCCTATTTTGAAAAATTAACCTCTAATTATTTTTGTATCAAGTTTTCAATAAAACCCTAATTCTTTGATATTCTCTCAGTGGGTTAATTTGATTATTTTGTACTCACAGTGGTTAACACTCCAAAGGAAATGATTTGTAAGTAATAATATATGTTACTAATCCAGTCATTTATCTTAGCCCTTTTAATTTTTATAGGCTCTATGCATTGGCCAGTGTTGAGTTAAAAGTGCAGATTAAAGATCAAAATAAAACAAAACAACAATTAATAATACAAATAGAGACAACAAAGAACAATGGCACCAAGAGTTACGTGGTTCACCAAAGAATGGTTATATCCATGGGAAAAACATGGCAATAAATCTTATTCTTAAAAATAGTGATAATACAATATTTCATCAATCAATCTAAGTGATTGCGAAGGAAATATATAATGTTCTCTTTAGGGCAAATGAAGAGTCATTAGAAGGGAAATATAAAGAGGCAGTGATGGTTGGACTTCGCAACCAACAATCTCCCACTTGAAGTCCATACCACGTTGCGATGTATAGAGTTGTCCCCCACTTTTCCAAGCTTATTGTCACTAGATTACTAGACAAAGAGAAGCTCTACAAAACTCCAGGTTCTCTTGTGAAAAAGGTTTTTGTGAAAGCATCTACAGGATTGAAATCAATGTGTATATTCTCCAACTTTACGTTTCCCTCTTGAAGAACACTTTGGATGAAATAGTACTAATGATTTATGTGCTTTGTGCGAGAATGAAATGCTCAATTTTTTGCCAAATGAATAGCACTATTACTATCACTAAACAAAGTGAAAAATTGTTGTTTGGAACCCAATTCACCCAATAAACGCTACAACCACAACATCTCCTTAGCTCCTTTAGTCATTGCAATGTATTCCATTTTGGTAGTGGAGAGAGCTACCACTTGTTGCAATCTAGAAACCCAATTGATCACTACCCCTAGAAATGTGAAAACATATCTAGTGGTAGAGCACCTTTTGTCCAAGTCATCATTGATATCGGAGTCAACAAAAGCTTGCAGCTATGTATCTTTACCTTTGAACCTCAAAACATAATGTGAAGTGCCCTTGAGGTATCTCATAATCCACTTTACTACTTGCCAATGAATTTTACTAGGATTACTCATGTACCTGCTGACTACTCCCATTGCATGAGCAATGTTTGGTCTTGTGCATACCATCAAGTACATGAGGCTCCCAATAGTAGAGGAATAAGGCACTCTTTCCATGTACTCTTTTTTTTCTTGTGTCTTAGGACATATCTCAAAGGATAACCAAAAATGGTCAGCTAGAGGTGTGCTTACAGCGTTAGCAACCTTCATGCTAAATCTATCCAAAACCTTATCAATGTACTTTTCTTGTGAGAATTTGATTTCTCTTTTCTGTCCATATCTTATTATTGTCATGCCAAGGATTTTTTTGCAGCCCCCAAATCCTTCATTCAAAACTTGTTAGCTAATTGTTGTTTCAGCTTGCTAACAACATTCATACTAGTTCTAGTCATTGACATGTCATCAACTTATAATAACAGTAACACAAACTTACCATTTTCCAAAACCTTGTAATACCCACACAGATCAATGTCACACATGCTGAAATGTTTCTCATCCATGAAGGAATCAAAATTGAGGTACCATTATCATGGAGCTTGTTTTAACCCATACAAGCTTCTTTTCAATCTGCATACTAAATTTTCATGTCCTTTTTCAAAACCTTCCAGTTTCTACATATACAATTCTTCTTCCAAGTCACTATACACTTAAAATCATGACTCCGGTTGCCTAGGAATGTCAGGTTAGATTTTAGCATGCACACTGACCCTTTCCCTCCTTGCCACATGGCGATCCACCATGTTACTCTCGCTCATGTGGAATTACCCAGTTGAGAGGAGGCGAGACACAGTAGGGGTCTAGCTTGTTGGAGAGATAGACATTGTAGAGAGGGGTTGGCAAGTATTGTGGCCTTTGTTGATGTGTGCTTTGTTGTATGTTTTCTTCGATTGTTGTTGTAGTTGATATAACCCTATGACCCAAAGGGTCACTAGTTTCTCTTCTCCTGTTTGGATTTCCAAGATTCCACCTCTTTGTGGGTAAGTGATTATTCTTGTTGGTGTCCTCTTGTCTTTGTATGTGTTGTAAGAGGTCTTGTTGTATCTGTCATTGTCTTCTTTCTTCTAACAACAAGACGATGAATGGGTTTCCTTGTGGTAAGACAAATATTTTTTGTTGAGGTCTTGGATGGATCACTTGGATCTCGTCACGGATATCCCTCACCCACTCTCCCACCCACTCTCCTCTCACTCCTAAGCACATTTATTAATGAAGATAGAGTAAATTGTGTGATTGCTAACCTTAACCAGATCTAGGGGTTTTGAACTAGGGTTTTGTTGACATAGGGTTTGACTTGTGTTTTGACTTTGTTTTTACCTTGTGATGGAATCAAGGGTTTGTTTAGAATCAATTGAACCATGATTACCTCATGATGGAATTGAGGGTTTGTAATTTTTTTTATTCTAGGGGATCTATATGCATGCAAACTAAATGATATGCAAAATGTCTTTATGGTATTTTTTAGAGTATTTTGAAAATAAAAGTGCTTCTAATCTATGAAAGGGAAATATGTATGCAATCCTATATGACTTTTCCAATGCAATGTTAACCTATGTTTTTTGTGTTTTTGATGTTTTGAATGCAATTTTATCTAAGAAAGGGGGAAAATACTTCTTCTAATAAACTAGATCTAGAAATGAGAAAGCATTTAACCTAACATGTAATATCTAACTAGCAAGGAAAAAACAATGTTTTACTATTCCCAAGAGCAAATTTGATTCTGTAATTACTACGAATTGAAAGAAAATAATCAAGGAACCTGAGAGAAATGAAGATTTGTTGACTCCACTACCCTCAGCAATCCTTGTAATAGGCAACCTTGAATCCTTTTGTGGCAGCAGGTAATCCTCTTGACAACAAAATGACCCAAAGAAGCAAAAAGAAGCTTGGATGAAACTTGTATGAGCTTGATGAGAGCTTGGATTGAGCACAATGGCATAGAATGAAGCAACGTGATGCTACTTGGTTGAACAAATAAAGCAAAAGGCACCTTTGTCTTGTAAGATCTTTTGAAAGCTAAATTGAAGAGGAAAATTCAGCAAGAGCTGTGTGCACAATGAATTTGCCTCCCTTTGTGCTTGAGGGAGGGAGTATTTATAGCTTTAGAAAATGAATTGATTGGAGAGTTAACTCATTTGATTGATGAGTTAACAAGAATAGATTGGGGAATTCACAAGGTTGATTACCTAGTGAACTCAGCTGATTGGAGAGTGATGAAGTAAAGATAGCTTATCACTGGAGAGGAAATGGAGAAGAGGGAATGTATGAGATTGATTGAAGAGATAAATTGAGATCAAATAGAGTTAATTATGCATGTGTGGGTGCATGAAATAGTTAACTCTATCAGGGATCAAAAACCATACAAACAGAGAGAAAAATGGGCAAAAACGGAGCAAAAAGGAGAGAGAAACTCAAGTTTTTATGTGGCTGTAAAAATGGCAGGGTCACCCCTTTTGCCTATAGGGTCACCCTTGGCTGACCATGGGTCACTTGGGGGTGACCCTAGGTTTCCTGGGGGAGATCCAGGCTGGACAGGGTCAAATGCAAAAAAAATAGGCTGGGCGGTGGTAGAAGAGAGGAAAAGGACATGTTGTGCATCAAGAAACAGGTCAGTCATGTGGAAGAATCCAAATCTCCACTTATGGTAGCAGGATCTCCCTGGGGAGATCTAGAAATAATAGGGGGAGATTTGGATTGGTTCGACAAAACTAAAAACTAAAAGTAGGAGATGGACAAGGGGACCTCTAAAAGGGTTTTAGGAGGTGCACTAGAGGAAAAACAAAGGGGCGAGGTGAAAACTCACCTAGAAGACTCTCACAAGGCTTATGATCAAGGTCGAAAGCTAGAAAACACAAGTAGACAAGTGTCACAACAAGTGTCGAAAAACATCGCAAACAGGGAGAGAGAGAAATCGACAAGGAAGAAACAACACAAGATAAGAAGAGAGGACACATCATCAAGAGGTCTGCTGCTTAAAGGACATTATTTCATGCTTACATGTATGTGACAAGGATTTTAATCATCATAGGGGTCCTCATGGAGGCAGTGCATAATTTTTGTGATTATATATTTACCCCCTCGGGGATGATAGTCTACATGAAAGGTAGGTACCGTTCCCAAACTAGGCCTTACCTATTTTCGATTTTCCTACAATTTGTACCTACAATAATTATTGTTAATCTAATATTTAAATATATCAATGTAAATAATGAAAACTAAAATGACAAATCTTACCATAGATCACTTGAGTTTGACTAGTTGCTTGTCTTTGTTAGTTTGGACCTCTAGGGATGAGAGCACACAAAACAATGCATGAAATAGATGCATCAAAGCAAAGAACTAGTCTAAAATGCATAAATAAACTAAGCTAAGGGCAAACAAAGTGAGCCAAACTATGAGATCAGAGAAAAACAATGATAGAATCATTCATGTGAGCAGTCCATAGAGATGTATCATCAAGGAGATCATAGAGATGGCCGCCTCTTCTTTAGCCTTGATGAATCGGGTATGCAATCAGTGAAAAACTCTTTTCCAAAACCTAGTTTTATTTTGTGAAAAATATCTTAAAATTATCTATTTTTGGTGATTTTCTCTATTGCATTGTGTTTGTCTCATCGTTTGGAGCAAGATTAATCTTTCATTTTCTAAAATCGGTCGAAAAATGAGTTTTTTGGAGTGATTTTTGCTTGAGGGATTCACTCCTAGGGTCACCCCTTTTATTAGGAAGGATCGCTCAGGGGAGATCCTATTTGACAATAGGGTCACCTGAGGGAGATCCTGAAAAGTAGTAAGCTCACCCTGGGGAGATCCTGAAAAACACCTGGGTCGCTTGGGGGTGACTCTATTGGACTGATTTTTTACTACACTTGATGTAGTTTAATGCTCGTTTCGCTTCGATCTGACATGATTTGGTCATTGAATCTACCCATTTATTGCAATTTTTGAAGGTTTATGGGATTTTTTTGTGTAAGGTTTTCTACAGTTATACGATTTTTATGGATTTTAGGAGTTTACGAGAACTAATCTAAAGTTCTCTTCTGATTTTACAAGACATGCATATCCGATGGAATGCCTACCGAGAGCAAGGATGGATCTCAGGGATGTTTTCTTCATTGATTATTAAGTATGGTGCTATACTAAAGAGGGAAGGTCTTACTACAATCTACCATGTATCTGTGATTCATCCTGTATCTCACATATGTTGCGACATCTTGACTTACTGGGATGTAGATAGGAACACATTCTGGTTCCCACAGATTTTTGGAGAGTGGACTATCACTCTGTATGATGTATATCACATTCTTGGAAATCCCTTATCTCTTCCTATTAGTGAGTCCTATGAGGACAAGGCTTCTTGGATTGCATTTATGGGGGTTAATCACCCTAGAGATCAGACACGAGTTCATCTTACATCTATGCCACCTCTCCACATTACGCTCTTGAGGAGGTTCTTGATTGGTTTGATTGCTTTGAGGCTATTAGGAGACAAGGCCTTGGCTTGGCTGAGATGGTGTTGGGCACCCATCATTCATGAGATTGAGGAGGGTACAATTTTTTCCTACGGACCAGACATCCTGGCTATGGTTTACAGAGACTTCTATCAGATTTTACGGCGAGGGGCTTTAGCCTTGAGCCACTCTTCTTTGATCATGGCATGGATTTTTTAGCACATGAAGCCTTACCAGAAGCGTATTCCTCTTCTAGATAGATGGTTACCAAGAGCAATGAGGTGGGTACACATTGGTCATTTTGATGCTACTTTACCCACTATTGCTACTCTTACTGATGAGGATATGATTTTTGATCCTTATCACGACATGGAGGGGGCTTGGCCCCTATATGGTGAGATTAGAAAGCACTGTCGTGAGGTTTTAGAGATTACAGACCATAATGGTCTGGTTGAGCCTCATCGGGCTGATCATGTTTTGCAACAGTTTTGCGAGGATGTCCCTGAGGACTTGCCCCTAGTGTCCACATGTTACAGGACTGCTTAGGAGATGGGTGAACTTGGAAATGTCATTTGGACTCCTTTGACGATGGCATCTTCATTATTAGGGTCTCTAGAGGAGGACGGAGGGGAGGGAGAGGGACTCCTTCCTGATCTCTGATTGTGACTATTGATTCAGAGTCCACTAGTGAGGACTATGTTCCAGATAGTAATGATTCGTCAGATGAGGCCATTCCTGAGGATGAGGACTTTGATGATATTGATGATTTAGATGATATTCCTAATGTTCCCAAGGGTCCTCCTGTTGTTCTTTGACCTCCTCATTCATATGAGGTGATGCATCAATTTGACCCTGATTAGAAGCCTGGTGATCCACGTAAGTTTCTCATTTACTTGCTTTTCATACTTTTTGTCCTTTCTCTTTTTACATGGATCTGATTTAGTCTTGTTTTGATTTTCTATTTCAGGCAATGTTAGAGAGTGGAGGGACTTTGTTTGTGAGGTTAATGTTGGATTAGCTTCTCCCTTCACTAGGATGACTCATGATCATCTTTTGAATGATCCTGGTGTGGCCCAGCTGAAGGGTGACACACTGACATTTTTGCTCATGTCTACCATGGATACCAGATAACTACAAAGTTGAAGGCCTAGGTTGACATGCTCAAGGGTGAGAACCAGGTACTCTGAGAGATGGCCTACCTTAATTTTGGACGTCGTGATGCTAACATGGCGGGGCCTTCATAGTCACATGGTCACAGTAGAGCACCTCATTCTCATAGATATCAGGGAGTGACTAGTGGTACTTGTAGATGGAGGAGCCGAAGTCCTAAGGGTTCCATTGGAGGTAACCACCCCTGACTTGCTTTTCTTTGAAATTTGTACCCCCTTGCATGGGGAGCCTCTACTTTCTCGAGAGCGTTTTGTCTTAGCTCTTTGATGCCCTTGTGTATGCAAAATTTGAATATATCTATGGAAATCTATCTTTTTATGGTTTTCTCTTGTCGAAATCTGTACTCGTCTCTTGTGCATGTTTGGAAGTTTTGAGGAACTTTTCGATTATGTTTGACCTGTTCAACTCTTTTAGTAAATGCAATTATGATAACCATGACATATTTTTGTAGTTTTTTTTATGACATATATATGATATACTGTTCACAATATGATAATGGAGGAACACAAGAAATCCTGTAAATGAGACTATTACTTCTACTGAATGCCATGAAATATGACATTTGACTTTATTGCTTTGAGACTCTTTTTATGATTTTTGGCATGAATTCAATGTGCAACAAACAATGTGACTGCTCTTAAACATGATTTTTAATTTAAGGGATTGCGGGTTGTCCTAATATAAGAGACCTATTTAAGGCTGTGAAATAGGATTTAGGGAAACTCAAGTGGGGAGTGGGAGTGAATATGGAGCATTTCTTATTTCTAGACATGGCTAAAGGCTAAACATTGATCCTTATCTAGATAAGACAAATTTGTAAGCTTTCAACTTAGATAAGCAGCAAATTTTATTGGTGTTCGCTAGACTTAGATCATAGATGGCAAGCAAGGTAGACCTAGGGTAAAGGATAAATAGGAAAGAACAAGCGTACCTAGATAGCAGATGATCCTAGAGAGTACTAGACTCTTTGTTTTTCTTAGCTAGTGTGTGTGTGTGTTTAGTACCTTTCTTTCTCTGTTAGAATGTCACTCTTGAAGCTTCGAGCTTAGATTGATCTCCACCCAAGAGTATAGACATTCAACAATCTTCACTCTTTCACTCTTTTTTTTGTCTCTCTTTTTTTTTCACTTTTTTTTTGTATTTTCCTCACTTGACTTTTCTCATTTTTTTTGGACTTTTGACTTTCCAAGAAATGAATGGTTTTGGAACTTTGATATGCAATGATTTGATCTCTCAATTCTCACTTTTGACACTCTTATTTTGACCACTCATTCTTTTATTCACTCGTATCTTAGATTGCTTCCTTCAGAGTTTTGATCTTCCTGAAGTTTTTGGCCAAGAAAGATAAGGGATTGAGCACCACCTAAAGTTTTTGTAATCTGGTTGGACTCCTCTACTACTAGGGAAGAATTGGGAAGGTTTACTTGCAAGCTTCCTTTGAACATTGTAGGTTTGAATACTGACTTTGTTCAGACCTAACATATTGACTCATTAAGAGTAGGATTAGTGTAAAGCTAAGAACTAGGTTTTGATTAGAATCACTAGGAATGCAAGGGGATAATGGTGATTATAAAAAATGGGGATCTCTAGGTCCTGTTGTGATGCTCACAACATGCCCCATTTTACCTCTTAGCAAAATGAGGACCCCTGCTATGGCTATGGCTTTTTGTTTGTGTGTGGTCTTACTTGGTAGTAAAGGGAAAAGAGGTAAAGGTTACAAACCATGTTGAAAATTGACAAAATTTAGCATTAAGTGCCAGAGGGGAATAGAGGTGAATTCTTTGTTAAAAATGAATAAGGGTTACTTTTTGAACCATTTTAAAATTCCCAGTATTCTGCAAGATATGCATGTGTTTGGTAAAATGCATTATAGAAAGGTTTGTATCTTGCATGTACAAGGTCATTTGTATGTGGATTCGTTGTATTAGTCACATGAAGTGGTCAAGTTTATTTATCGTGGTGCTTTGTATGCATGTGTTTAGTGTTTTATTCTTTGTATACAAGTCAAACCCGATAAGTTTCAGAAGTGGAGTGGATAAATGGCTAAGTTCACATTGTATCTTGAGTTGTATGTTTGTTGAAAGGGAAGATACAAAGCCATATACAATGCGATATACATGTCGTGGACCTGAAGAGAATATAAAATTCAGTTTTATTAAAGGGAAGAAAAAGGTATGTATGTTGTATGTTTTCAGTTTACCTCTTTGGCATACATACAACGTGGAGTTCAAAAGATAATTAAATCAGATGTAGGTGATGCATCATACCTTAATGGTTTTTGGAAATATGCATTCACTTTATATACATGTATGGATCCGAAAAGGTTATATAATATGGTTAAGAAAAGATGAAAATTTTGGCATAATTGTATAAGAGTTTGGTTGTATGGAGGATTGTATCTAAGGGTAGATACAAGTGTTGTTGTTTCATCAGGATATAAGTGGGGAGGTAAAATGGGTCCCGTAGATTGTATCTCATGGTTGTATATTGCACAAACAAATGGATATACAAGAGCATATACAAGCTAATATACAAGCAAAGATGCAAGGAACTGCAATACAACACGGATTTCAAAAGAAATTTAAATAAAGGTAAAGCTTTGTATGTTTGGGGAATTGTATGTTAATGATATACAAAGAAATGAAAGACATTGTCGGAGAGCTAAAAGGTAAAGAGCGTTTGTATAGGTTGCAATTGTATAAATGCTTGTATCCATTTTACATACATTATGATATACAAACAAAAGATACAAGGGTAGATATAAATAAAAAGGGTAACAATGTTTATAACTCGTTGGATGTAGGCTTGTATATTGAAAAGATACAAATTGACATACAAGAAATAATATACAAGAAGACATACAAGAAAATGTGATGTATACAAAAAGTAAACTAACGGATAGAAGGTTTAAAAATTAAACATTAATGTAGAAGGCTGAGGCCGTAGGTCCATTGATTGCTGCAATTAATGCTGAGATCACACTAAAAATGGTAAAATTTAATGGGTTGGGGTTAATAAAAGGTTGTTTTTCTTTCAGATTTGCATTGTTAAAATTAAAATTGCAAAAAGAGGAACTATTGTGGAAATTGAATGAAAATTCATCGTGAGACGAAATCTCAGAAGCGGGAACATAGTAGAAAATGACAAAGTTGGTCAACATTTGTAAGGTTGAGTTGTCAAGAATACAGGTATTTATCTTGAACATCATTACAGTTTAGTTAATTAAAAATGCAAAATGACTATCAGTAATTTCATTTTAAAATGTCAACAAATGTTAAATTACTATGTTTGATAGTTAATTAACTTGTTTGGGTTAAATAATACGAAAGTCAAAACTAGAAAAGATAAATGGGGGGTTAGGGTAAATGTAAAAAAACAAAAAATTCAAGGTAAAATGCTAGGTAAGAGAGTAAAATCGAAAGTTAAAAAATACATTTTTATAGGATGGCCCCAAATCAAAAAAAGGTGGATATAGGGGGTGAGGAAAAGATTAAAAAGGAAAGAAAGCCCTGTAAAGAAACCAAGAAGGAAGAGTTGCCAATATACAGAGGGTACCCTTCGTTGTTTGGCACAAGTGGAGTAGGGATAGACACCAACATAAGGAATTATGACATGGATGATGTTTTGCAGAAGATCACAATAGCCGATGCTACACCTGACATGAGGTGTATATGCGAAAGTGGATTATACAGAGCTGCAGGTTTCTAGTTAGCTATGGAAGCTAAGGACCTATGTCTGGATTGCATACACTTATATCACCTAGTTACCAGAAGAGTAATACACTAGGATAGGGTCATTGCAGACTTATCTACAGAGGGGATTGCAAGAACATTTGGTCTAGAGATACATGAAAAAATGGTAGATATTGATATTGACCAGTACAATGAAGATTTCAATGATAATGATAGGGATTGTAGAAGCAAGATCTTCTATAGTTGGTATAGTGCAAAGAACGAATCCAAGGCCATGGCAATAGTACATAAGATCTTGCAAAGAATAGACTTCAAAGAAGAGATATATTTGATGATTACAATGTTAAGCGGACTAGTGGGATTAAGGGATGCCACTAAGTGTGAACCTTGGATGTTCACTATCATCCAATTCACGAGGGAAGTGAAAAAGGAACAGGGATGAATTCACTGTGCTAAGGCTATTAGCACAGTCATATGGAAATAGGCAATGTTATGAAAACAAAAGGCGATGCCTTTCTATTTATCCTTGTATATATTATACTCATGTGCAGCAATGGTTCAAACATATATATATGGGATTGATAGAATTGGAACCCTAGGGAATGGCCTAG
Source organism: Cunninghamia lanceolata (assembly GCA_027924645.1). Lineage (NCBI taxonomy): Eukaryota > Viridiplantae > Streptophyta > Pinopsida > Cupressales > Cupressaceae > Cunninghamia > Cunninghamia lanceolata. The sequence continues at coordinate 3,920,674 of BSBN01000098.1, read as the reverse complement.
ACCAAAAGCTTGTATATGATCATTATCCTAATTTACAAGAGGATAATGCATTAAGAAAGTATGCTTTAGTAAACGATGTATTTTATACATACATGGTCAGAGTTTCAAGAGAAAAGCAAGATAAGAGGTTGTCTACAAATGCAGAGGATATAATTGGTTTACATAGTTCATGGTACATTCAATTCCAAAACTTCACTTATATCAGAACTGAGGGCTTTGAAGGAAAACCTTTCATGATGCCTAGGTATCCTTCTAACAAATTGATTGTTTTAGAGTTCTCAAGGCAAAACTTGAATGCCTTTAGATTGTATAAAAAGAGGTATAATAGGAGAATCTTAAGCTCCCTTGGGCAATTGGTAGAAATTCTTGTTCTAGCGAAGAAGTGGCTGGTTACTCAGAGAGAGAGTTAAGGTATTATGAATTTAAGGAAGTTGAGTTAGAAAGGAGGTTTGATCCTTTTCGCAGGATCCAAAATACTATTGATTCTAAGTTTAAACATCAAATACACATTGAGGATTGTTTGTCAGATTGTGAGAATGACAGAGAAGTGACAAAGAGAGATCACAAAAGACTGACAATAGAGAAAATGAGGTCCATGGTAGACATTTATGTACCTATAGAAGTTAAGGATAATGGCAAAATATTACACCATAGTTATGAAAGTGCCAAGCTTGCTCCTATTGGAGAGCCTGATTGGTTGCAACCATGGAATAAATCTTTGGACACATTGTCCAAACCTGTCATTTTGTTCTCCAAGACATGGTTGAAGGACAGAATCAAGGAGCTTGAGGCTAAGCGAATTGAGCCTACATATCTAAAGAAGGACAAAAAGAGATTGAGGGAGCATCAGGATGATCTCCAGTGCTTCTATGAAAAGAAAAGGAAGATTGTAGAAGTAGAAATTGGTAAGAAAGCAAAAATGCTACATTAATGGATCCTTGTGCACTAGGGGTAACAATAGCAGTATCATCAGGCACATTTGTAGAGGCAAATTCATTGAGTCATGATACCAGTATAGAGCAATCACAAGCTACTGAGGAGTCAACATGACAGAAGGTTATGAAGGCAATACCAATAGGGAAATCCAAAGGAGAAACTTCAAAATAGATTGAAGTTATAGGGGCACAACAGGTAGGTACTAAATTAAGTAACATACCTAGTTCATCTACCTCAACAGAGAAAAGACAAACATATGCTAAGGTTAAAACAAAATTGGCTAAAGAAACGCTGCATGGGTCAAAAATGCATGAAGCCAAACAAGTTACTTAGACTGTCAACGTTGAAGATGACAACAGTGGGAGTGAAGTCAAGGAAGTGGATTCAAGGATGGGAAGAGAAACTGGCATGGAGGAAGAGGAATCTAGTGAATATTCAAGTGAAGAAGAGGAACAAGATACTCAAGCTTATATGGAAGTTGAACAAGGTCAAGTGTCTGAGCAAGAAAATTTAGAAGAAGGATTAGGGACAGTGGACCCATTTGGTACATTGGTACCTCCAGAAATAATAAGGGATGTGCAAGATGTAGCACATGAAATAGAATAATCTGAAAGAGATGATGCACCTGAAGAAGTAATAAAAGAAACAACTGCTCAAACTAAAGAAGAAAAAAGATCTAGCACTTATGGTGTAGATGTGTTGAATATTTTGACCATGTATGGGGAACACAATAAAGAAGAAAAGAATGTAGAAAGCAAAGTTGAACAAGAAAAAGAGACAAAAGAATCTGATAAGGTAGTAGGTTCACCTTCACATACAAAGAAAACTAACATGCGTGAAAAGGTACAAAAGAAAGTTGAAATAGCAGAGGAAACAATAGATAAACTTGAAAACAAATAGAACACACATAATATTGATGAAGATAATTTTGAACTTGAAAAGTAAATAGAGGATAAGGGCATGGCAAATGTGGAACAAGAAAGTAAAGAGGAAGATTAGGAAAAGGATTCATCAGAAAAAGAAGGTCCAGAGGAAGAAGATGAGGGTGGAGGAGATACAGAAATTGAAGAAGATGATAATGAGGGTAAATCTAAACAGCAAAATGATCCAACAGTACAAGAACTAGCCCCTCAACAATAACCTCCTCCACCACAACAAGAACAAGAAGTAGAAAAGCCTCAAGAAGAGGAAATCAATGAAGAGAAAGCTACTGAAAGCACAAAAGAGGCTCCAACTTGCTTGGGTGCAAAAGTAAGGAGAGAAAAGGTGGAGGTACAGTTAGTACCCATAGACATCAAAAGTTTATTGGGCGATGCAATGCCATGAAAAGAAAAGAGAAACACCAGAACCATGTCGGCAATACAAAGGAGTCCAGACGGATCCAGAACACTGAATTTGGCCATACCACAGAAAGAGAAAGCCAAAGGAGAAATAACATTAGATGACTACAAGATACTTAATTTTGACCTAGGACACATAACAAGGGAGCATCATATAAGTGAGTGGGAGGATATGCACCAGGCTACTGTGGAAATGTTAAAGAAAGACAAAGATAAACATGAATATTTGAAAGGACACATTGTCCAGTTAAAACAATTTATTAGGGGGATATTTGATCCCAATGCTACAATACTAGAGTTACCCAGTGAAATAGCAATATTGTCAAAAGATGAAGTGAAGGATATGGAAAATAAGAGGCTTGAGGCCAATATTTTTGAAGAATGGTTCATACCATTCATGCAAGAAGCAGAAGAGGTGATCAAACAAGTAGTGACAGGATGGCAATTGGCTGCAACAGAAAAGAATAAATGTAGTGTGCTTATATATAATTGTCAGTTTAGAAAATAAGAGTACAAGTTTGAATTGGGGCAATTGGAGGAAATTGAAGAAAGAGTGGATGAATCAATACATGAAGGAGTCATTACTCCTCAGATGGAAAATCAAGTACCACATGCTAGGTTAGAGTAAAGGTTTGAAGATGATAGTCTTAGAAGATGCATGACAATCACTCAAGGTTTAGAGGAGAAAGCAGATAGCATGATCAGGTTGCATAAGAGGATAGTTGAAAAGCTCATAGATCATGAATGTATCGACACACTAGCATATGAACTCCAAAGGGCATTAAAATAATTCAATGCCATCTTTGCACGATGTTAGGAGAATCTAGATGCATATTTAAGTAAACAAATGATTGATTCAATAATGGAGGTAGTGCCAAGATAAAGAAATATAAGAAGAAGGTTGAAGGTTCAGGTAAAGAAGAGAAGAAATTTAAAGAAGGGGTCATAATGCAAGAAAATATATGGACAAGGAGTCCAAGGGCAAATCGCACCTTCATAGAAGGTGTAACAAATAATTTCAAGATATATCTGAAGGAGTAGGAAAGTATTAAAAAAAGAGGCAAATAATACTAATGAAAGAGTCAATTGAAGGGTATGCACGAGCAAGGTCAACAAAATAGAAGAGGTTAAAAGGGGAATCCTATTTTGAAAAGATTCCAATGGCATGCTTTGAGGAAGGAAAAGATACCACAAAGATATTTTGAGAAATGGTTAAGAATGAATGTACACCCTTGATCAAGAAAGTATGAATACTAACCATATATTAGGTTTTGTAGCCATAGCAGTATGAAGTTTCAAAATCTATATAAGAAGCTCTGCTACTTGTATATTTTTTACACAGGGATTTTTGAGTTGTAGCTTTCACTTGTAATTGGTTTGAACATTTGAATAGAGAAGTATTTCTTTTAGTTTAGAAGAGGAGGTCACCTGTGTCTACACTAAGGAATGTGCAGAATGTCTAGTTTCCTTACTGTATTTGTAAAAATGTTTGTAAGTTTTCTAGCAATTTGATTAATGAAACAAAAGGTCATTCATACATTGTAAATTCTATATGACTATTTGCTTTAAATACAAGTAAACTTGGAATTCTGTGTCTATTACATAGTGTTTTTTGACTCTTATTGGTATTTGGAGTATTATCCTTTGAAAGCTTGCAATCTTTGATGTGTGTTTGTGAAAATACTTAGGACTCTGCATTTGAAGATTTTGTATGTTGATTAGATTAATTTGTTGTATCTCTTAAAGACATGAGTAATAGAACATTTAGATCTTGTAGTGAAATGATTTTCAACCTGATTTTCTCTAACTTTTTCCCAAACATTTGAAATAATTAGCTTAAACACAGAAATCTTAAGGAAATTGTCTTACATTTGAAAGAAGCGTGAAGACTTGTGTTAATATTTGACAATTTTCATATCAATTTGAAAGGCAAATCTTGTTTCACTATAAATCATACAAGGCTTTGTGATACAGTAGTAATTTTATGCAAAGGAATGAATAATTTGTTTATATTTGTAACAATTTGCATAATTTGAGTCCAGTAAGTCACAAATTATCTTAAATCAAGTAAGGCTCCTTGAATATTAAAGTTTCATATCAACCTGCTGAATTGTCCACAAGGTCAAGACCTAACCATATAGAAACTTGGGATTAAGAACTCTTAGGTGATTTATTCATATCTTTTAAGACAGTTTAGGTTCATTTTGTGAATTTTAACTTTTGTTATGAATGTGTAAAAATAATCATCAACAGCTTTTGGTGCTAAAAGGAGGGCCTAAGTGGAGTTAAGGTAGGATTTAAGCAAAACTAACTCATAACAGTGGTAGGGTGACTAGGTCTAGATCTAGTTTAGAAGATATCTTTGTCCAATTACCTGTTAGAAGGCAGAATAAAGGTCCTTTGATTTGGAATCCCAGAATATCACACGTAGGAGGCTCATCTAGAATGCCTCCCGAATCACCTTTTAACATCCATAGCATAGTGAGTCCTAACAGTTCTTCATTAAATTCTTTGAATCTTGGTTTAAGTCCTCCTAGGGGTCCAAGTCCTCCTAGAGGTCCTAGTCCACCTATAAATCCAGGTACTCCCAGAGGTCCAAGCCCACCATGTGGCCCTGCAATGGCCTATTTCAATGTTAATTCTCCTATAACATTTAATGATTATCATGAGATGCCAAAAAATCTTGAAAAGATATGTCCTAAATATCAATTGCATCAGGATCTAGAGGATCACATTAGGATATTCAAGGAGACATGCTTTAGAGCTAGGTTAGAATATGAGGATGTGGTGTGTACATTGTTTCCTTACACCTTTAATGAGCAGGCTTCTAACTGGTATGTTAACTTTTCTAATGGTTATATTTATTCTTGGACACTTATGGAAGAGGCATTTTTGTCTAGGTTTAGGGTACTAGTTGGTCCTTCCACCTTATATCATAAATTGGCTGCAATTAAGAGAGGTGAGGGAGAGCTAATTGATAACTTTAATGATATGTTTCAAAAGGCTTACTCCCAATTAGTTGCTCCTTACACAGTGAATGTAGATGCATTATTAGCCATGTATTATGTCTCTCTTGATCAAGTAACTGCTATGTTTGTCAAAAGAAAAGTTGATATAGATACTATATCCAAAGCTTATAAGGAAGAAGCCTGAGTAAACCAGGAAATGAGACAAACAACCTATAGTCCTTTTCTTAATGGAGGAAACCCTAGGATGCAAAGTCAAGCACAACCTTGGAATAGAGTTCCTATGCATCATACTCCATTATTAAATCCAATTCCTACATACACAATTGTGTATAACCCTTCCCCAATCTAGACTATAGTTCCTTATGTTGGCAAGAGACACTATATGGATTCATGGTTGTTGTCATTGATGGCAACAAAGGTCATCCCACATATCCGCAAGACATGATATGTCTCTACCAGAAGTCAGAATAAAGAATGTTGTGGTCCGGTGAAGAAGAACAGAGCATGTGGCAAGGTCCGACAGATTGGTCCGGACCTCTCAGAGGAAGTGTCTTGGTGCAGTGCGGATTTGGGGAAGTCAAGAGGACTACCTTGAGTGGTATATTCCAAGGATTTAGCCTCCGGTGATGGAGAAGGAAAAAGATATGAATGGTTGAGTACCGGATTCCTAAGAGACAGTGAAAACAGAGGAAGAACTGACTGGCAGAGTATCAGACTGCTTTCCGGATGGGTTACTATTGATGACAGAGGTTGTGAAGGCATGAATCATGTTTGGCCGACATGATTAATGATATCTACAAGTATATGCTTGATCCGCATTGCTTGGTGAGGAAGGATTCAGCCGACAGAATGAAAGTTTATAAGAAACTAGACTGTTCCGGATGCCGACTAGAAAGGTGATGAAATTACTTGTGCGGATATATATAGAGGATGGATTTAGTTGTGAAGTGGGTGTTGTTGAGGTGATATATGCGAAGAAGTCCAGATAAAGAGCAGAGGTAGCAAAAGGGATCCGGTATGTGAAAGATAGCAGAATAAAAAACAGAGGAAAGATGAAGTGCAGCAGATCAGTGTACTGAGCCTAACTGGAACTGAACTCCAGCATATGCAGATGCTTCCAATCAGTTCAAGACTGTGATTCTCATCACTTTGTAGACAGTGTGTCTTCTTGTAGGCAGTGGGCCTCTTGTGAGCAGTGTGCTCGGGCAGTGAGCCCTAATTGGCAAGTGCCATTTTTGTAATTTCCTATTCTTCTAACAGAGAATAATTTTGGGTTAATCACCCCGTGGTTTTCTCCCTTAACAGGGTTTCCACGTCAAAAATACTGTGTCATGTGTTTCTTATTTCATGGTTAATGTTTTTGTATCTGATTTTATGCTGCATCAATTAAAAGGAAAGTTCAATAAAGGAAATAATTAGGATAACTGATTCACCCCCCCCTCTCAGTTATCAACAATTGGTATCAGAGCCAAGTTCCTCCTAATAGAGCTTAACAGCTTGAGGAAGATCTGGGATTTCAAATGGATGCATATGGTTTAAGGGAGCAACTCAAGACTGCTCTTGAGGATCTTGAACAGTCAAATTCTGAAGTTAGTGAATTAAAGGAAAGACTCAAACAGGCTGATGAATTCATGAGAGAATTAAAAGACAAATTAAGTCTCTCCATGAAAAAGAGAAAGGAGCTGCTTCAACAGTTGGCAAGACAAAGTGAAGAAAGCAATACAAATGAAGAATTGACTGAGCAAACCAAGTTATGTGAAAAGTTATCAAAAGAAGTCATTATGTTAAGACATGAAATGGAATCAGGAACTATAAAGTTTACTCAAGAGATTGAAGAAAAAAGAAAGGCTGAAGACAATCTAAGACAATCTCTTAAAGAAAAATTAGAAGAATGCCACCAGATGGACAGGATTATCAGACATCTTGAATCTGATCTTGAAGATGCCAAAGATAATGAAGGAAAACTTGAGGATCAAATTGTCTCTCTCAAAAGAGACCTTCAAACAGCAAATGAATATAAAGAGAAATTCAAGATAAGTTCTGCTCAACTTGAAGTTCTTCTTGGAAGTCAAAAGAGGACAGATGACAAGTATGGTTTGGGATATGAGAAAGGAGAAAGCTCCGGATCCGGTCAGAAGAATCTTGGATCAGAAAATCCAAGGAGCAGGCCTAGAAGACCTCCGGTAAGACAGCCAAATGCTCAAAGATATCCATCCTTCAATGGATATTGCCACAGCTGCAACCACTTTGGTCACAAAGCTAATCAGTGCAGAATGAGAATGAATCAGATTAATTCATCCTTCTCTGGACAGTGCTTCAACTGCAAAAGGTATGGACACAAATCCCATGAATGCAGAAGTATGCAAGTAAACAAATCATTCAAAGGTAGATGCTTCACATGCAATAGAGTAGGTCATATGGCTAATCAATGCAGATCAAGAGGATATCAGTCAAATATGCAAAGAAATGTTATTTGCCAAATCTGCAATAGGTCCGGTCATAATGCTAAAGTTTGCAGAAATAAGAATCAGGACAAAAGAGGTCTGGTGTATAATCAGAATCAAGACAAGGGTAAACAAAAGATGAATGCGGATGAGGTTAGGAATCAGATGAGTAAGATTTGGGTGAAGAAAAGTTCAAAGAATGTAGAGGTTGGATCCGCACCAGACTCTGGTGCTGATATTTCCTCCGGAAATTAAAAAGAGAGCTCAGGCTCAGGGGGAGACTCAAAGAAAATCTTGTTCCCCCAGCCAAACAAGTGGTGCCGGATGTGGCACAAGATGCGGATCAAAGGGTTTGTAGATATGAGTCTTGAGATACTTCAGTCAAGTTTTCAGAGGTCCGCATGGAGTTATGAAGAAGCTGTGATCGATCAAATAAGACCTGTTCAGGAAGATGCTCCGGTATGATAAAGGATTACAAAAAAGTCTGGAAAGATCCGGAAATGCACTATCTTGTTCTGCGGATTGAACAGAGTGTTTGAGATGATCTTGTAATATGTTACCTCGATTTATTCATGATTGAAAGATCCGGATGATATCCACAGATCAGGACTAATCCGGGATACTCCAAGCTATCCAGACAAGGCAAACCGGAATGATGTAGGTGAAGCATTTATTGCAGACAGATATTAGGGTTCGCGGAGCAATTTAAGGGATTTCTCAAAGGACATTTGCTCATTCTGCACTCGAGAAGAAGCGAAAAGTGGAGCTCTGCAACAAGGTTCATCAAGCACACCAAGGATCTCCTGCCGAAGCTATTGCATAAAGAAATCAATCCAACCACTCCGTGCAAACCGAAGGCGCATAAGGTATTCTCCGTTTTTCATTACCTCACTGCAAATCTTTGAACAATGGCTACTCCAAACATAGTTAAGATCTCTGATAGACCTCGCCCCTCATTCAAGAAACATCCTTACAAATCATTGGAGGTAGATCCACTAGGAGCCTTCTCTAGTGTTCCTCACGGAGTTTTACACACCGAAGACATTAGGGTTTACATACATGCAAACATTGAGGAATTTGGGGAATTCAAATTAAGAGACCTCTATCACAAGCAGCTGATTGACAATGCTTTTGAGCTTAAACCAGAGTATAAGGATATTCAGAAGAAACAATTTGAGCAATTTATTCATTTCCCCTGCTTTGAAGAAGATGAATGGGTCCGGTATGTACTGAGCAGGATGCATGACAACTTTCTATGGCTAGATAGACCCTGCAAGATCACAAAAGAGGCAATTAGAGCAGTAACTGGTCTATACTCTTCCGGAGGGGTACCTATCCTCAAATCTGTCAAGAACAACATTGTAACTGAGGCCACCGGATCAAAATTTGACAAGAGGGCAATGACCATTGAAGATATTTCGGATCCGGATATCAAATATGCATCAATGATAATAGGATACAAGATCTATCACTCCAGCAGGGAGAATTCTGTATCCGGAACTACAATATACACTGCTTATGAAATGCTAAGAAAGAATGCAGAATATGATCTCTGCGAACTACTGCTAAGCCAATTAATGGAAAACATACAGAAAATCAAGAAGGATAAGAAGAATTCCTTCAAGTATGGTACTCTTATTGTATGTTTATTCTTCTACTTCATGAATGAGCTACCCGGAACAAGTGGATGGGTATGGCAGAATGACAAACCAGTTGCAGTCCAGATAAGAGACTATTTGCATGGACTTGGGGATGCAAAAGTGAGAAATTCAGCTCTATGGGGATACTTCAAAAACTTTCAGAGCATGATGCAAGCAAGAGAGAGAATTCCCTAGTCTCTCATTGAGAAATACAAGGACTCAGTGTGCTTTATGGTTGACACTGATCAGTGCCTAATGGAGGCAGTGGAGCCAAGGACTGTCTGGATCATGCCCATGGGTATGAAGTTGATGAACAGATAGTGGAGCTGCATGTTCAACACATGCTAAGTCAGCCCAAAGATCCTAAGGCAGAAAGGTTTGGAACCTTTGAGGAGCTGAGTGTAAAAATACATGTAGAACTCAGGGAACCTGAGATTAAAAGAAAGGTAAGAAAAGAAGTAGAGCACATTGCTCAAGGCCTAGGTATCTCAAAGGAGGCACTTGATGCCAGCCGGGAAAAGAGGAGGAAGGCCGAGGAAGAAGAGAAAAGCAAAGAAAGTGCTCCGGTTGAAACTCCCACCCGGACCAGATCATCAAAGAGACCTGCACCTTCCACAACCAAAAGTTCAAAACCGGAAGTTCAGGCATCCGGTAAGAGATCCAAGACAAAAGCCACAAGGGCTTATGGAAGCCAAAAGGATGAAGAGGAAACAGAATCAGATGAGGGAGTAAGAGAAGTAAAGAAACAGAAGAAGAAAGGATCCGGTAAGCCCTCCACAGGCCAAGACAAGGATGAAATGGCAGAGGTAACTGTTGAAAAGCCCACTCTGTCACTAGAGAGCATAATCAAGTCGGTCATGGTGGATGGAAACCTTCAACCAATGACTGAATCATATGATGACTTCAGTGAGGCCGACCAAAAGACTCTGCAGGAGGCCACAGTAAAATATCTTAACATATATAATAAGGCTTTCATTGAAATAATATCTCTTATTCCTAAAAGCCTAGAAAAGGAAATGGAAGTAAGAAAGAATAATGCTCATGCTAAAGATCTTGAGATCCGGGAGCAGATAGCTATTCAGCTATATCCTCAAATTGATCCCAAGACAATGAACATTATCTTCAAAGACTGCAGAGATGAGTTCAGAAGCAAAGCCAGGATGAATCAACTCATGCTTGGCGAGACTGACAAAGTGGCCCAAGAAACAGAAGAGATCCTCCGGAAGGCCTTCAAAAGGTTCAATCTTCCGGTTGTAGAGGATTTGGGTACAGAAACAGCTGAGGACTTGGGACCCTCTGCTCCAGAAGAAGTGGCCCATGAACAAACTAGCATCTCTCCTCCGGTTTCCCCTACAGTCTCCGGATCCAAAGAGGAAGAGCAATTACAGGAGAAGGAAGCAGTGGTGAAAGACAAAGAGGTTGACAGTTCTAAGACTGCAGAAGAAAAGAAACATCTGTCTCCGGCAAGAGACACTGCACAAACTGTTCAACAATTTTTGAGCAAAGAAACTCTAGAGATTGATGAACCGGAGCTTCTAAAAGGTCCATTTGATTTTGACTCTCTCTCTCCGGTACAAACAATGAAGATAGCTTCATTTGCAAATGCCAAGGCAAATGAAAAGCTCCTGAAGTCTCATATGGAAGACTGTGAGTTGATAGAGGCTGCTTCCGGAGTACTTGTAAAAATCATGCCATCAATCCAGATAGATCCGACAGCCTCCACTTCCGGTAATCTAAAAACCTTAGTCAGCAGTGTTGATACACATTTTGATTCTCTAGAAAAATCAGCTGAAGAAAAGGTCCGGAAGGAATTTTTGGATAAGAGATTTTCAGAAATATTAGAATTAATCTCTAAGGATAGGAAGATTGTAAGCATTGGAATAAGGAGCTTAGAGAATGCTCTTAAGGATGGCGGTGACATTTACAAATTTTGTATATCCTGGTCAAAGGCAACAGCAGCATTTGACAAGAAAATAAAAGAGGAACAGGATAAGCTACAAAGCTTATCTCAAAGTTTTGATCCTCTCTCTTCCTCTATAATAAATCAAGAATGTCAGACCATTGCAGTCTTGAATGAAATAAAAAATCTTGAGAAGGAAAGGAAGAACATCACCAACCGGATGGGAGAACTTAGAAGGATTATAATCCCTAAGTTGGAAACAATGCATGAGGCCATCAGTGACGCTTAGACCACCGCCCAAACAAAAGATCCGACAGATCTCAAGCGGGCAGAAGCGTTTACATTTTTGTTAAGTGGTCACATTTCAATTTTGGATAGAATGAAGCAAATTTGGGCTACAGAAATGATTCAATTGCAGACATCCTTTGCAGACATTCTTCAGTATATGTAAGTATGTAAATATGCGGCTATGTACAGGAAATTTTTGAAAATTTTGGTGTACGGACCCTACCCTTTGCCATTGATGTCAAAGGGGGAGTGAGGAGCAGTGAAAAATGAGGGATCCAACTAAGGGGGAGTTCCGGAAATTGTATATAAAGACAGAGCATCAGCAAAGGGGGAGCATAGTGAAAACACTTAGTCATTTTTCACTAAGTGTTGCCATCAATGCCAAAGGGGGAGATTGTTGGCAAGAGACACTATATGGATTCATGGTTGTTGTCATTGATGGCAACAAAGGTCATCCCACATATCCGTAAGACATGATATGTCTCTACCGGAAGTCAGAATAAAGAATGTTGTGGTCCGGTGAAGAAGAACAGAGCATGTGGCAAGGTCCGACAGATTGGTCCGGACCTCTCAGAGGAAGTGTCTTGGTGCAGTGCAGATTTGGGGAAGTCAAGAGGACTACCTTGAGTGGTATATTCCAAGGATTTAGCCTCCGGTGATGGACAAGGAAAAAGATATGAATGGTTGAGTACCGGATTCCTGAGAGACAGTGAAAACAGAGGAAGAACTGACTGGCAGAGTATCAGACTGCTTTCCGGATGGGTTACTATTGATGACAGAGGTTGTGAAGGCATGAATCATGTTTGGCCGACATGATTAATGATATCTACAAGTATATGCTTGATCCACATTGCTTGGTGAGGAAGGATTCAGCCGACAGAATGAAAGTTTATAAGAAACTAGACTGTTCCGGATGCCGACTAGAAAGGTGATGAAATTACTTGTGCGGATATATATAGAGGATGGATTTAGTTGTGAAGTGGGTGTTGTTGAGGTGATATATGCGAAGAAGTCCAGATAAAGAGCAGAGGTAGCAAAAGGGATCCGGTATGTGAAAGATAGCAGAATAAAAAACAGAGGAAAGATGAAGTGCAGCAGATCAGTGTACTGAGCCTAACCGGAACTGAACTCCAGCATATGCAGATGCTTCCAATCAGTTCAAGACTGTGATTCTCATCACTTTGTAGACAGTGTGTCTTCTTGTAGGCAGTGGGCCTCTTGTGAGCAGTGTGCTCGGGCAGTGAGCCCTAATTGGCAAGTGCCATTTTTGTAATTTCCTATTCTTCTAACAGAGAATAATTTTGGGTTAATCACCCCGTGGCTTTCTCCCTTAACAGGGTTTCCACATCAAAAATACTGTGTCATGTGTTTCTTATTTCATGGTTAATGTTTTTGTATCTGATTTTATGCTGCATCAATTAAAAGGAAAGTTCAATAAAGGAAATAATTAGGATAACTGATTCACCCCCCCTCTTAGTTATCAACACCTTATACTAGTAATAGTACCAATAATAATTAAAATAATGGTCAGTCATTCTTCTAGCCTCCTTAGGATACATTTGTGGCAAAGGCACAAGAGGAGAGGGAAGAGATCAAAAACATTACTCTACACTTGAGAAGATTGACCACTAAAATGACACAACTAAGAAATGAAAATTTTTATGGCATAAATAATCAAGGATATAGTTAGAACCATAACCAAAATTATAACTAGGGTCAGGGTTCAAATCAAAACTAGAATTATAATCAGAGTCAAAATCATAATAAGGAATAGACAATGCAAAATAGAGGACATGTTGTAGATAACAAGACCTAGGGTTATACCAATAGAAATCAAAATCAACCAAAGCCACGTAGGACATGGAACATAGGGCCAAATAATCACACTCTAACTTCTCCATTTGAGAGTGTAGATAATCAGGAAACAAAACAAATAGCCAGAATTCAAATGGCCAATGTAGCATTAAAAAACTAGTGTAGGATTCATAGTACAAGTGCACATGCTAAATTAGATTGCCCTCAGTTTCATTTGGTGGCTAGCATTTTAAATGTGGATGTACAAGCTCCCACATCTGAATTTCTCATTCCCAAAGGTAATGAAATAGTGCCCTGAGGATTTGAGACTACTTTAGTCTTAGAAACTTTCACCTTTGCAAATAGGGAGGAAGAGGATCAGATGTTAGAGGATGAGCCTTACTTTTGTGAGAAGTTATACCCTGAATAAGCCTTAGTATTGGATGTGTTTCATTTTTCATTTGAAACTAAAAATGAAGTGTTATACGAAACAGAGGAAGTACAATCTTTTTAACAGTCCAACAAAAATCATACCTATAATTTGAGAAGTAATACTAGGCCTGGAGGTCTTTTCACTACTTCCACTCCTCCCAACAATTTCAACACTCCTTGAGATCAACATACCAGTAATAACCCTGCTATACTGAAGGCTAACCATCATGTGAATGGTGGGACAGCAATATCAAAAGTTCAAATAGGGAAAACATAGACAGTGGAAACAATGAGGCTAATGAGTTACTTGTCTGAAGATATAAAAAAAATCAAGGTCAATATACCTTTATGTGAAGTTTTGAAAAGTCCAAGGGTCAGAAATTCTTTCATAAAATCCTTGGATACATCTGTGGCAGGTGAGGTTTCTTCTGATATGAATGTTCCTAGTAAAGATCCACAGTCCAAAGACAAAAGTAAGAAAACTGAACAGCCTTCCAACACTAACGTGGTCATGTATGCAGATAAGAGGGAAACCCCTTCTTTCTTGTTAACCATTAGGATGTTGGGAAAGAACATACATAATTGCATGGTAGATTATGGTGCATCAGCCAATGTAATGCCTCTAGGGATATGCAAAACTTAAGGGGTGACCCCTACCAAATCTGCCAAGATTGTTACACAATTAGACAAAACTGAGGTCAATGTGATAGGACAATTAATTCATATTCAAATGCAGTTAGCCTCTGATCCTAGGTGAGTTAGTTTATTAACATTCAGGTAGTGGATATACCTATGAATTACGAGATGTTGTTAAGTAGGGACTGGTCCAAAACATTAAATGAATATATGGCCATTGATTTTTCACACATGTGGTTACCTTGGAGAGGTGTTCCAAATCTGATCAGGATAGAAGCTGAACCTAGAACGAAACACATGATTACAAAATACAATAGGACTAATGAGATATTATATGCTTCTGTTGAACCGGGTGTTTATAGAGTCACTAATAAGGGAATGCAAATTAAAGAAATCGTGATGTTGAATTTGAAAGAAAAACCTGTCAGTAAAGAAACAGTAGTGTTCATTGAGTCTGATTGCAATTCTTCTGATGAGAAAGACAATGCAATAAATAGTTTTGGTCAGATCATAAAGCAGGAAATAGAAAGGTGCATTGAACAAAAAATTCTAGTTTAGTGCAAGTTGTACAAAAGCATTTGCAGAGTCCATAGTAAGCCTCATTCTAAAGAGAATTGTGGAATGTGCAGACATTATAGAATATCAATACATAAAGTGCACAAAAGGGATGGAACTGCAAGAAGGAAGGGTTAATCCTGAGAAACCAGACTTATACTTTCATGATAACATAGATGTATCAATTCTAGATTTAGAGAAAGAAACAAAAGACAAAAGTGTATGTCATTCTGATTTACAAGTTGAGAATATAAACATGCAGGTAAGTCAAAATGAATCACCCATGAAGGAACAAGATGTTACAGCAAAGGTAACAGAAAGAGTGAGACATGCCAAAATAAAAGGTCAAAGAAATAAGGAAGTCACGTTGACACTGAAATGTGATGGATCTAAGTCTAAAAAAGGTGCAGGTGTGGGGGTTGAACTTATAGGTCCTAATGGTAAGTCATTTTTAGCAGCATATAGGCTACAATTTCATTGTACTAACAATGTAGCGAAATATGAAGCTTTAATTTATGGACTTGTCATAGCTATCAAGAAAAGGGTGAAAATGATCAGAGTATATTCAGACTCTGAGTTAGTGGTCAGACACGTGAGAAAATTATATGCATGCAATTACAAGAAAAATGTGTGTTATAGGCATAGAGTGTGGGATTTAATAGATTCATTTGATGCCTTTAACATAGAACATATCCCTAGGGAATTGAATCATAGACCAGATGCATTAGCAGTTGCTGCTAGCACTTTAGAGCCTTTAACATTGTCCGGTCTAAAATGATTTGTTGTTGAATTAGTGAATGTCCCGAGCATACCAGATAATGTTACTCATTTTCAGGCATTTGAAGGGGATCAACAAATTGTGGATTTTCTCACCTATAATTAAGTGTTTGAAGCTCAAATCATTGATGAGTAGGAAAGACCTGATGTGTCTTGGGAAGAAGAAGACATAATAAACTTGAAAAGTAATTTCTTACCCAAGGGGGTAATTGAGCTGGAAAAGATTTTTTACTTTGATGGGGTAGTTAGACAGAAAGATTTGCCCAAAACTGAAGGGGGTAAATGTGATCCCTATAAACTAGGAACAAAGCAAAGTCCACAAAATGTACTGATTAGAAAGGCTTACTCTGAGAAGTTAAGAAAAGAATTTGTGGATGTTTTGAAAGAATACAAACACGTATTAGCATGGACATATGAAGATTTGAAGACATATGATACATCCATCATAACTCATGTAATACCCTTGAAACCAAAAGTTAAACCATTTAGGCATAAACAAAGGCCTATGAATGCTACTTTGGAGCCTTTAATCTTTGAGGAAGTGAAAAAATTGTTGTCAGCTAGAATAATTTTCCTAGTGAGACATTCAACTTGGGTAGCTAACTTAGTACCTGTGAGAAAGAAAAGTGGAGATACTAGATTATTTGTTGAGTTTAGAAATTTGAACAAAGCCTCTGAAAAAGAAAATTATCCCTTGCCTCCAATAGATGAAGTGCTGCAAGCAGTAAACAAAGCTAAGATGATGTCTTTTTTAGATGGATTTTTAGGATATAATTAGGTCTTGGTTGATAAGGAAGATAGGTTGAAGACTACTTTTACTTGCAAGTGGGGTAATTATGCATATAGGAGAATGTCATTTGGTTTGATCAATGCAGGTACAACCTTTCAGTGAGCCATGGACATTGTGTTGCATGGATTATCAGGTAAATGCATTGTTATTTATATGGATGATTTAATCGTGTACTCTAAAGATGCATCCACTCATGTAGAAGATTTGAGAAGGGTACTTAAAATATGTGAAATGTATGGGATTTCTCTTAATCCAAAGAAATGCTCATTTGGTGTAACTGAGGGAAAATTGTTAGGAGATGTCATTTCTAAAAATGGGATATCCATTGATCTCAACAGAGTAGAACGAATAACAAAATTGCAATTACCTAACAGTAAGAAGGAATTAAAATTTTTTTTGGTAAGATTAACTTTGTCAGGAAGTTTATTACAGGATTTGCAAAGATTGTGCAACCATTAAACACAATGCTTAAGAAAGATGCAAAGATAGAATGGATACCAGTAGCCAAGGCTGCATTCAAAGATATTCAGGAGGCCATTTCTAATGATCATGTGTTAGCAAGTCCAAATTATACCAAGTCATTTTACATATATTCTTTTACATCTACACATTCAGATGCAACTACCTTGACACAAAAGGGAGAAGATAATGAAGAAAAGCCCATAGCATTCATGAGTGTACCTTTGAAGGATGCACAATTGAAATATCTAGACACAGAAAGACAAGCATTTACATTAGTAAGGGTAGTGAAAAATTTTAGGCATTACATCTTACAAAGTCAAGTTAAAGCTATAGTACCAGATGCAGCAGTAAAAATGTTGCTAATGCAGAATGAGGCTGGAGAGAAAAGGGCCAAATGGATTACAATATTGCAAGAGTTTGATATGGAGATCCTTCCAATGAAGCTGGTTCGAGGATAAGCATTAGTACAATCCATAGCAAACACTGATCCAAATTTAGTAAAGCAACAGTATGTATTAAATTCTAACGATGCATTAGGCTGATATGATGATTTGAATACATTTCTGATATTAGGTAAATATCCAAGTAAGATGAAGTCATCTCAGAGGAGAGCTTTAAAGATTAAAGCACAAAGGTACATGGTACAAGGAGGTCTTCTATTCAAGAAGAACCATGAAGGTATATATTTAAGATATTTAAATAGAATTGAAGTAGATAAGGTATTGTTGGAGTTGCATGATAAGTATGGGATTGCTCATGGTTCTCATTTAGCTACTATGCATAAGATTTTAAGAGGGATACTATTAGCCAACAATGTTTAAAGATACAAAGAGTCATATTCAAAGTTGTCACACCTGTTAGACTACAACAAACAAGGGTGTTGGTTATACAATAGACAACTGAGAGAGGGGGGTGAATCAGTTGTCACAAAACTTTCTTTTCTTTAAACACTTAAATCCTTCTTGTATTTCAAAAGCACAATACAATAATTCAATAGAAGAAACACATTAACTCATATGACACCAATATTTAACGTGAAAAACCTGGTTAAGGGAAAAACCATGGGGTGACCAACCCAAGATTGTATTCTCTATTAAAAGAATAAGAAGAACAAAATGGCACTTGCCAATTAGGGCTCATTTCCCAAGCACACTACTCACAAGAGGCCCACTGCCTATAGGAGACACACTGTCTACAAAATGATAATATAAATATTACATACTTGAACTGAAAATTAACATCTTCACCATGCTTGAGATAGTTCCATTTAAGCTCAACACTTCTGCTCTGCTTTTCATTCATCTCCTCTCTACCACTCTCTCATCATCACCAAGGATACTTTGAAATGACTTCACATATCTTATTTATACAAGACATCGAGTTTAGGATAAACATCCAAGTCAACACAACCCATACTTCATTTTATTATAGAGCAATTACACAAATACAACTTGACTTATTACAAAACTTCATGTGTATCACCACACTGTTGGCCACACATATCTGGGACTTCAATCTTCTTTGAGGATCATGCCATGCTTCACAGAACACCTTCAAGATCATCCACAAGATGTGTAAAACATCTGGTCAGCCATGATTGGGGAGAACACCATCACCCGAGAGTGAATCTTCAATTACGAACTCAATCTTCAATACGGACCACCAACACGAACTAGACATAGTCTAGAGACTCCCACAAACTTGCCTGAATCACCAAGAGCATCCACACCACTTCTGCTTACTGGAATTATTCACATCTTCATCTGGAAGCTCAAGAATATAGTCTATCATCACTGTCACATTAGAATAAATATTTGCGGACCTCCAGACCATGAACCAATTGAGTTGTCAATTCACATTAGCTTCCTAAACATTCCAAAAAATCTATAGAACAAGATATTGCATTTCCAGATCTCACCAGACCTATTTGTGTCACTCTGTCATATTTGAATAGCTGCCAGAACTAGTTTTACTCATATGGCTATAACTTCTTCAAATCTTCATGCAGACCTCTCAAATCTTGACTGGATCATCTTTAGACACATATCTACAAACCCTTTGATATGCATTCTCTAATCTTCATCTATATGGGATCTTCACTTCATAGAGCTTCACTATTCTTCTTCATTTCTTATAGGACTAATTTCCTCAATATCCTCAACACACAGCTCATCCAATCCTTGACATGAATGGAACAGGAGTATGTTGACATCAATGACAACACCGGTTAGGCCCATACTTGCAACAATCTTCCCCTATGTCATTGATGGCAACATATGATGTGAAAAACTATTCTAACCATCAAGACAAGAACTTCTCCCCACTAACTGACATAGCTTCCCCTATCAACAACAATTACTTTTATTTTTCACATGTCTTCTCTCCCCTTTTGACATCAATGGCAAAGTACACATACTTGCATCAATAAGAATCATACAGACTGATCCCCCTGAGTAGCAGCTTCCTATCATCAATCCAGTCCACAAGATATGACTATGAGATCCACCAAAATGATGCACATCAGTGCATCTTAATTCAAAACTGGAGGGGTGGTAACCCCTAACTTCTCCCTAAGATACTCAAAAGAGTCCTTAGGTAGAGGTTTAGTAAAAATGTCTGCAATCTGATCCGTAGAGGGCACAAACTCCAATTTGACTTCATTCTTGTTCACGTGCTCTCTCAAAAAGTGAAATTTAATGGATATATGTTTTGTCTTTGAATGCAACACTAATTTTTTGATATATTTATTGCACTTGAGTTATCACAGAAGATTGTGATAGGTTCCTCATACTCCACTCTGATGTCTCTTAGCATTTGCTTCATCCACAATACTTGAGTGCAACTACTTGCTGCTACAATATATTCTGCTTCTGCAATGGACAGAGATATTGCCTCTTGTTTCTTGCTTAGTCAAGAATCTAATATTTTCCCCAAAAATAATGCACCACCACTGGTACTCTTCTGTTCATCCACATCTCCTGCCCAATCCACATTTGTATATGCATGAAGAGAGAAATCATGATCCCTAGGATACTATAAACCATACTCAACTGTTCCTTTTAGATATCTGAGAATTCTCTTGACTGCCATGACATGAGATTCTCTAGGATTAGCATGGAATCTGGCAACAAGACCAGCAACGTTCATAATGTTAGGTCTAGTTTGAGTAAGATATAGTAGTACTCTAATCATTCACCTGTACTTTTTCTAATCATCCTTAGGAGATTCATCATCTTTTCTTAGTTTACATCTAGTTGCCATGGGAGTATTCATTGGTTTTGAATCTTCCATCCCAAATTTCTTCAACAATTCTTTCACATATTTGGTCTGATATATGAAGATTCCTTTGTTTGTTTGAGTGATTTGTAGACCCAAGAAGAAATTCATTTCCCCAAACATAGACATCTCAAATTCACTTTTCATTTGATTTGAAAAAATCTTGCACATACTATCTCTTCCTCCAAACATGATATCATCAACAAAATACTTCAACAATCAAGATATTTTCATGTTCAATCTTGAAGTATAAGTTACTATCAGTAATACCTTTGTTGAAACCAATCTTCAAAAGATGCTTATCCAGTCTCTCATACTAGGTCCTTGGGGCTTGTTTGAGTCCATATAGTGCTTTCTTCAACTTGCAGACCATATCACCATGACAAGACAACTAAAATCCATCCAGTTGCTCAATGTATACTTCTTCTTCAAAGTCACCATTCAGGAAGGAAGACTTAACATCCATCTGATATACTTTGAAATCCTTGAAGGCAGCTATTGGTGATTGTTTTGATGCAATCATAACAATTAGTTAAAATTCACATAAAATGAACCAAAACTGACTTGAAAGATATGAAGGAATCGATTAAGATTCACTTAATCCCAAGTTTAATATGGTTAGGTCTTGACCTGCTGGGCAAATTTAGTTGGTTGATGTGAAGTTGTAATGTTCAAGGGGCCTTACGTAGTTTAGGGTTTCTTGTTGGTTTACTAGACTCAAACTATGCAAAAAGATCATAAATATCAGCAAGTTGTTCATTCCTTTTGCATAAACATGTTACTGTGCTGCAAAGCTTTAAATAGTTTTCTTGAATTATTGCAGCCTTCTCCCCTTAAATATTATGAAAAATGTCTACTTTCAACTCAACTATGCATGCTTCTTTTAAATATGAGACAATTTCCTTTAAATTTCTATATTTTCAGCTAAGTATTTTCAGATGGGTTGGGAAAAGTTAGAAAGATCTAATCTAAACTTCATTCATTTTACCAAAGGATCTAATTGTTCTATTATGCACTTTATAAGTATTGTAGAAAATCAATCAAATCCACAGACAAAAGCCTTAAATGTAAGTTCTGACCATTTTCACAAACATACACTTAACATTGCAAGCTCTAAGAGAAAATGTTTCAAATAGAATGAAGAGCAAGAAAATACTCAGAAGATAGATGCAGAATTCTAGAATCAATTGTATTAGAAACAGACAGTCATATAAGATTTACAATGTCTGAATGACTTTTAGCTTCAATGATCAAACTACAACAAACTTACAAGCTTTACAGATATAGTAAGGAAGCTAGATGTTCCACGCATTCCTTATTGCAAACATAGGTGACCTCCTTCTTCTATTCCTAAACTTAAAGGCTCCTCTATTCTAAATGTTATGTTTTTTACAAATCTCTATGTAGCCCCTGTGTAAAGTTTTACAGTGTATAGAGGCACAATATATAGACTTTGATTGTCGTCAATACAGCTTAAAACCCTAGTATAAGCAATGGTTCAAACCTCTGGTTACAACAATAAATGTTGGAGAACAAGTCTCCCAAAATATCTCTGAGCATACATCAAATCTAGGTGAAATATGCCATTCTGGAAACCCTAGCAGCTCAATAATAACTTCTATGGCAATAATGTCTTCATCTGCATTTTGTCTTCATCAATGAAGACCCTTGACTTCCTCGCCCTTTATCCTTATCTTCCTCTGTTCCTAAAATCAGATTTTCTCCTCCGTGATGTCATTGTCATCATGTTTCAGCCCCTTCCTCAACTGCAAACTATAAAAATAGATAAGCAATAAGTATCATCATTTAATAAACCTGTACGAAGAAAAAACAACTTCGAAATCTAGTCATCATTGTGTGAATGGAGCAATCGAGCCCTAAATTTGTGAAAATTGTGTCCAAAAATGCATGTACAACGCCTAGAAAAGTCAGGTCAACTATTGTTGACCAAAAATATGCATTCGGGCCTCTAAATCCCAATCACTCAGTTTTCCCGCTCACTTCTTGTATATCGCATGTTTAATTTCTCATGTATCCTTCAATATTCAAACCAGGCATGATACATTAGTTAAATCAGATTTTACCTTCCCTTTGATTCTACGTTGTATGTATGCAACGTATATTGGTTTGTATATCACAATATACAAAAACAAAATATACAAGCGCTTAACTTCTATTTATAATTTCTCAATTCTGCTCGATGCAATGTATAAAGTGTTGTATGCAACCATTAGATGTATCGCTATTATAAATGGCAATTTATAACCTACCAAATCCGCAATGTATCTCTTGATATGCAAATCGGACGTGATACATAGGATAAATCTGCTTTATTATCATTTGGATTCTAGCTTGTATGTGGTGTCTTGTATGTTTTGAAACATACAAGCCACAGAATATACAACAAATTAACTCCCTTTCATAACCTTTTGGATTCCGCGCGATGCATATTTTGTTGTACGTTATAGTGTATGTATGAAATATACATTGAGCCAAATATACAATGATTTAACAGTGTTTAATAACTTTTCGGGTCCGCCACATGTACATAACCCTTGTATCCTCTGATATACATTTGGATTTGATACAAGCATTAAATCGGTTTTGATTTTCTCTTTGATTCCGCTTTGTATAAGCGCAATGTATATCATCTTGTTTATAAGAATATACAAAGCCTGATATACATTGAATTAACTTTGTTTCATGAAATTTTGGTTCTGGGCAATGTATCTCTACTTTGTATGTTTCAGAATGTATGTACATCAAAACATACATACAAGTGGAGACATACAAAGACTTAATTCAAATTTATAAATTCCTCGGGTCCGGTCCTTGTATAAAGTGTTTGTATCTTGGCAATGTATGTAAGATATATACATTGCGGATACATGCAATGAATTAACCACTTTTAATAAACTTCAAGTCCGTGCGATGTATATTTGCAATGCATATCACTGAAATATACAAGTTACAAAGATACAATGATTTAACACTGTTTAATAACCTTTTCCGATCCGCTATGTATGAAGTGCCTTGTATATTTTACCTGCCAAACATACAAACATTTAAACATACATGCAATGGACTTCAACATTTATTTATTTCCAATCTAATCTATGTTAGGTCCATCTTGTATGTATCCGCCAAACATTTTTAAAATGCATACAAGGAAAAAAGGATATACAAACGACTTCATATATAAAAGCAATATACAAAAAGGGAATGTATGTGCAATATGCAAGTGACCCATTATACATTTAACCTTGTATATTAACCCGACTGCAAATGTGACTAAGTATAAAATGACTTTGCACATACAAAGGACTTTGTATATGCAAACAGCAAACCCTTCCTTTGTACATTTTACCAAAATGATCATAACATGCAAAATATGGCAAATTTTAAGATGGTTCAAAAAGTAACCCTAGCTCGTTTTTCACAAGGAATCCAACCATATTATGCCTTGGTTATGAAAATGCATTTTTTCTCTATTTTTTTTAATCAAAGTTTGTAATTTTAACCCCTCTTTTTCCCTTTACCACCAAGCAAAACAACACACACAAAAGCAAAAGCAACAGCCACAACAGGGGTCCTCATTTTGCTAAGGAGTAAAATGGGGTGTGTTGTGAACATCACAACAACTAGCAACCAAACAAAACAATTAAATTCAAATCATTTAAGAAAACTAAATGAAATAAATCCATAACTTCTAACTATCTTTCATGCAAATTATTATTCAACTTGAGACCTAAGGTATTCAATAAGGGTGCATGAATTTTTATTTTTAGTTTAAGTATGTGCACGTGATTAATTATCCTCATCTTGAAGATCGGTTGAATAAACTAGTGACTGACATTAGCCTACGTAGTTGAGGATATTCCCTCATAGCCAACTAGATAGAGCCTTTCTACCAGCGAGTGTCTATAGCCCCAGCAAGCTTATCGTTACAATTCTCCTAAGTAGAGCCCCACTGCTAGTGAGCGTCCATAGCCCTGGTAGAGTTACTTAGATGGATTAATCTAGATTTTTAGTATAATTCATTTTATTATATTTTTCATATTTTATATTTTATTGATTTTGATGCTCAATAGAAATTTCACAAGATATAGCAATTTGTAACTTTATGATGCAAGGAGTGAGCACTTGCTGAAATTAAGTTGAGAATTGTAATGGTAGCAAGGGTGACCTCAGATTTTTCACCTAATATCTACATTGGTATGTTAAACAAACCCAAGGATTTTAGGTGTGTCATCATGAGAAACATCCCTTGAATTCTCAATCACTATTATTCACGAAATTTTAGAAGCTAAACAACTCTCTACATTCATGATAGTCACAAAGAGTTATGCATAAATTGCAAATGATTAGCCTGAATATTTTGAATTTTATACTATTTTGAATGGTTGTTAGCTTGCTCCTTAACACTCTAAAGAAAATAAAGATCCCTGCTGAGGAGAAAACAACAAACCAAACAATAGACTGTACAAGAAAAACAAAACAAAGCAAAAGGACAACTATACAAACAACAAAACAACAACAAAAACAACAAAATAGAAAGAAACAAAAACAAAACTGTACAAACAACTAACCTACAAAAGAAAACAACTAAAAGAAAATAGAAAACAAAGCAAAGAAAACTGTACACTACCCACACTATATTACACAAGTATGGACTGCCCTTTACCTCAAGCCTAGAAGTAGTGTTTCAAATGTTGGCAATTAATTGGAAATGGCACATCTTCCCCTGTCAATGTCTTGAGTCTAAATGTGTTGTCTCCTATTATTTCTGAGACTTGCAATGGACCTAACCATAGTTTATCAAATTTTCCATGGATCCCCTTCTTTTCATGTGCTTTGTCCCAACACAACACTAAGTCTGATATCCTGAATGTTTTGACTCTTGCCCTCTTATCAAACCACCTCTTAACTACTGCTTGCTATTTGGCAAATTTCTCGATGGCTTGACCTCTTTTCTCTTCTAGTTGTAGCATTTGTACTATCCTAGCTTCCCTATGATTATCAAAGCCTAAATACTCACTGGTAAATTTCTAGATTGGTATTCTTAGATTTACTGGAAGTATGGGATCAGTCCTATAAACTAAATGATAAGGTGTACTACCTAAAGCTATTTTGAACTTGGTCCTATCTACCCATAGTGCATATTTTAACAGGGTATTCCACTCTCTAGGACCTTTTGCAATTAGCTTTTTGATTATGTCTAATAAAATTTTGTTTGTAGACTCAGCTAAGCAATTACCTTGAGGGTAATAATTTGACGAAAACTTTAAAACAATCCCGTATTCAAATGCCCATTTAGAAAACTTTAAAGAAGAGAAAGCAGGGCCGTTGTCACATACCAATGAATAGGCAGTTCCAAACCTGGTGATGATGTTCTCTTCAAGAAAACTGATAACTACCTCAGTAGTGGAGAATTTGCAGCATGTGGCCTCAGTCCACCTTGTACAGTAGTTTGTCATCGTCAGTATGAACTTGTGTCCTGCAGAAGATGGAGGTTTGATGACTCCAATGAAATCCAGGCCCCATTGTGTAAATGGTCTTGATTCAATCATAGGTTGTAATGGGTTGGCCTGATTTCTTCCCTTATCTGCTATAGTCTGACAGGTGTGGCAACTCTTGATATGACTCTCTGTATCTTTGAACATCGTGGGCCAGTAGTAGCCTGCTCTCAATATTTTGTGTGTTGTAGCTAGATGGGAACCATGACTAGTTCCGTACTTGTCACGCAGTTCTGTTAACACCTTATCCACTTCAGCTCTATTTAGACATCTTAAATAAATTCCCTCATGGTTCTTCCTGAATAGAAAACCTCCTTGCACCATATATTTTTGTGCTTTAATCTTCAAAGCTCTCTTCTGAGAAGCTTTCATCCTATTTGGGTACTTCCTAGCTATTAGAAAAGCATTTAAATCACCATACCAGTCTGTTGTGTCATGGGAATTCAGCACATACTGTTGTTTTATCAAATTTAGGTTGGTGTTCGCTATTGTTTGCACTAATGCTTGCCCTCTGACCAGCTTCATGGGAATGATTTCCATGTTGAACTCTTGCAGCGTGGTGATCCATTTGGCTCTCTTTTCTCCAGGTTCATTTTGCATCAGCAGCATCTTTACTACTGCATCTGGTACTATGGCTTTAATCTGGTTGCGCAGAATATAATGTCTAAATTTCTTCATAGCCCTCATTAAAACAAATGCTTATCTTTCGGTATCTAGATACCTCAGTTGTGCATCCTTCAAAGGCACGCTCATAAATGCAATGGGCCTTTCTTCATTGTCTTCACCCTTCTGTGTTAGGGAAGCCACGACTAAATGGGAGGATGCAAAGGAGTAGATATAGAATGGCCTTGTGTAGTCTAGGCTCACCAGTACAGGGGCATCAAAAATGGCCTACTTGATATCTTCAAATACAACCCTAGCCACAGGTGTCCACTCCATCTGTGCATCTTTTTTAACATGGCATTTAATGGTTGTACGATTTCTACAAAATCTGTGATAAACTTCTGAACAAAGTTAATTTTACCAAAAAATGATTTCAACTCTTTCCTACTATTTGGTATTTGCAAATTTTTTATTGATTCTATTCTATCTGGGTCAATCGATATTCCATCTTCAGAAATGACATGCCCTAGTAATTTACCTTCAGTTACCCCAAATGAACATTTTTTAGGATTAAGGGAAATTCTGTACCTCTCACATCGCTTAAGTATTTTCCTGAGATCTTCAGCGTGAGTGGATGCATCTTTAGAATACATAGTTAGATCATCCATATACACGACAATGCACTTACCTGATAACCCACGGAACACAATGTCCATGGCTCTTTGAAAAGTGGTACTTACATTAATTAGACAAAAAGGCATTCTCCTATATGCATAATTTCCCCACTTACAAGTGAAGGTGGTTTTTAATCTATCATCTTTATCAATTAAAACTTGGTTATAGCCCGAGAAACCATCTAAGAAAGACATCGTCTTTGCCCCGTTTACTACTTGCAGCGCTTCATCTATTGGAGGCAGAGGATAATTATCCTTTTCAGATGCTTTGTTCAAATTCCTAAAATCTATGCATAATCTGATATCTTTGTTTTTCTTCCTCACTGGTACTAGGTTAGCTACCCAGACTAGCCTGAATATTTTGAATTTTATACTATTTTGAATGGTTGTTAGCTTGCTCCTTAACACTCTAAAGAAAATAAAGATCCCTGCTGAGGAGAAAACAACAAACCAAACAACAGACTGTACAAGAAAAACAAAACAAAGCAAAAGGACAACTATACAAACAACAAAACAACAACAAAAACAACAAAATAGAAAGAAACAAAAACAAAACTGTACAAACAACTAACCTACAAAAGAAAACAACTAAAAGAAAATAGAAAACAAAGCAAAGAAAACTGTACACTACCCACACTATATTACACAAGTATGGACTGCCCTTTACCTCAAGCCTAGAAGTAGTGTTTCAAATGTTGGCAATTAATTGGAAATGGCACATCTTCCCCTGTCAATGTCTTGAGTCTAAATGTGTTGTCTCCTATTATTTCTGAGACTTGCAATGGACCTAACCATAGTTTATCAAATTTTCCATGGATCCCCTTCTTTTCATGTGCTTTGTCCCAACACAACACTAAGTCTGATATCCTGAATGTTTTGACTCTTGCCCTCTTATCAAACCACCTCTTAACTACTGCTTGCTATTTGGCAAATTTCTCGATGGCTTGACCTCTTTTCTCTTCTAGTTGTAGCATTTGTACTATCCTAGCTTCCCTATGATTATCAAAGCCTAAATACTCACTGGTAAATTTCTAGATTGGTATTCTTAGATCTACTGGAAGTATGGGATCAGTCCTATAAACTAAATGATAAGGTGTACTACCTAAAGCTATTTTGAACTTGGTCCTATCTACCCATAGTGCATATTTTAACAGGTTATTCCACTCTCTAGGACCTTTTGCAATTAGCTTTTTGATTATGTCTAATAAAATTTTGTTTGTAGACTCAGCTAATCAATTACCTTGAGGGTAATAATTTGACGAAAACTTTAAAACAATCCCGTATTCAAATGCCCATTTAGAAAACTTTAAAGAAGAGAAAGCAGGGCCGTTGTCACATACCAATGAATAGGGAGTTCCAAACCTGGTGATGATGTTCTCTTCAAGAAAACTGATAACTACCTCAGTAGTGGAGAATTTGCAGCATGTGGCCTCAGTCCACCTTGTACAGTAGTCTGTCACCGTCAGTATGAACTTGTGTCCTGCAGAAGATGGAGGTTTGATGACTCCAATGAAATCCAGGCCCCATTGTGTAAATGGTCTTGATTCAATCATAGGTTGTAATGGGTTGGCCTGATTTCTTCCCTTATCTGCTATAGTCTGACAGGTGTGGCAACTCTTGATATGACTCTCTGTATCTTTGAACATCGTGGGCCAGTAGTAGCCTGCTCTCAATATTTTGTGTGTTGTAGCTAGATGGGAACCATGACCAGTTCCGTACTTGTCATGCAGTTCTGTTAACACCTTATCCACTTCAGCTCTATTTAGACATCTTAAATAAATTCCCTCATGGTTCTTCCTAAATAGAAAACCTCCTTGCACCATATATTTTTGTGCTTTAATCTTCAAAGCTCTCTTCTGAGAAGCTTTCATCCTATTTGGGTACTTCCTAGCTATTAGAAAAGCATTTAAATCACCATACCAGTCTGATGTGTCATGGGAATTCAGCACATACTGTTGTTTTATCAAATTTAGGTTGGTGTTCGCTATTGTTTGCACTAATGCTTGCCCTCTGACCAGCTTCATGGGAATGATTTCCATGTTGAACTCTTGCAGTGTGGTGATCCATTTGGCTCTCTTTTCTCTAGGTTCATTCTGCATCAGCAGCATCTTTACTACTGCGTCTGGTACTATGGCTTTAATCTGGTTGCGCAGAATATAATGTCTGAATTTCTTCATAGCCCTCATTAACACAAATGCTTATCTTTCGGTATCTAGATACCTCAGTTATGCATCCTTCAAAGGCACGCTCATAAATGCAATGGGCCTTTCTTCATTGTCTTCACCCTTCTGTGTTAGGGAAGCCACGACTAAATGGGAGGATGCAAAGGAGTAGATATAGAATGGCCTTGTGTAGTCTAGGCTCACCAGTATAGGGGCATCAAAAATGGCCTACTTGATATCTTCAAATGCAACCCTAGCCACAGGTGTCCACTCCATCTGTGCATCTTTTTTAACATGGCATTTAATGGTTGTACGATTTCTGCAAAATCTGTGATAAACTTCTGAACAAAGTTAATTTTACCAAAAAATGATTTCAACTCTTTCCTACTGTTTGGTATTTGCAAATTTTTTATTGATTCTATTCTATCTGGGTCAATCGATATTCCATCTTCAGAAATGACATGCCCTAGTAATTTACCTTCAGTTACCCCAAATGAACATTTTTTAGGATTAAGGGAAATTCTGTACCTCTCACATCACTTAAGTATTTTCCTAAGATCTTCAGCGTGAGTGGATGCATCTTTAGAATACACAGTCAGATCGTCCATATACACGACAATGCACTTACCTGATAACCCACGGAACACAATGTCCATGGCTCTTTGAAAAGTGGTACTTACATTAATCAGACCAAAAGGCATTCTCCTATATGCATAATTTCCCCACTTACAAGTGAAGGTGGTTTTTAATCTATCATCTTTATCAATTAAAACTTGGTTATAGCCCGAGAAACCATCTAAGAAAGACATCGTCTTTGCCCCGTTTACTACTTGCATCACTTCGTCTATTGGAGGCAGAGGATAATTATACTTTTCAGATGCTTTGTTCAAATTCCTAAAATCTATGCATAATCTGATATCTTTGTTTTTCTTCCTCACTGGTACTAGGTTAGCTACCCAGACTAAATGTCTGACTGGAAAAATTATTCTAGCAGATAGTAATTTTTTAACTTCCTCAAAGATTAAATGCTCTAGAATGGCATTCACAGGGCTTTGTTTCTGCCTGAATGGTTTAACCTCCGGTCTCAAAGGTATTACGTGAGTTATGATGGACGTATCATATGTTTTCAAGTCTTCATATGTCCATGCTATTACGTGTTTATAATCTTTTAGGGCACCAATAATTTATTTTCTTATTTTCTCAGAACAAGCCTTTCTAATTGGCACATTTTGTGGGTTTTGCTCTGTTCCTAAGTTGTGTAAATCACACTTACCCCCTTCTGTTTTGGGTAAGTCCTTCTGTCTTATTACTCCATCGAAGTCAAAAATATGTTCTAATCCAATTACCCCTTTGGGTATGAAGTTTCTCTTCAAGTTGATTATATCTTCTTCGTCCCATGTTATCTTAGGTCTTTCTAGTTCATCAATGATTTGAGCTTCGAATACCTCATTGCAAGTCAGAAAGTCAATAATTTGCTGATCCCCTCTAAATACTTGAAAGTGTATGACATTGTCTAGGATACTGGGAACATTAACAAACTCAACAAAAAATCATCTTAATCCTGACAGTGTCAAGGGTTCTAATGTGCTAGCAGCAACTGCTACTGCATTCAGCATGTGGTTCAGTTCTCTAGGGATGTGCTCTATGTTAAAAGCATCAAATCAATCTATTAAACCCCATACTCTATGTCTATAACAAATCATTTTCTTGTAGTTGCAAGCATATAGTTTCCTTGTCTAACTACTAGTTCAGAGTCTAAAAATACCCTAATCATTTTCACCCTTTTCTTAATTAAGGCTTCATATTCAGTAGTATTGTTAGTACAGGAAAACTACAGTCTATATGCTGCTAGGTATGACCTACCCTGAGGATCTATGAGTTCAATACCTGTACCCGCACCCTACTTTGATTTGGACCTATCACATTTTAGTGTCCATATGCCATCTTTACTTTTTGGACCTTTTATTTTAGCACGCTTTGTCCCTTCTATTACTTGTGAGGTGCTAGTCTGTTTATTCATGGGTATTTCTATTTGGTTAACTTGCATATGTGTATTTTCAACTTGCAAATCAGAAAGACAACTACCCTTGTCCTTTATTCTCTCTTCTAAATTTGAAATCAAAGCATCTACATCACTCTGAACGTATCTCTGTGGTTGATCAGGATTCACATTTTCCTCTTGTAACCCTACCCTCTTCATGTATTTTTTGTATTCATATTCGATGATGTCTTTGTACATCCCACAACTCTCCTCAGAATGTGGCCTATCGTGAACTCTACATTTGTTTTTATACAATTTACATTGGATTGGAAGATTTTGTTTAATGCACTCTTCCACCTCTTGCCTAATGGCATGACCAAATTTGCCTATTGCACTGTTTTCTTCATCCAAAGAATTTCCATCAGACTCAATGAATAATGTTGTCTCCTTGCTGGCACTTTTTTCTCTAATGTTTAACATCATAATCTCTTCAGTTTGTACCCTGTTAGGGTAAAATGTGGATTAGTCAATTTAACAATAATAAACCCAAACATCAATAGAATAATGAAATCAAGAAAGATTGAATGAAATGAAGCAATGAACAATACAGTGCAAACCTTCCTTGAATCAAAGCTTATATTCTTTGCCTATTAAAACTGTCCTTGCTGATATGAAGTAGGCCCTCATTGAGTGCACTCTTTTTGCTGTGTTGTAGGATGTCGGTAGTAAATAGATATATTGATAAATAATACTGTGAAGTAGAGCTTCAAAGCAAATGGTGATCTCAAGTAGATTGTATTGGGGGTGCCAAAGGCGTGCTGGTGAATTTTTGTAGAGTAACAATACAAATAACCTAGATGATTAGAATGGAAGAATGAGGTTCCATTTATAGACTCAGAAGAATGAGGATCAATGGTTGAGAGGAGATATGAAGATCAATGGCTGAGAATGGTTGAGGAATGTGTAACCAGTAGAAATATGACAAGTGTCCCACCTCCATCATGAAAGAGGGGATTTGACAAAATTGATTGGTTAGTTAACTCCTTTAACTGATCAGCTAATAAACTTGATTAGTCAGTTGGAAGAATGGATTGAGGGATTAACTGAATTGATTGATCAGTTACCCGAATGGATTGAGGGATTGACTGAATTAATTGATCAGTTACCTGAATAGATTGAGGAGCTGACAGAATTGATTGGTTATTTAATAGTTTTAATTGAGAAGTTAACTAATTTTGATTTAGAGAAGAAATAGGACATGTGGGTGAGGGAATATTAGGTAATTAAATATTTAAAATATTTAATTACATGTGCAACATGGTGAGGTGGCAAAGGTGAGGTGGAAAGATGAGGTGGATTGGTGAGGTGGATTTGTGAGGTGGATTTATGAAATTAGGACTTAGGATAGAGGAATTTAGGATTAATTAAATAATGTAGGATTATTTAATTATGTGAGACATTAGAAGAATTTAGGGAATTTAATTAAATAAATTGATTTTATTTAATTAAGGAATAGTGAATTGATTAAATAAATTTAGAATATTTATTTAATTGATAGAAGAAGAGAATAAATATTTAGAATATTTATTTAGAATGAATCGTGTCATTTTTAGGCATATACATTTTGCCTCTCTTTGATGCAATGCAGTTTACAACGTTGCTTCAAAGAATAAATAGTCTGATAGTGATACATGCCCCAGTTTGCCCCTGGTACAAGTTTAATGACGATAGGATGCCCCCTTGGGAAATTGGATGGGAAACGTGCAGAAGGCGTGAGATAGATAATCTCAAGAAGACAAAGGGGTACAAGTGAGGTTGGAAGAAAAGGGACACGTTTCAGAGAAACGAGAAGAAAATTGGAAGAAAAACAGGCGTGGGAAGTAGTCACAGTCATCACCTAGATAGATTTAGGGTTTGCAAGCTATAAATAAGAGCTGGGTCCATAAGATAATTCATTTGTACACTTGGTTGATCTGGATTTGAGTTGGAGAGCTTAGAGCAAACTTGGAGCAGCATGGCAGCCAGAGCAGTAGACATTCCACACGAGGAGCATCGATTCGAGTGAGTCCGTCAATTTGGGCAGCCAGCAGAGGCAGGACCCTCAGTATGTGCTTCAAAAAAAATTTCCTAGGGTCAAATTAGGGTGTCATAAATGCTATCAAAAAATAGGGTAAACAGATACACCGAACTGCAGAATGGCGCATATGCAGTGTGAAATGGCACATTTGTCATTCTGCAGTGCATATGCCTGATTTGGCGGTGCATATGTTAAAATTAAGCATTCGTGGATTTTGGCAGCTCTTCCATTATTTGGTGGTGCATATGCTGAGTGTTGCGGCACATATGTTGAAGCTGCGCATGCATGTAATGAAACGACACATCCATGATTTGGTGGCGCTTTTGTCGATTGTAGCGGTGCATCTACCAGAAGCAGCACATCTGTAAAGAAATGGCGCTTTTACCACCTGTAGTGGTGCATTTGCTTGAGAGAGCAAATTACTTAGCAAAATTGACTTGATGAGCGTCCTGTTTAACATGGGAATCGATGAGCTATCTCCAAGATTGCAAGAATCTAGTCAAGAAATGTAGTGTGCTATTTTGATCAATTTGAAATGCTAAGTTTTAGTTGATATAGTTTAGTAGATATGTTGAGTATGGTACTTGCGGCTTTAGATTGATGCCTTGCTTTGTGTGCTTACAGGAGGAGATATGAGATACATTGCAGTCTAGGGAGATGTTCCCCATGCCCCTATTGTAGAGATACATGCTGACGAAGATTGATAGAGAGGCACTTGGTGCCATGGGTTTGGACTACGTATGCTTCATACCCGAGGTTTGGGCGAACCGTGGATTGCTGATAGCTGCTGTGGAGAGATTCCATAGTGAGGATGGGACCTTCCACTTTCCTACAGGAGAGATGATTGTGACCCTAGAGGATGCATACAGGATACTGCACTTGCCCATTCAGGGTGAGCTGGTAGAGTATGACATGCAGCGAGATGCAGGACTCGCCGAGTGCAGGCAAGTGTTCAATGATCCTGAGCTGGTTGGGTTGGTTATCCCTTGGCATGACATTTATGACTGTTATGACTACTTCCTTGGGATTGTGGTAGGATTGATCGGAGGCGTTGTATGCCCCGACAGGAGGTCGCACGGGTTCCCCATTGGATGGGGCAGGATCATGGAGTAGATGCTAATAGAGGGCACTTGATATGCATGGGGTGTCTGTGTATTGGCTCACCTGTACCATGACATGCACCAAGTGGTGTACCACTGCAACACGAGTCTATCGGCTGAGGTACTACTATTACAGTTTTGGTTGTGGGAGCACATAGCAGTGACTAGGCTAATATGTGTATTTGTGAGATAGCGCGGGGAGCCATATAGTTATGGCTATGCAGGAGTGATTTCCCAGCACAGGCTAGGGAAGCTAGATTACTACAGACACACTCTGGATGGTGTAGATGTGGTCATCTGGAGATCGTATCCAGATTGTAAGCCCTGGGACGATGAGGGAGATGAGCTACCGTATTGCTATTCATATGAGGTGGTTGATAGGGTGGACGTGGCACATACTAGAGAGGCAGATGGCAGGCCGAGTGCTGAGGCAGTTTGGCAGGAGGCAGGGTACGCTGCAGGGACAGGTGTCGTTTACACATACTCATGTAGAGAGGGTCCAATGGGGGCTGATGGCTTCATATGAGGAGGCCCTGGCAGAGTTTTGATAGACTCCATTTGTGGCCTGGGATATGAGGACAGAGATAGCTGATGTCGGGATCACACAGGATTATGAGGATTGGATTACTGCACATCTGTTCCTGAGATACTCCGGTCCTAGTATGTTGGTGCCTTGTATTGACGAGGTAGATTCAGAGGAGGATGGGGTCGAGGAGGACGGGGTGGCAGCTTAGATGGGGGAGATGATGGGGGAGGGGGTGGAGGAGGTGGAGATGGAGAGAGGCTGAGGCAATGGAGGAGGGTAGCTCAGGCTAAGCAAGCAGTGCCAGTACAGGCTGCACAACAGCTGATACCGTAGTAGGCGTAGATGTTGACACCCCAGCAGGTGGCACAGTAGCACGTGCCCCAGCCACAGGGGCCGGTATAGGCTGATGGTTATGAGAGGGCTATAGCCAGCCTAAGGGGACAGGTGTGAGAGCTGCAGCCACAGCTTAGGAGGGCTGATGACTGACAAGAGACAGATGCAGCGGTGATCGCAGGGCTGAACCACGAGAGAGCTATGGCAGATGTGCGGGTACGTGTGATTTGTGTAGAGTGAGACACTGCAGTGGTAGCTATGGGGATAGACATAGCCATCACCTTTTTGGTTGGGTAGGTGTAGTAGGCACAGGTACAGGTAGGCCAGTTGTAGACATAGTTAGTACAGGTGCAGGTAGAGCTTGCTAGAGCATAGGCACAGGTGCAGTATTATCAGGGTTTATACCATGGGGCAGTGCCAGCAAGCCAGAGGGCTTCGAGCTTCAGGAGTCAATCTGGAGCTTCTCAAAGAGCAGGTCCATCATGGTCAGGGGCTTCTATGATGGGTCCCCAGCAGTCAGGGGCTAGCAGTGGTGGCCCACAGCAGCAGGGGTAGACTTGCATTAGGCTTTGTATGTTTTTGAGACATGTATCACCATCCTTTTGGATGCATTTTTTATATGACATTGACTCAGAGATAGAAATTATGATATTGTACATTTGGACCTCTTATTTTATGATTTATATATATATGATGATGCAGCCTTATGATTCATGCTATATGTTTATGAAACTATGATGATTCATTTCTATTGTATGATGTGATGCATGTGCAGACTTAGATGTTCTATCTGATGTTATATGAGATGCTTTTGATATGATGTTATGTGATGCCTATATGATCTAATGCCTATGTGATATGAGTGTTTGATCTAATATGTTTCGAATGTATGCAAATGCAACATGATTACTATATGAGAATGGAACTATTTTGTGTGATGCACTTAGCTATGTTTTTTATCTCTTTGCTGTTTGATATGATATGATGATGATAAATGGATGACCTAATGCATTTTATTGTGTATGCAACTGATTTAATCATGTTCATGACTATCTCAAATGTGATATGATATGCATCTATATGCTTTGTTTTGTGATGTCGAAATGTACTCTATCGACACAAGAATGATAGGATGATGGATAGAGGAATTGACTTGATTTAGAAATACTTAGAAGCTTCATTTGATATTGTTACTTTGCATAGTTCAAGTACTATCTATTTGTATGGGATATGGATGCACTGATGTGTGTATGGATTTAGGATGGATGCTTTGCTTTTGGAGTGCTTTATTTCATCATTGGGCGATTTATTTTTGGTACTTTTTTGGAAATGTTGTAAGTAAATACAAGCATCTAGGTATAATTGAACCGAGATGACCTGAGTACCGCTTACATGGATTTTGATAT
This sequence comes from Cunninghamia lanceolata, assembly GCA_027924645.1. Lineage (NCBI taxonomy): Eukaryota > Viridiplantae > Streptophyta > Pinopsida > Cupressales > Cupressaceae > Cunninghamia > Cunninghamia lanceolata. The sequence goes on along the minus strand of BSBN01000098.1, from coordinate 3,884,057 downwards.
AGCAAGTGAATACAAGCATCTAGTCAAAATTGAATCTAGATGACCTGAGTACCTCTTGCATTTCAACAAACAAGGATTGCTCTCGTTCATGTTAGACCTTTGATGTCCTCAATGATCTTTTGCCGATCATGTCCTTAGACAAGGTGTCACATTACTAAAGCATAATCCACAAAGAGCAAACAAAGAAAATGATCATGCCCCCATCATAGCATCTCTAGCTTTTGGCATCCTTGAGTAGCATACAAAGACATGATAAGAAAAATCAAGACTCTGTAACATAACCTTGATTGCGAATCACAAAACATTCGTTCATTTAGATGTGTTTATTTCTTGCTGTGATTCGAGTAAAATCATTTAGAAGACTTTGAGTATTTCATTTTGTGTTTGAATGGGTTGAACTGCATGGGGTCGAGATTCTTTCTTGGAGCCTGGGTTCTGCTTGCACCTGCTTGCTTGGTGAGTACATTTGCTTGCAAATCCTTATTGGTGAGATGGACCCTAAGGGAATGACCTAGTGCCTCGGGGGCACATTACTAAATGGCCTTGCCTACGTGATGATGCAGAGGCAACGTAGTTCAGGGCAAACCCTAATGGACCTAAGACCTAGGTGAGAGAAAGTGGAGATGGACTCAGCTGGATAGAAGGATGAGATATGGAATGGATGGTACAATGGAAAGGGGCCTCGGAGGTGCATTAGAATAATGGCCTTGCCTATGTGACGACGCAGAGGCAATGTAGTTCATGGACTCGGACCATGGATACTGACGAGAAACACTATGTTAAGCTCACATTGAGGAGATGGTATGGGATAGAACCTTGGTTGACAAGGCCATAAAGAGGGGGAGTATCGAGCCATGATAGGTAACTGTCAGGTGTTTATTGTGGGATAGATATGGGTCAAATGGGATGTGAGTGAAGAAAGAATGGACTCACGGTGATGGAAGTCCTAGAGATGGAGAAGGCGGTCTATCACAAGTAACGCCTGTTTACTAGGTTTTCATCACTTGCTTTTATTTGCATGAGAAGCTAGAAAGTAAACATGACGCCTGTTTGCCAGGTTTTCATCATGATACCTATCCAAGGTGCATGTTTACTAGGTTTTCACCAAAGGACAATTTTTTTGTACTTTTCTATTTTTCTAATTTTTTTGTTTTTTCACTTTTCAACTTTTTTTTTTTTCTGTATTTTTGTGCTCCCTTTCATTGGGGTTCTCCTAGGTATAGAATCAGCGAAGGTGCATGCTGTTGATTGGATCATCGAATAGCTCGCCTTCTAATGTTGCGAACTGGTAGGGCCCTGATCCATAAGCTACTATAATCACATAGGGCCCAAGCCAGTTAGGTTTGAACTTGCCTTTTTTTCCTCTATCTTGTTGATTGCGAGGATTCTCTTTGAGAACGAGGTCCCCAACCTTAAAGCATCTTGGGCGAACCTTGTGATTATAGCTTCTTGACATCATCTGTTGATAAGATTTGAGATGATCGAAGGCTTTCTATTGCCTTTCTTCTAGTAACTCTAGTTCTTGCAACCTGGAGACCCTATATTCTTCATCTGATATGAGACCCTTTAGCGACACCCTGAGGGATGGTAATTTAACTTCAATGGGAAGGATGGCTTCTGAACCATAGATAAAGGCATATGGTGTAGCACCTGTGGGAGTGTGTATACTAGTTCTGTAGGCCCACAGAGCAGGATTGAGTTGGACATACCAATCACGGCCAGCATTGTTGACTATCTTCTTGAGAAGTTTTAAGATGGTCTTGTTAGATGCTTCAGCTTGACCATTACCTTGGGGGTAGTATGGAGTGGAGAAACGGTGTTGGATTTTGAAATGTTCACAGAGTTCTTGGACATCCTGATTTTTGAATGGTCTTCCGTTATCTGCGATAATAGATGAAGGAATGCCATATCTGCAGATAATGTAATTCAGGATGAATGAGGAAATTTGCTTACCTGTGACGGTGGTGAGGGGAATGGCTTCTATCCACTTTGTGAAATATTCAATGGCAGTTATAATGAATTTGTGGCCATTGGATGAGGGTGGATGAATCTTTCCCATAAGGTCAAGTCCCCACTGGCAAAAGGGCCAGGGTGTCGTTAAAGGTCTCAACTCTTAAGCTGGTGCATGTATCAGGTTCCCGTGTATTTGGCACTATTTGCACCTTTTGACAAATTGATATGAATCCATTTTCATGTTTGGCCAATAATAACCCAAACGCATGAGTTTCTTGGCTAAGGAAGGACTGCTAAACTGTGTTCCACATATCCCCTCGTGTATGTCCTGCAAGGCAGTTATGTATTCTTCTTGTTCTAAAACATGGAGCAAAGTACTATTGAGACCAGTTGGTATAGGGTATTGGCTATGATGGTGTAGCGAGAGGTTTGTCATATGAAAGTTTGTCTTTGGTTAGAAGAGAGGTTAGGTGGGAGAATGTTGTCTTTGAGGTAAGTGTAAGTCTTACCGTACCAAGGTGAATCAGATCCAACTAGAAGGCATATGGAATGAGTCTCAGGGAGACCATAAGCTAGTTGCCAGATAGTTTCCACTAAGAAGTCGTACTGTGACTCATTTTTAGGTATTTCTAGAAGGGAGGCAATGGTGGCCATTGCATCTACTACTTTATTCTCAATCCTGGGTATTTGCTCGAAGGATATGGTCCCAAAGTGTTCTTTGAAGTCATCGACCATCCTTTTGTATGGGATGAGCTTTTCATCTTTAGTTTGGTACTCATCGTTGACCTGATTGATTATAAGCTGAGAATCACCATAGACATGCAGTTCTTGGATTTTCCATTCATTTGCCATTTTGAGACCAATTACCAAGGCTTCATATTCCACTATGTTGTATGTGCATGGAAATAACAACCGGTAAGACTTCGGGATTGTGTCGCCTTGAGGAGTTATGAATAGGATGCCTGCCCCCGATCCATGGTGTGTGTAAGATCTGTTGAAGTATAGTTTCCAGGAAGATGTTGACACATTGAATAGGGATTTGTCTAGGAACTGAAACTGCATTGGCGTGGTGTCTTGTAATGGTGCTTCTGCTAGTTGATCAGCTATGATTTGTCGCTTGATGGCTTTTCTGTCTACATATTTGATGTCGTATTCACTGAGAAGCATTACCCATTTTGTTAGGTGACCTGTGAGAGCTGCTTTGTTGAGGAGATACTTTAGTGGGTCTATTTTCGCAATGAGTTTAACTGGATGTGCAAGCATGTAATGTCAGAGTTTTTGTGAAGCAAAAACTACCGCAAGACATGATCTTTCTACTTGTGAGTATTGCAACTCATAGCCCACTAAGGTTCGGCTAATGTAGTAGATGGCTCTTTCTTTGTTCTCATAATCATGTTGTGCTAGAAGTGCCCCCAGAGTAGTAGGTGTAGCATATATGTAGAGAATTAATGGTTTCCCTTGGATTGGAGGCATAAGAATGGGTGGATTCATAATGTATTCTTTTAGCTTGTTGAATGCTTCTTCACACCGCTCATCCCACCTAAATGGAATATTCTTGTGTAGGAGATGGATGAATGGTTGGCACTTGTCTACCAGCTGTGATATGAATCTACGGATTGCCTGCAGCTTGCCTTGTAGCGATCTCAATTGAGTTAGAGTCTTGGGCGGTGGCATGTCCATTATAGCTTTGACCTTGGCAGGGTCCACCTCTAATCCATTTTCTGACATCATGAAGCCTAACAGTTTGGCTGAAGTTACCCCAAACACACACTTCTTTGGGTTCAGCTTGACTTGGAATTAGTCCAATCTTTGAAAGACTTAATCTAGTACATCCAGGTGTGAGTCTCTTGTGAGAGATTTTGCTAAGATATCGTCAACATAGTCCACCATTGTTACATGCATCATGTCATGGAATATAGTAGTCATATCTCTTTGATATGTGGCACCTGCGTTTTTCAACCCAAATGGCATGATGTTCCAACAAAAGGTACCCCATGGGCAAGCAAAAGTTGTCTTGTGTTTGTCCTCTGGTGCTATTTTGATTTCATTATACCCTAAGAATCCGTCCATGAGAGATAGCATAGTATGTCCTGCAGTTAGGTCGACTATGATATCGATGTTTGGCAATGGAAAATCATCCTTGCGGCATGCTTTATTTAGGTCTCAAAAATCATTACATAATCTGACCCGGCTGTCTAGTTTGGACACTGGCACAATGTTGGATATCCATTCTGGGTAATCTATAGCCCTGATGAACCCTACATCCAACAATTTCTTGAGTTCTTATTTGACCAAAAGTGCTATGTGAGGATGCATCTTTCTTAGCTTTTGCTTTACTGGTTTTACTCTGGGATCCAATGGTAGATGATGTAGAATTAAGTTTGGGTCTAAACCCACCATGTCTGCATATGACCAAGCAAAGCTACCTCTCTTTTTCTTAAAGAACGATACAAACCTAGTTTTCTCTGGTCGTGTAAAATATTTAGCAAAGTGGATAACCTTGGGCTGTTCTTTGGTTCCAATATTCACAGGCTCTATCGGTTCTACAACAATTTGCGACCTTTCCTGGTACATATCACTAGGGAGAGTGTCAAGCTTTCCATTGTCAGGTGCCACAATTGAGTTTTCACCTTCAGATGCATCCTTTCTTTTTACTGTTTTGGGATCTGACACTGCCGCAAGGTGGTTTTCACTATCAGATCCAGTTTTGACCTTGATATTTTTGTGACTGGAAGGCTTGGCACCCTCCCTGAAGTAAGCCACAGTATTTAGTTTAATAGCAAAACCAGCTTTATGATCTCCCCTGGGTAAGTGGTCCCTAAGTTCCATATAATCAATGTAAGCATCGTCATTTTGGAATAAATCTAGTTGAGGAGTTCCTCATAGATCCTAGTCAATAAGCTCCGGGTGCACGAGGGGGAGGGAGTCAGATGATAGACCTGATTCATTGATGGTATGAATGGAAATGTTGGGAGCATTGGTGGGGATTGTGGTCGGGATGGTACTTTCTTCCAAGTTGTTTATTCAAATGGAATTTAAACTTTCCTCAAAAGCCAAAATCTCAGGGATGGGCAAATCAGACTCTAGTGGTCTGTTCGAAAGCATTTGTCCCTCAAGGTAGGGGCTAAAAGTTTGAATGGTGTCGACCTCCTTGTCGTCATAGGAATGTTCTGTTAGCTCATCCCACTCATACTCATTTGAATCTGTATTGCTGTCCTCTTGGAGTGTTTGGACCATTTCTACAAGACATGCATTTTCTTTGGCTTTACCCTTGCCTTTGTATCTTAGGCCACTTGTGTTTCTAGCGAATGAGGATGAAGAAGGTTGTATAGGTTCAATGATTCCTTCTTTTCTGAGGCCAATGGGGCCTTGTCCTTCGTACCCCATTCTGTGTAGAATAGTCTCCCCTCATCCGTAGAGTTCTGTTGGGAGTCTAGGCAGATCTTGGGGTGTGCTTTCTTCTTTAGTATAAAGCCATTGTAGGATATCTCTCTCTTATGTTTCATCAGATAAGGTCCCCCATTTTACAAAGGGAGTTGCGGGAGCTACAGGAGGAGCAGATGGCCAAAGGATCTAGGAGACAAGGGCAATTTGCCAAGATTGAGACTATGCTCAGTTGAGTACTCTCCCACTCCAGTGTCTTTTATGGTAACTTTCTATTCTTTGGGCCTTGAGGAGGAGGCTTTAGCAGTATGGTCATGCTGCGGGATAGGGGATATATATGCTCTATTATTCGGGATGATGCATTCAGGTTTTGTAAGGAAAGAGTTGTAATGCTAATAGGGGTCAGGGTCACCTTGAATTGTGATTTGCTTTCCATTGTGCGGGAACTTTATGCATTGATGATAGGTTGAGGGGACAGCCTTCATGGCGTGAATCCATGGTCTCCCTAGTAACATATTATAAGCGAGCTTCTGATCAAGGACTTGACAGACAACATCTTTTATCACTGGTCCCACTTGAATGGGTAGGACTAGTATTCCCTTTGTTGTTCTTTCTTCCTCGTCATACACTTTGATGGTAATTTTTCTCCTTGGATCAACTGCCTGTTCAGAGAACCCCAATGCAAGGACTAGCTTTAATGTGCAAATATTTAAACTGGCACCCCCATCAATGAGAACCCTCTTGATGCAGTGTTTGTGGATGAAGGCAACAATATGGAGAGGGGTGTTATGGGGTTGAGATACAGAGAGGTCATCTTGCTCAGTATATGATATGGTGTTGAAGGAAGTCAGATTGCCTACCATGGTCTGGAATTTCTCTTGGGCCAAGTTAGTGGGGACAGTGGTTTCCACTAAGGCTTTCTCAAGGATCTCCTTATGAGAAGGAGATAGACGCAGTAACTCCAAGATAGAAATGTGAGCTAGGGTTTTTTGTAATTGGTCGATGACATTGTACTGATGGAAGTTGGATGGAGAAGGGGATGACCTGGGAGGGGCGGTATTGAGCGTGACTTTACCACTGTGGGTAATTATACTACTACCAGTTTTGTTAGGTCTTGATTATTGGTTGGGTGAGATGACATTGACTTGGGGGACTTGCTCAGAAATGCAATTTATGGTATAATCAAATGGCACACTTGCATAGTTAGCATTACTAGTCCCGCTGTTCTGATTTGGCCTGTAGCGATTGTTATCATTATTGTTATTGCCATTATAGTTGTTGCCATTGTGGTTGTTGCCACTATTGTTATTGTTGTTGTATGGCCTGTTGTGATTCAGAAGTGGATCCCTGTAGGCCACATGAGTTTCATTGGAGGTATGCTGTTGGGTTCCTCCCTGGTTCCGATCTAGCACATCTTGTATGACATTTTTGAGGCAGATGCAGTTGTTGGTTTTATGCCCCCTGCCTCGATGATATTCACAATAGTCTATGTCCTTCTAGTAGGGAGGTTTGACTATAGGCTTGTAATCACTTGTTGGCGGTAGAGAGATTTCATTGTTAGCCAACAACTTCCTTAGTGCGGACTCTTGAGACTCACCCAACGGTGTGAATTTTCTCTTTGGATTTGAACTGAACCAAGGTCTGGGCTCCCGAGAGGGTGGTTTGTTGAGTGTACCATTGTTTGTTTCTCCTTTAAGAGTGAATATGGGTTGTTGCTTGGGAACTGTTGTCTTGGCATCTACTACCCCATCATTGACCACATTCTTATTTTTGGTCCAAAACTTTGATTTATCCGTTGAGTAATTAGAGGTAGGTGTGTCCTTATATAACTTGATTTGCCCCTTGGCGATAATAGCTTTTTCAATGAACAATCCCATTTCAATGACTTTGGAGAATGATGTAGGGCATTGTATTAGTATTTGATAGCTAAGATTGTTATTGAGGTTATGGACAAACATCTCCATTAGCTATTTCTCAGGTATATCATAGGAGCACTTACTTGCTAGTTGTCTCCATCATTGTAGGAAAGTGGTGAATGATTCACCACTCTTTTGTTTGGTGTTGCATAAATCTAGCATAGATACCTCATGCTCGATATTATAAGAGAAGTGCGTGATAAATTTGTTGACAAGTTCATCAAAAGATTTGATGCCCAGTGAGAGGCGTGAAAACCACTCCATAGCTTGACTACCCAAAGATCTAGGGAAAAGTCTCATTAAGTAGGTCTCATCATGAGCTACTTCCATGCATGCTGCGTTGAATTCCCTAATATGATCTCTAGGGTCCCCTTTCCCTTTGTACTTATCTAATTTAGGAACTTCGAATCAGAAAGGAAAGGGTGCCATGTTTAAACTTTTGTCAACGGGGTACGGTGCGATATCCTCCAAGGAGTAAGTTTTTGTGTTCGTACCCATCTTGAGATCTGACATTTCTTGTTTGAGGAACTCAAGCTATTTCCTCATGTCTTCAATGGTTTTCTTTTCTCTATCCTTTGTGTTTGAGTCTAGGGTTTTCTTTCCTTTTTCAGGAGCATTTTCTACATTTTCTTGGATTGTGCGCACATCAAAATCTGTGAGGAGTTTAATTCCAAGATTAGCGAGGTAATAGAAATACTTATGAGGGTCCTCATGGAGCACCTTTTCTAACATGCATTGGAATTTCCTATCTTGGATGTGTTCTTGGTAATCTTTGTGAGAAAATTCTGTCACTATCATGAGGGGTGACGATGCAGTTGGATGAGCCGGCCATTTCAAGTTGCTTTTTATACTGAGATCTAGTAAGAACCATGCAAGGTGACACAAGATGAAGTGGACTGGGACTAGAAATTTTGGCAAGGTGCCAACTGAGACTGCTATGGATAGGATATCTAGGAAGAGACCTGGACAAAGGACCTTTTCGCTCAATGACTTCAAGCAAGACGGTTGACACAAGATGGTAGCCACTAGTAAGGGTATTCGATACCTGTCTTACTGTGTAGGGACTAGTCGTGCAACGAGACTACTAGCAAGGTTCTGTGACCTACTAGGCTTATGTGAATTCACAAAGGATACGAAACAGGGACCTATGTCAAACTGATAAGGAATAAAGTGACTTTGGGACAAGAAGGATTTTGACAGAAGGTGAATGGGATGATTGATGAAAGAGAGACACTTGGGTGAAATGGGTGAAGACTAACTGTAAGGTTGAAACTAACATCTGAATGTGAAGCTAGGCTGAAATGGGTATTCCAAATAGGTAAAATTGTTTCCTCAAGAATAGTAGTACTCACTGTCATGAATGCGCTGAAACAGATGTGCAGCAGAAATGAACATATGCGCAGGAAGTCGCAGTATATGCACCGCACTGGTAAAGGATGAATGCACAGTAACAATTTGTATATGCGCAACAAGTCTGAATGTATTGGTAGCAAGTCGTCATAAATGTGCAGGAAAAAAGAATATATGTGTAACTCTGGCTTTCTTGTAAATTTTTTTGGAGCTTTTCTGCTATTTTTGGTATTTTTGGCTAGAAAAGGTCTTCTTTGTCTGATTTTATGAATTAACATCAAGAAAACACAGCAAGCACAAAGAATATTTTATAGTTTTTTATTATTTTTGTGATTTTTTTACTCTATTTTGGACTAGTACGAACAAAAGCAAGCACAAAGATCCTAGGCTAGAAATGGATTACAAGGGTTTTTTGGCCATTAGAACAAGGGGTTTTTAATGCGAGAAACTGTTCAAGTGGTTACACATGCGGCAGCACTACTCTCCGTTGTGGAGTCTCCGAGCCTCAAAGGGTTGCGCCTTAGAGGGTTTTGGGGGAGGTTGGTCATCGGTGTAACATAGCAGCACTTGTTTCAGGAGGTTTTAACCTCAAGCACTTTTATTTTAAGTGGATTGGTAGGGCTTGGCTTCTAGCATATTTCCACTCAGGGTCATTCCCACTTGGACAAGCGTGCATCCAAGGGCAGGCCCCTCTTAAAGGTTAAACAAATGGAATAACAAGTCTGGCACTTTGATCACCCAGTAAAGGGGAGAGCATAAGCCTATTGTCATTCGTCAAGCATAGAAGACACTGATTAATCTAACCTATTTAAAAGTAGAAAAACTAAATGGGCTAATCTACTTGGGCAAGCACAGAACTTTGAAGTGATTTTAGCAAGATAGCATTGGTTCAGTTTTAATTCTCATAGCACGAATAGTTAACTTTGAAGTTTTGGTCCAACGAGATAGCAGTAGTTTAATTTTAACCCAGAAATCAATGGGTAGTTCAGTTTTAATCCTTGTAGCATGAATAGTTAACTTTGAAGTTTTGGTCCAATGAGATAGCAGTAGTTCAATTTTGACCTAGAAATCAATGGTGAGTTCAGTTTTAATACCAGATAGCAATAACTTGGAAAATGTTGCAATGCACGAAAATAAGTGATCCAGTTACTTCTTTCCTAATTAGAGCTATGTGGGGATTTGAATGAATATCAGTGTTACTATCCCTTTAGAAAATGAAGTGTGAACTATTTAAATGCAACTATATGGAACTAAACCCGAACATATCCTACAAAACAGCTCCAGAAAACACCTGCGAAGGCGTTAGCGTTAGCAAACTTTCTCAAAAGGGTACTGAAATCATTGCCTACTACAGAAGCGTAGCTTAAGTGATTAAATGCGCAGAAATAGTCAACAGAAGCATAGCAAGAATAAATGTGTCGTAACAGTACGCAGAAGAGTAACAATAAGGAACAAAAGCGCAGTAATGATGAATACGCTGCAACAGTGAGTAAAAGTGTAGGAGTAATGCATAGAAGCGCAGAAGTAACAAATGCACCGTAACAATGCGCAAAAGCACAACAAGAAAGAACAGATGCGTAGGAGTAATAAATGCCCCGTAGGAATGGGTATATGCACTGCAGAAATGTTTAAATGCACCATAGGATTATAAGCGCCGGAACAGGGAATAGAAGCACCGTGGAAATGTTCAAATGTGCCGAGGTAACCTGTGCGTGACTTGTACGGAACCTATCTTCAAAAAACTCAGATTTTGATGAGATAAAGGGGCAAAGGCCCCACAATGGGCACCAAAAATGTTACGGTAAAATGTGGATTAATCAATTTAACAATAATAAACCCAAACATCAATAGAATAATGAAATCAAGAAAAGTTGAATGAAATGAAGCAATGAACAATACAATGCAAACCTTCCTTGAATCAAAGCTTCTATTGTTTGCCTATTAAAACCATCCTTGCTGATATGAAGTAGGCCCTTGGTGAGTGCACTCTTTTTGCTGTGTTGTAGGATGTCGGTAGTAAATGGCTATATTGATAAATAATGCTATGAAGTAGAGCTTCAAAGCAAATGGTGATCTCAAGTAGATTGTATTGGGGGTGCCAAAGGCGTGCTGGTGAATTTTTGCTGAGTAACAATACAAATAACTTGGATGATTAGAATGGAAGAATGAGGTTCCATTTATAGACTCAGAAGAATGAGGATCAACGGTTGAGAGGAGATATGAAGATGAATGGCTGAGAATGGTTGAGGAATGTGCAACCAGTAGAAATATGACAAGTGTCCCACCTCCATCATGAAAGAGGGGATTTGACAAAATTGATTGGTTAGTTACCTCTTTTAATTGATCAGTTAACAAACTTGAATAGTCAGTTGGAAGAATGGATTGAGGGATTGACTGAATTGATTGATCAGTTACCCGAATAGATTGAGGAGCTGATAGAATTGATTGGTTAGTTAATAGTTTTAATTGAGAAGTTAACTAATTTTGATTTAGAGAAGAAATAGGACATGTGGGTGAGGGAATATTAGGTAATTAAATATTTAAAATATTTAATTACATGTGCAACATGGTGAGGTAGCAAAGGTGAGGTGGAAAGATGAGGTGGATTGGTGAGGTGGATTTGTGAGGTGGATTTATGAAATTAGGACTTAGGATAGAGGAATTTAGGATTAATTAAGTAATGTAGGATTATTTAATTATGTGAGACATTAGAAGAATTTAGGGAATTTAATTAAATAAATTGATTTTATTTAATTAAGGAATAGTGAATTGATTAAATAAATTTAGAATATTTATTTAATTGATAGAAGAAGAGAATAAATATTTAGAATATTTATTTAGAATGAATCGTGTCATTTTTAGGCGTATACATACCCCATTGTTAGTAATCCTATAAACACCAGGTTCAACAACAGCATATAATATTTCATTTGTTTGATTATACTCTGTTATCATATGTTTCATCCTAGGTTCTGCCTCTATTCTAATCTAGTTTGGGACACCTCTCCAAGGTAGCCACATATGCGAGAAATCAATGGCCATATATCCATTTAATGTCTTGGACCAATCCCTACTTAGCAACATCCCATAATTCACAGGTATATCCACTATTTGAATGTTAATGAATTGGCTTACCCTAGGGTCTGAAGCTAATTGCATCTGAATGTTCATCAATTCTCCTATCACACTAACCTTAGATTTATCTAACTGTGTGATGACCTTGGCAGATTTGGTGGGAGTCAGCCCGAAAGTTTTACAGATCCCTAAGGGCATTACATTGGCTGATGCACCAAAGTCCACCATGCAATTGTGTATGTTCTTCCCACACAATCTAACAATTAACAAGAAAGGAGGAGCATCCTTCTTATCAGCATACATTATTACATTTGTATTGGAAGGTAGCTCAACTTTCTTATTTTTCTCTTTAGGCAGTGAATCTCTATTAGGAACAACTATATCAATAGCACCCTCATCTGTCATGGATGTATCTAGAGATTTTATAAAAGCATTTCTGATCCCTGGAGTTTTCAATAATTCATTCAGAGGTATAATGACCTTAATTTTCTTTACTTCTTCTGACAAGTAACTCATTAATCTTGTTGTCTCTATTGTTTTAGCTTTACTTGTTTGGGCCTTTTGTCCTACTGTTCGACTGTTTGTATGATGATTAGCTTTAATTATGGCAAGATTGTTGCTAGCATTCTGATCTAGGGGTGTATTGAAGTTGTTAGGAGGAATAGAAGTGGTGAAAGGTCCTCATGGCCTAGTGTTGTTCCTTAAATTGTAGGTGTGTTTTTAATTTTTCTGTTGAAAAGCCTGCACCTCTTCTGTTTCAGTCAATACTTCATTTTCAGTTTCAAAGGGAAACTGAAAAGCGTTTAGCACAATGGCTGATTCAGGATAAAGATTTTCACAAAAGTATGGTTCATCTTCTAACAATTCATCCTCTTTCTCCTCTGTAGTTGCAAAGGTAAAGGTTTCTAAAACTAAAGTTGTATCATACCCTGAGGGTACTACCTCATTACCTTTTGGAATGAGAAATTTAGAAGTAGGAGGCTGCACCTCTATATTAAAAATGCTGGCTGCTAAATGGAATTGTGGACAGTCAAGCTCAGCATGGGCATTGGTATTGTGAAATCTGCACCAACTTTTCAGTGATGTATTGGCCATTTGGATGCCAGCTATTTGATTTGCATCATGATTATCTATATTCTCAAAAGGAGAAGCTAGAGTACCATTGTTTGGTCTAGTGTTCCATGTCTTGGGTGGCCTAGGCTGATTCTAATTCCTGTTATTGTTACCCTGGGCCCTATTATCTACCACTGGTCCTCTATTTTGCATTGGTTGCCCTTGGTTAGGACATTGATGCTGATTATAGTTTTGGCTCTGATTTGAACATTGGCCTTGGCTGTTATTTTGGGTATGGCCCTAATTGTAGTTCTGATTGTAATGTTGATTTTGATTTGAATTATAGTTCTGATTTTGGCTTTGGTTATAATTCTAATTTTGATTGTATCCTTGGTTACCTCTTCCATAGAGGTTCTCATTTCTTAGTTGTGTCACTTCAGTGGTTAATCTTTCCAAATGTGCAGTGATCTCTTTGATTTCTTCCTTTTCCTCTTATGCTTTTGCTACAGTTGTATCTCTAGGAGGTTGAAAGAAAGGCTGACCATTATTTTGACTGTTGTTAGTAGTGCCACCCGTGTAAGGAGCTATGGCTTGGATTGGGGTAGGACAATACACAGGTGTGTATGTAGGAACTAGATTTAATAATGGAGTGTGATGCATAGGGACTCTATTCCACAGTTGTGCCTTATTTTGCACCCCAAAATTTACTCCATTAACAAATGGACTATAAGTTGTATGCCTCATCTCTTGATTTACTGAGGCCACCTCTTTATAGGCTTTGGATATTGAATCTATATCAGGTTTTCTTTTGACAAACATGGCAGTTGAAGGATCCAAGGTAGCATAGTACATAGATAACAAGGTATCATCATCCACAGTGTAAGGGGCCATCAACCTAGAGTAGACCTTTTGAAATATGTCATTGAAATTATCAATCAACTCTCCCTCTCCTCTTTTTATGGTAGCCAATTTGTGATATAGGATGCAAGGATCAATGGGCCCTCTAAATCTAGACACAAATGCCTCTTCCATGAGTGACCAAGAAGAAATATAGCCATTGGGCAAGTTTACATACTAATTAGATGCTTGTTCGTTAAAGGTGTAGGGAAACAGTCTACACACAATGTCCTTGTGTTCTAATCTAGTCCTAAAGCATGCCTCCTTGAATATTCTAATATGGTCTTCTGGGTCTTGGTGCAACTGGTATTTGGGACATATTTTTTTTGGATTCTTGGGCATCTCATTATAATCATTAAAGTGTATGGGAGAGTTGGTATTAAAATAAGCCATCGTAGGTACTTGCGCTTGACCTGGACCTGTAGAAATACCTAGATTTCTTGGGAGATTAGGATCTCAAGGAGGACTAGGACCCCTCGGAGTACCTGAACCAAGATTCAAAGATCTGAATGAAGATTTGTCAGGACTCACAAAGTTATGGATAGTATAAGGTGATCCAGGGGGCGTTCTAGATGAACTTCCTGCTTGCAATATTTTAGGATTCCAAATCAAAGGGCTCTTACTTCACCTTATATTAGGTAATTGCACAAATATATCCCCTAAAATGGATCTAGATCTAGTCACTCTATCACTGTTATAAGCCCGTTGTTTCTTGAAACAAACCATAACTCCAGTCAGGCCCTCCTTCTAGCGCTAGAGAAACTGTTGGTGATTGTTTTGATGCAATCATAACAATTAGTTAAAATTCACATAAAATGAACCAAAACTGACTTGAAAGATATGAAGGAATCGGTTAAGATTTGCTTAATCCCAAGTTTAATATGGTCAGGTCTTGACCTATTGGGCAAATTTAGTTGGTCAATGTGAAGCTGTAATGTTCAAGGGGCCTTACGTAGTTTAGGGTTTCTTGTTGGTTTACTGGACTCAAACTATGCAAAAAGATCATAAATATCAACAAGTTGTTCATTCCTTTTGCATAAACATGTTTCTATGCTACAAAGCTTTAAATGGTTTTCTTCAATTATTACAACCTTCTCCTCTTAAATATTATGAAAACTATCTACTTTCAACTCAACTATGCATGCTTCTTTCAAATATGAGACAATTTCCTTTAAATTTATACATTTTTAGCTAAGTATTTTTAGATGGGTTGGGAAAAGTTAGAAAGATCTAATCTAAACTTCATTCATTCTACCAAAGGATCTAATTGTTCTATTATGCACTTTATAAGTATTGTAGCAGATCGATCATCGATCAAATCCACAAATAAAAACCTTAAATGTAAGTTCTAAGCATTTTCACAAACATACACTTAAGATTGCAAGCTCTAAGAGAAAATGTTTCAAACACAATGAAGAGAAAGAAAACACTCAAAAGATAGATGCGGAATACCAGATTCAATTGTATTAGAAATAGACAGTCATATAAGATTTACAATTTCTGAATGACTCTTAGCTTCAATGATCAAACTACAACAAACTTACAAGCTTTACAGATACAGTAAGGAAGCTAGATGTTCCATGCATTCATTATTGCAGACACAGGCGACCTCCTTCTATTCCTAAACTAAAAGGCTCCTCTATTCTAAATGTTATGTTTTTTACAAATCTCTGCTACTACAAATCTCTATGTAGCCCCTATGTAAAGTTTTACAGTGTATCTAGAGGCATAATATATAGACTTTGATTGTCCTCAATACAACTTAAAACCCTACTTTAAGCAATGGTTCAAACCTCTAGTTACATCAATAAATGCTGGAGAACAAGTCTCCCAAAATATGTTTGAGCATACATCAAATATGGGCGAAATATGCCATTCTGGAAACCCTAGCAGCTCAATAATAACTTCTATGGTCTACCACAATAATGTCTTCAGCTGCATTTTGTCTTCATCATTGAAGACCCTTGACTTCCTCACCCTTCATCCTTATCTTCTCCTATTCCTGAAATCGGATTTCCTCCTCTGTGATGTCATTATCATCAAGTTTCAGCCCCTTCCTCAACTGCAAACCTGTAAAAATGGATAAGCAATAAGTATCATCATTTAATAAACCTACAGGAAGAAAAAACAACTACCAAATCTAGTCGTGACTATGTGAACACAGCAATTAGGCCCTAAATTTGTGACAATCGCGTCCAAAAATGCATATATAGCACTTTGAAAAGTCAGGTCAACTATCGTTGACCAAAAATATGCATTTGGTCCTCAAAATTGACCTCAAAATTCCAATCTCTTAGTTTTCCTGCTCACTTTTGTTAGATCTAGGACACACAACTGAGAGGGGGGTGAATCAGTTGTGCAAAAACTTGCTTCTACTTCAAACACTTGATTCTTCTTCGTTAGTTAATAGTATATCAATTAACCATCCATGAAAGCATAATGCATAAACACAAGAGTAGATAAACATCAACACATTGAACACCAAGATTTTGACGTGGCAAACCCGGTTAAGGGAAAAACCACGGGGTGATTAACCCAAAGATTATTCTCTGTTAGAAGAATAAGAAAAATGAATGGCACATGCCAATTAGGGCTCACTACCCGAGCACACTGCTCACAAAGAGGCACACTACCTACAAGAGACACACTATCTACAAAGTGATAAGAATCACAAACTTGAACTGGAGATTGACATCTTTACCATGTCTAGATTAGTTCCATTTAAGCCCAAGATACTTTTGCTCTGCCCTTCACTTTTTACTATACCACTCTCATCCGCTCCTCACCACACTTTGAAATAAACTCACAAACCTTTATTTATACAAGGCATCAACTTAGGAATAATCATCTAAGTCAGGAATCAACCATAAGGACATCTGCAAGATGATTAACACATCCGGTCGGCCATCACAAAAACATTCGCAAGATGAACAACTCATCTGGTCAGCTACTCTAAGCAAGAACTTCATCCAGAAGAATATCTTCAATTCTGGGCTCTACCATCAATGCGGATTGACAACATAACCTCAACATGATCCAAGAGCCTTCACAAGCTTTCCTGATTAACCAGATACGTCCACACTTCATCTACTCACTGGAATCTCTTCTCCTCTTCATCTGGAACTTCAAGAACATAGTCTGTCGCCACTGTCATACTGAAGAAGGTGCTTCTGGACCTCCAAACTTTGTACAAACCGAGATGACACATCACAAGGACATCCCAAACATTCCTTCCAATCTGTAGAGTCTAACAATGCTCCTCTAGATCTCACCGGACCTTTTTTGTAACACTCTGTCACTCCGGAATAGCTCCCAGAACTGGTTCTACTTGATCACAACATTTTCATATCTTCATGCGGACCTTTGAAATCTTGACTGGATCATCTCAAGACTCATATCTACAATCCCTTTAATCCACATCCTCTAATTCTCAACCTATTGAGTACATTTGCCTTCTTCTTATCATTGTTCTTCACTATTCCTGATTAAGACTACTTTTCTTAATATCCTCAACACACAGCTCATCCAAATCTTTTTATCAATGCAATATGAGTATGTTGACATCAATGACAACATTGGTTAACCTCATACTTGCAACAATCTCCCCCTTTGTCATTGATGGCAATATATAATGTGAAAAACCATCAAGACAAGAACTTCTCCTTACTGTCACAGCTCCCCCTATCAACAACAACTCTTTCACATGTCTTTTCTTCCTTTACTACTCCCCCTTTGATCATAAACCACTTGTTTTTCACGTCTTCTCTCCCCCTTTGACATCAATGGCAAAGGGCTCATACTTGCAATTTCTAACACATCAGAATCATACCAGCTGCTCCCCCTTAGTAGCAGCTCCCCATCATCAATCCGGATCACAAGATATAACTATGATATCCACCGGACTGATGCACATCAGTGCATCCTAGTTCATCACTAGAGGGACCATGACCCCTAACTTTTCCCGGAGATACTCAAAAGAGTCCTTGGGAAGAGGTTTAGTAAAGATATCTACAATCTAATCCTTGGTGGGTACATACTCCAATCCAACTTCTTCCTTGTTCACTTGTTCTCTCAAGAAGTGAAACTTGATAGATATGTGCTTAGTCTTAGAATGCAATACTAGATTCTTAGAAATATTAATTGCACTTGAATTATCATAGAAGATTGTGATAGGCTCCTTATATTCAACTTTTATGTCTCTTAGCATCTACTTCATCCATAAGATTTGAGTGCAACCACCTGCTGCTGCAATGTATTCTGCTTCAGTTGTAGACAGAGATATTGCATCTTGTTTCTTGCTTAGCCAAGAAACCAATCTCTTTCCCAAAAAGAATGCTCCACCACTGGTACTCTTCCGATCATCAATATCTCCTACCCAATCTGCATCTGTATATGCATGAAGAGAGAAATTCGGATCTCTAGGATACCATGGACCATACTCAACTATTCCTTTCAAATACCTAAAAATTCTTTTGATTGCCATAACATGAGATTCTCTAGGATCGGCTTGAAATCTTGCCACAAGACCAACAACCTGCATTATATCTGGTCTAGTCTGAGTGAGATACAACAATCCACCAATCATTGATCTAAACTTTGTCTGATCTATCTTCGGAGAGTCATCATCTTTTCTCAACTTACATCCGGTTGCCATAGGAGTGTTCATTGGCTTTGAATCTTCCATACCGAATTTCCTCAATAATTCTATCACATATTTGGTTTGAGAAATGAAGATCCCTTTCTTTGTTTGAGTAACTTGCAGACCCAAGAAGAAATTCATTTCACCAAGCATAGACATTTCAAACTCACTTTTCATCTGATTTGCAAAAGTTTTGCACATACTATCTCGTCCTCCAAAAATGATATCATCCACAAACACCTCAACAATCAAAATGTTTTCATGATCAATTTTGAAATATAAGTTACTGTCAGCAGTACCTTTGTTGAATCCAATCTGCACAAGATGCTTATCCAACCTTTCATACCATGCTCTTGGGGCTTGCTTCAATCCATACAAAGCTTTCTTCAACTTGCAGACCATATCATCATTATCAGACAATTGAAATCCATCCAGTTGTTGAATGTAAACTTCTTCTTCTAGATCACCATTTAGGAAGGCAGATTTGACATCCATCTGATATACTTTGAAGTCTTTAAAGCTAGCAAATGCAAGAAATAATCTGACTGCTTCAATTCTTGCCACCGGAGCAAAGGTTTCTTCAAAATCAATTCCTTCTATTTGAGAGTAGCCTTTGCAGACCAATCTAGCTTTGTTTCTGATTACTTCACCGACTTCATTCAGTTTGTTCCAGAAGACCCATTTGGTTCCAATCACATTCTTGTCTCTAGGTCTGGGAACAAGATCCCAAGTATGATTTTTCTCAATTTGCATCAATTCTTCCTTCATTGCTTTGGTCCAGTTTTCATCATTGCAAGCTTCATTAACTGTCTTAGGTTCAATCTTGGAAATCAGACAATATTCATTTGAGTCTTGAGCAATTCTTCTCCTTGTTTGTACCCCTTTACTCTTGTCACCTATGATCTGATCTTCAGAGTGATTTAGAGTTACATACCTTGGAACTTTTGGAGTTTCTTGCACTACTAAATCTTGATCAGACTCATTTAGACAAGCTTCTTCTTCCTGATTTACCGGATCAGTCTGGATCTGAATTTTAGAGGATGATGGAGCTCCTTGCACCAGAGGATCATTCTGATCATCTTCATCACATTCATAGAATCTTGAGGGCTTCTCCATTCCTTCATCAACCTTCACATTTGTACTTTCTATCATCTTTCTCAATCTCTTATTGTAACACCGATATGGTTTGCTTTGAGTGGAGTAACCCAAGAAAATTCCTTCATCACTTCTAGCATCAAACTTTCCTAAATCTTCATCTCTTTTGATATAACATTTGCTACCAAATACTCTAAAGTATCTCATAGTAGGAGTTACACCAAACCAAAATTCATAAGGAGTCTTACCGGTGTTGCTTCTGATTTGAACTCGGTTAAGAGTGTAGACTGCAGTGCTGACAGCTTCTCTCCAAAACATCTAAGGAACATTTGCTTCCATCATCATTGTCCTGGAAGCTTCTTGGATGGTCTGGTTCTTTTTCTCAACTACTCCATTCTGCTATGGAGTCCTAGGAGCAGACAGCTGTCTCTTTATGCCATGCTTCTCACAAAAATCTATGAATTCACCGGATGTGAATTCACCACCTCTATCAAACCTTAGACACTTCAGTTTCGATCTGGTTTGATTCTCTACCATAGATTTAAAGATTTTGAACTTCTCTAGAGCTTCTGACTTCTCTTTTAGGAAGGTAACCCACATCATCTGGGAATGGTCATCAATTAGCAACATGAAATATCTGTCACCTTGCATACTCTTGATTCTTGTCGGACCACAGAGATCAGTGTGTACTAATTCCAACAATCCGGTAGTGGACTAATCCTTGCTTTTGAAAGAGACTCTGCTCTGTTTGCCTAGCTGACATTCTTTGCATAAACTATTTGTAGGTTTCACCAAATTAGGAAGATCTCTTACAACCTGAGTATTGCTTATCTTGATGATGTTATCAAAATTCACATGGCACATTCTTCTATGCCATAGCCAACTCTGATCAACTTGAACAAACAGACAACTTTTATTTGAACCAACCAAATGGAAGATATTACCTTTAGTTTGAGTACCGGATTCAATCTCAGTTCCGGAGCTTGTGAAGATTCTGCATCTTCCATCTTTGAACTGGAGATCATAGCCTTTGTCCACTAACCGACCAACACTGAGAAGATTGTGCTTCAATCCTTCAACATATAGTACATTACCTGTTTTTCTCTTTCCATCAAAAGAAATAGTTCCCCTACCTCTGATTCTACCAGCAAAATTGTCACCAAACCTTACCATTCCTCCTTCATACCTTTCCAAATCTAAGAACTTGTTCTTGTCACCAGTCATATGGTGAGAGCATCCACTGTCAATAACCCAATCATCCTTTTCTTCAACTTGGGCAGCCAAAGCTCTTTCTACAACTTTATGATTGACAGATTCAGAGGATATTGAACCTTCTTCCATGATGGCAATAAACACCCATTCATTTCCAGATTTGCTTCCTATTTCTGATTCATCAGCTGTTACTCCTTCATTATCATCTTCTTCATGAACATAATAGCAGTTCTTTTGAAACCTTTGTCTATTGGCATTTGACCTTGTAGATCTTTCTGGACACCTTGAAGCAAAATGACTAATCTTATTGCAATTGAAGCACTTAAAAGGTAATTTTCCTTCATACTTACCGGATCCTCTTGGCAGTCTTTTTGCAATGAGGGCTTCAAGTTGAGCTATTTCTTCTTCTTCCTCTTCCATGTCTCTTCTTGCTTGATCATACCATGACATCTTCCTTGAAGAGTTTTCTCCCGGATCAAATGTCTATTTGCCTTTCACATAGGCACTAGCTTTGAATGCAGTTTCAGTCTTGGGGGGATCATCTCCAAACTCGGTCATTACAAATGCAGCTAGTTTGCCAGCCAATTGTTCTCTTGTGACAGTTGTGTGGGCTCTAAATTCATCAATGGCAGCAACCTTGATTTTGTAGGTAGCAGGAAGAGATCTGAGAATTTTGCAAACAATTTCATTTTCATCCAGAGTCCCACCAGCATTTCTAACTCCACATACCAGCTCATTCACTCTTGGCATAAAGGTAGTGATATTTTCATCATCTCTCATTTTTAATCTTTCAAATTTCCCTTTCAGACTTTGCAACCTTGTACTCTTGACAAACTCATCTCCTTCATACAGAAGTTCTAGTTTAGTCCAGATCTCATGTGCAGTTGGTAGGTCAATAACATTTGAGAGCTCTAAGTCATTCAATGCACTTAGAAGAGCTTCCTTGGTCTGCAAATTGTTTTCAGCATCTGTGATTTCGTTAGAGTTGTCAGACCACACTGTGGAGGTACATATGGTTTTGAGACCATGGCCAAGTATGCTTTTCCCATACACTCCAAGTGACATTTCATGCGACCTTTCTAGAGAGTGAAGTTGGTTCCATCAAACTTCAGACTATCCTTCTTGTACGATGACATCCTGGATCTCCTCAAGCGGTTAAGCTCCTTTCAGAGGAACTTGACTCTGATACCAATTGTTAGATCTAGGGCACACAACTGAGAGAGGGGGGTGAATCAGTTGTGCAAAAACTTGCTTCTACTTCGAACACTTGATTCTTCTTCATTAGTTAATAGTATATCAATTAACCATCCATGAAAGCATAATGTATAAACACAAGAGCAGATAAACATCAACACATTGAACACCAAGATTTTGACATGGAAAACCCAGTTAAGGGAAAAACCATGGGGTGATTAACCCAAGGATTATTCTCTGTTAGAAGAATAAAAAAAATGAATGGCACATGCCAATTAGGGCTCACTGCCTGAGCACACTGCTCACAAAGAGGCACACTACCTACAAGAGACACACTGTCTACAAAGTGATAAGAATCACAAACTTGAACTGGAGATTGACATCTTTACCATGTCTGGATCAGTTCCATTTAAGCCCGAGATACTTCTGCTCTGCCCTTCACTTTTTACTATACCACTCTCATCTGCTCCTCACCACACTTTGAAATAAACTCACAAACCTTTATTTATACAAGGCATTAACTTAGGAACAATCATCTAAGTCAGCAATCAACCATAAGGACATCCACAAGATGATTAACACATCCGGTCGGCCATCACAAGAACATTCGCAAGATGAACAACTCATCTGGTCGGCTAGTCTAAGCAAGAACTTCATCCAGAAGAATATCTTCAATTCTGGGCTCTACCATCAATGCAGACCAACAACATAACCTCAACATGATCCAAGAGCCTTCACAAGCTTTCCTGATTAACCAGATACATCCGCACTACATCTACTCACTGGAATCTCTTCTCCTCTTCATTCGAAACTTCAAGAACATAGTTTGTCGCCACTGTCATACTGAAGAAGGTGCTTCCGGACCTCCAAACTTTGTACAAACTGAGACGACACATCACAAGGACATCCCAAACATTTCTTCCAATCTGTAGAGTCTGACAATGCTCCTCCGGATCTCATCGGACCTTTTTTGTAACATTCTGTCACTCCGGAACAGCTCCCAAAACCGGTTCTACTTGATCACAACATTTTCATATCTTCATGCGGACCTCTGAAATCTTGACTGGATCATCGCAAGAGTCATATCTACAAACCCTTTAATCTGCATCCTCTGATTCTCAACCTATTGAGTACATTTGCCTTCTTCTTATCACTGTTCTTCACTATTCCTGATTGAGACTACTTTTCTTAATATCCTCAACACACAACTCATCCAAATCTTCTTATCAATGCAATATGAGTATGTTAACATCAATGACAACACTGGTTAACCTCATACTTGCAACAACTTCCTGTATATCGCATGTTTAATTTCTCATGTATCCTTCAATATTCAAACCAGGCATGATACATTAGTTAAATCAGATATTACCTTCCCTTTGATTCTGCGTTGTATGTATGCAACGTATATTGGTTTGTATATCACAATATACAAATGCAAAATATACAAGCACTTAACTTCTATTTATAATTTTTCAATTCCGCTCGATGCAATGTATAAAGTGTTGTATGCAACCATCGGACTTATCGCTGTTATAAATGGCAATTTATAACCTACCGAATCCACAATGTATCTCTTGATATGCAAATCAGACGTGATACATAGGATAAATCTGCTTTATTATCATTTGGATTCCGGCTTGTATATGGTGTCTTGTATGTTTTGAAACATACAAGCCACAGAATATATAACAAATTAACTCCCTTTCGTAACATTTTGGATTTCGTGTGATGCATATTTCGTTGTATGTTATAGTGTATGTATGAAATATACAATGCACCAAATATACAATGATTTAACAGTGTTTAATAACTTTTTCGGGTCCGCCGCATGTACATAACCCTAACCCTTGTATCCTCTGATATACATTTGGGTTTGATACAAGCAATAAATTGATTTTGATTTTCTCTTTGATTCTGCTTTGTATAAGCGCAATGTATATCGGCTTGTATATAAGAATATACAAAGCCCGATATACATTGAATTAACTCTGTTTCATGAAATTTTGGTTCCAGGCAATGTATCTTTTTTTTGTATGTTTCAGAATGTATGTACATCGAAACATACATACAAGTCGAGACATACAAAAACTTAATTCAAATTTATAAATGCCTCGGGTCTGGTCCTTGTATAAAATGTTTGTATCTTGGCAATGTATGTAAGATATATACATTGTGGATACATGCAATGAATTAACCACTTTTAATAAACTTCAAGTCTGTACGATGTATATTTGTAATGCATATCACCGAAATATACAAGTTACGAAGATACAATGATTTAACACTGTTTAATAACCTTTTCGGGTCCGCTATGTATGAAGTGCCTTGTATATTTTACCTGCCAAACATACAAATGTTTAAACATACATGCAATGGACTTCAACATTTATTTATTTCCACTCTAATCTATTTCGGGTCCATCTTGTATGTATCCATCAAACATTTTTAAAATGCATACAAGGAAAAAAGGATATACAAACGACTTCGTATATAAAAGTGATATACAAAAGGGAATGTATGTGCAATATGCAAGTGACCCATTATGCATTTAACCTTGTATATTAACCTGACTGCAAATGTGACTAAGTATAAAATGACTTTGCACATACAAAGGACTTTGTATATGCAAACAACAAACCCTTCCCTTGTACATTTTACCAAAATGATCATAACTTGCAAAATATGGCAAATTTTAAGATGGTTCAAAAAGCAACCCTAGCTCATTTTTCACAAGGAATCCAACCATATTATGCCCTAGTACTGAAAATGCATTTTTTCTCTATTTTTAACAAAGTTTGTAATTTTAACCCCTCTTTTTCCCTTTACCACCAAGCAAAACAACACACACAAAAACAAAAGCAACAGCCACAGCAGGGGTCCTCATTTTGCTAAGGAGTAAAATGGGGCATGTTGTGAACATCACAACAGCAGCAAAAGCAAGAAATAATCTGGCTGCTTCAATTCTTGCCACCGGAGAAAAAGTTTCTTCAAAATCAACTCCTTCTACCTGAGAATAACCCTTGTAGACCAATCTGGCTTTATTTCTAACTATTTCACCATCTTCATTTAGTTTGTTCCGAAAGGCCCATTTGGTTCCAATCACATTTTTGTTTCTAGGTTTGGGAACAAGATCCCAAGTGTGATTTTTCTCAATCTACATCAACTCTTCCTCCATTGCTTTGGCCTAGCTTTCATCATTGCATGCTTCACTTACTATTTTTGTTTCAATCTTTGAAATGAGACAATACTTTTCTGAATCTTGAGCAATCTTTCTTCCTGTTTGAACACCTTTTCTTCTATCACCTATGATCTAGTCTTCAGAATGATTCAGTCTTACATACCTGGGAGTTTTGGAAATTTCTTGCACTTCTATTTCTTGGATAGGTTAATTCAAGCTTATCTCTTCTTCCTATATTTTAGGATTCTCTGGATTAGTCTGGATCTAAATTTCAGAAGGGGCTTGAACTTCTTGAACCAAAACATCATTTTGATCATCTTCTTCATATTCATAAAACATTGAGGGTTTTTCAATGCCTTCATCAATTTCCACATTTATACTTTCTATAATCTTTCTCAATCTCTTGTTATAACACTGGTATGCTTTGCTTTGAGTAGAATAAAACAAGAATATTCCTTCATCACTTCTAGCATCAAATTCTCCAAGGTCTTCATCACTTTTAATGTAACATTTTCTATCAAAGACTCTAAAATACTTCACAGTAGGAGTGATGCAAAACTAGAGTTCATAAGGGGTCTTACCAGTATTGCTTCTCATTTGTACTTGATTAAGACTATAGACAGCAGTGCTTACAACTTCTCTCCAGTAGATCTGAGGAACATTTGCCTACATCATCATGGTTCTAGATCCTTCCTGGATGGTCTGGTTCTTTCTCTCCACTACTCCATTCTACTGTAGAGTCCTTGGAGTAGATAACTATTTTTTTATCCCATGTTTCTCACATAATTCTATGAACTCTTCGAATGTGAATTCTCCACCTCTATTAGACCTAAGACATTTTATGTATAACCCTATTTCATTCTCTACCATAGCCTTGAATATTTTGAATTTCTCAAGAGCCTCAGATTTCTCTTTCAGCAAAGTCACCCACATTATCTAGGAATAGTCATCAATTAGTAACATCAAATATCTATCACCTTGCAAACTCCTGATTCTTGTCGGTCCACATAGATTAGTATGTACTAAGTCCAACAATCTGGTAGAGGATTGTTCCTTACTTTTGAATGTGACTCTACTCTGCTTACCCAACTGATATTCTTTGCACAAACTGTTAGTAGGTTTCACCAATCTTGGAAGGTCTCTTATAGCCTGAGTATTGCTTATCTTGATGATGTTATCAAAATTTACATGACACATTCTCGTACGCCACAACCAACTTTGATCAATTTGAACACATAAATAACTTTTGCTAGTACCAACCAAGTGGAAGATGTTACCTTTTGTTTGAGTACCGGATGCAATCTTTGTTCCAGAACTTTCAAAGATTTTACATTTTCTATTTTTGAATTAGAGATCATAGCCTTTGTCCACCAACTACCCAACACTGAGAAGATTGTGCTTCAGGCTTCAACGTATAGTACATCACTGGTTTTATTCTTTCCATCAAAACAAATAGTTCCTCTACCTCTGATTCTGCCAGCAGAATTATCACCAAATTTTACAACTCCTCCTTCATATCCTTCCAAATCTATGAACTTATTTTTGTCACTAGTCATATGGTGGGAGCATCCACTATCAATGACCCATTAATCCTTTTCTTCAACTTGCGTAGCCATAGCTCTTTCTACCTATTTATGATTGATAGATTTAGTGGGCATTGGATCTTCTTCCTTGATGGCAATAATGTGAGGACCGCCCTTTTTACTACTATTGTTATGACTATTTACAGTACTGTTATTGTTACTTTCATATTTGTGGGATAGCAGTTCCCGGAATTTGTCAGACTATTAAACTTTATTATGTTTTCGGAAAAACTAATTGGGTGATGTTTGGATAAGTTTACTTTTCAGAAAAAATGAATTAGGTGATAATGGAAAATTGTAATATGATTTTAATTATGTTAAATTGTACTATGTCATGAGAATGCATGTTTTATTTAAGTTGCTTCGGCTATGATGATTTTATGTGGTTACTGATCTTGTAATTGAGTGTGCAGGGATTACTAATCGAACCACAGATTTCAGAGATCATTCCACACCTTGTTATTTGTTATTCCCTGTTAAGCCGATCTGGTTCCACGAGGAACCAAGATCTCTTTGTGTTTGATGTCATGATGTAATGTGGTCTTTCGTATGGTCGAGTGGGTTAGGTTACCCTCATGTAACATTATTTTTATAATTTGTGTTGTAAAGAGATTAAATTTGAAATTTCTTTAAGTATTTAATTATGAGGCCCTTTTCTTGTGCTTTACCTTGACCAGGGGTGTCTTGTATGGGTTAAAGTTGACCCTAGGTTATACCCCATGGGTCCAGGGGCCCATTTGGCATGGGTAACCCTTGAGTAACCTCCCCCTGAAGTTAAGTGGCGAAAATTGGAGGTAGGAGGGGACATGATGGGTTGTACCAACACTCAACCCATCCCCTCTACATTCCCCTAGATAAGAGATGCCATCCATTATTGAAGGTCACCTCTTCTTTAGTGAGATTCCCCCATGTACTATGGGGACACCCATGTGAAGAAAGGAGAAAGAGGCATGGGTCACCTGTCTTGTTCCCATTTAACTCTTTTTTTTAATTTCTCCCACGAGAAAGTGGAGTCACATGAGAGGAATAAGGAGTACCCTTGGGAATGGAGAGTGACATAAGCCACCAGGACAGAATAGTGGTTTTGGGGAAGGGTGAGGAGGTGACAAGTGTCACTTCCCCATTTCTCAAAACTAAAAGAAAAAGAATTTGGGTTATTTATTTTCAAATTTTGGGGGATGAGAGGGAGTTAGTTGAATTTTGAGAAAACTTTCATTTTTGCCTTACCAAAAATAGAGAAGTTAGTTTGCAAGATAGAGAAGGGAGAGGGAGTTGGTGGCTAAGGTTGGAAGTGAACTCTGTGGACTCTGCAACAGCTTCATTCCAGGAGGGCTTTGCAAGGTTGGTCTGAATTTTACCTTTGTTTTTGTAGAACTGAAATGTGTATGAAATGTGTGTGAAATTTTGTGTTAGATTTGTTTTCTGTGGGGTTATTGTCGGGTTGGTTGACAGAGCGTCTCCCACTTGGGAGAAATGCTCATCAAGTTTGGGGTAGCGGAGGAGAGATCCTCCTCGGATGCATACCTGTTTCCATCTTTTGGGATGTTGAAAGCCTTGAGGGCATGTATTTGTGATTGCATTTTTGACTTGAGAGTCATATGCAGATTTCTCAAAAATTGTGATCACACTTGGTTTGAGACCAAGAGAAATTTATATTGGTTAACTTATCTGTCAGGGTGACACTCTGGAGTCGAGTGTGTCCACTCTCCTGCCCCTTATGAAACTCACTATAGTTGAGTTTCCGTATTGTGTAAAATACCCACGGGTGTATGTGTTCTTTGGGATTGTTGTTGTTTCTGTTGTGACGTGGAGTGTTTGAGTACCCAGGTGTGAGTATGGTCTCCCTAGCTCGGGGGTGACCCACTTGCGGGTCTACGGAAGGGAGGAGAGCTAGATGCGTGGTGTTTTCTTCTTGTTTGTCTTTGATACGCATGTTTTCTCTTGGAGCTTCTGGTTGGATATTTATGAAGAAGCAGTTAATCTTCTTTGTCATGAGAATTAGGCCTGGTTCATTTCATAGAGTTGAAGAGAGAACACCTCTCTCGTTATTGTTGTAATTTAATGTTATTCTGGGAGTGAAGAAAATCACCTCCCTGATCTTGTTATTAATGGACTTTTATTTGGTTGTCATAAGCTATCAGTAGTATGTTGTTTGGGAGAAGGAAATCTGGGAAGCTAGTTGTTGTATCCCTGGTTTAAATTCTGTAATATGATTGTGCTTAAATTTTCAAGTTGATTTTTGTACACCTTGTTCAATAGCAATTTATTTGTGTTTCAAGTATTACTGAAAGGAAGAGTTCATTACTAAACTGAGTTGGTCTACGTTTGAAAGTTTGGAATTGCTTAACTAGTTGAAATGTTAGTTTTTATAGTTCAATGTTAAAATGGAAAAGACAGTTTTAAATGTTTTGAGTTATTCTCCATATTTAGTGGATTCTGTTAATTTAGAAGGATTAGACGAAATCTAGCATGTATATATATTCTGTTTGTAAATTTAAGAATTCTTAAATGTTTATGAAAATGGAAATATATACATATAATAAGTGGATAGATATTTACCATTTCTACCGAATAAGTGAAATTGGGATATATATATATATATATCTAATTGTTATGACATTATCATTATAACAGGTTGATTTGGAGAAAATGAATAAAGTAGTGAATTTGAGAGAATTATGAATTAGATATATAAATATAAGAATATATGTATATATATACATAAATATACATCTATATATTTATATATATATATATATATATAAATATATATACATATATCAGTTAAATTAATTATCATTACTGAATAAATTGTGTTATTATGAGACTGAATTTTGTGTATATATATATATATATATATGAATAAATATATATATATATATATATATATAAAATAATTATTATATATATATAGATATATATATATATGTATAGATATATATATATACATATATATATATCAGTTAAATTAATTATCATTACTGAATAAATTGTGTTATTAGGAGACTGAATTTTGTGTATATATATATATATATATGAATAAATATATATATATATATATATATATTATATATTATATATTAGCAACGAAAAAGCACCATAAGAAATGACTGTCGAAATGAAGCCGCGGATAACAAAAAAACACAGTCGCATTTTATAATGGGCGGGCGGTGGGGAGAAATCCCCACCGCAGGCCTTAGCATATAAATGGAGGTGTGGAGTGGGGCGGAGCCCCACCCACACCCCACATCGTGGGATGTGGGTGGGACTCCGCCCCCCTCCACATCCCCCCTTCCCCTTATGACTCCCGCGGCCTGCACAGGCCTTCCGCTCTGCAGCCACCGCCGACCCTGCCTTCCGCTTTGCGGCCACGGCCGACTCTGCCCTCTCTGTCACTGCGGCCACCGCTGCCCATGGCCGCCGTCAGCTGTGGAATCACAAGCAAATAAAATGTTAGGGCTTTGGCCCTAACATATGATTGGTTTATTTGGAAATAAATACATTTTTATTGCTCTATATATAGGCATATATATATATTATATATGTCTATGTGTATAGCCATATATATAATAAAATAATTATTATATATCTATATATATATATATAGATATATATATATATACATAGAGATATATATATATAGTGTTAAACCAATTTCGTCCTATACATACACATTAAAATATATATATATTTATATATATATAGATATATATATATATATATATATATATATATATATATATATATATATATATATATATATATATATATATATATAATATACATAGGAGTAAATCTATGAACCATTTTATTGGGCCCTCGTTTAAAAATGTCTCATGGATATAGAAAACAAAAAAAAAAATAACAAATTATATTTTCACAGTAGTTTTTATTAAGTGTTGAACACAACAACCAAAGAAGTGATATTTCCAGGATCAGGGTTTTATAAAGTGGAGAGCCTCCTACATCTATTTACAACGTTATACGAGTCACAATCAGTGTATTAATAGTCATTAATAGTAATAGTAACAACAGTAATTATAAACAAGAGAAAATAAAATTAATGTAAAAGAGAGTAAAGGAATATTCAGTGATACTCTGGAAAGAGTTTCTCGGAAGTTTCAACTATCAACGTAATATCAATCACCTAGAAAATGAAGAGGAAAATTACACATCACCTTGCTTAAAAGAACACTGGAAATAAACTTAAGAAGCCACCACTGACAATCCATGTGGCCATTTTAATCTCAACTGTAGTAAACGACCTCATAAGTAAACCTGTAAGAGAGTCCGAAGAAGAAAAACTAACAGTGGAAAACACAGAGGAGAAAATGCGCGACATTTCCCACATGGGATAAGAGAACTAAGTTGACGAACCCTTCTGCTAAATCTGCTTAGGAACAAGTTGACTAAGTATATACGAAGAGGAGGAACCTAGATTGGGGAAGATTAGGAGACCGAGTCCAGCGAAATAGTAAACCAGCCTATGTGACCTGGATCATCCTGAAATTAGGTTTAATATCAACAATAGCTGCAGTGATAACCCTGATTGACGTAAATCATGAAGAAAGGATAGGATGCACATAAAGAAAGCATAGAAAACAAAAGAGAGAGAGAGACTGAAATATAAACACACTAAATTAACAGAGAAATAGTTAAGGTAAGGGCGAGAAAAATACAATCAAAATTAAGAACTAGTGAAAAGGGAAGAGAGAGCAACCAAACCACCTTGTTGAAAATGCTAAGTCATAGGAGGAGTATGTTTCAGGAAACAAGAGAGGAGACAGACAACCGTGCCTGGCTGAAAAATGACTAAATAGGGAGATCACTAGCCGGTTTAGTTAGAACAAGGCGTCGTGGGAAGTTGTTAATCTATCAACGAACCATGTGCATAAATGAGTGCAGCGTAATTCCCACTAACGCTGTAAGGCATTATGCTACTGAAAATTGCCGAGGGTTAGATTTAGGAACTTTGGTAATCTCACTCTTGCAATGACGTTAGCGGCGTCGTACAGACCCTCTTGTTGATCTGTATGTGTCTAGTTGCACGCAATTGTACTTATATCCCGCCGAAAATTGTAGTGTTTCGCCATGAGAGAACACCATCGAGCATGCGTAGGCATGCGAAGGGGGTTTTTAGGACAGTGTGAGAAAAGTTTTCATATCTCGTGTCATAACCACATGATAGATGTGGCTATGACACGTGCGATGTGTGTTGTGACCACATGGAAAATGTGGGCATGACATTTGGTATCAGAGCCAAGTTGTAAACACTGGGCGTATTGGGGCACGTTATTATTCTGCAACTTTGACTAATTAGTTTCTACCTTGTTTTGTAGGATGCCTCCCCGACGTGTTCGACGAGCGTGATCATGCCACACAGCGTCAGTCGAGGTGCACAGTGATTCCTCAGCCGAGGGACTGGCAACCGTAGTTACAGCAGCACCACCTGCACCACCTGTACCACAAGCACTACTAGTACCACAGGCGACACCCGTAGTTACAGCAGCACCACCTGCACCACCTGTACCACAAGCACCACTGGTACCACAGGCGACACCAGTATTGGATATAGGGCCACAGATTTTACAGGCACTACAGACTATGTTAGACAGGTTACCACCAGTGATTCCTGAGCCACGTATAGAGCCTCGTGTTGATCCGCGAGAGGAGCCACGTGCCGAGTCACGTATTGAGCCACGTATGGAGCCCCGCGTTGATCCACTAGAGGTGCCACATGTGGAGCCCTTCGTTGAGATTCCCGACACAACAGTAGAGGAGGTAGGGTCAGCCTCTCGAGCACGGAGCAGGAGTCCTCCGAGACTTTTGAGACAAGAACAGGTTCAACATGGATTATATGAGGATGGTGTGGAAGAGCCATTTGTGAGACTTAGAGACAGAGGGGACCCCATCAGAGATCTACTGAGGCTCAACCCACCCACTTTCGCAGGTGCTACAGAGGGAGTTGTGGCCGAGGCTTGGCTAATTAGCTTAGACAGGTGTTTCGCATTGCGACCATATGGGAGCAACACGAAAGCATGAGTGGCAGTTCATCTTCTTAGGGATGCAGCAGCCACCTGGTGGTGCACAGAGGAGTGCAAGCGCCGACTCTCCGTGGATACACTCACATGGGACATCTTCATTGAGCGCTTCAATGCGCGATATTTGTCTGAACATTATAGACAGCGCAGGATCGATGAGTTCCATGATTTACAGCAGAGGGGACTCACCGTTACTCAGTATGAGAGCCGATTTATAGAGCTTTCTCGTTACGCAGAATACCTCCATGACGAGAAAATCTTAATACACAAATTCATCAGAGGGCTAAATCACGGGATAGCAGGACCGGTTCGTATGGCAAATCCCCATACCATGAGCGAGGCTGTTGAAAAGGTCCTTATATCAGAGGAAATTCAGGGACGAGGATAGAATCCACGCCCGCAGTACCAGGAACGTAATCCCCAACAACAGCAAAATTTCTGAAGGCCTCAAAACACAACACAGAGAGGAGGATATAATCCTTCATCATTACCTCCTAGGCCTCCACATCAGTAGCAACATTAGCAAAAATCCAAATTTCAACAGAGGGGACAGGGAGGACAGAACCGTGGATGGCAACAGCAGGGTCCACGCAGAGATCAGAGACAACAGGGTTCATCGGCAGGACCCGCAAGGTCCCAGCAGTCTTACAGAGGCTCACAGGGATCCATCGGACGGACTGGGCAACAACAATCGGGCAGAACACAGTCAGGGCAGTTACAGGTTAGAGGGCCATGTTATGTATGTGGTGGGGCAGGGCATCTGGCTAGAGAGTGCCCGCAGGGATTTACTGCAGGGGGTCAGCCCCGATCAGGAGGGTCTGAGCAGACCGTAGGTGACGTGGGCAGATCTCACCACATGTTTGCAGTGGTTGATAACCGCCAGGCCGATTTCTAGGCTTCTGTCATCGAGGCAGCAGGTACGATTAGAGACTTTCCCATCTCGATCCTTTTTGACTCAGGAGCTACTGACTCCTTTTTGTCTACATCGTTAGTGGAGCGTTGCAGGCTAGTGGCTTCTAGGCAAGACATTAGGTGGGAAGTTGAGTTGGCCTCAAGGGCCAGGATGTCAGTAGATACCTTGGTTAAAGACTATGAGATCACATTGGGATCATTCACCACAACATGTGACCTTAGGATTATGCCATTAGGGTCTTACGGAGTAGTTCTGGGTATGGATTGGCTTGCGGCACATAGAGCCAAGCTTGATTGTCGCCAGAGGACGATTAGCTGTTTAGACGATCATGGTTCGTCGGTTGAGATAGTGGGCATTCAAAAGCCCATGGCTGTTCGTATGATCTCCGCTCAGCAGCTTAAGCGCTGTATGCGGAAGGGATGTCAGATGTTTGCCATCACAATCAGTGATAGAGCAGAGGATGAACTTGAGGCTACTTTAGATGATCACCCTATCCTTAGAGAGTTTGCCGATGTATTTCCGCCAGAATTACCTGGTATGCCTCCACGCAGAGAAGTGGACTTCCACATCGACTTAGTGCCAGGTGCAAAGCCGATATCCCGCGCACCCTATAGGATGACGACCCATGAACTCACTGAACTTAAACTGCAGTTAGAGGAATTACTTGAGAAGGGACACATCCGACCTAGCGTTTCACCATGGGGCGCACCAGTTATGTTCGTGAAGAAGAAGGATGGGTCACTTCGTCTATGCATGGACTACAGGCAGTTGAACAAGGTGACGGTGAAGAACCGTTATCCTCTGCCTAGGATTGACGACCTTTTTGATCAGATGCAGGGAGCCAGAGTGTTCTCAAAAATCGATCTAAAATCTGGGTATCACCAATTGCGCATCACAGAGTCAGATATTCATAAAACTACTTTTCGAACCAGATATGGCCATTATGAATTCACAGTGGTACCTTTCGGGTTGACGAACGCTCCTGCAGTATTCATGAGTCTCATGAACGGGGTGTTCCGTACATACCTAGATCGGTTCGTGATCATATTCCTAGATGACATTCTGATTTATTCACGGACTGAGGAGGAGCATGTAGAGCACTTGCGTCAAGTTTTGCAGCAATTACGAGGGCAGCAACTTTATGGCAACTTGGCGAAGTGTGCCTTCTTCAGGACAGAGGTGCAGTATTTGGGACACATTTTATCAGGCGATGGCATCTCCGTAGATCCATCTAAAATTAGAGCAATTCAGGAGTGGTCGGCACCCACGAACGTGACAGAGGTCAGAAGCTTTATGGGGTTAGCCGGGTATTATTGTCGGTTTGTCGAAGGTTTCTCCAGGATAGCACATCCCATTACTTCCCTTCAGCGAAAAGGGAAGGGTTTCACTTGGACCGAGCAGTGTGAAAAGGCTTTTGGAGTCCTCAAGGAGCGTCTTACTAGTGCTCCTACTTTAGCAGTTCCAGATCCTTCAAAGGAGTTTATAGTTTGCACGGATGCATCGTTAGAAGGTTTGGGAGCCGTGCTTATGCAGGATGGTCGAGCGATCGCATACGAATTGTGGAAACTAAAGACACATGAGTTAAACTATCCTACGCACGACTTAGAGCTCGCAGCTGTTGTTCATGCCTTGGTTCGCTGGAGACACTTTCTCTTAGGTCGACGCTTTGAACTCCATTCGGATCATCATAGTTTGTAGTATATTTTTACACAGCCTAATTTGAATGCCTGCCAACGGCGTTGGATGGAATTTCTATGCGAATATGACTTCAATGTCCACTTTATCAAAGGGAAGGAGAACGTGGTCGCTGATGGTTTGAGTCGAAGACGCCACGAGATCCAGACCCTGACCTTGAAGATGGACTTGAAGGATCGCATCTTACAGCATCTGCCGAAGGACGAATGGTTTCTTGAAGTGCAGCAGGCATTACTAAATCAGAAGACCCTTGAGGGCAAATTTACAGGATATACCCTTGAGTCTGATGGTATGCTTCGACATCGGCAGCGCATCTATGTACCCCATGCGGGTAATCTTCGTACAGTAATCCTATCAGAGGCTCATAGAGCACCCTATGCAGCACACCCAGGAGTGAAGAAGATGCATGCTGACTTACGACAACTTTATCATTGGGCTGGGATGAGGCGTGACATTGCCGAATTTGTTGCTCGTTGCCTGGAATGTCAGAGGGTCAAGGCCAAACATCAGCATCCAGCGGGACTGTTGTACCCTCACGAGATACCTGAATGGAAATGGGACACCATTTCTATGGATTTTATCATTGGTCTACCTATGTCATCACGTCGCCATGATGCTATTATGGTGACAGTTGACAAGCTGACCAAAGTGGCGCATTTTTCACCAATATGCACAACATACAATGCACCATCAGTGGCCAAGGTGTTTCTTGATCAGATTGTTCGACTTCATGGGGTACCTCGCCGCATTATATCTAACAGAGACTCCGTATTCACTTCATCGTTCTGGAGAGCCTTACATCAGGCATTGGGCACACAGCTCAACTTCAGTTCAGTATATCATCCGGAAACTGATGGACAGACAGAAAGAGTTAACCAGGTGTTAGAAGACATGTTTCGCATGTATGTGATGGACCACCAGTCTAGATGGGAGGAGTACCTGTATCTAGTTGAGTTCGCCTACAATAATGGGCATCATAGCTCGTTGGGTATGCCTCCTTTCCAGGCGTTATATGGCAGACCATGCAGAACACCTTTGAGTTGGGATCGGATCGAGGACAGAACAGTCATCGGCCCAGAGATAGTTTAGAATATGGAACTGCAAGTCAAACAGATAAGACAGAGGCTTCAGGAAGCACAGGATAGGCAGAAAAAGTATGCCGATGCTAAGAGGACAGACCGAAGCTTCTCTATGTGGGAAAGAGTATTTTTGAGAGTGCGGCCGCACAAGAGTCCAATCCGTTACGGAAAAGGCTCTAAGCTCGCACCTCGATTTGTAGGACCTTTCGAAATCTTGGAGCGGATAGGACCAGTAGCCTATCGTCTAGCCTTGCCACCTAGCCTGTCACGTATCCACGATGTATTTCATGTATCAGTTTTACGTCAATATATTTCTGACTTATCTCACATGTTGGATTGGAGTGCTCTTCAGGTAGAGGCAGACAGACAACTGGCGTTGGAGGCAATTCGCATATTGGCTCATCGGACGCTGGCCCTTCGAGGTCGAGAGCTGGACCAGGTTAGAGTCCAGTGGGACCTATACGACGAAGTCACTGCAACATGGGAAGATGCAGAGAGACTGAAGACCCTTTATCCTCACCTTTTTGACGACTTCCAGGAGGAAGTACCATCTTAGGGGGAGAGGATGTGAGGACCTCCCTTTTTACTACTGTTGTTATGACTATTTACAGTACTGTTATTGTTACTTTCATATTTGTGGGATAGCAGTTCCCGGAATTTGTCAGACTATTAAACTTTATTATGTTTTCGGAAAAACTAATTGGGTGATGTTTGGATAAGTTTACATTTCAGAAAAATGAATTAGGTGATAATGGAAAATTGTAATATGATTTTAATTATGTTAAATTGTACTATGTCATGAGAATGCATGTTTTATTTAAGTTGCTTCGGCTATGATGATTTTATGTGGTTACTGATCTTGTAATTGAGTGTGCAGGGATTACTAATCGAACCACAGATTTCGGAGATCATTCCACACCTTGTTATTTGTTATTCCCTGTTAAGCCGATCTGGTTCCACGAGGAACCAAGATCTCTTTGTGTTTGATGTCATGATGTAATGTGGTCTTTCGTATGGTCGAGTGGGTTAGGTTACCCTCATGTAACATTATTTTTATAATTTGTGTTGTAAAGAGATTGAATTTGAAATTTCTTTAAGTATTTAATTATGAGGCCCTTTTCTTGTGCTTTACCTTGACCAGGGGTGTCTTGTATGGGTTAAAGTTGACCCTGGGTTATACCCCATGGGTCCAGGGGCCCATTTGGCATGGGTAACCCTTGAGTAACCTCCATCTAGTCAACTTAACCTCCCCCTGAAGTTAAGTGGCGAAAATTGGAGGTAGGAGGGGACATGATGGGTTGTACCAACACTCAACCCATCCCCTCTACATTCGTCTAGATAAGAGATGCCATCCATTATTGAAGGTCACCTCTTCTTTAGTGAGATTCCCCCATGTACTGTGGGGACACCCATGTGAAGAAAGGAGAAAGAGGCATGGGTCACCTGTCTTGTTCCCATTTAACTCTTTTTTTTAATTTCTCCCATGAGAAAGTGGAGTCACATGAGAGGAATAAGGAGTACCCTTGGGAATGGAGAGTGACATAAGCCACCAGGACAGAATAGTGGTTTTGGGGAAGGGTGAGGAGGTGACAAGTGTCACTTCCCCATTTCTCAAATCTAAAAGAAAAAGAATTTGGGTTATTTATTTTCAAATTTTGGGGGATGAGAGGGAGTTAGTTGAATTTTGTGAAAACTTTCATTTTTGCCTTACCAAAAATAGAGAAGTTAGTTTGCAAGATAGAGAAGGGAGAGGGAGTTGGTGGCTAAGGTTGGAAGTGAACTCTGTGGACTCTGCAACAGCTTCATTCCAGGAGGGCTTTGCAAGGTTGGTCTGAATTTTACCTTTGTTTTTGTAGAACTGAAATGTGTATGAAATGTGTGTGAAATTTTGTGTTAGATTTATTTTCTGTGGGGTTATTGTCGGGTTGGTTGACAGAGCGTCTCCCACTTGGGAGAAATGCTCATCAAGTTTGGGGTAGGGGAGGAGAGATCCTCCTCGGGTGCATACCTGTTTCCATCTTTTGGGATGTTGAAAGCCTTGAGGGCATGTATCTGTGACTGCATTTTTGACTTGAGAGTCATATGCAGATTTCTCAAAAATTGTGATCACACTTGGTTTGAGACCAAGAGAAATTTATATTGGTTAACTTATCTATTAGGGTGACACTCTGGAGTCGAGTGTGTCCACTCTCCTGCCCCTTATGAAACTCACTGTAGTTGAGTTTCCGTATTGTGTAAAATACCCACGGGTGTATGTGTGCTTTGGGATTGTTGTTGTTTCTGTTGTGACGTGGAGTGTTTGAGTACCCAGGTGTGAGTATGGTCTCCCTAGCTCGGGGGTGACCCACTTGCGGGTGTATGGAAGGGAGGAGAGCTAGATGCGTGGTGTTTTCTTCTTGTTTGTCTTTGATACGTACGTTTTCTCTTGGAGCTTCTGGTTGGATATTTATGAAGAAGCAGTTAATCTTCTTTGTCATGAGAATTAGGCCTGGTTCATTTCATAGAGTTGAAGAGAGAACACCTCTCTCGTTATTGTTGTAATTTAATGTTATTTTGGGAGTGAAGAAAATCACCTCCCTGATCTTGTTATTAATGGACTTTTATTTGGTTGTCATAAGCTATAAGTAGTATGTTGTTTGGGAGAAGGAAATCTGGGAAGCTAGTTGTTGTATCCCTGGTTTAAATTCTGTAATATGATTGTGCTTAAATTTTCAAGTTGATTTTTGTACACCTTGTTCAATAGCAATTTATTTGTGTTTCAAGTATTACTGAAAGGAAGAGTTCATTACTAAACTGAGTTGGTCTACGTTTGAAAGTTTGGAATTGCTTAACTAGTTGAAATGTTAGTTTTTATAGTTCAATGTTAAAATGGAAAAGACAGTTTTAAATGTTTTGAGTTATTCTCCATATTTAGTGGATTCTGTTAATTTAGAAGGATTAGAGGAAATCTAGCATGTATATATATTCTATTTGTAAATTTAAGAATTCTTAAATGTTTATGAAAATGGAAATATATACATATAATAAGTGGATAGATATTTACCATTTCTACCGAATAAGTGAAATTGGGATATATACATATATATATACATATATATATATATATATATCTAATTGTTATGACATTATCATTATAACAGGTTGATTTGGAGAAAATGAATAAAGTAGTGAATTTGAGAGAATTATGAATTAGATATATACATATAAGAATATATGTATATATATACATAAATATATATCTATATATATATATATATCAGTTAAATTAATTATCATTACTGAATAAATTGTGTTATTAGGAGACTGAATTTTGTGTATATATATATATATGAATAAATATATATATATATATATTATATATTATATATTAGCAACGAAAAAGCACCATAAGAAATGACTGTCGAAATGAAGCCGCGGATAACAAAAAAACACAGTCGCATTTTATAATGGGCGGGCGGTGGGGAGAAATCCCCACCGCAGGCCTTAGCATATAAATGGAGGTGTGGAGTGGGGCGGAGCCCCACCCACACCCCACATCGTGGGATGTGGGTGGGACTCCGCCCCCCTCCACATCCCCCCTTCCCCTTATGATTCCCGCGGCCTGCACAGGCCTTCCGCTCTGCAGCCACCGCCGACCCTGCCTTCCGCTTTGCGGCCACGGCCGACTCTGCCCTCTCTGTCACTGCGGCCACCGCTGCCCATGGCCGCTGTCAGCTGTGGAATCACAAGCAAATAAAATGTTAGGGCTTTGGCCCTAACATATGATTGGTTTATTTGGAAATAAATACATTTTTATTGCTCTATATATAGGCATATATATATATTATATATGTCTATGTGTATAGCCATATATATAATAAAATAATTATTATATATCTATATATATATATATATAGATATATATATATATATACATAGAGATATATATATATATAGTGTTAAACCAATTTCGTCCTATACATACACATTAAAATATATATATATTTATATATATATAGATATATATATATATATATATATATATATATATATATATATATATATATATAATATACATAGGAGTAAATCTATGAACCATTTTATTGGGCCCTCGTTTAAAAATGTCTCATGGATATAGAAAACAAAAAAAAAAATAACAAATTATATTTTCACAGTAGTTTTTATTAAGTGTTGAACACAACAACCAAAGAAGTGATATTTCCAGGATCAGGGTTTTATAAAGTGGAGAGCCTCCTACATCTATTTACAACGTTATACGAGTCACAATCAGTGTATTAATAGTCATTAATAGTAATAGTAACAACAGTAATTATAAACAAGAGAAAATAAAATTAATGTAAAAGAGAGTAAGGGAATATTCAGTGATACTCTGGAAAGAGTTTCTCGGAAGTTTCAACTATCAACGTAATATCAATCACCCAGAAAATGATGAGGAAAATTACACATCACCTTGCTTAAAAGAACACTGGAAATAAACTTAAGAAGCCACCACTGACAATCCATGTGGCCATTTTAATCTCAACTGTAGTAAACGACCTCATAAGTAAACCTGTAAGAGAGTCCGAAGAAGAAAAACTAACAGTGGAAAACACAGAGGAGAAAATGCGCGACATTTCCCACATGGGATAAGAGAACTAAGTTGACGGACCCTTCTGCTAAATCTGCTTAGGAACAAGTTGACTAAGTATATACGAAGAGGAGGAACCTAGATCGGGGAAGATTAGGAGACCGAGTCCAGCGAAATAGTAAACCAGCCTATGTGACCTGGATCATCCTGAAATTAGGTTTAATATCAACAATAGCTGCAGTGATAACCCTGATTGACGTAAATCATGAAGAAAGGACAGGATGCACATAAAGAAAGCATAGAAAATGAAAGAGAGAGAGAGACCGAAATATAAACACACTAAATTAATAGAGAAATAGTTAAGGTAAGGGCGAGAAAAATACAATCAAAATTAAGAACTAGTGAAAAGGGAAGAGAGAGCAACCAAACCGCCTTGTTGAAAATGCTAAGTCATAGGAGGAGTATGTTTCAGGAAACAAGAGAGGAGACAGACAACCGTGCCTGGCTGAAAAATGACTAAATAGGGAGATCACTAGCTGGTTTAGTCGGAACAAGGCGTCGTGGGAACTTGTTAATCTATCAGCGAACCATGTGCGTAAATGAGTGCAGCGTAATTCCCACTAACGCTGTAAGGCATTATGCTACCGAAAATTGCCGAGGGTTAGATTTAGGAACTTTGGTAATCTCACTCTTGCAATGACGTTAGCGGCGTCGTACAGACCCTCTTGTTGATCTGTATGCATCTGGTTGCACGCAATTGTACTTATAACCCGCCGAAAATTGTAGTGTTTCGCCATGAGAGAACACCGTCGAGCATGCGTACGCATGCGAAGGGGGTTTTTAGGACAGTGTGAGAAAAGTTTTTCATATCTCGTGTCATAACCACATGACAGATGTGGCTATGACACGTGCGATGTGTGTTGTGACCACATGGAAAATGTGGGCATGACAAATAAACACCCAGTCACTTCCAGATTTGTTTCCTGTATCTAATTCATCATCTGTTACTCCATCATCATCATCTTCATGAACATAGTAACATTTCTTTTGGAATCTTGATCTATTTGGATTTGTCCTTGAAAACCTTTCCACACACCTTGAAGCAAAATGACCAATCTTGTTGCAGTTGAAACATTTGAAAGGCAATTTTCCTTCATACTTACCAGATCCTCTTGGTAGTCTTTTTGCAATAAGGGCTTCAAGTTGAGCAGCTTTTGCCTCATCTTCTTCCAAATATTTTCTTTCTTTTTCATACCATGATAGGTTCTTTAAGGAGTTCTCTCCTAGATCATACCTTTGTTTACCTTTTACAGAGGTACTAGCTGTGAATGCAGATTTAGTCTTGGGGGGTGCATCTCCAAACGCAGCTAATTCAAATGCAACCAATTTTCCAACCAATTGATCTCTTGTAATATTTGATAAAGATCTAAATTCTTCAGTAGAAGAAACCTTGTGTTTGTAAGCAGGAGGTAGGGATCTAAGAACTTTGGAAATAATCTCATCTTCATCGAAGGTTCCACCAGCACACCTAATGTCACAAACAAGCTCATTTACTTTTGGCAAAAATGTAGTGATATTCTCATCTCCATTCATCTTTAGGTTTTCAAAATTTCCTTTCAAAATCTGTAGCTTGGCACATTTAATGTATTTGTCTCCTTCATGCAGAAGTTCCAGCTTTGCCTAAATCTCATATGCAGTTTTTAAATCCATAACATTTGTTATGTCTGAATTAGATAAGGCACTTAGTAAGGTTTCTTTAGCTCAAAGATTATCTTCAGCATCTTTGATTTCATCTACATTTGTCGGACCATTCTTTGGAGGAACATACTTCTTTGAAGTTATGGTCCAATATTGCGTTACCATACATTGCAAGTGGCATTCCATGCAGCTTTTCCAAAGAGTGTAATTAGTTCCATCAAACCTTAGACTATCCTTTTTGTAGGAAGACATCCTGGATCTCCTCAAGTGATTAAGCTCTTTTTAGAGGAACCTTGCTCTGATACCAATTGTTGGTTATACGACAGACAACTGAGAGGGGGGGTGAATCAGTTGTCACAAAACTTTCTTTTCTTTAAACACTTAAATCTTTCTTGTGTTTCAATAGCATAATAATAATTCAATCATGGAAGCACAATACAATAATTCAAGAGAAGAAACACCTTAACACATATGACACCAAAATTTTAATATGGAAAACCCAGTTAAGGGAAAAACCACAGGGTGACTAACCCAAGATTGTATTCTCTATTAAAAGAATAAGAAGAACAAAATGACACTTGCCAATTAGGGCACACTACTCGAGAACACTTCTCACAAGAGTCCCACTGCCTATAGAATGATAATATAAATATTACATACTTGAACTTGAAATTAGCATCTTCACCATGCTTGAGACAGTTCCATTTAAGCTCAGCAATTCTACTCTACTTTTCTTTCTTCTCCTCTCTACCACCCTCTCATCAGCACCAAGGATACTTTGAAATGACTACACAAATCTTATTTATACAAGGCATGAATTTTAGGATAAACATCCAAGTCAACACAACACATACTTCATTTTATTATAGAGCAATTACACAAATACAACTTGACAGATTAAAAAACTTCATGTGTATCACCACACTATCGGCCACACATATCTGGGACTTCAATCTTCTTTGAGAATCATGCCATG
This sequence comes from Cunninghamia lanceolata, assembly GCA_027924645.1. Classification (NCBI taxonomy): domain Eukaryota; kingdom Viridiplantae; phylum Streptophyta; class Pinopsida; order Cupressales; family Cupressaceae; genus Cunninghamia; species Cunninghamia lanceolata. Next base: position 3,840,556 of record BSBN01000098.1, on the reverse strand, counting down.
CTTCACAGAACATCTTCAAGATCATCCACAAGATGTGTAAAACATCCGGTCGACCATGATTGGGGAGAACACCATCACCCGAGAGTAAATCTTCAATTACAAGATCAATCTTCAATGCGGACCGTCAACACAAACTGGACACAGTCTAGAGACTCCCACAAACATGCCTGAATCACTAAGAGCATCCACACCACTTTTGCTTACTGAAATGATTCATATCTTCATTCGAATCCTCAAGAACATAGTCTGTCATCACTGTCACATTAGAATAAATGTTTGCAGACCTCCAAACCATGAACTAATTGAGTTGTCAATTCACATTAGCTTCCTAAACATTCCACCAAATCTGTAGAACATGATATTGCATTTCTAGATCTCACCAGACCTATTTGTGTCACTCTGTCACCTCTGAACAGCTGCCAGAACCAGTTTTACTCATATGGCTATAACTTCTTCAAATCTTCATGCGGACCTCTCAAATCTTGACTAGATCATCTTTAGACACATATCTACAAACACTTTGATACACATTCTTTGATCTTCATCCATCTGGGATCTTCACTTCACAGAGATTCACTCTTCTTCTTTATTTCTGATAGGACTAATTTTCTCAATATCCTCAGCACATAGCTCATCCAATCCTTGACATCAATGACAACACCAATTAGGCCCATACTTGCAACAAAAAGAAGGAATCATGCTAATCCATTACATCGAGTCATTGAGTCTAGGTCATTTGCACAGTGGGGCTTGGATTTCATTGGAGTTATAAATCCTCGCTCATCTGCAGGACATAAGTTTATATTGACAGTGATAGACTACTATACAAGGTGGACTGAAGCCACATCTTGCAAGTTTTCTACTACTAAGGTAGTTATCAAATTTCTTGAAGAAAATATCATAACAAGGTCTGGAGCTTTATTCACTGGTATGTGATAATGGCCCTGCATTTTCTTCTCCAAAATTTTCTAAATGGGCATTTGAATATGGGATAATTTTTAAATTTTCTTCAAATTATTATCCCCAAGGTAATGGTTTAGCTAAGTCCACCAACAAGATTTTATTGGATATAATCAAGAAACTAATTGTAAAAAATCCCAGAGAGTGGAATACATTGCTAAAATATGCGTTGTGGGTAGATAGGACTAAGGTTAAGTTAGCCTTAGGCAATGCACCTTATCACTTAGCTTATGGGATTGATCCCATACTTCTAGTGAATTTAAGAAGACCTATCTAGAATTTTGCTAATGAGTATTTAGGATTTGATGATCACAGAGAAGCCAGGTTAGTCCAAATGCTACAATTGGATAAAAATAGAGATCAAGCTATTGAAACATTTGCTAAACATCAAGCAGTGGTCAAAAGATGGTTTGATAAAAGAGCAAGAGTCAAAACATTTGGAATATCAAACTTAGTGTTGTGTTGGGATAAAGCACATGTAAAGAAAGGAAATCATGGGAAATTTGATAAATTGTGGTTAGGTCCACTGCAGGTCGCAGAGATAATAGGAGATAATACATTCAGGCGTAAAACCTTGACTGGAGAAGATGTGACATTGCCTGTTAATGTCCAACATTTGAAACATTACTTCCAGGCTTGAGGTGATGGTGGTTGTCCTATTATGTATTATATTGTAAACAATGTACATTTGTTTTGTTTTGTTTTGTTGTTTTATTGGTTTGTGCATTATGTTTCATTGGTAGGGATGTTTGTTTTGTTTTGAAGTATATAAGAGCAGATTAACAACCATTGAAAACAATAGAAAATTTAGAACATTTAGGCTAATTATTTGAAATGTATGCATAACTTGTGACTTTCATGAATGTAGAAAATGGTTTAACTTGTGAAGTTTTGTATTCAATAATTGTGGGTTGAGTATTAAAGGGAAGTTTCTCATAATAACACACCTAAAATCCTTGGGTTTGTTGAACATACCAGTGTAGGTGTTAAGTGAAAAATCAAAGGTCACCCTTGCTACCATTACAATTCTCAGCTTAATTTTAGCAAGTGATCACACCTTGTATCATGAAGTTACAATCATAATATCTTATAAAGTCTCTATCTTACACAAAATTAAAAAAAATAATAATAAATAAACAAATAAAATGGATTTTACTGAAAATCTAGATTAAGCCATCTAAGTAACTGCATCGGGGCTATTGACACTTGCTGGCAGTGGGGCTCTACTTAGGAGAATTGTAACGATAACCTTGTCAGGGCTATAAACACCTGCTAGTAGCAAGTTTCTATCTAGTTGGCTATGGGGGAATGACATCAACTATGTAGTTTAATATGAGTCACTGGTTTATTTAACTTATTTTCAAGATGAAGATTATTAATCACATGCACCCACTTAAACTCAATTGGAAGATTCATGCACCTTATTGAATACATTAAGTCTCAAGTTAAATAATGATCTGCAGAAAAGAAAGTTGGAAATTATGAATTTATTTCATTTAGTTTTCTTTAATGGTTAAAATTCTATTGTTTTGTTTTGTTGCTAGTTGTTGTGATGCTCACAACATGCCCCATTTTACCTCTTAGCAAAATGCAGACCCCTGCTATGGCTGTGGCATTTTGCTTGTGTTTGGTCTTACTTGGTGGTAAAGGGAAAAGAGGTAAAGGTTACAAACTGTGATGAAAATTGACAAAATTTAGCATTAAGTGCCAGAGGGGAATAGAGGTGAATTCTTTGTCAAAGATGAATAAGGGTTGCTTCTTGAACCATTTTAAAATTCCCAGTATTCTATAAGATATGCGTGTGTTTGGTAAAATGCATTATAGAAAGGTTTATATGTTGCATGTACAAGGTCGTTTGTATGTGGAGTTGTTGTATGAGTCAGACAGAGTGGTCAAGTTTATTTATCATGGTGCTTTGTATGCATGTGTGTAGTGTTTTATTCTTTGTATACAAGTTAGACCTGATAAGTTTTAGGAGTGGAGTGAATAAATGGCTAAGTTTGCATTGTATCTTGAGTTGTATGTTTGTTGAAAGGGAAGATACAAAGCCATATATAGTGCGATATACATGTCATGGGGTTGAAGAGAATATAAAATTTGGTTTTATTAAAGGGAAAAAAAGGTATGTATGTTGTATGTTTCGGGTTTACCTCTTTGGCATACATACAACGTGGAGTTCAAAAGATAATTAAATCAGATGTAAGTGATGCATCGTACCTTAATGTTTTTTGGAAATATGCATTCTCTTTATATACATGTATGGATCCGAAAAGGTTATATAATATGGTTAAGAAAAGATGAAAAATTTGGGGTAATTGTATAACAGTTTGCTTGTATGGAGGCTTGTATCTAAGGGTAGATACAAATGTTGTTGTTTCATCAGGATACAAGCAGAGAGGTAAAGTGGGTCCCACAGGTTGTATCTCGCAGTTGTATATTGTACAAATAGACGGATATACAAGAGCATGTACAAGCTGATATACAAGCAAAGATGCAAGGAACCGTGATACACCATAGATTTAAAAAGGAAGTTAAATATAGGTAAAGATTTGTATGTTTGGGTGATTGTATGTTAATGATATACAGTCTCGATATACAAAGAAATGAAAGACATCATCAGAGAGCTAAAAGGTAAAGAGTGTTTGTATGGGTCGCAATTGTATAAACGTTTGTATCCATTTTTCATACATTATGATATACAAACAAAAGATACAAGGGTGGATATAAATAAAAAGGGTAACATTATTTATAACCCGTTGGATGTAGGCTTGTATATTGAAAAGATGTAAATTGACATACAAGAAATAATATACAAGAAGACATACAAGAAAATTTGATGTATGCAAAACGTAAACTAACTGATAGAAGGTTTAAAAATAAAACATTGAAGTAGAAGGCCGAGGCTGTAGGTGCATTGATTGCTACAATTAATGCTGAGTTAACACTGAAAATGGTAAAATTTAATGGGTTAGGGTTAATAAAGGGTTGTTTTTCTTTCAGATTTGCATTGTTAAAATTAAAATTGCAGAAAGAGGAACTGTTACGGAAATTGAATGAAAATTCATCACGAGACAGAATCTTAGAAGAGAGAAAGAGTAGAAAATGACAAAGTTGGTCAATGTTTGTAAGTTTGAGATGTCAAGAATATAGGTATTTATCTTGAATGTCATTATAATTTAGTTAATTGAAAATGCAAAATGATTATAAGTAATTTCATTTTAAAATGTAAGCAAATGTTAAATCACTATGCCTGATAGTTAATTAGCTAGTTTGGGTTAAATAATACGAAAGTCAAAACTAGAAAAGACAAATGGGGGGTTAGGGTAAATGTAAAAAAGTAGAAAAATCATGGTAAAACCCTAGGTAAGAGAGTAAAATGGAAAGTTAAAAAATGCATTTTTATAAGATGGCCCCAAAGCAGAAAAAGGTGGATATAGGGGGTGAGGAAAAGATTAAAAGGGAAAGAAAGCCCCATAAAGAAATTGAGAAAGAAGAGTTGCCAATATACAGAGGGTACCCTTCATTGCTCGGCACAAGCAAACTAGGGACAGACACTAGCCTAAGGAATTATGATGCAGATGATGTGTTGCAGAAGATCACAGTAGCCGATGCTACACCTGATATGAGGTGTATATGGGAAAGTGGATTATACAGAGCTGCAGGTTTCATGTTAGCTATGGAAGATAAGGATCTATGTCTAGATTGCATACACTTATATGACCCAGTTACCAGAAGAGTAATACACCAAGATAGGGTCATTGCAGACTTATCTATAGAGGGGATTGCAAGAACATTTGGGCTAAAGATACATGAAAAAATGGTAGATATTAATATTGACCAGTACAATGAGGATTTCAATGATAATGAGAGCGATTGTAGAAGCAAGATCTTCTATAGTTGGTATAATGTGGAGAATAAACCCATGCCGTGGCAAGAGTACATAAGATCCTGTTAAGAATAGAATTCAAAGAAGAGATATATTTGATAATTACAATGTTAAGCAGACTGGTGGGATTAAGGGAAGCCACTAAGTGTGAACCTTAGATGTTCATTGTTATCCAATTCATGAGGGAAGCAAAAACGGAATAGGGATAAATTCATTGGGCTAAGGCTATTAGCACAGCCATATGGAAACAAGCAATTTTAAGAAAACAAAAGATGATGCCTTTCTATTTATCCTCGTATGTATTATACTCATGTGTAGCAATGGTTCAACCATATATATATGGGATTGACAAAATTGGAACCATAGGGAATGGCCCATACCAAAAGCTTGTATATGATCATTATCATGATTTAAAAGAGGATAATGCATTAAGAAAGTATGCTTTAGTAAACGATGTATTTTATACATACATGGTCAGAGTTTTAAGAGAAGAGCAAGATAAGAGGTTATCTGCAGATCTAGAGGATACAATTGGTTTGCAGAGTTCATGGTACATTCAAATCTAGAACTTCAGTTATATCAGAACTAAGGGCTTTGAAGGAAAACCTTTCATGTTGCCTAGGTATCCTTCTAACAAGTTGATTATTTTAGAGTTCTCAAGGTAGAACGTGAATGCCTTTAGAATATATAAAAAGAGGTATAACAGGGGGAATCTTAAGCTCCCTTGGGCAATTGGTAGATATTCCTATTCTAGTGAAGAAGTGGCTAGTTACTCAAAGAGAGAGTTAAGGTATTATGGATTTAAGGAATTTGAGTTAGCAAGGAGGTTTGATCCTTTTCACAGGATCCAAAATACTATTGATTCTAAATTTAAACATCAAATACACATTGAGGATTTTTGGTCAGATTGTGAGAATGACATAGAAGTGAGAAAGAGAGCACACAAAAGATTGACAGTAGAGAAAATGAGGTCCATGGGAGACATTTATGTACCCCAAGAAGTTAAGGATGACGGCAAATTATTACACCACAGTTATCAAAGTGCCAGGCTTGCTCCTATTGGGGAGCCTGATTGGTCACAACCATGGAATACATCTTTGGAGACATTGTCCAAACCTGTCATTTTGTTCTCCAAGACATGGTTGAAGGATAGAATTGAGGAGCTTAAGGCTATGGGAATTGAGCCTACATATCCAAAGAAGGGAAAAAAGAGAGTGAGGGAGCATTAGGATGATCTCCAGTGCTTCTATGAAAAGAAAAGGAAGATTGTAGAAGTAAAGATTGTTGAGAAAGACAAAAATGCTATATTGATGGGTCCTTATGCACTAGGGGTAACAATAGTGGTATCATCAGGAACATTTGCAGAAGCAAAGTCATTGAGTCATGATACCAGTACAGAGCAAGCACAATCTACTTAGGAGTCAATAGGATGGAAGGTTATGAAGGCAATACCAGTAGGGATATCCAAAGGAGAAACTTCAAAACAGAGTGAAGTTATAGGGGCACAGTAGGTAGGTGCTAAATTAAGTAACATACCTAGTGCATCTACCTCAAAAGAGAAAAGACAAACATATGCTAAGGTTAAAATAGAATTGGTTGAAGATACACTGCATGGGTCAAAAATGTATCAAGCCAAACAAGTTACTGAGACTATCAACGTTAAAGATGACAGTAGTGGGAATGAAGCCAAGGAAGTGGATTCAAGGATGGGAAGAGAAACTGGAATGGAGGAAGAGGAATCCGGTGAATATTAAAGTGAAGAAGAGGAAAAAGATACTCAAGGTTATATGGAAGTTGAACAAGGTCAAGTGTCTATGCAAGAAAATTTACAAGAAGGATTGGGGGCAATGGATCCGTTTGGTACATTGGTACCTCTAGAAATAACAAGGGATGTGCAAGATGTAGTACATGAAATAGAAGAATCTGAAAGAGAGGATGCACGTGAAGAAGTAATAAAAGAAACACTTGCTCAAACTAAAGAAGAAATAAGAGCTAGCACTTCTGGTGTAGATGTGTTGAATATTTTGAACATGTATGGGGAACACAACAAAGAAGAAAAGAATGTAGAAAGAAAATATGAACACGAAAAAGAGACAAAAGAATCTGATAAGATAGTAGATTCACCTTGACATACAGAACAAACTGACATGCCTGAAAAGGTACAAAAGAAAGTTGAAACAGTAGAGCAAACAACATATAAACCTAAAAGCAAAGAGAACACACATAATATTGATGAAGATAATTTTGAACTTGAAAAGCAAACAGAGGATAAGGGCATGGCAAATTTGGAACAAGTAAATAAAGAGGAAGATCAAGAAAAGGATTCATCAGAAAAAGAAGGTCTAGAGGAAGAAGAAGAGGGTAGAGGAGATATAGAAATTGAAGAAGATGATAATGAGGGTAAATCTAAACAACAAAATGATCCAATAGTATAGGAACCAACCCCTAAACAGTTGTTGCAAGTATGAGGTTAACCAATGTTGTCATTGATGTCAACATACTCATATTGCATTGATAAGAAGAATTGGATGAGCTGTGTGCTGAGGATATTGAGAAAATTAGTCTCAAACAGGAACAGTGAAGAACAGTGATGAGAAGAAGGCAAAAGTACTCAATAGGTTGAGGATCAGAGGATGCAGATTAAAGGGTTTGTAGATATGTGTCTTGAGATGTTCCAGTTAAGATTTTAGAGGTCCGCATGAAGATTCGAAGTTATGATCGATCAAGTAGAACCAGTTCCGGGAGACGCTCCAAAGTGACAAAGTGTTACAAAAAGGTTCGGTGTGATCCGGAAGTGCATTGTCCTACTCTACGGATTGGAAGGAGTGTTTGGGATGTCCCTTTGATGTGTTATCTTGATTTGTACATAGTTTGAAGGTCCAGAAGCACCGTTGCAGTTTGATAGTGGTGATAGACTATGTTCTTGAAGTTCCAGATGAAGAAGAAAAGAATTCTAGTAAGTGGATGAAGTGTGGATGTACCTGGTTATTCAAGCAAGCCTTTGAAGGTTCTTGGATCATGTTGACGATGTGTTGTTGGTCCACATTAGTGTTAGAGCCCAAAATTGGAGATATACTTCCAGATGAAGATGTTCTTGTTTAGGCTGGCCGACCGGATGAGTAATTCATCTTGCGAATGTTCTTGTGGATGATTGCCGACTTAGATGATTGTTCCTAAGTCGATGCCTTGTATAAATAAAGGTTTGTGAATTCATTTTAGAGTGTGTCTTGGAGTGGATAAGTGTGGGATAGTGAAGAGAAGTGCAAAAGGCAGAGCAGGAGTTTTTGGGCTTAAATGGAACTGATCCAGACATGGTAAAGATGTCAATCTCCAATTTAATTTTGTAATACTTATGATCTTGTAGACAGTGTGTCTCTTGTAGGCAATGTGCCTCCTTGTGAGTAGTGTGCTCAGGCAGTGAGCCCTAATTGGCATGTGCCATCTATTTTTCTTATTCTTCTAATAGAGAATAATCCTTGGGTTAATCACCCCATGGTTTTTCCCTTGACCAAGTTTTCCACATCAAAATCTTGGTGTCTAATGTGTTGATGTTTATCTTCTCCAGTGTTTATGCTTCATGCTTTCATGAATAGTTAATTTATATGCTATTAACTAACAAAGAAGAATCAAATGTTTGAACTAGAGCAATTTTTTGTACAACTGATTCACCCCCCCTCTCAGTTGTGTGCCCTAGATCTAACAATTGGTATCAGAGCCAGGTTCCTCTAAAAGGAGCTTAACCGCTTGAGGAGATCCAAGATGTCATCATATAAGAAGGATAGTCTGAAGTTTGATGGAACCAACTTCTCTCTTTGGAAAGGTCGCATGAAATGTCACTTGGAGTGTATGGGAAAAGCATACTTGTCCATGGTCACAAAACCATATGTACCTCCGCAGGGTGGTCCGACAACTCTAAATGAAATCACAGATGCTGAAAACAATCTGTAGACTAAAGAAGCTCTTCTAAGCGCATTGACTGACTCAGAACTCTCAAATGTTATTGACCTACCAACTGCCTATGAGATCTAGGTTAAATTGGGACTTCTGCATGAAGGAGATGAGTTTGTTAAGAGTGCAAGGTTGCAAAGTCTCAAAGGGAAATTTGAAAGATTGAAGATGAGAGATGATGAAAATATCACTACCTTTATGCCAAGAGTAAATGAGCTAGTGTGTGGAATTAAGAATGCTGGTGGAATTCTAGATGAAAATGAGATTGTTTGCAAAATTCTCAGATCCCTTCCTGCTACCTACAAAATCAAGGTTGCTACCATTGTTGAATTCAGAGCCCATACAACTGTCACAAGAGAGCAATTGGTTGGCAAGCTGGCTGCATTTGAAATGACCAAGTTTGGAGATGATCCCTCCAAGACTGAATCTACTTTCAAAGCCAGTGCATATGTGAAAGGCAAACAAAGATTTGATCCAGGAGAAAACTCTTCAAGGAAGCTGTCATGGTATGATCAAGCAAGGAAAGACATGGAAGAGGAAGAAGCAAAAACAGCTCAACTTGAAGCCCTCATTGCAAAGAGACTCCCAAGAGGATCCGGTAAGTATGAAGAAAAGTTACCTTTTAATTGCTTCAACTATAATAAGATTGGTCATTTTACTTCAAGATGTCCAAATAGATCTGCAAGGTCAAATTCTAACAGACAAAGGTTCCAAAAGAACTGTTATTATGTTCATGAAGAAGATGATAATGAAGGAGTAACAGATGATGAATCAGAGATAGGAGACAAATCTGGAAATGAATGGGTGTTTATTGCCATCAAGGAAGAAGAACCAATATCCTCTAAATCTGTCATTCATAAGGTTGTAGAAAGAGCTTTGGCTGCCTAAGTTGAAGAAAAGGATGATTGGGTTATTGACAGTGGATGCTCTCACCATATGACAGGTGACAAGAACAAGTTCTTAGATTTGGAAAGGTATGAAGGAGGAATGGTAAAGTTTGGTGATAATTCTACTAGTAGAATTAGAGGTAGGGGAACTATTTCTTTTGATGGAAAAAGTAAAACTGGTAATGTACTATATGTTGAAGGTTTGAAGCACAATCTTCTCAGTGTTGGTCAGTTGGTGGACAAAGGTTGTGACCTCCGGTTCAAGAATGGAAGATGCAAGATCTTTGAAAGCTCTGGAATTGAGAATGCATCTGATACTCAAACAAAAGGTAATATCTTCCATCTAGTTGGTTCTAATAAAAGTTGTTTGTTTGTTCAAGTTGATCAGAGTTGGTTATGGCATAGAAGGATGTGTCATGTAAATTTTGATAACGTCATCAAGATAAGCAATACTCAGGCTGTAAGAGATCTTCCAAAATTAGTAAAACCAACAAATAGTTTGTGCAAAGAATGTCAGCTAGGTAAATAGAGCAGAGTCTCTTTCAAAAGCAAGGATCAGTCCTCTACCGGATTATTGGAATTAGTTCATACTAATCTATGTGGTTCGACAAGAATCAAGAGTATGCAAGGAGATAGATATTTCATGTTACTGATTGATGACCATTCCCAGATGATGTGGGTTACCTTTCTAAAAGAGAAATTAGAATCCTTTGAGAAGTTCAAAATCTTCAAGGCTATGGTAGAGAATCAAACCAGATTAAAACTAAAATGTCTGAGGTCTGATAGAGGTGGTGAATTCACATCCGGTGAATTCATAGACTTTTGTGAGAAGCATGGTATACAGAGACAGTTGTCTGCTCCTAGGACTCCATAGCAGAATGGAGTAGTTGAGAGAAAGAACTGAACCATTCAAGAAGCATCTAGGACAATGATGATGGAAGCAAATGTTCCTCAGATGTTTTGGAGAGAAGCTGTCAGCAGTACAGTCTATACTTTAAATCGAGTTCAAATCAGAAGCAATACCGGTAAGACTCCTTATGAACTTTGGTTTGGTATAACTCCTACTATGAGATATTTCAGAGTATTTGGTAGCAAATGTTACATTAAAAGAGATGAAGATCTAGGAAAGTTTGATGCTAGAAGTGATGAAGGAATCTTCTTGGGTTACTCCACTCAAAGCAAAGCATACTAGTGTTACAATAAGAGACTGAGAAAGATAATAGAAAGTACAAATGTGAAGGTTGATGAAGGAGTTGAGAAGCCCTCAAGATTTTATGAATATGATGAAGATGATCAGAATGATTCTCTAGTTTAAGGAGCTCAATCCTCCATTGAAAGTCAGATTTAGACTGATCTGGTAAATCAGGAAGAAGAGGTTTGTCTGAATGAGCCTAATCAAGAAACAGTAGCTCAAGAAACTCCTAAAGTTCTAAGGTATGTAACTCTAAACCACTCTGAAGATCAGATCATAGGTGACAAAAGCAAAGGGGTACAAACAAGGAGGAGAATTGCTCAAAATTCAAATGAATACTATCTTATTTCAAAGATTGAACCTAAGACAATTAATGAAGCTTGCAATGATGAAAACTGGACCAAAGCAATGGAGGAAGAGTTGATGCAAATTGAGAAAAATCACACTTGGGATCTTGTTCCCAGACCTAGAAACAAGAATGTGATTGGAACCAAATGGGTCTTCTGGAACAAACTAAATGAAGTTGGTGAAGTAATTAGAAACAAAGCCAGATTGGTCTGCAAAGGCTACACTCAAATAGAAGGAATTGATTTTGAAGAAACATTTTCTCCAGTGGCAAGAATTGAAGCAGTCAGATTATTTCTTGTATTTGCTGCCTTCAAAGACTTCAAAGTATATCAGATGGATGTCAAGTCTGCCTTCCTAAATGGTGATTTGGAAAAAGAAGTATACATTGAAAAACTGGATGGATTTCAATTGTCTGATCATGATGATATGGTCTGCAAGTTGAAGAAAGCACTGTATGGATTGAAGCAAGCCCCAAGAGCATGGTATGAAAGATTCAATAAGCATCTTGTGTAGATTGGTTTCAACAAAGGTACTACTGATAGTAATCTATATTTCCAAATAGATAATGAAAACATCTTGATTGTTGAAGTATTTGTTGATGATATCATCTTTGGAGGAAGAGACAGTATGTGTAAAACCTTTGCAAATCAGATGAAAAGTGAGTTTGAAATGTCAATGCTTGGTGAAATGAATTTCTTCTTAGGTCTGTAAATTACTCAAACAAAGAAAGGAATCTTTATCTCTCAGACCAAATATGTGAAAGAACTACTGAAGAAATTTGGAATGGAAGATTCCAAGCCAATGAACACTCCTATGGCTACCGAATGTAAGTTGAGCAAAGATGATGACTCTCCTAAGATAGATCAAACAAAATATAGGTCAATGATTGGAGGACTGTTGTATCTCACTCAAACTAGACTAGATATTATGCAGGCTATTGGTCTTGTTGCTAGATTCCAGGCTGATCCTAGAGAATCTCATGTTATGGCAATCAAGAGAATTTTTAGATATCTAAAGGGGACAGTTGAGTATGCTCTATGGTACCCTAGAGATCATGATTTCTCTCTTCATGCATATACAGATGCAGATTAGGCAGGAGATGTGGATGACCGAAAGAGCACCAATGGTGGAGCTTTCTTTTTGTCGAAAAGATTGGTTTCTTGGCTAAGCAAGAAATAAGAGGCAATATCTCTGTCTACAACTGAAGCACAATACATTGCAGCAGTAGGTAGTTGCACCCAAATCTTATGGATGAAGCAGATGTTAAGAGACATTAAAGTAGAATATGAGGAGCCTATCACAATTTTCTATGATAATTCAAGTGCAATAAATATTTCTAAGAATCTGGTGTTGCGTTCTATGACCAAGCACATATCTATCAAGTTTCACTTTCTAAGAGAATAAGTGAACAAGGATGAAGTCAGATTGGAGTATGTACCCTCCAAGGATCAGATTGCAGATATCTTTACTAAACCTCTTCCCAAGGACTCTTTTGAGTATCTCAGGGAGAAGTTAGGGGTCATGGCCCCTCTGATGATGAACTAGGATGCACTGATGTGCATCAGTTCGGTGGATATCATAGTCATATCTTATGATCCGGATTGATAATGGGGAGCTGCTACTAAGGGGGAGTAGCTGGTATGATTCTGATGTGTTAGAATTGCAAGTATGAGCCCTTTGCCATTGATGTCAAAGGGGGAGAGAAGACATGTGTAAAACAAGTGGTTGATGATCAAAGGGGGAGCAGTAAAGGAAGAGAAGACATGTGAAGAGTTGTTGCTAATAAGGGGAGCTGTGACAGAAAGGAGAAGTTCTTGTCTTGATGGTTAAAAAAAAATTTCACATCATATGTTGCCATCAATGACAAAGGGGGAGATTGTTGCAAGTATGGGCCTAACTAGTGTTGTCATTGATGTCAACATACTCATGTTGCATTAATAATAAGGATTGGATGAGTTGTGTGTTGAGGATAGTGAGAAAATTAGTCTCAATCAGGAATAGATCAGAACATGGAAGACATTAAGGTAAAAGTCCATGATAGGATGAGGATCAGAGGATGCGGTTTAAAGGGTTTGTAGATATGTGTCTTAAGGTAGTCCAGTAGAGATTTCAGAGGGCCACATGAATATCTAAATAAGTTGTGGCTATTCAAGTAAAACTAGTTTCGGTAGGTGTTCAGTGGTGATAGAGTGAGACAGATAGGTCCGGTGAGACACCTTAATTAAAAATGTATTGGACCCACTCATCCTCATCAAATATTGGAAACCCCATAACCTAAAAAAAGTGTTTGTCCTAAAGAGATTTGTATTTAGGTTTAAGTTCTTTATTTTCATCCATGTGTTGGTTTTCAAACAAATCTACATACCTTGAATCTCCAAACTCATCTATATTTGCATGAATATAAACCCTAATGTCTTCTACATGTAGCACCCCATTTAGAATGCTTGAAAAAGCTCCTAATGGATTGACTTGAATGGATTTGTGAGGATGTTTCCTGAATGTGGGTTGAGGCCTTTTGGTAATGTCAATAACATGAAGGGTAGCCATTTCAACAGATTTCAGATTCAAAGATTTATAGAGAGGTACCTTTTTCTTTTGCAGGTTAGGGTTGATCACTTGCCGATTGAATTCGTTCTCTACCTCAGTCTCTAGACTTTGTAGCTCAAGTGCTCTTCTTCTTGTTTACTTCAAATGCAAGGTGATTTGAATGAGTGATCAAGTGACCTTTTAAAGCTCTACATTACCTAATTTTCCTTTGAAATAAATGCATTGCCCTAATTGTATCAGGTTACACTATTTAGACAGTTCCCCATATATCAATATCTTTTCTTCCAGAAATCCTTCCATAGGGTGTGAACTAACTTAGAGTATTTCATGTTAATGTGCCAATTTCAGGCACCCACTTATTGATCCTAGGGAATTTGATGTTCTATGCAGCTCCCCCTAAGCCAAAATTTTTCTAACTTAATTCCCAGAGGAATTATCAGCACCAGATTCTGGTGCAGACTCATTATCATTGTTTACTGTATCTTTTTTTATCCAAATCTTGTTCATTTAACTCCGTATCTCATCCACATCAATTTTCCTTTTGCCTCTGTCTTGTTTCTGCTCATCCAATTTTCTATTTACCAAACCTTTTGTTCCATTGTCTTTACTTCTGTAGAATCTTGCAATATGACCAGACTTATTGAAGGTATAGCATACAACACTTCCTTTCTTATAAACTTGATTTTCTCTTGATCTGCACTGATTAGCCATATGTCCAAACCCATTGCAAACAAAGTAGTAACCATTGAAAGAATTGATAATTCTTCTAACATTGGGATTATTCATTTTTACACTTCTACATTCATTTGATCTATGACCATACCTGTTACATTTGAAGCATCAACTGGAGAAGGATGGATGATTTGGATTTACTCTACCTCTATACTGAGTATCTTTATGACCAAATTTGCTGTAGTTGAAACAATTTCCATTGAATGATGGGTATCTTTGAGAATTTGGCTATCTTACTAGAGGTTTTCTAGATCTATTTCTTCCATTCCTAGGTTGAAAGTTTCTCTATCTAGATCTGGAGGTCTCACATTGCTCATGCTTATCAACAACATTTTTTTCCCTTCAATGAGTGCTTCAAGTTTAGCTGAGCTTATCTTGAATTTCTCCTTGTACTCATTTACAATTTCTAGGTCATATCTAAGTGTGATAATCTGTCTCTTAATTTCTCTTTCATTGTCTCTTCTTTCTTGTAGATTAGATTCTTGAAGGCCAGCTATCGCATCCAATTTGCAGCATTCTTCATAACTCTTTTTCAGATTTTGATTTAACTCTTCTTCATCTTTCTTCTTATCTTCAATTTCATTGGTTAGTCTCATCACTCCATTTTCCATCTCATGTTTTAGAATAGTAACTTCTTTACTTAACTTTTCACATTCCTTTGTCTTTTCATTCAGGGCCCTGTCTTCATAAGGCTTTCCTAGTTTAAGAGGTTACTCCTTTCCTTTTGCATTGGATTTTCTCAATTTTTTTGTTAAAACTTTAATGAAGTTTTTAGCCTTTTTTAGGTTGTCTTGCAGCTCTTGAACATCTGCCTTTGACTGCTCATGATCATCTAGGGCAAGATTAAGTTGCCCTTGAAGGTCATATTCATCCATTCTACTGTCTTCCTAGATCTTCTTGAAGCTGTTAAGCTTTTTCAAAGGAACTTATCTCTAATACCAATTATTGGAATAGGTCTAGACAACTGAGAGGGAGGGGGGTAAATCAGTTATTGCTCTTATTTACTTTTTCTACTATTATTCCATTTTACAACTTAAGATTAAATCAATCATATAAGCATTCCAACATTAGACAACAACATATGAGTAGAAAACATGAATGACACATTTGAAACCAAGAATTTGATGAGTAAACCTGGTTAAGGGAAAAACCATGGTGGGGGTTAACCGACAAAAAATAATACCCTGTTAAAAGTATTTACAAATGAGAATGCACATGCATTTGGGCTCACTGTTCAAGTGGAGGCTCACTGCCTACAGAAAAGTTTACAAGAGATTTACAAAGATTAAGAACAGGTAAGATGCATCTATCAATGCTAGAGATTAGTTTCAGTTAATTGCAAATAATGACTTTCTACACTTCATCTTTATCCTGATCTTCTCTTTATTCTACCTACATTCAGATATTAGATTTTTGCTCCTTTTTACTCTTCCTTGATCATCGCAATACCTACTTCCATAATATCCACAATCATCGGCTGTATATACTTATCTTGAAATTACAATCACTTGCCAGTTGGCAACAACAAACAACACTTAGAACTTTTTAAGAGCTATGCTCTGTCAGCTAGATCCATACAAAATTATTGATGTGTACCACAAATAACACATGTAGATCATCATACATGTCAGCCACTAACATCCTATCTCATACACAGTTCATCAAAACACTTCTATTTGCTCCGCACAATGATTTACATAAGTCTGCTTGTTCTTCACTGAACTGTTCTGTCATAATAGGACCTGGTATTTAGATGCTCATAACTTCTGATCTTGTTATCACCGGAGGCTAAAAATGTGGATTTAGATTTTCTTGGTGTCCCTCTACAGTTCTTCAGATCTACAACAAATAATGATTAACTAGAGAGATCCACTGACCAAAATACTAGACTTTGTTATATGCTTTGTTTCAAGCTCCCAAACTTAGATAGATTATCATTCTAACTTCTGGTAAGATCAGATACTATACTGTGGATGTGTGGAACAATCTTAGTTTCCATCAATGACAAAACCTATCAATGCTATGCAGTGTCTCTTGCCAACACAAGGTTGATTACCTGGTGAACTCAACTGATTGGAGAGTGATGAAGGAGAGGGAAAGCATGAGATTGATTAAAGAGTTAAATTGAGATAAAATAGAGTTAATTATGCATGTGTAGATGCATGAAATAGTTAACTCTATATCAAGGATAAAAAACTATGCCAACACTTGCACCTACACAACTCTTTCTATTTAAGCAACTCATAACTCACTAACTCCGATATCTATAACTAACTAACTCACTAACTCACTAACTCTGATATCTATAGCTTATCACTAGAGAGGAAATGGAGGAGAGGGAAAGCATGAGATTGATTGAAGAGTTAAATTAAGATAAAAAAGAGTTAATTATGCATGTGTGGTGCATGAAATAGTTAACTCTATATCAAGGATCAAAAACCATGCAAACAGAGAGAAAAACGGGCGAAAACAGAACAAAAACGAGAGAGAAAATCAAATTTTTTTGTAGCTGGAAAAATGGCAGGGTCACCCCTTTTGCCAATAGGGTCACCCTTGGGCAACCATGGGTCACCCAAGGGGCAACCCTACGTCATCTAGGGGAGATCTGAGATGGACAGGGTCAAATGCAGAAAAATAGGTTGGGAGATGGTAGAAGAGAGGACAAGGACATGTTCTGCATCAAGAAACAGGTTAGTCATGTGGAAGAATCCAAATCTCCACTTGCATCAGTAGGATCTCCAGGGGAAATTTGGAAATAATAGGGGGATATTTTGATTGGTTTGATGAAACTGAAAACTGAAAGTGGGAGATGAACAAGGGGACCTCTAGAAGGCTTCTACGAGGTGCACTAGAGGAAAAATAAAATGGAGAGGTGAAAACTCACCTACAAGACTCTCATAAGGCTTAGGATCAAGGTCAAATCCTAGAAAATACAAGTCAACAAGTGTCGCAACAAGTGTCAAAAAGCGTCGCAAATAGAGAGAGAGAAATTGACAAGGACAAAACAACACAAGACAAGAAGAGAGGACACACCATCAAGAGGCCTAATGCTTAAAGGACATTATTTCATGCTTACATGTACATGACAACGATTTGAATCATCATAGGGGTCCTCATGGACGTGGTGCGTGATTTTTGTGCTTACAGTCACCATGTACAGTCACCATGGATAAATGTTGTCTTAACATCAAGCTACTCCAATTCAAGGTCATAAACAATTGCTAAACCCAAAACTGCCTAGATGGTAGTCATCTTCACAGTAGGTGAAAAAATTTCATTGAAATCAATATCCTTCTCCTAGTCATATCCCTTGATTACTAATCTGGCCCTATACCACCTCTTTCCACCATCCTCTTCCTTCAACTTGTAAACCCACCTATTTTCAAAACTCTGTGGTATGGAGGAAGAGAGACCAAGTCCAATGTTTGATTTCTCATCAATGAACCCATTTCTTCTCTCATGGTATCCATCCAATTCTATCTATCTTTGTCATTGTAGGCTTCTCTAAATGTGGAAGGCTCAGTTTGATCTAAAATTAGTAGATGTTGAACAAAGTCATTATACTTTGATGGACGCTTGCACTCCCTTGTGGATCTCCTCAATTGAGGAATTTGTCCCTGTGAAATTCTCTACTCATGACTTTGTTGTCCTTCACTATTTCCCTATGTTTGGATGTGAGTATGAGTCTGCAATTGAGGTGACTCATTGCTAAGGGGTGAATCATTACGGAGTGGTAGATTTCTATTTGTTTGTTGCACCAAACTTGGTAGATTTGTATGAGAAGAAGATTCCAAGTGCGGTAGATTTGGAATAAATTAATGCATAGAACTTTGAGTAGGCAGCGTGGAATTTGAAGTAGGCTGCATTTGATTTGAAGTAATACTTGGTGGTAGAAATGAAGTTGGCTGCTTAGCTAAAAGTTGCGGTAGGCTTCTACAGTTTGGTGGTAGAGAAAAACCATTGCTAGGCATTGTATTTGGCCGGTCATGTATAGACTATGGAAGATGTAAATCCTACGCTCGACTTTGTTGAGTATGTTGTGCCAGGTTTGGTGTGTACTACGGTAGACATGGAGCTAAATCTTACCTCAAACTTTGTGATGTATGCTATGAATATTGAGGAGAATGAAGTAGAAGATGCCATTGAGGTGTATGCTACAATTGATGAGTATATAGTGATTTAAACACATCACATGCATTGGAGATATCATCTAGAGGCACACAATCCTTCATTGGCATCCCCTATTCTATTAGATAGGGCATTATTTTTTCATTAAAAATCACATCTATTCTGTGAGTTACCTATTTGGAGACTAGATCCCACAACCTGTAGCTATATTTCTCTTTTCCATATCAAATGAAGATACACTTTTTAGACTTCATTTCTAGCTTCATTCGTTTTCATATGGGATGTGAATGAAGGCCTCACACTGGAACACCTGCAAGTGATTGTTTGATATTCTCCTTCCTAGCCACTTCTCCTCTAGAATCTCAAAATCCAACTAAGATGATGGACCTCAGTCAATCAAATACACAATTGTATTAACAGCCTCTACCCAAAACCCTTTACCGAAACCTACATTAGAGAGCATGTTGCAAGCTCTCTCCAAGATTGTTCTATTCAACCTCTCAGCTGCACCATATTTTTCTTGAGGGGTGAAAGGAATAATTTTGATCCATTTAATACCATTATCTGTACAAAATTGATCAAACTCCATGGAACAAAACTCACCACCATTATCATTTTTTAAGCACTTATTTTTGTAACTAGTCTAATTTTCAACTAGTGCATTAAAATTTTTGAACATGCTAAATACTTTAGATTTCCTCTTAAGCATGTTAACCCAAACCTTCCGAGTTCAATCATCTAAGAAAGTAACAAAGTAATTAGACCCACCAATAGATGTTACCTTTGTGGGGTCAAGGACAATCCAAATGCACTAGCTCCAATGGTCATGTGTTCTTGTCATGTTCCTTGGTGGAGAAGTTCATCCTCTTTTGTTTTCCATCAATACAATGGTCACACAACTCTAAATCAATAGAGTTCAAACCGAGAAGTTGATCCCTTTTGTGTAGAATCTCAAGGCCCTTCTTGCTCATATGATTGTGCCTCTTGTGCGAAAGCTCCATACTATTGTCTATAACCATGTCATGGCCAACAATCATAATAAATGCCATTCAACAAAGGAGTGGCATGGAGTGCAAGCCATAGCCAAGTTCTGTTAGAAAATTTATTGAAACAGGATTGGGGGTTGGAGGAAGTTTCTGTGGCATAGAAGGAAGAAAAAATAGGAGATCTAGAAGGAGATTTGTGGGCGATAAAGTCAAGGATGGCAAGACTTGTCACCACCAAACTATAATAAAGAGAGGAGGGCAGCAGATGAGAAGTAGGACAAGCACGCAGAGGGGATACTGGTAACAATGGTGGAATTTAGGTTTGTACCTGACACAAGAAAAACTCCCTCTTTTGAGTCTGCTTACCTTATGTAGAGTTCTATTTAGGATTGATGACTCTTATAATAACAAAGTTTTTTTCTATTGTCTTAAATTATGCTCGCATTCTAAAGGTTGTGCATAATATTGATTCAGATGTTTCATTTCACATTATTGAAGTGCTCCATCTACTACATTAAAAATATTTCACTTGATAGTATTTATGTGTATTTTAGTATTGTTTGTTGAGGGTGTTGATAGATGCATCCATATATTTCTAACACGTTTGATATTTCTGAACATTAGTAGGTCAGACATAGAAATAAAGTTGAAATGGGAAGAATATGTGTTAAGATTATAGTGAGGTTAATAGGAGGGTAAGATAGGATATACATAAAATTATTATAATTATTTTAACATATTTGTTGATAAGAACATAATTGTTGGGTGTAGATTTATTCATAAATAATAGAATAGAGTAGATAAAAGTGATGTAAGATAAAAGGAAAGGGATAAAGTGATGAAAGGGAAATATTAAGCATATATGTGTAAATGTATTAAATGAAATTATGTTGAAGATGAGGATAAAAAGAGAGGAAATGAGAGATGTAATGAAAGTTATTAAGATATGGTGGTGGAGATGTGATGGGAGATTAAGAATTATAATGATGTAATGTGTGTATAAGGTTTAGAGTATATTATTAAAAGTAAGAAAAATGATGTGTTAATGAAATAATGAAAAGTGAATTGTTAAGCATAATAAAATAATGATAGGTTAATATAAGATTGAATGATATTAAGGGTGATGTATAGTTATAAGAGTAAGAAGAAAGAAAATGGATCAAATAGTAAGTAATTTTAATGTATGTATGTATGTATGAAATAATATTGAATAATGTGGAAGAATATGGTGCGATGATGTGGTATGAGAGACAGTGATTTAGTGGATACAGATGGTGTAAATTAATGACAAAAAGGTATAAAGGTGTGAAAATAAATAGAAATATTATAAAATAAAATAAATAAATAAATTTATGTGAAAGGATGATAGAATGGAAATAAAGGAAATGAATTGAAATGGGAAAATGTTTGAATAACCTAGGTTGTAATATGTTACTAGAAGACATTATAAATTTTATGATAGTTGTTTGAAAACCATGGTGGGTACATCAAGTCAAACACGATATGGTATAGTGTTTACTTAGATTATAGAACTTGTTATAATCTTATTCTGTGAGTGCTGAATATGTTTTTCCTGGAAAGTGTAGTAGTCAATTGGAATAATTCTTTTTGTTGATCTCTTGGAAATTAAGTGACCAAATTAAGTATATTTATATATTAAACAATGTCCTGCTAATGTGTTTCCTTGCTTATAGCTGAGCACTTGTTTTAGCCAAACACTTTTTGTTGACGTAGGATTATGTTACTGTATGAATCAATGGTGGGTTTATAAGCATTATAAGCCTATTGATGTTATACTTACTATACTAGTATTAATGTTATTAGGTAGAAAGATTAACAACATGGAAAAGGAATTAGAACTTGGGGTTTTAGAGAAAGTATGTAATACTCCTTAGTTGAGAGTCTCTCATTGAAGAAATAATACCTTGGTTAGCTATTGTTGATTGTTTCTTGAGGAGTATTGTAATACTAGAGTTATTATATAGATAGTGGACATGAAGGTAGATCAAAACGTTTCTTGGTTCTCAAATACCCCCCTGGTGAATTTGTCCAAAAGGGGAGGTTTTGTCTTTAATCTTGAATGGGCTTAAGGTTACTAGTCTTAATTGATCATATTAGTGAATTAATTTAAAATCCCTTCATATGTAAGACATAATTAGTTGTTTTTGTAACTTAAGTTGTTGAAATGATGTACTTAACTTTCTTTTCCTTCGTATTAGATCTTATTTAGAATCAATGTTAGCTTTTGACATAAAATGGGTAAGTACCCTTGAAACCAAGACTTTTTAATGGATAAGTAGAGACTTTATATTATGAAAGTTCTTAGGTAATTGCCTATGTGGATTTGATGTCATCAAAGTGATAGGGTGATGTTCTCTATTGAGACAATCTAGAAGGTTATATAAGAGCTAGAAGATGTTGTTGTTAGGTATAAATAATGATTGTGTAGATGGGCTTTGTGTTTCATGATGTATTTTTGTTCCTATTAAATCATCATGATATTATTATGTGTTAAGGACAATAGTTGTTGCTTCAATAAACAATGCTCCATATTGCTTGAGATCTTGATTGCCATTGCTTGAGGGTGTAGATTTATAAATATGTTGTAAAACTATAATCTGATCCCAACTACGTCGGGAGAAAGTAGTAATACCTTTTGTCCATTGTATCACCAAATTTAGGAAATTGTATTTGCAATGAGAATTAGCATCCTTGGAGTAGCGTAATAAAGTTTTTATGTACTTTTTACTTGAATAGATCATTGTGTTAGAATTGACACAACTTTTTCTCCTTGAGGAAATATGCATTTATAACCTAGAGTCTAGTTAGGTGAGAGTAGTAATCTTGGCGACCTTTACCTCCCTAGGTTGACCAAATGTAATAATAGACATAGCTATGTCATAATCATTGAAAATAAAAAACAGTCAATTTTTTTCTTAACCCTTGAGGTCGAAGCTCATAGAATTTAGAGAACATAGAGTATTCACATATGTGCCAAGAATTTACAATGTGACCTTAGGGTATTGAATCACTGGTTGATCATACAAACATCATTCCCAATAAGATTAGCAATATCATGAATAGATCTATTAGGAAACCTTTGATGTAAAATTAGTACATGTATTTGGAGATAGACTTGCCTTAGGTAAACTTAATGTCTCACATAGACACCTGATAGGGATTCTTCAACACTAGGGATGCATGAAAAATGCCCCTTTTGGGTGGTCATGATAGTGGATTTAATTCCATCCCTATTCCACCTGAGTGGGTGGCAGCCGATGAAGAACTGTCTGGGGCAGGGAATCACCCTAGAAAGGGTTGAATACCAACTCATAATTGCACAAAACATAGTGCAAGATAGAACTAGATATTTGTATACCCTAGTGTCAGTCGCATCTGAAGGGGGCCTTAATCCATTAGATACGAGGTATATAGGTAGTCTGGACAGCGAATGATGCCCCCAGTACTCAAGTCCCTCAGATATAGGGCATTCTTTTATAATTAACATCATGATCATAACTTTCTGTGTAGTTATTTCTAAATCATGTTCACATGAGATTGTCTGGCTAAGCTTTGTGCAGACAAAAGGAATACAAGATGCTGGAGAAAAAAAAAGTTGTTGAAAATGAATGCAAGATGTATCGAAGGACTTAAGGTATGTGTGATCAGTTATTTTTATATGTTACCTTGCTTAATGTACTTTCTTATGTAATGTACTTTCTCTCTTCACTAGAATTGAAACTAGTCTCACCTCTATAACATGAATTAAGCAGTTTTTGAATTAATAGTAAAATTTCACATTTCTTGCATCTCTTAGCTCAAAATTTTTATTTCCCCGGCATTTTTGAATTCAGAGTTAGTATTATTTTGTTATTAAGGTGTTGGGTCCTTACATGTGGTATCAGAGCAGAGGCTCAAACACTAGGCCTGGAGATCCGCTAACCTAAACTATGGAAAAAATTAAGATATAAGATGACGTTAATGATATTCCCCCTCTTGTGATCTAATGATCGTCCAGATATTGATAAACATGGAGAGAAACATGCAAAGAAAAGGAAATGGTAAGGCCATAGATAAAACCTCCCTAAAGGGTAAGGTGGATAGTTTGATGATAGTATGTGTAATGAGACAATAGTAGTCAGGTACATGACAATCGTGAGACTTGTGGATTCTCTTAATGGATCTTTTCATAATGATATGCCCTAGATTGTGTGGGGGCATGTGACTATTCATGTAGATTTTTGATATAGAAAGATGATAAGGGTATTCTAGGTTTTGAGTGGAATGCTTAGTGTGATATGGTGATTTAACAGGTGGTTCGAGACCACTATACATTTTATCTCTTTAGTGATAGAAGTCCACCCAATTCCCCTACTCCCCTTATGTGGCCTTGTTGTAAGGCTACATGGTGATTGTAATGTGCAAATTTTGTGATATTGTTGGATTATTTATTCTTGTGTTAAAGGTTTTACTTAAGTGTTAAGTTGGTAGTGTTTTGTTTCTTGGACTAATCAATTGCTTTAATTTTAAGATGGTCCTTTTGCCTCAAGGACTTGTTCGTTGTTAAATTTGTGATATTTCAAAGGTTACTATCTTTGATCTTCACTTCATCTTGGCTCATTTTATTGTATTCTAATTTTAACTTCTGGACTTGTTTTTCTTAGTCTTTCCTAATTTGAGGCATTTTATTGTTGCAACTGGTGGCATGTCTAGAGTAATGTGATTTCTATAAACTTCCATGTTCAGGAGGGGCTCCGAGCAGGTTGTATGGGGGAGTAGGTGACCGAGGGAATTCTATTGTGAGGATGGGGGTGCAAATGGGACTGGTATGGGATAGTCATAATCCATCCATCCCCGTAGATCTATGTGTGTGTTTCTTGCATACCTTCCTCTTGGAGGATAATACCTTAAATGAATGCGAGCAAGGTATTAGGAAACATGAGGAGGGGAGGGCCCTTAAAACCATCTTTCTTTCTCGGTTACTTGGCACTATGATATCAATGGTATTGTTTTACTTTGGAGGTGAGACTATATGATTTTATGACTAACTAGGTGAGTACGAGAGGCAACCATTGATGTCATTCATGAAATC
The DNA here is from genome assembly GCA_027924645.1 of Cunninghamia lanceolata. Taxonomy (NCBI): domain Eukaryota; kingdom Viridiplantae; phylum Streptophyta; class Pinopsida; order Cupressales; family Cupressaceae; genus Cunninghamia; species Cunninghamia lanceolata. The sequence goes on along the minus strand of BSBN01000098.1, from coordinate 3,815,850 downwards.
CTAGTTTGGGAAGCAACTATCAATTTTGGGGTGCTATTACTACTTTTGGATAACAATCGCTACGGTGGCTCTAATTGATTCAACAGTTGTGAAGAGAGAGATGGATGGAAAGTTTGGAAGAGTTGTTGATGTGGCAGTCTCTGCAAATAGGCATGCATGATAGCAAGAATTGTTAGCTTTCACTTGAGTGTTAATGTGTGTGCTTGAACACGTATTCATTTTAAGTGTAATGTTTATATGATATCAGAATAATGGAAGTCACTAGTACTCAGAAGAATCCCCGTGGTGGATTACTTATACCCAACTTTGCTGAAAACTGACATGTGTACAAGTTGATATTGTGTATCCCCTGGTTGACATCTTCAGCATAGTGCTTGGGCAGACTATGGTCTCCAGGAAGTGACTCATGGATCCATATTGATCCTGAAGGAGTCAAAAGTCTTTGGCCAGAGCATAATAATTTCTGTCCTATTTAGCCCGTATGGCTGTTGTGTTTACCTATTGGATAAAGTTTTGATCCATTTGACCAGTACAGGCCTATCTGGCCATTATTTTGGAAGGAGAATCATGTGAAATCAAAAGGTGTAATTCATAGTAGTTGGAAAAGATAAAGGAACTAGGAGAAGACAAATATGATGCCCTTGAAGAACTAAAAAATGCAAGAACTGGAAGTAGAGTTGACATTGTTTGAAGATATTAAAGAGTGAGTTGGAAGGTGGAACAGAGGAAAAGAGATCTAGAAGAAGGTTTAAAGAACAGTGAAATAGCAGGATTCAAAGAAAATGTTAATTAGTTCAACTCACTTGTAGCATGCAGAGAAGAAAATGAAAACTTGAGATCTAAGCTTGGATTTTGTGATGTTTCAGAAGCTGCTTTAGAAAGTCAAAGTGAAGATATTAGTGTGACTGAACTGCATTTATTGAGAAGTGATAGGGTTCGTTAGACCTAGTTCTGTATGAACCAGTTTGCCCAAAGGACAGAAGAGCCTGGTTGGCTTTAATTCATTATGTCCCATTTAGCCAGGATTAGCTATTTCCTGAGTACTTAGATTGAGTAAGATAATATAATTTTTTCTAAAATATGGTGGTGTATTATTTGTCTTGCATTCTAACACATGTTGGAGTAAACTTCAAATGTAACTAGAAATTTTTATAATAATGGATTACCAAGGGAGAATTTATGAACCTAAAATTTTTTTTACCACACTTAGAAAGTTGATTCCAAGGTTTTATTATCTTTGATGATGGAATCAAGGTCATGACATTGTAATACCAACAAAGGAGGTTTTAAAATGAGAGAAAATTAAGGATATGAATAATAAGATCAGAGAGTTGGACTTTGAGTTTGGTACGATTTTCATTATGATCAAAAGAACAATAAATGTGACCCTCTTATGTCGGAGAGAAACTAACTTAAAGGTGGATTTAGAAGGATAACTTAGCATGAATTATGATATATCTCGGTAGATGGAATAATTAATAAAGGAAGAAGATTTATTTAATGATGTTTTGGATAGGATGATTTTGTATAGGATTAATTATATCTATGAATATTTTATTCCCTATGAAGGAAAATAGTTGGAAACCAAAGTAAGGAGCAAGTGTAGTTAGCTTTATCGTGAATGGACTACAGTAAGAGCCTTCTTATATGGAAATGAATCTCCTGAAGAGACATAATAATAATAATAATAATAATAATAATAATAATAATAATAATAATATTTTGATCCTTGTATTTGATATGATAATAATTTGGCTTCTTGACATTCAAATCTGTTTTGTAATACTCTCATATACCATTCTCATGATGAATCCATGAGTACGAGGACATTTTACTTTCATTAGTTTTATATCACATGTTTGAGTTCATGATAATGATGCATGTTGTGAAGAAGTTATATTATGAAAATAATGTGCTTAATGATAACACTCTTGTAAGTTAGATTTATCCCTTAGTTTTTAGACACTTATTCATTTATTGTTGCATTTAAAAGGCTCCTAAAGATAATAATGAGGAAGGTACTTATATGATGAAGTAATGATTTTAAAATGACATATTTTTTAACTTATGGTTAATCTTAATTTGGCCGATAGGCCATTCTATATGTGCACACATCTTGTAACTGCCAAAAATTTTGTTGTCCAAAATTTTGATAGTCCAAAAAAAAAGTATTTTTCATCGTCCAAAAATTTTAAACAAAAATTGGCCGCTATTCATTATTGCCAGTTCAAAATTGCAATACAAAACATTATAACTGACAATTTTCAAGAAAAACATTATTTAACTCACTCGTTGCTCTTTCATGAGCGTGAGAATATTGATTACTCACAGAACTACCAAGAAATGAAAGCAAAAGTATGAAGTGAAATTTTACCTCCAAATTATATAAATTGGATGCAGGTGTTTCTACTGTCAATTAGTGGGCATTTACATCTGCAGTGGGAGAAATTTTATCGGGTCTTATTCACTATCCTCTCAATTTTGTTCGAATTATCTTTCTACTTTCAGTATCCACGGAAGGCAAGGTGATTTTAAAGAGCTCAGACAATCAAATTTTTGAAGTAGATGAGGTTGTGGTGATGGAGTCAGAAACCCTAAAGGATCTAACACAACTTACAGGGGATATAGATACGTATACTCTCCTATTATTGGCACATGTTTCATGACAACCACAAGCAATCCATGCCCTTTGCATGCCGATTCATTCGCAGCATTTTCATCAAATCCATTTTGTGCATGCCCTGCAATCAGTGCAATCCGTTTTTGTCAACTATAGTGTTCTGTAATTACTATCTATAGTTGTTCCACTATATACTACAATATTCGTTTGTTATTGCTTATCATATAATAACCATTATTTCTGTTTTCAACTATATTCTGTAACTGTGTATTCTTAGTGGAACTTTTTCTTTTGAAAAAAAGAATGTATCAAGGATACACTCGAAGAAAAGCCATCAATTACATTGAGGTAACTAAAGTTGTTAATGGCGGACAAGATCCACTAGGAAAAACAAATGGTATAAAAATTGAGGTGGCTAAAGTTGCTTTTGTCGGACAAGGATGATAATAATAATATAAATACCATGACTTTGATAATAGTTGTACATTACTTGATAAAAAAACTGTAACTAAAGAAAGCACCAAAAGGAAACAAATAGTTGTGCCTTTTCACCTATAGTTCACTTCCTTGGGCCACGTCATAGTCTAAAGATTAGAGTTACAAATACATCTATGCATATCTAGACGCCTTCACATGTTTTGGCATATTCTTAAATTTCTTTTTTTATCAAACAATTTATTTAGAGAACTTTGACTTCTTTTAGAGTAGATTTTAAGAAAGATTTGATACCATCTTTTGGATATTTCACTATCTGCAATCCCCTAACAGCTTGTTTTCACAAATTACCATTTATAGAGACTACATGTCATTGCCATTATCTCCTATTCAATCTCATATAAGGTAATTGTTACTTATGGAGAAGTTCCTTCTTTTGTAGTCATGATATATGACTCATCAAAACAATGCTGGGGAGAGCCTTCAATCGATTGAAATATGGAGGAATAAAGAAGCAGAAAATCATCTTCAAATCAAAATATTGCCACTGATGACGGGACTATTTATTTTCTTAACAAAAGAGGCAGTGCAGTGTTGCAGAAGAGGGGTTGTCGACCCTAGAGGTGAGGAGAGGTGATGCCTCAATTTCCTATTATTTTCAAAACTATTGCCAAAAAATCCACACTAGGGGAAACGTGGGGTTAGTTTTGGAGAAAAGACCAGGATCGCTGCCAAAAAGAATTGAAGAGTGGAAAAAAGAACAGTTTCTATGCATAAGGGGAGAGGCCAAATGTGTAAATAAATTTGTAAATTTGTTTTCTAAATTTAATAACATTGAAGTTAGTCTTGTGTTACAATTTGAAACTGTGTAGTGTAGACAATTGATGTTGTTATGGTATAATTGCTTGTGTTTGAGTGTTGCTATTGCAGAGGGAGTTTATTAGTACTTCATCAAATTTCTATTAAGTAAATTATACTTTTGGCTTAACTCTCTCTTTATCTTTAGATCCTGTTAAATAATTTAAATATTAGATTTCTGCCTTTTCAATGCTTAAAACTTTCTTTTTCTTAATTTAGAAACCATGTAAATCTTAAAATCCTCAATGATTCTTTTAGAATCTAAATCTTTAAGAAATATTCTCTTTTTAAAGAATTAAATCAATATTATTTCTGTAGACTTTTCCAAAGTGATAAGCCATGCAATAGAATGACCTATTGCTCTTCTGAAACTGAAAATGAAGGATTGGAACTGTCATACAAATATGAACAAACGTAAGGATTTCTAAGAAACAACTGAGCTCGTTTAGAAAACCAAGGCCAAGAGTTGTACAAATGACAACTTCCAAAATAACTAATAGATATGTCTAGCTAATCAACTTATGAGATATATGTGGAAAAAAACTTGGAAGGACAATTCGACATTCATCTGGAACATGAGATAGAAAAATAGCTCTTCTATTTATTAACGAACAAGCTATTATACATGTACAAACTCTTGACTTAGATACCAAAAATGTGTAGACCTATGAACCAAACCCAAAGAGGGATGGTATATTTGAGAATGTGTCACAAAGAGAGTTTGTACAATGTCTCATATGATGGATATTGAGCGGATTAGAGTTGTAGGATATATAGATCAGTTCTACAAGACAACTTGATTCCAAGAACCATAAATATGCCAATCAATACAGTTGGTCATATTGATTTTTGACTTGGAAGATGAAGTCTCAAGTGATTACTTAATTGATGCAAAAACCTTTCCAATGTCTTGGTATTATCTTCTAGTCCATGTGATGAAGTATCCTATGATTAGTTACTCGAAACAAATAACCTTCCAATATCGTAATGTGTTTTCTTGTGTATGTGTAATCCAACAAGATGATGTACACTTTATGAAGTGGCAATGATCATAAGTTACGAATATTGTAAGGAGCTCACTTGGAGTTGTTAATTGAACCCAAGTGTGCTTGGATAATTTGTTTTTTCTTGAAAAGAAATGGTCCCCATTGTGTGCGTACTATCCAATTGCAGAAACTCAGGTTGGAGTTGCTAAAGAGTATATCACTTGGATTGAACTACATATTTCCCCTTCACAACTTGAAGCAATTGATGTGTCCCATGGTGAGTGCAAGTAGAGGTGGTATTAATGAGTTCATCTTTCTTTGCTAGACTTCATTGTGTAGGATCTATATCTGATGGATGATACACTGTGAAAGGCTCAAGTAGTGATGGATGCTACACTATGAAAGGCTCAAGTAGAGATGACATATATGATTTTAGTAGCTCAATATTGAACATATGAAGCATGCCCAAGTATGGAGGAAGATATAGGTTGAATGTATTTTCAAAAAGTATGGTGTAAGGACCATATCTTAATGGTTTGATCTTGTGGTGATGACCTTGGAATTGCTCTATTTGTAGATGCAACCAAACTTTGTCATTGGTTTGAAAAGTGTATGGTTTCATATCCAAATCATGATATTCCTTGTATTCATGTTGTTGGCAAGTCAAAATTTGTTTGAGAAATTTCTTTGCTTTGTCCAATTCATTTGCTTGTGTACCAAATTTTGAAACTGTATAAGTGCAAAAAGCAATTTGAAGAGGTGCTACAAGTTTGAACCCATATAATGTCTAAAATAGATTATGCCTTGTAGAACTATTGGAAGTCTATTATAAGCATGTTATATGTACACCAAGTTATCATCCCAAATGTGAGGATAGGCATTGTTGTGTATTAGCAATAACTAATCTAGGGTGTGATTAACCACTTTAGTTTTCTTAACAGTTTGGGAATGAATTCTATTGATTGATCTAGTTAAATGTCTAGTGTTTCCAACAAAGGTTTCCAAAAGTGACAAAAAATTGTAGTATCTCAATTAGATGCAATGGAGAGGGGAATTCAAAAGTGTATCCAAATGTGTTTGAAGAAGAGTTTGATTCTTTCTGATGCATTGATAGTCTTCATGTATGAAAACGTGATTGTAATATTTTAGAAATGTTCAACTACAACAAGAAAAAAGTTGTGCTGCTGTTTGGTGCTTGGCACATAAATAAGAAATACATGTGGATAGATTCTCATGGATTGGACAAAACTAGAAGCAATGTCTATGTACATAGTTTGTTATTAGTTGGTTTCACATTGCTACAAGGGACATAAGACTTAATGTGACCATCAATGTCTTTACATGTGTGTGACCAATAGAAATGCTATTGAATTGGAACCAATGTTTGGTGATTCCAAAATGAATTTAGTTGTTTTGGAGTAGTGTGCCTACCAAATGAGATAGCTATAAGATTTGTTGAATGAAACACATATGTGGCCAAGCTTTTAATAAATCTAGTCTAGAAAATAGAATCATACAACTTGTCCTTAAAAAAGGATGTTGTAGGGACTTGCAGATTCTAACTCTATGCATTATTGTGAAATCCAATCCACACCATGTTGTGGGATTAAGTATCATTGTCAACAAAGAAATGAATGGAGGTCATCTCAGGTAGTCAATTATATAGTGTCTTTCTCCTTCTTGTGGTTGATTTTAGATGGAACTCTTTTAAATAGATCATCTACTTCATGCACCTTACAATATCCATCATTCATTGTTCGTGTAAAAATTGAAGAGGTGTGTGCTCAAAGTAAATGTTGGTTTTCTTACCTAAGAGAGTGTAACCATTGCTTCACATCCTCCATAATTGTGTAGAGATCCTTTTGATAGTTTGAGTACCTTTGCATGGTTCTGCTAAATATTTCTAAATGGTATGAAATAGAATTTCCTTGTTGAGTATTGTACCAGGTGTGAAATTTGACGCATTGGTCCTTATTTTGAAGGGTTAATTGATGTTAGGCATTGCGAGTATGGGTTTAGATCAACATCTAGATTTGAGTTCTTTAAACACTTGATGTTGCACATGCATCCCTTGGAATGATGACTTAGCTCGCATAATTTGATTCATTGCAGAGGGAGTTTAGCCGTACTTCATCAAATTTCTATTAAGCAAATTATGCTTTTGGCTTAACTCTCTGTTTATCTTTAGATCCTATTAAATAATGCAATTATTAGATTTATGTCTTTTCAATTCTTAAAGCTTTCTTTTTCTTAATTTAGAAACTATGTAAATCTTAAAATCCTCAATGATTCTTTTAGAGTCTAAATATTTAAGAAATATTCTCTTTTTAAAGAATTAAATCAATGGCAAGGAGAGACATGAGAAGGGCCTTGGAGCACATGTTCAAGCAATAATAATTGGAGTGTGTACTTTGGATACACCCTACTTGTTTCCCTTTCTCTCTTTTTGTACTAGAAAAGAAATTCGACCATGCAACACTTTAAACACACTTCACAAATAGAAAGTGAACAAGTGCCAAAGTTTAAACATGCTTCATGCACAAACTTAGTTCTATCACATACAAAGTAAACACTCAAGTTTAAGTATGTCTAAGTACAAACACACAAAAAGTGAATGCCAAAGTTAAAATATACTCTTCACAAAAAGTTCAATCACTTCACACATAGTTTGTTCCAATATGCACTTCATAAATTTTCAAAGTAAATGATGAAGTTCAAATAAAGTTCAAATAGGGACATAAGGTGAATGCCAATGTTAATACACTCTTCACACAAAATGAATGTGAAAGTTCACACACATAAATTCAATGTCAAAGTTAAAAAAAGCTCTACACACAAAGTTAGTTCAATAATTTCACACATAGTTTTTTCAAAATCATTCACTTATACATATATAAGGTAAACACTAATGTTCAAGTATGAAATGAATGCCAAAGTTAGTACACTCTTTACATAGTGAATGTGAAAGTTCACACACACACACACATACAATGAAAGAAACAAATCAAAGTGAAAGGTAAAATTTAAACACAATTTATACAAAGTGAATGACAAAGTTTTTAATTAAAAAGGGTAAAAGGTTTTCAATGGATCCTAGAACCCTATTGCAAACAACAAGATGTAAATCTAGAAGGAGATTTGGAGGGGGAGAAAGTCAAGGACAGCAAGACTTTTCACCACCAAACTATAATAAAGAGAGGAGGGCAGTAGATGAGAAGTAGGGCAAGCATGTACTTGGGATACTGGTAAAAATGGTGGAATATAGGTTTGCACCTGACACAAGAAAAACTCCTTTTGAGTCTGCTTACCTTATGCAAAGTTCTATTTAGGATTGATGACTCTTATAATAATAGAGTTTTTGTTAATTGTCTGAAATTATGCTCGCATTCTAAAGGTTGTGCATAATATTGATTCGGATGTTTCATTTCACATTATTGAAGTGCTCCATCTACTACATGAAAAATATTTCACTTGATAGTATTTATGTGTATTTTGGTATTGTTTGTTGAGGGTGTTGATAGATGCATCCATATATTTCCAACACATTTGATATTTCTAAACATTTGTAGGTTAGACTCAAAAATAGATTTGAAATAGGAAGAATATGTCTTAAGATTATAGTGAGGTTAATAGGAGGGTAAGATAGGATATAGATAAAATTATTATAATTATTTTTAGATATTTGTTGATAAGAACATAATTATTCGGAGTAGATTTAGTGATAAAGAATAGAATAGAGTGGATAAAAGTGATGTAAGATAAAAGTAAAGGGATAAAGTGATGAAAGTGAAATATTAAGCATATATGTGTAAATGTATTAAATGAAATTATGTTGAAGATGAGAATAAAAAGGGAGGAAATGAGAGATGTAATGAAAGTGATTAAGATATGGTGGTGGAGATGTGATGGGAGATTAAGAATTATAATGATGTAATGTGTGTATAAGGTTTAGAGTATATTATGAAAAGTAAGTAAAATGATGTGTTAATAAAATAATGAAAAGTGAATTGTTAAGTATAATAAAATAATGATAGGTTATTATAAGATTGAATGATATTAAGGGTGATGTATAGTTATAAGAGTAAGAAGAAAGAAAATGGATAAAATAGTAAGTAATTTTAATGTATGTATGTATGAAATAATATTGAATAGTGTGGAATAATATAGAGCAATGATGTGGTATGAGAGATAGTGATGTAGTGGATACAAATGGTGTAAATTAATGACAAAAGCTATAAAGGTCTGAAAATAAATAGAAAGATTATAAAATAAATAAATAAATAAATGTATGTGAAAGGATGACAGAACGGTAATAAAGCAAATGAAATGAAATGGGAAAATGTTTGAATAACCTAGGTTCAATATGTTACTAGAATACATTATAAAACTTATGATAGTCATTTGAAAACCATGGTGGGCACATCAAGTCAAACACAATATGGCGTAGTGTTTACTTAGATTATAGAACTTGTTATAATCTTATCCTGTGAATGGTGAATATGTTTTCACTGGAAAGTGTAGTAGACAATTGGAATAATTCTTCTTATTGATCTCTAGGAAATTAAGTGACCAAATTAAGTATATATATATATATATATATATATATATATATATATATATATAAAACAATGTCCTACTAATGCGTTTCCTTACTTATAGCCAAACACTTGTATTTTCTTATTTTAGCCAAACACTTTTTGTTGATATAGGATTATGTTACTGTATGAATCAATGGTGGGTTTATAAGAACTATAAGCCTATTGATGTTATACTTACTATACTAGTATTCATGTTATTAGGGAGAAAGATTAACAACATGGGAAAGGGATTAGAACTTGGGGTTTTAGAGAAAGAATGTAAAACTCCTTAGTTGAGTCTCTCGTTGAAACAATAATACCTTGGTCAGGTATTGTTGATGGTTTCTTGAGGAGTATTGTAATACTAGAGTTGTTATTTAGATAGTGGAAATGAATGTAGATCAAAACCTTTCTTGGTTCTCAAATACCCCCTTGGTGAATTTGTTCAAAAGGGGGGGTTTTGTCTTTAATATTGAATGGGCTTAAGGTTACTAGTCTCAATTGATCACATTAGTGAATCAATTTTAAAGCCCTTCATACGTAAGATGTAGTTAATTGGTTTTGTAACTTAAGTTGTTGAAATAATTTACTTAACTTTATTTTCCTTCGTATTAGATCTTATTTAGAATCAATGTCATCTTTTCACATAAAATGGGTAAGTACCCTTGAAATGAAGACTTTTTAATGGATAAGTAGAGACTTTATATTATGAAAGTTCTTAGGTAATTGCCTATGTGGATTTGATGTCATCAAAGTGATAGGGTGACATTCTCTATTGAGACAATCTAGAAGGTTATATAAGAGCTAGAAGATGTTGTTGTTAGGTAGAAATTAAGATTGTGCAGATGGGCTTTGTGTTTCGCAATGTATTTTCCTTCCTATTAAATCATCATGATATTATTATGTGTTAGGGACAATAGTTATTGCTTCAATAAATGTTGCTACATATTGCTTGAGACATTGACTACCATTGCTTGAGGGTGTAGATTTATAAATATGTTGTAAAACTATAATCTGATCCCAACTACATCAAAAAGAGGTAGTAAGACCTTTTGTCCATTGTATCACTAGATTTAGGAAATTGTGTTTGCAATGTGAATTAACATCCTTGGAGTAGCGTAATAAAGTTTTTATGTACTTTTTACTTGAATAGATCATTATGTTAGAACTTACACAACTTACGTTTTCTCCTTGACGAAATATACGTTTATAACCTAGAGTCTAGTTACATGATAGTAGTAAACTTGGAGACCTTTATCTCCCCAGGTTGACTAAATGGAATTATAGACATAGCTATGTCATAATCATTGAAAATTAAAGACAGTCAATTTTCTTCTCTTTAGTAATCAATTTATCTCTTAACCCTTGAGGTCGAAGCTCATAGAATTTAGAGAACATAGAGTATTCACTTATGTTCCAAGAATTTACAATGTGGCCTTAGGGTATTGAATCACCGGGTGATCATGCAAACATCATTCCAAATAAGATTAGGAATATCGTGAATAGATCTATTAGGAAGCCTTTGATGTAAAATTAGTATGTGAATTTGGAGATAGACTTGCCTTAGGTAAACTTGATATCTCAGGTAGACACCTGATAGGGATTCCTCAACACTAGGGATGCACAACAAACACCCCATTTGGGTGGTCGTGATAGTGTATTTAATTCTGTCCCTTTTCCACCTGAGTGGGTGGCAGCTGACGAAGAACTGTCTGGGGCAGGGAATCACCCTAGAAATGGCTGCATACCCACTCACAGTTGCATAAAACATAGTACAAGACAGAACTAGATATTCACATACCCCAGTTCCAGTCACATCTGAAGGTGGCCTTGATCCCTTTGATATAGGGTATGTAAGTAGTCTAGATGGTGAATGATGCCCCCAGTACTCAGGTCCCTCAGATATAGGGTGTTCTTTTATAATTAACATCATGATAATAACTTTCTATGTAGTTATATCTGAGTCATGTTAACGTGAGATTGTCTAGCTAAGCTTTGTGCAAACAAAAATAATACAAGATGCTAGAGAAAAAAGTAAGTTGTTGAAAATGAATGCAGGATACATCGAAGGATTTAAGGTATGTGTGATCAGTTATTTTTATATGTTACCTTGCTTAATGTACTTTTTTATGTAATGTACTTTCTCTTCACTAGAATTGAAATTGGTGATCTTTACTAAACTTGATGATTTTAGAAAACTAAACTCCAGTTCATCTCACCTCTATAACATGTATTAAGCACTTCTTGAATTAATAGTAAAACTTCACAGTTACTGCATCTGTTAGCTCAAAATTTTTAGTTCCTTGGTATTTTTGAATTTAGAGTTAGTATTATTTTGTTATTAAGGAGTTGGGTCCTTACATGTGGTATCAGAGCAGAGGCTCAAACACTAGGCCTAGAGGTCCACTAACCTAAATTATGGAAAGAATTAAGATATAAGATGATGTTGATGATATTCCCCCTCTTGCGATCTAATGATCGTCTACATATTGATAAACGTGGAGAGAAACATGCAAACAAAAGGAAATGGTAAGGCCATAGATAAACCCTCCCTAGAGGGTGAGGTGGATATTTTGATGATAGTATGTGTAGTGTGATGTAGAGGCAAATCAGATACAAGAAGATGGACAAACTTGACAAGGTTCAACTACACCTATAAACCCAAAATCATAGATCTTCATGAAAAAGTGGGAACATCAAAAGGAAACCACTGGCTCATCATGGAAAGGTTAATTTGGGATTCTAGAGGACTCATTCCATCCATTAGTTAAGGAAAACCACCCTCAGGATCAACACTTCCTTCACAAATGTCAAAAATGGCTAGTAGCCCTAAAAATAGAGAGTAGCCCTGATATCTTCTTACACAAACCTTCAAAAAAAAATCTCAGATAGTTGAGAGATACCCTTTTATTATTACCCACAATATACTCAAGAATGGGTTTGGGTTGTTTTGGGAAGTATGCCCTAACCAATAACCCTCCTAGTGTTCTTAAGCCCTAATTAGGCCTAGTTTGTGAAGCAAGTACTCTCAAATGGTGGTTTGAAACTCCCAAGACCATTTGAACATGTCAATGACATCCCAAAACCACAATATTCAACATTCATCTGCTGTTAGAATTGACTATTCTCAAATTCTCTACTGTTGTTGCTTCTTACAAGCCTCCTCCAATGGCTTAATACATGGTTTTATTAAGCCCACTCAACAAATATTTCTCCCCCCATTCTCTCACCCTTATATTCAAGAAAAACATTCAAAATTCAATCAAATACATCCATTCCATAGGTATTATGGCTTTGGAAGACTGTGGGATGGTCAATTCCTCATTATGAGAGGTAAAACCCTTGTTTAGATTTCTATGGGACTATTTTTGAACAAATTCTTATAACTCTCTTATACTGCAACTTCAAAACACCAACCTCTATTAAAATTCAATTAGATTCAATGATCTAACCAATCAAATCATGGAGAAATGATATCAGTTCAACACCTTCTCTTTGTACGTCCTGGAACAACAAATTTTACTAGGAAAACAAAGTTGTAAAGAGTAGTCCCTTAATGATTAGTTATAACTTAATTTATCTCTAGTGTCGAGGCTTCAAAATATACTTGGAAGGAAGGTACTTCACCACTCTCCACCCTCAAAAAATATAGAAGACATGACAATTCCGTACCACTGAGAAGTACGGCCAGATTATACAGAAAACTCATAAAATGACAGGAAAACAACAAGAAAATGGTATTTTGTTTGTATAAACCTTCTCCTCCTTGTTACACTTGATATGTTCAAGGGTATATATGGTTTTCCACTCCTTGAAACTCCCATTGAAGTAGTTTTGGTCAATGGGAAGAGACCATAACTACTCGAACTCCCTAAACTATTTTTGGACAATTTGCAAATTTCAACCAATCTTTTGTTTGTTTACATAACCATTAGTGATTATGAACCTCCAAACATGTTTACAATGTCATTAGGCTTTTAACATTCCTTATACTTCTTTGGACATACCTTAGGCTCTTTGAATATGCCTTAACAAGGCTTAAAACATGAAGAGTACATGACTGTCCTCTATAGTGCTATGACAACAATAGACTTTTGGACCAAGTCCTGATGACAACATGGCATTATGGCCTTAGTACCTTATGAAAATGGTCTCTAGGACTTTATTGAACAAAAAAAAAATGGAGGTCAAAAACAAGACAAAATCTCTAGGACTGAGGAGCATTTGTAACATTTGGATCAGGTTTCAAGGAAGTTGCATGATGAACAATTGATGATCAACATGGAAAAGAGTGTCTTCATGAAGGTAGAACTCACCTATCTTGGTTTTGTGATTTCACAAGGTAGTTTGAAGATGGATCCAACTAAGATAGAAGCCATTTTGTCATGGCCAACTCCAAGAACAACAGGTGATGTGAAAAATTTTCATGGTTTGGCAACATTTTATAGGAAATTTATAAGGGGTTTTAGTCATCTTTGTGCACCAATTTTGGATACCATCAAAGGGGGGCAGAAATGTAATTTTTCATGGACAAAGGTAGCCAATGATTCTTTTTAAATTATGAAACAAAAGGTAGCACAACAGCCCATACTTGTTTTGCCCGACTTTAATAAGTTGTTTGTGGTAGAATGTGATGCTAGTAATCTTGCTATACAGGTTGTCCTAAGTCATGAGGGCAGGCCTGTTGCTTTCTTTAGTGAAAAATTGAATGATGCTAAGAGGAAGTACTCTACTTATGATTTGGAATTGTATGCAATGGTGCAAGCTTTGAAAAAATGGAGGCACTATCTTTTGCCAAAAGAATTTATTGTTTATACTGACAACCATGCACTTAGTTTTCTAAATTCTCAGGAGAAACTCAATCATAGGCATATGAAATAGGTTGAGCAACTCCAATCCTATACTTTTTCAATCAAACACAAGAAAGGGCAGGCTAACAAAGTGGCAGATGCATTGAGTAGAAGGGTGTGTATGGTTCAAGAAATTCAGTTGCAAAGTGTAGGGGTTGATGCTCTCAAGCATATGTATCAGGATGATGAAGATTTCAAGGAGATATATGAAGTTTGTTCACAATTTTCAGACTCTTATCATTCTAATTTTTCTAAGTTTTTGTTGCAGCAGGGGTTGCTGTTCAAAGGTAGTCAACTATGTGTTCCTAAATGTTCCATGAGGGAGAACATTATAAAGGAAAAATATTTTGGTGGACTAGGTGGTCATTTTGGATTGGATAAAACATTGGATCAGGTGAAGAGGTTTTATTTTTGGCCTAAAATGCAACCAAATATTAGAAAATTTGTGGAATGTTGTAGTATTTGTCAAAGGGCAAAGGGTACTTCATCTAATGCTGGTCTATATCAGCCACTTCCTATTCCTAATAGGCCATGGGAAAGTATTAGCATGGATTTTGTGTTGGGTCTTCCTAGGACTCAAAGAGGCTTTGATAGTATATTTGTTGTGGTGGATTGATTTAGTAAGATGGCTCATTTCTTGCCATGTAAATGCACTAATGATGCTTCTCACATTTCTAGTTTGTTCTTCAAGGAAATTGTTAGAATCCATGGTTTGCCTCTTAACATTGTGACTGATAGGGATCCAAAGTTTGTAGGCCATTTTTGGCACACTTTGTGGAAGAAGTTGGGCACTCAATTGTCCTTTACTTCATCCTATCACCCTTAGACTAATGGCCAAACTAAGGTGGTGAATAGGTCCTTGGGAAACCTTATCAGGTGTCTTACCAAGCAACATGGAGAGGCATGGGATATGATCATCCCTCAAGTAGAGTTTGCCTATAATGATTCCACCAATAGGAGCATAGGAAGGAGTCCATTTGATATTGTTTATGGTCTTCATCCAAGAGGTGTTCTTGAATTGAGAGACCTCTCTGGACTGGAAAGAAAAAGTGCTCAAGGTGAAGACTTTGCATTGGCCATGAAGGACATTCATGATAATGTCAAGGAAACTCTTCAAAAGAACAATGACAAGTACAAGGAGAAAGCCAATGAAAGAAGGAGAGATGTACAATACAAGGTTGGGGATTTGGTCATGGCACATCTGAAGAAGGAAAGACTTCTTAAGTGGCAGCCAATCAAACTCCTCATGAAGAAGATAGGACCATGTCAGATTGTGTACAAGTTTGGTCCTAATGCCTATGAGATTGAACTTCCTCAAGGCTTGGCCATCTCTCCTATCTTCAATGTTTCAGATTTGTTCCCTTTCAAAGGTGATTCTAATGCATATTCAAAGGCAGATATGACAGCAGCAAGAGATGAAGATTGAATCAAAGGTCTTCCACCCAATCAGCCATTGAAGTTGGAATGCATTCTTGACACCATGTTCTTGACGAAGACAAGGAAGAAGACATACAAGCAGTTTCTTATCAAATGGAGTGGCTTGCCTATTGAAGATGCCACTTGGATGACTGAAGAAGACATCTTGAAGCATGGTGTTACACTTGCTGATCTACTTCCTCAAGAGACTTGAGTTTTCTTTCCACCCGGGGAGTATGGTGCAGGGGCACCAAGAGATTTTGTCTTGGTTTTGACCTCCATTTTTTTTTGTTTTGTTCAATAAGGTCCTAGAGACCATTTTCATAATGTACTAAGGCCATAATTCCATGTTGTCATAAGGACTTGGTCCAAAAGTCTATTGCTGTCATAACATTATAGAGGATAGTCATGTACTCTTCATGTTTTAAGCCTTGTTAAGGCATATTCAAAGAGTCTAAGGTATGTCCAAAGAAGTCTAAGGCATGTTCAAAGCCTAATGACATTGTAAACATGTTTGGAGGTTCATAATCACTAATGGTTATGCAAACAAACAAAATATTGGTTGAAATTTGCAAACTGTCCAAAGATAGTTTAGGGAGTTCGAGTAGTTATGGTCTCTTCCCATTGACCAAAACTACTTCAATGGGAGTTTCAAGGAGTGGAAAACCATATATACCCTTGAACATATCAAGTGTAACAAGGAGGAGAATTTTTATACAAACAAAATACCATTTTCTTGTTGTTTTCCTGTTATTTTCTGAGTTTTCTATAGAATCTAGTCGTACTTCTCAGTGGTACGGAATTGTCATGTCTTTTATATTGTTTGATGGTGGAGAGTGAAAAAATACATTCCTTCCAAGTATGTTTCGAAGCCTTGACACTGGAGATAAAGTAAGTTATAACTAATCATTAAGGGAGTGCTCTTTACAACTCTGTTTTCTTAGTAAAATTCATTGTTCCAGGCTGTACAAAGAGAAGGTATTGAACTGTTGTCATTTCTCCATGCTTTGATTGGTTAGAGAATTGAATCTACTTGCATTTCAATAGAGTTTGGTGGTTTGAAGTTACAATATAAGAGAGTTATAAGAATTTGATCAAAAACAGTCCCATAGAACCGTAAACAAGGGTTTGGCCTCTCATAACGAGGAATTGACCATCGCATAGTCTTCCAAATCCATAAGACCTAGGGGATGGATGTATTTGATTGTATTTTGAATTTTTTTATTGAATAAAGGGATGTTAGAATGGAGGGAGCAAGATTTGGTGAGTGGGCTTAATAAAACCATGTATTAAGCCATTGGAGGAGGCTTGTAAGAAGCAACAATAGTAGGGAATTTGAGAATAGTCAATTCTAACAGAACATGAATGTTGAATCTTGTGGGTTTGGGGTGTCATTGACATGTTCAAATGGTGTTGGGAGTTTCAAGCCACCATTTGAGGGTACTTGCTTCACAAACTAGGCCTAATTAGGGCTTAAGAACACTACGAGGGTTATTGGTTAGGGCATACTTCCCAAAACAACTCAAACCCATTCTTGAGTATGTTGTGGGGAATCATAAAGAGTGTCTCTCAACTATCTTAGATTTTTTTTTGAAGGTCTGTGTAAGAAGATATCAGGGGTGCTCTCTGTTTTTAGGGCTACTAGCCATTTTTTAGGTTTATGAAGGAAGTGTTGATCTTGAGGGTGGTCTTTCTTAACCAATGGATGGAATGAGTCCTCTAGCATCCCAAATTAACCTTTCCATGATGAACCAATGGTTTCCTTCTGTTGTTCCCACTTTTCCATGAAGATCTATGATTTTGGGTTTATAGGTGAAGTTGAACCTTGTCAAGTTTGTCCATCTTCTTGTATCCGATTTGCCTCTACATCAGTAAGCCATTCATGCTACCAGAATATCAATCAAATAAATTGATTGTACTAAAAATTTCAAGACCAAACCTAAATGCTTTCAGGATGTATAAGAAGAAGTAGAACAGAGGCAATATTAAACTTCCTTGGGCAATTGGAAGATATTTTTTCTATAGTGAGGAGGTGGTTGGATACTCAGAGAATGAGTTAAGATATTATAGTTTTAAGGAGTTTGAGTTGGCAAGATATCTTGATCCCTTTCATAGAATACAAAGTGCTATTGATCCTAAGTTTAAACATCAAGTGCACATTGAGGATTACTCGTCAGATTGCAAAAATGACTAACAAGTGAGGAAGAGAGCGCACAAAAGATGGACAGTAGAGAAAATGAAGTCCATGGGGGAAATCTATGTGCCCTTGGAAGTTGAAGATGATGATAAATTATTACATCATAGTTATGAAAGTGCCACGCTTGATCCTATTGGAGAGCCTGATTGGTCACAACCATGGAGTACATCCTTGGACACATTGTGTAAACCTGTCATTTTGTTTTCTAAACAATGGTTAAAGGATAAAATTGAAGATCTTAAAGCTAAGGAGATTGAGCCCACATTTCCAAAGAAGGGCAAGAAGAGGGAGAGGGAGCATCAAGATGAGCTCCAATGTTTCTATGAGAAGAAGAGGAAGATTGTAGAAGAAAAGATTATTGAAAAGGACAAGGATGCCACTCTAATGGAGCCATATGCCTTAGGGGTGATAGTAGCAGTATCATTAGGTACATTTGTAGAAGTAGAATCATCTGGTCATGGCACCAGTGCAGAACAGGCCCAAACTGCTAAAAGATTAATATGATAGAAAATTATGAGGGCAATAGTAGTGGAAACATCAAAGGGGGAAATTGCACTTTCATAGAAGGGGTAACAGGTAATTTTAAGATATACTTGAAGGATTTAGAAAATAACAAAAGGGGAAAATAATGCTAAGAGACTAATTGAAGAATTTCAATGATCAAAGTCAACAAGTAGGAGGAAGTTAGCGGGTATCTTATTTTGAAAAGATTCCAAAGGCATCCTTTGAGGTGAACAAAGATACCATGAAGACATTTTAGACAATGGTTAAGAAGGGATCTACACCATTGATCTAAAAAGTTTGAATACTGACCATTGATTAAGTTTTGTAACCATAGCAGTATGAAGCTTCAAATTCTATATAAGAAGCTATGCTACTTGTATAATATTACACAGGGATTTTAGAATTGTAGCTTGCACTTGTAATTTGTTAGAGTATTTGAATAGAGAAGTATTTCTTTTAGTTTAGAAGAGGAGGTCGCCTATGTCTACATTAAGGAATACGCAGAATGTATGGCTTCCTTAGTGTATCTGTAAAACTGTTTGTAAATTTTCTAGTAATTTGATTAATGAAATAAAGGTCATTCTTACATTGTAAATTTTATATGACTTTGTGCTTTGAATAAAAGTAAACCTGGAATTCTGCATCTGTTACAGAGTGTTTTCTGACTCTTACTAGTATTTGACGTATTATTCTTTGAAAGCTTACAATCTTTGCTGTATGTTCATGAAAATGTTTAGGATTTTACATTTGCAGATTTGAATGTGTTGATTTGATCAATTTACTATTTTTCTTCAAGACGTGAGTAATATAACATTTAGATCCTATAGGGAATGGTGCTCAGTTTTAGTTGTTCTAAACTTTTCTCAAAACAAGTGATAACTAATTAGCTTAGATGCAGAAACCTGAAGGAAATTGTCTTGCATGTGGATAAAGAATGAATAATTGCATTGATATTTGACAATTTTCATATTAATCTGAAAGACAAAGTTTGTTTGACTGTAAATAATACAAAGCTTTGTGATACAATAGTAATTTTATGCAAAGGAATGAATATTTTGTTGATATTTGCAACATTTTGCATAATTTGAGTCTAGAAAGCCGCCGAATGCTTTAATTTACGTAAGGCCCCTTAAATATTATAGTTTCACATCAACCTGTTGAATTGTCCATAAGGTCAAGACCTGACCATACAGAAACTTGAGATTAAGAATTCTTAGTTAATTCTTCATATCTTTCAAGACAGATAAGGTTCTTTTGTGAATTTTAACTTTTGTTATGAATGCGTAAAAACAATCATCAATAGTTTTGGGTGCTAGAAGGAGGGCCTGATTTAGGTTGAAGTAGGATTTGAGCAAAGTTGCCTCACAATAGAGATCGAGTGACCTGGTCTAGATCTAGTTCAAAAGACATCTTTGTGCAAATACCTGATAGAAAATAGAATAAAGGTGTTTTGATTTGGTATCCTAGAATATCACATGTAGGAGGCTCATCTGGAACTCCTCTTGGATCACCTTTCAATATACATAATATCATAAGTCCTTATAGTTCTTCATTTAGATCTCTGAATCTCAGTTCAAAACCTCCCAAAAGTCCTAGCACTCCTAGAGGTCCCAGTCCTCCCTTATATACAAGTCCACCTAGAGGTCCTAGTCTGCTCGATGGTTCATTAATGGCATATTTCAATGTCAATTCCCCTGCCAAAAAATCCTTAGAAGATCTATCCTAAATATCAATTGCATCAGGATTCAAAAGATCATATCAGTATATTCAAGGAGGCATGCTTTAGAGCTAGGTTAGAATATGGGGATGTTGTGTGTAGGTTGTTTCCTTACACTTTTAATGAACAGGCTTCGAACTGGTATGTCAACTTGACCAATAGTTATGTTTCTTCTTGGGCACTTATGGAAGAGGCATTTTTGTCTATGTTTAGGGGACCACTTGATCCTTCTACCTTGTATCATAAATTAGCTGCAATTAAAAGAGGTGAAGGAGAGATGATTGATAACTTTAATGATAGGTTCCAAAAGGCTTACTCTAGGTTAGTCGCTCCTTACACAGTAACTCCAGATGCTTTATTAGTGATGTATTATGTCACTCTCAATCCACTCACTACTATGTTTGTCAAAAGATAAGTTGATATAGATACTATATCCAAAGCTTATAAAGAAGCAACCATAGTAAACCAGGAAATGAGACAAATGATCTATAGTCCTTTTCTTAATGGAGGAAACCCTGGGATGCAAAATCAAGCACAACCTTGGAATGGAGTTCCTATGCATCATGCTCCATTATTAAATCCAATTCCTACATACACACTTGTGTATAATCCTTCCCCCATCAAGACTATAGTTCCCTATACTGGTAATAGTACGAATAACAATCAGAATAATGGTCAGTCTTTCTTCCAGCCTCCTTAGGATACATTTGTCGCTAAGGCACAAGAGGATAGGGAGGAAATCAAAGAAATTACTCCACACTTAAGAAGATTGACTACTGAGATGACACAACTAAGAAATGAAAATTTCTATGGTAGAAATAATCAGGGGTACAATCAGAACCATAACCAAAATTATAACCAGGGTCAAAGTTCAAATCAAAACCAAAATTATAATTAGAGTGAAAATCATAATTAGGGACAAGCAATGCAAAATAGAAGACATGTTGGTGATAATGAAGCTTGGGGTAATAACAACAGAAATCAGAATCAACTGAAGCCATCTAGGACATGGAACACATGGCCAAATAATGGCACTCTGGCTTCTCCATTTGACTGTCTAGATACCCAGGAAGGAAAAAAACTAGCCAGAATTCAAATGGCTAATGTCACATTAAAAAATTGGTACAAGATTCATAATACAAGTGCACATGCTGAATTAGATTGCCCTCAGTTTCATCTGGCGGCTAGCATCTTCAATGTGGATGTACAAGCTCCCACGTCTGCTTTAGTTTTAGAGACTTTCACTTTCGTAACTAGAGAGGAAGAGGATTAGATGTTAGAAGATGAACCTTACTTTGTGAGAATTTATACCTTGAATCAGCCTTAGTATTGGATGATTTTTAGTTTCCCTTTGAAACTGAAAATGAAGTGTTATATGAAATAGAGGAAGTACAAGCTTTCCAATAGTCTAACAAAAATCATACTTATAATCTGAGAAGTAACACTAACCCTGGAGGTCCTTTCACTACCTCCACTCCTCCCAACAATTTTAATACTCCTCCAGATTAGCATGCCAGTAATAACCCTACAATATTGAAAGCTAATCATCATGGCAGTAGTGGGACAGTAGCATCAAAAGTTCAAACAGGGAAAATAGAGTCAATGGAAACAGTAAGGTTAATGAGCTATTTGTCTAAAGAAATAAAGAAAATCAAGGTTAGTATAACTTTGTGTAAGCTATTGAGAAGCCCAGGGGTTAGAAATGCTTCCATAAAATCTTTAGATACATCTATGGCAAACGAGGTCTCTATTGATATGAATGTTCCTATTAGAGATACACAGTCCAAGGACAAAAGCAAGAAAATTGAACAACCTTCCAACACTAATGTGGTCATGTATACAGATAAGAGGGATGCTCCTCCATTCTTGCTAACTATCAGAATGTTGGGAAATAATATACATAATTATATGGTCGATTCTGGTGCCTCAGCCAATGTAATGCCATTAGGGATATGCAAAACTTTAGGGATGACCCCTACCAAATCTGCCAAGGTAGTTACAAAATTGGAGAAAACTAAGGTCAATGTGATAGGTGAATTGATGCACATCCAAATGCAACTGGCCTTTGATCCTAGGGTAAGCCAGTTTATTGATATTTAGGTAGTAGATATACCTATGAATTATGGGATGTTGTTAAGTAGGGACTAGTCTAAAACATTAAATGGATATATGGCCACTAATTTTTCACAAATGTGGTGACCTTAGAGAGGTGTCCCAAATCAGATCAGGATAGAAGCCGAGCCTAGAATGAAACACATGATTATAGAGTACAATAGAACCAATGAGATATTATATGCCTCTATTGAACCTGGTGTTTGTAGAGTCACCAACAAAAGAGTGCAGATTGAGGAAATATTGATGTTGAATTTTAAAGAAAAGCCTGTCAGTAAAGAAACAGTGGTATACATTGAGTCTGATTGCAATTCTTCTAATGAAGAAAATAATGCAGTAAATAGTTTTGGTTAGACCATAAGGCAGGAAATAGAAAAGTGCATTGAACAAAAATTGGCAATTCAGTGCCAGTTGTACAAAAACTTGTGCAGAGTCCATAATAAGCCTCATTCTGAAGAGAATTGTGGAATGTACAGAGACATCATAGAGTATCAATACAAAAAGTGCATGAAGAGAATGAAACTCCAAGAAGGAAAGGTTAATCCTAATAAACATGAGTTTTATTTTCATGACAACATAACTGAGCCAATTCAAGATTTAAAGAAAGTAACAAGAACCCAAAGTGTTAATTATTCTGGTTTACAAGTTGAAAATGCAAATGTATAGGTATGTCAGAATGAAGTAACCAGAGATAAACAAAATGTAGACAAATTAGGGCATGCTAAAGTGAAATGTCAAAAGAATAAAAGTGGCATGTGGACACTAAAATGCGATGGGTCTAAGTCCAAACAAGGGGTAGGAGCCGGTGTTCAACTTATAGATCCTAGTGGTAAGTCATTTTTAGCAGCATATAGACTACAATTTCCTTGTACTAATAATGTAACAGAACATGAAGCCTTGATTTATGGACTTGTTATGGCTATCAAGAAGAAAGTAAGAATGATCAGAGTTTTTTTTTACTCTGAGTTAGTGGTCAGATAGGTTAGAAAATTGTATGTGTTCAATTATAAGAAAATGATGTGTTATAGGAACAAAGTATGGGATTTAATTGATTCATTCGATGCCTTTAACATTAAACATGTCCGTAGGGAATTGAATCAAAGACTAGATGCATTAGCAATTGCTATCAGTACCCTAGAGCCATTAACATTATCAGGTTTAAAATGATTTGTTGTTGAGTTAGTGAATGTTCTAAGTATACAGATAATGTTACTCATTTTTAGGTATTTGAAGGGGATCAACAAATTGTGGACTTTCTTACTTGTAATGAAGTATTTGAAGCTCAAATCATTGATGAGAAGGAAAGGCTTGATGTGTCTTGGGATGAAGAAGACATAATGAGTTTGAAGAGTAATTTCTTACCCAAGGGGGTAATTGAGTTGGAAACAATTTTTTACTTTGATGGGGTAGTCAGACAGACGGATTTGCCAAAGACTGAAGGGGGTAAATATGATCCCTATAACCTGGGAACAGAGCGCAGTCTACAGAATGTACTGACTGGAAAGGCTTGCTCTAAGAAGTTAAGAAAAGAAATTGTGGATGTTTTGAAAGAGTACAAACACATAATAGCATGGACATTTGAAGATTTAAAGACTTATGATACATCTATCATAACTCATGTGATACCCTTGAAACCAGAAGTTCAACCATTTAGGCAAAAACAAAGGCTTGTGAATGCTATTTTAGAGCCTTTGATCTTTGAGGAAGTCAAAAAATTGTTGTCTGCTAGGATAATTTTCCCAGTAAGACATTCAACCTGGGTAGCTAACTTAGTACCCGTGAGAAATAAAACTGGAGATATTAGATTATGTGTGGATTTTAGAAACTTGAACAAAGCATCTGAGAAAGATAATTATCCATTACATCTAATAGATGAAGTACTGCAAGCAGTAAATGGAGCCAAGATGATGTCTTTTTTAGATGGATTTTTAGGATATAATGAGGTCTTGGTTGATAAAGAAGATAGGTTGAAGACTACATTCACTTGCAAACTGGGGCAATTATGCATATAGGAGAATGCCTTTTGGTTTAATCAATGTAGGTGCAACCTTTCAGTGAGTGATGGACATTGCTTTTCATGGACTGTCAGGTAAGTGTATTGTTATCTATATGGATGATCTAATTGTGTATTCTAAAGATGTGTCCACTCATGCAAAAGATTTGAGAAGAGTGCTTAAAAGATGTGAAAGGTATGGGATTTCTCTCAATCCAAAGAAATGCTCATTTGGTGTAACTGAAGGAAAATTGTTAGGACATGTCATTTCTAAAAATGGGATATCCATTGATCCCGACAAAGTAGAAGGAATAAGAAAATTGCAATTACCTAATAGTAAGAAAGAATTAAAGTCCTTCTTTGGTAAGATTAACTTTGGCAGGAAGTTTATTACATGATTTACAAAGATCGTGTAGCCACTAAATGCAATGCTCAAGAAAGATGCAAGGATAGAATGGACACCAGCAGCCAAGGCCACATTCAAAGATATTAAGGACGCCATTTCTGATGCTCCTGTGTTGGCAAGTCCTAATTATAGTAAGCCATTTTACATATACTCTTTCACATCTAGACATTCAGTTGCAACTATCTTGACACAAAAGGGAGAAGGTAATGAAGAAAAACCTAAAGCATTCATGAGTGCACCTTTGAAAGATGTGGTGAGAGGTTTTTCACAACATCTTGAAGATTCTTCTAAGTGGCAGATTTAAGGTGGGGGGTTTCAGGGAAGAATATCTTATAAAGGTTTTAATGGAGATTTAGTCTCAGATTAAGACAAAATATAAGAGTCTCTAGCTGAATCAGATGTAGAAGAATCATTCACATTGTAAGGTGCAAGCATAAGGGGATATTACTAGTCTTAATGGTTTGCAACAATATAAATTGAAGACTTAGCATTCAATAAGGTGTGACACATACTAACGGCTTCACCCATGAAATTAGGTACTTGCCTTAGAATCAAATATAGGTCATGGTTTATATGGCATAAGTATTAAAGGCATGTGAAACATGGTCATAGGCTCATGTTTCCATTATTAAGAGTTGGCTCTACCTCACACAAAGTGTGGCATAATTTGAGGCTTAGTTTCCTTCTAAGTCATAGCAATATGCAAGAATAGTAACAACTATAGCATAGAGGGTAATACTTTCAAGATCAATGCTGCCACTGAGGAATCAATCTCTAGCTTCTGCAATACAGGTGAGACACATGAAGTAGTTATGGCAACAGAAGGATAAAATAAGTCACTATTGTAATGAAATCTCAGCTCACAATGCATCACCGAGTTATATGAATTGATTAAGGAGCATTATAGCATGCAACCTACCAAATCAAAATGCTGCCAATAGTTAAGGAAGCAAATACGCTACTCTAAGGAAAGAAAACAAGTTTGAATATCTGTCCATTATGATAGACGTTGTCTATGATATGAGGGATAGAGTTAGTGGGAACAATACACTGTAGTCTAAATGATATCAGCATTTCAATACTGTTACCCACAGGAAGCAAATGCGCTACCATCTAGATTCTCATCGCAGCCATTCAAAGAAGTGTGCTGCCTATATAAGTCATAGCGTAGCTGGAATGGAGGTAAAGCCTCTATATTAAGGAAGCTTGGACAAATAAATACAATCTGCAATGTAGAAAAGGGCAATAGTTTCAAATAAGGCACAATTTTTAAATTCCAATGTGGGGCCTAAATAGAGAAAAAGTGCAGTCATATAAAGGGAGACACAGACCTTTATGATAGAATCACCAGCATATATGAAGTAGTCTATGAATATGGCACCAGCGTTAAAGGTAATGACACCAAGTAAATGAAATGCAGTCATATAAATAAAGGTCGCCCATAGAAGGAGGTGCTCTCTAAGGTGGAATTTTAGTCACACCATTTCACAGAGACACCAAAGATACAAAATAGGGTTTTAAAGTGCAACAGATAGCCATCATGGATGCAAATAAAGATCAATGTCTCCGAAGCTGTAGAAAAAGAATTAAATGGAGGCCAACACATGAAGACACCTGAAGCATTCAAAGAGTAGCTCAAAAGCTTGTGGAATATACCACTTGTTAGCCCAAGCAGCAATGAAAAGAGTTTCATAAAGATGTGGAGTCCAACATGTGTCAGATGCGGGAGGAAAAGAGAGCAGCTTAAAATTTATGCAGAGTCTTCCACATGTAAGCTACGGATCAAAAGAGAGTAACTTAGAAAGGAACTCAAGTTTGGTGTGGAAGGAGCCACGTGGAGCAGCTCAAGCATATTAGAATAATAAAGTGTTTTGTTTCATTTTTAAATTGCATCATGTCTCACAGGAAATCTTTTAAGAGTCTTTTATTAATAAAAGTTTCTTATTAGATACATGGTGGTGGGCCCATTATAAGCTAAATGCTTTATTAAATTAAGGGAATGTGTCTCTTGTTTTAAAAGACACAACAAAATATTAAAGTGAGACTTTATTACAATATAAATTTTTACTTCTCACGGGAGAATGAAAAATTGAAAGAAACCCTAAAAGATATGAAGCCCTAAAATAAGTTGCAACAATGTTTCATTTTAACGGCAAGCTACAAGAGGATAGCAGCGGGAAGTATTTTCTCTTCATGCAAGCCAAAGATAAGTACAAAGATATTTTTCAGCCATGGAGATAAGGAAAGCCACAGTTTAGTTCTGATTTTCTATTGCCACTTCAGTTGCAGTTGCATTTTGCCAGATTTTGTGGAATTTCAGTTGAAAAAATTGTTGAAGGCCATTGAGATTTTGTCGAGTCTTTCAAGCTATAAATGGGCAGATCTGAGACACAGCTAAGACATAGAGAGATAGAGATACATACATTCAGAATTCTATAAGTTTTATCAAATTGGAGAGTTGGAGTAACAGACATAGATTTTCTTTTGCCTTTGCAATTCTTTCTTTATGAGAATGTAACAGTTATTTTGTGCAGCAACTTTTGCCTCTATAACTTGTTGTTAATCAAATAATGAGATGTGATCTATGCATATTGGGGTTAGTCTCTATTTCTTGTTTCTGATATCTTTGTTTCTCTACCTCTATTAAGCATGTTTCTTAAACTGAGTCTTAATCATGCATTGATGCTCTTTAATTCCAGTTAAATCTTTCAAAGTTAACACTGTGCAACTAATTGTTTCAAATCTGGCAAATTGCCTTAGTATTAGGCATTTGTTTTCTATAATATAGTTTCATTTCTAACCTTTCTCTCAAAACCCCACTGAAAGAATGGAAGAGCCAGCTTCTCTAAAATCTGGAGGTTGTTTCTGAGAAGCATTCCCACATCTTAGAAGTTTCCCATGTTACTGTTGGATTAAACCCATAGATTTATGCATCAACAAGATGCACAACTGAAATATTTAGACACAGAGAGGCAAGCATTTGCATTAGTAAGAGTAGTGAAAAATTTTAGACATTACATCTTACAAAGTCAGGTTAAGGCCATAGTACCTGATGCAGTAGTAATAATGTTGCTAATAAAAAATGAGCCTGGAGAGAAAATGGGTAAATGGATTACAATACTGCAAGAGTTTGATATGGAGATCATTCCAATGAAGCTAGTTCAAGGACAATCATTAGTACAAACCATAGCAAACACAGATCCCAATCTGGTGAAGTGGTAGTATGTACTAAACTCTAGTGATGCATTAGGGTGGTACGATGATTTGAACACATTTCTGATAACGGGTAAATATCCAAGTAAGATGAAGTCCTCTCAGAGGAGAGATTTAAACACTAAAACACAAAGGTACATGGTAGAAGGTGTCTTCTATTCAAAAAGAACCATGAAGGTATATATTTGAGGTGTTTGAACATAATTGAAGTAGATAAGGTATTGTCAGAGTTGCATGATAAATATGGGACCGCTCATGGTTCTCATTTGGCTACTACGCATAAGATTTTAAGAGCTAGATACTATTGGACAACAATGTTTAAGGATACAAAGAGTCATATTCAAAGTTGTCACCCCTGTCAGACTACAGCAGACAAGGGAAGAAATCAGGCTAATCCATTACAGCCAATCATTAAGTCTAGGTCATTTGCACAGTGGGGATTGGATTTCATTAGAGTCATAAATCCTCCATCATCTGCGGAAGATAAGTTTATATTGATAGTGATAGATTACTATACAAGGTGGATAGAGGCCACATGTTGTAAATTTTCTACTACTGAGGTGGTTATCAAATTTCTTGAAGAAAACATCATAACAAGGTTTGAGTTCCATATTTGCTAGTATGTGATAATGGCCTTGCATTTTCTTCTCTAAAATTTTCTAAATGGGCATTTGAGTATGGCATAGTTTTAAAATTTTCTTCAAATTATTATCCTCAGGGTAATGGTTTAGCCAAGTCTACAAATAAGATTTTGTTGGATATAATCAAGCATCTAATTGTAAAAAATCCAAGGGAGTGGAATACATTGTTAAAGTATGCGTTGTGGGTAGATAGGATTAAGGTTAAGTCAGACTTAGGCAATGCACTTTATCACCTATTTTATGGGACTGATCCCATACTTCAAGTGAATTTAAGAATACCTATCTAGAAGTTTGCTAATGAGTATTTGGGCTTTGATTATCATACAGAGGCTAGGTTAGTCCAAATGTTATAATTGGATGAGAAGAGAGATCAAGCCATTGAGAAATTTGCTAAACATCAAGCTGTGTTCAAAAGATGGTTTGACAAAAGAGCAAGACTCAAAACCTTTAAAATATCAAATATAGTGTTGTGTTCAGATAAAGCACATGAAAAGAAAGAAAATAATGGGAAATTTGACAAATTGTGGTTAGGTCCACTACAGCTCCCAGAGATAATAGGAGACAACACTTTTAGGCTCAAGTCTTTAAATGGGGAAGAGGTGCCATTACCTATTAATGGCCAACATTTGAAACATTACTTCCAAGCTTGAGATGATAGTGTTTGTCCTATTATGTATCATATTTTAAACAATGTATAGGGTGTGGGTTTGTTTTGTTTTGTTGGTTTGTTTTTTGTTTTTTTTTGTTGGTGTGTGGTTTGGTTGTTTTGTTTGTTGTGTTTCCTTCACAGGGATGTTTCTTTTGATTTGAAGTATGTAGGAGCAGATTAACAACCACTGAAAACAACAGAAAATTCAAAGCATTCAGTTTAATCATTTGAATCTTATGTATAACTTGTTGTGACTTTCATGAATGTAGAAAATTGTTTGACTTGTGATATTTTATATTCAATAACTATGGGTTGAGTATTCAAGGGGAAGTTTCTCACGATGACACACCTAAAATCCTTGAGTTTCTTAAACATACCAGTGTAAGTGTTAAGTGAAAAATCAAAAGTCACCCTTGCTACCATTATAATTCTCAGCTTAATTTTAGCAAGTGATCACACCTTGCATCATGAATTTACAATGATAATATCTTATCAATTTCTATCTTACACAAAGTTAAAAAACATAAATAAATAAAATGGATTTTATTGAAAATCCAAATTAAGTCATCTATGTAACTCTACCAGGGCTATAGACAGTTGCTAGAAGTGGGGCTCTACTTAGGAGAATTGTAACGATAACCTTACCGGGGCTATGGATGCTTGTTGGAAGAAAAGCTCTATCTGATTGGCTATAAGAGAATGACATCAACTCTATAGTTTAACACTAGTCACTAGTTTATTCAACTTATTTTCAAGAAGAGGAATATTAATCACGTGCACACATTTAAACTCAATTGAAAGATTCATGCAACTTATTGAATACATTAAGTCTCAAGCGAAATAATGGTTTGCGGAAAAGGAAGTTGGAAGTTATGAATTCATTTCATTTAGTTTTCTTTAATTATTTTAATTTAATTATTTTATTTGGTTGCTAGTTGTTGTGATGCTCACAACATGCCCCATTTTACCTCTTAGCAAAATGAGGACCCTTGTTGTGGCTATTGCTTTTTGCTTGTGTGTGGTCTTTCTTGGTGGTAAAGTGGAAAAGAGGTAAGTGTTACAAACCATGTTGAAATTGAAAAAAGATTTAGAAATAAGTACCAAGAGAGAATAGAGGTGAATTCTTTGTTAAAAATTAGTAAAGGTTGAACTTTTTGAACCAGTAAACAATTCTGAATATTCTGTGAAATATGTGTTTTTGGTAAAATGCATTATTTAAGGGTTTGTATGTAAAGTCATTGTATAAGTCATGTTAGGCATAATCAGGTTTTGTATTGTGGTAGTTTGTATGCATAGGCTCAATATTTGTATCCTTTGTATGCAAGATGGACCGGATAGGTTTTCGCAAGTGGAATAAATAAAGTGTCAAGTTTGCTTTGTATGTTGGTTTCTTTATATGTCTGATATAAGCGCAAATGATATACAAAGTGGTATACATTCATGGACATGAAGGAAATATAAAATACGTTTCATTTAGGGAATTAAAGTAGACATTCACATTCACATTTGTTGTTTCACCATTTGTATGTGGTTTTTTTGTATGTATAAAACTGATGCACATTTTAACATACATACAAAGGATTGATACAAATGTTTCATTGTATATGTGAAAGTTAAGGAAAAAGAGAACATACATTGGTAGATTTTAAACAAGATTTAAATAAAATAGAGGCCGTGTTGACATAAAAGTATTGTATAGTCAAATTTAAGAGATTTAGTGTTAACAGAATCAAGAGTTAAATTCGAGAAACTAGATCGCGTAGATTAAAAATGCAAAGAAACAAAATAATCTAGAAAGAAGGTTGGCAATCACACAGATACAAGGGTCTGATATATACTGTATTGATTATGGGCAAGGTATGTGCAATCAAAAAAGGGTTGTATTTACAGGCCATCTTCAAAATCCCAAGTTGCAGTAAAAAGCAAAAAGACTAAAATATTCACAAAAGGGGGGATTCTTCATGCCTTTGGGATTTCCATAAAATAGACCCATTCTGACTATATCCTCAAAATGGCCAATCCAGTCTAAGGTCGGTGATACTTCCAATCCTTGAGTTAACCTTAGAAAGCTGAGGCCAATTCTGGACCAGTCCCGATGATCTTCTAAGGCCTGGTTTGAAAGTTGCATGAGAAAGGGTAGCTTGGTAACTTGAATGCTAGGAACGTGAACAAATTGAAGCTCTGATGCTCATGAAACACCCACCCCCAGCTCAAATGCTAAAAGGACATCCACATTTGTGACATGGTAGTTTGCTTTAAAAATGCTCTGTAGCAATAAGAAAGCTTCAATCTTATTAACACTTATATCTAGAATAGAGGCTAAAAACCATGAGACAATATCAGAATTAACTCTATAATGATCACAATTATTCAAAAAATTCTTTCCAAGTATCATTTTTATAGCCTCTAGTTCTCAGAAAAAGAGGGATTTGCATGCCCCCAAAATTAAACCTTTCAGACGAGCATCTAAAATTGGACCAAAAAATGTTGTTTGTCATCTAGAACTAAGCAGATAGATAGGAGTAGTCATACTTGTAGAGTTTTTCTTTAAATTCTAAGGTGAGTAAAATGATGTTTAATGGGTTCTTAAATAGATGTTCCGCACGAGTTATAGATTTAATCGACATTAATGGTGGCCAACAGAAATTGAATAAGCATAAATGTGAATTATATGTCATGCATGATGGCAGTCTAGTGAAGTGAGGGTTATTAATGTATCAGATTTCCTTTAAGCATGTCCTAAAGATTTTGGTATTAATTACCAATGGGTAAGTGAAGTGGGTATTTCACGGTTGTATGTTTAATATACTAATGGATATAAAAGTAGATATGCAAGCAGAGATACAAAGAAATGAAAAGGGTAAGGTACAACATGGTTTTCAAAAGAAATGAAATAAGGTTAAAGCTTTGTATGTATGTGCGATTGTATGTTAACGATAGACAATCCTGATATACAAAGAAATAAAAGACACCATCAGGAGTGAAAAGGTGAAAAAGGGGTTTGTATTGGTTGAATTTGTATGACAGTTTGCATCTATCCTATATACATTGTAACATACAAACAAAAGATACAAAGTTGAACATAAAGAAAAGAGTAACATTGTTTATAACCTGTTCCATGTTTAGACTTGTAAATTGATAACATACAAGTTAACATACAAAAAAGTGATATACAAGGAAACATACAAAAATGAGATGTATGCAAAGGGCAAACTAATGGATACAATGTTCAAAATTGAAAGCCAAAATAAAAAGCTGAAGCCATATGTGCATTGAATGCAACATTTATTGCAGAACTAACATTGAAAAGATGAATTTTAACATGTTCGGGTGAATAAAGGATTGTTTTTCTTTCAGAAGTGCATCATTAAAATTGAAATTGCAGAGAAAGAACATTATTGCATAGATTGAACAGAAAGTTCATCAAATAGATTACCAGAATAGGAACAGATCAGAGTAATGGTAAAGTGAGTCAACGGTTGTAAGGTTGAGCTGTAATGAATATAGGTAATTATCTTGAACGCCGTTACAATTCATTTAATTGAAAATACAAAAGAATTATCAGTAATTTTGTTTTATAAATGCAAGAAAAATGTTAAATTATTGTATCTAATTAGGGAATTAGCTTATTTGGGTTAAATAATATGAAAGTCAAAAAAATGGAAAAGACAAAAGGGGGTTAGGGTAAATGTAAACCTTAGAAAATTCATGGTAAAACTGTAAGTAAATGGAGTAAAATAGTTAGTTAAGCATACATTTTTTCACAGGATGGCCTCGAAACAAAAGAAAGTAGATCCAGGGGGTGAAGAGAAGGTTAAAAAGGAAAGAAAGCCACACAAGGAAACAAAAAAGGAATAACTACCGATGCATAGAGGATATTCAACTTTACTTGGCATTGATACAAATGTGGGGTCTTATGATGCAGAGGGTATTCTTCAGAAGATCACAATGATAGATGCCACTGCAGACATGAAATGCATTTGGGATAGTGGATTGTACAGGGCTGCAGGTTTTCTGTTAGCCATGGAGGCTAAGGATTTGGTTTTGAAATGCATATACAAATATGATATAAATACCAAAAAGATAATACATGAAGACCAAGTGATTGCAGATTTGAGTACAGAGGGTATAGCAAGGACCTTTGGTCTGGAAATTCAAGAGAAAATGGTAGACATAGATATTAACCAATACAATGAAGACTTTAATAGTAATGAAAGAGAGTGTAAAAGTAAAATCTTCTACAGTTGGTATAATGCAGAGAACAAACCCAAGACTATGGCAAGAGTTCCCAGGAATCTGCATATGATAGATTTCAAGGAAGAAATACATTTGATGATAACAATGTTGAGTAGGTTAGTTAGTTTGAGAGATGCCACTAAATGTGAACCCTAGATGTTCACTGTTATTCAATTGATAAGGGAAACAAAAAAGGAAGATGGACAAATTCACTGGGCCAAGACTATTAGTACGACCATATGGAAGCAGGCTATGTCTAGACAACAAAAGATGATGCCTTTTTACTTGTCTTCGTATGTATTATACTCATGTGCATCAATGATTCAGCCATATATATATGGAATTGACAGAGTTGGGACCATGGGGAATGGACCAGGTCAAATGTTAGTATATGAACATTATCCAGACTTACAAGAGGATAATGCATTGAAGAAGTATGCCTTGGTCAATGATGTTTTTTACACTTACACGGTAAGGGTTTTAAACGGAGAAAAGGATAAAAGATTATTCGAAGATGTAGAAAGCATTATTGGATGGCACAGATCTTGGTATATACAATTCGAACACTTTACAAATATTA
Source organism: Cunninghamia lanceolata (assembly GCA_027924645.1). NCBI lineage: Eukaryota > Viridiplantae > Streptophyta > Pinopsida > Cupressales > Cupressaceae > Cunninghamia > Cunninghamia lanceolata. Next base: position 3,781,860 of record BSBN01000098.1, on the reverse strand, counting down.
GAACTGAGGGTTTTGAGGGTAAGTCATTCATGCTACCTAGGTATCCATCAAATAAACTGATTGTACTGGAATTTTCAAGACAAAACCTGAATGCTTTTAAGATGTATAAGAAGAAGTGGAATAGAGGAAATATTAAACTTCCTTGGGCAATTGGAAGATATTTTTTCTATAGTGAGGAGGTGGTTGGATACTCAAAGAATGAGATAAGATATTACGGTTTTAAGGCGTTTGATTTGGCAAGACATTTTGATCCCTTTCACAGAGTACAAAGTGATACGGATCCTAAGTTTAAACATCAAGTGCACATTGAGGATTACTAGTTAGATTGCAAAAATGACAAACAAGTGAGGAAGAGAGCTCACAAAAGATTGACAGTAGAGAAAATGAAGTCCATGGGTGAAATCTATGTGCCCCTAGAAGTTGAAGATGATGACAAATTATTACATCACAGTTATGAAAGTGTCAGGCTTGATCCTATTGGAGAGCCTAATTGGTCACAACCATGGAGTACATCCTTGGACGCATTGTCCAAACCTATCATTTTGTTTTCTAAAACATGGTTCAAGGATAAAATTAAAGATCTTAAAGCTAAGGGGATTGAGCCCATATTTCGAAAGAAGGGCAAGAAGAGGGTGAGGGAGCATCAAGATGAGCTCCAATGTTTCTATGAGAAGAAGGGGAAGATTGTAGAAGCAAAGATTATTGAAAAGGAAAAGAATGCCAGTCTAACGGATCCATATGCCTTAGGGGTGACAGTGGTAGTATCAGTAGGTACATTTGTAGAAGTAAAATTATCTAGGCATGGCATCGGTGCAGAACATGCCCAAACTGCTAAAAGATCAACAAGACAGAAAATCATGAGGGCAATAGTAGTGGAAACATCAAAGGAGGGAATTGCATTTTCATAGAAGGGGTAACAGGTAATTTTAAGATATACCTGAAGGAGTAGGAAAATATCAAAAGGGGAAAATAATGCTAAGTAAGAGAGAAATTGAAGAATGTTAGCAATCAAAGTCAACAAGTAGGAGGAAGTTAGCGGGTATCTTATTTTGAAAAGATTCTAAAGGCATCCTTTGAGGCAAACAAAGATACCATGAAGATATTTTGGGAAACAGTTAAGAAGGGATGTACACCATTGATCTAAAAAGTTTGAATACTGACCGTGGATTATGTTTTGTAACCATAGCAGTATAAAGCTTCAAATTCTATATAAGAAACTCTGCTACTTGTATAATATTACACAGGGATTTTAGAATTGTAGCTTGCACTTGTAAATTTGTGAGAGTATTTGAATAGAGAAGTATTTATTTTAGTTTAGAAGAGGAGGTCACCTGTGTCTGCATTAAGGAATACACGGAATGTCTAGTTTCCTTAGTGTATCTGTAAAAATGTCTATAAGTTTTCTAGTAATTTGATTAATGAAACAAAGGTCATTCTTACATTGTAAATTTTATATGACTTTGTGCTTTGAATACAAGTAAACATGGAATTCTACATCTGTTATAGAGTGTTTTCTAACTCTTACTGGTATTTGAAGTATTATTCTTTGAAAAACATGCAATCTCTAGTGTATGTTCATGAAAATGTTCAGGATTTTACATTTGATGATTTGAATGTGTTGATTTGATCAATTTACTATTTTTCTTTAAGACGTGAGTAACAGAACATTTAGATCTTGTAGGGAATGATGCTCAATTTGAGTTGTTCTAAACTTTTTTCCAAACAATTGATAACTAATTAGCTTAAACGCAAAAACCTGAAGGAGATTTTCTTGCATGTGGATAAAGAATTAATAATTACATTGATATTTGATAATTTTCATATTAATCTGAAAGGCAAAGTTTGTTTTACTGTAAATCATACAAATCTTTGTGATACAATAGTATGTTTATGCAAAGGAATGAATATTTTGTTGATATTTGCAACATTTTGCATAATTTGAGTCCAGTAAGTCACTGAATGCTTTAATTTATGTAAGGCCCCTTGAATATTACAGTTTCACATCAACCTACTTAATTGTCCACAAGGTCAAGACCTGACCATACAGAAACTTGAGATTAAGAATTCTTAGTTAATTCTTCATATCTTTCAAGACAGCTAAGGTTCTTTTGTGAATTTTAACTTTTGTTATGAATGTGTAAAAACAATCATCAACACATCCCACTTGTTATAATTTAGCTTTAATAGAAGCACAACCAATTTAGTATTAAATAAGAATTTTCCATCATGATTTACCTATGACTTCTCTAGTTATCCATTTAGTAGTTGAACAAACTCCTTGTCTCTTTGGATCTATAATACCTAGACCTCCTTTTCACTTGGGTTGAATGTAGTGAGTCCATGATGTGGATATAAAACCAACACTGCCATCACATTTGGCCCAGAGAAATTGTCAGATAATTTTATTGAAGTTCTCATAACTTTTCTTGGAAGGCATCCAACATGAAGAACAATAGACATGAGTGGCTATAAAATTTTTGTTAGCAAATTGAATTTTTTTTGCCAAAGAAAGAAATTTATTCCCTCAACTGAAAAGTTTGTTCATAATTTTGTTAAGGAACCAATTCCACATATCAGAGAGGGATACTCCTAGACCAAAAGGTATCCCAAGATACCTAGTAATCTCTGCATGTCTAATTTGTCCAGGGGTATCCACTAGGGGATAGGCCCAATTTGAATCAACAAGAAATTGGTTTTATGATGAAATGACTTAGATCCTGAAAAAAAAAAAGAATACAGCTCTAAAATGTCCATGGCATTGGTAATGTCCTTTTCTAAATTTTGTAAAAAAAAGCAAATTATCATCAGCATAAAGTGAGTTAATAACAATTGAGTTATTAGGGATGGAGATTTTTGAAATAAGTTTGATTTGATTGGCTCTTTGTAGGAGATAACCTAGAGCATATACCATGAGAACATAGAGAAAAGGAGCCAAAGGACATCCTTGTCTAATAGATCTTTGTAAAGGGAATGGGATTTTGATCAAACTATTAATAATAATATGAGTATTGGCATCTTGAAATAGCATATGTCTATGGGCATAGATTTTGGGACCAAATCCTAACCATTTCAACATGTTAAGCACAAAACTCTAGCATATTATATCGTATGCTTCATCAAAATCAAGTTTGATTAAAATAACATTTTGTTCTCTTTGTTGAGCCCATTCACAAGTTTCCCATGCCAAAATTAGATCATCAAGAATATATCTACTAACAATGAACCCAGTTTGTTCAGTTCTAACAATGTCTTGCAGCACGGGTTTAATCCTAATCGCCAAATCTTTTGCAATAACTTTATAAGAAGTGTTAAGCAATGTGATAGGGTTCCATCCAGAAAGTCTTCATTTTTCCCTTTAGGGAGGAGTTTAATTAATCCTATGTTTATGTTTTAACTTAAAGATCCATTCTCAAAGACCTCTAGTTATAAATAGTAAAATTCATCTTTAATATGTTGCCACATAGTCTGATATAATTCTACAAGAAGTCCATCAATACCCAAGCTTTTATATGGTGCCATGGAATAAACATCATGTTCTAGCTCCTCTAATGAAAGCATTCTATCCAATAAATGACCATATTTAGAATCAATTTTGTTCAAAATATGTTCCTTGACAATATCCTCAAGAGTATGTTGAATGTCCCCCCATTTGTCATCTTTGAAAAGGTCCTCATAATTTGTTTTGAATAGATTACATATATCAAAAGGAGCACTAAATTCATCCCTTCTAGCCCTAAAAAAGTAGTTTCTTTCTCATAAAAGAATTATGAATCTTTTAGATTTGTAATGGTGAAATTTGTATATCATGTCATCTCTCATTTAGTTTTGTGTGTATATTGAGGAAATGTTTTGATACATGTATATAGTGATAAATGACATGTTTTTGTGTCAAGTTGGGTTCATTTTTTTATTCATCCACATAGATATCACCATACATTTAGCCTTATCGTATCTTTATATACACACACATATACACACTCATCTTATTATAACATTTATCACATCCATCTATGTATTTATATGCTACTTCATTTTTGTAATTTGTACATTCCTATACATTTCTTATGGAGTAAAAAGTGGACACATGCCTTTTTACCTCCTAGTTTAGCTCCTAAGTCCCCATGTTAACACTCTACAAGAAAAAATTCATGTTGAGAAATCCCCTGAAACCCATGTGAAAAATGGGAACTAAGGGCCCATTTAATAACTTATCTTAGACCAAAAAGGCTCCTTAGAACTTGGGCACCTGTGCCCATCTCCTCCCTCATTGGCTAGGGAAAAATTTAATTCATGTCGGCATATGACCTTTAAATGGGTCTCTCCTTGTCAGCTCTTTCAATTAATTTATGAATGTATAATGAGAAAACATAAATAGGTGAATGTTTGAATTCAGTTTGATACAAGTTGATGATAGCAAGGTTATAATATGGGAGAAAAGAACATTCAAGGAATTCATTGTGTTATTGTTGCATATTTGTGTTTGTTCCAAATTTGGAATCATCATCAACATCCTTATGTGTTGAAGAATCTTCATCCTACTAAGGACTTCTCCTCTGAGGTGAGATCATCACTGTTTGAATCATTTCATCATCATTTGGTTTATCTTTATCCTCTATCTTGCAAGGACATGCTCTCTCTATAACAATGGTGTTGGGAAGCTTGAATGTTATCCCAAGATTTGACTCAGGCAAATCCCTAAACACCACAATGCCCAAACCCCTTTTCTTCTTGTGTGTAGATTACAGGTGTGAGGAATGAAGAAGTGAAGGTATAGCGAGGTTGTTCAAGAGAAATGGATTTGAGATCCAAAAATAGTTTGTAGAAATTCCTCTATGGAAGACTTGGGCACCCACATTGGCGTCCTCCTGCGGAAACAGACACTAGAACCAGCATCTAGGCACCCTTTATGACATTTCTCTTGTTTTAAGATTTGGGAGATTCAGACTTTCAGGACTTAGCACTCACTTTAGATTCCTCTAACATTTCAGCTTCTATGATATAGGTTATGACATCTCAATGATCATCTTGGTACTTTCAGATCCTGAGTTTCTATTATTGTTCATCTATTACAAGCTAATTATCTCATAACTAGGGTTTTGCTCATATTTAACCTAGGGATTGATAAAAGGATTGGTTTAATCATATATTTCCATATAAAACAAGAGCATAAGATCTATAGCTAAGTCCACTTCCCTTTGGTTGTGATTTTAGCTTAGTCAAATTGTTCCTAAATGTTATTGTGGAAGAGGGTTTGATTTGGTGTGCATGCTTGTCTCCTTCATCCCTTTTTTCATACATAACATTTTGGTGAACTCGTAGCATCGAGGATTTGCATCTTTTTGAGTGTTGAAATCATATCTTGCATTAATTCACATCATACTTATCATGTAATGCCCCGCCATGCAACCCTAAAGATAAGTTTAACTAAGTAATAAAAAGCTTGAAATATTTTTTTTACATAGAAGTAATGATAACAAAACATAACATAGACTAATGGAAACAAAGTTAAACTAATATCTCTAGGGAATACATAGCTGCAGTATTGCAAATCACCAATAATCAACAACATACAAGATTTAATCAATCAAATAAATTAAACTAACATTTAGATTACAACATCAGATGAATATATCAACATTTTTGCAGTCAAGATTACAAGTACAAAATAGTTTATCTTACAAGAGGAATTACATAGTTTCAAAGTTACGAAAACTCTTTCTTTTGAATACATCAAATTACATAATGAATTCCACTAATACACAAATCTAGATGTGAATAATACAAATATCTATCTTCAAATATAGGTGCAAATTTGGAAACACGGGAGATACAACTTCTTTACACATGAGCCATGACACTAGAAAACTAATGGAATAAAGCACAACCACTTGACCATGTGGAACCCTGATGTCCATCCCCCATGCTAGGAGATAACAATGAGGTCCCAGTAAGTAAACACACAAGAATTCAATAGGATAATAGGTGCAAGGACTACACATGACTCTAATACAACACTAGTTGAAATGAACACCACAAGTACTTCAAACAACACTTGCAGAGGAAAATACACAATGAAAGAGGAAAACACAATTAGGGAATGCTAGGTTGTAGTACAGAGAGTGTCATTGCATGGTCCTAGCATGGGTTATCTAGGCTATGTCTCTCTAGAAACTGGCCCCCATCTATGGTTACCCTGATAGCCTCTCTCTAGGCACCAGCCCCATAGGGTGACACATGCGAAACTGACACATCCTCTCATCAAGACAAGGTGGTCAATCATGCCAACCACAGCCTTCTCATCCCATCCTTAGCCTAAACGAGCACTACAGGCATGGGTGAGGCATCCAATTATCTTATTTAGTGTGGAAACTACCCAACCCTCTAAATTTATTATTAAGTTATCACTGGATTAAAAACTTCCAATGGGTTACCTTGGTAGCCACTTTGGGCACTGGCCCCACATTGCAAGCCACTCCCCTACCTGCATCTAGAAGACCCCATCAATGAAACATATACAATGCAAGGCATTTACCTTCTTGCATACAACAACATAATCATAGGGACCAATTCTTATATCCTTATTCCAAAACATAAACCAAGCATGAACTATCATATTCTCATCAGTTCACAATACACAGAGTAAAGAAAAATCATTTTGCATAGTTGTCATAATCACCTGAGTAAGCATACTGTCATTGTATTATCCATCTTGCACATGTATCAAACAAACATGAATAGGGGGCAACAATTGAAGAATGCATTCCATTCAACTCACATGATATACACAGAGCCAACCCCCACACAATCATACCCTCTTAGGCCTCTGGAAACGGTTTCCCTAAATCACACAAATACTTGAGACCATTAAAACGTAAAGGTCACTCATTACATTCACTTACAAATGCACATCATAAACTAATACCCTTCAACAATATTTTTAAGGAATGTAACATTAATCAAAGCATGATCAATCATCTAACAATTAAAAAGTGAATCTATCTCATCAATATAGAACTAAAACTTTCTAATCACCAGTAGTAGTTATAATATGATCATAAGATATAAGTGTCCACGAGAAACACTATTGAAACCAATAGATCCCAAGACTTATTTTAGTTTTGTTTAATTAAAAATGATTGTGATCAACATGCAAATAACCCTAAGATATATATATATATATATACAATTCTTATCATAGTGAGGGACTATCACCACAATTAAAATCATACAATGGAGTATTAATAACCATAACACATGAATGCTATACCAATGGCTATAAAATTCACTAAACCATTATTTACACTAATGTAGATTTCATTAATAAACTAGGCAATTTTGTAAATACTATTAAATATAACTGTATAAGCAAGAATAAAGCCTATAATATTAGAATGTTATAAATATCTTACACTAGTTAGAATCACAAGATATAAAACCCGAAGCTATAATGAAAGAACCCTATTCTAAGGTTAGCTTGAGATGAAAGCAATACATAACAAAAAAACATTCCTATAAATCTAACATCTTCATCACATCTACGTCATTTTAACTACATGCATATGATAGGATCAACACAAAATGAATTTGTTGAGAAGGCTTTAGAAGCTACCAACAATGCAAAATGTGAAAGCATAGATAGGGCACACAGAGTGATTGGTAGAATGCGTCAAAGAGAGTCATATGATGGAAAACAATGATCGTAGGATATGCACAAAATGAATTTGTTGAAAAAATCTTAGAGAAACCTAGTTTGAAAATATTGAGTTATTGGTGATGCAATAACTGTTTTAACAGAGACAAAATGGGTGAAAGGTAGACAGTCAAGAAATATTCATATCTCCAAAAAAATAAACTGGGTATGGAATATTTTTGGATATAATTTAGAAAGCTAGGTCATGCACCATATATAAAAAACTTAGAGGATCCCGTTTCGTAAAACTAAAGTTATGACTAACATAACAGACTGCTAAAATAGAGACGAAATGACTAAGAGGTAGACAGTCACAAAACATTCATATCTCCAAAATGACAAACTGGGTATGAACGATTTGTGGCCATGATTTAGTTAACTAGGTATTTCACCATATATAAAAGCTTTAGAGGAACCCAATTCATAAAACTAAATTTATGGCTAATGCAATAGAATGTAAAAACAAAGATGAAATGAGAGAGAGATAGACAGTCACATCAATCAGTGATTCCCAGAAATGCAATGATACAGACATGCACAATTGGATCTGATAACAAGGCTTCTAATCTCTCAAGAAAATTACAATCAATACGAAAAATAATAAATCAAGCATTTGCTTCAACAGAAAACTGAGACAGAAATTAGAACCAAAGAAACCTGATTTCACTTGCTTGACTGGACTGAAGATTCTATGTCAAGTTCAACTACTACAGCCACAAACCAGTCTCTCCCTAAAAGTTCCATCTACTGAAGATTGTTATGAGAGAGAAATCCCTCTCTAAATATAGCCCCAAAACTCCCTATTTAGAGAAAAAAATCCCCTAAAATCTTCTAGAAGATTCCCCCGACAAGAGGCAATAACTCCTACATGAACAATATCTTACAATTTGCTATTTTTAACATTTTACAACCAGACCAAGATAAATATATTTTATGACAACACATAGATATTATTTATTTATTTATCTCTAGTTGCAATTACATTTATTACTATTATTATTATTTATTAACTTCACTTCTAGAGTAATATATTTTTCATAAACTAAGTTTACATAAGGAGATTTATATATTTATTTATTTAGCAAAAATGCTTCATAACTAATTATTTTATTTTAAGGCAACAATAACCAAAACAATACCAACAAAATAACCCAACTATCAAACCATACTTGACTACTATGAAAGATCAGAAAGCAAGACCACCACAACAATGACTGACTATCATGACCAAACTGACAACACTGATAGGGTACACAACCGGATACTTATCCTCTTCAAGGATGATGGCTAGGCTAGGGGACCATATGTTTTCTCCATTCACAACTTCCATTAGTATGAAGGCATGCTCAGACCTGCCAATTCAGGTGGAGTCGATGCCTGGTATCTGCAACCTACAACAAACAAAAGTGTCGAATACATACATATAATCATCCAAGTAGGCACATAGTGATAGGGAATCATAGTGTAGTAGGGTACTCATTATGAGTAATACTACACTATCCCTTCACAAAACACATCACAAGTATCCACATTAAACAAATTCATTAGTAACTAAACAACCAGATAACACATAGATAGATAATTGCATTAATCACATAGTAAAACTAATTTACATAATTAATTAACCTACAACTGATCACAACATAAGCATAATGTATTAATCATAAAGTATCAACAATGCCATAATAATAAACATCAATGAGTGTCATCAACTACATCATAATAGTAAGCTTACCATCAACATGTCTATCATACCCTACGTATTCTGAGTATTTTACCTTCTTCTTCATGCTCCTTAGCCCAACCACCTGCTCATCCAGGGTGAGAATGGAGGGTCACTACACATCATTCTTCATTGAAAAATCTTGCATACATTTTGAAAAAATGAAAAAAAAAAAGAATTCTAGGGTTGCATAAAGGTAGACTTTTGCATTATTTTTATTACATATCATTGGAAACATTTGATTTGTCTGATTTTTACATCAAACTTGATCTATATTACAACAGTTAATTATTTCATAATATCACATCCTACATTTGAAGATTTCATTTGCTAGGGTTTTGTTGAAAACTTACATCTTTTTCTATAACCTAGTTATTTGCAAATCTAGGGTTTGTAGTCAAAATCTTATTTTAGATTTAGTTTCTATCACAAACATTCATTCAAATCTAATTTTGAATTGTATTGTTTCATTATTTGACATCCTTGCCTTGAAAAATTCAATGTTTGTAATAACACATTGTGTATTTCAACATTAAGGGCTTAACACTTTCTTCACACTTATTTGTGAAAAATCTCAAAATCACTCACATTTCCTTGTTGTGTAGCACTATTTACATCATATTTACTTTTTTTTTAGTGAAATTAGTGTGTTTTTTATTTTCAAAAACCCTATTTCCTCAAACTAGTGCTTTGGTGTGGAACAGTCTCACATACATGGCCTCTAATCAAAACAAGGGTGGTGTGATTCCTCCTTGTGTTAATAGAAAGAGGAAGGCTCATGAACCTACAATTTCATTCACTCCACATGAGACCACAATTAGAGATATTGATGGTCCTCTCTACATTACAACACATATATGTGGGAATCCTACAAGAGGTGTCCTTATCGATCCTAATTGTATGATGAATGTGATAACTAAAGAGTTTTTATACATACATGATTTGGTACAAGATACCTATGATCCTACACACATAATGATTAAGACACATAATGGATAATTTATTCTGGTTATGGGGAAGATTACACTCTTGATTAAAGTGGTGGAAAAAGCTTTGGAACAACCATTTGTCATCATTCCTACCTCAGACCTATTTCATGTGAAGTTGAGCCACAGTTGGCTCAAGTCCATGAAAGTGATCCCCTCTACCATTCATAAATGTTTAAAATTCACTCATCAAGAATGGGTGAATGTTTTACATCATAGCGTATGGAAACCTTTGGTCAAATACGGAAACTTTAACTTAGAATACTTTTGGCTATAGCCTATTGAACCAAATCAACCAAGAGAAGATCAATTCCTCCTAGAATATAAAAATACAAGTTAATAACAAAAGTAGCTAAATCCTCTCAGTCATTTGGTGCAGGAGCACCTAGAAAATCCTGTTTTCTTTTGTAATAAGGTCTATTTGACCAATGCATTTTCATTTTAGTTTGTCTCTAGGTCCTTCAGGACCTAGAACCCATTTTTTGTATGTCCAAAGTGACTTAAAACACATTTTTGTCATATTGTAATCACATAGTGCCAAAACAGGGCAATAGGACAGTTTGAAGCAATTTTGGATCGGTTGGTTTTCCAACTACTGGTAGGTTGAGTTGATAACAACCAGAGGAAGGAACTATCTAAAGAAGAGAGGAAGGAGAAGTGTGTGAGTATGTATTATTCTAAGGAGAAATAAAACTATTATGTTCCATCAATTTGATTTCTATTCACTATAACTGCAATTTGTATAACTGTAGATTTCTATTCTTTTTGTGCTTTCCATTGTTGTAGTATGTCAATGTGAAGCATTCCACTGGTATGATTTCTATCAAAATCAGTGGAATGGCTTCATTGCACAAGTATTTGTTTTGTTTCTTGTTTTGTTTTTGTGTCCAACGGTGTAGAGGATCTAGACAGAGTGCTTTTCCATAGTAGGTTGACCTAGCATCTCCATGTGCTAGGGTTCAGGTGAAGAGGAAGAAAGTAAGTTGTGCATCTGTGAATTGCTAGGACTCACAACAAGTCCACCAAAGTTGAGCAGTCTCGCCCAGGGAGTTGGTTCATCAGTGCATTGGCCAGAATTTGTAAGTGCTCTCCGATGAAAAGGGTCTCACCGAAGACAAATGCCATCTACATATTGGAAGCACATCAAAGGAGTTTAACCAATGTTAAAATCATCATGATTAAGACAAGGGGAAACTTAACCATCATCGGGGCATCGGTTGAAGGATAGAAGACTTCACTAATAGAAGTAAGTCTCACCGACAATGAAGAGTTGATCGACTCAGTGTGAGTCATGTTGTATCTCACCAAAGATGAATTTAGTTGAGCTATTGGTGTAAGGTAGATCAATGGTAAGACTTGAGAAGGTCATACCAATCCTTATTTTTTGAGAACCAATATGTATCGATGGCTCATTTGATAAGTCTTGTCGTCTGTGAGAAAAGTGTGACCCATTTTGCATTTTCATTGTGGGCTCCCCATCATATTGGTATTAGAGAAAGTTTTGAAGATCACTCGGGTAGTGTGGTCTTGGTGTATGTCAGACAAGGAAAGTGAAACAGAGGTTGACACGATGCCTCCTAAAAGCATGTCACAAGATGCAGTGAAGAAACTGATTAAAGTGATTTTTGAGTTGAAGCTTGAGGAGTTGAAAAGAATCAAGGGTAAGGATAGGGAAGATGAAAGTGACAGCGATGAAGGAGATACAGAAATTGAGGTAACCAATAAGAGGATAGAGTAGATACCAGCAGACTAGAGGGTATTTGTAAATGCTTTGAAGTCAGTCAATAGGGACACCATAGATGGGTTACCTATGTATAGTGGAAGTATGGAAGCTGAAGAGGTGATTGACTGGATTGAGGCATTGAACAATCATTTCAAATACAAAGAAGTCCTTGATGATAAGAGGGTTAAGTTGGAAAAGACAAGATTGAAGGGGTCTGCTCTTGCATGGTGGAATTATGAGAAAGGAGAGAGAGTCAAGGAGGGGAAGAATATGATAAACTCCTAGGAAAGGATGAAGACCAAAATCAAGGCACAATTCTTACCTCTGGACTATAATGTGCAGATGTATAAGAAATTGTAGAACCTTAGACAGAGAGATCTTGATGTGAATGCATACACACAAGAGTTTCATAAACTTAGTCTCAGATCAAAGTGACAAGAAGAAGAGTCAGAGAAGGTGGCAAGGTATTTGAATGGCCTAAGGATGAACATCCAAGATAAGATCAGCATCTTAGCACCAGAAACAGTGAACAAGTGTTTCAAAATGGCCTTAACGGATGAAGAGAAGATAAAGAGAAAGAGTGAGTAGAATAATAGAGGTAGAGGAGGAAGAAGTTTCAAAGGCAGAGGTAGTTTTGGAGGAAGAAATCCTAACCAGAGGCCTAGTGGTGAGTCTAGTCAAGAAGAGCAAGTTGGAGACTCAAGTAGCAGAGGAGGCTACTGAGGAAGAAGGCCTAATGGACGGGGTGGGACAAATGGATTAGGTAGAGGATCCAAGTTCTCCAATATGAGATGTTATAACTACAATCAGATAGGGCACCCAGCATACAAGTGTCCAGAGAAGGCCTCAACTTCTCATGGTGGTGAGAAGAGAACCACTTTCATTCAAGAGGATGCAAGGAGTGTGACATCTCCTAAAGTGAATCTAGCATCAGAAATGGGAGAAAATTTGATGATCAAGAGGATGCTGCTCAAGGAACTAGTGCAGACTAAACCATCTCAAAGAATGGCTTTCTTTAGAATCAACTGCAAGATCCAAGGTAAGGTTTGTAAAGTTATTATTGACTTTGGTTCTACTGATAATATTATATCTTTGGAAGAAATGAATAAGTTGAATCTAGAAAAGATACCCCATAGAAGCCAATATAAAGTCAGTTGGTTGAATAAGGGGTAGCACATACTCATCAATGAACAAGCATGGGTAGAAATCAGTATTGAGGGGTATAGAGATAAAATATTGTGTGACATCCTTCCAATGGATGCTTGCCATCTTTTGTTAGGAAGACCATGGCAGTTTGACAGAAAGGATCATCATGATGGAGAAAAGAATGCTTACTCATTCCAAAAGGATCATGTGACTTATAGGATACAGTCATTGGTAGAAGAGGATCCACAACATGTAGGGTCTAGTGTAATGATGGTAGGAGAAAAAGAATTCATGGACATATTAAAGGAAGGTGATGGAGTAGGTTTTTCTTTGATTGTTAAGCCTAAGGGGGATAGGAAGGAAAGTGTGAGGGAAGTAGGACCTAAGGAGGTTAGAGATCTACTTGAAAATTACAAGAGAGTGATTGCAATAGACTTACCTGATTCCCTGCCACCTATCAGAGATATTGGCCACCAGATAGACGTCATACCTGGAGTAGTACTTCCTAATAAGGCAGCATATAAAATGACCCCTTAGCAGAATGAAGAGATAGCAAATCAGATTCAAGAACTCCTAAACAAAGGGATGATAAGGAAGAGTCTTAGCCCATGTGTAGTACCTACTATTTTAGCCCCAAAGAAGGATGGGAAAAGGATGCTTTGTACTGATTGTAGGGCCATAAATAGGATAACCATCAGGTATAGGTTTCCTATTCCTAGAATAGAAGATCTAATGGATTGTTCGGGAGGGGCTACTTATTTCTCCAAGATAGACTTAAAGAGTGGGTATCACCAAATACGAATAAGAGAGGGGGATGAGTGGAAGACATCATTCAAAACCAATGAAGGGTTGTATGAGTGGCTTGTGATGCCTTTTGGTCTTTCAAATGCCCCTAGTACTTTTATTAGACTAATGAATGAGGTGTTATAGGAATTCATAGGGAAATTTGTGGTAGTCTACCTTGATGATATTTTGGTGTTTAGTACGAGCAAGGAAGAACACTAGAAACATTTGGAGATAGTCTTGAAGAGGCTACAAGGTCAGAAGTTAATGATAAACTTGGAAAAGTGTGACTTCATGAAACAAGAATTGATTTACCTAGGCTTTGTCATCTCTAAGGGTGATTTGAAAATGGATTCTTCCAAGGTAGAAGCTATTTTGAATTGGCCTACACCTAGGACAACAGGAGAGGTCAGACATTTTCATGGTTTGGCCACATTTTATAGAAAATTTAATAAGAACTATAGTGATATTTGTGCACCTATGTTAGAGACCATCAAGGGTGGAGGTAAGATGAAGTTTGTGTGGACAAAAGAGGCAGATCAGAGTTTTGAAAGTCTGAAGGAGAAAGTTGTCGAGTATCCTGTCTTAGTACTTCCTGATTTCAATAAGGTCTTCACCATTGAATGTGATGCAAGTGGGCTAGCCATAGGGATAGTGTTGAGACAAGAAGGTAGACCAGTAACCTTTTTCAGTGAAAAATTGAATGAAGCTAAGAGGAAGTACTCCTCTTATGATTTAGAGTTGTATGCCATGGTACAAGCTCTGAAAAAATGGAGGCACTACTTGCTTCCTAAAGAATTTATTGTATACACTGACAATCATGCTCTCAATTTTTTGAATGGTCAAGAAAAGCTCAGTCATAGACACATGAAGTGGGTGGAAAGTCTTTAGGAATACACCTTCATCATCAAACATAAGAAAGGGATAACCAATGAGGTTGCTGATGCCTTAAGTAGAAGGGTGTTGACAGTGCAAGAAGTGTAGCTACAAAGCATGGGTGTTGAGGCACTCAAAGGATTGTATGAAGAGGACCAAGATTTCAAGGAGATTTCCAAGGTATGCAGTGAGTTTCCAATGCTTTCCATAGTGAATTTTTAGATTATACATTGCAAGATGGACTTTTTTTTAAAGGGAGTCAACTATGTATCCCTAAGTGTTCAATGAGGGATAATATAGTGGTGGTTTAGGAGGACATTTTGGGCTCAATAAGACCTTAGATCTAGTAAGAAGATTTTACTTTTGGCCAAGGATGCAATCTGATATCAGAAGGTTTTTGTGAGAGTTGTATGATTTGCCAAAGAGAAAAGGGGATCTCAACCAATGCAGGACTGTGCCAAACTTTGGCCATACCAAACAGGCCTTGGGCAAGTTTGAGTATGGATTTTGTGATGGGGTTACCAAAGACAAGGACAGGTTATGATAGTGTGTTTGTTGTGGTAGAAAGGTTTGGCAAGATGGCTCACTTTATTCCTTGTAAAACCACCAATGATGCTAGTTACATTGCAAGATTTTTTTTTAAAGAAATTGTCAGGATTCATTGATTGCCTTCGAGTATTGTATCTGACAGAGACAACAAATTTGTGGGACATTTTTGGAGAACCTTGTGGAAAAGATTGGGTAAAAAGTTGTCTTTTACTTCAGCCTATCATCCTCAGACTGATGGCCAAACTGAGGTTGTGAATAGGTCATTAGGCAATCTGCTGAGATGTTTGACAAGAGAACATGGAGGTAGTTGGGATGTGGTACTCCCACAAGTAGAATATGCCTATAACAATTCTACAAATAGAAGTACAAGTCTAAGTCCTTTTGAAGTTGTCTATGGTAGTCATCCTAGAGAAATTTTTGAATTGAGAGATGTTCAAAGGTTGGACAAAAGGAGTGGACGTGCTGATACATTTGCAGAGGCTATGAAAGAGATCCATCAACAAGTCGGAGATACTCTACACAAGAATAGTCAAAAGATCAAGGCTAGAGTGGATCAAAGGAGAAGGGATGTATAGTGCCAAATAGGAGATATGGTCATGGTTCATCTCAACAAGAACAAACTACCCAAGGGAAACCACAGCAAGTTAATGATGGGAAAAATTGGACCTTGTAAGATTTTAGAGAAATATGGTCCTAATGCTTAGAAAATTGAACTCCTTGATGATATTGCTATTTCCTCTATGTTCAATGTTGCTGATCTAACATTATATAGGAGTCCTGACATAGGAGAAGGTATAGCAGATTCTATCTAAGACAATGTAGAGTGGGTGCAGCATTTACCACCTAAGGAACCACCTAAGATGGAGTGCATCTTGGATAGCAGGATAGCCAAGAAGACAAGAAATCTGACCTATTTTGAACACTTAGTCAAATGGCAAGGACTTCTAGACTCAGAAGCCACATGGATGCTGGAAGAAGACATCAAAAAGCAGTGTGGTGATTTGCAATAGTTACTCTCTAAGAGGACTTGAGACAACTTTCACCCAGGGAGTATGGTGCAGGAGTACCTAGAAAATCCTGTTTTCTTTTGTAATAAGGTCTATTTGACCAATGCATTTTCATTTTAGTTTGTCTCTAGGTCCTTCAGGACCTAGAACACATTTTTGTCATATTGTAATCACATAGTGCCAAAACAGGGCAGTAGGATAGTTTGAAGCAGTTTTGGATCGGTTGGTCTCCCAACTGTTTGCATCGGTTGGTTTTCCAACTACTGGCAAGTTGAGTTGATAACAACTAGAGGAAGGAACTATCTAAAGAAGAGAGGAAGGAGAAGTGTGTGAGTGTGTATTGTTCTAAGGAGAAATAAAACTATTATGTTCCGTCAATTTGATTTATGTTCCCTGTAACTACAATTTGTATAACTATAGATTTCTATTCTTTATGTGCTTTCCATTGTTGTAGAATGTCAATGTGAAGCATTCCACTAGAATAATTTCTGTCAAAATCAGTGGAATGGTTTCGTTGTACAAGTATTTGTTTTGTTTCTTGTTTTGTTTTTGTGTCCAACGGTGCAGAGGATCCAGACAGAGTGCTTTTGCACAGTAGGTTGACCTGGAATCTCCATGTGCTAGGGTTTAGTTGAAGAGGAAGAAAGTAAGTTGTGCATCAATGAATCACTGGGACTCACAACAAGTTCACCAAAGTCAAGCAGTCTCACCGAGGGAGTTGGTTCATTGGCGCATCGGCCAGAATTTGTAGGTGCTCACCGACGAGAAGGGTCTCACCAAAGACAAATGCCATCGGCATATCAGAAGCACATCAAAGGAGTTTAATCGACATTAAAACTTTCATGATTAAGATGATAGGGGACTTAACCATCATCGGGGCATCGGTTGAAGGATATAAGACTTCACCGATAGAAGTAAGTCTCACTAATGATTAAGAGTTGATCGACTCAGTGTGAGTCATGTTGTATCTCGCCAAAGATGAATTCAGTTGAGCTATCGGTGTAACGTAGATCAATAGTAAGACTTGAGAAGGCAATACTGATCCTTGTTGTCTAAGAACCAAGATGTATCAGTGGCTCATTTGTTAAGTCTTGCTGTCTGTGAGAAAAGTGGGACCCATTTTACATTTTCACTATGTGCTCCCCATCATCATATGAGGCTACAATTCCTCCTACTAAACAAATAGAGAGTTAAAAGTAGCTCATGCTAATGGAATCCCCTCACCCATGAGGTAAAGGAAGTTTTTTCAAGGTTGCTCCTTCACCATCCTTATAGGGATCAGGAGATAACCGTAAAGAGTGAAGCATTTCATCACAAAAGATCAACTTTGTACTGGCTTCTTCTGAAATGTCAAAGAATATGGGAACTCATGAGACTCCTTCCGCAAATATCACTAACAAGACAAGAAGGAACTAGAATGCAAGAGAAAGAAGGAAAAAATGACAAGCTTTAGCTTGACAAGCATCATCTCAACAAGAAAACATCCCATTGAAAGAAAATGAAGCAGAAGAAGAGCTAAAGGATGAAGAATTAAAGGATTAAGTTTCAAATTGGGCCATAGTACCTTATGTACCTATCTCCCCTTGCATTCAGGATTGGGAGGAAGATGATTTGATTGACAACAACCACTAGTATGGTTGTATAACAGGTAAGTATTTATCTCCCTTTTAGCCACCTTTGATGTAGCATCTCTTTGATTTGCTCACTAATGTGGCTTCCTCTTATGTTTTGTATTCTCCTATGTTGTGTTAAATGTTGTTTAGGTCTCTTTGGATGATTCTTGATACTCTTGTAAAGTCAAGGATGCAAGGAGACCACCTCTATTATGACCATTCTTCTATGTGTTTCTCTATTCTTCTATTATACTCAACTGTATTTTATTTTTGTGTGTTGTGCCTTAGGGGCATGAATTTGTGGAGAATACCCATGTTGTAAACCCAAGTCACTTTTGTCTCCTCTCTCATTTTAGTGTTTACATTCTTCAGTGGCTCTACTAGTCGACAGATGACGAAAACAAACAAATACTGATAAGGACTGTCTATCCCTTTAGCAAGAAAGAAAAAATGGACCTAGTCCATATATGAAGATTGGGTTGATATATATTACTAATGCTTGACTAGTAGAATCACTCCGTGTTGTGATTCGTTTGTGAAATTTGGTATGACAAACCTTTGCAATACTCTAAATCTACTTCTACGCACTTTGGATTGTTTTGTATCTTAGCTTGTCATTACACTTGGTTCTGACATACCTACAGTAGAACCTCATGGCTATACCTAGTTCTAAACCCATAAGTGTAGCCTTGGTGTATTATGTGATATGTTTCTATATAGCTTTCATGAATTGATTTGGTTCTTATCTGAGAGTAAGATTTTCTAACTAAAGCTTATATGTTGTCGATTATGTTAGCAAATGATATTGGTGTGTTTGTGGGAACATTCGATGATTGCAAGCACATGTCACCTTTGGGGGCATGGTCTTTCCAAAAGCTCTTGTTCCCTTGTGTGTTTTCACTTTACCTTAAATGTGCTTGATACTGACAAGTGAGAACAACCACTTTAAGGTGGGGGCATATATTATTGTAACTGCTTCATTATTTTTAGACATTGATAAAGCGTGTTTGTGTAAGCTTCCTTTTCACCATAAGGTTTTTGTATGATGTGCGTAGGGTTGTGTACTTTGATCTATTGTGTAAACCTCCTTTTCATTATAAGGCATCTCTATGATGCAAGTGGGGTTGTATACTTTGACCACATTTTTCCTTTTCACTGTAAGGCATCTCTGTGATGCAAGTGGGGTTGCATTTTGAAAGCCCTTCTATGGAAAGTAGGACGGTGTATCACTTGAGCTAGTGCACATCATTTTAACAAAGTCATCATCATGAGGCAAGGTTGGATCTTGAATCATTTATCCTTAAGCATGTCTTTGGTAGTTATGGTAGCATAGCTCAACCATCAGGTGTGTTTGGTGTGTTTTAGATAGGGGAGTGCAGCAATGAACTCCTTCTTGTCACCTGTGTTTGCTATGTATAAGACGTATAGTCTATCGATGACATACTATACGGTGCTCGTGTATTCTCTGTGTCTTCCATGTGTTTTATGTGTCTTTGTTGCATGTCTTATGTGCTTTTGGCATGGTCTAATGACATGTAGCGATGAGCTACCCCCACGTTGTGTGTGTTTTGCATGTTTTTGCATGGTCTAAAGACATGTAGCGATGAGCTCCCCCTGCACTGTGTGTATTAGAGTTAGAATTATATGCATACTTTTTTAAATCATGTCTTCTCTCCATGTCTTCTATGTCTCTTGCATGCCCGTATACATGTATTGTCCATGTATTATGTGCTTTCACTATCTTCTCCATGTGTTGTGTGCTTCTTTGTTGTATTCACCATGTCTTACATGACTATTAAGTGTTTTATTATGTTTTCCTAAGCTTGGGGCCTAGAAAGAGTCCTTCAAACTTAGGATGTGTCTTCATTCTAGTGTTTGATGTGTTTTGATATGCTTCGACCATACTTTAATGCATGTGGTAAATCTTAATATCGCAAACACATTAAAGTGGGGGCTATATGTTATGGAGTAAAAAGTGGTCACATACCTTTTTACATCCTAGTTTAACTCATAGGTCCGCATGTTAACACTCTACAAGAAAAATATTCATCTCGATAAGAAATCCCCCAAAACCCATGACAAATGGGAACTAGGGGCAAATTTAATACCTTATCCCAGACTAAAAAGGCTCCTTTGGACATGCGTGCCCAGTCCAAAGTCATCCATGACTTGTTGGGGCAAAATTTAATTCATGTTAGCACAGGACGTTTAAATGGGTCTCTCCTTGTCATCTCTTTCAATTAATTTATGAATATTTAACAAGAAAGCATATATAAGTGAGTGTTTGAATTCATTTTCATACAAGTTGATGATAGCAAGGTTGTGATATTGGAGCAAAGAGTATTCAAGGTATTTATTGTGTAATTGTTGTAAATTTGTGTTTGTTACAGATTTTGAATTATCATCAGCATCCTTATGAGTTGAAGAATATTCATCCTCCTAAGGATTTCACCTCTGAGGTGACATCATCATTTTTTGAATCATTTCATCATCATTTGGTTTATCTTTAGCCTCTGTCCTACAAGGACATGCTCTGTCTCTAAAAATAGTGTTGGGAAGCTTGGATGCTATCCCAGGATTTGACTGAGGAAAATCCCTAAAAACCACATTCCCCAAACTCCTTTTCTTCTTGTGTGCAAGTTATAGGAGTGAGGACTGAAGAACTAAAGGTACATGGAGGTTTTTCATGAGAAAGAGTTTTGAGATCCAAAAATAGGTTGTGGAAATTCATCTAGGGAAGACATAGGCACCCGTATTACCATCCTCTCACTGAAACAAACACTGGAACTGGCATTTGGGCACTCTTTACAACATTTCTACAGTTCTAAGTTTTGGGAGTTTTAGAATTTTAGTACTTTGGCACCCACTCTAGAGTCCTCTGATATTTCAGCTTCCATGACACAGGTTATGACAACTCACTAATCATCCTGATACTTTCAGATCCTGAGTTTATGTTACTATTCATCTATTACAAGATGATTATCTCATAACTAGGGTTTTGCTCATATGTAACCTAGGATTTGAGAAAAGGCTTGGTTGAATTACATCTTTCCATAGAAAACAAGAGCACAAGATCTGTAATTGAGTCCAACTCACTTTGGTTGTGGCTTTAGCTCAATCTTGTCCTTTAATATTATTGTGGAAGAGCATTTGATTTGGTATGCATGCTTCTCTCCTTCATCCCTTTTTTCATACATAACAACATCTATGCCTTTCCACTATGTTTGCACATCCCTATACATTCTCTCTATCAATGTCCCAATTATATTTACTTACTCACATATTTTAATTTCTATTACCATTTTTTATCATAGCTAAAAATTGGCAGAACTGATTTGTTTTCAGTTTGTTTTAAGGATGAGAGATTTATAATGTTATACCAGTTTGCATAGTTTGAAGCCATTTAAGTAGAAAGTTTAGTTTATCAGTTTATCACTTGCTTATTGCTTGTAAAGAGATAGAAAGTATTGTATATCAGATAGCATTCATTGTGTTACAGAAAGCTGTCTCATTTCATAATACAATGTTTCATTCATTTGATCAAATGAGATAGACAGAATATTACAATGTTTCATGCATTGAATGAAGAACAAAAGAAAAATTAATCATCCCACACAAGCCGTGGTAGTAGCTGGATCTAAATATCTAATACAATATGTTATGCAACTATAAAAGGAACTAACAAAGAATATGAACGAGAGGGTGCCAATCATTGCCTAAATTTAGAGTCGGTTGATCATATGGCAAATGCTCCATTCGTTGCCGAGTTCTGAAACTGTCATAACCTGCATTAGAGGTGAGAAGTGGGGGGTTTAGCACTCATGACATCATCTCATCCATACACTATAGCAACACGAAGATAATACATAACAGATTGTATGAGATAGTCAAGATCAGAAAGCACAATATTTATTAGTTACAAAGATAGAAACAATCATGGAGCATCATTATTTTATTCTAATTGGTTTGTTTCATGTATAGGTTTAGGACAAGTCATTTGTTGTTTCAGAGAGATATCAGCATGTGGTGTAAAATGGGCTCCCACAAGGGTAGAGTCCAGCATGCTGCCCCTAAGTCTGAAAGGGAAAGAGGTTAGGATATTCATCCATACTGTGTAAAAGAAGAACGTGATAGACTAAATAAACATCAATCAACTCAGCCTATTGGAATTAAATTCAATGTCCATTTATGAATACCATTCAAGCTAAGATGAAATGGCAATCATCCATGAACAGTGAATTTTGCATGGCAGCCAATGAGGTAGGAGATTGTAAACATCAGACTTGTAATGCTCATGTTTACATTTAAGAAGTCATATTATTGATAGAATAGTCAATTAAGAACCATAGAATATCAATTTGATATTCAAGTCAAGTAAACAAGTCCAGAAGATAGCATGTGCACAAGTAAAGCAGGATTCATATTGATAAATTGATCATTTCAAAGGAGATTTTATTGTTCCTGTCTCAGGAGTGACAAGAAGTTATGTTACCTATGTTCATCGTAAATATTGCAATTGTATATAATCAATGGACAGCCATGATGACAGGACATAATTGCAAAGATATAGAATGTCAAAGCAATGACAACGGCTATGATAACCAACCAATGAAGATGTAGGTTGTATACAGAGGGAGCACAGGTCACATCAAATGTTTTGCCATCAAAAAGGAGTATTTTATTGCCCCTGTCTCAAGGGTGACAAGAAAAGAAGCAAGTGGAATGATAATGACAAGAATACCATCAAGGATTAGCATTTAAATCAGAAGCAATACTTCATCAGCCATAATGCTTTCATTTAGTTATGTTGGACAGTCGATCAAGAACACTTGAGATCCATATAGGGAAAAGTGCAAGTGAAGGAGAGTCACCCTCAATACATAGCATGCTTCTGAGCTGTGAATGGTACAATACATGTTAGCAAACTCAGAGTGTGACAACCGTAAATTACATAGCATCATCGAAGGGAGTTATAGAAAATAGTCAATGAGTTATAAGGCTAGGACATATATAGCTCTCTCTACTATTTTTGAAATGTCCTATTACAATGCATAAAATAGAACAGTTGTCTTTATAAATGGAAATCATTATCATAAAATAACAAATATCAACAATTGTTGCTAGAAAAAGGTAAGCAAATGATATGAATGTCGTCAATTGGAATAACAGTTGTAATGCTGAATCTCATAAATGGAAATGCTGAGAGAAGAATGACATCATGTGACTGTAGTAGGGTGTAATTAAGGTATTGCTTATCATATCTTTTGCTCATTCAATAAACATTTTACATCTATAGAAATAGTGATCTAAACATCAAGGGGGTATGGCCCTATATAATATAAGAGACAGCTTCTGTCTTTGCATTCTCAAGGAAATGGAAGAGCATCTGACTACAAATGCAAGCATGGAGAAGACAAGAAACTATTCCATTTCTGAGTATAGAGATAAGCTACAGCGCTGCCAAAATACATTTTCCTTCAAAAATTTGAAAGCCCAATTCATATTTTTATGTCAGATATAAGCTACAAACCAATAGAAGGAATATAGCCGTGGGTTCTAGCTCATAAATAACGCATTGAAAATATAAAGCCAAGCCATGATTTAATGTTTCAGGAACCCATTTTACTCTCAAAGTAAGTGCAGCTATAAATGAGGAAGCATGGTTGTGGGTCTTACCCGATAGAATACATAGAGAAAAACCATCAACAATGCATCATAAGATATAGCCATAGTCAAGAATGCTCAAACATAGTAAAATGATCCATTTTATGCTAGATGATGTCTTACTCCAATGGCTTCCTCATAAAATGCCTTCATAGCATCAGGAATAAGAGAAGATATAGAGAAAATATGAGAGTGAAGCTGGTACAACCAAACCCTTATCAGGTTTCACTGAAAATTATGAAGGGAGAGTAAATACAGGGTTTCGAGTGACATGGGTTTCACCAAACATGTCAAACTCATGATAATGAGACATAGCCGCGGCTAATCAGAGGATACCCATTCGGGGTTTCAGATAAAATGCATAGAGATACATACTGTTCATGGCCTTTGAAGCTATACAGTGATTTTTATCTAATTTTAATAGAGAGAAAACACAGAATAACTTGAAAGATAAAGAATCCACCTTTCATCGAATTCACCAGGTCGTGGGTCTTGGTCATGATTTTCATGAAAAACTCAAGTTGGAGTCTCATGGCTGCCGCATAGCGATAGAGATACAAAGTGAAACATAGCAGAGAATGTGTTAGGTTCATAGCCAAGAGGGTCAAATAATGCTTTGAGAATGAAGAGAGAGATCACATTCTGTGATAAAGGAGACTTAACTGTTCTGCTTCCTGTAGGGGCTTCAAGGAAATCACATAGAAGTACCAGAGACAAGAGTTCATTTTTGAAAGATCAAACCTTAACAATGGTGGCATGTGGTAGAGGTACACAAAGTGCCCTTATACAGAAGTGAAGAGTCATCAAGTCCATTAGAAATAATGCAAAGGTCGAGGATTATAAGGCCATTTTTCTACTTAGAAATTGAAAGAAGAACAAGAATGTGAGTCACATATGTACTAGACAATATGTTACCTTTAATTTTTGCAAGAAATCCATGAAAAATTAACTGAGAAAGGTCCTATTTCCAGTCTCCAAACCCTGGTGATGGCAGCCGGATGCAGAGGAGTCTCCTCCAAAAGGTGAAGGATAGAATGAATGCTTTTTTTTAGGGCAAGAACATTTTGGTGATTAGGGTTTCTTTACCTAATTCGAATGATGGCATTTTTTGTCACATTCTTTTTATTTCTTGGCTCAATCTAATACCTCATGGTATTATGTGTTCACCTTAGTGCCTAGGTGATGACTTGATAAGGTTGAGCATGGCCCACTTTTAAATACTATTAAAACACTGAAGTTACCTTGTGAAGCATAATATGCCATGGTCCTAAAAGATAGGGCTATTTTCATGCCTTAAGAACATTATGTAAAACTTTGCATTTTTGGTGATGTGAGACAACTACATAACTACGGAGTGCCCTTGACATTACTTTTGATAGATAGAGAAATATGTAATGCCTTCATATTATTTTTATGATTTTTTAGAAAAATCAAGGATTGTAATGCAATTGGCAAAATTATAAGCCATAGGGTTTTGTTTTATTTTTAAGAATCATATTGAATAGGATATTGATTAAACAACCATATAATGTAAAAGTTAACATTAAAGCAATGAAATTATAAATTGTTGTTAAAGTTTAACTATTTTTAGGCAGTTGTTTTCTCTTGGGTGAATTGAGCAGAATAGGACAAAAGTTTTTCTTTTATGAGGCAAATTGCACAGATTTGGATGCAGATTTGGCGGGGCCACCTGGGACATCAAGTTGGCAACTTTTATTTGTAGTTTGGAGGCATTTATAGGAGAAAAGTCTCAATTTTTTTTTTAGTCAGTTAGCATCAGTTGCTTCTCTCTTGTCCACAGGCAAAGTTGTATATCGGTAGTTGGCTCATATTTCATTTTATGCATTGTACTCCTTCCAGTTCTAATAATAAATCATCCTTTTCACATATTTTGCAGTCTTGATCTGATGTTGTATTGTGACTTTTTTGTCCTTTATTAAGTCTCAATACTGTTAAAACTTAGTTTTTTCCTAGTTGTAGTTTGTGTTTGATCTAAACCTTGTTGTAAATCAGTTAAGGGATAAACTATTAGTGGAATTGTGAAGATTCAAGTTTGAGGATATGTTTTTTGAGTGATAGAGATTCATCTAGATTAGTTATAAATGCTTAGTTTTACATTTCAATCACATCCTTGAATTCTTTTTCCCCTTAGGTCATTAGTTTAAGAATTATAAGAGAACCAGTGCACTCTGGAGATTCATTCTCATAAAAGGAGACCCGCATCCGAGAATGATTCCATGTTTCAACATGTAGTTAATTTTTTGCGAACTTAACAAGGGTACATACTTGAATTGACAACAATTTGAAGATAAAAAATTCAAATTTGAACATTTGCCTCCAAGGGCCAACTAAGAATAATTTTCTGTGATTTATTGCTATGTCCTTGTATTTAAAATCATTCAATACATTCATTTTATATTATCCATTATTCATGAATCCCCTCATTCTTAGGAGAAAAAACACTTTTAAAGGAATCTAGTTCTTCAAAAACATTCTAGGAGTATATGCATGACTAAATATTTGTCATGCCCACAAAATAATCATGGAAAAACTTAAATAGATTCCCAAAAAATTATAAAAATTTTAGAAGGGAATTAGTACAAAGCAACACACATGAACATGTGTTGTTGTCACATGCAATGCCATGTAAATCAACATGCGCAAGGAGCACACATTGACAATGTGCAAAGGCAAGGAAGGTGATCAATCAGGTATTGGGTGAAAAAGGGTTAACGAATCAACTAGGGTTGAGTTTTATTAAAAAGAGGGTTTGAAGACAACGATAGGTGAAGTAGGTTAAGAATATCCATCCAATGGATTAGAGACATTACATAACTTGTAAGGCCCTAGTAGGGTATGCTTTTATCCTTGGTATTGAACTTTTTTATGAGGCCTTGTATTGGCATCGAGGTGTCCTAATTGTGTAGCTTAAAAGTTCTTATATTGTAATTTTATGTGTTTTATTATTTTATGTGATGCGTCAGTTTACCATGTGTGCATTATCAATGATGTTTTATAGTGGCATTTATGTCTGACTATGCATTATGGGATGTGTATGTCATGATGTTGTATGCTTGAATTTTTTTGTGTAATAATATTTTATCATACTTGCCAATGAGGTTCCTAGTGGATTGCCATTGAGGGGTATGGTTCATGTATGTGAATTGGTATATGTTGGACTATTCAGTGTTTAGTGTCACTATTTTCACTATACCTTTTATTTGTGATTTGATTATGATTATCTAGTTCAACATTATGTTTATGATGATTATCAATTTTTGCACTTGTATTCTTGAATCATGTGACTTAGAATGATTATCAGATGATGCAATTATTGATTTATTCCATTATATATGTATATCATGCTAGGTGTTGACTTTGTGCTTTGGCTATATTTTATGGAGAAGGTAAGATAGATGTTTTATTGAATGTACTAGCCTATATTTAAACCCCAATGTTGGTTATTTAGAGACGGTTTGGTTTGGGCAAATATTTTATATGTATCTTCTCCATGTCACTCAATTCAAGTTGTGAGACATAAATTGATGATACTTGAGAAATTACGATCGAAAGCAATATCAATTTCAAGTTGATGTGTTGTGAATAAACCCATGAAGTGTGTGTTATCTTTACATGTGTTTATCTTATCATTTGGTTTTTGTTATCACCTAGAATTTCACCTTCTTGAATCCTGTTCAAGCATTCAAATGACACAATGGGACTACTTTCAAGGTGTGAGATATTGCAAATGAGATCAGACCTCCAGAGAAGGTTGCTTCCTCTTTATGGGCTTAAGGATTAGAGAAAGATAGCTAAATCTAATGCTACTAATCACCAGGGAAAAGGTGAAGATGGACAAACTAAAATTGAAAGGTGATGCACCAAATTTTACGGTGTTTAACGACCTAGCACAATAATGATCTCAAATGCTGAAGGGAAGTCAAACATTCATCCAGGTTCAAATAAACACTATGAAAGTGATCACTTTATCCACAATACATAGCTTACATCTATCAAATAAACATAGTGTAAGAATAATGAGAGAGGCAAAACATCAGTTTATATTGATCATAGAGGCTAAATAGCCATTACAAAGAGGAAATAGACTCATTAAAGGCATGAGATAGACACAAATGATTGACTTTCCTTCATGGATGAACTAGTACAGAGACAAATTAGAGGGTTAGAAGACAGAGCACAGTCCATGAAATCTACTTGGTTCTAGAAAATATCACAAGGTTTGAATCTGCAAATCAATCCCTCTATTTGAATAATGTCCCAGAACAGCTAACTAATAGAAATACATCTTTTACACATCTATATATAATATTTTTCATTCAATATATATCTTGGGCATTGAAATTTATTAAATAAGTCATGCCCATGCTATATTAAATTCGGCCTCAAGGCCTTGTCAGAAGATTTGTAGGTTTTGAATGTTGATTATGCACTGACAATCTAAAAATTGGTAGGGGAAGATTGCCCACACATCTGGGTACCTAACACATTAATGAGGGAAGGCCTAAAATCTTTTTTGGCACTTACAAATCCATTTTTTCCCTCTTTTGTATTGGTACATTGAAGATTTTAACGGTTTCAACTACCTGCATTTGACCTTGGCCTGCAATACTAATTGCTAAGTACCTATCATTCTCCTACAATCATGGTGTGATTTTAGGGATCTAGGAAATCATGCCTTGCAGAAGCTTTTATCACACTTTAAAAAATTTCATATTTTGAATTAACCCTTTGGCCCCATTTGTATTTTCTTTTATTGGTGAATTTACCTATCAGCGAACTCTCCAGTCAATGAACTATTGGGTTCATGAACAATTCCTTTTGGGTGACTCTCTTTCTCCTTATCTTCTTTTCTTTTATTTATCACCTTTGTCAGTAAAATCATCATTTGGAGAACTTTTACCCTTTGGTCTTAGGCTTCCTTGTGGGCAAATCACCTTATCGGCAAACTTGAGAAATTGTAAACCAATCGGTGAGTTGTGATTTTGCCAATCCACCGATTTCTCCTTGTCTTTTTCTATCTTTTCCTTGCTTTTTCCTTTAGTTAGTGAAATCTATTTTTCATGAACTTGACCTACTTTCTCCTTTGGTCCCTTTTCTTCTCTATCGGTAAAATTTCTATTTTCAGAACCATCCTTGCCTCTATCTTGCTGCTTTCTCTCTATCGGTAGGTCGTCTTGTTGGTGAATTGACCAACCGGTGAACCTCTCAGTCAATGAAATTCTCAGTTTATGAACCATTAAGTTCACTGACCACTTAGTCTTTCTTCCTTTGACCTTTCTTTTTCTTTAGTCGGTGCCTTCTATCAACCTCTATCAGTGATTTCGTTGATCAGCAAACTTGCCAATTAGAGAACTTTAGGTTTACGAAACTCAAATTTTGCCAATAAAGGCAACCTTGGCCACTTTTTTCCTTGCCTTTTCCTTGAAACTTCTTTCCTCATTGGTGAACTCTTCCTTTGGCAAACTTGCTAGTCAGTGAACCATTAGGTTGGTGAACCAAATAATTTACCAACAAAGGATAACTATGCTTCCTTTCTTTGCCTTAGAGAACCTCTTCCTTCCTATTTTATCGGCAAATTGGCAAGTCCATGAACTTGGCAATCGGTGAACCAAGAGGTTTGTAAACCTTCGAGTTTTCTGACACTGCAAAATAGGCTAAGGAAAAACACTTAGAAGATTTATGATTTTTCTAAAGGGGACTTCCTTCCATTTAGGCTTTCTCAGGTCAGATGTTTTTGATGGAAGGAAGGCAGGATTTTGGGGAATCTGGCTATTTTGGCTTGGGCTAAAATATGACAACATTTTGGAGACTATACAAGGGTGTTTTCTTGCTAAACACAAGAATGCAATGGCCTTATCAATCAATTGGGCATAGACTTGAAAGGGAACTGCAACAAACTAAAACAAGGGTCAGCTAGACCAACACAAACTAAAAATGCCTCCAGAAAATTAAAAAAACACAAAACACACAAACCAAACAAGGAAAACAACCTTGTAATGAAGATGTAGCCTATGCAAGGTCACTTGAAGGAAATGAAAACTACACAAAACAAACCTATCATAACCCTAAACTAACAACAAGGAAATGACCTCAAACAAAGCCATTAACTGGTGCTTGAAAGTAACTACCATTTCTTAAGACTTTACAATATTTTACATGCCTCTCGGTGGTTAAAAAGGGGTGGGGAAGTGATTGGAATACAACAAAGTGGTGAAATGCTTCCCCAAAGACAAAGAAAAAATGACCTATCCCCCTGCACTTATTGGAAATATAGCTACCTAGAACTATATAAATGGGTTGATCTAGCCTTTCTTGATGCTCAACCTCACGGTTTGAAGAAAGCATGATAGGTAGGGACTCCTTCCCATATGTCTCTAGTTGGGCTGGATGCCTGACAAGGCATCCCCTTGAAATGGTATACAAATCAACAAAGTTGATCTCATGCCTCTAATCTCTTTCTTTCTCCTCTTGCCAATCTGAATGCTCTGACTCCTACATTTCAATTGGAGGAATGACTACCTCCTCAATCTGCTAAAACTACCCATGATCTACCTCATTAAGAGGAGCTGATTTACTATCAAGGTTTGAGTAGAAAACATCAAGCTCATCCTATAAATGGGCCTCCTCCATGTCCTTAGTACTCTTCAGTATAAGGATTCTTATATGCTCTTCCTTATAAGATAGGGCCTCTCTATCATATCTGGCCTCAATGAACAACAGTTTTCCTTCATTTTCACTGCCCTCATGCTACTCCAAAACTATAGCTAATGTTGGTATTTGCATACCTTCTATGTCTTCAATATAGCTGGGTAGTTCATGAAGTAGGGTGGTGTCATCAACCTCAACAACAATCTCTGCAGTAACCTCCTCCTCAATGTGCTCATCCTCTAACTGTAACTCTAATAGATTTTTCTTTAGCTACCTCTATAGCTGAAGGTTCTCCGCATGCAATCTTTGTATTTCATTCTTATTCATTTCATTAAAAGCATGAGAAAACTCCTAAAATGAGCAAAAGTCCATATGGCTAAACCCTGTACTGGGATTAGCACTAACCTCAAGTCCTCAATGCATTGTTGTTGTTGAAGATCTTGCTTAACTTATTCTTGCAGTAGGTTTGATCTTTTAATTTTCATAATGCATGAGGTCTCATTATCAACATGTGGCTCCTCCCTAGTTGTAGGTACCTCCCTGCCTAGCCCATCCCTCCAATTATCTCGATAAACAATAGGTCTATTAGAATACACATGGCAACTAAGGGGGGGTGAATCAATTGTGTATTAAAACATTAAACACTCAAAGCAATTCCAAACATCAAACTCTTATTATACATTAACAGAATGTAAACATATGAACCATGAATGCAAACAAATTCAAATACATAAGAACACAAAATCTATGTAGAAAACCCAAGAAGGGAAAAACCACAGTGAGGATTAGCTCACATATATATGAATAGCAAAACTGAAAACAAATATGCTCACTACCAAGGGCTCAATGCCCAAAAGAAAGGCTCACTGCCTAGAAGAGAAAAGAAAGAAGAAGACTATTACAGGGAGATTAACTTGCTCAAAACAATAGGAGAAATCCACCACTGCCACTCCTTGCCATCCACAACCTTTGGCTCACTCCCTCCAGCAACTTCAAGAACATTGTAATGTAGATAGCTTCTACTCACTGCATTCTAGAGTCATAAGCATTTAGGATCGCACACAACTCACTACCCTTGATTCACATTCACATCCTCTTCTCTACGTTGCTCCACTTAACTTCATCATGCATTTATACCATCTACAACCAAGACCTATCTCAATTAGGTCAGTCCTAATGAAGCATGTGCACCTCAAACGTGTAACACAAATTAGGTTGCCACTAAACAATTACATGGTGGAAAGAATTTAAAGTGGACCATGTCAAGGGTTAGCTAGGACTCAAATCTATATCACCAAGATGCTCATCACATCCACAATCAATGAGGTACCTCCATAAATGGCGCTAGTAAGCCAGGTCAGCCAAACCTGAGCTAATGACCACATCCACACTTCTCCAAGACCAAAAAAACCATGTGGACCACAAGGAACC